>CAMGYJ010000004.1:58390006-59725782 GCA_946122785.1 Linum tenue
CGTGCAATGGCCGTGCACTCCCCTCGTGGAACTAATTCAAACGTGAGTTTTGGTTGCATGAGCAGTCAAGGATGTTGCACGGCCGTGCAGCCTGACCGTGTAATCGCAGGCAGCTGCATTTTAACCCAATTTCAGATTTTGGAGAGGGGGGGGGGGGGAGCAGGGTTTTGGATTCCAAACACCCAAGGGACGAACCCTAGAGAGAGAGAGAGAGAGAGAGCGACTTGGGATCATTCTTGGAGCTATTTTGGAGGATTTCTTCACCATTGGAGCTCGGGAATCAAGCTTGGAGATGAAGATTGAAGATCTATATTAGATTTCTACATTCTCTCTCTTCTCTATGGAGTAACTTCCCTTCACTTAGGTTTTGAGGAACCCTAGCCATGTTTGTTTGATGGGATTATTGTATGAGTACTCTTACTTGACAATCTTGAGTTCATATTCAATTTATGCATGTTTTCATGATTCAATTCTGATTTAGTCGAGATTATTGATTCTGCTTTGATCCTATGAGAGCGAATACCTGATTAGGTCAATAGAGCACCATAGATTGATAGTATTGGATCGATTTCTTTAGTCGAGGTTCGATTCACTGCTTTGTATCGATTGAGAATCTCATTCGGTAGAGGGAATCTAGTTCAGAACACCTTGATCGGTTGTTCTGGAGAAGGATACGTCCCTCTAGGCAATTGACTCAAGAGGGCCTTGATCCTTTAGTCGAGATTCAAGGTCTAGTAAAGGATTCTCCACATTGTGAATGAAAGTGAAACAGGTTAAAGATCATCAATCACTAATGTGGCTAGTGGCTAGGAGGAATCATACCTAAGTGTGTTTCGAACCTGTAATTAGATTAACTTTAACTATAGTTTGCTAGAGTAGTTATAGTTCTTCTTTCTTAATCTGGTTTGCTAGATAATGAACTGAAGCTGAGTAATAGTAACTCTAGAGACCCGTGGATTCGATATTTATTACTTGCACCACTATACTGCAGTCTCTTTTATTGGTTACACTTGGCCACTGTTAGGAGTTGTTGTTTTAGCGAGTCATATAGACTCCTACAGATGTTTGTATCATATAGTCGTATCATGCATTAGTTTTTGCACCAACATGATACTAATGAGAGGATCCCACACCACTGCCATATTGGTGGGAAGAACAAATACCACTGCCATACGGGTAGGAAGATCAAATAGCAATGACATAGTATCCACCGAAAGATGGATAAAGTCCCCCTATTCACATTCTCAAACTCCACATACAGCTTAACCACTTTAATACAATGACATTTTTTCAAGAACTCAAACATCATACCCATTTTTTTCATCATCAGCAAGTGCGAATTTAACATATTCAAGGATGTAGAATACCATAGTTGACATCTGATAGGTCATTTTAGATATTGTTTGATGCTCACTAATGCAATTTTCAAGTGAAAACATCATCTAAATTCTACTCTTAATTTAACCATATATATTAAATGCAAAATTACAAAGTATACAACACTTATACCTAGGCTACAAAGATTGACAGAACTAACTGTGAGAAACATAATTGTTGAGAGTCTATTTGTTATTTACGTATTATTCGGATATTGTCAAATAGGGGAATTGTGGGGGTTCATTCGGTTAGGTTAATTATTCGGGTAGTAAACAGTAATTAGTCGGGTTATATATATATGATGTTATGTTAGGTCAAGGGCAAGCAATAATACAGAAATTGTTCCCAACTCTCTCTCTCTCTCCTCACCTTGGCCGACCCCTTCCTTCCCTCTCACCTTCGGCGGATTCCCACCCGGGAAACCGATTCTGCTCTCTCTCTCTCATCCCAAATTCTCGTTCTTTCTCACCTAAATTCCCAATCCCTAGTCCGTTTAATCCCTAAATCGCACGCCTAGATCCGTGGTTCTCACAGTGGTATCAGAGCCTGGCTGGCGTGCTGATTACTGAGCTGCAAGAATTGAGATGTCGAACATGGACAAACCACAATAGCAGAGACAGGGCCAGGAGATCGTGACTGTGAAAGACATCACGCATAACAAGTACGACGCGATCGTAACGACGTTGGAGAGCTTAACGGCATCCACAGAGCGAGCTGCTGCTGCTTCCCGAGACTCGACCGGAGCCCTAGAGGCGCTGGGGGAGCGGATTACTTCCTCGATTGAGGAGATGGGTACGACAATGACAGAGAAGCTGTGCAAGGCCTTGGCTGACACCATGACAGAGGTCTTGATCGGCGTGTTTCAAGGCAAGGAGCCAACCCGAGGAATTGACCCAAGGCAGTGGAGAAGATGGCAGCGGCTGTAGCTACGGCAGCCGCGAAGAAGGAGACCGGCCCGCCAGGAGCGGCGGCGGGCGGGGGAGGAGGCGAGGCTGGAGGCGCGGCAGGGGCGGCGGGCTCAGCTGGAGCCGCGGCAGGAGAGGTAGGCGGCGGCGGCGGCGGCTAAGCCGCTAGGGGCTTCAGGCGGCAGGGAGGCCGCGGCGCCGGGCGAGGTGGCCGGCGGTGGTGGATCGAGGGTGGCACGACCGCCAGGGCTGACTGGGCGAGGAGGCGGCCATCCCGGCGGGCCCAGACTAGCCGGGGGAGCGGGCAGGGGAGATGGTTCCGCGCCAGTCTTCAGTGGGCCAGGCCTGCTTCCTGCTCCAACGGCCCAAGACATTGCAGAGGCCCGCAGAAAGAAGAAGGTGGTGGAGTTCGAAGAATTGGGCCCGGACTATGAAGAGATGAGCTTCGCGTACCAGGAGGAGTGGGAGATGGGCCCTGGGCCATATGGGCCCGATTCGAATTGGGTGGCCGAACCCATGCTGGACCAATCCGGTCGACCGGTGGGGTCATCGGCCGGTCAAACCAGTTACGGTCGGACCGGGATCGGTCGAACCGAGGCGGGCTGGACCGAACCGGGTTGAACCCGGACGCGGGCCGATGGGCAGCGGCGGTTATGGGCCGGGAGGAGGGCCCGGACGCGAGAGACTGGGTCCCGAGGCTGGGTACCCGCCCTGGGGCACTCCACGGGCTGATGGCGCGCGACAGGGGCGCAGGTTGGAGGAAGGGCAAGGATCCGGAACTAAGAAGGGTGGCGGGGAGGAATATCAGCAGGAGACGGCCGACTGGGCCTACTCTGGCAGGCAGAACGCGGGTCCGGAGTACCGACACCACGGGTCGGGTCACTCGATGCAGCCATCAGGCGGTAATAGGTACGGATACAGTAACCCTCTGTATGACTATGAGGAAGAACTGGTATTTAGAGCTAAACCTCCGGTTATTGAGTTTCCGAAATTTGATGGCACTGGAGATGTGGGATTGTGGTTGTATGCGGCGGAGAGGTGGTTTAGGAATCATCCGATCAGAGAGGAACGGAAGGCGCATTTGGCGTCCTTCTATTTGGAAGGGGATGCCCTCCAGTGGTGGGAGTGGACTGAGCGGGCATACGCTGCAGCAGGTGAGAGGATTTCATGGGCTCGGTTCCAGGATGAGCTCCGGTACCAGTTTGGCAGGGCGGAAGGCTGGGCACCGGAGCAGCTGGCCAAACTTAAACAAACAGGGTCAATCGCGGAGTATCGAGCGGAGTTCTTGAAGCTGGGAAACCAATGCAAGGAGATGACCGAAGAAACACTGATGGGGTTGTGCATGGCGGGCCTGAGGCCCGAGCTGGCCACTGCGGTCAAGGTCTTCGAACCAGAATCTCTTCGGGTGGCTTTCAGAATTGCAGGGCGGAAAGAGGAGGAGCTAGCAAGCTGGAGATCCTCTGTGGGCAGGATGCAGAAGGCCAGTGGTTGAGTAGGTGGAGGCGCAGGTACTGGGGCGGGAGCACCATCAGCGGCAGCAAGCCCTCCGGCGGCGGGGACCACTGTCGGAACGAGATTCCCGGCCAGAGCACCACCGCGCGGGTTCGTGAGACTGACCCAGGCAGAGATGGACCAGAAACGCCGAGACGGGCGCTGCTTCAACTGTGATGAGAGGTATACTGTGGGCCATCAGTGCACCAAGAGTCACCTAATGCTGCTGGTTGGAAACTTGGAGGATGACAAGAAGGAGGACGACAAGGTCCATGGACCACCTTGAGGGCAAGGTGGGTTTCAAGGGGGATGGATTGTGAGAACCATAATTGTTGAGAGTCTATTTGTTATTTACGTATTATTCGGATATTGTCAGATAGGGGAATTGTGGGGGTTCATTCGGTTAGGTTAATTATTCGGGTAGTAAACAGTAATTAGTCGGGTTATATATATATGATGTTATGTTAGGTCAAGGGCAAACAATAATACAGAAATTGTTCCCAACTCTCTCTCTCTCCTCACCTTGGCCGACCCCTTCCTTTCCTCTCAACTTCGGCGGATTCCCACCCGGGAAACCGATTCTGCTCTCTCTCTCATCCCAAATTCCCGTTCTTTCTCACCTAAATTTCCAATCCCTAGTCCGTTTAATCCCTAAATCGCACGCCTAGATCCGTGGTTCTCACACTAACCTTTATCTTTGTAGAATGCACGCTAATTCGCCTGCAACAGAGTTGCTCAAGCTCAATTCACCTACTATCCATATTACACAACACAGATAAGAATGAATAATGCATACTTGGTAAAACAAAATTAATTCAATTCACTCTTCTTACCTACATAACCAAGGGGAGTAGAATGACTAATTCTGCTTTTTTTAGAATTGAAGGGGGGAAGGAAGTGGCACAGCGTATACCACCTCCACAGTTACCATAATGAAGAGGTTTACATGCGATTCAGCATTTTCAAAAGCCTGGTTTGCATAGTCTTTGGCTCAATTTCAATTTTTAAGACAAAAAAACACTTAAAATCAAGTCAAATAGCATAAACTATATATGTATTATCAAGTCAAATAGCACTAACCGGGGCTTTCTGCTACCAACATCGGGGAGGCTTCGCCTCCTATACCAAGGGTGCCGCCGGGAACACTCAAGTGGCGCCACTGGGAATCGAACTCATGACCTCCCACATCCAGAGCTCAATTGGTCCAGTGATTTAATCACTAGCCTATGTTACCTTTGGCTATACAGATGAATATATAACGAGTAAATATTGCCAACAAAGGATAAGAAAGTTGGTCTCATTAGGCAATGGTGTTGTTTTAGTTGTTTCCTTGTGTGTGTGTGTCAATTGTGTTGTTTTATTCATTTACCCATAATAGCCTGTGTTTTGTTGTGGGGGAGTAAAAGAAGCCAAAATGGGGTAATATATACATTTTGATTCTGATTTTGAATGCATGGGCCAAAAGGGTGTTTGCATGTGCCGGCACAAAAGCTAGCGTGCCAATCTACTCCTTGCCTTGCCAGTTGCCACTATTTGTTTAAGTTGTAAGTTTTTAACACTGACAGCTTTTTTGAAAGCCTAACCAAAGGCCATGTTGGTGTTGGTTAATTAGGTCGTCGTCTACGTTATAGTAGCTAGAGCTGCCGTGAACGTGAACAGCTGTAAGTTAGTTTTTTCCTTTGTTCTAGAAATGGGAAAATCCCGTTTCTGTTTCTCTTGAAGTTGTTGCGTTCAAAGTTGAAATATTAGAACGAAAGGAAACCCCTCCTTTTTAGTCCTTTCTTTCATTCCTGCTCCTCTGCAAATTTCGAGACAAAGGGGGATAGTTTGACCTTCTGGGAAGGGGTGCCGGCGGGAGATAAGCAAATAATAATAATATAAGAAATATAGTTGGGAACCGGTAATAACGACCCAACGAGGCAACGACCAACCAGTTGTTGTGTAATGATATTCCCAATTTACTATTATTATTATTATTATTATTTTAATATATTATTAGGTCTTTTTTTTTTTAATATTATATATTATTAGGTCATTGAGCCAGACCAGTGCATGCGATGCGATGACACCCACCACCAGCCAGAAGCCATGCTGCTGCTTTTCTTCCCCGTGATCATTTTCAGTAATTATTTATTTATATAAATTTTGAAACTTTTTTTTGAAAAGGAAAAGAATATAAATTTTGAAACAAAACCTATGACTTGTTGCTCCGTGGTGCTCATTCTCATTGCCAATGGCGCCATCCGCGAGGAATATCTACCTCCGGCAATTTCATAATTATGGTGTTAACTAAGGATCTCATCATTCTCATGTGTTCTTGCCAAAATGCAAGTGTCGAGTTCTATGATGTAGGCCTAGTTCCTAAATCATTCCATTTGCAATTCTATATGATCAATTGTTTTTTTTAGCGCACTAACTTTTCCATTAAAAATATAGCATCATTTGCTACTCTACTGTGGGTTTTTTCCATCCAAAACGTGTCTTTCTATTACGATTCATATAAAAAATGCATCTTTACTATGCAGTATTTATAAAAAATAATAATGTTCTGTTAAATCTTTCAACCGTAAAACTGTGAACCCAATCGAGTTGTTAACCGATCGAAGTGAAAAATTGAATTTTCCATTGAAAACAACATCAACACGACCACCAAGAAAATTAATTTCACAAGAAATTTTCCCATGTAATTAGCACTTTATTGAAGCTCGCCTTATTGACAAACGTGATGCATAGCAAACAAACAAGCCAGCAAGTGATAACATCCTAGAAATGCTTAGGATCGTATTTCATGAGGCTTTCTAATGCCTTACTACTCACATTTCCGCTCATGAAAGTAATGAAAATTATAGCTGTTCAGGCTGATTTTCTATTTTCTATAGGCAAGGAAAGATAAATGCGGAAAATTAAAAATAAGTTATTGAGTAGAAAAGATCCCTCCATGTAAACATGCATTTCATTTCTCAATCTTATCATGCATCTCAATTATTCAACAATTGAATAACTTTGTCCCTTCTACTAAAGCAGTACCAACCAAGTTTTCGCCACATGCAAAAGGAACAATAAATAGCTAATGTGTGTTTTTGTTTCATGTCCCCAACTATCTAACTAAGAACGGAGAAGTAAGGATAGCACTTAGTTAAGTGTGGGCCTCTTGAACAATAACAAAGGTCTATAGTTTTGGAGATCTAAACACTCAAACATTGAGTCTAAGACTGTATAGTAGGGTTATCATTCCTCTCATACACGCCTAGGTCAATAGCACATCACAAGAAAGTAGTTTCCTAACATCCTATATGGTATTATGGACAAAAAATATAGTAGCATTCACCACAATCATAAACATTAAAATCTAAACATCCATGACAACATAAATATCAAAATACTGAAGCAACCAAAGAATAACATAACACGAAACCATATAACGAAATAGTCATATTATAACGAGTTCACATTCTTACACAATCAATTCGAGCTAACTAAACGTAGAAGAGAAATAGGGTACCACCATCGATGATGACAACAACTCCTTGACTGCTCCCTCTCTTATGGATGCTAGACTCTCCACTCGTCAGAGTGCGTACATAATTATTTGTTATTTTCGCACTGTGTTCTACAACTGAGGCCTAGCTCCCTATTTATACCAGTTACATAAGATGATTACTTCAGTCTTTTCCCCACTAAGTTAGCCTAAAACCTTCCTTATATGATTCGGAGACGATCTCTTATGACTTGGGAACGAAGTAGAAGTTTCTAGATGCATAAAAAGATACATAAACACAATATGGGTCTAATAAAAACACATTGATAAATAGTTACAATTTTTGTAGATAATTAAGTAAAATTTTCTACAGTTGCATTGATACAAAGGGAAAATGTATCAAATATGGAAGTTATAAAAGCACCACCAGTTTAACCAACATCTCAACACTCAAAACAACAATATGCAAACCTACACTACACGATGTTACAAGAGAAACTAACCAATTCCACACATAGAAGCCAGATCTACAACCAATTCATATTTCCTATTGCATTGCGTTCTGTAAAAACAAATCATATTTTGCATCAATCTCCTCTACTATATAAACACATGTATACTCCTTTCCCTCTAAATACAAAAAATTAACCAGCACCAAAAATAGCAGAATAGTCTCCTTAAGGCCTCCAGAATCTGCTAATTTGATAGTGTTAACAACTCCAATCCCCCAACTACAAGAGGCCAAAAGAATGTCACAACCTGCAAAACCAGGGCAACCAAATTACAAGTAAAATCACAAATAAAAAACAAGTGAGTATGTAATTCAATACTATTTCCACGCAACACACAGTCTTATATGCATTCACCCCCCACTACAAGAGTTTTGTTCAAGTAGCTAATCTCTTAAGCATCAAAAGCCATGTAAGGATCTATCATGTGGGAGAGGAGACTTAGACCACAACAACTTTTACCAATCAACCTTTGGATGAATAGTATGAATTCATCTTCATACCTCCTTAACTAAATACTTCACCATATGAGTACCCTTCTAGCTTACCACTCAATGTTCTTCATCAAACGACCCCAAATTCAAGATCATGATTGCCTACTAGAGATCTCTCTGATACTTTGTTCTTTCAATTTAGATGCTCATCATGATTACAAAGAAGTCGTGATAACATATGAATATGTATAGTACTCTTCTAAAGCATACTAAAGTCCAATTGGAGCCCCTTAGTGAATATCATCAAGCCATCTGCAAAGGTGAGTTGACCTCATTCTTTGCATTGCGGATAGAAAAGTAATTGAGATATCCTATTAGATCTATCAAGCAACAGTGTAAGAACTTTAATGGCTAGGGTGAAGAGGTAGGATGAGAGGGGTTCATCCTACCTCAACTCTTTCTAAACTTGAAAGAAACTACACAGACCCCATTAATACTAACACTAAAATAGTCGAAGTAATACAAGTATAGATCCAAATGATAAACTGACAAGTGAACTCCATCACTTCCATGACACAAAACAAGAATCTCCAACCCATAGAGTCAAAAGTTTTCATCATATTTACTTTAACATCGCCTCTAGATAAGTGTAGGCAACACACTCTGTAACATAGTGGCTTAAATCTTATAAATGACTTCATAGAAGACAATCCAAGCGATGGGTCTATAATATGCTATCTTCACTGCATTTGGCATTTTATGAACAAGGATAAGTGATGTGGAGTTCATTCCTCGAGGCAAAGACCCCTACCTAAATAATTCCTTGACTTCCAAAATAACATCTTTGTACTAATCATAGGATATTTGATGAAAACTTTAGAGTGTAATCAAAATAACATCTGGAGCTTATGTTATTTTTTATTATGCTTTGTCGGGCTTCATAAAAAAGAGAGTTTCTCTCTGTCCCTTAGTAGTCACAGGAGCACACAAATTATCTCCATCTCATATAGAAACCTCCCATAATCAAACCAGAGAGAAATTATCAATCTGGGATCACTTCCAAATTTGTTTCCCCCCACCCCAAGTTTTCGATAGAATGCCATTGCCTCATTTGTCGCTTCCTTTAAGGAAGTAAAAGTTTTTCCAAAATCCAGTTCTAGTTTAGTAATCAATTTATGTGCTTGTCCTACCTTCATAGACAAATGAAAGAACTTTGTGTTGAAATTCCCTAAGGTAAGCCACTGAAGCACAAACTTTTGCATAAAAAACTCTACTTTGCATTCTTAAGCAATGCATCTTCCTCTAATATCAACTATTCTGATCAAAATTGTTACTCGGTAGGATTTTTCAAAGATTGTAATTTTTCCTCATGGAGCCTCTTCTCATGGTCATTATTCCTCATTTGATGTCTAAAAAGCTTCTTTTGTTAACTTTTTCTTCTCTACCTTTAAAGCCTGATGCCTGATGCGGATATTAAAATAGGGTCTTCGCACTTTTGTACTCCAAACCGCCCCAAGAAAGTCAATATAGCTGGAATGTTTAGTCCATAAGTTGAATAAATTGAATGGCTTTGAGAAAGATTGAATTGGAGCAACAAGATTGATCATCATCCTATAGTGATTCGAGAAGTCTAGAGGGGGCGAATTCAACATCACACCTTGGAAATGAAGTCAGCCACTCAATATTTACCAAAGCACAATCCAATTATTTTGCAGTACGACTTTCTGCTTTGTTATTAGTCCATGTGAAGCACATCCCAGTAGACCGGCGATCATCAAGTTACATATCCCTAACCCAATATCTATAGGTAATCAAGTTGTTTGTTACCTTCGTGCAATTTGAAGCTTCATTTGGATTCAGAGTAGATTTAATTACTCCTGCTACTAGCCAAGGGAAACATATGACTACGCATTTACTAACTTCAACAAAAGAATATGTCATGCCATTCTCCTCATTAAAGCTATAGAAAGAAGTGAAAAAGAAACTAAGAACATTTAGAGATGCAAGTAAAGCATGGATGAAATCTATTATAGATCTCATAACTCTCACATGCATTTCATCCTACCAAAATAACTGAACACACCCCAAGGGGGCACAATCATAGTTCGCCTCCACCTTAAACCCCACAAGTTTATAGTATTATTTCATAAGCATGATTTTTATGCACTCTAGTTTTAAGAATTTCACCAACTACCACCTTACAATTACGTATGTAATAAGTATATAATCGTGGTTAGAAGGGCTGTTAAACCCCCTCGAGTTCCATGCTAAGAATTTGATCGAACATGTTGAGTTTGATATCTCCTTCCTTGTTATATTTACCATTATTACTAACCTTTTTCTTACCATTATTTACTGGTTGGAGGGTAATGTCCCTCTCACCTTTCATTGCAGACAAGAAATCCCATTGCAATACAGGTGTAGAATCCTTTCACATCTTCAGCCATCAAATTTTATAGCCCGTATTAGTTTCAACTGGGATTTGAGCAAGGGGAGAATCCACATACGAAAAAATAATAGTCCCCTAATGTCTCCAAAACATACGTAGGAGAGCTTGGTCCAATGACTGCCTCTAGTTGTGGATCATGAGAGTTATCAGTAGCAATCCCCTTTCAACAGGAGCATCGGTTTTAATGACAGAATCCATCTCGAACACATTAGAATATATTCACCCAAATATACTTCGTCTATCCTCTAGGTTTATGAATTTGTATCCAAAAACACCACATGATCGACACCTTTTAGGCATACGACACTCAACCGTAATCGATATCACCTCCCCGCCAATTGAGACCCTTATTTTTTCCAACAATATAAAATCGATATCAATTTCAAGACAGATATTTGCATACCCAAGCGACAAACCCTTCCCGGTAGGCCGATCCATACATAAAGGCTTCGCAATTAGGTTGGCCACTCTCCCTATACCTTTATTCAACAATACCTCTAAAAGAAAATCAACCAATTATCCAGACGGACACGCTATATTATCAAGTTTCAGGGCTATCATCCCTACCTCCCACAACCTCAAGAACATAAGATTGTTTTGGATTGGCAAAAGACCTCTCTCGAATACCCAATTATAAGTCATTTTCATTTCTAACGGTAATTGAAAAACACAAGTCAGTCACAAAGTTAGGTGTTATGGCTTATGGGACAATCCAAGTACCATATTCGTAATACAAGGGAAGAGACCATTGTATATAAGTTTCCACCAAGCTCATTAGTATGAGGCCTTTTGGAAAGTAACCCAAAGGTAAAATCGTGCGGGCTTGGCCCAAGGCGGACAATATCGTACTCATAGTGCAGCCCGATTTTGACAAGTGGTACTAGAGTCTGGTTCGGTTTAGGGTCAATTTGGTGGGGCACTCATCTGGTGACCTCGGGATTTGAGATATGCTTCTGTATTGCGGATCAATGGTCCACGTCTGGGAAGCAGATCAAAGAGAGTTTTGTGTTTTGAAAAAATCCTTGTATCGAGAAGCCTATCGATACAAGGGCCTGGCAGTTCAAGATAATCGCTAAGGAGAGGACACAAAGTTCGTGGTCCTCGTCTTGATGGGAGGATGGCTTGTTGAAATCAGATAGCTCAATTAGTACGATATTGTCCGCTTTGGGTCAAGCATACACGATTTTACTTATGGGTATCCTCCCCAAAATGTCTCGTACTATTGAGCTTGTTGATTTCGACAAGCCATCCTCCCCTCAAGACAAGGACCACGAGCTTTGTATCCTCTCCTCAACGATTATCTTGATAAGTCAGACACCTTATATCGATGGGCTTCTCGGTACAAGGATTTTTCCAAAACGCATAACTCTCTTTGATATGCTTCCTAAACGCAGACCTCCCTTGATCCGCCAAACAGACGTGGATCTCTTCTGGTCCACCAAACAAACACAGATCTCAAATCCTGAGATCACCGAATGAGGATCCAACCAAACTGACGTCCAACGCCCCGAACCAAACCAAGCTCTGATACCACTTGTCGAAATCAGATAGCACCACTAGTACGATACGGTCCGCCTTGGGCTAAGCTCACACGTATTTATTTACTCTTGAGTATCCTCCCTAAAAGGCCTCGTACTAATGACCTTTGTGGACACTGATATACAAGGTTTTCTTCCTCTGTATATCCGATGTGGTAATTGGAACTTGGTCATGAATGTATAGATGCTTGTTCAAATAGATGGAGAGGGAATGGTATAAATAAGGCCATGAGCCTCTATTGCATCGTTGTCATGCTGGTGGCATGTTACAAAACCAACTGGAATATCCTCACTATGACTTATTTTCGACCTCTAAACAAAATGACACAGTTTTTGTGTATTGAATTAACTAAGTCTAAAATTTTAAATGTTTGGGGTAGATGTTATAATTTTTTTAGTGAATAAATATTGTATTTAAATATGAGGTTTTGCCATTTTTTTGGAATACTATATTTTATCTAAATAAGAATGTAGATTTTAGAGAGATTATTTTCAAATATGTTATATATACGAATAAATTCATTTAGTGTCAGTGATTTTTTACTTACTGGCATATGTTGCTCAAACATGCATGAACTTTAATAGACCGGATTGTGCCACTAGTTGGATCATTCCACTTGCAAAACAGAAAACGTTATAAACTGAGTTGACAACCTTGCTCTACTTGCTCTACTTTTATATGTGAGTTGTTGAGTTATTTATCTATGCAATCCTTTTTATGAATTATAATTTAACCTGCCAATCGGTGGAACCAAAGACCGGTGATTAATAATTAATTATACTTCAATAATATTGATAATCATACTGAAATGATGGAATGGGAAACACCACGACGTGAGTATAGTCAAACCACTAACTCATACGAATTAACAAACGAAAGGGATATTTCAACATAGTGGATGAAGTTCTTCTAGACTTGATAGTTGATAAAAGGAATTAGACTGGCTAATTGCCGGAGATCGCGGTCCAAATTTATAAAGGGATCCAATTCAACAAACACTCCAATCCAATTATAAAGATCATTGGATACGTCACTCACAACATCCTTTTGTTGTTTTGCTTCCTCCATGCATCTATCTACATACAATTAATTAGTCCAATTCTCAATTCGTTTCTTCTTCTCCACCGACACATAATTCTTAGTAATACATGTATATGTTGTAATTATATACATGTAAAACATTAATCGGTTTTGCTATAGATAATGGTCGATAAATTGTGGCAATATTGTTGTTTGGAAGGCATATTTCTCATGTGAATTTTGAGGGGGATTAATTGTAGGTTTAATTTAAATATAAAATAATTTATTTTATTATTTAATTAGGATCTCCACAATGATATCCACCTTGCTATATTTTTTTAGGAAAAAACAAAATCATCATTCAAAAACACGTGTTTCATGCAATCTTATCATTATCTTACGAGTATAGTAGCAATGGTCGCACTAACATATCACTATCATATTATGATTTTATCAATTTGATAATATCATGATATCAAATGATAGTGGTATGATGATAACAAATTTTCCCCCTCAAAGATTGAATTTCATTTTATCTTATCACTACCATCCTAACATTACCACTATATAAATACTTTATTTTACCACTGTCATACCATGATCTTACCACTATGGTAAGACTAACAAACTCTTCATACCACTATCATATCATGATAGTACCATAGTGATAATTAGTAGCCAGGGGCGGACCAACTTGTTGGCAAGGGGTGTTGTCCGACACCCCTTCGCCCGAAAATTTTGTGAAGAACCTATATATTTTTTGTACAAAAAATTTTAATACGAGATTTCTGGCACCGCTTTAATAATTATAGTCTATACTCTTTCATTAGGTGGCACCCCTCTTCAACAATCCTGGGTTCCCACTGTCAGTGGCGTACCCAGAATTTCATTCAAGGGGGTGCGTTAAAAAAGATAACGTAAAATAATTTTTGAACAATAACCCATTATGAAGTTTCATGTTTCATATTATCAAATTATGTTAAATCTCCATTACTATTGAAATTATTAAGATTTCTATTAATGTTATCTCCCCATAGAAGCATTTACAATTTCGTTTCACTCTATCAAACTGGTCAACTATTCCATTGCAGAAAATATTCTACAACAAACTATTGACAATATGCAGTAGCAAACTAAACCTAAATTCAGAAACAAATACATTGATGTGAACCAATTTTCTTTTCCGACTATCGTTGACATAGAAAGTTATTGATTTTCTATTATAATTTGCACGTCATACGTATCTTGATAAATTGTATTAATGTAGGTATTAGTAGATTAAATTAATTTATATGATCGATAGTGGTTGAATACTAATACTTTGCCAATTAATAATAAGATTTGGGGTTCTTTGCTCATTATTGATATATTAATACTACTGACTTTTGATGATTTCTCCAAATCAAGCGGGTGCCAGATAATTCACTACAGTATAAAAAATAGGTAAAGTTAGACACCTTAACATTCTAGCACTCCTTATTGATACAAAACCACCTTTTGGTGAGCCAAAATACCAAAATTAATCTAGGAGGTCGTTTGGAGGTAGTATTTAAGTGGGTTATTTGGACACAAATAACTTGTTTGGCAGCATTTTACACTGAAATGAGTTCTTTGGGCCGTGAGCTACTTAAAAATAACTCAAAATGAGTTATTTACAAACAACTCCTACCCCATGTTATTTCGAAATAACTCGTTTTACCACTTTGCTTTCGTTAAATACTATATTTGTATGGTTTTACCAAACGGAATACTTTAATCTAATTACCACTTAAAATAACACTACCGCATGACCAATTAATCAGTTATTTTACTCTAGTTTGTATTCATACATAATAGATTTTGTACTATAAAATATTTCTTTTGTTTTATAATCAACACAACAATATTGTCTTCAGTTTCACGTTTCATTTTCTTCAACTTAGCTAGTTTTGGTAATCTAATGAAAAAAATTCACGACGTGTCATGAACAAACTATACAACAACCGGTTGGTGCCTAATAATACTTATGTTTCACAAGAACCCATAATTGAAGTTCGAAACCCTAGCTTAATGCATGGAATTCAAAATATATCATCCAAATGCAATCTTCACTAATAACATTTGTGTCCTTATTATACTATCCTTTGTGGTATTTGGTAAGACCAATATTATACACGTAAATATAATTATATACTATTGACTTTGGCAATTGGCAGGAAACGTGTAAATTTTAAAGGCAATTACGAAATATATATTTATATATAGTCAACGTACGTACCAACCATGTAGTAAAGGACAAATAATATTCGCGGCGGGTTGATTATATTTATGGCGCTTTGTTTATTTCCATTATGGTTTGACCACCGCTAATAACGGTCTTATTATTTTAATTATATTTTTCCTCCGAACGAATTTTGCATGTTAGTTCTTGGCCCAAGTAGTAGTAAAGGTATCTTTGAATTATTAATATTTACTACTTAATATTTTTGCATTTGGGTTTATCTCGTTGTTTTTAATCCACTTGCCTCCAGCCATTAATATAAACTAATTAATTACCTGCCTGCATTTCTCTTGTGTGTAGTAAACTTCTTGGAATGCTGCAAAGATGCTCGGTAAGGCCGGACAGAAGAGGCCAGGAAGATTATTTTCACGAATGAGAACAAATTAGGGAGTTAGCCGTAAAGCTAAGAGGTTCTTAGGTTTACAATATGGAAAAGCAAATACGTTCGTTTTTTAATAATAAAATAAAAAAAGCAAAGAAGTTTTTCTCTTAACGTGACCCTCGCTACCTATATAAATTCTATAAACCATATAATACGGATATCCAAATTAATTAGGTTTTTTCCATAAATATTGCACTGTCAAAAAAATTATCCAAAAATATTTTTGTGGTGCGAACGGTCTAATTGGGGTGTGCTCACCTCAATTACGCTTAAAATCGGAAAAAAATATGACCGAACCAGACATTAGAAATCAAATTTTTATGGAGTATGAGAAATCAAATGCTACTTTTTTGAATAAGAATTAAGAGTGTTCAGTGGAGTTTGCGGTTGGGTTATAACCCTTTGATTTGGGGAGGGGAACCTTCTGGTTACTCATTTCTGCCATCCTTTGAGATGAATACAATTTGTGATCCACTTACTAGTTAATATATGCATGTACAATCCATCAGAGTTTTCCACAAAGAATTTGTATGCAAGATGAAACCATATGATGGATTAAAATTAATGCAGACAATAAAATTATGATAAAGTTAAATTAATTTGGCTTCCCAACTCAACGGGTAATGGTATTGTGAAATTTATGAACTTTAAGTTTTAAGAATTATATTTAATTATTTAGTATGAAAAATTTGACATGCAGGCTGTTTGGCTCACGACTTATATTACAATCTATGAATGCGTGAAAGTTGTATTTCAATAATGCATGTATTAAGATTATTTGGATACTAACATTGTGGGGTTTTTAAAAGTACATTATTTGGTAGATATAAAATTTTTGTGTACTTAACACAATTTGAAACATGGGTACTCAATCTCACAGAAAAATGTGAGATTCATAATACATCATTTTTTATCCAATGCATCATCAATACATACATTTTGGGTCCAACTTAAACCCAAATATTGTTTTATTCTACGAGATGCACGTAATCAGAATTGGTGGTTTCATACGACCATACTCCATTCAATATGAAGATGATAGATTTTGGAAAATTTTCAATCGATCACTTGGATTTTATAAAAAGTGAAAGCAAAATGTATAGGGATAGAATCTTACCCATCCATCCACTATGGTGAGAAAGATGCCTCCATAGAATGTACATGGCTATAGTGCCCAAACTTTTGGACGACTCAATTACAATCAATTATACAATGGAATAGTAGTAAACAGGGTCTAATAAGTTTTAGACCACTTTTCATAACTACAACAATTATGTCATATATGTTGGCACTATAAACTATAGGAAGAGATTTTTTTTTTATTTGTGAAAGATGTGTACAAAAACTAAACTAAAAAGTAAGAACCGTCCATATGCCAATCTCATTTCATACTTTGCCTTGCGACCGACGAAGCTTGAGAATTGAATGAAATGGTCGGCGATGAAAATGGAGCTCCCCAAAAACTTGAAGAAAGAATGGTAGCTGTGGGAGGAATTGAGTAGTAGTCAAGAATGAGCATTAAATTGGGTTATAACCAAAAAAGTGAGATTTGGTAGAGGCAATTTAATTCCAGCCCTTCCTTTAGGTCTGCTATATATTGCCCTTTGGTCTCTCTTCTTCTCTCTTTCTTTCGTCCATAATATTAGGGCGGACTATTTGGTTCCGGACTGTTTGGTTTTACCCGAAACCGGACCGTATAACCCGGACTGGGACTGGATAGCAAACAATCCAATCTCATATTCGGGCTTAGATTTGAAGTAAAAAACCCGAATAAAGACCGGATAAGAGATCCCCAACACCTAAAATCAAGATCAAATTGGGACCGGACCGAATCAAGACCGGACTGTATCCAATTCAATCTTTGGTCCTTATATTTCCGAAAAGACCGGACTGAAACCGGATCAATTTGATCCAATTTAACCGGACCGAACCGTATAAACACCCCTACATAATATGCCCTTCTTGTAGGGTTAGCTGAAGCCCTACGACGTCCCAAAAAAATGCCCCCATGTGATTTTTGCCTCTCTTCTTCACCACATTTATTTTTCCCTTCCCACCCAACAACAACAACATTATTCAACGACAACAACGGATCGTTTCAGTCGCAAATGAACAACTTTCCGCAGTACCTAGCTCCAAGTGATAACTATGCAATATCCCATTTGGGATTTTGGGAGGAGGGACAGTGTCCTCTAGGGCAGTTCGATGATTCCTTTTTCTATTTTGTACAAATTTTGTCGGTAACATTTAGTTCATAAACAAAGAGGGTGTGTACGATTTAACATGTTTTTATGCCTTCTGGGTGTTTATGAAATGAAGTTGAGGTAGCGTAATCTCGGTTCCTTTGGCTTTGGGGATATCCGATAAAAAAAAAAGGTAGCGTAATCTGTGTGTTTAAGTATCATGTTACGGTAGTAATTCTTCTTTCTTTTTTTGGTGGGGTAACTTTTAAGATTGATTTATATACTGTATCACTTTGATTTACAGGAAAAAAACTCTACCGGGGGACAATACATATTTATTCGAACTCAATTAGTTTTTAAGAGATATTATCTTCGAATTTAAATTTTGTTCCATTGACAAATTGAATTTTGTTCCATTGACAAATTGAATTAATGAATTAATAATGTTTATTATTTTGTCAAATCAGAACAAACAATGATCTACAAAAAAAAATTAGTGGGCAGTCGAGATACAATCTGGGCCTCCACTACCTTAGCTGGAGCAAAACTAAGTTTAGTAAGAATTTGCGCGGCCGCGCGAGCCACTGCATCCTGGGACACGGAGTATTTTTGGATCCGTTTGAGCAAAGTCACGGCATCCGTATCCAACTCTCTCAGCGAAGAAAAGGAAAAGGGCAGGAAAGCGTAACCAACCGTTATGCACAAGTCTTGATACTTGGCATACTTTGGCTAAGTAGCATTAGCAACAACTCGATCAGGCACAAAACCAGTCATCCCAATCTGAGTCATAGGTGAAGACCCAGTCAATCGATGCACACATAGTGTTATACAGTATAAACTGTTTTGGTGCTATATACCATTGTAATAGACTCAACATAATTCTATATTACAATGTGTCTTAATTGTGAAAATGTTTTAGCCCAATGGCTAGGGCCTTGTGGGATTATGCGGGACAAAAATATCTTGGCTAAGGGTTGCCTCGCATACCTTCTCACTATTCCTGAAAAAATTAATGATGTTAATAAATCAACTTCAGCTGTTTATGGCAGTCACTGCTGTCATTTGGAGGATCTGGCGTTCACGGAATTGGGTTGTCTTTGAGGGCAAACAGTTCGGGATCTCAACTTTAATGCGGCAATTCCACCAGCAGTATCAACAATGGGTAAGTTTGCCTGTTGATAGGATTCAGTGGTTGCCTGCCCCTTTCGAACAACTTTTGGGGGGTGTCCTCCCTTGTCCAATAATCTGTAGGTGGGATGGGGCAACCAAGCATGCATGTCATTCGGTAGGAGGGATGATTATCATGAATCAGGCTAGGGAGGTTCTCCTGGCTAAAGGGGTTCAGTTTGTGGGGATTGATGATCCTTTGACTACTGAGATGCTTTCCCTTCGGGAGGAAATTCTCTGGTGTCTGGCGTTCGGGTTTACGAAAGTGCGACTGGAAGGTGACGCCAATGTGGTTATTTTTTATATATAAATCAGTCAAATACCAGGGATAGCCGGATTGTGGCCCTTCTTGAGGAAGTTGTGCATTGCTTAACAAATCAGAGTGGGCTCAATGTGTGATTCGTAGGTAGTTGGTGGCTAGGAAGACCCTTCAATTGTAACCGACTACGAGTCGCTTCTTTGACTTTATGGCCTGGTTAAATTCCATGATGTAATTATCTATTTTTTATAATCAATACATATGATTATCTTTTGTCAAAAAAAATAATGGTAAAAATGCTAAATAACATTTTATATAATATAACGATGAAGATGTATGATACGCAATTGACTATGTCTATGTTTGGCCTGACTATTAGAAGTGCTTTTCGGGTGCAAAAGCTGAAGCAGGGCCAAACACCTCTAAAAGCTCGGATTTTGAAAAGCCGAAAAACACTTTTGCATAACATAAAAGCAGACGCTCCGATTTGGAGCTTCTGCGAAAAGTTGTTTTGAAAATACATGATTATCCTTACCATTTTTTAATTTATTTCAGAAAATATATTTTTCTTTCATTTATATCATTTAAAAATAAAATAAATTATAAAATCATACTATTTAATATAAAAGAAGTCTAATAAGATCCATTTGACTGCATGTTATTGTTTAGAATTATTATTCTTAGTTTATATTATAATTCATTTATAGTCATTTTACTCAACCTCTCATATTAAAAAGCACTTCTAATAGTTTTTCAACCAAACAATCAACTGTTTTTCTTGAAAAGTACTTCTCTAAAAGTTCAAGCCAGAAAGAACTTTTGCAAAAGCTACCGCAGAGCCAAACTAAACCTATATTGCATTTCAAAAATTAGTTTTACTCCAATGGAAGAAACTAACTAACATCCCTATTTTTACTCAAAATTCTCCCAAAATCAAGAGAAATTATTAGATACTCTCCGTGCCAATTGTGATCCACTTTATTATGCTCTCCACATCTGCCTCTAATATTATCGCTAGAATGAATCCTAATTCATTGTTAAAATCATAGTTGAATATTGGCTAAATGACACGATTAATTACTAAATTTATCAGATTTTGTTGTCTTCAGCAGAAAACACGAAACTAAACTAAGCGCATTGGAAAAAATTAGGGACGTTCAAATGGTTACTTTGATAATTTCTAAATTCAATTAAATCTAAATTCTATTAATCATGAAACAAAATATCAAAACCAAACAGATCAAACTAATACAACAATCAAATTAACCAAATTATAGTTTAATCGGTTAGGTTAATTAGTTAATCGGGTTAACAAATATAACATAAAAGTATCATTAGGTGAGAAAAAATCGCAATAATGCATTAATTCATAATTTATATAACGAATAAATTATAACGATTTGCATATTGTTAACCCTTAACATAAATATGTGCATTTAATAAAATTATATTACAATCACTAGAAATTGCCACCTAATAAAAGTATATGCTAATGATATAGGGTTAATGATGTCCGTGTGAATTGCCTTAATCTCTTAGCAATTATCAAAGAATAAAAACACTTCCTTTTCAGATTTCGTCCAACAACATAAATACATAATGTATGAGATTCATTTAAATTAGGGATCCGTATGTCGTTGTCTATTGTCTATAATAACAATGCAATATAGGAACAATAATGAGTTGTTTTTTAATGGATCCAAAAGGGAAGTGTTTGATTCTTGAGTGATTATGTAAAGCGTTAAGTACGAGATTATAATATATTAGATTTATGAGCAAATTTTTAATTAGTTAATTGGTTACAAATAACCAAAACTAAATCAAATCATTTAAACTAAACAAGTTAAAAAACTTAATAAAATTAAATCAATTATTCAAACTAATCAAACCAAATTATCCGAATTCTACCGATTAAAATAGTTAGAACAATAACTATACGGTTTGAATAGCCTAGGAACAATTAAATGATTAATACCGAGAATTGCGACGGAGCGAAGAGAAGACAAATTGTGAAAGCGAAAAGAGAAACAAAAGAAGGACCCACTTAGATTTTGGGGTTATTTTCCCCCCTCAGATAACTACAAATTCCCACACGCACATGGGAGGAGAAGAAACTTTCGCCCTCCATATTTCCCATCTCTTTCTATCTCCCTCTCTAGGGTGAACAAAACCCCACTCAAACCGACCCAATCATCCAATTTGATCCAACCCATCCGTATTTATCGTTAAAATTATTATTTAAGATAGGATGAGGGTTTTAATATATACAACCTCGCCTTTATTGAGTTGGGTGCAGATTTTGGGTTACGCAACCCGTAAAAACCGACCCAACCCGTATTCAAACTATTGTCATAAATGTTCGTATACAAAACATATTTGTGTAGTATATAAGCATATTCATAATAAAATAAAAATATTTTATCATAATTTTCTCTTGTGGTTTCCCTAGTTTAATGCATTATTCTACTTCAAATTATAGTTGTAGACATATATTTAATATAGGATACAAATTATATAATTTATTGTGTGTACAATTTTAGAAGAATAATATATATGAATAAGTTTACTTATGTTTAAGCAAATGTTTGTGGAAAAAGTAGATTTATGTTTAAGCCAATGTTTATTTAGAAAAATGTTTGTGGGAAAAACTAGACTTATGTTTAAACAAATTGTATTTCATTAAAATGCAAACACCATTTATGCATTTTAATACTTTTTGTTTTGATTTATTTGTTTAAAATTTTAATTAGTTATATAATATTTTGTGGTGTAGAATAGTTGTCTTTTTTGTATTGGGTTGGATTTTTAAATAAAAGTATCTCCAACCCGACCCAACTATAAACAAATCGTAGGGTTCTAAATATTTTGGGTGAGTTTGAATTTGGCTTTTTCAAAACTATAGTGTATGAATCGGGTGATTAAAATGACCAAACTCGAACAACCCGACCCATGTACACCACTATCCCTCTCCCTCCCTCCTTCAAATTTAAATTTAAATTTAAAACAAAAACATTAAACAAAAACCCTACAGGCTACAACTGCTCTCCCTCCGGCCTCCAGGCCAAAAAAAAAACAGCGCCAAGAGGGAGAAGGAAATTCCCTTTCTACCCTCAAGTGCCCCTAGCGGTTTATGGTCCCCTGTTCGTTAGTGCAAAAAAAAAAAAAAAAAAAGGCTCTCTCTGAGTCTCTCTGTTTTAGTGCAACCTTCCTCCCCATAAAGTCCCCTGCCATGTTCTTCTATAAATCCCCTGCACCCTTCAACCATTTTCCTTCACCCACCATCACCACATTTCCTCTCTGCCCTCTCTCACCTCAAACTTTCCCAGCACTCTGTTCCTCCAGTCTTCATGTAATCATTCTGTCTCTGCCTCTTCCTCTGTTTCAAAGCTTAATCATTTCTACTTAAGCCTAACTCAAGTGTCACAAAGTTTCAAGCTTTTTACATCCGTAACTTAACAATCAAATGGGGTTTTTCCTTGCTCCTGTGCAGATTGCCGGAAAAAAATGGGTCTTGCTGGGTACTCGCTCCTCCTCCCTCTTCTCGCCTTGACAATGGCGTCCTCTGTCAGCGGCTACGGCGGCGGCGGCAACTGGGTCACCGCTCACGCCACATTCTACGGCGGCGGCGATGCTTCCGGCACAATGGGTAAAGCTCCCCTCCCCAAATTTCATTATTTACCCATTTCAGTAATGTTTACGCTTCCGTGCTCAACTGATTGTTATGTTTATGGGTTTTTTTTTCTTCTTTTTTGCTGTTTTCCCCCAGGCGGTGCTTGTGGGTATGGAAACCTCTACAGCCAAGGCTACGGCACCAACACGGCGGCGCTGAGCACGGCGCTGTTCAACAACGGCCTCGCATGCGGCTCCTGCTACGAGATCAAGTGCGTCAACGACCGCCGCTGGTGCCTCCCTGGCTCCATCGTCATCACCGCCACCAACTTCTGCCCGCCGAACAACGCCCTGCCCAACAACGCCGGCGGCTGGTGCAACCCTCCCCAGCACCATTTCGACCTCTCCCAGCCCGTATTCCAGCACATTGCTCAGTACAAAGCCGGAATCGTCCCCGTTTCTTACCGCAGGTAAACCCAACAAAAAACAAAAAAAAAATTACAACCCATTAACAATTTACCCCCAACTTGACTTGGGTTCCTCCTAATTTTTTCCACCCAACTAGAATTTCCCCCAAAGTTTGAGTCTTTTACCCTTAATTTGACTTGGGTTGTTCTTTACTTGGGTTTTTGGCAGGGTGTCCTGCAGGAGAAGGGGAGGGATAAGGTTCACAATCAACGGCCACTCCTACTTCAACCTCGTTCTCATCACCAACGTCGGAGGAGCCGGGGACGTCCAATCCGTAGCAATCAAGGGCTCGAGGACCGGGTGGCAGTCCATGTCGAGGAACTGGGGCCAGAATTGGCAGAGCAACAACTACCTTAATGGACAGGCTCTGTCTTTTAAGGTTACGACCAGCGACGGCCGCTCCATTGTGTCCTACAATGTCGCGCCTTCCGGCTGGTCCTTCGGCCAGACTTACGCCGGCGCACAATTCCGTTGAAAGTGGAACAAGTTTCCAAGTCGGCCGGTTACTCTTTTTTATTTTCGTTATATTTGGGTATATGGTGGTTGATTGGAGAAAAGAGAAAGAGGGCTAATTTTAAAATGGCTCTTTGATCTTTTTTTCTGTGTCAGTTGGGAGAGGCCAATTTGTGTCGGTCTTAGTGAAAGGGAGATCCTTTATAATATTAGTGGTAAGGGTCTTCTTTCTTTGTGTTGTTTATTGTACTTTTTTTTTTTTTTTACTTGCTAGTAGAATTTCAATTTTCTATCTCTGCCGTGGGAATTTGTTGGCAGAGAAGAAGAAATGGAGGAGGTGGAGGCTGTGAATCTCCACCCGCCATTTTTATTGGTGTACTTGGGGAGAGTTGTTTGTTTGTAGCTCTCTCCCAGAGTAATCGTGTTTGTTAGTTTGGGTGGGAGTGTGTGAGGAGGCAATATATGTAATATTGTTGAGGGACAAGGAGATGTAAATTTCCATATTTGGTTGTTTGAGTAATGGAATGAGCTATCTATTAATCTATATCGTATCCCTATTGTATCCCTGAAATTTACGATATGCTATATTATGATACAAACTGAACTTGTATCGTAACATGTACACATTATTGTTACGATACGAACGGAATTTCTTTACTTTCGTGCTTTTGTCTATCTAAAGTTAGTGGTGTCGTGCATAATTTCAATTGGGCCACGTCATAGGAAATGGCCTGAAATGGTTTGGTGGCAATATAAATGTGCATACATACAACACACACGGAAAGGCTGAGCTTCTTAAGGGTAGTAAGTAAGTAGCACAACTTTAATGTTTGGTAGAGAATTTATTGTACCAAAACTTAAAATCTTTTTTTCAGAAGTGGGGTTTTATCCTCAAACGGGGAAGCCCGTGGCAGCAGAGGGTAGAAAACTAGGGCTTCTTGTGGTTATGGGATTTCTGGTTAGGGATATAGTTGGATGTCCTCCTCTCCTGATTCCTTTAGGGTTTAGTTTCCACGCATTCTAACTAGAAACCAGGCAAAAGGTGGTTGCCACATCTTATCTTTTAATCATAAGGCTCATGTTGGATGGACCATGATAGAAAGTGACACATCTTATCTATCTAATGCAATAAATTCAGAGAGATTAGAATTAACTAACATTCTCAAATGAGTTACGGCTTGAAAAAACCAATATGTTACGGTATTTTTCTTCTTCTTCGTTTCATATGTTTACGGCATTTTTTCAAGAATCCATGTGAAGTGAATTCCATCTCTCAAACACTACTTAACCCAAATTCCATAATCTAAGGCATTAGAAGTTTGAAATCGCACAAAGAACAAGAAAGAAGGGAAGGTGGTAATAGTGAAAAAAGGTAAAAAAAAGAAGAAGTTGAAGGAAAGAATGAATTTGAAGTTTCAAAAGAAAGACACTTCACATCAAGGTGTCTGCCTGCTGCTTGCTTGCTTTATTCATTGTCTGGTTGCTAGCTGCAGCCTGCAGTGCACCAACATAGCATGCACTCTTTTTCCCCAACAGATTTCCACATTTGAACCACAACCCACATAACCAACCTTTTATCCCTAAATATAATATCACTCCCTCAATAAAATAAAACGATTATTAACCCTTTCCTTAAAAAAAAAAATCATGTGTAAATCTTAATTCTTACACTTATGCTTTAAATCTACCGTTAATATTGAAAATTATGTGGATTCAAACACTTGACTTCATGAATGATCAAACTAACTAACTTTGATAGCATATCATAAATCAATCCGATCCCAATAATTTGAATTATTGAACACTGTTCATATATAATTGTTAATCAATCTCTTAGACATTCGAAAAAAGACAGTTCTTTTCTATTCTATTTGATTAACCCAGTATTCAACCGACATCGTACATCATTATCATTTTTTCATGAATGTCTTACATATTAAAAATACAATTAACATATCATATATCCTCTCTTTTAAACGTAGCCAAAGAGAGAAATTGCATGGTAGGTTACAATTAGTGTTTGCTATCATCCAAACAAATGAAATAAGAAACACATAAAATCCCACCCAAAACTTCCTCTTCCACGTGGACCAAGAGTGAGATGTGGCAAGCCATCATTTCTCATCAAAGGAAACCCAACTACATACATGTCAGCCATACAATGCTCATTACACTTACACGTAATGTATGAGGTGGGTGTTTTATGTGTTGTGTTTTCTTATGGGGTCGTTTGGATGAGGGATTTGGTGATGTGGTATTTGTAGACCCAAATAACTCATTTTTTTAACATTGTGGTATTTGTGTGTGATTTGTGCAATTTGAATGGTAAAATGTGTTGTTTGGATGGGGAAATAAATGAGTTATTCTGTATGTGTTAATTGGTACACAAAATTGAGAAAATACAACTATGCCCCCAATTCTAGAAACACCCAAGCTAATGTAGTTGCTTGAGAAAACAAAGCATGAATGAAGAAAATGAATCGTAAACCAAAAGTTCATCCACTAAAAATGAATCTAAACCCACAAAATCTACACACCATGATACCTTTGAATGGTTTCAAGATGTAGGTTGCTTCCTTTGTTTGCCTTCATTGGTTATAAATTGTAATAACCTGATATAATGCATTCCTGGTGTGTTGCATATGCAATACAACCAGTGTCGAGCTTAAGAAGCTTGTCGATCCAGGACTTTCTCTTAAGAAGCAAATCTGATATATAAAATCCAGGTAAAGCATGCAATAAACAGGGGAATGAGCAGTAGAGCCACGCATCAAAGTCTCTTCCTTCTCCATCCTCTTATTCTCCTCGAACAGCGATGAGGCAGGTGCTTTCGATAGCGAGATTTAGAGTCGTCTTCGGCAGGTGCTTCGATTTCTCTGCTCCTCGTTGTCGTCTTTCATCTCTCAATTCATACAATCCTAGAAACCTCCTGAATTGTCCACCGCTGCCGCCACCACTGACAAAAATCAAACAGGCCCATCTCCCTACCAAACTCCATCGGCGGCTGTGAAGATCGAGATTGCCATCGAGACCAATATCGAGACCGAAATCCAATCTCATGCAACCCCCAATTATAGAAACAGAGAATCGAACTAGACAGCTTCCGATTCATTCAACCTTAGATTCAGAGAAGAAATCGACGCCAAAGAAGGTCTTCCTTCGCCTCCGAACAGAGAGTCGCCACCGCCTACTAACTTCCTCCGTTCGCCGCCGAAACCTAGCAATCTCCTGCTCATTCTAATCGGCATAAAAAAAGGAATCCAAAAGTGAAAGAAAAAGAGATTTTTTCTCGATCGATTTTGCTCTATCGCCATGGAAGCAATCGAAAAAAAGAGGAAGAAGGAAGGAGTGAGGTGAGGGCAGAAAGGGGCAAAAAAAAGGGTAAACGTGTTATTCCAAAATAACGCCGTCCAAGGAGTTATTTCATATAACGCGATTTCGCGTTATTCACAAATACCGCAGGCCAAAATAACGCGATGGGAAAAATGAATGTCAAACGGATTATTTCGGCCCAAATAACTATGAGTTATTTGGGCCGAAATAACTCGTTCAAATAATCCATCCAAACGACCCCTATAATTATATCAAGCAACCGTCCTCCTTTACCCTTGACTTCCACGTGGAAAAGAAGAAGCAAAGGTAAGGTGGTAAGTGTTTCTTCATCCCCATTTAATTGGTTTGGAGATGAGTTATCTCACTTAAACATATGACAAAAGCTTCCCTTCATTACACATGCATGACAAAAGGCAAGTATATTTTGCCACCTCACTTTCTTGTGCTTTGACAACCAATTTGGAGAAAGTAATTCCCCCTTAAATGACACCTCATGGCCACGTGTTCATTGGTAAGAAAATGAGGTTTGGGTTTAACTCCTCATTAGTCATTTCCCCTACCACCAATGAATACACTTGCCAATTTGTAAGTTCCTCCATCACCCACCCACTATAAACACCAATTGACCAATTGGTCTTAACATGGAGATGAAGATGTCTTTGTTTACCATCATCCACTTCACTCTTACATCTAGACGTGAAAAGGTACAAGGCAGACAAGTATGTGTTATTTCTTTACCCGACCATTGCACATTAGGTGGTTGGAAGATTGATATATTTTATATTGTTATTTTATTATTCACACGCCATCTACGCTCAAAGCAGGAGGCACCTATAAATAGGACGCTCATTTCTGCTTTTTGGGCAGTTCATTTTCGGGTTGAACTTCTAAATTTCTCTGGACCCGCCGGCAGTGGTCAGCGGGGACCTGCTCCGAAGCTCAAGTCAGTATTTGAGAGGAGAGTAACCGGGAGCGGCGTAGTGTCCATCTTGAAGGTTGGTGGCGGACGTTGGCCAGGAGGAAAACGCTCACCGGACCTCAAACACGTTGAAGCAGGCTCCTCGGAGCTTGGTATCAACACTATTAGTATTCGATTAGTCTTAATAATTCCGGCTGAGTGAATCCTATTATTCATTAAAAAAAAACTCTAATTTTCACCCTCTTCTTGTTGTCCTCCAAAAATACAAAATTCATGATAATATTATTCCGTATCCAATTCTCCTTCCCCCAAATCCTAACCCCCCGTTTCCCCAAAAACAAAAATAGGATAGACAAAAAATTGTTTCCAGTAACACTCTGCAGTCGTAGGTGGTCCTGTCCTGCTGCCACAAATTTCCTCTCCATCCCATATTTATTTTGGAGAATTCTGTTGTAATGTTGATTGTTGGGTACAACAACATAAACATTAAATGGCTTTTGGAACTGACCTCCCTTCCAATTTGCTAATGAAGCTTCCACGAAATTTCAGTCCCTACCCTCAAGAGGTAAAAGTTGTTTTGCAATTCGCTAACCCAGCTTAGCTTGACTGCCTAGCAAAACAGGAAGCGGAAAATGTGACCACGACTATGCTCGGGAGAGTGGCAAACACCACGACTACAGCTACTACAACAACTCTCTCAATTTCAGCGATAACCAATACAAATACGCTGATGACGGATTTCACATTATTGATTACTTTTCAACACCAGAATCTACTGTAGGAAAAAGAGACTATGGAGAGAGTCAAGAATGCCGATTTGCGGAGAAGAGGATGAGGTCGTCGTCAAAGTTGAGGGATGATGTATAAGAGATTAGATCAACGGGCACGATGATCGTTTGCATGCTGTCGAGTAGATGTGACAATTTGAATCCAGATTATCTACTAAGATACCCAATTAATCCAATCCATTTTAAATCCAACATGTTTAATGAGTTAATTCAAATAAAATTGGATATGGATTATTGAAAAACTATAGTTTAGTTCCTATTTTTTGTTTGCAATTTGATACCTAAAATTTATTTTTGATGAAAATATCATTAAAAATCATGTTTTGGTACCTATTTTTTATAATAACAATTTGGTACTTAAACTTTTAATCCACCAATACATTTTGGGGTTGTTTACTTCATAGATTGTGTGATGGATTTGGGCATCCATCATGGTTGCTTCATGGAATTAGGAGAATCAAATTTGTGGTTCCCATGGACTTTGAGGGATCAAATTCATGGGCACCATGGATTTGGAAGTTTCACCTTTTGAGGTGAGATTTGGGCGATAGATTAAAGTCAATAATACTGTGTACATTATTATATTAATTATTAATTAGTGTCAAATTGTGATACATTTATTTGTAGTTGAATTATCAGTTCACATAGTAGTGATAAAGTGTAAAATTTCTTTTGTATGCATGAGATTGTTTCTAGTGGAGGATTTGGATCATAATAGAAATATCATTAAATAAGAGTAACAAAGTAATTTGTGTTTCATATCCACAAATCGAATCAAGTAAAATTCATAACCAAATCTATAATCCCTCGTATCTCTATGATTTTTCGAAACTCTCATTTCTTCAAATCTATAAAAAGCAAACGACCTGTTAATCTAATTGCTAAATCCAGCAATACGCAAATTTATGAATCCAAATCTCTCTATAAGCGTGGTCAAAGCCGACGAACACTGTTGTTTCTTTATAAATAACAATATAAAATTTTCCATCGGGAAGCATGGATTGATTCTTTTCCAAAGTGAGCTTGTACAGTGGAAAACTGTAGGAGAACTTTCCCAAGATTAGTATCTCAGGGAGAGGAAGAAAGAAATAAAGTAAGAGAGAGAGAGAGAGAGGGGCAGGGTAGTAATTTTATATTCTTATTTTGATTTTGTACAAGGGAGGTAAAAGTGGAAGGAAGGAAGGGTCAAAAGTCTGTTATGGCGGGAAACAGTCAAAAATAGTTCCCCGAGGGGGAAAAGAAGGAGGCACGTGAGTGACTGAGCAGCGGCAGCAGCAGCGTCGTTGTGTGCAGAAAATCAGATACGAAACTGAATCAACGGTTTTCCTGCCCTCTCTCTCTCTCTCTCTCTCTCTCTCTCTCTCTCATGCCTCCCCGCTACAACCGTGCAAATTCCTACACGTGGCGCGTGCACAGTCGGATCCACAGTTACTCCCCAGTTTCAGTCACTTCGGTGGTCTGTTAATAATATATGACAGTAATCTGCAAATATTTATCATTTCATCCTTAATGTACCCGAAAAACTTGGTCATAGCGTCTATGTTTTTGTTTAAAAATTTTTTATGGTATAAATTTAATTTGTATTTTTAACATGATATTACAAATTTAATTTGGACCTATGTTTTTTTTAATAAATTCTTTTAGGACACAAATTAAATATTTTTTCCGTACAAATTCATTTATGTTGCAAATTGAATTTGTACTTTTACCCTCTATTCATGAAATTTCAATAATGTTGAACTTTCAATAATGTTGAACTTTCAATAATGTTTTCCCCTTTTTTAAAACGGTAACAATGAGGAGGGTTCGAAAATTGAAGGTAAATTGTGGTATTTTCATGCAAATTCTTTTATAGTACCATTTGAACTTGTAATTTTAACGTTATGATATATGTAACTTGTACATGAAAGCACAAATACTTGGAGCATAGTAAATGTGTTCCAAAATAATCTGTAGCGGTTTGGTGTGATATATATATTACTTTGTGGAGTATGTGAGTTTTTTTCTTGGAAGTCTTTGAATATCTATTTTTTATCTAATGATTGTTGCTTTTTATTAGTAAGTAATGGTTCTCATACTCACAAACCGTGAGCATAAAGTAGAATACAAAGTTGTAATTAAGGGGTCGTTTGGATGAATCAATTAAAAAATGAGACAATTTGGCTAATTGGCTTATTTTACAGAATGAATCATTAACGAGTCAATTCGAATTGTCTGCCCCATTCCAGACAATTGTAATTGCCTCAAAATGAGTCAATTTGAAATTCCCCAGCCAGAATTGCTTCATCTAAATTTTCTGCTGCCAAACGGATCAATTTGGCCAGATTGTTTGAAAACGTAACAATCAGGTCAAATTGATCCGATAGAATTCCTCGTCCAAATACCCCTAATAAGTAAAATTATAAAGTAACTAAGGTTTTTATTCATGAGCATTGACTATTCTTAAGCATGTTATAATGTAACCCGGATCACCTCACATGACGTCCCTCCAGTTCGAAGAACATATAATGATCGTGGTCCGAAGATGAAGGCTCTAGAGGCTCGAGAATGCAAAGAGAAGGGTCTAATTTACCAAGAGATTATCGACGGAGGAGCTAGAGCTGCTCAAGGGTCGAGGCATGGTAGTAGGCAAAGATGGGAAGAAGGACTCAAATCCGCGGCCAGCAGAGGACAATCCCCGAACTGGAATTCAGGGGACCAGATCGAGGATCACGTCCAGACGGCCCCCTAGTCGTGACAACCAAAACCCCGATCGGGGAATTCAGAAACGAGGGTGGGGGTCGGAGCTGGGCGGCGCTGATTGCTGTTGTTTTGTTATTTGTGTTTTGGACAAGTTGTTTAGTGTCTAGGTGTCGTTTTGCACTCGTATAAGGAGAAGAGTTTCATTGTATGAAACAATCAACCAAGTTTTATTAATAAAATAAATCACCAGATTTTTTAGTTCAAAGTTTGAACAGTTGCGCAAACTCTTCCTCGAGGATTTCAGAGGATTGTACATGGCTCTTATCAACCAGACAATCACATCTGGTCATGGCAAAAGACGACTATACCGATTGGTCTTTCCCACATGTTCAGGATTGTTTGACCGATTTCCGCGTTATCTTTACTTTTTTCTGCATTCTTGAAGAAAACCCCAAAACTGGAGTGTTGTGTATTCTGATGGTTGAGTGAGTTCGAATCCCTTGAACCCGACTCATATCAAGTGGTATCAGAGCCCAGTTCATATTCACGGGCGAGAAGAGAAGAAGTTTAAGATCTTGAGAGTATTCTGAAGTTTCTTGAAGGTTGGTTGTGTCGCAGACATGGAAGAAGCAATAAGAGCTTTGATGACTTAGATGGAAACGATGATACAAACACAAGCTACTCGCGAGGAAAGGACGGATGCTCGGTTGGATACCTTCGAGGCAAGATTACAAGCGCCACAAATACAAGCTCCTATCGACGAGAACCCTAATCTCCACCAAGAGAGGGTTCGCCGAGGAGAGGGAAGAGGAGGTCGAGCTCCACCACCATTGTTCAACAAGGCGAGAAGACAGATTCGTCAACATTGACAACTGGGTCAGCCTCGCAATGCAAGAAGGAATCATATGCGATTCCGAGAGGAGAAAGGGGGAGAGTATGAGGAAGAGGATCCATACAGATGGGATGAAGAAGATTATATGAGGAATATCAAAATATCAATTCCATCGTCTCGAGGAACAAGCGACCTGGATGCATATATCAACCAGGAACAGAAGATGGAGCTGATTTTTGACTGCCATCACTATTCAGAGAAATGAAAGGTGACCCTAGTTGTTCTTGAGTTTAGTGATTATGCTACGGTGTGGTGGGATAAACTGTGCACAAGGAGAAGAAGGAACTAACAAAATCCTATTGAAACGTGGGATGATATGAGAGACATCATGCGACACAGGTTCGTGTCAAGCTCTCATCAACACGAGATGCATCAAGCTCTGGAAATGCTCCGATAAGGCACCAAAAGTGTTGAACACTATCATAGAGAGATGGAGATGCTGATTATTCAAGATGATGTTCATGAAGCCAGGGAGTCTACCATAGCTCGATATCTCTATGGGCTTAATCGAGAGATCAGAAATACTTGGAGATCCAACCATTCTTCGAGCTTAATGAATTGGTGACTATGGAAATTAAGGTGGAGAGGCAACATAAGGGGACGAGGATCTTACCTACCACTAGCTCCACGAGACATACTCAAGCTACCACAACAGAACCTAAACATGTGAAGAAATCACCAAAACCTGCAGCCAAGGCTGACATATGAAAGCAAGGTAATTCGTCTGGTGGTACATTGTTTTAAATGGCATGGGCGAAGGCACATTGCGAGCCAATGTCCAAACAAGAGGGCTTAGATTCTGACGCAGAGGAAGAAGCACATGAAAGGAAGACGACCTCAGAATCTGAAGCAGATGAGACCATAGGATGGAAGCATCTCCAAACGAGCTGCTTGAGGTAACCGAAGAGCATCTTATGCAAGGAAACTATTCATATGTAGCTCATCGTATTTTGAATATGCGACAAAAGAAAGAGATTGAGAAATGAGAAAAATTATTCCATACTCGTTGTTTGGTCAAAGGGAGGCTATGCTCATTGGCCATTGGTGGGGGAAGTTGCACAAATGTAGTGAGTGCAATGATGGGGAAGAAGTTGAGTACATTGAAGCATCTCAAACCCTATACCCTGCAATGGTACAATGAAGATGAAGCAATTAAGGTGGTTAAGCAAGCCCAGCAGAAGTTTGCAATTGGCAGATATGAAGATGAAGTTATGTGTGACCTAGTGCCCATGCAAGAGACTCACATTCTACATGACATACCGTGGCAATTTGATCGACATGCACAACATGATGGCTACACCAACATGTACAAGTTGTCGTATGGAGGGAAGAAGATCGTGTTGAAGCCGCTCTCACCCGAAGAGGTCTATGAATACCAACTCCAAATACAACAAAGTAGAGAGAAGAACGAGAGTCTACCAAGAGAGAGAAGGGTTCAAAAATGGCGACCATAACTTTGATGATGGCACGAAGAGAAGACATGATATAGGGAGATGACCGTGATCATCATCGAGGTAAGTCAATTCAGATTTCAAATTATGGTGAGATTACTGATCACATCGACTTTGTTGTGGGAGATGAAGTACCAACAAAGGAAGTTCGACTTAGAGAGATACGACGACTTCAAGAGTTTGTGGGGAAGCTTTGCATTCAAGGTGCATGCTCTAGTTCGAGGGTGATGGAGTCGTACAAGGGAGTTTATATGCAACCACGAGATTTGAGGACAAATCTTTTTGAAGAGGGTGGGAATGATGCAACTCGGATCACCTCACATGACATCCCTCGAGTTTGAAGAATATATAACGATCGTGGCCCAAAGATGAAGGCTCGAGAAGGCTAAGAGAAGGGTCTAATTGTCCAAGAGATGATCGACGGAGGAGCTGGAGTTGTTAGAGGGTCGAGGCATGGTCGTAGGCCAATATGGGAGGAAGGACTCAAATCCCCTGCCAGCGGAGGACAATCCCTGATCAGGGATTGAGGGCACCAGATCAGGGATCACGTCTAGACGACCCCCGGTCGTGACACCCAAAACCCCGATCGGAGAATTTAGAGACGAGGGCGGGGTCGGAGCTGGGCGACGTTGATTGCTGTTGTTTTTTTATTTGTGTTTTGGACAAGTTGTTTAGTGTAAGTGTCTTTCTGCACTCATTTTTAGGGTTATTTTGTGACTCCTATATAAGGAGAAGAGTTTTACTATATGAAACAATCAACCAAGTTTTATCTATAAAAAAAATCAGCATATTTTTTAGTTCGAAGTTTGAACTGTTGTGCAAACTCTCCATCGAGGATTTTGGAGGATTGTACGAGGCTCTTATCAAACGAACGATCACATCTGGTCGTGGCGAGCCACGACTATACCGATTGGGCTTTCCCACAAGTTCAGGATCGTTTGACCGGTTTTCACGTTATCTTTACTTTTTTGCATTCTTGAAAAAAACCCTAAAAAACCACAAAATTGGAGTGTTGCGTATTCTGATTGTTGAGCGAGTTCGAATCCCTTGAAACCGACTCATATCGTGTTAGTTTAGTGCATAGAACGAATCTAGGATTAGGATTGATTCCACTTTCGTATTCAGGAGTTGTACAGACACTATTCGCATGGAGAATTGACGCTATTCGTATGCAGAATTGCAGAGACACCAAAAGCATAATAAGGGATTAAGCAAGAACATCATAAAGATTTAGAGAACTTTCATTGAAATTTGATTTAGTGCGTATGATTACTTCGAGAGTTGGTGCTTTTATGATGTATATTATTTATTATGCTAAATGTTTCTTGTATTTCAAAATGCTTTCAGACGGTTTGGTACCAAATGAATTGAGAATTTATTTCATTGTAAAATGAATTACTGTGTAGAATTTATTTTCAAATGAATTCCTGTGTTTGGTATATCATATGTATAAGTAATTTAGTTAATAAAATAAGATAATTATATCATTATATTATAGTTAGTAGACAATTGTGGAATTCACTCGGAATTGCTATAACTAGTTCCAATTCTATAGAATTCAAAATTTAGAATTGAAAATGATTTTTTTTAAATACCAAACACAAAAATGTTTCATTCTAAAATGAATTCCTCAAAACTTATAGAATTCTGCTACTCTTCCAACTTATAGAATTCATCAATGCGTGTTTTTTGCTTCATTTATACCAAACGGTATGTTAAAAGAGAATTCTGCTACTCTTCCATGTATTGAAAATTCATTTATTTATCAATGATATTCGAATATATTTAGTGCCTGTCAAGGTTTGGGTGTGATAAAAAGTGTTCATCACAAGTTAGAAACTAATGTTGTATATAAAATAAAAAAATTAGACATTACGCTATAACCTCTGAAATTAGGTTAAAAACATACTTCAATTGGAATAGGATTAGAATTTGTCGAGAGCGAAATTCACTCTCATATTTTACTTGTGCATGGAAGCTTCAGTCTTGATCCTAGGTTTGAAAGAAAAGTATATGAGGAAACGGACATAGCCATGTCTAAGAGCATCCACATTGGTATTGCATTCTCAATTGCAAAATGATATGGCATAGGTGTTTGCAATTGCAAAACCAATTGCATTGATATGGCTACCAATTGCATATTTGCAACTTGCAACAAATGCAATTCCATATGCAAGTCAAAAAAGCCTAAAAAAATGGGGATTTTGTATTTTATATTATTTTCTTTTCTCTTTTACTTAATTTTCTGTAATTTAAACATAATATTTAATTATATAAGCAATTGCAAGTTAATTGCATTGATGTAGGTGAATGAAATGAATGTGATGTGGATTGCAAGAAATTTGGGTTGACAATAAAAAACATAAATGCAATTTCTTTTACAATTGCATTGATGGAGATGCTCTAACACCATTATAGTTAAGACGAAGGACAAATAATAAAAAATTCATTTTCGCAGTCGAACCACACAACCCACGACGAATTATAAATTTAAAATAATTTCCGTGCTTTCAAGAAGTGCGAGTTATCTCATAATTTCATAGAAATGGACAAGTGATGATATCAATTCCCTTATAAGACATTTCTGTCAAAAAAATTCCCTTATAGGACATTAAGAACTATCGAAAGTTTGAATAATGTCCTGAAGGTATAATATTAATTACTTGACCCCTTTTTCTTTTCGTATAATTTTGCTTACTATACCCGCCGCTGGAGCATTATAAACTGTATTATTACTCTTACTCCCATCGGGATAAATTTGTGCAAAGTTTCCGCCCGTGATATGAGTTACCACCCCCTGATCACTGACACTACCCCAAACATCTGACTGCATTTTCCAACTGAAATGGAAAATTACGACCGAAATTGAATTGTACATCCAAAATAATACTAAGAAGACATGTTATTTTTTAGGGTAAATACAATGTATTAGCCACAACTCTTATGAAGCGGCGAATTATAGCCACAACTATGAAAATTCAAATTATTAGCCATAACTATTATTGCGGGTCAAGATATGACTAACTGTCTGTTATTGTTATTGAATTTTTAACGAAGAAGGCCACGGCAAGAGCCACGTCGGGCTGCTTTTAATTTATAACTTTAAAACATAAATGTTTAGTCAGTATTACTAATGAAATTGTTAACAGATGGTTAATATTTGGTTAATAATTTGAATTTCCATAATTGTGACTATAATTCCCTGATTCATAATAATTATGATAATATATTGTATTTACCCATATTATTTATACAAATTATACTTGAAGGAGAAGTAAAGCATTTGATTAGTTGAAAATCTCATCGCATCGTCAGGAAATGCGTGGCTGCTTAAAAATTAAAAGCAGGTAAGATAGAAAGCACCGCCGAATCTTACCCCTTCCTTTAACAGCGAATCTGAACTCTGTCTAGCGTTTTGATTTTGTTTGTTGTCAATATTGAACGGCGCCGTGTTGGTTACGTAAAATCCGAAATCGCGGAAATTCAGGGGCCAAATATTTGCGCCATGTGAGGCGCCGCATATTTCGCTTCATCAGTTGATGTCGTCCAGATCGGTTGCTCATTTGTGGGCCGTTGATGGGTGGGCTTCTCTGCCAGTGACGTTTTTATTGTTTGGGTCTTTGATAATGACTTATGCTGCTCGAGTTAGTGGTGGTTTGGTTTCTAATATTGCTTTATTATTATGTCATAATATAATCTTATAATACTTTTATTATTTCCAAGACTTGCTCAAAATTGGTGGGGCTTGAGAGCTCTTCTTCTGAGCTAGATGCTCATTCCTTCATTTTCAATATGAGTGAACTCGAAACTCCTCCGTATCTCTTCCATGATCTTTAGGTTATTGGGTTTTCTTCTAGTAATTACTAGACTCATACGAAAACATACATAATAAAAAAAAGACTCAATACTAGGCATAAGATGATTAGATGCTTTTATATATGATGAAAAATCTCCGACACCGGTGCCAAAAATTTGATGTAGAATTCATGAAAGTGATAAAAAGTCATAGGATGCACTTCTCGAGGTCTTCTAATGCTTAACTACTCACACCAACCATCATGTCATACACAAATTGAATAAGCAAACAAGAAACATAAAGTTGTTTAGGGGTTTACGATTTATAGATGCATGAAAGTGAAGATTCATTATTGTAAGAGGTAGTGAACTCGAAAAGATCATGAAGGGTCATTTGGAAGTTGCGATAGTTTTGTTGAGATTTTCATTATGCATGTATTGTTTACAATGCATCGTTTTTTTGTTTTTTTAGCAGAAACAATACATGGATTGTTTCTGTGATGTGACAGAAACTATCACTCATTTTGAGTGATTATTATATCTCAACTTTTTGTTGTGATTGTTGAGATAGTTGAGTTGAGATTGTTTTGTCTCAGCTTTTAGCTAATGCGACATACACAATTACACATACCAAACGTTGTATTCTACAATGCATCAAATTCGACAATACATGTATAATATTATACATGCATTCTCAACAATACATCTATTTAACAATCGCAACTTCCAAACGACCCCGAAAACTAGGGCTCATTCACATCATGCATCGATGGTTCATCTATTGCAACACCTTATCCCTTCCTCTAGCAATGTTCAAGAAGACGCTAGGCGCTATCTAGGCGAAGAGGCACCGCCCAGCGCCCATGCCGATTAGTCGTTGCCTAGGTGAGATTAAACGTTGAAAAAATGATAGATAAGCCATATTCCACAAAAACTCAAGTCACCATATCATTATTTATCCATTCATATATACATACAACCCTTTTTCACAATCCCAAACATCCCAAGTCGCCAACCACGAGGAGGGATCTCACTGCTGGTCGATGAGGGGGAGCGGCTGCCGGCTGGTCGAATCGAAATGGGAAATAGAATAGGGTTTGTGATTTTCACAAAAAGGCTACACTTTCCCCCTTTATTAGTTGTTTTGGTCGTCACCCACTAGAGTGAAAACGCGCCTCCGAGTGCCTAGGTGCCTAGATCAATCGCCCAGGGCTAGACGAGGCGATTTCCTCCTGCCCAGTTATTAATCGCGCCTAGGCGAGAGATTAATCGAGTCTTCTTGAACACTGCCTCTAAGGCAACTCTCTACCCGTGCATGCGCTTCTTGCGGTAGAGATTTAAACAACTAATGCATGCTTTCGTTTCAGGCCATTACCTAATTAATGAAGAACAAGGAAGTTATGATTGCATATAGTTAATTGTGGTCTTCTACGAACCATAGTTATCTCTATAACATTGATGATCTAACAATCAAACATTGATACTACTCGAAGCATAGATGGGTGATCATTCCTCCCATACTCGTGTAGCATCAATGAGGTATCCCTAGAATGTAATTTCTTCACAATCTAGGCAATACTAAGCACAATGCATATTATAGCATACTATAGAATCATAAGCATCGATGGTATTAAGAGCATTTGAATTACTAGAATCACTAGTAATCAGTACTTGAGTAGTCAATTGAAAAGGACCCTTGGGAAATACAACTTTAGTCAGTTTCACTTTTTAGAATCATAAGCATCGATGGTATTAAGAGCATTCATACTATAGAAACATCAATGACCATCATAAGCATCGATGGTATTAACTATTAAGAGTATTCATACTAAAGAAACATCAATGACCATCATAAGCATCAAATACAAGCAAGCATCAATGATCATCAAAGGCGTCAAAATTTATAGACTAACACAATCATGAGATCAAATCATACTTGGCTGACGTTGATCTCCATAGTGGATAATGTGGAGACCATGAAATAACTCAGACCAATAAGCTTATGTCAATTTGTGTATAAAGTTATCATGAAAATAATGGTTGAAAGGCTTGCTTGCTTTTTACCACAAATCATCTCGGAAGGCCAAAATGCTTTCATACGAGAGAGACAAATTGTTGAGAGTATCCTCCTTGGCCATGAGTTGATGCACTACTTGAAAATCAAGACGCGAGGCAAAAAGGGTTTATGGCTCTAAAGGTTAATATGGAAAAGGCCTATGATAGAGTTGAGTGGCCCTTTCTCCTTGAAGTTTTGCACAAGATGATTTTAACTCCATATGGCGTGGATGGATACAGGAATGCCTAAGATCGACGCCCTTTTCGGTTCTTATGAAGGGAACCCCTTTGAGGGTTTCTCTCCTACTAAAGGTCTCCGACAGGGGGATCCCCTGTCTCCGCTCCTGTTTGTACTTTGTATGGAAGGGTTTGCGGCATTCCTCCGAAAAGGTATTGCTGAGGGAAGACTCGAGGGAATTAAAGTGGCCCCTATGGCTCCCAGGATCTCACTTTTTTTTTTTGCAGATGATTCTTACTTATTCATTAGAGGTTCTCTCCAGGAATGTGAGAATTTGATTGAGGTCTTGAATGATTATGAGGAGCTCAGTGGCCAGAAGGTGAACTTGGCTAAGTCGACAGTTTGCTTTAATAAAAACATTGTGCTACCTGAACAAGATTTCCTGGCTCAGATTCTGGATGTGAGGGCTGTGGGGGTCCAAGATAAATATTGGGGGTTGCAAACGCTGTAGCCCAATCTAAAATGACCACATTCCGCTACTTGGAGGAGAAATTGATGGAGTGACTCCAGGGTTGGAAACAATGGACATTGTCATGGGTGGCGAAGGAGACATTGATTAAATCAGTCGCTTTAGAAGCTTACCACTCCATGTCATGTCCTGTTTCAAATTGCCTTTGTCTCTTTGTCGGCTACTGGACAAACATGTGGCCAGATTCTGGTGGGGAGTGGAAGAGGGTCAGTCTAAGATACGATGAATGTCTTGGCGAAACATGTGTCGGAGCAAGCATGACGTGGGTATGAGGTTTCACCGATTTGAACATTTTAATCAGGATCTTTTAGCCAAAATTTGGTTGGCGGATCCTTTTAGAGCCCCATTCTCTCCCTGCACAGGTTTATAAAGGGAAGTACTTCACTAGTGGGACCTTCCTTAATGCTACTGCACGATCCCGACCGTCTTGGATGGTAGAGTGTCCTTCATGGTCGACAGCGTTATTGTCAGGATTATTTTGACAGATTGGTAATGGTCAGACTGTTTCTCTTTTGCATTCCAATTGGATTCCTCAATTGGATCCCGATATCACACTGTATAACCCCCAGTTCCTACCTGATAACGGAGACCCGCCTGTAGCGGAGGTCATTTGTCAAGGGGAGGGGTGTTGGTGTGACATAATAATGAGCCAGTGGTTTGACCCTCCAACTTGTCGTGCCATAAAATCTATTCCTTTTCCTCGATAGAATGTGGAGGATCATCTTATTTGGCATGCTACGGCTAATGGGGTTTTCACTGTCAAATCGGTCTACCATTTTGCTGTCTTATTAGATAAGTAGGGAGGTCGCTAGAAATCCACGGCTAGTTGGATGGATAGGGTTAGCTGGATTCGGTTGTGGGAGTCCAATATTTCACAAACTAAAAGTGTTTGTGTGGCAGGTGTTTAATCACATCTTACCAACCACGAAATCCCTAATTGAAGAGGGTGTTTTGTGCTTCCCTGCTGGCCGGTTTGTTGGGTAGATTCGGAAAAGATGTAAAATCTATTTCTTGATTGTCCACTGGCACGAGCCTTGTGGGACCATGCAGGTCTCGAACATATTGGTCAAGGGCTGCCCTGTCACACTTTTCCGTTGTTCCTGAAAAGGGTCATGTTGATTAGTCATCAACCGCGACTGTTCATGGAGGTTGTTGGGGTCCTTTAAAGGATATGGCGTTTGAGGAACTGGATTGTCTTTGAGGGAAAACAGTTTGGGATCCCAGCTCTAATGAGACAATTCAATCAGCAATACCAGGAGTGGATTAATTTACCAGTGGACCATGGTCTCCAGTCCTCCAACCAAATAACCCATCTTTCGGATGCTGTGCCTCTGAGCTCGATTGTCTGTATGCAGGATGGGGCCATTGTGAGTGGGTCCCATTCGTCAGGTGGAATGGTTCTTCTGGATCAAGAGGGGGGAGTCCTCTTGGCTAAAGGGGTACAATTCTCGGAGATTGATGATCCTCTGGTGCTGAAGCCAGGGATTGACGGAGATGAGGTTTGCTCGAGATGCTAAAGTGGTGATTGACAAACTCAATCGAGCTGATACCCACGACAATTAGACGGGGGAGATTCTGGAGGAGATTGCGGGTTATCTTGTGCTGCATACTGGGTTTAGTATTCGATTTGTAGGTCGGCGTAGTAATAGGGTAGCCCATTTGGTGGCTCGACAGGCCCTCTCTTTGTACTCTACTACAAGTCGTTTCTTTGTCCTGGCTTCATTCCAAGATGTAATTGCCTATTCTTTCAATCAATATATGATTATCTTGTGTAAAAAACAAGAGATCAAATCATAGCATTCATTCACATACGATCACATCCTAATACAATTAATTTTGACTAGCTACAGAGAGGAGAAGGAAGGTATCCCCATTGATGATGACAACATCTCCTTAGCTGCAGGACCCTCTACTTCGACTAGATTAAGCACTCGTGCAGAGTTTTACAAAGTTTTTTTTTGTGTTTGTGCAGCCTTACTCTTACAATAGAGTCATGCCCTCTATTTATAGGTAGAGTTGTCAAAATAGACACCGACCCAACTAACCCGAACCCAACTAACCCGAACCCAACTAACCCGTGACCCGATCAACTCAACCCGAACCCCACCCGATCTACCCGAATAATTATTATATTATATAATACACAGTCTTTCAAAATGATGTTTTTCCTTCTAAACTTAGGTAAAATAATTTTTTCATTTCATATAGGAAATTTAAAAAACATGAAACTCACTTGAAATTTTGTATTTTTATTAAAATTGAAAAAATTGAAACACGAAGGTCACTCAACACTAAGTTCTTAAAAAAAAAAGTAAAAAAAAAAGACGAAATATAAAACCAGCATAATGTCAATATTGATAATGAATAATGAATAATCGAGACAATGTTATTGATTATATATAAATACAGTAAAGTTATATTTTTGGTAATGTTATGATTTTAAAAAAGAGGAATTTTTTTGGTTTTTTCAACTTTTTGAGAAGATAAAGGAAAGAGAAATTCGCTGCTTTCCATTTTTGAGAAAAAAAGATGGAAAATTTTGGTGTTTTTTATTTCTAAGAAGAGGAAAGAAATGCGAAAATTTGGGTTTTTTTATTTATCAAAAGAGAAATAAGGAGGAAAAGTTTGCGTTTTCAACTTTTTGAGGAAGGAAAGAAGAGGGAAATTTTGGTTCTTTCAATTTTATAGTAGAAAAGAGGAGGGAAAGTTAGAGTCACGCGCAATATTCTTCTCTTCCTATTCTTCATCTTTCGAACAATACTGGCCATATTGAAGCACCTACACCTTTTGATTGGCGCATTGATGAGCCTTATGACCATAACCATGACACTTAAATCACCTAATGATGCCACTGGATGCTCCTAATTTCTCTTGAGCAGCTGGGGTGACGTTCCTAGTCGTATTCCTCGGCAATTCTGGCTTCAGTTCAGGATCAATAACAAGCTTAGGTGAGCTGCTAGCTGGAGTGAATCTCCTGCCAGAGCTCTTCTGCTTCAATTGCTTCTCCACTCACACAGCAAGTTGGACTACCTAAATTTCTACGAACGGAAAGAGCTCTACATGATTTTTTTATGTAGCGTTGGAGTCTCTGCAAGAATTGGCTGATTGTGGCCTCCTTATCTTCACGCACATGCGACACATAATCTTGGATCATGAGAAGATCCAGATCGCTGAAGTACTCTTCAACTCTCCTGCTTCCTTAACGAAGAAGTTGTAAACTGTCATGAAGTTCACGCTGGTAATAGGCTAGATCAAACCTCTCTCTCATCAAGCTTTGCATCTCCAGTCAGGTAGCAACGGGAGGTAAATCGATTCTTCTTCGCTTGATGCGCACTTGTTCCCACCAAGCGGCGGCGTAGCCTCCAAATTCGTAAGCATCAAGGGTAACCTTATGCTCTTCAATGTAATTGTGACATTCGAAGAACATAATTACCTTTCTTTCCCAGTCCAAATATTCTGCAGGGTTAAGGCCTCCCTGCAACGAAGGGATGTTGAGCTTGATACCCCGCAAATCGTCGAGTGTCCCTGTTTTTTGGCCGACGATCATGATCATGAAATTCGTGATTGCGAGCACGACGATCGTTCCCAGGGATAATCAGTCATTGATCTAGGTTTGAGATTCTTTCATTGAGAGCCTGAGAGCTGTGCTCTCGGTCTCCTTCTAGAGTCTTCTCGTTTCTTGATAGACCGTTAATTGCACATGTTTTTACCCCTATTCTTACACCGTTTGAGATGTTGATTCTCGTGTTATAGGCAGATTTCACGCTAGGTTGTTATTGTTTGTGATATTTCAGGTCCTAGTACGTGTATGAAGGTTTGGGAACGAGTTCGGGGTCGATTGGACGAAGATCGGACGCGTGGCGAGAAGCTGAGGATGCCACACGGGCACTCCTAAAACCCACACGGCCGTGTAAGTAACCCATGTGGCCATGTGGGATTTACCGAGCACACACACGGGCATCCACACGGCCGTGTGTCCCTGGCTGTGTAGGAAGCCTGAGGTCCACTTAATCGAAACTCCGCGTTTTGACACTCACACGGGCAGCTGGGTAAGCCACACGGCCGTGTGACCTGGCCGTGTGATCGGGAAAATCTGGGTTTTAAACCAATTTCGAGCCAAAGGAGAGGGAATCGAATTTTTGGAGCAAAAACAGAGCCCTAGAGAGAGAAAGTGCAAAGAACACATCCTAGAAGCGATCTTGGAGCTGTGTTTCATCAAATCGAGCTTGGAGATCATCATAGGAGTGAAAATCATTATCCCAGAGAAGATTCTTCCCATTGTTATGAGTATGACTGCTTTGTATTATGTTTTCCCCTCTCTCTCTATGGAGTAGAACTTTCTCTCACTTGGGTATGAAGAACCCTAGTTCCATGTGTTAGGGATCTTGATTGTAATGACTTGGGATTGTTATACTGTTTGATTATAATCGAATGATGCATGATTTATTGAATTAATTGAAGTCTAATCATCTTTTCTTGATTTATGCTGCAACCTGAGATAGATAGAATTTGATTAGGTTGTTAGAGCTTCATCATTCGGTAGTAGTAGATTGGTTATATGAGAGTTAGTCAATCTACTGCTTTGTACTGGAATCCAATTCCAGTAGTGGAGTTCTGTGTTCGTAGCCTCAGCTTTCTATCCCGGTGAAGGTTAGTCGCCTGCCGGGTAGTTGGACTGAGAGGGCTTGGTCAGCTTAAGAGATTCCAAGCTACTGTCGGATCTTCCGTAGTTTAATTAACAGTAAATCAACCCAGGGTAATTACAATTGAGACCTAACTAAGGAGCTAGGGGGACTCATTCCCGAGTGACTCTTCCTTGACTTCAGAAAACCGAATCATTTCCTGCTTTCTTACTACTTTTACTTAAATCAACAATCACTTGACTTAGTTGGCTAGATAATAGATATTCACGGAGTAGGCAGTAGATCTAGACCCCGGGTTGACATTAGAACTTGCCTGTTACTGCATTCCCGGACTGCGATTATACTTGGTCGCAGTTTGGTGTTGTGTTATAGCGTGTCATTTCTCATTCTCGTTCTCGGTGATTTTGGCTCTGTCGCCAACTACAGTTTCAATTCCTCCAATTGTCGTTGAATGTGGTCAAATTGGTTCTGAAAAGTGACATTCAACTGAACCATAATCGTTTGTAACAAATCCGTGGTGTTAACCTATTGTCGTGCCATGGCTTGATCCTCGAATTGATTCTGATGCTCTGTTCGCGATAGGATCTCAGGCTCGAGTCCTTGCAGCCACATGTTAGTTCCTTTTCTTCTGTTTCTTCGTCTTCGTTGCCCTTGAGTGGAACCAAGATCTTATACCACTTAATACAAGCTCAAACTCGAGCTTGGATGTTTCACAATACGCAACTATGGAGAATTGGTAAAAACATTGGGGTTGAATGGATTTGAGTAGAAGAACAAGGGTTGGCTTTGATGGATGAAGGTTAAACCGAATTAGAAACTTCTACATACGGGGAAGAGCCTGATTTGGGTAGATAAACACCATGAGATCAATTGTGATTGAATTGATCTAGAGGTCTGCAAGCCTCGGATTAAACCAAGACCAAGAATCAAGCTCTCAAGCTCGATGGGAAAAACTCCACGGAGTAATTTCATTCAACAATCTAATGTGTCTTTACAACCAAAAGAGAAGGCTATTTATAGCCAAAAGAACTCAACTACAAACCTAAAAGAACAAGGAAAGGAATTGAAACCAAAAAGGTATCCTAAACAAGGCAACTTAAACCCTAAGCAACTAAGTTCCTACACTTGCAACTGTGCCCAGGCTTTCATACGAACTTCAACCTTCTGGAAAATGGTCTTCTAGATTGATCCAAACTCAGCCAATTCTTCACGAGGTTTAGAAAGTTTCATACTTTCATCTCGAACTTGAAACGCCCTTCGACTGTACTCCAATCTCCACGAATAAGGGATAAGGCTCCGAAGATGGTACCTCAAACACAGTTTCTGCCTTAGCCAATTTTGGGAAGTTTTCATGTTTCCTCATAGCAACTTGAGAACTTTGGTAAATGACCTTAGGAGCTTGTTTCTGGACAAACAACCCTTCCAGTAGGTAAAGAAACTCTTGAACTTCAATGTCATTCCTTTCGCCTGCATTTTCACTTAACCAATTGTGAGAAACAAACCTCCAAAGTAGGCACCATGAAACTGTTTTGACAGCCAAATTTTGCCCCTTTTCTTGCCAACTTGGATTGATCCTTTCGCAAACATTGGAAACTTGTTTAAGGGTTTATTGGAGATCATATCAGGGTGGTTTTTTTTGGGTTGTTGGCTCCTGGTTCCTAACGTTTCTATGAACAAGCAGAACCATTAAAACACAAGGAATCGATAAAAAGCATAAGCACATCGTACCTTAGAATTATAAAATCAATGATACACCAAGAATAGAGGTAACAACCACATTCCATTTCTCACATAATTGACAAGTTAAAAATTAAAGAACATTACAAACAAACTAGAATGGAGGTACATAACTAGTTACTATACCTCTTCGAAAAACAAGTATTTGACAAACTCAATTGCAAGATCATAAAGAAGTATACTTAGAAGAGGAAAATCGAATTGAAGGGAAACAAGAGCCAAAATACCAGGAATTCACCGAGTTCATGACATTTACGCCAAACCGACCATTTAAAAAGCCTGAGGCAAGACCAATGAATCTCACTTTGTAGGTAGAGCGAGCTCTTCCTTGTGGAGATGCGAAAGAGATTGTCAATTCTACCACTCTGTGTTTGACACAGAGTATACCGTCAACAGATCCTAAAAGCAACATGGTTTCATGACCACCAAGGTACAGGGCCAAAAGAAAGTCTGTTAACATGTCCTTCTGATGGCACTGATTCTTAAGATATTGCTTCTGTGAGGTGACAGCCTTCCAGCCTTTTGTTGGGAGAATTAAAAGGAAATCATAATTGACAATCAATCTCTAAAAGAAAGGAAAGAACGAGATCGAGATTGTTGGGCGAATTGATTGAAAATCAGTATTGTCAATCATTCTCTACAAGAAATGAAGTAAAAGGAAAAATTAAAATACCTTCCCTTTTTACCAAGGAGCTGCAAGCCCGTAACATCAAGAACTTCACATTATATATATTCTCAATATATTTTTTGGTTGTTTGAACTGGTTTTCCTATCGATGTTTCATTCCAAATAAACTTAATTTAATTAACAAGTTTATAAATGAATTTCATCCCATCGTAATTTGTAACATCGAATTCATGCATTTTCATACCAATAAATTCATTCAACTTCCAATTATTAATCTTGTTTTCACGTCATATTAAATAATTGAAAGTTGATAGATGAAGACCCAAATTACACTCAATATGTACCACACAAATTAATCCCGATATCTCATGAAATTTTCCTGAATGGTTCTTGTGTAAGGAGTCAGAGTGCTGTTTCTAAACGACTCTATCTGCCAATAATTTTCTAAATGGACATCAAAAATTCGTTAGTTAAATCATTTTAAAAGAGTTGGGATCTTTAATTTTATCGAGGGTTCCACCTTTTCAAACAACGGGTTTCTAGTTCTTCATTAAAACTGGCGAAAGGGCGGATATATATAGTTAACTCAAGTGAGGTAACCAACCATATAAACCTAACCCCACTCCAAAAAAAAAATAGAAGTACAATATAAATTGGACGAAAGGGCGCGCGGAAGGACTTAGCTAACTAATCGTATAAACCAAAGCCTACTCCGAAAATATAAATAGGGGGATACAGAAGGATTTAGCTAACTCAAGTGAGCTAACTAATCATATAAACCAATCCCCACAAAAGATGATAGTAACGGCGTGAAAATAAAAAGTGTAAAGGTATAAAGTTACCAAAACCTTGTCATAGACTGATTTTGTATCGAGAGTACAATGATTGTATCGAAATAACAAATTACCAAATTAATTTCTTGTCTCAATACACCACTATAATATCTGGTTGTAGTGTACGATAACTTTCATTGACCATCCATTTGTTTCAGCTACGTGTCCATTTGCGCGCCAACCCCAACCCTACCCAATGCAAAGAGATACTTGCTTCATCCATTTCCATTCCCATTTCCATTTCATTCACAGAGCGCCACACGATCTAGCTGCTAGCTTAAGCAACTTACTCCTCCATTTACTCGTGTTCTAGTTTATGCCCAGACCAACACGTCTAACAATATATTTATGGAGATTCTCCTTCAGCAATCCCTTAATTCAACTTTTCCTCGCTTCCGCGCATACCACGGAGGGAGCTTTTGGTGATTTCCTATTTATTCTTATGGGTCTTAATCCCTTAGAGCACGGAAGTATTTTAATCTATATGGGCCTCCAGTTTATAGCTACTTATTTTCAGCTTCATAACTAACCAATTGATATCAGTTCTTAACTAACCGATTGATATCAGACTAATAATTATGTTTTGTATGGGCTTTGATTGTGATGTTATTAAGAGCATGGAAATATATTAGGTCCGGTTCAATATAATTCATGTTCATGCGATTTACAGTATCAAATATTATATTACACACAAGCCTAACTCTTATTAGGCATTTAGTCCATTGAACGATTAGTGGTTCATGATTCACCAATTTTTCAAAATCGGGCTGGATTTTCAACCGAAAAAGTTAGTGGTTCATGATTCAACAATTAATTGTTATAGAACCATTGTTAATTGTTGATAGAATCGTTCATGCGCTATAATATAAAGAATATTTATACACTAATTTAGGAGTGAATTTATCACTGACCCATAAACATTTCAAATCCATATCATCCTATCACCAAAAGGTTCTAACAAAGCATTCAAACTATCTCACAAAAGAAATCATGATTTTTTTATTAAATATAAGGCAATAATAAGAGTGACAATCAATAGAGAACAAGATAAATTCGACAAGAAGGTTGAAAAATGATAAATGAAGCATAAATCAAATTAGTGATTGAGGTTTGATGGTTTTAGTTTACGTTAACGTATTTTTCCTTTATTTTTTATGGTTAAAATAGCCGGTGGATTAGTTAAACCGCGGTGGTTCATCTGGTTTCATGTCAAACCGATAAAAATCATTTTGTTCATCTCTAGATGTCTAATCAAATGAACCAAACCACTATTGTAACTGATTTAGTGATTCTAATGACCCAATCGTTGATCCGGTTTGGCGCTTATACGACAAAAACTAATAAAATAATATTTGAAGTCTACAATAATTGAATATGACAAAATTTATAAATTTAGAGAGCTTAACTCAACATTTCATTTCAAAATTTATACTACACAAAAATAGTGGAATTACTTAATTGAATAGGAATATAAAAAAATGGCAATACCTGGCAATTGCATTCCTGCTACATATACATAAATTTGCAATTAAGTAACCACAATTGCTACGGACAATAGTGCAGAGAAGGCTAGCCACAATTGCTATGTAACTTCAAGTTGTGGACAAAACCATTGAGGCTAACTTTGTTGTTTTGGATCGAGTAGAGATGTATTTTCGAATATCAGCTTAAAAGCTATTCTAAGGCAACAATAGAATAAGAAGATTAACACCTGCTACAAATAGAGGGAATGATATTGAAGTTTGATATCAAGCTCACATATTACATTACTAATCAACAAGTGAGTACACAATTTCCAGGATAGGGGAGGATGAGAAGACCAAAACTCATACGATCTCTTGACTCGATCGAGGTAAATTATACTTCCATGAAAATGATGATCATTATTAATAATATTTTTTATTCTCTATTGGATTTGGAGTATATTCGGAATGCGCACACTCTGGTTATTATTTAAGTAACCTGTATTCCATGTCTACTTCTCATATGTTGATTTTCCAATGCAATTAATTGCATCTATCGTCCAGTAAATAAATTGTTATCAATTGTATACCATGATACAAGTACCAATAATGAGGAGAAAGAATAAATAATGGATATTGTTCATAATTTTGGATGAGGTAAATTCTACACTAATGAAAACAAGGAAGATTCTTATTGAAATAGAAGAGAAAAAAGAAGAGAAAATTAAAAATGGAGATAAATGTATCACTTACAGAGATGAAGACATTAACATTGGTATAGATGATGGAGGAAGTGCAAATAAGCCAAAACGAAAATGTGCATTAATCTCTAGATATGAGTAAATATAATAGTGATTTTAAAATGTTTTAGGAGTCAGTTTGGGTTTGTCTTTCATTTTTCGTAAAATGATTTTAATCAATGAGTCAGTTACAATGTCGTTAAACCTTATGATATTGACCATTTTCTACTGTTGAAATACTATAATAATATGGATTCTTTTATTCCACAAATCAATTTGAATGTTTCGAGTACTTGAGTAATTTTAATTTTCTTATACTATAAAAACCAGTGTATGTCACATACAATTTGATAATGTTGTTTATGTAATTCGCTACTTAATCCGGCCAAATGGCCGGGCGCGTGACTAGTACCAGCTACTTGCTTGCCATTATCTTGTGCGCCAATTCTCAACTTCGAGAGCTGCTAGCTTTACCTGCCTGCTTGCTTCTCCTTTGTGACTTGGGACAAATGCTTCGCCATGTTCATCTCAATGCGTCGGGCTCCCAAATGATTCAGCAGACCGTTCGCCCACATTGTTTCATGCATATGTAGTTCTTAACTTCACATGACCAGCACCTCGTTCCATGCATACGTAGTTCTTAACTTGGGATAAATGCGCATAAGGTCTTTCTTTCTTCATCTGGACACACCTATGTATGTCCTTAGTCTCCTCCTCTACAACTTCAGATCATCATTCATCAATTTCCAGTGTGTTTACACCTGATTTTGGTCATTTTCCCACATTGTCATTGTGATTACCTGAAACCCTAAAAACACACAAAACCAAACATAACATCGAAAAAATAGGGGGATATATAATAATGACAAGCATAAATGACATGAAAAGCTGGGTATAAAAATGTATGAATTTTATGTTATCAAGGACCTATATCGTCAAATTAAGCTGTAAACATAGCAATCTGTGATCCTGGTTTCTTGTTATTGTGTTGTTTCTCTTTACTTACGAAAACTAAGTAGAGTCTCCGGAGAACTGTGTTCACTGCTTCCTGGGACGTGGACATAGCCATTGCACTGTGTGAACCACGTAAAAATCCTTGTGTCATTCTTTTTACCTTCACTACTATTTTTATTTATGTGTTGTGCTCTATCTTTTACTCATACTTAGTTTTTCTGCTCTGTGTTTATGGATTTTGTAATGAAAGAACAGAGTCTGCAACTCTTCCACCGTAAATCAATTCAAAGGAATTGATTAATTTTGGGCTAAGAAGTAAAGCCCATCATTTTCTTTCACAAGCCCAAAATACTATAATCTTATTTCCCTTGTTTATTTCTTTTTACAAGTTGACTTAATATCACTTGAGCCAATTTTCCTTTGTAAAGGAAGAAACAAAAACAAGAAGGGAATTTCCCTTTCATCTCCTTCCTTACATTCTCTTCTGTTTGTTAGTCTCCTCAATTCTATTATGTTCATTTCTCTAAAATCCCAAATTCTTGCTTGGAAGGAGCTGATTCCAAAAGAGAAACACCAAAAGTTCTTCTCGTCGTCGCTACAAGGGTGGATGGAGGAACATCTAAGGGATGTTAACTACTCTCTTGTGTTTGGTTTGGGCTGCTGGATTATATGGAAGTGTCGTAACGAGCTCGTTTTTGCAGGAAAGCAAACCTCAGGGACAGCTTTGGTGTCGTGAATTCGATGCTGGACCGAGGCGGTGGCAGGGGCACTAAAGAGCGACGAACGGATCGGCCTCCGACGGGCAACTACGAGGAAAGAGATGATGTTGAGCTGAAAACCGGCAGCGGAGAGTTGGATAACCATTAATACAGATGGGTCGGTGCATAACCCAGGATCAATGGCAGCAGCAGGGGGCATAGCGAGGAACCAGAGCGGACGGAACCTGAGATGTTTTATGTCGAATTATGGCCAATGCACGATTATGATGGCCGAACTTAGAGGAGCGCTGGAGGGCCTAATCCTAGCGCGTATGCTGAAAGCCCCCAGAGTTAAACTCCAGTTGGATTCTTTGGCTGCAGTGCAGGTTTTACAGAATCAGGTCGAGGAAGGGCATCAGCATGCCCCTATTATCTGTCAGATTCAGAGTCTGATGGACACCTTTGGTGAGATCAAGATTACTCACATTTATAGAGAGCAGAACCATGTAGCTAATTTCCTTGCTAATAAAGGGCATTCGATCCCAATTGGAAGCTCCCAGTATGACCATATGGAGCCGCTTTTGTATTTATGGTTAAACCATGATGTCCTCGGGATTCAGGAAGCCCGAGTTGTTAATGTAATGGGTTAGGGTGCCCCTAGCGCCCGCTTTTTCACAAAAAAAATAAAAAATTCTTGCTTCCGGTCACTTTTCAATTGGTATCAAATCATCCCCTTGAAGGAGCTCACTACTTCCAAGGGAAAACGATCATGGCTACATCATCATTCGGTCAATTGTCGCACAATATTCCACCCAATTTTACAGGTTCAAATTACACATGGAAGAAGCGTATGCGAACTTTTCTATCGGGGTCGATGAAGAACTCTAGGCAGTGGTACGAGATGTCCCCTTAGAGATGAATATGGAGGCGCAAAGTGCATGGATCGTTGCTCAAAGAAAGAGTGTTCAATTCAAATGTCGGGCTATGCACATCTTACAGTCGGCAATGTTATTAGATGAAGCAGACAAGGTTGAGCACTTGTGAATCCGCCTAGGAGATATGGAGGAGTTTGAAAATAATTCAAACATGAAAGAGACTCGAATCGACCTACTTATGCACAATTACAAGGCCTTTGATATGTTTCCAGGTGAGGGTATCCATGAAATGAATTCTCGATTTACAATTTAGATAATCAACTCAAAGGGTTAGGAAAGCCCTTTGAATCCAAGGAATTAGTTAGAAATTTTTTAAGATCCCTTCCTAAGAAATGGCTATCTAAACGTACAACCATTGAAAAAGAAAAAGATCTCAAAACTCTCTCTATTGACGAACTAATAGGGTCTCTCTTAAGCCATGAACATGCTATTCAACAGGTAGAAAAAGATGATGGACAAGGTAGAAGCAAGCTTGATTTTAAATCTTGTGCTCATAGTAAAGCTAATTAGTTAGCGACAACTTTCATAGCATGCTGAAATATAAAAAAAATGATGGGTTAATTGTATGGTTGGTCACTGAGATTACAAAAATCGTTCATGTTTTGTCACTGGAAATATTTAAATCCAATCTTGGTCACTCAAATTAGTTAAATGGTTCAAGTTTGGTCACTCTCCGTCCATTTCCGTTAACTTTCGTTTACGTGGCAGTCAACTTTCATAGTTGACCGTTAAATATGTGACGTGGCAATTAAAAAAATATTAAAAATAAAAAATAAACTTTTATATTTTCCACCTCATTACATTCATTAAAAAATAAATAGATAAAAAACCTAATTTCTTTTCACCCCATACCCTCCCCGACCCAACCTCACCACCACCAAAACACAACCTCCGGCGGCGGCATTCCTTCTGTTCGCCAGCAGCTAGCGATCCTCCTCTCCGGCGTTCGGCTACCATTTCAACCGCTGCCACATCTGGATGCTTCTAATCCATTATAAGCTTCGACGACTCCCTCTCTATGACAACAACTTCTTCCGTCGCCCCACTGGCTGCATCTACGACGGCCGGTACTTTCCTCGTCTTTGCAGCATCCTTCAGTAATCTCACTTTCTCTTCAACCTCCTAGGGTTTAGGATTATTAAAAAACAAATTTCAATTCTCCCAAATGTCAGTTCTCTCCCACCAGCCAAACAGAAACAGAGGAATAGAAATAGAAATTGAAAACTTGGACTCATCGCCTACTTTATCAATTTCTTGCGAGAAGCCATGCTCTTCCTTTTCTTCTTCCGCGACGCCGACGGGGACTTTCTCGCCTAGTGTGGCTCTGGATTTCAGCTCGGGGAAACGTCGGCGGTGGACTGTGTTTTTGGCCGCGGAAGTAGGGAGTTGTTTGGGAAGGAGGAAACGAGATGGCAGCCGGCAAGAGGTACAGAGCCGGAGATCAGTCGTGCTTTGGCTGCCGATGGTAGAGTTACGGCCATGTCTTGGTTTCGGTTGTTTTTGGTTTGAGTTCTTCTGTCCCGATGTTTACTGCGGCGTCCGGCTACCGCAGCTAGCGATCCTCCTCTCCGGCGTTCGGCTACCATTTCAACTGCCGCCACATCTGAATGTTTCTAATCCATTATAAGCTTCGGCGACTACCTTTCTACATCAACAACTTCTTCTGTCGCCCCACCGGCTGCTAGCTGCGGGCGAACGGAAGGAATGTCGCCGTCAGAGGTTGTGTTCTGATGGTGGTGAGGTTGGGTCGGGTAGGGTATTGGGGTGTGTAGAAAAGAAATTAGGGTTTTTATTTTATTTTTTGATGAATGTAATAATGAGGTGGAAAATGTTAAAGTTTATTTTTTATTTTTTATTTTTTTTAATCGTCACGTCACGTATTTAATGGTCAACTATGAAAGTTGACTGCCACGTAAGTTAGAGTTAACGGAAATGGACGGAGAGTGACAAAACTTGAACCATTTAACTAATTTAAGTGACCAAGATTGAATTTAAATATTTCCAGTGACCAAACATGAATGTTTTTTGTAATCTCAGTGACCAACCATGCAATTAACCCAAAAAATAATCAAAAGCATCATTTTCAAGATTCGGGTAGAAAGATTGTTTATGATCAATATAAAAGGTTTCCACAAGAAAAGTTGCAGTATCAACAAGCAATGGAACCAGATTCTTGTTCTTGGGAGAAAGAAGCTCAATCATGCTACAAATGCGGGAGGATTGGACATCATGCAAATTTTCCTCAGAGTTAAGGAGTGTTAAAATCAAAACTTTTCATTGAAGAGACAAACTCGATCATAAAAAAGATGTCATTAATGATCTTAAAATAACTATAGAACTCAATCGAATCAAGATGGCTAAGCTTAAGCGAGAAATTGAATAGGTTAAGTTAGATAGAGATCACTTGCATAACATATTAGATCTTTTTTTTTTTTGAAAATAGAGTTCATTAAGATTGCAACGGGCCAGGCCCAATGGAAAAGATACAAGCAAATGACAACATAGATTGGAAAAAAGAGAAAGCAAGGCCCAAAACAAGACCCGGAACCCAATAGGGCCCAAAGCCAAGGACCCAAAAACATTCCCACTCCCCCAACCCTAGCCGCCTCCACCTTCACCCCTCTGTAATCCCCGCCGCCGTGACCGACAACCGCCGCCGTCGTGACCAGGCAACGCCGCCTCCAACCATCAACAATAGCAGCAGGTTCCCACCCATCTCGGTAGGTAGGATGTGAAAGGAGACCCTCCAAACAACCACCCCGAGCCAATCAACCAAACACATCCCTCTGCTTGAAACTCAGGGGAACACCACAGAGCGATCGATCGGCCGACGGAGGAAACAGAGTGATGGAGATCTTCTGTCTTCAAGCTCTCCGCGCCGAGTCAAACGCCAAAGGCTACATCTCCGAACCACCTAGACCTGCAAGGTGAGAACAAGGAGGAAGACAAAGGCAACGAAAAGGAGAAGACAAGCTAGATCTGTGGCGGATCTAGCGTCCATGCAACTTAGATCGGACACAACATCTCTAGTTCTGAGTCACCAGAACAGAGGGCAAAAGATCATCCCAGTCAAGGGGAGAAAGAAACCCACAAAAGGGAAAAGGAGCAGACCCGACAAAGGAGAAACAAAGACAACAAATGAACGAAAAAAACAGCAAGCGGAGCAAGCCGAGCAAGAAAGGAGAAGAAAAAGAAAAGGAAGCAAGGGGGCGGAGGGCCGCCGCCGTTTGCCGGAGAGGCGCCGGGAGCAGCCCTCTCAGTCGCCAGGAAGAAGGGGATCTACTTTCTAGAGAGAGGTCGGAGGATTTTGAAAATGAGAGAGAGAGTGTTCCAGAATTGGCGTTGTGTTGTTCGCGGACAACATATTAGATCAAAGGACCACAAAAGTGTCAAATTTTAGTACGAATAACATATATGAGACCAGGATAAAATATATTTCCTCCAGAAACTTCAATGATAGGCATTTTTGTAAGAATAAACTTGACAGTAGTCTACAGTGTAAAACTTATGTATGCAATCTAATGCTTTGAGATGCTTTACTTGCTTACAAACTGGTCATATTAGTAGCAATTGTAATTAGTCTCTTCTTCTATATTTAAGGTCTTGGAAATCCATATCAAAACAGGTTTGGGTTCGAAAGAACACTAATGGTTGATTTTCATATTATGGGAGCTAATGTAAGCCTTGGCTTACATAAAACTGGGTGCTCCCTCCATGTATATGTATATGTATATGTTTCACTTCTCTACTTCCTATGTTCTTTCTTTGTGTTTAGTGGGTTGGTCTTGTTTTGGGTCATCCTTTTGGATTGATTAGCTCTTGTTTCTGCTATATAAAAATACTGATGCATTATTGTGGTTTTGGTCATAGTTACAATTGTAGCATCTTTTTTTACTTTTTTTTTAAATCTATGCATTAGATGTCTACTCTCGTTCTAGTAGCAAAAAGTATTCATTTGTGCAGTGTGCACTGCAGGTAAACCTCCTAAAGTGCTTTGCTAGCTACATAGAATGATAGAATTATTCCTTCCTCGTGTTTCTTTTGGGAAGAGTTTGCAATTTGAGGTGGAGATATAGCATATATATTGTTTATTTGTAATAGTTTGCTTGCTGTATTTCTTGGTTTGCTGTCTACAGTTGTAAGTGACGATTGCTAGTGTAATAGTTATGGGAGGAACAATGCTTGATCTGATGGGGAGGCCAAGTCTACTAATCTCAATGGACTTTTTGTTTTATGCATTGACGTGAAAGGTATTTATTCTTGTGTGCAGGTGATTATCAATTCGCAATCTCTGATTTAGGGGAGATTGTTGGACGAATTAAGAAGAAAATAAAATTGACAATCAATCTCTACAAGAAAGGAAAGAACGAGATCGATAGTGTTGGGCGAATTGATTGGAAATCAGTATTGTCAATTAATCTCTACAAGAAAGGAAATAAAAGGACAAATTAAAATACCTTCCTTTTTGACCAAGGAGCTGCAAGCCTGCAACGTCAAGAACTTCACATTATATATATTCTCCTTGTTATTCTATTCCCTTGAACTTTGGAACAAAGAGAAGTGGTATATGACTTGTCTTTGGGTTTGCAAAACGATTGACGAATATAGAGGTAGAGTATCTATATCGTCAAGGCTGTAAAAGGATTGATCTATGATTCGAGTTTCTTTTCTTTGTCGTTTAGAGTCTGAGTCCTTGTTCTTGTGTTGTTTCTCTTAACTTACAAAAACTTAATAGAGTCTCCTGGGAACAATGTTCACTGTGACGTGGACATAGCCATTGCACTGGGTGAACCATGTTAAAAATCCTTGTGTCATTCTCTTTACCTCCACTGCTATTTTCATTTATTTGTTGTGCTCTGTCTTTTACTCATACTTTGTTTTCTGCTTTGTGTTTCTGGGTTTGTAACGAAAGAACATAGTTTGCAACTCTGCCACTTGAAATCGATTCAAAGAAATTGATTAATTGCGGACCCAAAAACTAAAGCCCATAATTTTCTTTCATAAGTTCAAAATACCATAATCTTATTTATCTTGTTTATTTTTTTTTACAAGTAGGCTTATAAGCGCATTGTCCTTTTGTAAAGGAATAACAAAAATAAGAAGGGAATTCCCTTTCATTTTCTTCATTCCATCCTCTTCTGTTTATTAGTCTCCTCTATTATATTTTGTTTATTTTTCTACAATCCGTAATTGGCAAAATACATTTTTATAGTTATAATTATCCGAGTTGTGACAACAATAGCCACTTTTTGAAAAATACACAAATATTGCCATTCCGTCCATAAAATTAACGGCAAGGTAACGAATGCTGACCGGATAGAAGGTTGTTGGCTAAGTTTGAATTTTTCGGCCACGTTGCATACCAGGTGGATTATGCAAATCATTTTTTTACAATTCAAAAATAAAAAGGGAACAAAAACTCACTTTACCTTTTTGGATCGTCACTTTACCATTTCCATCTACCTTTTCACCAACCCGATATCCTCTCCTTCTACAATCGAACCTCCACCAATTCTACCGATATACGGCGACGGTGACGGGGATGCTGGATCGAGAAGCAGAACCCACCTCTCAATCCACCCACCTATCCCGTTCGTTGATCCGCCCCTTCATCTCTATTTGAGCGTCGGCTGTGCCATGCATCATCCGGGTGGGCGAGTAGAGAACTGAAGCATCGCACCCCTCCACCAGTTGCAAAAGACGGCGGCAAACCCTAATTCACTCCCGAATCAAGCGAAGAAGGAAGCATCGAACCCGGCCTACCCAGAATTACGAGGCGATTTGAATATGAAAAACCCTAATCCCATTGTCGACGCTTCAAATTTTCGTCTCTTCAAGTTGTGATGAGTGGTAAGTTCTCATGAGCTCTGGATATGTTTTGAACTGTGTAATGGATTCTAAAGTGAGGATTTGGTATGCTTTTATAGGTACAGGAGCTTTAAAGGTTGGAAAGCGACATAACATTTGTTGGAAGGGACCACGTTTCTGTTGTTTGTTACGAAATTGACCATGAAGAAGAAGGTAAGAACCTCATGCGGTTGGATACAATGGTCATTGTACTGTATGTTGGTTTTGAATTGTGTATATTCTCCATTATGTTGAAATGAGTGAATTGTGTCCGAATTCTTTAATGTCACGTTGTCTGTATGTGAGTTGTTTATTAGTGAGTAATAGACATGTTGTCTGTGTTTGGTTTGTTTAATAAGGTTTAATATGTACTTAAGTAAGGTTAAGTTAAGAAATAGCAATTAATGAATTAAATTGCGGTTTTAAACATATGGCATATTCTTGGGACGAGAATGTAGCCGAGAATGATCCAAATCAGCCTGGCCATGAAGAAGCATCACTTTCAGCAGCCTACGAGGCAGGGGCAGCTGCATCCGTTGCACGGGAGGTCTTCCATGTATATGAATCTGAGGATGCCCTGACTTCAGATGATGAGTACCACGAAGTTAGGATGATATGATCCAAATTGGCCAACTATTCATGTCACAATTAGTTGACAAAGAAGCTATCAAAGTTGGGAAGAAGACGATTATTATTGAATTTCAGAGGCTAAAGCCGAGTTCCCTTCGCGGAATTTGCCCTAATTACTCTGTCGAGAATCTCCAGAGTGCTAGAGCGACTCTTATCAGCTAGGTAATCACCCTGGTTGTGGCGAGCTACCCATATCGATTGCCCTTTATTCCGAGTTGAATCTGTCCGATCGATTCATATATCGATTGCCCTTATTCACGGGTGAGTACTGTCCGATCGATTTCCATCCTATCCGGTTCTGTTTGGTTCGAGAAGCTTGACCCTGCGCAACTTTGATTATATCAAGTGGTATCAGAGCCTGGTTCAAATCAGTGGACAAGAGAAGAAGAGTACTGCTTTCTGCGAGCTCCGAGAATGGCAGAATTTGAGCAAGGTAACCTGACTTCTTACACTCGCTGTTTGGTGGGAGAGAAGGTGTGCTCTGTGTACATCAATGAAGAGAGCAAATCGAACATGATTAGCTCACGAGCAGTGGCTAAATTGGGGCTGCCAATTCGAAAACATCCAGCCCCTTATTCGTTGCCATCGTTGAAGGAAGAAGACTCTGTTTTTGTAACAGAGGAAGTGTTTTTGCAATTCAGAATCGGAAGCTACGAGGATGAGATTCGGTGCGACGTGGTTCCTCTAAAATCGACTCATATAGTGCTGGGAAATCCTTGGCACGTCGTTCGATCTGCACGACGAAGCAGAAAGATGAATCACATCAGGTTGCGGCATTGTGAAAAACAAATTGCTTTAAAACTTCTATTGCCGGAAGAAGCAGCGGCAGATCGAGCCACCCTGCTACAACAAATCCATGACGAGGAGGAACAGCGGTCGACGATTAAGAATCTTCAAGGGGAACCTCAGTTGATTACGCCGGAGTTACAGGTCGTTGAGGAAGAAGAGCCCACCGGAGCAGGGAGCCCCTGTTTTCCGTCACTGAAACAGGGCAGAAGTAGCGGTGAAGTTGTTGGCAGAATGGGAAGCGATTCGACCCTTATCTCTGCCGGGAACACGTCACTACACGTGTCCAGAATGAAATTGCAGGCGGACATCGATCTAAAACCAGCCAACTCAAGGAATCGCGACTTGGGTACTTCGCGCCTGCAAACAGAGGAAAAAGAAGCTGAATTTCGTGAATCGGATGGGATGGTGGAGATTGATTCAAGCGAATCCAAGTGTCCCTACACATTCGTCGTAACTACAACAATGAATTCGCTGGACGAGATTGCACCGAACGAAGCTGCAAGGAAGGATCAAATTCGAGTGGGAACGCCTCTGGAAACGCAGTCGACGATGAAGCAGAGCAGGAGAGAGGACGAATGGGTTGGAACTCTGGGGGATGATTCGAAACTTACCGATGGTGCAGACACGTTACCCACGACCCCAGAAACGTCAGAAGATATTTCAATGGAGGCGAAACAACCTGAAATTGAAGAATCGATCCTCACGAAATCAGCCCTGTTTGTGAAGCAAACTGCTGACAAAGACCCCTTATTGTGCAGGGTTCTCCAGGTCGATTTGAGCCAATTCCGCGCTGTAGAATCATTAATGGGGATGCAAGGAACATGTAGGATTCATCAATTCGACTTGAATGGGCTCGGATGGAAAAACCCCAAATTCGACTTTGAAAATCTGGGTTTGAAATTCGCCGACGGCGGGAATGGAAGAGGAGCGGATTCGAAGGCGAAGGCGATGATTCATGACTGGAAAAGTGACCCAAACTTCAATTGGAAGCCTGGAGAAGAGTGTGGAGGGGATGAATTGTGCTGGGGATCCTCGAAACAAAAAAGCCCAATTTGGTCGAGCAAGTTGATATGCAAGGAGGAAGTCCGACGACGTGATGGCTGTTTCGATCAGGTTCAGGCGAAATCAATCGTTTATGAAGGTTTATTTCAACCCCATAAAGAGTTTCAAACCACATTGCAAGCTCCAAACCTGCTGGATGCGATCGATTATGAATTTGAAGCTGCTACGGTTAAGCCAAAGACTGCGTTTGAGCAGCCCACTTTCGATCCACTTTGGGATCAATTCTGTGATGATTTTGACAAAAGAAAAGATCAAGCTTTGAGGGCAAAGCTTTTTGAAGAGGGGGAGCCTGATATGATCCAAATTGGCCAACTATTCATGTCACAATTAGTTGACAAAGAAGCTATCAAAGTTGGGAAGAAGACGATTATTATTGAATTTCAGAGGCTAAAGCCGAGTTCCCTTCGCGGAATTTTCCCTAATTACTCTGTCGAGAATCTCCAGAGTGCTAGAGCGACTCTTATCAGCTAGGTAATCACCCTGGTTTTGGCGAGCTACCCATATCGATTGCCCTTTATTCCGAGTTGAATCTGTCCGATCGATTCATATATCGATTGCCCTTATTCACGGGTGAGTACTGTCCGATCGATTTCCATCCTATCCGGTTCTGTTTGGTTCGAGAAGCTTGACCCTGCGCAACTTTGATTATATCATAGGACTAATCTTCGAACATATGGGGAGACAAGGAAGAGGAAGGTGAATGCAAGGGAGTTTGTTGATGGGGAAGAGGTGGAACAGCTGGAGGATTTCGAAGAAGAGGATTCTGATGATGGCGAAGAGGAGGGAGATAGGGTTGTCAATGTAGAGGAGGTTGTAGAAGGTGCTGGCAATGAAGAGGGTTCCTACCCTAATCTTCAATCACCTCAGTAAGCAGGCGGGGAGGGCTCGCAACATTCGAGCTACAGGTTGTCTGAAGACTCTCTCCATGTAAGAGGCAACTTGTCAGATGAGGAGGGTAGTGAGATTTATGACAATGCACCGCACTACGATCCTAACTGTGATCACAAGGCACTTCAGTTTGTCTGTCGAATGAAGTTTGATGGGCCATCACATTTTAAGGATGCGGTTGTGAGGCATGCGGTAGCAGTTGGGGCAGGTCTAAGGTGGGTCCGGAGCAACCCTACAAGAAGGGAAGTGAAGTGCAAGGATGTTAATTGCAAGTGGAAGTTGTATGCTAGCTGATTTAGGAAGGATAAGTGCTTTACGATAAGGAAGGTTGGGCTACTTCACTCTTGTTCAAGGTCTCGGGTTAATCAAGTAACAATAAACTGGATACCGAGAGACATGCTTGAAAGATTCCGAATTAACCCTGAGTGGGCACCGGACCAGATTATGGTTGAGATTAAATTGCAGCATAATGTGGAATTGAAGAAGAGGACTTGTTGCCGGGCAAAAGTCGAAGCCATTAAGCTGTTGAGTGGCTTTTTGGTCGACGAGTACAAGAGGCTAAGAAATTATATTGCTGAGTTGATGAAGAGAGATCGAGAAGGGCGTTTCATGCTGGAGGTAGAACCACATCCAGATGGTGATAAGTGCTTCTTCAAGAGATTTTGCGTCGGCTTCTCCAATCTAAAGAATGGATTTCTAGAGGGATGCCGACCGATGTTTGGTCTGGATGGTTGTTTCCTAAAGGGCGAGGTTAAGGGAATGCTCCTGTTTGCTGTTGGGAAATATGGGAATAATCAAATTTTCCCAATAGCATGGGCCGTAGTGGAGGGGGAAAATATGGATTCTTGGACATGGTTTGTCCGGATCTTATCTAAAGAATTGGGGATGTTGGACGACAGGAGGTGGACGGTCATTTCTGATCAGCGGAGGTAAGCTATACACCATCTTAGTGTCTAGTTTTACTTAGAATACAGCTCGATGTGGTTCCATGTCACTACTAACCATGCTTGTCGTTTCATTGTAGGGATTGGTAGAAGCTATGCACGAACTTCTTCCCGAGGCTGAGCATCTCAAATGCACGAGATATGTTTATGCCAATTGGAAGACGAAGAATAAAACTGATCAGATCAGAAAGTTGTTCTGGACAGCCGTGTATGTAAGCAATATTATCGCCTGGAGGAAGGCTACTTCTCAGATGGAGCAGATTGAAGGTAATGGAGATGGTCCTACACCCTATAAGGACTTTATGGATGCTGAACCTAAACGTTTCTATCGAGCTTTCTTATCTATTATCCCTAAATGTGACTCTATAGAGAGTAAGATACGTGAGATATGGAATGGAAGTATTGTCAAGTATAGGGGCTTTAGAATTATTGACATGCTAGAGGGAATTAGGGGATATATGATGGAAAGAGTGGCTATCAAGTACAAGATGCTTCTTGGTACTACTGATCTGTTGTGCCCTAGGATTAGAAAACGGTTAGAGAAGGAGAAAGAGCATGCTAGGTACTGTGTAGAGAGACATGCATTGAATGATAGGTGTGAAGTGAAGATGGGAAGTGAAGAATTCATAGTTGAACTTAACACACGCGAGTGCACGTGTGGGTATTGGCAACTGAGTGGCTTGCCATGCTGTCTCTGCCATCAGTGACTCGCTCCTACCGTCACTCTAGAAAATGGCCAAGTGTAACCACCTCCTAAAGCGTACTATAGCGGTTTTGGGTTTTAATGTCAACCCGGATCCTAAGTGTGATGACTACTCCGTGAGTTCTTATTATTTAGCGGTGAAACTTTAGTGAAGGTCCAAACAAGCAAACAAGCAAAGCAGGTAAAAAGGTTGTTTTCAAGTCGAGAGAGGTCACCCGGATATGGTTCCCCCTAGACTGCAATTAAGCCGGATTGTAATTTACCACGTTCAATTTCAATGATAGTTATACTGCGGGAGGTTCTTAAACAGTCTGAAGTCTCGACTAAAGGTCTCCAACCCTCTCAATCTGAGTCCCCAGCGGGCGACTAACCTCCACCGGAGTAAACAGATTGAGGCCCTAACGAATTAAACCTCCACTACCGAAATAAATCCGGTACAGAATAGTGAATTGACTCCTCGACTAAAGTCGTCAATTCACTACCTTCAATCAAAGATGCTCTATCAACCTAAGCAGATATTCTCATTCTAGGTCAAAGCAGAAATAACATGAATTTGATCAGGATTCATGCCATTCAACAGTTCAAACCTCAATTGAATATAATCAAATCATAGAATCTGTACTTGGGTTCATACAATCAGACCTAACATACAAAACTAGGGTTCTTCATACCCAGGTGAATAGGAAAGTTACTCCATAGAGAGAGATGGGAAATCTAGCTCAGATGCGGAAACCATACTGTGAAGGATGATAATCTGCTTCTGGCACTCAATCGGATCTTCTCCAAGCTCAAGCCGGGCTCCAATGGTGATGGAGATTGATCTAGGACACTTGCAGAATCAGGTTCGTCACTTTCTCTCTCTAGGTCGCACTTTTTCTCTCTCAAACTCGGAACCCCTCTCCTTTAGCTGAAAATTGGTTTAAAACCAGAAATTCCCGATCAACGGCCAGGCCACAGGGCCGTGTGACTTTCCCAGCTGCCCGTGTGAGTGTCCAAACGCGGCGTTTCGATTAGTGGGCTTACAGGCATGCTGCACGGCCAGGGCCACACGGTCGTATGGATTCCCAGGCTGCCCGTGTGGGATTTACCGAGCCTTCACACGGCCACAACGGGTCCCCTACACGGCCAGGTCACACGGCCGTGTGGGATTTTAGGCGTGCCCGTGTGGCTTCCTCAGATTCTCGCCAAACGTCCAATCTTCGTCCAATCGACCCCGAACTCGTTCCCAAGCCTTCATTCACGTGCTAGGACCTGAAATATCACAAACAAGAACAACCTAGCGTGAAATCATCCTAAAACGCGGGAATCGACATCTCAAATGGCTCAAGAATAGGGGTAAAAACATGTGCAATCAATGGTCTATCAATCAGTCACTTGAGGAAAGAACCAACTGATTATGTGCATCCGGTGTACCATGCATATAATGTTTCCTTTGCATACAAGGTTGGCATGCATTGTATTGATGGTCAACAGGCTTGGCCTGAAGCTTCCGGATTTGATGTATACCCTCCCAAGAAGAGGGCAATGTCTGGGAGACCCAAAAAGAACAGAAGAAAGGATTTTGTGGAGTTAGAAACAAGAGCTCAAAGAGGAGGCATTGGTGAGGAAGTTACTAGGAGAGGTAACTTGATCCGGTGCACTAAATGTCAAGGTGAAGAACACAATGCACGAGCATGTCCAGTACCTGTTTCTGCCCAACCGGTAGTGGTAAGTTTACTACTCATATCATAAACTAAGTCTGAAAGTTTACAATGAATCTTACATATTTCTGGCTACTTTACTAATGATCTTGTATTGGCTTGCAAGGGATCCAATGCGCGGCAAAGGGGTAAACGAGTTGTTGTCCAGCAGCAAGAGACCAATGAGAGGCCAAAAAGAACCAATCAATGCTCCAAGTGTGGCCAACCTACTCATAATGCAAGGACTTGCCCTCTAAATAGAGATGTAGGGATACAAGTACGTGCTTGATTGAAAGTGAATGAATGTTAAATTGATTATGAGATTCTATGTAGTCACTTGAGTTTTTTGGTCATTTCAGGATGTAATATTGAATGTGGGAGATAGAGTAACGGTTGAAAGGGAGCTACGCCAAGCAATGACTGGGGTTGGTGTTGATGTAGATGAGAATACTGAAAACCAGTATGTTGGGGTGAGTGAAACTTCGGTGGATTGTGATCTGCAGTTAAATGTCAATTATCTATCTCTTTATTTACTGATCTGTGGTATGCAATTGCAACTTAATGGAAATCGCGGGAGACAGTTTAGAGATGTTCCTTCGGAGCCCATGCGAGTAACTCAGCCTTCAGTGGTGGATTTGCAGGGAAGTCAGCCGCCACAAACACAACCTTAGATGTCATGTTGCCTCGTGAGTCGAAATTTTGGTAGCCGAGGAAGTAACTACTAACTGACCTCCCCTATGGCTATTTTGGACGACTCATATGTAAGCTATAAGCTGTCAGGAATTTAGGTGTAGTTCAGTAGAATAGTAGGGTATCTTTGTTATGTATTGGAAACATGTCCATCTATTATGCTGTTATGTATTGAAATTACTATGAACAAGGTATCTATGCCTTTGAAACAAGCATGTTTATTATGCTGTTATGTAATGAAACAAGGCTTCATTGACTCTGAAGCAAGTTTGGTTATTTGTGGATGTTTGTTATGTTTTCAAACAGGTGCTTGGGGAAAAGAACATTGTTTCAACATTAAACCAACATCGCATTAAACAAGCATATATTTCACTCGTCCATTTCAAATACCACCACCCTGCCTCCACATAATGACAATGAAGAAGGCATTCACAAACAACAGAACACTCATCATATATTTCATTAAACGAATTTCATCATGCACGCTACGAGCTTCAGTTAATCTAACTTCATGAACTTGTATCATGTTTCTCAGCTCTTCTGCCATCATGTTTCTTTCCCTTTTCCTCCTCTCTGCCTTGCCCTCGGCTAGCCGTAAACTCTCCTCCAACCTGAGCATCAAATTGTCGAACTCATTACTTTATGCCTCTGATTCACCTCATTAGCATCCACCCACCTAAAAAATTTGCAATTTTTTCTTGGTTCCTGCGACACCTCCAATCCCCAGCTAACAACGATATAAAAAACATCCATGGGCAATCAAAATCAGACACAACTCACCATCCAATAAGAACAACCATAAAATTTCCTGCATGGGTTCCCCTCAGTCCCCGAAGTATTTTTCACAGCCGGTACATTGTGCTTGCAGAGGACGGAATTGGTGCTTGCCGAACCCGAGTCGGCGCCATAGCTAACCCCATTCTTCCGAGGAGTCCTCTGTGACATGATTCAGCTGAGAGAGTTGATTCGCCTGAGAGAGCGGCGTCCACTGCTGTGCGAGAGGCGTCGACAACAAGAGGACTCGGCGACGGGAAAATAAGGACTCAAAGACTGAGTGGTTTGGGGGGGGGGGACGAGACGGTGGCATGGGGTTTCAGGAGGAGGCGACGACACCGGGGGGTTAGGGAGTGCGACGACGCTGAGGGTATCGGGCGGAAACCTAGCTTTAGATGAGACTGGGAGGGATTGGATTTGGACGAAGAGAGAGACGATGGGGTAAATAAGGTGAAAATTTAATTTCTTAATTTTTTTATTTCTCAAAGTGGCATAATGGTCAAATCCACATCACCGCTGATGCGGGCAAGGTGAGTCTAGTTGGAGATGACATGTCGTCCAGGTGGAGACCACGTAGGTGACACGCGGACGTTACTGACGAAGTTAAAGTTTGTAACGGAAATGGCTAAAGTTGACATCATAGTTTCGAAAAAGTGGCTACATTTGTGTATTTTTCAAAATGTGGCTATTATTGTCACAACCCGAGTTTTTTTGGCTATACAAGTGTATTTTGCATCCCTAATTCTTGCTTCCGGTCACTTTTCACCTTTTTCTTGTCTTTACTAAGGAGGCTAGCATTCCTTGGACCATTCACATGCTGAGCACAACATATTGTACCCATTAATCCCTCTTGATTAGTGGCATTACGATTAGGTCATGCGTTTAATCCTAGAATAAGAGGCTCTATAGCTAATACTAAACCCATTAGAGCAAATTGTTCCTTTCACTTGTAACTAGAGGTGGCAAATGGAATAAATCCATGGACCGGTGGATCCATGAATAATAGGGAGTGGATCAAATGGGTTGGTGAATTGAATTATGAATTCAAGTGACATATAAACATTGGACCAATATGTAAATTTCAGAAAGTTTACGTAACACACTGTAAATTTTCAATGATATTTTACGTTACAAAATTAAAGTTTAGCTATCAAAATGTAAACTATAAGAAGTACAAGTACTCAGATGTAATTTATCACATATTCATGAACACATCTATGAATCTAACAATCCAATTGGATTTAGATAAAATGAATTGGATTTAAATGTATTAAATTGACTGGATATTTTACTGAATGGATTGGATTTGATTGGAAATTCTCACCTCTACTTCTAACATTTTTTTACTGCTAAGATGAACTGGACTGCTTAAGAGTCCACTTCCCATCATAGTTATCGATCGAACCTATTCAACACTGTTGTTAAAGTTGACCTGAGCCGACCGACCGGACCGGTAAAATCGACACCCGGACGTCAGCTCGGTTCAAAACCTCTAACAACCGCAACAGTCATGAAGGCAGGTTTTTGAGCGCCCAAAATGGTTAACCATTCAAGCTGCTCGAACCGTCCGACCGGTTTTTGGTTTCTGGCCGTCTGGAATTAAAAAAAATTGAACAAATTTTTTTTGGTTTCATTTGCGTGAGTGGGGCGATTTCATGATAACCCACCAACTGTCGGCGAACCCATCGCCTTCTGGGCTTTCGCCAACGCCACATAATCCTTCTCCTCTCATCCAATTCCGACAATCGAATCGTGGCTGTGGAGGTCCCTCCCGACGGAGGCGGTGCTCGTCCCGTCCCTTCATCGTCGTTGGTGAGAGAAGAAAATCGAGTGTTTTGGAATGAGAGAGAGAGAGAGAGAGAGATGGAAGAAATTGGAAGATGGAGAGAGGGGTGACTTGAGCGCCGTTGAGGAAGGGTGGGGGAGACTAGGGTTTACTTTATTATAATATATATATATATATATATATGTATGTAAATGGTAAACTTATTAAGTGGTACTTGCAAAATAAATTTTATTTTAGTCATTAAATTGTTAAATTACTACCTTATATGTCTTTTACTTATGATATTATTGTTTATAAGGTATCGGTTCTTTAACGGTCCAATATCGGTTAGACCAATAAAGTGTGAACCGTTCACATTATCGGTTCATACTCCGATTCAGTTTTGACAATATTGCTATTCAGCTTATTCTCTTGACACAAGCACTATTGCCTATTTGTAATTCTGAATCATCCGTTAATGCGCAGAGTTCACAACCATTACCTCCCATTGGACTAGCCAGCCAACCGTTGCTCCTAGTTTGAGATCTTTAGCTGGGGATAATCCTTATTAACTAAACGATTTTAACTATAGTTCTCGCTCGTATGACTTACTAGACTTTCTCTTATAAATTGATAGAAACACTCAAGGTTTAACCTTTTATCAAAGGAAGTATTCTTTTGGATATCACAATTGGTGCAAGACTATTGACCTTTTTGCCCCCTTTGTCATTATATACTAAATATTTCAGCAATAACAAGCATACGTCTAATTGATGGTTTTTTCAACTGGAGACTTGTGAGATACCTGATTTACTTGTGTAAAACGTCCACACCCAACAAGTTGATTATACCTATGTTCTCTCGATAGAGGAGATGTCTAAAATTTAGATGAACCTTTTCTCCTTTCAAAAATGAAATATGAAACTATCTTCTTATTCATGTATTCCAACATTCAGATCCTAAAACTATTTTATTAAAGAAAAAGGACTTAATAAATGATAAGGCAATCCCAATTTTCAACCTTTTTCTTCCTCCTATGATTGAGACATCTTAGAACTCAAAGCACATCCAATATTTTTCTCTAACATCAATAGAAAACAAAAACTCAAAGGGCAAGAAAAAAGCGATCATCTGCCTGCCCATGAAGGAGGAACTTTCTTTATGCATTTCTCCATCAAACTCCCATTTGATCTCAAACCAAATCTAAGCAAGCCTTTCTTGGGTGCAAATATGATAGTCCAATTTAGTAATGTATACATTGAGTCAGTTGTTTCCCAATATAGAAGTGACTTGATAGACTACCAATAGCTATTTACTGGAAGTTAATGAGATGAATGGTCATGTTTTTATCTAGTTAGAACACATTTTAGCAAAGATCTCAAATGCAATACAATAAAGGAAGTTGAGATGCATTAGATTAGAAATAAGTATATTATTAACATATACTAGAAAAAAAAGAGTGTTTTCATAACATGTTATTTCTAGGTTACAAATCACTAGATATGTATTCTGTATGTGTGGATATGATAGGGAGATAAAAGATAGTATTTTCTATGTTACAGGTCAAGACATTCTTTGTGGAAAGGGTAGAAAGACAATATTAGTTTGGTTGCCATTTGGTGATCCTATCACCAGAAGAAACAATGACTAAATGCAATGAAAAAAGGGGGGAGACAATCCTAATGTTGTATAATATTGTATAATATGATATATTTATACAAAAGACCAAACAAAAGACGATTCTAGTTACTAACTAGATGCGAGAACATAGCTGTGCGATATTGATAGAGACCATTTTATCTTCCCAAGAGCTAATGATCATCCACTTCATGGCATTACTTGAGCATTATTATGTGTATACCTCATTGCTTCTTCTTTGTCACCCATTTGGATTGAACAAAAGTATATTTTACCAAATTCTAGCATAGCATCACGGTATTCGATATTGCGTTATTCCCTTGGATGACCGCAACCAAGCTAGCTCCTAGAGCAACTTCAATCACTTGTTGATTCCAAACTTCAATTTGGTTGCTGCAATTTAGAAAATCTTTCATGAGAAGATCCTTTACCAGATACATCATACATTTGCATGTAAATTTAAAAACCGTACATGAACATATTATAATGAGTAGCCACACGATCAGACGATATCAAAAGATATTATAATAGAACAAGATGGAAGTTGAACCTGAGAGTAGAGTTGCTCATCAAATACGGTAATAGCACATGGTCCAGATGTTGAAGCCCAACTGCCTGGAGTGGTACAATAAGCAGGTTTGGGGGATTCAAAGCTCCCATTAACAAGAAATTCCATAGGACTTTCTTGCAGGCTGTTCATATCTGCTGTTGTGGGCTGTAACTTTCCGTCATTAAGCAAATTAAGATGGTATGGAAGGTAGGGGTACTGTCCAGTCAATTGCAGCCTCAAAGATGCATTACCGTTTAACTCATTTAAAATACCACCGCTCACACCACTTTCCTGTCCAGAATTTGAAAGATCACAACTTTTCCCTGTGCCCAAGTATCCAGAGTAACTTCCATAGGAAGAACTTGCCGAGCATTCAACATCCCTAACAAAACCATCATGTACATTGTCAGTGGACAAAAGTGGTGAACACAACAATTCTAACTCCACTAAGAAGAATCATCAAGTTTTAATCACCTAAGGGCTAGTATATTTGGATCATTTGGCAACATGATATGTTGGTTGTCGTAGTTGGAAAGCCATTGCAAAGGTGGGAACTGCTGCTCAACATTCATTCTATAAGGTACTTGCACTCCATTTTGGTACTGCAAACAAGGCTGAGAACCATTGAAAAATACTCAATATTGATTAGACGAATCCCATCAAAGCAGTTATCCACCACTAATTCACAGGTTTACCTGACTATTGCAATCTAGTGAATCCATTTGTTGCTTTCCTAAATTTTCCTGACAATGACAAATAGAAAAAATACTAATTTCACAAAGTAGCAAGCATATACTATATAACAATTTCCAACAAGAAGAGTTATTATATATTGTTCTTCTTAGCATTGCCTATTGGAAGGTCTTCCATTGACCAGAAATTTACCTAAATCCAACCTTTAAAGCAAACGGAGAAGAGTTACCTTATGTGCATGGATTTGACTAAGTGACTCCCTAACAGAATTCTCCAACTGACCCAACAATTCAATGTTGTTGATATCATTGGGATTAGTCCAATAGCTGCAAATTAGCAAGTAATACTAGATGCATCATTGTTTTGTAAATCTAGATTAACAACCGATATATGAAATATTGCAAAGAATAGATAGTCCAAAAAAAACTCTGTACCCTTTCTCTTAAAGGACTACCATGTACATACCTCAATCTCTTCTGCGTTTCAGAAAGTTGTTTCTGCAATAAGTTTGACTGGTTTGTAAGGTCCTGATAAACTCAAAGTGAGACAAAGTGAGACAAGCTTTGATAATATAGACAATAGGGAAGGCTTCTAACATGGAAATTAGAGGGTTCATGTATGTACCTCTATTGTCTGAGAACTGGAAAAAAAAAAGATTTTGCTTTAGCATGAGTAAGTTTACAGATGGACACAAGTAATTAAGTTTACGCAAAAACATATTAAGCCAAAGTACAAACCTTGAACCAAAAAATTCTGGTATGTTGACATCATGGTCCAACTTCTTAAATGTCTTTTTCAGTGCCTATACTCTCAAAGAGAAACAAAAAATTCTTAAGTTAACAATAATACCAACTTATAGAAGAGACATAAAGCATCAATATATAACACTTACTTCGAGGCTTTCCAACTTCCTGTTGCAAGAGAAAAGGAAAAACAAATCAATTTCGACCCAGTGATTATTATCTTCGTGTGCTAGATAGTTAACAGAAACAATATGAACAAGTTTACAATACCTTTTTGTCCTTTCTTGAGGTGATAGCTGAGCAAATTTTGTCATGACTTCTTCCATGCTTCAAATATCAAAATAAAAGGAAAGAGAGGTAATTGAAAGCTAGTTTATGCCAACTGATGATTGTCATTATGGAATCAAAATAAATAAATAAAAATATGAAAATGAGAGAAAGATCCCCACAATCTAGACTAAAACTGACACACCTGCGTTTTCCTTTACACAATGAAGGCTTTCCCGTTGGTGAGAACATGAGAAGGATAATGGGTATGTCGCACAGTATAGACAACTCATTAGCCTTCTTCATAATACCATGCTTCCGCTTGCCATAAGTTGCTTGGCGGCCATTTGTGTTCTCCAATCTCTTGATCTTTAGTTTAACCCTTCCCATCCTGAATTTTTTCCGAAAGAAGCTCAAATGCATCAACATCCATTCATATAAAGATCCAACAATTGGAAGAAAATACTAAATGGATGGCTTTTCAGATAACATGATTTCTCAAAATTACTCCTTAAACATGCATTTCAAACTCCTATAAGAATTTTATATACATAATAATTCACACATATACAATCACATTCCTAACCAGAGTAAATATGCCAATCTTTGATTTCCCCATAAATTTGAAGATTAAATATTTTCGATAAAGAATGATCCCCCTTATAATCAAATCACATTGCATCATGAATGCCATCAACAAATGAAGAAACAAGCTAATCTAGAAATGAGCAATTTGTTGAAAAATAAGAATTATAAAGGGAAGGATAGAAGAATGAAAGCATATAAGAAGACTACCCAGATAAAGATTGATGTTAACTTCCTTTTTTGAGAAAGGAAAAAAGGGGAAAAAATTTAGCTTCCTAAAAGTAGATTGTTGGGAAAATTGAAAATCAGGTAAAAAAGATGAAAATTTTGAAATTAAGGAAAAAAATCCAAATGAGGAAATTGAATAAAAGGACTAAGTCGAAGGTAGGGAAGGGAAGGGGGTTATTGGGGAAGGAACTGATTCGAGAGGGAAAAAAGGAACTTTAAAGGTGGATTGCTAGGTGGAACATTGAAAGAGCAAATCTGATGGATGATGATTAATTGAGATGAAAAATAAACGGTAGACGAGAGATTAACAGAAACAAAAGGAGAATGAGAGAAACCTTACATCAAGGATTTTAGGGCACGATTGGGTGAGCGGCAAACGCGGTCATGATGATAGGAGCTCGGGAATCGGGATTGCCAATGAAACTGTGAGAGAAAGAGAGGGAGAAGAAGATGGAATTGAATTGAAAAAATGACAACCAAAACTAATTTGATATGTGTAAAATAATGTGTATATTTGTTATATGATCTCATTATAATATATAATTGTTTCATATATATATTTATATTATTTCATGTGAATTCTTTTAAATGATTGAGATACCATTATCTTTACATTAATTAATAAGTTTTATGGGTTTTCTAATAGACATGAAAAAATCATCCATTAATATATAGCACATTTTTAGATTGTGTTCTTTATTTCAAATTTATTTCATTGATAGAAAATAGGTTCTGATTTGGAAATTACACATCTCCTACTTGTTCCCCTTTTTTTACCGTAACCACTCCCACTCCACCTTTAAGGAGATCTAACGATAAATGGAGAATAATTCAATTTTTTTTATTTAGTGTTTTGGCTTATATTTAACTAGAATACATGCATCAACTTTTTGAGACTTCCATCACAATCACTCAAAATTGAGAGATTATCAATCTCAACAAAAAGTAGAGATTCTTCACAATCACTCAAAGTCAACTTAGTAATCACCGTGGACTAAGGATAAATTGGTTATGGAAAAATAAATTATATTAATTAATTTTTTAATAAATTACATTTTAGGTAGTTACAAAAATCTATTAATTACAATTCTCTCTCTTTCTCTCACTTCCGTAATCTCCAGCCATATTCCTTTCCATATTTTTCTCAATCTTTCTGCAAAAAAAAAAAAAAACACGTAATCACTACCAATCCATTAGACAACCACTACCACTTTGAAAAACATCAATACCATTGCAGAAATAAATCTATAACATTACACGAAAACTACCAATATAAACAATCTATACCATTGCATATATGAAGAGAATTATGAACATTGAGGTTTGAACCAATACCATTAGACTTTGAAGAACTACCAGACTAGCATTGCTAATACTGATACTAATACACGTGTAATAAAACAATACCAATCTAAAATTTCACTACCATACGAAGATGAATGAATATCATGTTGTTATATAACCAATACCACTGCACATCGAATCAATACCATTGCAGGACTACCATTACACAAAGGATAAAACAATACCAAATAGTAGTGTACTACCAAAAGAAAAGGCGATTTTCCTTAACGAATGTCATTACCAATACCATTGCTTAGTAAAGCAATACCATTATGCAAATAAAAAAATTGCAGACAGTGGAGGAATACGATTACAATTTACAAATCAATAACAAATACTAATTAAAAATCCCATTCGTATAATAGTACCATTACCAATACTACTTCACATTGAGTCCAACTACTACTCTAGCGTCGCCGCCGTGATAATCATCCGAGGAAAACTCTTTTAAACTGCGACCATAGCGTCCATCGTAAACGCTGGAGACTAGAACAACCATAAATAGAATAAGAGGAAGTGGAAGTCGCTGGGGAAAAGGTTGAGAAAGAAGAGAATAACCAGAAGTCCGGCCATCGACGTCGTTTGTACTCATATCTTATTGGGGGGCGGTGACGCAGAGGGGAGGGCGAGGAAGGAAGATGGGTGGGAAAGGAGGCGGCGATGGCGGCAGAGTCGGAGTAGGGCACAACAACAGCGGCGACAGTCGTCGTCGCTTGCACGGAGTCATCGTCGTTGGGTAGATTATATAGAATAATCGGGTGTGATCATTTTTTTATTTCCAAAATTACTCTCAAAGAATCTTGACCGTAAGATTAAAAAAGAAGGGAAAATAGAAAATCAAATGGTATATAAAGAGGTTGCCACCGTGATTACTAAAAAACAAGTAATCACCCTAACCTATTCCACAAAAATACAATCTAAACTTCTAAACAAGGTATTTGTCTAATACATCAAATGATAATATATTAATTGACTCAATACATGAATTTGAAAATCACAACTTTCAAACCACCCCTTAATTAAGAGCTAATAGCCCTAGATTACAAGTAGAGCTCTTTTGAAGAATCATATACTTCTTAGTTACATAAAGAACTAATATTCAAACGACCCCTTAATTAAGAGCTAATAGCCCTAGATTACAAGTAGAGCTCTTTTGAAGAATCATATACTGCTTGGTTACATTAAGAACTAAGTATTATTGATTCCTATTGTCGTGGTTTAGTAATTCACTTAGTATAAGTCAAGATATGATAATAATACATTGAAATCGTACATTAAGACCAATACTTAATATTTTGTAAAGGATGTGCTACAACAACTTTAAATTATATGAATCTATTTATATACAAGAGACATAGAATACATTAATACAAATAGTAGAAAATCATTTGACTCATTGTTCGTGAGACCGTACCAGATTTCATATATGACAATGGTATTTAGTGGTGCAATCATGGTTTTAATAATAGCATATTGATAAAATAGTATTATTATTTATTATAATAATATATATACCATATATGGTAATGACTAGTGTACTCCTGGAGTATACCATACTCCATGTGATATGACCGTTAGATCTTCTTTTCTGAGCTCTGACCAATCTCAACGGTTAATTAATATTTTCTATAAAATTGAACTTCGGGTTTGAGTTTAGAGAATCGAGGCCTGTGGTTTATTCATTAGAGGTTAGGGTATAGTATCATACCCCAAACTCGATTTAATTCATGGTCTAGATAGGGATACAAGATGCCTATTTAATTCATGGTCAATTAATATTTTCATAATTGATATAGCCTTATAAAGAAAATAGATGCCTTGTAAATACATAATGTGGTACAAGATTATTTTTTAGGTGTAAACAGTTACTATTTTTCAGACAAGTGTTTACTCCAATCATCTTCCTCTTTGTTACAAGTTTCATCTTTTTAGAAAGCTTATACGCAGTGAGAATTTAGGCATGACGAGGGATTTAAAGGTCGAGATAGGACCCTTCATGTTCTCTGTCGACTTCGTAGTACTGGATATGCATAGAAATAAAGATTACTCTATCGTTTTTGGGAGGCCCTTCTTGGTCACTTCCGATGCATTGATCGACGTTCCTAACCATAAGCTTACGATGAGAATAGACAACGTGAAGCATATTATACACATGATTACTCCGGAAGCGAAGAAGGAAGTGTTCGAAAAACAATCAAGATATACTTTTGTAGAATCTGATTGTGACTCCTTGGAGACTCATATGGCTGACTATGGGGAATGTGCCGACTCAACCCTTCCTTTCAACATGGAAAATGAGTTAGAATTCAACGGTAGGGAATTCGATGAGGGGAACTTGCTATCACGTGATAACAAGCGAGAGTTCGAGGAGATGGTACGTACCTTACACGTCCGTGTTGATGAGTCTCCAACGTCTCCCAACTTTTCTTCTAATCCATCCCTCGATTCCCCTGTCCCAAATTATTGGTGTGGGGAATGGCCCTTATATCTTTCTTGGTCATATCAATAGAAGGGTGCTATCAATGCCTAGCTTAAAGGCATTGAAGATAGGGCGCTACATGGGAGGAAATTCATGCTTTGTCTAACTTCAAGACAATAAAGAAAAGTACTTATGAGAGATGACTCAGTTTCAATTTCGACAATATCGTGCAGTAGTACATCACCAATAAAGTTGGTCGACATGAAGATGGCACCATCAACCTCTTTTGTAAGTAAAGGTAATCTTAAACCCTCATACTATATCGATTTGTGCTTTAAAAGAATGAGTGATTGCAACCCTTTAGGATTGAAAGTAGTCTTGTCGCAAAACCCTACATGCCTATCTTAAACAACATTAGGACGATATTGTGAAAGGAGGTATCGTCTTTGTGTGGGGTGATCAACTGGGCTTCATCTAATGCCACTCTCTTTAAGAACGCCTCACGATAATACATGACTGGTGTTTTGGTAGACCCTAAGCATCCATTGTTCTTTTTATGGGGGAGTGAGGGTATAATAATTGCACCATCATATATTTTCTCATCACCATTCGTTGCATATTTTCACACTTCTGTGACGATACAGACACTCAACGATTAGGCCACGTTTGTACTTGTCACTTAAGACATCACGACATCAATGCCACTATGGCCTTGCCTATGGCATGTCACCTAGAGAGCTACTTAGGTGTCACCTAGCACACTTGCTCTCTCCGTTGTACACTTTTTGTTTGTTTGTGGAGCCAATCATCAAAGGAGCTGGTCGATTTGCATGGATTTCGACAAAACCGGTAACTTCATCATACTTTTATCTCTACTACTTGCTTGGTCCAATGAGGGCATTGTCCCATTTAAAGTGTAGGGTAGGATTTAGGTAGTTTGTTCTTCATGTTATATACCATGAGTTTGTGAATGTTAATGCATTTGGGGAACAGGGTTTTGTGTGTGCATTTGTGCATCTAATTTCAAAATTTTCGAGTAATTCCAATCCCCCAAAGAAAATTTGAAGTTCATCATACTTTGAATTGCTAATCTATGCGTTGATACGTGACTTAGGGATGCTAGTGTAGGGGCTATGAAGGATGTCCTTATCATGAGACTTGAATCCATCTTAAGAACGTATAGATTGGTGCTTCCTACCATCCTTTTCAAGTTCTCAAACTCCTCCTCAGGGGAAGGAGTCTTTTGTGCTTAAAGCTAAAACACGGTTGATATGTAGCTTCATACATTTGAAATCCTACCACGACAAGTCTAAATCAAAAGATGATGCCGCCGTAAATAAAGTGTGGGGTAAAAGCCAAGTACGAGGCATCATATCCTTGGAAAAAACTGGATTTTGAAAGAGATACTAGTTTAGTCTTGGTGGGGTGGTCCTACAAGATTATGTTGATTCCTCTCTAGTACAAGTAAAATTTCCACCCATATGATAGGACTGCCAACTTGAGGATGTGTTTTCAAGTGCACATATAAGGCTTCCGGCATCCCTTGACTTCATTGACCTTCGACACGATCAAGAAAAAGAAGCTAAAACGGCTTTTGCTTGATTATGGCTTGCTAGTATCAAAGTACAAAGCAAAACAAACCCCTTATGCGTATAAAAAGAGCACGATGTGTGCAAAACGGATAGGCGTGCTCGTCTTCAAACGAAGAGTGTTCAAAATACGTTTTGTGGGCAGAAATAGATATACTTCCTAATCAAGCTACATGAGTTTCTCCCCAACCTTCGTATAAGAAGACTCGAGTAAGAGAAAGAGAACTCCATCTCGTGAGAGACGATCATTTTGTCTTTCTCTCTTTCCTAATGGCCTTCTTCATAACTCCCTCACTTCGTGGCAACTTGCAATGTAATATTAAATTTTTGCAATATTATTATCAACGTCAGTAAAAATGAATTATTATTATTATATACCCATCAAAATAATCATTGTATTTTATGACCACTGAGAAAGATCATATAAATCAATATTAAATTATCTCAAAACATTAATAATGACATTAGAAGTCATTGTAAGAGGTCATGGCTGGTTAGTTATGAACATGCGTAGGCTTGGGGAAACTTTGTGAAGAAAAAACTACTTGAAGAAAGGTCAGAATTAAGATAGATATAAATCAAACTCCTCTCCGAGAATGAGGTTGATTGGCGAAAAATTGGGATCTCTCCCTACATCAACTCACTTTCTCTGTTGTCCAATTTCAACCTTTTAAATCAGTCGACATGATTCTTTGAGCAGATGGCCAACAGATTTGGGCCTCTTCTAAAGAAACTCCTCTCCCTCGGCCGCCACCTCTCACCGAATGGTCACCTACATGCCTCGTCCTGGAGATGGTGCTCGACAGGCTGTCACCTCGATTCTCGGCAACGTAATTGTTCCTCTCGTCACCGGCGCTGTTGATTGACGGAAGGGGAGAGAAAGGACGGAGGGAGATCGATCGGATACTGCCGGCGAATGACCCGTCGCAGATTGGAGGTGGTGTGTAGAGGGGAGGATAAGTTAGGGTTCCTGAAAATGATTTGGGGGAAATTTTTGGCGTATAATTGCGACCAATGTAGTCAAAAGCGTGTTTCTATGTAGAAGCGTTTTGGTAATCTAGAAGTGTAAAACCATAAGTTTTTAAGCTTTAAAGCGTGGTTTTAACTACATTAGCTATAAAAGCTGTGATTTTGTGTAGAAGCATTTTAGTGACCTAGAAACGTAAAAGCGTAAGTTTTTAAGTTTTAAAACGCGATTTTTACTACATTGTTTGTGACACAAGCGGGGATTCGAGTGGGAGAGAAAGGCGACGAGGGTCCTGTCGGACTTGGAGAGTTGCATGTTGAGGAAGAAGAATCCAGGCAACGACAACACAAGATGGTGGAGATGGATACAGGGAGAAGGCCGAGGTTGAGGAGTGCGGCCGCTAGGAGTGGGCAACGATTCGGTTCACATCAGACCGAATCGAATCGACTCTCACACCAAATCGGATCGAACTGTTTATCTTTCGATTTGACTTTGGTTCCTGACTTTGGAAAATTTTCGGTTATGGTTCGGTCCAGACTGAAACCGTAAAATCAAGCTAAGGAGCGGACCAAATCGTAATTAAATTAGTTGTCTATTATATTATGCTCCGAGAAGGCAAGTCGGCTTGAAACTGAAAACCGTAGAGAAGGCAAGTCGACTTGAAACTGAAAACGTAGTACCCTAAACGACACTTAACTACCTATATATATGATTGACTTTCCCTGACTTAGACTCGCGGCTCCCGCTCCTATAGTCCTACCCTTCAAATCGGAGTTCTCATCGGCGTCGCTTCTATCAAGAGAGATTCTTCGAGCAGAGTTCTCATGGGCGGTCCAACGTGCACTGGAAATGAAAATGGAAGATTAGAGAGGCAATTAGTTAGACTACCTTTGAGATTGAATAAAAATATTTTTGTCTTCCAGTTTAAATAGTAGTTCTCGTTTACCTTTTTGCACAATATTTTGGAACATGTGGTTTTGTAAGAATTGTGGAGTATTTAAATTGGGATAATTTGATTACTTCTTTTTGTGTAGTTACATTTTTTTTTAAATTCTTGTGTTGTCCTTTAAGAGTGATTTTATTTGAATGAAAAATTAGTTGGTCCAATGGGATGTCCAGATCGAACCGAGCCATATATGGTTTGATCCAGGCCGAATCGAAGTAATAACGATTCGACTTTGGTCCTTGATTTAGAAGAAATTATGGTCCGGTCCAAGTATAGTTTGGTTCGGTCTTGGACCGAATTGACCGATGCCTACCCCTAGCGGCCACTCCCATTAGTTGATTTTAATTTTGGAATTAGTTTTATTTTAAATAATAAAAACTTGATTAAAACTAATATTGGATATAAATATGTCGAAAGTGTTATTAGTTATTACTCAAACGTCAAACCTTATTCGATCTGCAATTTTTTTTTTTTTTTTTTTGGTACGATATTCGATCTGCAATGAGTAAAGTTTAAACAATATCAAAATTGTAGGTAAATTTTGCTATCCTATTCCACCCGTAAATGCCTACTTGACGGATAGCTCGTACCCCCTACTACACTCTTAACGTTTTTATGCATGCATTCTCATCCTCTGAGCCCCCAGGGCAAGGGCAAGGGCAAGACTTCCAGGCCTCTGAGGAAGGAGACCTACAACTCTTTCCACTAGATAACTTAAATCTTCACATTACCCTAAACTTTCTCCAACTTTCTTTCTCTACATTCACCAGAATCACGCCTACTTAATCGTTGACGGTATGGCCGGAGCGTCAACCTCGACTCTCCGTTTACGATTTTATAGAGCCTCAATCAGAGGCTGGCCGTACCATTGCTCTCCGTCGGAAATTTCATCTTCACAGAGGCAACTGATCATAAAGTTTCACGCGTCTGGATAAAAGGGTATTGTTCAAACAATCATCAGAAGGTTCATCACAGGCTGCAATATGGGTCTTCAAATCGTGTAATCCAGAAACCATATGGTTCCAAGCAAATCTTGCTTGGACGAAACGTGCTTCGATGCCCTTCAGAACTCCTAGTCACATCACCACCGCAAAGCTTTGTGCTAGGGCACAGTCAACAGTCATGTGAATTTCACTGCTCCGTAATCCAGAAACCATAACGTTCCAAGCAAATCTTGCTGATGTCCTTGTTCCAGAACCAACTTCTTCCATTTCCTATCAAGACGTTAAAAGTTCATGGACGAGCAGAAAGGCACAGCTCCAATGGCATCTCAACGAGATATGGGTACCTGTAGAGAAGAAAATGCAGTTCGATTTATTTCCTTTCGCTGGCCATTCATCAAATCATAACCAAGAAGAATATGATTAATGGATATTCCCATGAGAAGAAAGCATCAGGGACTTAGTTGGCAAGAAGGGTAGAAAGATCTAACAACATATTCCAAGGTTACCAGGTAACCCAGCTCGTTGCTTAAACAAGATACCAATCTCTACGGAATACCAGATAACATTTTCTAGTAGTAGTGGAATGCCGCAGGACAAACCAATACTTTAAGGGATGAAAACAGAAAGGATACTTATTGGAATGGTTATAATATAGGTGTAACATCACAGAAACAATATGCACAAGTTTCGGTTAAGGGCCATCTATTAATCGTTGCATCAGTGGAATAAGACTCACTGTACACTGGATCTAGTGCACAGAAATATGGATTTTTTCGAATTCCTCGCTAGCAGAAACCGGTAATCACCATCATTAGGGGCTTGTTACATAGATAACCTCAACAAACATTTCTAATGCACAAGTATAATTTTGCTTCTGAAATAATACTTTACTAACACAATCTTAGACCTTATCCATCAATGATAGAAATGCGACAACACAAAAGTTTAGATCAACAAAAAGTACTTAATTCAAGGGGTTCAGAATCTAGCTTTTACCTCTTCAACATGCTCAAAGGTGTGACAAAAGTGTAAGCCCAAGTGAGCTTGTAGAGCAACAACAATCTTGGTTGTTGACTGTGCATATGGAATGATAGACTGTGCAGTCCCTAGATGCCCCTGGATTCAGTCACCTAAGGAAATTCTACATTAGGGATCAGTATAACAAGTTTCCAAAAAATGATAGGGATGCTAACGCTACAGGGACAACATATAATTTCTTGCAAAAAAATTGCATTTGTACAGAAAACAAGCCATCACGCTCTTGCAAACAACAACTTTTGATGTCCATTGCACACAAATATTGAATCATCCTCAAAAATAAGAAACAAGCATTTAGAGTTGAAATTAAGAGCTCAGCCTGCCCCAATTTGAAAACAGCAACTTAGAATTGGTGCTGATACCTCATGTATTGTGGTTGAGCTGTCTGTATAACTAAGAACAGATTTTAAAAATCACAGCTAGAATTCGTCATGATGATCACCAATTCCCAATCCAACAAGAGAGCATAAAACTGAAACTCAACAAATAGGATGACCTTACTTGCTTGCTTTTACTTCCATCGATCTACCTCCTGCTTAGCTCTTCCCAGCCTCATCTCCATCAACATTGCAATGAAATCCCCATCGCTAACCTTCAACATATTCGATAACGGGAGCTTAAGCCCATACTGCACCAACATTCTGTGCCTGGGCTTGATCTTACCTTCCAAACTAAACGAAAAATACTGAGGAAATCTCTTCAGTTCCTCTAAATCACCCTTCATTACCGTCTGGAAGTACTCAATTTTCGGCACGAGATTATTCTCTATGCTAAACGTCAAAATCCCGGGCGACCTGACCACCATCTTCCTCACCTCGCTCTCCTCAAAACCCAAACTTTTCATGTACTCAAGCTTGCCCTTCAGAGTAATTTCAATATTGTAAACAAGCAATACCGTGGTGTGTGCAGTAATTGCGTTCCTACCGACAAACCCTAACGACTGGAGGAATTCAAACGCCGGCCGCAACTGGGCTTCCACGCTACAAACTAAGATTCTAGGGCACCTTGAAATCGACTTGGAGATCTCAGGGAAAGGGATTCCTACCTCGTTGAGAAGGAAATCAAAGATTGGGTAAATGTCGAGGTAAGGGTCGGAGGTGAGGAGTCTAGGATACATGTCAAGGATTCTGCCCACGGCGGCACGGTGGAGGCCCATGGAGGCGAGGCAGCGCTCGATAGAGTGGAGGGCGGAGAGGGGAGTCGACCGGAGATTCGGATTCTGAGTCAGGGCCTTTCTGGTGTCGATTTTGAGGTGAGCGAGGTAGATTAGCTTTTCCCGGAAGAGAAGGCCGGCGTCGGCGGTCGGGGCGGCGGTGGAGATTTGGCCGATGCAGTTGAAGGAAGGTTTGTTCTTCCGAAGGGAGGGATTCGACGGTGGCGGAGCAGCGAGGAGCTGAAGCCCGCCATTGATGAGCATCTCTTCTCTTCCCAGTGAGTGAGCTTTCTTTCAAGCTTTTGGGATTTGGGAGCGCCGAAAAATGGAAATGGAGATTGAAACTTTACTTTGTCTAGAGCGCAAATCAGCCAAACTCCTCACGAACGAGCGGCTGGTGTTCGCCTGTTCGAGTGTGGAAAATGTCGTTTGAGTTTTACACTTTACTAATAACTTTAGCTAAGCAAAGTTTTGTTGGGCATGAAAAATTAGCTAGTGAGCTTGATTTGATGGCTTGTTAAACTAACTTATAAACTAGGTCGTTTGGAGTTATGAGCTGGCTCGACAGTATATCTAACAAGTAAGCTCAACTCATAAATTAGGTAGGGATGGCAATGGGTCGGGTTGGGCGCGGATAGTGCGTATCCGTTACCCTACCCAAAGTAGTTCCGGTTTTACCCATACCCATACCCACATAAGAAATGGGTAGAAAATCAAAACCATGCCCATACCCGTTCAGGTTTTGGGTATCCACGGTTATCCATGGATTCTAATTTCTCTTTATAACTCCAACCAATATGTTAACATTCACACGTATTCTCACATTACATTAGAGGAAAAGTACGATCATAATTCACTAGAATGAAGAAAATTAATCAAAACGACACAATTTCATGAAAATATTATATTTATATGCTAAATATAAAATATGTTAGAGAAAAATAATGATTATTTATATACAAAATACATATGCATGTGTATAATCGGGTGGGTTCGGATTGGATAGCGAGAAATCCATGCCCACCCATTACCCGCAATATTCGAGTTCGGATTTTACCCGTACCCACAAAAATTCCTTCGGGTTCGGGTTTTACCCTACCCGATTAAGTCGGATTCGGGTGAATATCCACGGTTACGGATATTTTTGCCATCCCTAAAATTAGGTCGTTTGTTGTATATTGTATTTGAAAGATAATATTGTTTGTTTAGTTGATTTTTCTCATGTATTTAGCTCATTTGGCATTTGGGTCTAAAAAATTTGCCTTCCATAATGTGGTATTTGCAAATACTTGGGGTCCACGGATTTGGAACTAAAAAAATGGTCCAAAAAATGACTTTGGACAAAAAAACATGATGATTGGTATTTGAAGATCAAATACAACATCCAAATCCCATTAGCAAAGAAGACCTAAGTTTAGGTACCAAAACTATAATTTGTAAACAAAACATGGAAAAGTAAAGTGAATGGAAGGGAAGTGGAAGGGAAGGGAGAATGGTTAATGATTAAAATAGTATAATACCTTTAATGAATGTGTTGGTATGGTGTTACTAGGACTGAAAGTTTGGTACCGTTATTTGGTATATACCAAATACCGTACCGAATTTGTCTATATTTGGTATTACCGAATACACATATGATTTATTGGGATTGAGATTGTGATTGAGTTTCAATTCTTATTCGGTATTAGGGATTACGGGATTGGGATTGGTATATACCGAAATACCGATCAATACTGAAATATAAGCTAGTGATTGAGATTGTGATTGAGTTTCAATTGTTATTCGGTATTATGGATTACGGGATTGGGATTGGTATATACCGAAATACCGATCAATACTGAAATATAAGCTAGTGTGTATTTTATCCTCTCAACTAGAATCTCTCATTAACTACTACATGACCCTCAACCACCAAGAGTGTCATTTAATTATACATAGAACATTCCATCACCTATTTCATAACTTAGAAGTCCCTATTCAACTAAAATTTGGCTTTCCCATTTAAGTCACTCTCGTTTCTCACCTAATATCTCTTGTTATTATCATAACACCAAAAAGCAAACACTAGTATTAGTCGTCTCTCAACCTCCAATTCGTCAAATTAAAGATTACCAATTACAAGAACTTGAGATGTAACATCTCCTCCATTATCCTTATCCATATCCTAGCTATAGGCAAACTCAAGACTCTGTGCTTAGTCTCTTTGCCCTAAATTAAATAATAAAATCTAATATATATTTAATTTTTAATTACAAAGGTAATTAATTTCGTATTCGATAATACCGATTGGGATACCGAAATTTTTAGGGATTGGGATACCGAAATTATTTAGGGATAGGGTTGAGATTGAGTTTAGGGTATAATTCGGTATTCGGGATTTCGATATTTGGTATTGGGATACCGATACCGTACTGATTTCCACCCCTAGGTGCTATTGCTAACACTTAAGGGTGTTAGCACCCTATCCACTCACCATCTCACCACATATGATGTTTATGAATTTGAGCACATGATCAAATATCTTTTATTTATAATTAAAAAAATTATGTATCATAGATTGCTCATATACTAATTACTATTAAATAACATTATATGGACAATTAAAACTTATGAACTAAATGATATGATATCATAGCTTGGGTCGATCTAAAGAGCTAATTAATGAGCCGAGGTCAATTAGAGCTCGTGAGCTCATTAACGAGCTGAGCTAGAGTCAAACAAAAGCCAATGTTTCAACAAACAATCTAAACTCGAGTTCGACTTGTTTATTAACATACCAATCCTAAACTAGGTCAAAACTCGACTCATTTGCACCCTTAGCTCTATCCCTTCCTTATCGAGCGACGACGTTTCTTTTTTCTTTACATTATCAATTTAGTTCTTGTACTAAAGTATTTTAGTTTCTCAACATAATATATTTACAGTTCACAACAAGGTTGTCAAACTGGTTTATACCATTACATCGGTTTAGCAAATAATATAATTTGACCGGAGTACAATCGATTTATACGAATTTAATAAAATATGTAGAAAAAAGTGAAAGACCACCAGTATCAAATAAATTTAAGCATATACAAAGCATATTTAAAAACAATCTACTTTATATTAAATAAAATACATTCCAAACAAAATAATACTCATTTTTAAATAATATATTTAACTCATTGTGGGTAGTGGTGTCGTGGTTAGGTGATCAACTTCCTCATGTAAGAAGGAAAGATTAATGGTTCTGTCACAACAGAAGCGTACAATCGATAATCCAAACCAACACGAACGAGCACAAATTTAACGTGGTTCACTAACACAATGTGTGCTAGCTAATCCACGGGCAGGAGAAAACAAATTTCACTGATTTTGAGAAGAGTACATGTTACAAACCAAATTCCGGAACGGACAAACAAAAAAAACTAACCTGACTGACCTTACAACAGATTAGGGTGGTGAAAAGTATTTATAGAACTCTTCTCCCAATACCAAATGGAAAACCAAACACCTTTTTCCAAACATGCAAGGAAAATGTCAAACAAAGCCCAAACACAAACCCAAACAAAATAGGCCCAAACATAAAACAAACTCAAATCAAATTCAAGTCATATCCTAACAATCTCCACCTTGACTTGAATTTTCTGTCAAATACCAGATGTACCAAACGCAAACTAAAGTTGCCAGATGTACCCAACTCCTCCAAATCACTTGTACCAGAATCTCCCCTGTCTCCAAATGCCCCCTAAGGGAGGTCAACAACTCAAACCATTTGGCAAATCCAACTCATGTTGAGACTTGCCATTCAGAACCAACCTGGTACACTTATCACCAACAGAATATGTCAAAACATAACCTTGTAGATGATACAAGGCACCCCGCTTGACACCTTTCAAAATCACCTTAGAACCCTTGTAGACATATATCACTCAAGCTTCACCTTTGAAACTGAAGCCCTTGCTGTCTAGTAGACTCAAATATATCAAATTCTTAGTCATCTCTGGAATATGCCTAAAATTGGTCAAGGTGCGAACAAAACCATCATGTTTTCTCATCCTAACGGAGCCTCTTCCAATAATCTTACAGATAGCACCATTGGCCATAGAAACATGCCCTCCATCTATATGCTCATAAGTTGAAAAACACTCCCTGCTTGGACGGACACATATGATAATCAGCTGCAGTATATAAATACCACACATCCTGATGATGTACTTGTTCATTCACTGCTAAGGCCAAACCATCTTCAGAATCAGAGTTAGTTTCTTCCGCCACAACAACAGATGATTCCTTCTTCTCCTGATATTTCTTTAGCTTAGGACAATCAAATTTCCAATGCCCTTTCTCCTTACAGTAATGACATATATCATCGTTCAAACCAGCAGAATTCAAATTTGTATTCATCTTCCTATTACCAGATTATTGTCTCCTACTACTCGTAGCAGCCAACCCAGATGCCTGATTTTCCGAACCAGAACCAGACGCCTTGTGTCGAACCTCCCTAGTATGTAGAGCATATCTGACATCTTCAAGAGACAAACTATCTTTTCCATCAATAAAAGAATCCACAAAATTCTCATATGACCGTGGCAAAGATACTAACAGAATTAAGGCAGCATCCTCATCATCTACTTTAGCATCAATATTCCGCAGATCTAACAAGATAGTATTGAGTTGATCTAGATGATTCCTGAGAGATGTACCTTCCTCCATACGCAAACTGAACAAACGTTGCTTCATATGCAACTTGTTGGTTAAAGACTTTGTCATGTATAGACTTTCAAGCTTCAACCACAAGCCCGCGACAGTTTTCTCATTAGCAACCTCAGTGATGATGTCATCAGCCAAACAAAGCAAGATTGTAGAGTGAGCTTTCTCCTCCAAAGTAATCCACTCTTCTTCATCTATGCTTTTCTTCTTCGATATTTCAGACAACGGAGCCCACAAACCCTGTTGTTTCAATAGTGCTTGCATCTTGATCTGCCACAAACTGAAATTGTTTCTTCCGGTAAACTTCTCAATCTTCATACTGATAGCAGCCATTCTCACTATCAAACAAACTCCAACCAAACTCCACAAAACAAAACTTCAGTCCAGCGCCAAATTCCCAAAACCGCAACCAAAGGCTCTTATACCACTTGTCAGAACAGAAGCGTACAATCGATTATCCAAACCAACACGAATGAACACAAATTTAACGTGGTTCACTAACACAATGTGTGCTAGCTAATCCATGCGCAGGGGAGAACAAATTTCACTGATTTTGAGGAGAGTACAGGTTACAGACCAAATTCCGGAACAGACAAACCAAACAAACTAACCTGACTGACCTTACAACAGATTAGGGTGGTGAAAAGTATTTATAGAACTCTTCTCCTAATCCCAAATGGAAAACCAAACACATTTTCCCAAACATACAAGGAAAATGTCAAACAAAGCCCAAACACAAACCCAAACAAAATAGGTCCAAACACAAAACAAACTCAAATCAAATCCAAGTCATATCCTAACAGGCTCAAAGTTTTTTCATAAAAAATACAACATTTAACGACAACACCAAAACATTTATACTTGAATCCAATAAATAACATCGACATTTTTCTTTTAAATTCACGGAATAAATTATAAATCAAGTTTTTTATTAATTAAATTCACTAAAACATCATCATTTTGTATAAAGGCCGGAAATCATGCATGTCATACCGATGGTAACAACCAGTTTATTGACCAGATCGACATACCAGATTAAATTGGTCGACATTCCACCAGCATGACAAACATGATTCACACTATTGTAAATTGTAATAAATTTAATAAAATCATTTGCAGTCCGAGGTTGTCAAATATATTTTTTTAAAATTTATTTATGATAAATTTAATAAAATGCTTCGTGCCTGTTTATTTTGTGTCGTGCTTGGCACGGCCCGTCAGTTTTTGTGTCGTGCCGTGTCAGCCCATTTGTTAATTTTTCTAGATCCGGCCGAGGCTCAGGCACGATTCAAATCGTGTCGTGCTTATATTTGTGTTTAATGAAAAGGAATAAAATAAAAGAGGAAATGAGAAATAAGAAACAAATTGGACGGAGAATGAATGTATTAACCGAGAATGTTTAAGAAATGTAACACAAATACGAGGGAAAATAAAATTGGAAGTATAGTTGGTGTGATTTGTCTTTGTTTAATACTTCGTCTATTTTTGGTTATGGTAGTAATTACGTGTGTGTGTATATATATCTATATCCATGGGTCAGACTGGCGTATGTCAGGCGTATACTATACGTCAGGTACTACTAGTGAGATATCTCTATCTAGACCATGAATTAAATTAAGTTTGGGGTATGATACTATACCCTAACCTCTAATGGATAAACCCCAGGCACCGATTTTCAAAACCCCACCTCGAAGTTTGATTTAATGAAAAACAAAAATTGACCGTTGAGATCGGCCGGAGCTCATCTAAGTACATCTAACGGCTAGATCACCTGACGTATAGTATACGCCTGACGTACAACAGTCATTACCCTATATATATATATATATATATATATATATATTTATAATCACTTCTAACAACGGTATATAATTTTTATTGTACTTGTATTTTTTAAGATTTGGACCTATAATCCTTTTAATATTTATTTTCTACCACATAAATTTTCTTTTCATGTCATGTTCGTTCTTATACTCAATATGGTCTCGAAAATATTAGGCACGACTAGGGTTGGATGTTTTGTACCGGTATTTGGGATATACTGAATACCGTACCGAATTTATCTATATTTGGTATTACCGAATACACGTATTATTTCTTGGGATTGGGATGAATTTCAATTGTTATTCGGTATTAGGGATTGGGATCGGTAATATATCGAAATACCGATCAATACCGAAATATAAGCTAGTGTGTATTTTACCCTCTCAACTAGACTCTCTCATTCACTACTACACGACCCTCAACCACCGAGAGTGTCATTTAATTATACATAGATCATTCGATCACTAACAATAGTCGTCTCTCAACCTCGAATTCGTCAAATTAACGATTACTAATGACAAGAACTTGAATGTCTCCTCTCCTCCATTCTCCTTAATAATATCCTAATTCAGGACTCTTTGCTTAGTCTTTCCCCCCTAAATTCAACAATAAAACCAAATTTATATATTTAATTATTAATTTCAAAGGTAATTAATTTTGTATTCGATAATACCGATTGGGATACCGAAGTACCGATTGGGATACCGAAATATTTAGGGATTAGGATACCGAAATTATTTAGGGATTGAGATTGGGATTGACTTTAGGGTGTAATTCGGTATTCAGGATTTCGGTATTTGGTATTGGGATACCGATACCGTACCGATTTCCACCCCTAGGCACGACAAAGCCCATTTACATACCGTGCCGTGCCTGTATCGTGCCCATGCCCATGAAATTTAGGCCCAGAACGGCCCGTAAATTATTCGTGCTCGTGCCAGGCTGGGCCATATATTTCGTGCCCACGCCGTGCGCTAACCGTGTCGTGCCGTACTAACCCGTGGGCGACCCGACCAGTTGCTCACATACAAGTTGGACATGTGTATCTTCTTCTGACCCGTTCGGATTTGCCCCCATGACGTGCCGAGGGGGTGTCCACCATACTGCAATCCCCATGATATGCTGAGGGGGTGGGCAACATACTGTCACCCCCATGATGTGCTGAAAGGGGTGTGCAACATACGACACCATCATGATGTGGTGAGGGGGGGGGGGGGTGACCACCATACCCTCCACACCCATGATGTATTGGTGCCCATGATGTACGAGGGAGGGTGATCAACACGCCACCCCCATGACGTGGTGAGGTGGGTGGTCGACATACAACCACCCCTATGACGTGGTGAAGGGAGGTGATCACAATACTGCCCCCGTGGTATGACCAAGGGGTGGTCACCAATATAGCCCCCATGGTGTGATAGGGGGTCCTATGGTGCACTGTTATTGGGCGAAATTTGGCTAAGTGTAAAGAAGGTTGGCCGAATTCGACCAATGATAGGTGAATTATTTTTGTCATTGTGACCCATGTGATTCGAGTACCCCACTCATGTGACAGGTGGTCTGCCTTCAGGTCTTAGTCCTATTTCTCTATAGACAAGCAAAGCTATGGAGGAGATACCAAGAGCAGGGAGTGAGGTCCCAAGAGGTGGGGGGGGGGGGGGGGGCAAGACTGAAGAAGGGACTACTACCAATGTTAGGACATAATCGGAGTATTTGAGAGGGTAACCATGACTTTATGTCACCAGAGCAATTTCTCGAGGCAGTTATTTCTGGTGGCTATAAATAGGAGGTGAAGATGACAGAGAGAGTGTTGACCAAAATCACACAAGACAACCTATTGTCAAGCTTTATCCTTTTATCTTTTCCTCTTCAAATGTAGTCATAGCCATAGTTGTAGTTTCAGAGCTCTCACTAAACCTTCATATGAGTAGAGTTAATGTAATTTAGATTTGTCTCGCAGATCATCAAGAACATCGAACATGCATTTTGTTCAAAACAGTGTGAATTGTGGTTAGTAATCGTTTAGTAAGAAGAGAAAGGTGCAAATTTCATCTGTTCCATCTATGTTTTCAAGCCAATAAAACACTCGTCGTCTGCAAGATTCAAGCTACTCCACAACCCCAAATAACTCCTACGTACTTGGGTATTAGAGTCGTAGCTGCACTTGCTTGATGGTAGTTGACTGTTTCTCCGTTTCACTTGGTTTGCCAAATCCATATCCCAAAAAAGTCCGTTTCTGTGAAAATGATGCAAGTTCTGCTGAGGCACATGGAAGATAGAAATAGTAATAGTAATTTGAGGACATCGATCGAGTAGTCATTTCAATTTTCAAAGCTGTGGGTTATGACTAATGATGATTGCCATCTTGGATTCTGCCTCAATCTCTTATCACATGATTTGATAGTCGTGTCCAAAATACGAAGGCGAGCTCTCTGGATTTGGGAAGGAAGAACGAAGAAGTTGAAGCTCGGAGGCGTTCGATTTGAGGAGATGGCGGATTTTAGTACAGTGGATGAAAACTTGGATTGATTATGGGAAAGAAGCGGACAGTGAATAGGAAGCGAGTGAGTTTGGATCGATCATACTTTTTTTTTTTTTGGATAGAAATCGATTATACTTCTTGGGACATAGGCACATAGCCATGATTTCTCTGGTTTGGTTTTGTATTTGGGGAGAACGAAGAAGAAGATGGGGAAGAGAGAGGAGGGAGCTGCCAAATAAAAAAAGAATAAATGAGAAGATGGGGAAGAGAGAGGAGAGACGAGGGAGCTGTAAAAAAAAGAAAGAAATGAGAAATTGTTATTTTCTCTCCGATTTGGGGGGTTGGGTTCAACAGTGACCCATCCCTCCTTTTCCTTCCCCTCCGTACTGTGCTAAACTTCAGAAACGGGGGAAAGTTTCTCGAAAATCCCACTCTCCCCCCATTCTTTCCTTTCCTTCGTTTTCCGCTCTAAAAAAACAGAGGGTAAGTTCCCCTCTTCCATGCACAGTCAAGCTATATATATATGTGCTAATGGGTCCAGAAGGTGTGTTAATATCACACCTGCCACAGTTTTGAGTTTTGACTCCAATCTAGGGGTGTGCAATGGTCTGGTTCGGGATTGGATCGGATCGGATCAAACCGAAGTTTGGACCGGATTGCACTGGATCGAGTATTATGAGGTTCGGTTTTTGGTCTACATGAATTTTACAGTTACTGAAAAAATGATGGATCGAGCTGATATTTGGACCAGATCAGACTTGACCAAATGGACCGAACGCAATAATGGTCCGGTCTTTGGTCCTAAAATGTCTTTCACTAATGAACCGCGGTCTTCATTAGTTTGGTTCTGTCCAGACAGTACCGAACCGTTGCACACCCCTACTCCAATCTCGTTCTCCTTCTCTCGATCAAAACTTAACCGAAAGGACGTCATGGAACCGTTGGGGGCAAAGGAGAGCATGACTTTTGTTCTTGTGTTTCTCTTATTGTTTTGTTTTGTTGGGGGAACCAGCAAAACTACTAGACAACACACTGGGGTCTACGCACGTGTGGAGGACAGGGACGTACAATCAATTTGTTCTTCCTTTTCCTTCCTCTTTCATTTGTTGTTGTTGGAATTAGGGGGTAATTTTTTTTTTAAAACTGTGTATCTGGTGGCATTGATGAGGAAACTGGGGAGGGTAGTTGTCCGCGCAATTCCTCTACGTTAGTAAATACAGTAGCTACTAGCTAGCGTCGTTCTTCCTCAAACACTGTGTGAAAATCTCAGACAATATCAACTCTATACTGTCCTTTCTTTTTCCCCCTCTACTCTATTCTTATTTATCATCTAACCTATAGCTATCCAAACTCTCCCGTCTGTCAGTAGCAGACTTGTTTCACATCGCACAGTTACTTAACTTCCCATTTTTTTTTTTTTTTGACAAGAAGCTGCTTATATTGCACTTCAGAAGTGAGCACAAAGTTTAGGGTAAAACCCATGGAAAGATACAGTAGAAACCAAAAGGGAAAAGAGGCCCACAAGCAAAGCCCTTACATATGTATCAAAAATACAAAACCATGAAGCCCAAGACCCAGAGCCTGCAAAGAGAGCCCAAATAACCCTAAAGCCAACTACCTACACCAACCCTAGCCAACATCTCTTCTCCAAACCTGCCGCCGCCAACCACCAAATCAGAGTCGCCGAGAACCAATCGCCGACCACCAGCTCACCAAGCATTTACCGTACCAACTCCACCACGGGAGAACTGCTGTCCGCGAGGAGCCCGGAGACCACGAAAAACGGCAACGAACAGGCTTGGAGAAGAGACGAGCTTCAGACTGATGCATCCCTGCCTTCAACATCTTAGAACCGCATCCAGGCCGCTGCATATGAGAAGGCCTTTGCATCTCCGAAACACCGACGCAATGGGTGAAGCAAGGAGGTAGATGAAAGGTAAGAAGATGAGAAGACAAGCTACCGATCAAAGATCTATAGCCCCCTTTGACCACTGAGCGAAAGAACCAAACACATCTAAATCTGAGGATCAGAAGTAGAGGTTGGAACAGGAGACAACCATCTCACAAGGAGTGGCAGAGTGAAAACCCCAAAAGTGGGCATGAAGGTGAAAACAGAGAACTGAAATAAGGAAGCCCCAAAACATGCACTGCAAAAGAAAATGGAACAAAGCAAACCAAACAAGCAGGAAAGGAAAAAGGGGGGGAGGGCCACCATCGGTCCCAAAGGGAAGCCGACGGCAGCCCAAAGAGGGCTTGAATCTGAAAACCCTAACTAGAGAGAAGGCAGAGAAAGGAAAGTTAGAGAGAGAGGGGGTTAACCAAATTTTCTGCAGCCATTGTTACTTAACTTCCCATTCAATGAATAATGCAATATGGAGGACAGTTGTTGGAGAAAGAGAGAAATAGATGAATGAACAGTGCCCCAAAAAAACACCAGAATTCAAGCAAGCAAGCAAGAAACAAACAAGAAAGAAAGAAAGAGTACTGGACCTGCCTATAAGGCCTTTTTCACAACATCACTCATTACCATTTACCACTGTGAATCTGATATCTAATGACAAGTTTCCTCTTTTCCCGTTTGATCCTCTTTGTGCTTCTGCACTTGAAGTTTGTAGTTTCTAAGGAGTGTTATTGTGAATAGAGCCTTGAGCCTTCTATGGCCACTGGTTCTTCTGTGAGGGATCATAATCAGTCTGTTGATTATGATCTGTGTCTAATCAGGATTATATTAGGACTTAATTGTAGTACAAATGTAATGATGGAGATTAGAATACATTAGTTATTTACTATAACTAAAGTAAATGATCATTTTTTTCTTCATCTTACCTTACTGAGAAGTTATGATGCATTCAAATTTACAAGAAAACAAATTTTTAAGGTCCATCACTTGTTACATTTTTGTGTGTGGATTTTACCTCTTAAAATGTGACTGCAGATTCATTCATATTGCACAATGGCGGTGGTTCACATTTAGAGCTGCAAATGAGCTGAGTCGAGTCGAGTTTTACCTCACTTGAGCTCAGCTCATTAATAAACAAACTGAGCTCGATCAACAAGCTGACTGGAGTCGAGCTTGAGCTCGAGTTAAACTTGTTTACTAAAATCTTAGCTCGTAACACATTCATTTTGTATGTCATGTATGATACATGTGATTGATGTCATAATGAAAATAATAATAGTGGTAGTCAAATGTTCAACATTAACTAATATCATATTATAACTTATTGGTATCACATGAATACCAAGTCGAACTAGCTCGCGAGGTGAACCAATTTTTACTAACAAGCCGAGTTTCGAACAAATTTTTATTGAGTCGAACGTTGAGCCGCTCACGAGCTGATCGACTCATTTGCAGCCCTATTCACATATAAACTTTTTTTTTTTTATGGAAGAATGGTTTTTTGTTGTCCTTGAATTATGCATATTTCACAAATACACACATGCAGTATTATTCTCATTTCTCAACAAAACAGTCCCTCAGCGTCAGCCTTACTCATCTCTATCAATTTTGGCAGGGTGTGTTTGTTAACATCTCATAGTGTGGGGGCAAAATGGAAAGAGTTGAGCAAAGCAAAGGAAGTATTCGGGTCTATCTCATTTCTCAGTTTCCGTACAAGGAAAAAATGATGGATTATTTATTTATTTACTGTGACAGACAGTGTGTCAAAAATCATAATATAAATGGAAAGAAAGTAAGGATCCCAGCACCTTCTGCAAAATTTTAAGACCAACCCATTTACTGTGTGTAGTTAACATCAGGCCTTTATGACCCACCCTGGTCTCAACTCACATTTTTACCATTTGTGGCAGTAAATATTCTTGGGCATGGTTTCTTACTGCGCCTTTTTAACTTTCTTTTCCCTGGCTGGGTTGTGAAGATTGAAGAATATCTTATCCTGTCAAGTAAAAAGTCTTGCATAAAGCATAATGGCAGTTCTCTCCTTTTCCTTCCCGTCTTCAATTATCTATAAATGGAAACTTCTTAAGCTTTTTTCTTGTTTACATCTCTATTTTCTTGTTGGATTATTAACATTTAACGCTAGCCACATCCCACATTGTATTATTTTCTTAGGGCTGGTTTGGATGAAATTTTTAGGTAAGTTATTTTGATCCAAATAACTAGTTCATTTGTTTGACAAGACTTATTTGAGTTATATCTCAAGTAATTTGAAATCATTTTTATCCCAAGTTATTTGATAATAACTTGTTTTACTCCTTCATTATTGTCAAATACTACATGTGTATGATTCATCTAAACGAGATATTTTAAATACAACTTGTCATGGTATCACTACAACAACATCGAAATATCACATGAACAATTAATAAGTTATTTAACTCTACAAATAAGACATTGATAATTACGACATTGAGTCATTTCATGTTCTTCATGACTAATGTATCATCAACTATACCATTCATTCATTCATTCATTCATCGGAGAAAATATAAGTGTTTTAGGGTGTGTTGGACGACATGAGTGTTTTAGGTACCAAAAGAGGCCACATGTGTAGAGAAATGTGAAAAACTGAGGATCACGGCTAGGGCATGCTAGATCAAGGCCGGGAACTGAGGATGCAAAGCTGGGCACCAAGGTCGCAACCTTCATAGTGAAGATCACGACCGCAAAGTCGGAGGCCTTAGACGCGAACTCTTGGAGCAGCCAACAAGGAAGAAACATAAAGTTTTGATAGTCGACTCATGACTTTCTTCACCCGATACTGCGAGAAAGATTGCGACCGCGACTCACGAATTGCGACCATGAAGTCGGGCTGCGAACTTCCCAACCATCCACGCGCCAAACGGCAAAGCTCGAGATCGCAACCTCCACTTCACAGATCGCGCCCGCGATCTTTTCCAGTTTGACCGTGAACTTGACCGAGACCCTAAAATCTATAAATAAGGGGTTCCTCCCCCTTATTTAGAGAGCTGAAATCAAGTGAGAATTTTTTGGTTTGAGAGAGAATCTAAAGGAAGGAGAAGAAGAGAAAGAGGAGAAGAAGGAGGAGTCAAGGAGGAAGGGAGCTCTCCCCAATTGAAGTCTTCTATGGTACTAGGGCTAAAACCCTCAAACCCTAGAATTAGGTTTTGAATGTAGATGTAATTGTGTATGGATTTCTTTGTTTCGGTGATTATTTGTTTCATTATGATGCGACTTGTCTCTCCAACTCTTTCTTACTAGCCTACAATAGAGTCTCAGAACTCGGTGGGAATTTTAGGGTTTAGACTGGATTTGAGCGCCTTAAGACTAATTAAAGGTAGATGAATGATCTTAGGGTTCCTTTAAGTGGACGAGGCGACCGTACCTCTGCTAGAGGAATCTCTTCCTAAGACAATGCTAGAAATGATGCATACGTCATCGATCCATCGCTTTAGTGTGCATGATAGTTTGAACCTATCGAGAGGAACTAGGGTTCATTCCTTAGTATGTGAGCTTTGACTGAGGTGAAAATGGGTCTCTGGAGCGTACTAGGAGGAGACAGAGTAATCATGGAAACCCTCAATTTAGCGAGTTCCACACCTTATCCTACAACTCAACATAGTTAGCCATGTTCATGATGAACCTAGGCTTAGGTCGAGGGAGTTAACCCGAAATACCTGCTTTGTATCCTTGCTTTCTACACCAGTATTTTTAATAACCACCTCAAACCAGGCTATTTTAATTGACTAGATAACAATAACGTGAGAAGTAGCCTAGGGTATCAAAACCCATGGAATACAACCTTGGTCGCCACTATATTAGCAACCCCATTTTGGTTTATACTTGGCTCAAAATGGGGTAGTTATTAGGCCATGCAAAAAATTGACATGACCCGCACGGGGGTTTAACCAAGTTTCTGGGGCCGTTGTCGGGGAGCCTCGATAACTTGTCAAAAATACCAAAGATGAGAGATCTGGGAGTATTCAATATCCCGTGTATATTTTGTGTCAAGACCTTTTGGAATCCGTTAGCCAACTTGGGTTCGAGCATTAACATTATGCCTATGAGGATTTACAAAGAGCTCGGCCTAGGGCCACTCACTCCGACAAACATGAAGATTGAGCTAGCTAACCGGTCTATTGTAACGCCTTTTGGAGTAATTGAGAACGTCTTTGTAAGATGCACACATTTTGTTTACCCCGCAGACTTTGTCATCTTAAACACGGAAGGGTGCATTGATGCACCAATTATTATTGGAAGACCTTTCTTGGATAAGACAAGGACAATTATCGATGTTAGTGAATGCCGAATCATCATAAGGTTTAGTGAGGAGGATATTCGATAGAAGATGACTCCACTTCCCCATTTCTACAAATATTATAAATGGGAAGATGTGGAGAAAGATTGTGAGTCAGTCACGCCTCCACCAACACCACCTTCAAGCCCCAAAATTGAATGATTCAACTCGGTGTCTCATGAAGATCCAAAGGATACAAAGAATAAAGAGAAGGACAACCCAAGGAAGCCACTAGAAGAGTTGGGAGAGACAAGTTCTCCCCACATCAAGAAGATGTAAGAGTTACTCCTCATCTCTAATCAAATCACAAAGACCGGAGGGAACTTTGAAAGTTTGAATTTAAAACAAGGTATCCTAAGGCCAAAATGTGGACGAAGAAGGATGATTGAAGCAAGCTAATTTCCATTGAGTAAAAAAAAAAAAAAAAAATCCGGTGAGTGCTACAAGCCGCTCATGGATGAAGATTTTGGAGTAAGGAAGCTTAGTTTCTACAATCATCATCAATCGTCCGAGCTACGCTTTGAGTCACTAGCCATGGACGAGGCGGCTAAGAGACTTCATGGTCTCCACCTTGAAATTCATCATCAGTTTGATTACTATGAAGCATCAAGGGTGGAGGATGGAGTTCCTCTCACTTAGCTTTCTCAAGTAAACGTTCGGTGAAAAGACTTCAAAGACGCGCTAATTGTGAGGCAACCCAACAATTTTGGTTTGTATATCTTTCTCTTTTCTTTTGATTAATTTGTTAAAGTTAGAGATTGATTAACTTAGATGATGAATGATAGGACGTTACCCTTTCCATGTGTCAGTTATTTGAATGAATGTTGCATTTAGATGTCTGCAATCCTTAGGTGCGATGATTTTTTTATCTTTGCGAAGCCAAAGATCCCGGCCGAGATCTTTTGGCCCCGGGCCACGATCTTTCCCGCGCCTATTTAAGGGAGGTGCACGCTTCATTTATGTGCTCTCTTCCCCAAGGACTTTCAAATTTCAAAAACCAAGTTCTCAAAGCTCTTTTGAACCCTTTTTACCATACTTCAGCTCAGTTCATTTATTAAGTATCATTATTGGAGTATTGCTAAATCTCTTGGATTTATATCATGTCCCCAAGCAAGTTAAGTTACTATTTTCCATTTTTCTATCACTTTGGTACCTAAGCTAGATCAAAATGTGTTTGAGTTCAATGTGAACTTGTGAATTTTCTTAGGCAATGACATGATTTCTTTTGACAATGGGATTGATGTTTATACTTTAATTGATGTCTTATGTGGATTTGGAGACCTTGGCGGGTCAAGTTTGCATTATTTGAATTGTTCTTAAGGGTCCGCCCATCAAGTGTTCGAATAAATTCCTCAATCACATAACTTTAATTTTTTTTATCATATGCTTTACATTTGAACTTGTATGATTATGAATGAACCTTGGATGAATGCGTTAGGCTTATTTGTGGGGAATGGATGTCGTTTTTCTTGAATAAGCCATTTCTCTCCATCTATGCTTCCCCTTTCTCATTCATTGTCTCATTTAAGTGTGGGGGTGCATGGATGACGTCAAGGCTGACTTGAAATGTTCAAATGTAGTTATGAGTGGATTGATGGTGTTCATGTACTTATTGTGATACACTTCTTTTGTACGGTATCTAGCAAGCATAAAGACATGGTCCGAGGAGAGAATTTACAAAGCATGGAGTACTCCAATTTTCCTAGCACCGCCATCATTCAAAAAACAAAAAGAAGATAAATCCCGACAAATAGAAGTTGTCATTGAAGAACTCCTTCCACATCAACCACCACCCATGGAGAAACCTATTGGAGATGAACTAGTGGAACATGAAGGAACTAGAGTTGCTAGGGAACATCTTACTCATGCCTTTCTATGCTATTCCCGAGCACTTCACCACCAAACTTCTATAGCTCCAAGACCTTCCATTAAGCGGGAGCACTTGTCTCAACTGGATACTCTTCGCCTAGCTCGAGATTGGGGAAGCCATACGTGCAAGAATCAACAAGAGTGGTTGAAGTTGTTGAGCATGGAAGAGAAGATAGAGTGCTTGTATTGGAGTTTCTTAGCACTCTTACTATTGAAGATCTCCGAGGTGCTGTAGATCTAGAGAACAACATTGAGTTCAGACTCGGAGGAGAACATTGTCAAATGTCGATCCAAGAGTTCACTCGAGCTTTAGATATACATCCGGCGGAGTTTGTGAACTCATTGGACGACTTTGCCACCTTGACTAGAGAAAACGATTTTCCATGCTTAAAATCATTCTATGAATCCAAAGTCAAGGAGCCCTGAAACGAGCTAGGTGATGTCAATTTATCAAAGACTAGTGAGATGAAGCCGAAATGGAGGTTGATCCACCACGTGATTTCTAGGTCTGTGGGTGGAAAGTATAAGGGCAAGGGTAATCTGAATGCCCGAGATGTTACATTTCTTCATAGCATGCATACTCATCAAGCCTTACACCTCGGTTTAGCAATTCTATCCACATTGAAGAGATATAAAAAAGATCATCGAATTCATGTGTTATACGATGGAGCATATATCACTCAGCTCGTCTTTTACTTTGGGGTAGAGTTTTGGGCGGTTGAATTTCGAATGGACTATAGGACCACTCCTACTTCCTTCGAGACCCTAAAGTCAATGATCAAGGTCTTGCTCCTGAGAGAGGATGGTATATGGGGACTCCAAAGATTTCCCTTCCCACTCACTAACACATTGGATATGGAAGGTACGATGTTTCATCTCTTGGTGCTAACCAACCAGTGTGTAACGAGAGATGCAATGGATGAGGCTAATTAAAGGTAGATGAATGATCTTAGGGTTCCTTTTAATGGACGAGGTGACCGTACCCCTGCTAGAGGAATGCCTTCCTAAGACAATTCTAGAGATGATGCAAGCATCATCGTTCCATCGCTTTTCTGTGCATGATAGGTTGAACTTGTTGAGAGGAACTAGTGGTCATTCCTTAGTACGTGAGCTTTGAATGAGGTGACAATAGGTATTTGGGAGCGTACTAGGAGGAGGCGGAGCAATAATTGAAACCCTCAATTTAGAGAGTTCCGCACCATATCCTGCAAATCCAACATATTTAGCCATTTGCATGATGCACTTAGGTTTAGGGCGAGCGAGTTACCCCGAAGTACCTGCTTTGTATTCTTGCTTTTTCTACCAGTATTTTCAATTGAACTCTGAAAACCAAACTAAACCAAATGCCTAGATAACAACAACGTGAGAATTAGACTAGGGTATCAAAACCCGTGGAATACGAACTTTGTCGCCACTATATTAGCAAAGCCATTTCGGGTTATACTTGGATAGAAATGGGGTAGTTAGTTTGGTAGTGAAAACAATTGACATGACCCGCACGCGGTTCGACCAATATCAAACCATATCAGGTTATGAGTATCCACTATTATCCATGATCAATAATCACTATTTGTAATTTCAACCAACGTGTTAATAATTGCATATATTATACAAGTGAAAAGTATAACACTAGTACATAGAAAATTATTTAAAAATAACACAATTTCATGAAAATAATATACGTGTACAATAAATACAAAATATGTTAAATATAATCATGATAATTTTTAAACAAAATACATATATGGATCTGTATAATCAGGTGTGTTCGGTTTGGATAATTAGAAAACCATTTCCACTGATTACTCGCAATATTCGGATTCAGGTATTAAAAATTCTTCAATTTTTACCTTACCAAATTATGTTGGATTTGGGCGGATATCAATGGTGTAGTATTTTTCCATCCTTAGTTTAAATGAGTGTGCATCTCTTAGACAACACGACTAACTAAATTTTGTGCAACAGTCGATCCATTTTTCATGGGTAGTCGGCCTTACAAGAGTGGTTTCCAAATTTTGACACTTGATTTGGCGAGCCTATACTCTATGAGCCGCAACCTTTACCCTAGCCAAACCAAGTCACCAAATTTTCTGAGCCACGAACTCTATTAACCAATCGTTGTGGCGATGTTGCCTTTTGTTGAAGAGAGGAAGCACTTGCTCTCTCTCCATTTTTCATTTTCTTTCTCTTCTTTAAAAAGTATCGACGGTCAACAACAAAATAGCCAAGTAAGCATGGCTTCAAGCGGATATTCAGGTGCACTTGTTCTTCTCTCCTTTACTTGTTTGTTTGGGCCAATGAGGACATTGTCCAATTTAAAGTGTAGGGGTGGGGGTTTAGTAGACATGAATTTCCCTAATTCCTTCATTTGGTCGATGTTGGGTACTACCCTAGATTGATTGACTTGATACTTCTACCATGAAGAATTCTAGACTAGGTTGGACTCCCTATTTGAGTTATCCAATCCTGCTCAATTTCTCTACCCAGAGAGGCGTACCATTCTACTGACCTAAGCAATTGAGTTGTTCAGAACCAACTCCCACGATTGGGCAAAACCCAATACAACACTGTGGATTAAATCACACTCATTTGAAGACCCATAATGAAGGACTAATGATGCTCGATTGAACCTAAGGAGATAATATCTCTCCTTGGTCAAAGCCAAATTGACAAGAGATGGGCCAAGAATCAAGTAATTCATCATAAACATCAATAAAATAGATAAAAGGAGTAGCAAATCATAGGATTTTTCACATACACCAACAATCAAATAAAAATCTAGAACTAGGGTTCATCAAACTAAGTGAACATAACTAATCCATACAGAGGTGAGAGAATACAATACAAGGCTTAGAATCTTCATCTTCTAGGGGATGATCTTCAAGCTCTAATAGTGATCCAAGCCTCCTATATTGCTCCAAGAACCCTCCTAGGTCACTCTCTCTAGAATAGCCCTTTTGAGTGTTTGTGGGTGAAAACCCAACTCTCCCCTCTCAAAACCTGTTGCATAATATTTATACCCAAAATAGTGCAGAGTTCACCCCCCAGACAGTGAACTTTGCACCAGGAAGTCAACTTTGCTTGTTGCTACAAATGTGTAATATTCACACACAGTTTTGGTGCAATTTTCACCCCATGAGACATTGAAAATCACCCCAACCCGTGAACATTACACAGACTGCACTTTTTAGCTCGTTTTGATCTCCAAATGTCTCAAAACTCGTTTCTAAGCTTCCCCCGCGTACTAGGACCTTATATGACAAAAAAAGCACAACCTATCGTAAAATAGGCCGAGGAACCACGATCACCAAGTCTAACAATCAAGATATGAAGGGTAAAACATGTACATTAAACTTGAATCAGTTTTCATACTCAACTTACTTTAAATTGCCAGTCTCTACGGTGATACATGATCTATGGAGGCTAGTGTAGTGGGTATGAAGGATGTCCACGTCATGAGGCTAAAAACCACTCGATATGTCTGGATACCATGTCTGCCTCTATCTCTCGTGAACTTTTAAACTTTGTAAATAAGTCCCAATGCTTTAAAAGTTTTATGTGGGGTGAATTGTATCATTAACAATGAAAATCCTACCCGAAAAGCATAAGAAAGCTTATGTAACACATGAAGTGTGGGGTAAAATCATTCATTGAACAAGGGAAAATTAGAACAGTTCAACTGAGCATCATTTCAATATTACTTATCAAGTATAATCTTCCCCGAATGAAGTGTCATTTGAAATTTGTGCTTTGAGGGCATAGGAAAAGCTTTTGATGCCCCTCTATAATATTGATCCTTCTAACTGATCAAGGATAAACAGTTAAACAAAACTCTTATGTGAATCCTAAGTTACATAAATTCCTTTTGCTCAATAATGGTAGTAAGAAACAAAACGCAATTGTACTAAAAGGTGCAAAAACACGAGCAATGCAAAACAGAGCAAACTCTCTTTGTCAAATAAAGGTAGAGATGTTTTTAAACTAAAAGTAAAGTTTGCAAATAGCTTCACCCCATGAATTTTTAAACTTCGTGCTAAGTTGATTATTCATGATTGGTCAAAGTATGTCAGATTTCCCTTAAGAGACATATATCTCACTGGCATGGTCTATTTCTCTAAGTAAGAGGATTGGTCATGTAAGTTACATATGATCCACTATCTACCATCGAAAGTTACATGTTATCCTAGATGTCTAACGATCCATACAATGTTTTGTATGGTTTGCTTGGGAACAAACAATGTTCAAGTGTGGAGTTTTTTATAACATGTAAAACATACTATTTTAGACTCTTGTTTCAAGGCATGTTTTACATTATCTATGCATATTTATTGTCATATTAACTAAGAATTTCTTGGCAATTGCTCAAAGGTGTGTAACAGTTTTTGTGAATGCTTCATACTTTTTATGCCCTTTGGGTAATGTTTCATGGGGTTTCGGGTGAAAGCATCCTAATGAACACCTTGTACGAGCCGGAGACAACAAAATCCAACTACTAGAAGTAAAAAAATGAAGCTGGAGTTCAAGCCCAGTACTGACGACCCATTTAGTCGATCAGAAGTCAAAATGGTGACAAAGGCGCCATTTTCCAAAAGGCCCAAATGAGTTTGTTTTTACTCCAAGATCCTGGGTCCGGATAGTATAACAACACCCATAGTGTTGTTATACTAACAACAGAATTCATTAAGGGTAAAAGGGTCAATTAACAATAAAAATAATAAATACAAATAATCCTACGCATTTTCCTGTTCGCTCTGAACCAAAACGCGGCCTCCTTCACACTTCCGCTGGGTCTCGTTTCTTCTTCTCCCCTGCCGCCTTTCCCTGCAAAATCAAAACCCTCATTCGGCGTTCCAACTCCGTCGTCTCTCCATCGTCACTCGAATCGCGAATCAACCATCGCAGGCGTCGAACAATAGGAGTGGTTCGTCTCCTTCACCAATCTTGCTGACGGATTTCGACGAATCGTCACTGTGTCGCCATCAGCAGAGTAACAGCAGCCATGGATTTGTTGAGGTCGGCGGAGGAGGAATCGACGATTGAGTTGGAGCGGTCGGGGGAGGAGAAGAAGAAGCGCTGGAAGGCGTAGACGGTGGCCAAGTCGGGCTCGGCGGAGGATGAGGTTGAGGAAGCGGAGGAGACCCACGGCAGCGGCATTGGGGTTAAGCAATCCGATCTGGCAAATTTTCCGGTGATGGCGCTAGCCACCCACTTCTGCGCCTTCCCTTGAGACGGTGACTCCCTTCCGGAGATACCATCAGAAATGCCAGATCTATGATTTGTAAGACATGGAGGCTTTGAAATCGAGTCTTTTCCCGGCCTCTTCCTCTTCTTCCACCTCCGCCATCGTGCCAATCGCCATTATTATCTGCTCCAGCACCGTCGACCTATGCCGCCTCAACCACAACGACGACAATCTCATTTTTTATCCTTGGATCTGCGCATTCAAACGACATGGAGGTGAGAAACGAGGAGGGTTGGTTAAACGGAGACCAAATCCTCTAACGTCAACGGAGAAGTTGAAATCGAAGGAGATTGTCCAGCTACAATAGAGCTCCGGTGGTAAGCATAGTGGCGCAAAACCAGAGAGACGATGATGGCGGAAGTAGAAACCGCATTTTTAAAGGGCCGGAATTTCTCAACATTCATCTTCAAGTAATGGAATTATACGCCATTTTTACTTGCTGAAATAGTATGCAATGCTGGGTCGGATTAGTCTTCAATGGTCTTTGGTTGTATTGGAATTATAGATTGAATGCTGTCTTTTTTGCCTCTTACCTTCGAGTGCTTGTAAGTCTATGTTGACTAGTGATTCTTTTAGCTTCGATGTGTTGATTCTAGTCTTTCCATTTACTAATTTGACATTGTTACTCGTTTCCAAATTCTTGTTGTTGGTTGAACCCAAATTGTTGTTGTCGAGCTCGACAAGTCCCCTTGTTTATATGTATTAGTTGTTGCTTTAGGCTGGGGATGTTGATGATTTTGTATATGAATGCATATTGTTGGTGATAAGCATAGTGGGATGATACATACATGGCATACCACAAATCTCGCTAAGCAAACATGAAACAACACAAATATGTTTCTAAAGCACACCATAAATCTTTTAATGCATTCCATAAATTTACAGAAGCAGACCACAAACCTCCCAAAGCAAACTACAACATTTGCGAAAGCACACCAGAAACCTCCTAATGCAAACCACAAAATAAGTAAATCAAACCACAAAAACAAACCATAAACGTCCTAATGCAGACCACAAATATATTAAAACAAACCAGAAATCTCGCAAAGCAAACCACAAAAGTATCGAAAGCACACCAGAAACTTCTTAATGCAAACTATAAACCTTCTAATTCAGACCATAAATCCCCTAAAACAAACCAGAAACCCCACAATACAAACCACAACATTTGCGAAAGCACACCAGAAACCTCATAATGCAAACCACAAACACAGTAAATCAAACCACAAAAAGCAAACCATAAACGTCCTAATGCAAACCAAAAATATATTAAAACAAACCAGAAACCTCACAATGCAAACCACAAAGTTTTTGAAAGCAAACCAGAAACTTCTCAATGCAAACCACAAACACAATAAAACAAACCATAAAAGGCATAAAAAAAATATGAGAAACCAAACCATAAATCTCACAATGCAGACCATAACATCCGGTGGTCGTTGACCGTTGACCGGTCAACGAAGACCGTTGACCGAACTCCGGTGACCGTCAGTGAGCAGATTCCGACGCCGATAGGCATATTCCGGCCCCGGTGACTAGATTCCGACGCCGGTAAGCATATTCCGACGCCGATAAGCATATTCCGGCCACAAAATAGCATATTCCGGCGACAAAAAGCATATTCCGGTGACCGGCGACCATTTTCCGGCGACCGGTGGCAGAATTCCGACGACCAATTTTTTGGGCAGAAAATAAAAAAAATATTTTTTATTTTTTTATTTTTTTATTTTTTTATTTTTTTATTTAAATAGATTTTTCATAATGACAATTATACCCCTGCTTTGATTTTACACTAGGTCAACTCATTTAATAAAAAGTCATCACAATCCTAGCTTCCTATTGGTTGGGGACTAGTGTTGTTACAATAACAACACAATGGGTGTTGTTACAATAACCGGTCCCCAAGATCCTTTACCTGGAGGCTAAGATAGAGATATTCTAACGCTCTGTTTGGCAACAAGGGGGGTGCAAATTGCAGGAGGGTGCAAGTTGAGGGGTAAATTGTTGGGGGGTGCAAATTGCTGGGAGTGTAAGTGGAGGGGTAAATTGTTGTTTGGATGAAAAAGTAGGGGGGTGCAAATAGAGTGAAAAGTAAGTAATTATATTATTTTAAAATAGATTTTAAAAATAAATTTTAGATTACAAAATAGATTTTAAAATTTTAAAATATTATCATAAAATAATAAAATAAATATTATTATATAATAATAAATATACTTTACTAAAAATAGTTATTATATAATAATGCTCAAATAATAATTAATTATGACAATTGTATAATCATTGATCGAGCGATCTCAAAACTCGAAGCTCAACTTGTAACTGGTCATCCTATATAGGGTTTTCGTGTCTAGTTTAATTTTAAATTGTCAAACTTAGTCAAACACGTTCGAATTTGTAAGTTTTAACTATTTATTCAAATAAACTGAGTTAACCAAACAATTTCTCTCTATTTTTTTCACAAACACCTCGTATCTCTAATTTTCAATGCAAATTCGATTCAACCAAGAGATCTAGATTTGACTTGACGAACATTGATAAACTTGTTTCCCGAGTCAAATGGTCAACCCCGAATAATGTTTACATTAATGATATTTATAAAAAGAAGAAATTGATAATATTAATTATTATATAATTATATATAACACAATTAGAAAAACAAAATTCCATAATTCCCCCTCCCCCTCTCTTCCTTCCTTCCCTTGCACCCCAATTTGGGGGGTAAGCCGAAACAGTAAATTTGCACTCCCGTTTTGCACCCCCCTACTGTTCCAAATTAACCAAACAGGTGCAAATGTGTTGGAAACTGTATTTACCCCTCACATTTGCACCCTCCTCCCATTTACCCCTCTTCCCAAACAGAGTGTAAAGATATGCGAGCTGAAGACTTCCCCTCCTACAAACCTCTAACAAAATATGATGAAAGGACTATAAATAGATCCCCTCGACCACCACTTGAAGAGACATCTTTACTAGCTAGGGTTTACTCTACCGATAGAGTAACTCATAAGAAGCATTGATCAGCAGGCTTAGTGTCAGAATGACGCCTTAGGCTCCATTTTTATGGTTAGGCTGCCATTTTACCAACTTGTGGCAGTGGTGATTCCCTGCGCCCTCTATTCGTATGAAGGCGAGGGACCAGCTAGCGACTCTTCTTTCTTCGACGGCGGTGCATCATTCTTATTTTGCGGCGGGGGCGCGACAACCTGGGATTCTTTGTTCCTTTTCGATGCCGCTGCTAGCTCAAGATTGAGAGCCCTTACGAGCTCTTTGAATGAGAGTTGTTCGAAACACATCATGGCTATGAGCAGTGGCGGATCCAGAATTTTTTTGGAGGGTGTCCTCTTCCAAAAATTAAATTAAATAATTCATAAATAAGACAATATCCGATTAGTACAAATTTTAATAAAAAGTCACGATGTGTTTAGATATTTCGAAAAAATATAAAATAGATTCTGTGTCTACACTGCTCAACATATCTGTATATCCTACTAGACAATAATTCACAAACTGATCGCATATTCAATTTCTAACCTTGTTTATGATGTAACTCAGTTGAAAATACTCTTTCAACACTCCGTGTAACCATAAAATTAATTCAAATTAGAGGTACCCCTGGGAATATCGTGTCTTTACTATTACATAGTGTTTAAAATAGAACAACACATGAGTTATAACCCAATGGAGAATATGTTTAACAATAGTAGTGTCCTAGGTTTGAATAACACAGACTACCACTCATTTTTTTTTAATCATACCAAACTACTATCGAGGATAAGATAATCATTTTTTCAATTTTTAGTGGTGTCCCGGATTACTGACTATATTTTGTTTATCCATACGAAATTACTACCGGAGGTTTTTTTTTTGATAATGATGATGAACTTTATTAAACAAAGCACACAAATCCCACAAGGCGTGAGAGGACAAGAGTTCATAGATACAGAGAAATGGACACCCCAAGAAGGAGTGGGAAGGGGAAGAGAAACAGAAGCAAAAAGATCCAAACGAAAAAGAGATAACGGACAGCAGAATCAGAGGAAGCAGAGAATTCAATCTCCGGCGGAGCCCATCAATTACTATCCCCTCTTCGAGACCAGCTCTGCAAAAACTCCATCCCCTTATCTTTGTCGACCTTTTTGTGAGCCAAAATCCACTCAATAATTCCTCTCACTGTCTTCCTCGCGATCACCCTAGGAGTGCAGCTTATCTCTTGAAAGATCCTTCTGTTTCTTTCTTTCCATAATTCCCAACAAATTGCATGAACAGCACAGTAACGAAACCAAGACTCCATACCATCCATGTGATTAGTAGAATTGTTGTTGATGATGTCAGAAATATCTTCAGAAGTGAAGTCGGGAAGAGTTCCGGAGTTGTACACCTCGCCCCAAACTTGCCTGGTGTAGCTGCAATTTACCAATAGATGATTAATCGATTCTTCCTCTTTGAAGCAGAGGACACACCTGCTTGCCATCTCCAATCCTTGCTTCTTCAGATTGTCCATTGTGAGAATTCTTTTATGCCACACTAACCAGATGAAGCCACAAATCTTTATGGAAATGACACTCTTCCAAACCGCAGCATGCTGGAAGTTATCCACCCCAGGAAACCTCTCTGCCACCTGCCACCTGTAACAAGAACTGACCGAGAACAAAAAATCTGTATCCGGGTTCCAAACCATCCGACAAGGGCTGTTACATATTCTATAGGTATTAGCATTGATCTCACCAAGAAAAGAAAGTCTCTCAATTTCCGCCCTACCCCGAAGATTAATATAAAAAGGAATATCCCACACCCTCGACTCACCTGCTATGGACACAGAGTCACAGATGCTTGCGTTTGGGAAGGTAGCAGCAGCAGCAGCACGCGGAAAGACCTCCTCCAGCGACTTCCCAGGGATCCAGTTGTCGTGCCAAAGAGAGATCGTTGTTCCCGGACCAGGATCCACACTCGCCCCTTTCCAAAACAGATCATGAATCTTGCAAGGTTGGATAATCATTTTCCCAAATTTTAGGGGTGTCCCGGGATACCCGTAAAGCACCATATATCCGCCACTGGCTATGAGGTGGGTGCCTACAAACAAAGTTCTCATACACTGTAGGAAACACGAATCTTAGACACCGACGATTACTCGTACCCAGATATAGTAGAAGGAATTTAGAAGATATCTTAGGGATTGAGAGAGATTAGAGTTTGAGGATAATCTCTGCAATAATATTATTCTTATTAATGATCTTCGAAAATATCAAAGTACATATTTATAAGCTAAATCCAGTGAATGACTTAATAACCAAGTAATTATTAAATCCTACTAATCTAATATGAAATCTCCATAAACCTACTAATCGAATATCCATAGCAATAATAATACGAGAAACGTGTTTCTGACATCATGAATTCCAATAAGCAAATAATAACTTTATTTAATTCATAATCAACCAATTCCATCATAACTCCATATTTTAACCAAAACTTTCAATATTGTTCAATTCAAATTGAACGAGCAACCACCTGTTGTGTAGCTAGCTAGGGTTTGGGAAGGAAGCAGTCAACCAAAGAAACGAGAAACAGTGAGGAGAAAGCCTAAGACACAGAAGAGAGAGAGAGAGAGAGAGAGAGAGAGAGAGAACAGCACATCCAGAAACAGAGAAGAAACTAGAATAACCCACACAGAAAAAAAGCAGCTGGCATGGTTGTTTGGATACAGTATATTGGTGGGCATGCACATTGTGATGATGGTTAATAAACCAAACACTGTACTGTACGTACAGCATTAGTTAGAATATATGATCATGTCATCAACCCAACAGAACAGTATGCACTCATCATACTCATACATACATACATACATAAAGAAGAAGAAGAAGAAAAAACAAAATTGGTGCATCGTGATACTGATGATGAAACATAAACGTACCAGAAATATGTACAAAACCCACACAATTGCCAAACTAGTACGAGCTAGCTAGTCATGCATATGAGATTGGCCCCTTTGGCAATCAATCCCCAAAAGAAAAAGAAAAAAACAAAACGAAAAATGAGAAGAACACTGAACACTGCTACTTTACTCACTTGCCCGGCTTGCATGAAACTAACACCACAGCAGAAGATTCCGATCATTATAATCTTATCATACCATTTGATATGGAGTTTATTGGTTAACCGAAAAATCGATAAATTGATTAACGGATTTGCTGGTTTGATTTGGGTTATGGATTTGAGACCCAAATTCCAAACATAATGGGTTTTAGTCAAGTCCATTATTTATTGTTGGGTGTTAAATCCGTGAGGTACACGAATTTGTCTTTTTTTTTCATTCAAATTCGCGGAACCCCAGACTTGCAAATCTGAAATGTTGGAGTAGGATTTGTAAATTCTTATAACTAGTTATATATGTAGCAATGCAAACAATAAACTCTTCAAATCCATAACGCAATCAGTCCATAAATTCCAAAAACATTTTTACCTAAAATTCTCAATTTTCAACTCCAACAATCAAACGACCCCTTAATTAGGGTGTTTTTGGTTTCTTATCGGTTTCTTCGGTTCTCACCGAAACCAGAACCATTAAGATACTAAAAGATTTTAAAACAGCAAACTAATACCATTCAAGTTCTTATCCATTTGGTTTCGTTAAAACCAAAAAATCAAAGCCAAACTTACAGCACTATATCATATATTTATTGGTTATTATCAAACAGTTTCTGTAATGAATGGGAGGCCTTTATGTTGGTAAACGTTATATGATTCACAATTGAACATCTCCCAACAATTCAAATTATTAAAATCAATTGGTTTTTGACATGATATTAGAGTCTTCTGAGACCAAGAGGTCTTCTGTTTGAGTTCTAGTAACCCATATTTAATTTGTTAGCCACATGGTGTTCGATCGGACATGTGCCTGTGCAAACTGCAAGCCTATCTGAAAGTGGCTCGAGTTTGCGAATTTCACAGTTCCATGAGAAAAGGGATGTCTTTTTTCCCCGGTTTTCCTTCTTCTGAATTCATGGGAAATGCCTCCTTTAGTTCTCAGGTATTTCGTATATGAACTCGAATGGATTGAACAAAAATGAAGTGATGCTGCCACTACTAAATGGTACTGGTGATGTTGGGATGAGGCTAAAACAAGGCTAACAAAACCATTTCAAAAGACTACTAAAAACGGTATTATTCATCTACGAAGTGGCAAGTACGTACTCTCAAGTCAGTAATAATTATATAAGCCAGGCTCTGATCATCACCACCACCTTTGGTCCTTGACAGCTTCAAAGGGTCAGAAGAGGTGAGAGAGAACACTAATAAGTCACAAAGGCCAAAATGCAAAGAAATGTAAAGGTGGAGTCATGACATCAAACAGAAGACTGATGCCATCTCAGATTTTCTCCCTATTTCATCTTACGGTCAAACAAACAATCCCATTAAATACCTCATCACATGCTTTAAGGGTGCTTTAGGAACTGCAAAATTCAGGCCCAAATTCAGCTACATAACCATATGTAAATTACTCTATCCTACTTTGAATTTGAAATCCAAACAAAAAGTCGAACTCTCGTCGTCGCCATCCCTCCTACGTAAGTCTATCCGTGGAGCTCCCCCAGAATAAGGGAATGAGGGAGAAGGGCAGTCAACTTTTTGGCCCCGGTAAAACCAAGGTCAACATTCAGTTCGACCCTGGTCAAAAGGAAAATTGAGTTTGACCAGGACCAACTCGAAAGTTTACTTTGGTTTGATCAAGTGTTAAACGAAATTGATTTTTTCGTTCCAACCAACGGCTATCCGAAGACAACCATCTGTTCTACACCTTGGTCAAATAAAATATTCTTATTGGTTCGGTCTAATATTTTTTCAGTAATTATTTTATTTAATTTAAATTAATTAGTCATCGATTTTTATAAAAAAAAATATAAAGAATTTATGGATGCTTTAGGATATTTGAACATTTAGGTTTTTGTTATTGAGTATATGTTAAGAAAAAAGAAAATCAAATGTATAAAGAATCTAAAGATCATTTGAACGTTTTTAAAGAGGACACCCTATCAACATTTACCAACTTCCATCTTTTTTCCACCCCAAATGGCCTCTCAATAATATTGGAGCACATCCACAACAAGGCCTCTTTCTTCTTCTTTCCTTGTCCACAAAACAAAACAAAAAGAGAACAAGTTCATTATGTGGCTCCTACCCCAAGAAAGTCAATGAATGGTGGTGCAATGGTCTCAAAATGCCCACTTCCACTACTGTTATGATTATTACTACTATTACTAGTAGCAGCACCTTTCCCTTGCTGATCTCCTGATGAAGAACAAATATTCACCACATGGTTTAAGGAGTAATTTGGCTGTTGCATACCCACATTCATATCACAGTTGCTGTAGCTGTAGCTGATGTTGCCGTTGTGGGGAGATGGAGAAGAAGAAGAAGCACAAGGAGGAGAAGAAAGGTTGAAATGGTGATCCCAACAAGATCTGGTCTGGCTCAACATCCCCATTATCATCATGTCATTGTTCTTGGGACCTGCCCCCACAAATACATAACAGTTATAAAAAAGTAACCCTAGCTAGCTTTTTTTCAAAGAAAGACAAACTTTCAAATCCCCAGATTCATCCACTCAACCACAAAAGAAACTGTTCCAAGGACCAACATACATGGAGATGAGAATATGATTATCACTCGTCATTTTCAATTGCATTTTGAGAGAGAGAGAGAGAGAGAGAGAGAGAGAGAGAAGAAGAGACCAATCAAGGAAGCAGGCACATAAACCCACAAGGGAGAAAAATGTTCACATATTTTAGGAAGCAGAAAAGACAGCACAAGTTTTTGGTTTGGTAGTCATACATATGAAAGGAAAAGGGGGTAAGTAATAAAAAAGACATTGCTACATAGAACATGGAAATGGAAGGGAAACAAGTGGGGGAAGGAAGGAAGGAAAAAGACATACCAGGAAAGAAATCAAAGGTTGTCTGCTGCTGAGCACAAACTCCATTAATGTGCTGAGGGGCACCTTTGATTATTCCTCCATCTCCTCTTCCTCCTCCTCCATTTGCCCCATTAATGAAGTCGTCTCCAATTTGGTAAGGAGAAACCACATTAGCACCAACTTCTGTTCTACCAGCTGAAGCAGTAGGACTGTTGCTTTGCACCCACTTCCTCCTCCTATAGGCGCTTGACTGCTCCCTATACTTCCTAGCCATAATCACATGCCAATGATTCTTCACAGCATTGTCAGTCCTCCCTGGGAACAGCCTAGCTATCATTGCCCATTTGTTCCCATAAACCCTATGAGCCTGCATTAGCCTCTCTTCCTCATCTTCACTGAATGCCCTCCTGTTTATCCTTGGATCCAACTGGTTAAACCACCTCAATCTGCAGCTCTTCCCTAAAAACCCACAACCAAAAAACAAAAAAGTCACTGCCTTTTCTCACAAAAAATTGAAAAAGAAACCTGGGTTGTTGTTTTTTTTTTTACAGCAAAAAGAAGGAACCTTTTTTTTGGGATTTACCTGATCTGCCTTCCAACTTCTCAGCAATGAGGTTCCAATTCTGAGGGCCATAGAGGGCAACAAGTTCCTTGAGCTTTGAATCCTCAGCTGGCCTCCAATGTCCCCTTGCACATAGCTTTGACTGCCCACTGCTGTCTCCACACTCCTTGGTCCCATTAGCAACATTGTCTTCATTCGAAATAGTGTACTCAGTGGAGCCCTTGTTGTTGATGTAAGGGAAAAGAGAGGTGGTAGGGAAAGGTTCTCCTCTCCCATAGTTGTTGCTGGGACTGAGAGAAAGGGAAGCAATGTCTACATTCACCATGGACATTGCAGAAAGGGAAGAGAAAGAACAAGGAGATTATGAAGAAGAAGAAGAAGAAGAAGAAGAAGAAGAAGAAATGTCATTTGCCTTGAATGGTAGCAATGGTGGTTGTGGATATATAACAATTTCAGGCCATGGCTTCATTTTTTTTTTTCCTGGGGAGAGGGTTCTGTTTTGGGGTCTCTTTGTGGTCTGACAGATGCTGTTATGCAACTGTTATAAAGTCATTGCTATGGGGGACTAACTTAAAAGGAGAGATGAGAAGCAAGCAACCCACACAGGTTTGGACAGGAAAGGAGATGATCAGAAGGACATGTGGATCTGCTATGATAAATGTGTTAAGAGAAACAGGCTTAAAACAGCAAAATCAGCAACAGTTGTTAGAAAGAGCAACAATTCTTTTGCCCCCAAAGAAAACAAAAACAAGTTCAAACAGAATCAGAGAGGGAAGACAAGGAGGAGAAGAAGTGAAATACTTTGTGAAAGAAAGAAGCTAAGTAGTTAAAAATGAGCTCTAAAAATCTCATAAAGTAGCTACCTCCTTAAAATACCTTTTTCCTTTTTTTGGTCTTTCACACGTGTGAAAGTTGAGAGGACGGGGGAAAACAAAACAGAAAGAAAGGGGGACTTAGGAGTAGGTGGAGTGTCCCTTGGCACAGTGACACAAGGGAAAATAAAAGGACTTGGAAAGAAAAGGGGGGAAATGGTAAAAAACCAAAAACAGTAAAAAACCTAGCTAGCAACCCTCTTGCCCTTTCACCTCTTTTCCTTTCTCCCCAAACCTCCTGCAGCTCCCCCATTCCTTTCACTGTTCTTTTTTCACTTCCCTACCTTTTCTATCTTTTCTTTTCACTACTCTATTCCCACATAGTTATTAACATATCTCTCAATCACCATCACCTGTTCTCTGATGGGCTTTTTTCAGGTTTTAGTTTTTATATTGGGTTTTTTTTTTAGGGTTTGCCCTTTAACCTGGGTTTCAGTTAGCCACCTGAAGTTGACCCAACCACCAATCATCATCTTCCTCTCTCTTCATTTAACTCTGTTGTAAATTACTTGCATGGTCACCGAACTTTAGGTCTGATTTCAGATTAGTAGCAAATTTTGAATTTGAAATATATTCGTTCTTTGTCCATCATTCATTTCGCATATGTCTAGAATGAGAAAAAACCCGATTCAAGGTAGAATCGTCTCTCCTTACAGACAGAGAAAGTAGCAAGTATCATTACTCTTTGCTTTGCTTACTTTGTTTAACTACATATCGTGTTAGCATACAAGCGATAGATGCACATAATAAAAACTCACACCAAGGATTAAAATGTATATGGGGTTAGAGTTTGATGACCATCAAGCAATTTCCTATACAACTTTTCTTGGACCCTATCTCCCACCCAACCATTGTCTCTTCTTGTGCGGACAAATTACAAGAGGCCAAAGAATGGGGTCATTTGCCACTTTTTTATTGGTTGCTGGTCTTATAATTAATGGTTCCAATCCCCATCCATCTCTTTGTCCTGCACAATCTTAGGGAAATCTCCAACTGCAACAAACTGGGGCGTGTATATATAGATGACTTCTGTCAGTAAGATTTTCAGATGTTACTATGAATAATAGGAAAAAGGGTTCCAATGATCATGTGGGATATACATTTTCCTTCTTGTTGTGGTCCTTTTGCTTGTTGCCTTTTCTTTACACCTTGGCACCTCATTGATTGCTTGTATGGAGGCAATATATGGGAAAGTGTTAGTATCAATCACATTTTATTTGAATGTACTTGTCATTTGAATGATAATACCTAGCGATCTGTCGGAGGGGACTTTCCCATTTTTTCTCTCTCTAGTTTCTCTTTCTAGGCTGTTACGATCTTCAGTTTGCCGGCGGCTCTCCCGTCGTGCGCGCCTCCGATCGGAGCGGATTCTCTTCTACGGTGGTCTTCTTCCTCTCGATTGAGATTCTTCCGGTTGCGATGGTCTCCATTGGTCAATCTTGGGCTGATTTGTTCGGGATTGCGGAAGCGAATCGCCTGGTGTATATCAAAACAGAGCTCGTTGATGGTGGTTTGAGGATCCCGGAGGAACTAGTGAAAGAAGGTGAAGCTCGGTGGAAGAACAGTCTCGTCTGTCAATTTCTCCATTCTACTCCTTCTGTGAAGCAGCTGCAGAGCTGGGCGAATAGGTTATGGGGAAATTCGGGCATTGTTAGGGTTTCGAAGTTCAGCGAGCAGCTCTTCCTCTTCCAATTCCCGAATGCGAAGGTTGCTGACTGGGTCTTCACTAGTGGTCCATGGCATTTCCACAACGATATGTGCTTTCTTCGGCAGTGGTCTCCTGGAATCAGAGCTGTCAACTGTGATTCCACCATTCCTATTTGGATTTGCTTCCAAGATCTTCCTGTTGAATTTGCGACTGGTCGGATCTTGACTCGTTTAGCTAGTATGATAGGTAAACCATTATGGTTTGATCAATCAACTAGGCTAGGTAGAAGAATGGGATTTCCTAAGGTCTGCGTTGAAATGTCCATCGACTCGGCTTTCCCTGAGACTTTGAAGCTTGTCCCTGATCATAAGCCGCCATTTGAGGTGAGCTTGGAATACTGCAATAGGCCAGTTGGCTGCCAGAAGTGTCAAGTTTTTGGGCATCAGTGTGAAAATGGTGAAGAGGTGAGAGATGAGAATCATAGTCAAGTATTAGCTGTGGCTGAAGAAATGGGGACTGTAACTGGTAGTGCTGGTCAGGTGATTCTGGATTCGATCCAGGCTTCGAAGGACAAAGCTCAGGAGTCTGCTGAGGTTGCCTGCCGCAACTTGAATCTGGCTGTGGCCAACCTGGTTAAATCAATTGAGCAGGGGGTCATATCTGAATGGCATAGGTCAGGGACTGTGGTGTTGCCAACTGAGGGCGAACTTCAGACAGCCATGACAGAGCAAAGCTCTCCTTCTGCAAGGGGGAGTTCTATCACACCTGTAGCTAACAGATACCAGAGTCTAGCTGTGGATTCTTTTGAGGTTGGGAATATTGTGGTAAGTAGTCCAGTTCTCCATAATCTGGATGAATTCCCTGTATTAGAAGGTGGTGGAAAAGGGAAAGGTAAGCAAGGTAAAAAGGGGCCAGGCAGGCCTGCTAAACCCAAACCTAAGAAATGAAGGTGCTAGCTTGGAACATTAGGGGATTTAATCACCCCAACAAGCAGAGTCAGATTCTAGAGGTAGTCAGTCGAGAGAATGTGGATGTTTTTTGAATTCTTGAAACAAGGGTGAAGAAAGAAAAGTCTAAGGACATAGTAGACCTGAAGTTTGGTAGAGGGGAGTGGGTTCATAACTATGAACACTCAGCTTTAGGGAGATTGTGGATCTTCTGGAAAAGGGATTTAGATTTTACTGTGTTGGAGAAGTCAGAGCAATTTGTACATGGAGAGCTCCGGGGTGAACACCCTATTAGGATCACTTTTGTGTATGGATCAAATGATGAAGGGACTAGGCGAAGTCTATTCCATCATCCTGTTCTACATCCTGACAACAACCTGCCTTGGATAGTGTTAGGTGACTTCAATGCAGTTAGAAGTGTTGCTGAGGCTTCAAATAATCCAGTTACTTCGCAGAGTATGGTCGATTTTTGATGACTGGATAATCCGAATGGAATTGGAGGAAAGTGCTTTTGAGGGCCCTTGGTTCTCTTGGACCAATAAACAAGAGGAGAATCCTATTGCTAGAAGGATAGATAGGGTCCTTGTGAATTCTATATGGTTGTTTGTATTTCCCAATTATGCAGTTAACCTTCTTCCCCCAAGGCTTTCAGACCATTGTGGTTTGCTAATGAATACTGATATCCAGATAACTTCTCTACCTAAGCCTTTCAAGTATTTTAACTGCTGGGAGACTCATCCTCAATATACTGAGATTGTCAAAGAAGCCTGGAGTACGAGAGTCAGAGGGACTCCTATGTTTGTAGTTTGTCAGAAGTTGAAAGAGGTTAAGAGACAGTTGAAAAAGTTGAATCGATCCTCCTACTCAGAAATTTCAGAAAGGGTTCGGATTGTTCGTTGTGAAATAGAAGGATTGCAGATAGGGGCTCTTCAGCAGCCTTCCCTTGAGACTTTCCAAAAAGTCAATGAATGTCAGGCTCGATTATTTGACCTCCTTAAAGAGGAAGAGGCTATATATAGACAAAAGTCTCGACAGCTTTGGGTGAAAACAGGGGACTTAAACACTTCCTTCTTCCATAACTCTGTTAAGTCTCGTCAAGCTCGCTCAACTATTAAAAAGCTTATTTCAGAAGATGGGACTGCTCTAACTGATGCTAAGGAGATGAGTGGGGAAGCAGTTAGATTCTACCAGAATCTGCTGGGCACCAAGAATTCAGATGTTAAGTAGTGAGCTGATCTCCCAACTTCTGGTCCATTTTCTCACCCCCAAGCAAGTTGATCCTCTTTGTTCTCCATTCACCAGAGAAGAAGTGAAAACAACTCTTTTTTCTATGAATGGAGATAAATCTCCTGGTCCAGATGGCTTCACAGCTAGATTTTTCCAACATAACTGGGAGATCTTGGGAATGGAAATCACTGATGCAATCTTGGACTTTTTCAGAACAGGGAGACTTCTCTCAGAGGTAAACTCTACTTACCTGGCTCTAATTCCTAAAGTGCAGAATGCTGATTGTATGAAGCAATTTAGGCCAATATCATGTTGCAATATACTGTATAAGTGTATTGCTAAAGTTCTTGCAAATAGACTTAGGGAAGTGCTTCCTGTTATCATTAGTTAGAATCAATCTGCTTTCATTAAGGGGAGATTGATTAGTGATAATGTTCTACTGGCCCATGAGATGGTGAGGCTATATAATAGGAAAACTATATCTCCCAGATGTGCCCTGAAAGTTGATGTGATGAAGGCTTTCGATAGTGTAGATTGGTGGTACTTAAAAACAGTAATGGAAGCTATGAAAATACCTCATCAGTTCATAAAATGGATTGAAGTTTGTCTTCACAGTACAAAGTTGAGTGTTTGCTTCAATGGGGGGTTAGTTGGTTATTTTTCTGCTCAAAAGGGGCTAAGACAAGGGGATCCCCTCTCCCCTTATCTTATTACTATTGCTATGGAACTCCTCTCTTGTATGTTCAATAGGGCTTATGCCATTAAATCTCTTCCTCCCCACCCTCAAACCCACAGAATAGGGCTTTCCCATATGTGCTTTGCTGATGACCTTCTGGTCTTCACAAAGGGGACCCCAGAGGTTGTAGGGAAAGCAAAGTCTATTTTGAATGCATTCTATGTTGTATCTGGGTTGAGATGTAATCCTGCCAAGAGTGAAGTGTTATGTGGAGGTGTGGAAACTAGGGTGCAGTCTCAAATTTCATCTAGTACTGGGTTTGCTATAGGGCATCTTCCTGTGAGATACTTGGGGATCCCTCTCATTGCTGGGAAATTGAACAATGATGATTGTCATGCTTTGGTTGAAAAAATAACTGCAAGAATCAGGGGGTGGAAGGTGAAAACCTTGTCCTTTGCTGGTAAAATGCAGCTCATCTCTGCTGTCATTTCCAGTATCACCCAGTATTGGATGGGGATCATTCAGCTACCAATTAAGGTGATTAAGTTGATTGAGAAAGCTTGCTCTAGCTTCTTATGGAGTGCAGAGGAAGAGGGGGAAAGGGCTAAAATTCACTGGCAAATGATAGCAAGGCCTAAGAAAGAAGGGGGGTTAGGATTTAAAGATCTTAGGAGCTGGAACATGACTTGCTTAGTAAGGCATCTTTGGGTCGTATCCTCTAACTCTTCTTCTCTGTGGGCGAGCTGGGTAAGGCATTACCAACTCACCTATACGTCTGTTTGGGACATACCTACCTCCATACCCTGTTCATGGGCTTGGAGGAAGGTCTTGAAGCTTAGACCGAAAGTGGCTCAGTACCTTATAGTTAGGCCAGCTGGTGTGTACTGGGGTGATTGTGTGATGGAAAAGTTCTTAGTCAAAAAGGTATGGGAGACTCTTCGTGATAAGCATGAGACAGTGTAGTGGTTTTCTCTGCTTTGGAAATCTTTTGGGACACCTCGGGATAAGCTGCTTGTCTGGTTAATCATCTTAAACAGAATATCTACTCTAGATAAGGTACAGAGATGGAACAATGCAGTGGTTAATCTCTGCCCGTTATGCTCCTCTATGGCAGAGTCCAGGGATCATCTTTTCTTTGAGTGTTCCTACTCTCAGCATGTGTTGCAGGCTATTTTCGCAGGAAGGAATGTGGTGGGGGCAAATTGGGAGGGATCTTTGGCAACTGCCATATCACTATTTCGATTAAATTGTACCTCATCTGATCGTGATAGGCTACAGTGGGTGATGGTGGTGGCTGAGCTTTGGAGAGAACGTTGTAGAAGAGTGATGTCTGGTGAGGCTTTGTCAGAAAACCAGGTTCTGAAGAAGCTGCAAGGGTTACTGCGACCGCTCAGGAATGGATTCTCTCAAGTGGAACTTGCTGCTTCGGAGGATTATGTTAATAGTATAGTGTAGTAGGGTGTAAGCTGGGTTTGCAATTTCTTAGCTTGTTCTGTTAATGTTCTGTTAATGTTCTGTTTGTCTTGCTTCTGTAAATGAGGTACTTGGGTTCCAGTTGGGGGGATTGTTTCTAAAATCCCTCCTCCTTGATGAATAAAACTCCTTATTCATCAAAAGAAAAATGATAATACCTAGCTCATTGGAGGGAATCACAACCTAGCTAGCTCAAAAAGAAGGCCCCGGAACAACAAGAGGTTTTGAGAGATGCATTGACACATACACACTCTTGTCCATTTCAGACATTTCAGATCAAAGTCTGCATGGTGCGAGGTCGATCCAAGGGAATGATCAATTCAGGGTGTTGAAAGTTGAGTGATTTTGTTTGGTGGCATAGTCGGACTCTAAATTGACTCGAATTTCTTAAAAAAAATAATACTAAAATATTTGTATCTAATTGATTTTGTGTTGATTGGTGTGTTTACGCACAACTAACACTAGCGAGCGAATAGACTCCTAAGTTTCAACAATCATGCTAAAGTCATGCCTCTAATATATAATATTAGATATTTGTAAAGTGTTTCTTGTTGGTCGTTTGGAGACAAATAATTAGGGGTCGTTTGGAAGTTGCGAATGTTAAATCATTGCATTGTAATGAATCACCATAATATTAATGCATGTATTCATACAATAGATGTATTTTAACAATACATTGTTTGGTTGTTGAGATTCTATTTTATGCATTGATTTACATAAAGTTACTTTATGAGGAAATGTCACATTTACCCTCAAGTTTTATAATAAGACAAAAACTATTAAGGATATAAATGGAAAGAAAAAGTTGACACAAATCTAAAACCAACAATCACAACAATCTCAACTTTTAGTTGAGATAGTATAATGCATCATTTTTTGTGATTGTTGGTGGGACCTACCTAAAACAATGCATGCATTGTTTTACACTTTGACACTTCCAAACATTGTATTGTGCACAATACATGTATTCAACAATCACAACTCTAACAATCACAACTTCCAAACGACCCTTATATGTTGAAATACTCAAAAGCTTTAGAAGCACGAATAAACATTACCTAGGTTAAATATACATCACTTTTGTTTTTAATGTTTGACAAAATAATAAGGCACTCTTTATTTTTTTTTTTTGTTGGCTACCCGGAGGCCATCGTGGAGCAAACAATGTGTCAACCAAACCCCTAGACATATCTTTGGAAGTTGCAACTGTTTGTAAACTACTACCATCATTTTGTGCAATAGAACCATTACCATGAGGTTTATTGAATTCAGTTTTGATAGCTTCATTTTTCTTCTTATTAGATTCATATTCAGTCACATGTTTCAACAAATTTTGGCGAACCTCATGAGGCACCTTTGGGCATATAGTATTATCGCCACTAATTTTAGCTAAATGTTTTTTTTTCATTCTGTGATTCCTCCACTCCAATGAATTTTTTCACAATGCATGTAGGTGTGTACCTCAACTTTTCCCTCAAGCGAATGGATACAATGATTCCCGCAAAAATTACAAAACACAAATCGACCTAAATATCCTAACAAATCAAACTGTTCCCATATACTCTATTGCCCCATCTACCAACTAGAGTCAGCAATTCAATTCACCAACTTCTAATTAAAGACAAATATAAAGAGGAGCTTTGAGCTTCAACAAACGAGTGACAATAAAACCATCTTAGTTTTTGTTCATCCCACATCAACCACAGACACCATTTCACTACTGAGATGAGTAGAGGTGGGTGATAGTACCTGGGCATGGGATAAAGTCAGTAACTGCACGCACATCATAGATTAAGGGCCTGATCCATAATGCGGCTAGGCTGAATGCGGGGTCCGGAGGGGCATTTTAGTCCGTTTATAAATTTTAATTTTTTATTTTATTTCATCCCACTTTTAATGACTGCATTTTCAAAGGAGCTAAGAGAAATAATCATTTCTCTGCACTCTCCTTTCTCTTTCTCTCTTCCTTCTCTCCTACTTTTTCTCTCCCAATCTCCTTCCAGATCCTTTCTCTTTCTCTCCTCCTTCTCTCTCCCTTTTTTCTAAGTCATGAATAAAATTTCCTTAATTCATGTTTCTTAATCTAATAACTTTTATTTGTCATAAAGCAAATACAATATTCGCATGAAATATACCTTATGTGTTGTACAAATATTATAAGTGTTTTAAATGGAAATACATGATAACAAGTGAGTTTGATCACAAAATATTTATTGGTTTCTAGCCGTACTGGTTGGTTTGATTTAAAATTCGGCTATCGAAATTCAAGTCTATATAAAAAATTTCCGATTTGAAATTATTACACAAATCGCAAATTAGTCATAAAATACTTTGTCATTCACTTATTCGATACACCATCCGATACGATTTTACGATCGTTAAACATTTTAAAAAATAAAATTTGTGAACAAAAATAAAAGACAAAAGGTATCGTTGTCTGCTCGTTTGTGTGTGTGGACTGTAAGCTGGGACAGAACCCATGAACCTGAAAAAATAGCAGCACATGCGCCAAAATTCATCATATTTCGGCGGCTAGGCACCATTTTAAAGCAGAAGCTTGTCAACTACAGATTCTGCCTTGTCTTCTATGTAATTGATTGCATCTCAATCTAGGGCCAATGAAACCAAACTAAAGCCATGGGAGAAGGATTCTTACGCACCTTAATGGAGTTCTTTTTGTTTAAAGCAGCACAGAGCTCATCCTACATCACTTCACCAGAAACCACGCATTCCAGTCCTGGACTTAACGAATGAATCTTAATGCTGGAATACGAGCGTCCTTTTTATGGTGAGGAGAATGATGATCCAACCAACCACCTAAAAAATACTTCTTATTGGTCTCACACCATGTGATGCGCTAGAAGTCTTTAGGAGCAGTCCTAACTTAAAGCTCTTCACTTTCTATTTCAAAGGAAGAGCACGGGATTGGCTGCATCTCATCCAGATGGGACCTTTGAAACATGGGGTTCGCTTGAACAAGCTTTCCTAGAAGAATATTCTCCAATGAGGAAGGCTGACAAGATAAGGAACCACATTGTAAGATTCAAGGAAGCGAATGATGCAACACTACATGGTGTTTGGACAAGCTATCATGAGTCATCTTTCACTTATCCACGTCATGGGTTCAGCTTGGAGCAATCGAAGGAGTGCCACGTGCATCCTCCACCAACCAATGCCTTCCTAGTCCAACCGAGTTGCAAGACTGTGTTGTTACACGATGCCAGACCAGGGAGTCACACGGTCGTGCAATGGAGCAAGTTGGCCGTGCGCTTTTTGCCGAGGCCACGCACGGGCAGAGCAGGAAACCCGCACGGCCGTGCAAGTGACCCGTTTGGCCGTGCGGGTTGGTGCGAGAGCTTGCACGGGCACAAGCGAAATCCGCATGGCCGTGCAAGGTGCAATCCTGGCCGTGCGAGATGGCTGAGGTTCGACTTAATGGTACGCCGCGTTTTGAGTCGCACGGCCAGAATGGTGATGTGCACGGCCGTGCACCCTGGCCGTGCGAGTCCGGAAAGTCTGGTTTTTAAGCGGATTCCGATCTAAACAGAGGGGATTCGAGTTTTTGAGAGACAGAGCGATTCCTAGAGAGAGAAAGCGACGAACAAGAGCCTCCAAGTGCCTTAGATCGATCTTCAACACCATTGGAGCTTGGTTTGAGCTTGGAGAAGTGCCGATTCAACGTCCAGGAGCAGAAATCCATCTTCACAGTATGATTTCCGCGTCTGATTCTGCTTTTGCTTCTCTCTCCATGGAGTAGTTCTCCCATTCATCTGGGTATGGAGAACCCTAGTTCTGTATGTTAGGTTTGATTGTATGAACCCAAGTACTGTTTCTATGAATTGATTATATTCGATTGAGGTTTGAATGATTGAATGGCATGAATCCTGATCAAATTCCTGTTGTTTCTGCTTTAACCTAGAATGATAATATCTGCCTAGGTTGATAGAGTATCCTTAATCGAAGGTAGTGAATTGGTGACTTTAGTCGAGGAGCCAATTCACTATTCTGTACCGGTTTTACTCCGGTAGTGGAGGTTTTGTTCTTAGGGCCTCAATCTGTTTACTCCGGTGTAGGTTAGTCGCCAGCTAGAGACTCAGATTGAGAGGGTCCGAAGACCTTTAGTCGAGACTTCAGACTGTTTGAGAACCTTCCGCAGTATAACTATCATAGAAATTGAACTTGGTAATTACAACCCGGCTTAACTGCAGTCTAGGGGGAACCATATCCGGGTGACCTCTCTTAACCTGAACACAACCGTTTAGTTGCTTTGCTTGCTTGTTAGTTTAGAACTTCACTAAAGTTTCATTGCTAGATAATACGAATTCACTGAGTAGTCATCACATCTAGGACCCGGGTTGACAATAAAACCCAAACCCGCTATACTACGCTTTAGGAAGTGGTTATACTTGGCCATTTTCTAGGGTGACAGTAACAGCGAGTCAAGTTTTTGGCGTCGTTGCCGAGGACGGCTAGGTTGTTGAAGAAAAGTGATTTCTGTTACTTTAGCATTTTCATTTTTGCATTGAGTTTTGGTTTTTTCCACTTGTGCCTTCACGGGTTTGCATTGCTTGATTGTGTGCAGATAGTGCATGACCCGTAGCCAGTCGGGAGGTTTCCTGCCGTTGAATCCTGAGATTGAGCGCACCTGCAAACAACTTCGGAAACAACAGCGAGCTAGACTGGCTACGGTGGAGCGCAGAGACGGCCAATTGAGAAGCGAATCCGAGGACGAGTACGAGATGGAAGGCGATCACAACCCACCTCCGCAGAACCAGTTCCTGGGGAACGACCCCAATCCCTAGGCAGCTGGGGTCCATCATCATCCACCACCACCGGGTCCCACCTTGGAGTATTACTACACTCCGCGGATTGCTGACATCCGCCCGGTCATCCTCTATCCGCCGATTCCAGCAAACAACTTCGAGATCAAGCCATGCTGGATTCAACTCATTACATCTTCTATCCAGCTCCATGGCTTAAAGGATGAGGAAGCCCGGGTGCATCTTTCTCGTTTTCTGCAGCTGACGAATGGGTTCAAGCTGAACGGTGTCCCGGATGACGCAATCCACCTTCACCTCTTCCCCCATTCTCTGGCGGGGAATGCTAAGAGGTGGTTGGAGACCCAGCCCCCACTGTCCATCACTTCTTGGGACGATCTGGCTGACAAGTTCGTGCACCGGTACTACCCGGCATCGAAGACTACAGAGATTCAGCAGGAGATCACTCACTTCCGCCAAGAGCCTGATGAGTCACTTCGTGATGCATGGGAGCGGTACATGGGTTACTTCTGGCAGTGTCCCCATCATGGCTTCAGCGATGCTTTCACAGTGGGGAACTTCTACAGCGCCCTCACTCCAGACAGCCAGAGGGTGATCGAGTCTCTATGCCCAGGAGGGGATATCCTTACTAAGACTCCACCCGAGCTGAACCAGATGATCAGTACCTTGGCTGCCCGAGATCATTCTTGGGGACAGAACAACAGAGGCAGGAGTTCCCGGGACCGGGGTGTGCATGCTATGGAGGCCAGGTCCGGGTTAGAGCAGCAGGTGGCTGAGTTGGTGCAGACATTGAAGCAGCCTAACAGTCTCCTTCCGGGCCGAGGTGTAGCTACGCCTCCAGTAGCTCAGTGTCAGTAGTGTGAGAGCCCAAATCACCTGGTGGAGGATTGTCAATCTATGAGGGAGTCCTCCACTCCCCAAGAGCAGGTGGCCTTCATCGCCAATGCTCGGCGCCTCGACCCATACAGCAACACCTACAATGAAGGATGGCGCCAGCATCCCAACTTCGCCTGGAGCAGCAACACCAACAAACCACCTGGTTTCCCAGCACCAGCAGGTGGTTTTCAGCAGAGGCAGCCCTTCCAGGATAGGCAGGGGCCACCACCACAGCAGCAGCCTTACCAGCCTAGGCAAGGGCAGTCATTCCAGCAGCCTCAGCGTCAGTATGCCGAGCCAGCAGCAGCGCCAGCTCCCGATAATCAGATGACCGAGCTGAAGAACATTTTGGCAGCATTCATGACCACTAGCCAGGCAAGTATCACGAGGATGGATCAGACCATAGCTTCACTGGAGGCAGGCCAGAGAACCCTGGAGGCAGGACAGAGGAACCAGGGTGCCATTCTGCAAGATTTACAGAACCAGGTTGGCGCCATAGCTCGCCAGATTACTACTCGGGCCCCGGGGACTCTACCTGCCACCACCATCCCTAATCCATGGGACCCGCACGAGCAGCTGGGTGCCATTTTCACCAGGAGCGGCAGGGCTACATCGGCTGATCCTGCCCCGACCAGGCAGGAGGAACCATTACCTGCTTCAGCACTTCCAGCCGGTGATGCAGAAGTGCGGGTGGAGAAGGAAGCCCCTGCTCCCAAGCCACAACCAGTAGTGAAGGAGCACGTACCCCAGCTTCCCTTCCCCACTCGCCTTCACAAAGACAAGCTGGAGACTGAGTTTGCCAATTTTATGGCAATGTTGAAGCAGCTCAACATCAGCGTACCATTTATGGAGGCACTGTCGAAGATGCCCAAGTACGCTAAGTTCATGAAAGATCTCTGCACCAACAAGAAGAAACTTGGGGATCTCTCGACAGTGCTGCTGAGCGAGGAATGTTCAGCCATCCTGCAGAACAAGCTGCCCGAAAAGCGCAAGGATCCAGGGAGTTTTACTATCCCTCTTACTATTGGCAGCATGCATGTAGGAAAGTCCTTGGCGGACCTAGGAGCTAGCATCAATGTCATGCCATATAAATTGTTCAAAAAGCTAGACCTAGGTGAACTTAGCCCTACTGGGATGAGCATTCAGCTAGCTGATCGTTCCGTGGTGCATCCTAGGGGTATCATAGAAGATTTGCTTGTTAATGTGGGTGCATTCACATATCCTGTTGATTTTGTTATTCTGGATATAAATGATGATGTGGATGTGCCTTTGATTCTAGGTAGACCATTTCTTGCCACCGCCAAGGCACTGATTGATGTGCATGATGGTAAACTGATCCTGTGTGCTGGAAATGAACAGGCTATTTTTCCTGTGACTGAGTTTGATCATTGTGCTATGATTTCTGTATCGCCTGTGCATGCTATTTCTGATCAGGTACACGAGCCTGTCGTGTACCCTTCTGCACCTCTCATTTTGCAGGACCCGCCTATCATTCCTTCGCCGCCACTCCATCCAGTCTCGCCTCTGAACAAAAAGCTCAAGGAGGAGTGGCGACCGAAGCCGCAGATGGCTAAGCCGGCACGGAAGAAGAGTGGAGACCACTATGAGCTGGTCCCACCCCCTGCACCACGACCACCCTGGCCATCCGAGTACTCACTCGCCTGCATCTTGCCGGATGGCCAGGTCGAGCTGACCGATGCTGGTGGTTGCAACCGTCGGGTGCACGGTCACCACCTGAAGCTGTGCCTCAAGAGCGATGTGGATCCGCTCTTGGAGGCACCTGTTCCTGCACCTCCCCGAGTATCCACCATGGGCGTCCAGCTAAAAGACGGTAAAGAAGCGCTTGTGGGGAGGCAACCCCACCACGGTTTTCATTTATTTGTTTTGTTTCGAGTCGGATTGCAATTTGGTTTGTTTGCTTTTGTTTGGATGATGTCTTATTGGGCTGACGTCGGACCTAACATATTCTGGTTGAGCTCTTCTGTTCCCCTTGAGCTGTGTTGTGTTCCCGACTAGTCCATTTCCAGTCTTCTGCAGTCCGTGCATACCGGTAACATCGTTCCCCTTTCCTTCCCTCTTCTCCATTGAGGGCAATGTCGATCTTAAGTGTGGGGGGATGTTTATCTTTTGACTGCATTAGATCTGTTTGTGTGTGCTTGGAGCCTAGTCCACTGTCCAAATTTTTAAATTTGAGGGCTCCAAGTACGTGTTCCTTGCAATTACCTGCTCAGTATGCTTTGAATTGACAGTCTCTGTAGTGATTTGCAACCTAGGGAGGTAGTGTAGCACTATGGAGGATGTTGATGCATTTAAGAAGTCTCATTTCTTCTTCATAGTGTGTTGGTTGATTGAGTGAATTAGTGATCTTAGGACCCTTGAATTGTGTGGTGTTGTGGACTCTCTGCCTGTCATGGACTCTTGTATCATGTTTTGAAAGTAACAGGTGCTCGAAATGTGCTTTAAAATAACGTCTCCCATGCGAATAGGGTGAAAGTGTGTAAGGGGAGACGGGAATCCGTTCCCAATTTCCACCTACTACCTCCAGCCCCCTTACATGTCTTTCCCCCGCACGAGGCTCGAGATAACTGCTCCTGGCATGGCCGGTAAGAGCCGGGCTCCCGCAAAACCTTTGCTAGGTGGGAGCCCCCGTTTTCTGCAAAAACGGGTTGGAACCCTTGAAAAAAGAAAAGAGAAAAAACAGAAAAACAAGCAAAAAGAAGAAAGAAAAGGGGTTCCAAACAACTCCAAGAAGAAAATCGAGCAATGGAGCTAGTTGGCCGTGCGCTTTTTGCCGAGGCCACGCACGGGCAGAGCAGGAAACCCGCACGGCCGTGCAAGTGACCCGTTTGGCCGTGCGGGTTGGTGCGAGAGCTTGCACGGGCACAAGCGAAATCCGCATGGCCGTGCAAGGTGCAATCCTGGCCGTGCGAGATGGCTGAGGTTCGACTTAATGGTACGCCGCGTTTTGAGTCGCACGGCCAGAATGGTGATGTGCACGGCCGTGCACCCTGACCGTGCGAGTCGGGAAAGTCTGGTTTTTAAGCGGATTCCGATCCAAACAGAGGGGATTCGAGTTTTTGAGAGACAGAGCGATTCCTAGAGAGAGAAAGCGACGAACAAGAGCCTCCAAGTGCCTTAGATCGATCTTCAACACCATTGGAGCTTGGTTTGAGCTTGGAGAAGTGCCGATTCAACGTCCAGGAGCAGAAATCCATCTTCACAGTATGATTTCCGCGTCTGATTCTGCTTTTACTTCTCTCTCCATGGAGTAGTTCTCCCATTCATCTGGGTATGGAGAACCCTAGTTCTGTATGTTAGGTTTGATTGTATGAACCCAAGTACTGTTTCTATGAATTGATTATATTCGATTGAGGTTTGAATGATTGAATGGCATGAATCCTGATCAAATTCCTGTTGTTTCTGCTTTAACCTAGAATGATAATATCTGCCTAGGTTGATAGAGTATCCTTAATCGAAGGTAGTGAATTGGTGACTTTAGTCGAGGAGCCAATTCACTATTCTGTACCGGTTTTACTCCGGTAGTGGAGGTTTTGTTCTTAGGGCCTCAATCTGTTTACTCCGGTGTAGGTTAGTCGCCAGCTAGAGACTCAGATTGAGAGGGTCCGAAGACCTTTAGTCGAGACTTCAGACTGTTTGAGAACCTTCCGCAGTATAACTATCATAGAAATTGAACTTGGTAATTACAACCCGGCTTAACTGCAGTCTAGGGGGAACCATATCCGGGTGACCTCTCTTAACCTGAATACAACCGTTTAGTTGCTTTGCTTGCTTGTTAGTTTAGAACTTCACTAAAGTTTCATTGCTAGATAATACGAATTCACTGAGTAGTCATCACATCTAGGACCCGGGTTGACAATAAAACCCAAACCCGCTATACTACGCTTTAGGAAGTGGTTATACTTGGCCATTTTCTAGGGTGACAGTAACAGCGAGTCAGTTACGTATCGTCGTCCAGTCCACGCCCGGTCTACTACTGTGTTATGTATCATCGTCAAGTAGTGACCCCACCATCTACAGCGTCCAATAGTGGCCCAACCGCCCGGGGATTCTTCTTACCAACATCCATAAAATTAACGAGACTACTATAAGTAAATGCATAAACTAAAAAACATCGACGAAGATTTTACCCCCTTTAACGATGGAAGAGGAAATTAAAAGGTAGAGGGAGGACGACTTGGGGGAAAGGTTTAGGTTCTCTCTAGATTTCTTTTTAAATTGCCCAGGTAATTGATCAGGCAAGGCCGAGTGGGGTTGGGGTACTTAGGGTTTTATTGTCTGAGCTTATTTTGGGAATTTCCTAATTATGAGCGAGTTTAATCTGAAACCCATTTAACGTCCGTAACTTCGTCATTTAATATCGAAATTCGACACCGTTCATATCGAGAGTTCAAATTTTTAATCCTCATCAATATTACGGTGGAACTTCACAAATTTTCCAAGGGTATAATAGTCATTTTGAATTTTTGGAAAGAGTGGGGCGTAACAGGAGGAATCCAGATTGCTAGCAACCCTTCTCCCTTCCAGAGACCGAACAGAAAATGCAAAGCTTCTTCTTCCTCAGAAACCACAAAAACATAAAAACAGAACCCTTCAATCCAATCCAAGAACACAACGACTGAGCAGAAAAAATCACAATTTCAATCTGGTTCAGCTTTCTCCAATTGTCGGCTCCCGATCGCTTCACCATGATATCCTCTGGATCTCTCCTCCTATCGCCTCTGGATCTCCCCACCATCAACCATGGATCTCTCTGCCATCGTCGTCGGTTCTTGGTGATAGTAGCCCTCTCGATCTCTCAGCCTCACGAAACGGATAGAGCATCACGTGTGTGTGTCCACCACCGACACGAGGAACAGAGAAACCCCTACTCTGACTCTTTGTTGACAAATCTTCTTCCCAAAAAAATAAAGGGATAAAAACTTACATACACTCCATCTATTTTGTAACTATGAGTTCTGAAATAGTCTTTCACTTTTAAACTACATAAAAAATAATAATTTGAATACACTGCGAGATTTTCAGTTTTTGAATGAATGCTTAAGGAGATTCAATAAATCACGATACGTTTTTTGGCAAGACGTTACGTATTGGAGTCATCATTGTGAATAATTTACCATATATAAGTAAAAAAGAAGATTAGCTTTCCAAATTACATATCCTCCTATATATTTATCAGATCTCCAAATAGAGTTGAATTCATTCACTCACATTCCATAATTACTTAAAAGCATCCTAAACCTTTTTGGCCTTTTCCATTTCCTGGGTTCCCATAATTTTCCTTTTCCTTAGTTACCAAGTTCTTCTACACTATAAAACCCCAATCCCCCAAATCGTAAATAGTAAACAAACCCAAAATTAAGAAATCCAAAAGAAGACAAGATTTGCGTTGTATGTAACAGGTTCATCGTGGGGAAGTGCTGGATAAATTCCAGCTGAATCGCCTGGCTTTGATGATCCAGGAGAAGATTCATGATATTCGGAAACGGATCGGTTTTACTGGGTCCAACCCACAGGGTCGGGTCGAGGAGGAGAATCAGGAGGATAGGAAGCCGGATCTGGACATTGACTACGTGGCAATAATGAACCGGAATCTTGAGGAAGCTAAGCGACGTCGTTCTGGTGATTATGGTCGTCGTCGTGAGTTGGAGTTGTTTCCTGGAGGAGGAGGCGGCGGCCAGCGATAGCCAGCAGTAGAAGGCAATTGTAGTGGCATCTGCAGTTGGGACTTTTGGCTGGTATTGCTATATGTCTTTTCATTATCTGCGTGTTTAAGTTACAGATGTCTTTTGAATTTCATTTCCCCCAAGTTTTGAATTTTCAGTTTATTAATACAAGTCTAAGAGAAATCAAGGATGATAAATCTGTATCAGAAGTTGTTCAGAAAAAAAAAAATTGACAGTAATTTATTTTGTGGTTTAATAGTGGTTCAAGTGTTTCATAACACTAAAAACAGCCGAGGAGTTTAAATTCCAATATAATATTTTATAGTAGAACCATCACAATGATATGATTTCACAAATACTAAGAAGAACACATAAATTATTGAAAAACGAAACAAAAACACACATATTGTATACAATTGGATGAAGTTCTTTGTGTCACACAATTTTCTCAAAACAAACAAATTCACTCACTCGTCAATAATGATGGCAAAAGTATCAACACTTGTCGATATCCACTCAAATTCGACCTAATTGGACCTAATTAAGTTGAGTAAAATTGGAATCATACCTAATCGGGTAGGGTAAAACTCAAACCCAAAAGATTTTTGGCGGGTATGGATAAAACCCGAATCTTAACATTGCGGGTAATGAGTACACATACTTTTCTCACTATTCAACCCAAATATTGCAGGTAATGAGCAAACTCGTCCGAATATACATGAATGTGCTCCCCCCTCCCCCACGTATTAGGAAACCCATGTACTAATGCTTGGGTATTCTAACAATTACGTGGTAACTTAAGTAGTTTTACTATATATATTTGCGTGCAAAATAAATTCGAAGCGCACTCTATTCTATCCTAACAAATCCAAGTATAACTATGCTAGGAACGTAGTAAAGTGGCTTGGTCATATTCCAAGGGAACCTTGGGCTTGCAATTAGTTTGCCCTGAACTACTATCTAATCAATTCAGAATGTTGGGGGTAGAACTAACCTAACCTAACTTCCTTAACACAACCAACCAAATGGTTGGGAGGCCCACTAGAGATGAGATGGTTGCCTAGGGTTGATTCCCTATAACTATAGGTTACTACGAGCAATAATCTAATTTTATCTCGAGGTGCCTAGGTCATGAAGATGGGGATCGACTCAATCGTCATGCAATCGATCCACCTCCTACCTAGGATAGTCGGTACAATGTCCCCTCAACCGGTTTACCTAGCTAAGAGTAGGTTCTAATTCCTCTAAACGGCTTAAATTTGTCTGCACGCAAGTAGGGTAGGTTAATGGTCACGCACCTAACCTACAAACTAGCCCTCTAGGTCAACTAATCAAGGTAAGAGGCTTTAACACACATCTAACCCTAATTAGAAGCATTAAGCACCCTAGTCAAACTCGAATTCACCATAAACTCATGTGTAAAGTTATGATAACTCCCCTATGATCTAGGTTTCAATTAAGACAATTGGGATACATAAAATACCTCACTAATTTATGTCGAAGCACTCTTACCCTAATGAAATAGAACTCCCGCCTAGGTTAAGAAAAAAATTCAATCATAATCGAACAAGAGATTTATGCATAAACAACAAATAGACATAGATTGTAGGTTCATAATCATTCATACACATGACTTATACACAATCTATGAACTAAGGTTCATATTCCCTAAACAACCTTAGTGATTCAAGTGATAGATAGAGGAAGAAGATACAAACTAAAAGGGGGGGGGGGGGGGTTGGAAGCTTCTTCTACTTGGATTACACATTCTCTTTGCTTCTTGGGTGCATTGGATCTTCCTCTAAGATCTCCCAAGGTATTTCCCTCCCTAAAACTGCCCAAATAACCCTAATCTTCTCTCTCAAATTTGGCTCTCATATTTTCCTACAACACCTCCTCTATTTATAGCCCTTGAAAATCTCAGGCAAGATCGCGGCTGAAGGCTGCAAGATCGAGATCGTGAACCGGCCGTGACTCGCACGATCTTTAGCTCCGTAGTATAGTTTGGGCAGAGTGAGAGATATCGCCCTGGGTCCATAGCTGCGAACTTAGTCTCGCGGACGTGATATTTGTCGCGGCTCTATCTAACGAGGCCTACGATCCTCCTTGCAAAACATTATATGTTCTCTCTTTGACGCTTACTCCTGAAGTTCTCGCTTGGGATTCCCAAGATCGCGATCACAATCTTCAGGCTTCAGCTCGTGATCTTTGGCTTAACTTCGCACGCTAGATTTCTCAGTCAAGATCCTCCTCCTTTGGCTGTGAATTTGTATTTGCTCCCTTTTGGCCACACATCAGTCCATTTCCCCCCCCCCCTTTTCGTATGTAACGTCAAATGTGACCTAAAATGACAAGATATAACAAAAGGAAATGATCTACGCTACAAATAACTTTATATAAATCTAATCATCCACAAAAAGACATAAAAACACCGATAAATGGAGGATAATAATACCATTGTGGGTGTTGTTAATACTTCATTCAAATCAATGATGACCCTCCTCCCTTATATTCTTGTGATCACTTTTGATTTGTAGATAACTAAACTTTATATTGGTTATATCATGTAGAACCCTAGGTTGATGGATTAATTTTGTTATATGAATATGATTGATCTTGTAGCATAGATTGTTGTTAATAGATTGTGTATTAGACGAAAGCTACATCCCTTCATGGTGCAGCCTTCAAAACTTGATTTCGCGAAAGATGTGACTAGACACGCTCACCCTTCACGATCCATCCTCGATCGATTATATTGCCTGACACTTCAAAGGAGGGATCCGTAGGTCCACGTTGCCTGTCTGAGTGGGCAAATGTATGACTTACTAAAACACAACACCAAACTATGACCAAGTGTAATCGTAAAAAGGGACTGCAGTATAGTGGTGCAACTCATAAATATCAAATCCTCGAGTCTCTAGATGTACTATTACTCAGCTTCAGATCATTATCTGGCAAATCATATTAAGGTTTGATTCACTAAACTACTCTACAAGCTAAACTAGGTTAGTCTACTAATTACAGGTTGGGAACTCACTTAGGTACGATCCCCCTAGCTCCTCAATTAGGTCTAAGTTGTAATTTCCTTTGGTTGTTATACTGTTGATTAAACTGAAGAAGATCCTATAATAGATTGGAATCTATTAAGCTGACCAAGCCCTCTTAGACAGAATACCCGACGGGCGACTAACCTCCACCGGAGTGCAAAGCTAAGGAAATACACGAAGTCTCCACTACTGGAATGAATTCCAGTACAAAACAATGAATTGACCGACTCTCGCACAATCAATTCACTACTATCAATCAAGGAAGCTCTTTAACCTAATCAGATTCTATCTATCATAGGTTAAACCAGAAATCAAGAGAATATGATCAGGATTCAAATGACTCAATAAACATGCCTCAATCGACTAAAATCATCCATCTAACATCCAAAGTTTCAAACAAGAAAGATCCTAACACATGGAACTAGGGTTTCTCAAAACCTAAGTGAAGGGAAGTTACTCCATAGAGAAGAGAGAGAATGCAGTATAACTTTCCAGATCTTAAAACTTAATGTCTGGGCTTGTTCCTCGATCTTCCAAGGCAAAGAAATCCTTTAATTCCGCTCCTAGATCGCCCTCTAATAACTCTATCCCTCTAGGATTCCTCTCTTGGGTGTTTTGTGTCCAAAACCCAACTCTCTCTCTCTCTCTCTCTCTCTCTCTCTCTCTCTCTCTCTTTCCCACGTTCGGCTATTAATAGTTTGAGTATCGAACCCCCGGCCTGATTACCTGGTCGGGTATTTTGATGATAGGTCGGGTTTCTCCAAAAACGGTGCGCAACAGTAAGTTATCGAGGCATCAAAACCCGGTCTCAGGTTGGATTCCCCGATCGGGGATTTAGGCGTCCAAACCGGAAGAAATCCCTGGACGAGTTCCCCGATCTCTGATGGCATTTCCCCTGTCGGGTATTGGATGTTTGACCGGGGATTTCGGTCCTTGAATTCCTTCTCTCGTCCATTTGGTGCTTTTGACCTGAAACTCGCTCCCAAGCCTGCATAGCTGCTCCAAGACCTAAAATACATCAAGCAATAACAACCTAGCGTGAAATCGACTGAAAACACGAGAATCGAGTCTCAAACAGTATAAGTATGGTGGGCAAAAACATGTGCAAATACTAAGTTATCAAATTCCCCCACACTTAACTGTTTGCTTGTCCCCAAGCAAACCTGACTCAAACCAATGCAACTCTCCATACCTTTACAACAATAAGCTACCTCGATCGTCATTAGAGGACTTTCTAGGTCATTTGGCAGCTTACGAGGTCAACCGATGCACAAGACACCTCCTAGCTTCTTTGGCGAGAACTAATGTCCCGCGTAAGGATCATGTCAAGTAGTGAACGTAGTACAAATGATCTGTGGGTAAAGGGACTCTCAAAAACAGAAAAAATCATGGACTCAACTTTTTAGGTGTTGTATTCTTTCTTTGAAGAAAGGTTGGAACCCCCTTTCTTCTTTTTTTTGTTTTTTGTTTTTTTGGTTTTGTTTTGCAAGGGTTCCAACATGTTATTTCCAGAAAACGTGGCTCCCACCTAGAAAAGGTTTTGAGAAAGCCCGACTCTTACCGGCCATGCCGAGAGTAGATGACTCGGGCCTTGTGCGGGGGAAAGAGATGTAAGGGGGCTGGAGGTAGTAGGTGGAAGTTGGGAACGGATTCTCGTCTCCCCTTAAACACTTTCACCGATTTCCACACGGGAGACATTATTTTAAAAGCACAATTTAGAGCACTTTTTTGAAAACATGATGATACCACATGATTCAAGTGTCCTAAGATCACTAATTCACACAATCATCCAACACAATATGAAGAAGAAATGAGACTTCTTAAATGCATCAATATCCTCCATAGTGCTACACTACCTCTCTACGTTGCATATTACTATAAAGACTGTCAATTCAAAGCATACTGAGTAGGCAATTGCAAGGAATACATGTTTGGAGCCCTTAAATCGAAATTTGGACAGTGGATTAGACTCCAAGCACACAAACACATATAGGCAGTCAAATAGAAACTTGACTCGCTAAAACACAACACCAAACTACGACCAAGTGTAATTCTAGAAAGGGATTGCAGTATAGTGGTGCAAGTAATAAATATCGAATCCTTGGTTCTCTAGATGTACTATTACTTAGCTTCAGTTCATTCTCTAGCAAATCAGATTGAGGTTTGATTAATTAAACTACTCTACAAGCTAAACTAGGTTAGACTACTAATTACAGGTTGGGAACTCACTTAGGTATGATTCTCACTAGCTCCTCAATTAGGTCCAAGTTGTAATTTCCTTTGTGTATTTTACTATTGATTAAACAACAAAAGATCAGATAATAGCTCTCTTAAGCTGACAAAGCCCTCTTAGACAGAATACCCGGCCGGCGACTAACCTCCACCGGAGTACAAAGCTAAGGCAATGCACAAAGATCTCCACTAATGGAATGAATTCCGGTACAAAGCAATGAATTGAATGACTCTCGCACAATCAATTCACTACTATTAATTAAGGAAGCTCTCTTAACCTAATTAGATTCTATCTATCGTAGGTTAAAGCAGAAATCAAGAGAATATGATCAGGATTCAAATGACTCAATAACATGCCTCAGTCGATTAAAATTATCCAGTCTAACATCCAAAGTTTCAAACAAGAAAGATGCTAACACATGTAACTAGGGTTCCTCAAAAGTCCTTGACCACGACGTCCTTCACATCCCCCATATTTTGACCGAGGCTGATGGTAGGGAGTGGGTTGAAGGTCTTTTTATTCGGTCTATGGATGATGAGAAGGATGATGATGAGGATGCGGGGGACGATGCTGAGATGACCACCATTTTTGACAGGGCTAGTGGCGATGAGGTGGACCTCCCGGACAACGCTCAACTGTTGCCCACACAACTTACCACCCACCAGTCGGTCCACGGCCAGGCCTCAGGCAGCGGTTCCCCATTAGCCCCGTCTTAGGACATCTTCGTAGATCAGTTCCAGGCTCTGCGTCTTCAAAGTGAATAGCTTCTCAGTCGCCAGACACAATTCGAGGATTAGTACTAATGGCGCTAGGCATTGGCGTAGCCAGAGATATAATTTAGTGGGGTCCAAACATAACCAAATATGAAATTTGACTCGATAGTAAAATCATTGTCTCGGAAAGAGGGGGTCCGTGGTTCTAAATTTACTAACCCCACCTTAAAAATCCACCATTCTTAATGTATATTCATTTTCCAAGTGGGGTCCATGGACCCCACAACCCTTAACCTAGCTCCGCCAATGGCGCTAGGACGAGTACGAACATTATTAGCGCTAGATGGAGGAGCAGTTCGAGGCACAATATCTGGCTCAGCAGATGGAGCTCAGGACCCGCCGAATCATGAGCAGGCAGCTCATCGCCGGATGATGGAGGTTCAGGACTACCTCGTCCAACAGACTCCGGGCAAGCCTCCAGTTTTTCGAACACCATGGGTTGATTCCACTCTGGCGGCACCGTAGTCTTCTTCTCCACCACCTCCCCCGCACGGTGACGACCCATTCATGAACGACATCGAATTCACCGTCCTTTGATTTTCGGCGGTGCTTGGGGGCTCCTCTTTTGTGTTCTTTTTGTGGTTTGTTCTCTTTGTGTGAGGAGTGTGAACTTGAACATTTTGTTTTTCTTTCAATTTTGTGCTCATTCGGCTTAGAACTATTCCTAACATGATGTGATCTAGTGGTTCCTCTGTTTTATAAGTATTTTTGAACTTGTCCGCCTTTCATTCCGCCTTGATGACTAGTCCCCTCTCCAGTCCTGCTTCAGTCATTTCTCCTAGTAACATCCCCTTCTCCTTCCCTCTTATATATTGAGGGCGATGTCAATTTTAAGTGTGAGGAGTGTTTATTGGTGTTTATCTTTGACTGAATGGATATGTTGTATGCTTGGACCGTAGTCCACTGTACAAATTTTAAGATTTGAGGGCTCCAAGTACCTTGTTCCATGCCTACTCAGTATGCTTTGAATCGCTAGTTTTTATGATGATATGCAAACTAGGGAGGTCAGTGTAGCACTATGGAGGATGTTGATGCATAATAATTCACCTAACTTTTTCATATTGTGTTGGTTGATTGTGTGTATTAGTGGTCTTAGGACATTGGATTCGTGTGCTATCAATGACTCTCTTCTGTGTGCTGGACTCGTGTATCATGTTGGGTGCTCTAAATGTGCTTAATAAGAACCAGTTTGTTCCTCCATGTTTAAAATTTGAAGCATGTCGTAAGCTTAACGTATGCGGCATAGTTCATTGCACTAAATCGGATTTTGGAAGAGACACTAATTGATCTTTAGTGGGGTAATCCTACAAGGTGATGCTAGTTCATCTCTAGTACAAGTAAAAATTCCACCCGTAGAATAGATTGCCCACTTGAGGATGTATTTTAAGGGCACGGATAAAACTTCCTACCCCCCTTAAATTCATTGACCCTCCATACGATATGAGTTAAGGTAAAGGAGTTAAAAGAAGTACTCTGACAAGTGACAGAGATTTAGAAATTACTCTTGCTCAACCAATAAGGATCGACCTTGAAACTGCAAGTTGGAACCCCGCCAATGAAAATGAATGGAAAATAAAATAAAAGAGTAAAAAAAGGGGGTTCCAACAAATCTAATGACTGGAGAAAGAGCACCCGAAAAGATGATTCCATGGTTCTATGTGTTTCAAGAGTCTCTTCATCCACGAATCACTTGTCCCATGTCCACTACTTGGTATGATCCCGACTCCGGATTAGAGTTCTTGCCGAAGGAGTTAGGAGATATCTTGTGTATCGGTTGACCTCGTAAGTTGCTAAGTGGTCTAGAAAACCCATTACCGAAGATCATGGTTGCATGTTGATGTGGAGATCTAGTGAGCTGCATTGGTTTGAGTCACTTGCCATTCTGTTTTCTATAATTGCCACAATAGAAAAAAAAATTAAAATGAAAACGAAGCTGTCATTTTCTGATAAACAAAACCTGAAGAGAACTTGTTTAGCTGAGAATTTTGGTGAGTTCTGAAACTTAATTCTGAAAATGAAAACCTATTTAGTTACTTCATACTGTTTTTTTGTACTTGATTACCAAAAAAACTTTTCATTGAGTATCACATAACTCTAGAAAAAAAAATCTTTGAGATGAATACATGATCATGTAAGAATGATGAAATTGATTAACTTCAAAATACTAAACATAACCTAAAAGCGTAACAAAAATTTATTGGACATATAGGAATGTGGAATTCATGTATGATATGGAATTAAATAAATAAAACTATGAAGCCTCCAAATGTATAACTTGAAATAGTTTTACAAATAAAGATCAATTGACATGGTTTTACAACATGATGAGTGCATGCATTTTTCGAAGTGAAGAAACCATCAGTGGCGACATATGGCTCATTTTTATTCTAGGTGTTAAGTGTTAACAGGTGTATCCCATACAAATTACAATCGGTATATGAAATCAATAACTGCATATGCATGCCAATTTAGAACATTAAAGGCAACGGGGATCAACATCTCATTCATCTTTTTTTCTCTGTGTTTTGGTACAAGGCAAAAAGTAACCAGAAAGAAGAACTGAGCACAAGAGGGATTGAAGGGGTCGAGATCAACGGGGGAGTTAGGTCGAGATTTAGGGAGGAAGAAAAGGAGAGATACTTGGGGATCGAGGGTTCGAGATTGAGTTGAAGTTGGCTATTGATTAGATTAATTGATGGAGATAGATCAATTGGATTCAGCGACATGGTATGTGGGATTGATGGGGGAGAACGAAGAAGGTCACCTACTCGCGGAAAGTCGATGGGTGGGGATAGAAGGGAAAGAAGCAGAGTGGGGATGAAGTCAGCGCATAAGTGAAAGGGAAGTTAAATAAAAAAATAGGGTTGCGGGATTCGAATCCCCGACCTTAAAACACTTACGGAAGAATCAGAGAAAAACCTGTGTCTCCATTTCCTGAAAAAACACCTATTTGTTGTTTCCCACGGGCTGCGGCATTGGTTGCCCCATGACTTATCCAAATGAAAATATAAATCAAGTGAACACGTTTTTTTGTTTATGTTTTCGGATTTATATTTTGGCAATGAAAAACAAGAAACGAAATGGGAAGTGAACAGGGCATAAGACAGTTTGAGGATCGATTCTCGCATTTTAAACCGATTCCACGCTAGGTTGTACTTTTAAATCGTATTTCATGAATGTGATCAGAAATAAAGGTTTAGGAGTGAGTTTAGGATCAAAGCGAAGATCGGATGAGATTTGTGAGCTAGAGAGTCAAAATCCCCTGTCAGGCCATCCATTCCCCGAATGGGGATCATTAAAAGGAGACCGGCGAAGGTGATCAGTAGACCCCCCGGTTAGGGTATCTCAATTCCCTTATCGGGGAACAGGAGAACACGATTGAGAATTTCCCCCCTTTGCAGAACTAGTCGACCCGGTGCGTTTTGAAGATCCCTGGTCACTACATTCATTCCCCGGCCGAGGAATATGACTAAGGAAGGCTATTTTGTGACATTTTTAAGCAAGACTCGGGTTTTTGAGAAGGGGTTCAATTTTCGAAGTTCCGAAACAGCATAAGAGAGTCCTAGAGGGAGAGAGTGACGAAAAACAGTTTTGGGAAGTGATTTGACTTGTCTAAGGTCATTGGAGCTCGATTCTTCGCCATCGGAGTGCTGATTCACCACCTAGAGAAGAATTCCAACCTTCACACGATGATTTCTACTTCCAGCTTTGTGTTTTCCCTTCTTTTCATTGGATAATGTCTCTTCTCATCTAGGTATGAAGAACTCTAGTCGTGTATGTTAGGAATGATTGTATGAACCCATTTTCATGGATGATTGACTATCTTATATGCAATTAAGGCATTATTCAGAATTGCATGAGTCCTTAATTAGAAGTAGCGAATCGATTGCTTTAGTCGAGAAGTCGATTCACTGCTCTGTACTGGAATTGAAATCCAGTAGAGGAAGTTTTGTGTGTTAGTGCCTCTCTTAGTTTATTCTGGTGGAGGTTAGTCGCTCGCTGGGTATCCTAATTGAGATGGTATGGAACCCTTTAGTCGAGATTCCAGACTTGTCAAGAACTTTCTGCAGTATAACTATCACTTGAACTGAACTTGGGGAATTACAACGTGACTTGCAGCAACTAAGGGGACACATACCAGGGGCGACCTTTCTCATACTTGAAAACAAGAACATTTGCTAGCTTGATTTATGTGTTAGTTTAAAATTAACTTCTCTCAACTTTGACCACTAGATAATCTCTTAACTTTCAACTTAATTAGTTAAGTTTTCTACTTACAGATTTACATTTTAACCATAGTTTCTTACACATAAGTGATAATTTTATTTATTTAAATAGAATATTGTCAAAATTTTATTTTTAAGTAGGATAATAATGATTCAGGTAGGGATGACAATTTTGACATGACCAAATGTACCCAGCCTATTTGACTTTATTTGGGGTGGGACCCGCGTCGTAACCGGGGTGGACATGGGTACTCTTCTCGACATGACCTGCCTCATTCTCGATCCGTTCTTGTCTAAATTACATGTAATTTTACTCAAATTACTTAAAATTTTACTTTTATTACCTCATATTTTAGCTACGATAGAATTGTAAATAGGCCAGAATCTCAATTTTTCAAATAATTATTTATATTCGTCATGTTATAGTTTGTTCTTGATTGTTTTAATGAAAAAATGAATATTTTAATATTTTTTCTTAAATTACATACCCATACCATATTTATCGACCTATCCAAACCCATGACCCATGATAAATTACTCAACCTAGATCCTACCTATAATGAGCATGGGTATCAAGATATCGATCCGACCTGTTCATCGACATTCCTAGACTCAACCTGGACCCTACCCCTACCTACTAAAACATGTTTTTCCGCAACAACTTATTCCCACTTTTAACATATTTAATTTAGATTCTTAATCACTTAACTTTCAACTTGAATAGTAAAGTTTTCTAACTTATAAATTTTATTTTAACCATAGTTTTTTTACACATTAGCGATAATTTTATTTTTCAAATACAAATACTAACCTTCATTTTTATGTAGGAAAAAAGTAAATAACATCTAATAAATTGGATGAATGATTAACTTTTAGTTGGTAGTTTACTTATTTATATTGAACATATCATAGTAGATTCTAACTTTAGTCAATTAATTACTTCATAGACATCTCGTGAGGTAGGAAAATAGTGAATAAGATGCTATAATTTGAATGAATGATTAACTTTTAGTTGATAGTTTACTCATTTATATTGAGTATATCATAGTAGATTCTATCCTGAGTCAATTTAATTATTTCATAAACATCTCATGAGTTTCAAAATTAAGATTATTATTTTGCATCTTGTGTATATTTGTTTACGATACACTAAGGATTTATGGCCCCGTTCAGAAAATCCTGGCTCCTTTAAAGTTTGCTACTACAATACCATTAGTTTCAAGATACTTTTCTATGAGATTTTATAAGTGATAAAAAAAATATGAGAATTGTTATTAAACTGAAATCATGAATTACTTATAAATTTCCAATACAAAACACTTTGATTATAGAACTCCCCGAAATTTATTATCAAGAATTCCGAAGAAAAGTTCACCTTTGAAACTTGCCCAAGGTTGTCAACCCGCGGGTTGACCCGGACTCGGTCGAGCTAGTGGGTCAAGGGTTAATGGGTCAACCGTTTTAGCCCGGTTTGGCCCGGAAATATGGAAAAAGTCATTATATTGTACTTATCCTCATAAATTATATCAAATCTTATCTAACATATGAGTTATAACATATAATATTACACCAAAATAACATATCATACTTAGATCCAACATATAATGAAAATTCACACACACTTATATAACATAAATATTCAAATGTTCAATTTAGGATTCCAAAGATTGAGTTGGGCGAAAAGAAAAATCGGAGAATTGGCGCATTTCGTAAATCAAAGGAAAAAATGACACAATTTGATCTCCAACTCGGTACCTTATAGCGGTCGGCCCGACGGGTGCGTGCGGCCCATTTTTCTCATCGGGTCAGGGTCAAACTGGGTCGACCCTCGGGTTGACAACCTTGAACTTGCCCCTTTACTGATTAATTTGTTGCCTTTTGAAATACTAAAAGTTCGATGCAAGTACAGAAAGCTCTAATCCTCCAGAAGGTTTCAAAGTGCTTCTTTAACAGTGCATCAATGGCTGCCACATATATTATTTTCTAGGGTGTGTATGTGGTACACACACCACTTTGGATGTAACGATATATATCTTAGAATAAAAGGAAATTTCAGATTTAACTTTAAATCTAATATTTTTCATATTTAAAAATCATAATAGTCCGTTACATTAATTCATGTATTCCATTCTTATGTTATCTCTATTCTCTATACTGGTTATTATAGGAATTTATGAATCTGTATCAAAAAAATTTAACGCACACGTAAAATACAAATAATTTCCATACAAAGGTACACATTTTATCTGAAATGGTGAGGTGCTACAGAAAGGGAATTATCATCTAAAGATAAGAAGAAGAAAAAGTAAGTAGGATATATTGGAAAAGTAGGTCCTTAGAACAGCCAATTAAATTCTTAGTTCATGAGGTGATGTTAACATGCAACAAATAAAATAAAGTGGTAGTCTGACGGAGAACCACAAGTTTTTTAGGACAAGATTTAGGAAGAGAGGCAAAAGGACCCATCCAAAGAAAAATAAGAGGGTCAAAAGGAAGCACGGGTATCAATCATGCCAAGTTGGAAGTTTGACATATAATATTGAATTGCTGATCTTTTTTCTTTTTGAGCATGTATTGATATTTTTTCTGCGATAATAATCAAGGTTGTCAAACCGGGTTAAGTTATTGAGCATCTCAAGTAATTGGTTTGAGGTTTAATGGTCTGATCGGGATTTTATCGATTCGAGTCATTTTAGACATTTTCTAAATATATATACAAATAATGTAGTGATTGAAGATTTAATAACTGAAAATGAATTTTATCTTACATGTATCTATTAAAAACTTATTTACCAAAAAATAAATCTATCTAACATCCATTTCCCACCCACCATCTACCTTCCATCGTTCCTCTTCGTATTTTCGCCCTCTCTTCTTCTCCTTCTTCAGGGGTCAGACAGGGAGGCTTTCTGAAGGTCGTTTTGAAGTCCGAATTAGGTCGAATCAGGTACAGCCGGGGGTCCGATAGGGGTTTAACAATCTTTAATAATAAATCGAAATTTTGGATTTTCGGTCAAATTTAGTTTGGAATTAAAGTGGAAGTAATCAGTTAGGATTTTTTTGTGTAATTAGGATATATTACAGTAAATTGGTTTAAAATTATGTAAGTTATTCAACTCTATTAAGATATTTTGCATGACTAGAGAGATATTCAATGGAGGCTTTTTACGGGCCTATGTGCTTAATTGCAGCTAGATCTGCATAGGCTTGCTTTTCTGCTTCAATTTTCAGCATGGTTAGTTCATGATTTTGATCCTTTTAAGAGAAGAAATCATGATATTGTCCATGTCGTTAAGTGACAAGGGCTACCATATCGTGGAAAAAATTGCCCTCTCTTCGTTGGTTCAACAACTATTGACCAGAGCACTTTATGTTTTTGTTTAATTTGGCTGATTTCGGTCATGTACTTATTCGTATCTGGCTTATTTCGTTTCGAAATATCTTTGGCAAAAAAAATTCTATTAAAATATCGACCATTAAAATTAAGAACCATTTTAAACGTCTATGAGAAACTTGGTAAAAGAAAATATAAATAACACCAACAATGGGAATCATGTGTTCATTTTTTCTGATTTTGCGAGAACTATTGGTTCATATCTTCATACCCTAAGTTTTGGTATGAATTTATGTTTCTTGATCATTTTTGCTCGTAGCTTGTATATTTTCATCTTGTTCTAGACTATTCCCAAGTCCTAGCAAATTAAGGAAGGGGTATGCAAAGTTTCGTGCCAGTCAGAAGTCGTTTGAAGGGTGAAAAGAAGATGGAAAGAAGACTAAGTGTCAAATTAACGGTCCCTAGTATACAATTCATGGACGTGAATTTCACTACCTTAGACCGTGAATTCTCATTCCTCGGCCGTGTGTGAGCAAAAGAACTCACTGTCCGAATCGCGGACACGAAGGGCTAGACCGCGAGAATAAGTTCACGGCTACGAAAATCAATTCACAACTTTCATCTTCATAAGGTCATACATGAACTAAGTCACGACCAAAAGTTATGACCATGGATTTCCAAGGTGTTACTGTGAATGTTCTCCTTCTAAGTGTTCATAGGATTTTGTCCAAGATCACGGCCGTGAACTCCCTCTAACTCTAGGCCGTGAACTTTGACATGTGCGCGGGTCAATAAGTACTTGGAGCTGTTGTAGAGCAAAAAAAAGCATACTAGAGAGAGAAAATTATAGGGTTAGAGATATAGAGTGAGAGTGACAAGTTTAGAATAGGGCTGGTAATCGTTCGGTATTAGTATAACAGGTTACCGACTTACCGATTATTGATATGTTGAGATGCCCAAATTTGCTGCTGACAACCGGTACCAAGTAACTGCTGGTTAACCAGCTTACATGTAACAGTTTCCGTTCCGGTTATCTGTAAAACCTTGTAAGGCTCCCTCTTATCTTTGCCTTCTTCCCCAACTGACCGACTCACTGTATAGCACGGAGAGTAGAAAAAACAAGCGACTATGGAAACTTCTGAGGAAGATCAACAGCTCCAGTGTGCGGAAGCTCTCTATCTCCCTCACAAATGCAGTCATCGCTTGTGTATACGGTTGTCTGTGGAGGTGTTACGCCAGTGATGAATGCGAGCCTTTCTTCTTCATCTTTGATGCCACTAAATCTCCATATCCGGCTAAAATCAGCAATAGAAGCCGGCAGCACCGCAAGATCCCAACAGCTCCGCCATCACTTCTAAGGAATTAAGAGCTCCCACGGTGTGAAGGAGAAAGATGAAGACAGAGAGGATAGGAGATTTGGAATGAACTCTGGAACTAAAATGAAAACTCTACATTTTTTACTCGGGAAGGAAGAAGGCAGAGGTTGGGATCGTGACTAGGAACGAAGACGAAAACTCTACCTTTTAGACTCTGGAAGGAAGAAGGCGAAGCCTCTCATTGGCACCTCTCTCTAGTTGATGCTTCTCTTGCCTTCATAAATGAGCAAAGAGAGTTGAGGTAGGGACTCAAGTCAGCAGCTTAAGGCATGAGAAGATATGGAGCTCAGGTCACGATTTGCATGAGCCATCCCAGAGAGGAGATATTGCTTTTTGAGAGAGACGAGTGTGAGGTTATGTTAATGGGGTTTGGAGAGGAGAGAATAGGGCATAGATAAAGGGGGGAGGGGAGATTAAACACGTGTATTCGGTATATCCGATATACCAATTTACTCTCTGTTATTAACCGATCTAAGTCGGTATACTGATAGTTGGATTTTCCCCACTGCATCTGATGCCTCCGGTTAAGGATATAAATGATAACCGTCAGTTATCAGTTCGGTAACCCGTTTAACTGTCAATCGGCTAACTAAATACCACCTCCAATATTGGAGAGGTTTTGGGTGATTTCTTCCTCATCCTAACGCCAAATCCTCCCAAGATTGAAGAGGGGTGACCAAGTCAAGAAGGAGAATATGGATCTAGTTCAAGATTGGTGTCCTTCTTAATCCTTGTACACACACACACACACTCTCTCTGTTATAACTTCCCTTGTCATTTAGGAAGATGAATTATAACTTGTAGATTTCTTATGGGTTTGTATGTTAGAATGATTGTGAACCTATCTATCTATGCTTATTTGATGTTTAATTATATCAATCTCTTGCTTCACTAAAGTTGGATATTGCTTTGTTCTTGTCCTAAGTTGAGATTATCATCCCCTTAATAGATCACACATCAAGCATTGTGGGATTTACATTATTATTGAGTCAAATTTTCATTTTCATGGGTATTAATTCCATTGGATAGTCTAGACCTAATGCTCTGGGTATCTAGTTAGTTACATGGCCATTGATGATATGATCATTAATGCGACAACCAGTCTAGTAATTTCTGGCAACTTAGAAGATAGGGAATCCTTCATTAACTTGCATTCATCCTATGTCAACTTATTACTAGAGGGAGCCAAACTCAACAACAAGCTTTCTCTTATGATCTCCCTCATACTTAGCTTTGTTTTGTTCTTTGATTAGTTATTTTAGTTCACACTCAACCCCCAAACATCTCAATTGACTAGATAATAGGACTGAGATCGAGAGTGGTATACCTATAATTCCCGAGGAATACGACCCCGGTTACCACTATGTTGCTTCGCCAATCTAGGGTGAACCTGTCCTAGATTGGGGAAGTTGGTATTGTTGATTATCCGAGCTATAAATTATAAAGCTCGATGTCGATGCATCAGTGAGCATGTCAAAACAACCAACTATAAGTGGTTAATTGTTTATATGGAACCAAAGAAAAAAGCTAAATTGTGTTTCATCCATCCAGTTTCACTCACACGACCATATAGATTTTCAAAATTATCTATAAACTTCACGACTGAATTGTTTGTGTTCATTTTGGAGGATTGTTCTATCGACCATTCTCAATCTATGACTGAATGTTGGAAGTGAATTGGAAGCACAATTCATTCAGACATACATGTGATGAATCCATGATCACCTAAACTAATTAGTGTATTCTGGTTATTGATGACGCCATATTTAATAAAGAAATTATCCAAATAAAAAAAGTTTACATCATGATCAAAAAACAAGTTTACATAAAAAAAATGTTTATCTTAATAGTTATTACTATTCACTACCTATATAATAATATTATTATTATTTAAATAAAATGATGAAATCTATACTAAACTAGATTATGAAAATAAAGTTTAACTTGAAAATTTTTGCACTTTGCCTCTCACCATTGGTGCAAACTTTTTTTTGGTGGAGGTAGAATGTCAAATCTACCCAACATTTGGAGGATGGTTTCATCGGCCATTTTCAATCCACGACTGAATGAAGCACAACTCATTTCAACAAACATGTGATGAATCCATAGTCATCTAAGCACAATAATTAGTTTCCGTCATTGATGAAGTCATGTTTAATGACGAGAAAAATCTACATTAAAATATTTTTTTAAATTAGTTATCGCTACTTATATAAAAATAATGAACGAATTATTTAAATAAATTGATGAATTCTACACCATATTAGATTACGACAAAAAGGTAAAACTTGAGAAAATTGGCACTTTGTCAGCAAAACTCTTTTTGATGGAGCTGGAATGTCATATCTACCTAACATTCGAACTCCAAATCATTGAAGATGTTCTTCGTGAGTTTTTCCATGTAAATACTCTTTTTTTCCTTCTCATATCTCCCCGAATATGATAGTCAATAAGTTCCTTCAATTCCATCATCCTCCACTCGTTCACTTCATTCAAAAGTTCAACATATCCATACAAAAATATAATTTATATGTATGGAACAAAAGTTTTTTAGAAAAAGGCAATAAATTTATGTGGCCATTAATCTTGCAGGTGTGGGAGGAGGAAAGCATCACATGCCTTGGGCCCCTTTCTGAATTGATCTCTGTCTGCAAAATGTTACTTTCATGTTGGCTTTCAAGTTTGATAGATCAGAATGCCCAAAAAAAGGAAAAAGAAAATCAAAGATGCAAGCAAAAGGAATAGCCTTTTTTCTTTACTGTGAGGAATTTTGCAGCAGCTGTCCTTTTTTCTTACTTTTGGATTTGGAGTTCCTGCCCTTTTAATGTCCATGAAAGCTTCAGATAATCCATGAGCAAAAATGACATAAATTAGAATAGCTACAAAGCTTTATCTGCTCCCAATTCTGGACCAGCAGCAGTTCATCAATCAGCAGTTATTTCTTGGAGATTTGACGAACTTCGCATAAGCTAATAGTGTAATTGCTAATCATTGCCAAATTGCCCAATTTTCCTTCAAGTACTTCCACTGGAAATCTTAGCTGACCATCATATCTTCAGACCAAAAGTGTGGAGGAAATGCTATAAGATTTTTTATTGCAGTTTTATTTGTATCTCATGATCATGGACAGTGAATACCATAAAGAATGGTTCTTGCTTTCATGCTACATTAACATATATATTATGTACACAAGAAAGGCACAAAAAGATTAAGGCACAAAGGAACTCTTCTATGGGTGCTGCACATACATCACAAAGCTGCTGATCTTCATCTTCAACACTTGAGGAGAACTCTAACTCATCATCTGTGTCTGATGAAGCTAGAAGGAGAAAACAGAAAAGGAAGCGCGCCGCGTCTGTCTAAAAAAACCCCACCATGGTTCCTCTCTCTATAAGATCTCCATTGGCTGCTAACAACAGTACCCTTCTAATTCCTCTCCTGGAAGTTGAGAGACCTTGACAAAGCAGCAGGGTTAGCCTGCAGTGTTAGAGATGTCCCGTTTCCTTGAATTCTATCTCCGCCCTTCGCCTGAAATCCCTTAAACATACTGCCTCCATTGATGGAGCTAGGCTTTTCACTCTGACTAATCCCCAGCGTCGCCCATATGGAGCTCTTTGCGGCATCATTAGGATCATCGATCCTCAACGTCTTGGGAACAACAATCCCATTGCTCATCTTTCGCAACGGTTCATCCGATGATCCCTCTGCCCTCGTGGTCTCGCCATCCCTCGAATGCTTCCCCAGTGGAGATGTAACCGGACTTGACCCTGAGCTTGAACCATTTGGGCTTAGGGAAGACGGACATGGTTGCTGTGGTGGTGGTGCTCCAGTCCATGGACTAGGAACCGCACATCCCCAGTAAGGTGATGCAGGATAGAATGAAATCGGGAACCCTGGAGGGCCAAACCCCATCAGTGGAGGCGGAGGCATCGGAGTTGCCATGGGGTAAGGCCAAGGAGCCGCTGGCATACATGGGAGACAACTTCCCCCTGATGAACCATGTTTGATGATCCCCGTTTTGTCGGATGAATTTGTCGAACCTGTAACCGACATTCCACTTGAGCACCCATCGCCGTTATCATTACCATTAGCAGCCCCTGAAGGAGCACCACGAGGGTGGAAACCGGCTTGCGCATTCTCCGAGAGGTTCAAGATGGAAGCCACGGATTCACAAAGAGGGGAATCGGACCGGAAGTTCAAGACGGTAGTACTGCCACTCAAGACATGGGATTGAGCAGCTGCTGATCTCAAGGCCTCCGAGACCATAATCTGCCTGTACTGCTGCGAAGAAGAAGCGCTCTTGTTCTTCCGCCGTCCAGCACCGACTGGCACGTTCCTCATCGTGCCACCGGCAGTCCAGTACCGCTGGCAGTTCTTGCAGAAATGGCGGGGTTGGTTGACGTTGTAGTTGTTGTAGTAACAGAATTTGGTCTCCATGCTGTTGCATCGAGGGCAAGGTAAGATCTTGTCTGGTTTTTTCAAGGTTTTGTTGTCTTGGTTTAGCGAGCTGCTGCTTGTTGCCTCGCCACTTTGATCGCTCTTGCCGCCTTTGTCTTGGCCGGGTTTATCGGTGTTGGTAGCAGCCGTGTTGTCTCTCTGGTTTATTCCTGCTGATGATGACGATGATGCAGGGTTGGGGTCTTTCGAATCCCCATTCGAGGCCCCGATCGGGCGATTCTCGTCAGTAATTTCATCGTTTCCTGAATTTTCCTGTTGATAGCCAGAGGTTTGAAGTTAGACAACAGAAACCAAGTGAAGTTCTTTGGGTTCAAGTCCGGCCACAGAACTAAGTGGATTTGCAGCATATACCCTATTGTGACACTAACGTATGGACAAAAACAAGAATTTTCAACTTTGAGAAAGCATTAACCACGAGAATCTGCCAAGAAAATTCCCAGCCCTAGCTTAGGAAACAGAGAATTCTGAGTAGGGGTCTCGTTCTGGGTTTGTCCTAAACTGGTCTGATCTTTTGACAGACAACTAAGTGAGAAACTGATTGATCTGATATCCAATCCATTGAAAGCAGCACGTTCTCTTCTTCCCCACAATTCAGAAAGATGAAACAAAACCAGTTATAGAACAAAACAATTGGAGGTAAAATTCTTTCGGACCCAAAATGAATCTGTAAAATCTCAGACCAACCCATCATAGGTTCAAGCTTGATAAGGATTGGGTTACAGCCAGAATCACGAAAAAAGGTCGATTAAATTCAATCAACACCAAGAACCAGAGGCAAAAGTCAAAAAAAAAGGAGGGGGCAGAAAAATACCATGTTTTCATCACGCTCATCTCCTCCTCCTTCTCCTTCACTTCCAGAACTTGTACAGTCATCTTCATCTTTATCTCCATCGCAACGCTCATCTCGATTGCCGATTTCCGCAGCCGCGGCCGCCGGACTGGGGTCACCAGCATAAGAACAAGAGGCGGAAACATCAACGACTTCCATCCTCTGCCCCAGATTCCCCTGCTGCTGCTGCTGCTGAAGTTGATTACGGAGTGGCCGCGGAATCATCTGACCAAAAAGTTTGAAATCCGTCATCTGTTTTCCCCCTTTTGGTGGCTCTCGATTTCCCCTCTCCTTTATCTCTGCAGCAATCGAAGGACCGGAAAGAGAGGAGGATTTGAAAAGGGTATAACAACAGCAAAAGTCTTCAGACTGACTGACTTCTCTTCCCTCTTTTTCAGTTAAGACTTCAGAAAAACCTTCTTGCTACCTCTCTCTCTCTCTCTCTCTCTGAGTAAATTTTATTGGTTAGATTATGGGTTTGGTTGGGGCAGAGAAGGGATGGAGGATTGAATAAGAAGACGAAGAGGGAAGGGAGGAGAAAGATATAAGGAAAGGAAGGAGGGGTCAGGTGGGGAATGCCACGCAGGCAAAAGTGGGAAATGTTTTCAGCCACAAATTTATGTGGGTGCGCTATGAGATCTTTGGAGGAAATTTTTGTATTTGATTCCAATTCCCCCACCACATTTGCTTGGAAAGATTTATCCTTTGCTGTGCTGTCCCCCTTTTTCTCCTTTTTCCACCCCTCTCTCTCTCTCTCTTTTCTTGCTTTTCCTCTCTCTGCCATGTCACAACTCTCTCTCTCTCTAAAGCACTAAAACTCCATATCCTTTTGAGGTTTATTTCATAAACACTCACTAACAATTGCCTCACTGACAATACATAATATTGATTTTTAAAATATGATCACTCCAAAATTTGTAAAATCATATCGAAAGTCTTACCAGTTAGTAAAGTAATATTTTAATGGTAGAATTGCGATTGAATTGATAATATATAAGTATAGTGTCGTTGTAAAATAAAATATTCAACTAACATCATATCGATGTAGTATTGCCAAAACTAGCATATATTACCGGGATTGCCTATTTAACTACAAAACAAGTAAATTACAATTTTCTCGGCCCAATTAAGGATGTTGTCAAATTGATTTTGAGAAGTCTAGAACTCCAGAATCGATGAAAAATAATTTAGACCGGTTATAAACATCTAACATAATTGTTTTGAAAATTCTACGTAAGATGCACGAATTAGTTGTTACCTACCGGAATGAATTCATAAGTTAGAACACACAAAATTCATAAGTCATGTAAAATGTTTCTAATACGTTAAGTTTGCTCCATAATGGTCTGCTTAGGAGAAATTTTACAATGCTATATAGTATTGGTGCTATATGTTTTTGCTTTTATGGTACAACTTAAAATTGTACATTTACGTTATGGTACAACTTTAGATTGTACCTATACTTTTTGTACAAATTCTTTTATGGTACAACTTGAACTTGTACCTTTATGTGATGGTACAACTTCAAGTTGTAAAGTTGTATCATAACATAATGGTACAAATTGCTTTATGGTACAACCTAAACTTATACATTTAATGTTATGGTACAACTTTGAGTTGTACATTAAATCACCAATGCTATATAGCATAGTAGAAGTGCTCGTCTGCTTAGATGTGATTGTGAGAAAGGTACAACCTAAACTTATACATTTAAGTTTATGGTACAACCGAAACTTATACATTTAATGTTATGGTACAACTTTCAGTTGTACATTGAATCACCAATGCTATATAGCATAGTAGAAGTGCTCGTCTGCTTAGATGTGATTGTGAGAAAGGTAATTTTGTACTCAGGTTTGTGGCATTAAAAGGTTGGAGTCTGTTTTGCTCCTACTTTCTTGTGATGGTATGCAAAACATATTCATAGTAATATTAGCACAAAGTGAATTATTTAAATAAGTATAAGATAGGATGATGAGTTGGCAGTAGGGGTGGGCATTATTATGATCAAACCGCTTCAAACTGTATCGAATCGCTTTTGGTTGAGCCAAGCAGTACGTAAGACATACAGTCTACTATGTGGTCTTAATTTTTAGCAGTTCGTGGTCGGTTTAATCCAAAATTGCACAGTTGCAGTTTAAAATCGCAAACTGCATGTCCGAACAGTAAAAACCGTGTTGCAATTTTCATTGCGTGGATGATGGCTCCGATGTTGCTGCAGGCCATTAGCACACAATCGTACTTAACGGCGAAGCAAATCAGTTTTTGGAATGGAAGGCTCTGCTCTTTCTCTGCTCTGCCTCCAACAATGGCTTGGTGGCCTTCATGCGACTTCCCACCTCCATGGGAAGACAAACGAGGAGGAGGAAGCAGAGAATGAGTGATGAAATTTGATTTCTCCGTGCTTCTTCGGATTGGTACAACGTCTTCAGAGCATGATTCCCCTGAATCGTGCCATTGTTGGAAGATCTCTATTATCGCTATGTTCCTGATGTCTCATTGCCCTTCGCCCTGTCTAGTGGGTCGTGCATTTTCTGGGTAAACAAATAGGGAGAGAGGAATTTGTGGATCAACCAACCAAGGGTTTGTGTCCTTTAAGCAGGGGATGATCAAATGTTGATTGAATATGAAAACACTACACAGTCAAACCCCAACCCCAAATCGCTTTAAGAATTTTTGCAGAATTTTGATCGCCGATCACCACCATTCTTCTTGGTCTTCCAACAAATTTTTCTTGGTAGTGAGGGTCGTATTATTCTCCCTTCATGAAGACGGTTCGACCACGAATTGTAGAGACACAAAAGCTCTCTATGTAGCACTGAATTTCTTGTCGATTCTATCGGCGGGCTGCCTCTTCTAACATTGTATCACCAATCATAAAATCAATATGAGCAACTTCAATAACTATTGGTTAATCCTCCATAACTTCCAAGCATTCATCTCCGGCTTTGAATTCTGATTCCTCAATGTATTGCTTAAATTCTTGCGCACTCAAATCTGGAACATCAACAAGAATATCTCCTTTTACTTCTTCTACCTCTTCTTCGACTTTCAATTCTACTTCAAGTTTTGGTTCTTCTCGAGATGAAATCAAAGCTTGTGAATCCTCTTCACAAGTGACTATAGTAAGCCCATCAACAAGAACCTCTTTTTTCTCTTCCACGTCTTCTTTGACTTCCTTTTCTATTTTGGCTTGAAACTCTTTATCCTTTTTCAAATTCTGTTGCATTTGAAGTTCATCCTCATAGACTTCTTTCGGAGATAAAGGCTTTAATACGAACTTCTGACCTCTATGCGACCACTTGTACTTGTTGGTGACTCCATCTTGTTGTCCATTTCGATCAAATTGTCATGGTCTTCCAAGCAAAACATGAGCCTCTTCCATTGGCACCACATCACAAAAGACTTCATCTTTATAGCTTCCAATCTCAAACTTCAATATGGCTTGCTTGGTGACCTTAATTGGTCCATCTTCATTAAGCCATTGAAGAGTGTAGGGTTTTGGATGTTTCAATGTGTTTAACCCCAATTTCTTCACCGAATATTCACTCACCAAATTAGTGCAACTCTCTCCATCAATCACAATTTATAGTAGCTTACCATATACTAAGCATCTTGTGTGAAATAGATTATCCCTTTGTTCGAGATCTTGCTCTAGATTTGGGCTCCCTATCGTCAAAGTAGCTTCGGGTTGGATTACCATTGCTGGCGCATTATTCCCCTTTAACCCTTGAAGAATAACTTCCCTCGTCTTGAGCATTTGCTTCATCAGCTCCATCAAACGTTGATTTTGCTCTATTCCTGATTTTCAAAGGCGATCAAGAACCACACAAACAAAAAACACAACAATTTTTTTTCTACTCACGATAAGCTTTGTGGCTGATTAACTTTTTTTTTATTTTTTTTTACTTTTAACTCTTCACTACGTAATAGAAAGATAATGACTTTTTTTCTCTTTTTTTTTTACAAAACAAAAGGAACGAAAATCACTATAGTTTTTTTTCCCTTTTTTTTCTCTATCAATTAATGGAAAAAATACTTTCAAGAAATATTTTGTTTTGCCGCTGAGTTTGAACCAGTAATCTTCAAATCGCCGCTGAGTTTGAACCGGTTATCTTCAAATCGCAATTGAGTTTCAACCGGGCTCCTGATACCACTTGATATGATCCAAATTTGAAGAGAATCCTCGAACTCAGATGATATGACCAATTTCCTCTTTTGAGATAATTGCACTCTACGCTCATACATGCGGTTGCAGTCCAAACCACAACAAATCGCTAATTTATGCGGTTTGGTTAGACCACACCTGTTAGCTTGCGGTCTATTTGCAACACGGTTCAATTAATTTACAGTACGATTCAGTTTATAACAATGTGGTGCGTCACAAGTCGAACCACACCGTTGACCTCTAGTTGGTAAAGGATAGGGTGCTGACCACAAATTTGTTAGCATGGTGCTAATACTGGCTTCAACAATAGGAATATTTTGTTTTGATGACTTTTTTCAATGGGTTGACCACAATTAATGTGGATTCATAAAAGGAGGGACACATTTATCATTATTAAAAATTAAGTAAGCATATATGTAGGGGTGGTATTCGGTATTAACGGATACGGACATACCGAATACCAGCGGTATCGGTATTCAGGCGGGAAGTTTTCCATTCGGCAATACCGGATACTTGGCAGTAATTACCGACGATATATCGGTATACCGCAATACCGAAGCTTAAAAAAAAACGCAGCGGATTTGGGAATTGGGGGTAAACTAAACCCTAAATCCAAATTGTCATAGACCTCGCCAGTTGCCTCCCCTGCTGCACACCGCGCTCGAGCTCCACCTCCATTCTCCTCTGATTCAATCCGAAAGGCGAAGGGGGCCTCGCCGCCCCCATCCCTAGTCGCCGCCCCTAGGCATCTTGCTCGCATCTCCGTCTTCCTCTTCTCTTCACCACCACCAGCCAGCATGAGTCCCCGAAGCCAAAATCGATCTCGCCTCCCCAGCCCCAGGCATCTCCGACTTCCTCCTCTTTACCATCAAGCACTAGCAGCAGTCGCCGATGGAGAGAGCTATACCGCCCCCAGCATCTTCATCATCCTCTTCTCTTCACCACCAGCATCAGTCGCCGACGAAAAGAGCTACGCCGTCGGCCGCCGCTTCTTGAAACCGCCAGGAGGGCCAGGGTACAAAGGTCGACTTCCTCTTTGCCATCCCCTCGCTAATCGTCTTCTCCATTTATTACCCGGTATTTGGTATACCGGTTTAATACAGATTATCCGGTATACCAGTTAACATCCGGTATTGGTACAATGCCTATTTCCGGTATATACTGAATACCGGATTATCGGTATCCGATATACCGGATACCGACCGACTACCAGCCCTACATATATGTGTGTGGCGTTGCACATTAATTTTGCGTCTAGCATGTCACCACAAGTATCATGAAGCAAAAAATAAAATATAGACCATAAACACAACAAATTACACGACAAATACCATAAGCATACCAGAAAGCTTATAAAGCATACCCGAAGATCACCACGCCATAAAGTCTGTAAAGCATAAAAACTCAAAAGTATACCACAAGTTCCATGAAATATAGTAGAATTCTAAAAAAAAAACATATTGCAAGTCCCCTGAAGCAAACCACGAGTTTCTTAAAAGAAAACAATAAGTTTATTAAAATGCATAACAAGTTTCTTAAAGTAGATCATAAGTTTCTTGAAGCAAACCAGAAACCTTATAAAGAAAACTACAGTTTGATCAAAGCATACCACATTTTTCTTAAAGCAGACTACAATTTTATTAATCCAGACCAAAAATTTCATAGAGCATACTAGAATCCTCATAAAGCATACCACAATTCTATTAAAGCAGACCATAAATTTTCTAAAGTAAACCAGAAACATCATAATGCAGATAACAAGTTATTAAGTCAGACCATAAATCTCATAAAGCATACTAGAAACCTCGTAAAGTAGACCACAAGTTTATTAAAGCAAACCACAAGTTTCTTAAAGCAATACTAGAAACTAGGGATGGCTATTTGGTCTGGGCTTTTTGATTTTACCCGAGACCGAACCAGGATTGGAGCAAACAATCCAATTCCTTCTTCGGGCTTAGATTTGAGGTAAAAAAAACCGTTCGGGACCGGATCGAAAACCGGATAAGGACCGGATAAGAGAGCCCAACACCCGAAATTAACCAACTCCTCACTTTTTCAAGCCTCATATCACTCAAATCCCACAAGTTCAATCTAAAATCAAGACCGAATTGGGACCAGACCGGTTTAAGACGGATCGGATCAAGACTGGACTGTATCGAATCCAATCTTTGGTCTTCATATTCCCAAAAAGACCGGACCGGGACCAGATCAATTTGAGCCAATTTAACCGGACCGGACCGTATAGTCACCCCTACCAGAAACCTCATAAAACACATCATATATGTTTATTAAGTCAGACCAGATATCTCATAAAGTAAACTAGAAATATCATAAAGCATACTTCAAGTTTCTTAACGCAGATCACGAGTTTCTTAATGCAGACTATAAGTTTATTAAACCATACCAAAAAAGCATACTAGAAACCATAAAAGCATACTAAAAATCTCATAAAAATATATCACAAATTTCTTAATGCATATTAGAAGTCTCATAAAATTGTACCTAACTATAATATTCTTATAATTAGTATTAGTAGGATAATGTTGTTAGCCTCTATTCGCTTTTTAATCTGTTTGGCAAAAATTTGAAAGCAATAACATGATTTTGGTTCCCGGCTGATGAAGCCTTTGCTACATCTGCTGCTTACCCTTTTTGGGGTCATTAATTCCCCCCACATGCCAGTATTTCACATAATAGACGAAACAAGATTTTTGAGGTGGAGGGATGGAGGCCGTCAGCCTGTAACTGCTAGTTTGGCCGAATTGAGTGGCCATGGTGCAAATGTTGGTTATGCAACGACCCAACTTCACTTTTCTTCTTGCTCTCTATTACCATATTCAGCTGCATGCCTCTCCCTCCCTTGAGTTTTTTTTTTTTAGTAACGCAAGAAAGACAAGACTCAACACAAATTATAACGTGCATGAGAGTTTTAGATGAGTGAAAGAGCTAACTAATTAGTAGAGCTAACATTCTTATTCACTTGTGTGGTCGAGGTTTAAAGGGTTTCAAAAGGTCATGATGTAGATTACCTAAAAAGAACAAAGAGGTCATCATGGACACAAGATCATGAGATGGAAATGAACAATGGTAGAGCTGGAAAAATCGGTGTTTGTGAATCCGTATTTCGTACCATATCAGTGGCTCAACCTGGAAAACTTTCTTATCGAAACTTAAAACCGTAAGTAGGTTTAGCGATATGAAATGGTTGAACCCTGGTTAAATCACGATTTCAATACAAAGTATTCTACGAAGAAAAAAAAATTCGATACAATCTCCAGTATGGTTTCGCAATCCTTACTGCAAACTCTCCACTCTTCCTTCCCTTTTCCTTGACTTATTTCCCCCTTTCTCGGCTTTCAACTGAATCCATATAATAAAATGGGTGGTTTGTGATATTTCACCTTACTACGATCAAACTGTATATAGCAAATGAATTATCGCTAGTTTGGCTGGTACGATACGAAAATCCTATATCAAATTGTCTCAGGGGCGGAGCTAGGACTTCGAGGGGGGAGGGGGGCCCACCCTAGGTTACATGTAGCTCCGCTATACGATACGAAAATCCTATATCAAATTGTCTCAGGGGCGGAGATAGGACTTCGAGGGGGGAGGGGGGCCCACCCTAGGTTACATGTAGCTCCGCTCCTGAATTGTGCATCTATAATACTGGCCCACCCTAGGTTACATGTAGCTCCACCCCTGAATTGTCCATTGAATTATTTATTTATTTCAGTTTTGATTGGTATTATTCCTATATATTATATTCAGGGTTCAAGAAGGCGCGCCTATGCGCACGCCTAGGCTCAATTAGGCGCTAGGCGGTGGAGGATCGCCTTGACTTGGCCATAGGCGTTGAAAAAGGCGCTGGTAGCGCTTAGTAGGTAGGAATAGCGCCTAGTGGAGAGAAGGCGTTCCTAGGCGAGCTTAGGCGGTTAAACCCAATACTCTTCGTTTTGTCCTAGAAAATCAGTAACTTGCCTCTTGCCCTAGAAAATCAGAAACACGGAAAGTAACATCTGCTGCCGCCCTAGCTCTCGCCCCATTTGTTGCTCTCTGCCGCCGCAGGAGAAAGTCATCGATCACTCTTCTCGCCTTCACACCGCTCCGCTGCTATAGTGGGAAATAAAGTCGAAACTCGTCAATTTCTGCTCCTTCCTTCTCCTTGGTATGTAACACAAACTTCGTGCCTCTATAAGCACCTATTAGCAGATGATTGGTCACTATTTGCTTGTTATTTGTTATGTTAAGTGTTTACTGTTAAGAACTAGGCATTGCTAATTTTATATGCACTTGGATTATATGAATTATTCCAGAAAACAGGAAATATTTGAGAATTTTTCCATTTATGATCTAAACGCCTAGGCGCGCCTAGGCTACGCCTAATCGGGCAAGACGCAAGTCAGGAGCCGAGCGCCTGCCTTACGCCTAGCGCCTTTTAGAACCTTGATTATATTTCAAAAATATTATCTTATGTAATTATTATTATATATATTAAGTTGTTATCGATTAAACCAGTATTATACCCCTAAATATTATTTTGCCTAACATTTATTGAAAGATAACAATTTGATGTCGATATTGTTTACAGGGCTACTGATAAGAACAGGGGGGAAAAGCCAAAGCGATGAATCTCAACCATATACAAGTACGTACCCTTAGCTTGGTGGATTGGAGGGTGGAGCCGTGAATGAATGTGGAAGGGGACAGTTTAATTTAACTCCAACACAGCTCAGCCACCCCTCTTTTCTTTTCTTAAATATTTGGCCGACCCTCACCCTCATATGCTGACAAATTGGGAAGTGGAAAAAAAAGCATACTTTTCAATTTCCCCCTATCCAACATTAATAAGATTTTTTTTATTGGTAGAATAAATAAGACTGCGAGAGATTAGCTTGACAAGTTTTACAACAACAAAAAAAAAATATATATAGATTAGCTTTTCAAGTGAGGGAGAAGAAAAGATCCCGTGGATATTCCCCGCTGTTTTAGTTATTCTCCTCCAAACATTAATTATTAGTCAAATATTTCTCGTATTTTTTTTATTAGTCAAATTTATAAAATTATTAATAATTAGTCAAATATTAATATTTCAAAGTTTTAGTATTTTAACTATAAAAATAGTTACAAAATTATTAACGATAACATAAAAATGACTAATATTTTGATGCGCTTATCCCTCTTATTATATTATTTAAGTGATTTTAAAGTTTGAGAAGAGAAACTCTTAGGATTTTGCTACGGTGACATGCATGTCACCGTGACATGGATTTTTTGGTCGACCTAATCCAAAATGCGGTCGACCGAATTGACTAATTCATATATGTGAGGTTCCGAGACGCGGTCGACCTTTTACATAATATGGTCGACCTCTTTGGTGGTCTTACATAATATGGTCGACCTCTTTTTATGTGTGAACAATTATGATTTCTGTTTTATTGTATTTCTTGTTAGTTTGTTTAGTTGTTATGCTATGAATTGATGAGTCCTTGTTATCATTATTTATGACTATTTATGATAGTTTGAAACATAATTTATACGAGCAAAAGAACCACACAAATCGACGTACATAAGCAAAAAAGACACGGGCATAGGTTGACTTTCTTGCATTCGGTCGACCTCGTACCGGATTAGGTCGACCTCGAAACCAACACTTGATCTTCATTTTACCTCAAATGATTGGACACTTTGATAGAACACTTATCTTCTATCTGGTCGACCTCTTTCCTTATCTGGACGACCATTTTGTTAATGACTGCCATCAAGTGGTCGACCTATATACCTTTTCGGTCGACCATGTTGTTTCTGATCGACCAAAAATAACAACTTAAACTAAGTGCGGTCGACCAGGTGGTCGTTGAGGTCGACCGCAATGCTTTCTCGTGCTGCCCAAATTAGTCAATTCGGTCGACCGCCTTCAAGAATAGGTCGACCGAAAAGTCCATGTCACGGTGACATGCATGTCATAGTAGGCATACCCAAACTCTTATTATATTATTTAAGTGATTTTAAGAATTTGAATGGGTATCACTTATCCCCGGAATGGAAGATTATATTTCAAAATATTGATTTATAAGACTATCATGAGTCGTTTCTTTGATTTTCAGATCTTACTGATTTTCAGAGTGTAACTTTCTTTCTTAAATCAATATAAGATTATCTTTTATAAAAAAAAACTACCATAGATTCATAGTACCGCTTGATTGGTAATTTGGTTTTCAATCTCACCATAAGAAAAAAAAACATTTGGCTTTATGAATATTTTAAAGGGTACGTACTACGTACTGATTAATTTAATTTTTTCGTCACCTAAATGTTTGTCATTTTGTTTAATCGACTGACTTATAAATCATCTAATCAAGTGCAGAAAATATTTATTTTCGACTTTTGATTAAATTTATTAATTTAATGATGTTTCTACTTTTGTTTTTTCAAAATGCCACTTGCATTACCAAAACCAAAATGATACATAATTCGGGGTTATAGATATAATATGTCCATCTACGATGACGTTTTATTAAATATGTCCCTCTACTATTTTTTACATCAAACATGCTCCTGTACTTTGGAAAAATTATCAAACATGCATTTTTGTTGAAATTTTTATCCAAAAATCGTTAACCACGACCAAACTTTGGTTTGGGTGACACAAATGTCTAAAATATTCGTAATAATTTCACTTTAGAATTTTTTTGGTTCTTATGTATAGTCAAATAATTCTAATAAAATTTCACTTTGACGAGACCTAGAGAAATAAATCATGGTCAAAACTTATAATTTCCCTCCCATTTGCCGATGTTGGGTCATCTAAATTTCGATTCAACCATGATTGGCGATTTTTTCAATGGAAATTTCAACAAAAGGGCATGTTTGATAGTTTTTCCAAACTACATGGGCGTGTTTGATGTAAAAAATAGTAAAGGTGCATGTTTGATAAAATGTCATAGTAGAGGGCATATTATACCTATTAGGCTATAACCCTAATTCGGGACTCCGATAAGAGCAAAGCTTGGAAATCAAAACCAATACCAACAACAGGAAACAAAAGCAAGACCTTCTTACCCACTACATGGACTACCTTATTGTTTTGCCTTCCTATAACCCAAACTTTCATTCTATGAATTCTGCAAATAGGCGATGAAGCTCCTGATAGATGGCTCGTCCTCTGGTATCATGAAGCGACCCCTGGTTCACCTTATTAATGAATACCTTCGCATCTCCTTCAAACATCATTTTCTTAAAAACTCGTCAGCAGATACCAACCACCTTAACCATCCTATGGCTTGAAGAGTTCCCCTCCATGAAGTGCCTAAAGAACACCGCAAAATTTTGTGTCGGCAACCGGACCAGCTCTTGTCGGAAATTAGAAGCCTCCCAAAGGGCCACCGCCACCGGGAACACAAAAAAAGTGCTCTAGTGACTCTTCCTCTGCCCAACACACTAGACAACACGCCAAGAGTGGAACCTCTCGCAGGCGTCAAGCTTCTATATTAAGAGCACACGTTCGAGCGTAATGATTCTTCAACTTACGAAATACGAACTAGTTTTTTTTATTGAGTTAGACCATGCTATTTATTCAACAATAGTCAATCATGAAAACTCGGTGTGCGCCATGGGAAAAACTACACCATGGCTAATACGCCCTCTGTTACCTTGAAAATTTTAAAAATCAAATATGAATGCGCGAAAGTTATGAAAATTACGTATTAACTAGATTAGATTTAATAAATCCTAATCGATATCGCCTAGCGGAGGAGTAATTATATTTTAACGATAGTTTTTACACATAAGCAATAATTTTATTTTTCCAAAGACAAATATTGTCAAACATTCAATTTTAGTCATGAAAATAAACATCTTTTTTCCTTAACAATTTATTATCACTGTTTAGCATGGGTAATTTATATTCTTAATCATTTAACTTAAAACCTGATCAATTAAGTTTTCTAGCAAACAAAATTATATTTTAATGAGAATCTTTTAAATGTAAGCTATACCTTTATTATTCATATGCAAATGTTGAACATATCATAGTAAATTTTATTTTGAGCTAATTTAATTATTTCAAAAAAAAATCTTCAAGATGCAATTTTTTTTATTACCCATTTAAAATAATACACTAAAAATTTCTTACCCGGTCTCAGAATCCTGACTCCGGCCTCTGGATGCATGCGTAGCCTAGCTACTTGATCAATGCAATGAAAAAAAGGGAGTTAAGGAGGAGATGCATGATTGGACGGTCGCCCAATGAAGAGGCAGTAGTATTGAATTGATGCGATTAAGTTTGCTGTTTCCCCTTTTTAGATTTCAGTGGAGTAGGAGAGGATGCCACCCAAGTCTTTAACCTTTAACCCAAACAAATAAAATAGTACCATGGCACTAAGTGTGAATGGGATAAGATAATTTGATTGTTTTTTGTTTGACTAGGATCATGAAATCTTTGAGGGTACTGAAGTTTGTGGATAAGTTAGTGGAAGTGGAACAGAAGAATTCGTGTGAGACAATGTGTGGGTAAGTTTCTCTTTTCATTATGATTTTTAGGGATGCACTCAAGGTTTGTATGTAGGGGGGAAAAATCGTCATTTTAGTAATTGAAGAATGGTGAGTAAACTAATCTATGGCAATGAAAGAACACAATGATTTATGTGGTATTTAGATGATCACGTTAGTAATTATACGCTCTAGTTCTATGATTTATTGTTCATCAACTACCTAAAAAATATATTTGATAGATATACATACTTATTTATAGGGCTAATACCAATAGGAAACCCCAAGTATTAACTTTGTGCCATTTGTATCCTAAAGTATTTGATACGACAATTGTGTCCCAAAGTATTGTAGTTTTGTGTCATTTGTATCCTGACAGTTTCGTTGACCGTTAAAAGTAACGGTTGACCAGACAGACGGCCGTTAGGTCAGCTTCCGAAGCTTGCGTGGCACAATCCTGTTGGCCACGTAGACGACACATAGGCAAACACGTCAGATTAGTAAAAAAAATTTACCATTCTGATTTAAATTAAAAAAAATATGATTTAAAATTAAAAAACCCTTTATTTTAACCCTCTTCATCTTCTTTGTAGCTCCTCTATTTCCAAACTTCTTCTTTGCGAGAGGGTCGTCGCGAGCAGAGGGCGTCGCGAGCAGAGGGCAGAGGGTCGTCGCGAGCAGAGGGCAGAGGAGAGACTGCGATAGCTCCCTCGCGTCGGAGTGGCGACGACGCTGGGTTTCAGTAACGCGGAGCGGCGCCGGTTCGTGGTGATTTGGTATTCATTGCGGCGAGGATAGTGGTGCGACGGCGTGCTTCGGAATTAGTTTGTCGAGGAAACCAGGTGAGAAGCTGTTGTTGGGTTGTTTTAGGGTTTGATGTTGGGTTCTCATTCTCCATAATGAATGGGTTTTGTGGCAGCAATTAAAACATGTCGGGAAGGAGATTCGGCCAAAGCACTTGTGACTCCAATTCTTCCAACTCTCGAATCGTGAAGTGTGGGCATAATATACCAGCAAAGTCTTATGTTTCAGGGACAGAACTCAATCCGGGGAGGGGATTCTACTGTTGCCCATATTGGAAGGTAATTTATGCATTATTTGTTTAGTTGGGGGATTTTATTCGCAAACAACAGCTCACTACATCTTGATTTATTTGTCAGGAGCCTTCAAAAAATTGTATATTCTGGCGTTGGGTGGATCAGGGTAATGATGAAGAGGAAACCCCTAGCTCCAATGTGATTGTGGCAGATGATGAAGACATTAGGACGAAGTATGCTTCGATGGAGATTCATGTTACGAGCTTGAAGGAAAGCTTGAAACTTGCCGAAGAGAAAGCTGAGCGAAGGAAGCAGGCTAAAAAATGTTTGTTTGATGATTTAGTTAGCATTAGGGAGGAAAACACTAGGCTGGTAGGGGAACTGAAGTTGGCCAATGCTCGATTCTTGTTTGTGTTGTTCCTTTTCGTTGGACTGCTTGTAGGCATTGCCATTGCAGGACTGAAATGAAGTCTGCAAATGCACATGTATTCTGTAACTTATGGCTCGAGTTTATTTACGATGTTAGCAAACAATCCTGTTTCTGTATGTTATTGAATCTCACGTTGAGGAATTCCCTTGTATGACAGTAAGCAAACAACGATAGCATCATCTTATAAACATACCATTCAAACATCCTGATTCCTGAATTGTTCAACAGAAGATGATCAATATCATAGTCTGAACCATACACATACATAATTGTGTTGGTCAGTTACAAAATTAATCCATTGTTTGGGAATCTTACATGATTTCCTCCGGATATAACGCAACCATATTTGCGCAAAATAAACATGACCATCCATAATATCCATAATCTACTACGTTAACCCTACATCCCCTAATACCACCCATTTACAACCACTTTCCTACTGCTGCTGGCTCGGCTGTGTCGGTGGTGGTTGTGATCCTCCTTCAGCAATCACCGTAGGCGTTGACCCGGTACCAAGGTTGCCATATGGCCTGCCACTTCTCAACACCCTTCCTGGTCTATCTGGACCATTTAGTATCACATATGTGTTTCCTAAATCAGTGTGCAACACACCAATTCCTTGGTTGGCCTGCAAATAATTGAAGTGAGTTACTATACCGCTAACATGTCAAAGTTGTCGAGTACAATGAAACGAATAACTTACCATCCTAACTTCTCTGTCTTGAGCACGTCTACTAGTGACAGCACGATTGATGTGTGCTTCCTACCATTAACAAAGAAAAGAACATTCAACCACCCACACTTCTGGCGACATTCAGCACGCTTCTTATTCTTGTCACTTCTCGTCCACTTGATATCGGCTCCAATTGAGATGGAATGCTCCTCTCCACTGCCACTTTGAACTGCTCCGGGGAATTGAAGCTCATTCCCACCGTGAACTTTAGTGTAGAATGTTCACATCTGGGGTCATAGTGGGGACCGTCATAAATAGGATCAGCTGGCTCTTCGTCTAGATTCCCACGAACATGTCGTGAGTCAACTGAACCTCTATATTCTGATTCGGGTAGAGTTTGGTTTCCCACTTGTTCTGCCCTTTCATGTGCCATATCTTCAGCTTCGGGTTGAGTTTGGTTTCCCCCTTGTTCTGACTGTACATGTGGGATAGCTTCAGCTTCTTCATCTTCAGCTTCTTCATCTTCAGATCCCATAGCATTTGAGGGAACATCTTGTTCGGTCTGCTCATAATCAGTTACAGATTCCTGCTCCACAGCTTCACCAGTTGCATCTTTAATGGTTCGAACTCTCATCCGTCTTGCTCTAATCCCTTGATTCTCCAAAGCATCGACGAACTCATCATCAGAAGTGCGCACATCATCATCCATAAGATGGATGATGTCTCGATTCTGTGACTCCTCATCACCTTCTGTATCATAGTCATCACTGTTCCCTCCACCAGCCTCTTTATTATCTCCAACTTGAGTTTCTATACCTTCCATAAAGATGACAATTTTTTCATTTTCAACTGCATGAATCAGTCCATCCATTACCTCGGTGTCGGACCTTATTTCAACCAAACCATTTCCCAAATTATGCGATGGAGCCATATACCACAAGCGCTTGACCCTAGCGTATTCAAAGTGGACAACACCAAGTTGTTGTAACTGGAAGTAGGAGATGTAGTCTAGGTCCATGTCAACTTCTTCAATCTTGCCATTTAGGTAGCGAGGAACCTCCTCAGAATAGTCCATTTTCCCACCATGGTGGACTATCAATTCCAAGTACGTAGTCATCCTGCACGTTACATAACATGGTTAATATTACAAATCCTCGATTATATTAATCCAATCACATACTAGGGTCAATAATTTTCTACCATTAAAAGCATTCCCGAAAGTTGCTAAAAGACAACTTTGCAATCTAGCAATCCACAAACCCGTGACCTTTATGAATTGAATATTACAACTCCAATACAACCAAATCACTATACATGGATGGAAATGACCAGAAGGTGCTTTTGGAATTGAATTCGTACCTGTTGCTCAACTCGCAAAGGGGGTAATCTCGTCTTCACAGCTTCGTCGTGGTCCCTGCTTTCCCCTTCTACTTCCAGCGAATCTTACAGAGCAAAGCCACTTCGTACCCACCACATTTACTTTCTTGTGCGATTACCACCTTCCTTTCGCTTCCTACCTACTTAATTGACCTTCAAATAGCTCCACAACTCCAGAAAAACGGACAAGCCCCTTCGCTCCAAAACCCTAGAAATTTTGGGCGAAACAAAATTCCATACAGCCCGATACCTCTGATAGTAGAGGCATCATCTACTCCTCACAAGAAGATGATACAACCACTCGCGCAAGGTCGGCGACGATGATTGCAGAAGAAATCGCGCAGGCCCCTTCGTTCCTCCCTGCCCGCCGCGCCCGAAGGTTTCGAAGTTGCCGTCGAGGATGTCCGTCCCTGCGCCGCGCCCGATGTTTGAGATGTTGACAGACAAAGGAGCTGGCGAATCGACTCCCCTCTGTTCGTCGGGGAAGAGAATCGGAGAATCGGGAGAAAGGTTAGGGTTCTTGAGTTTCTTTGGGGGAAGTCGAGGGAGGGGAGGGGTAAAAGTGATTCGGGTTCGGGTGAAACCCCAATTTCATTTAACTTTTTTTTTTAATATGACGTGTAAACACGGGCTCGAGTTTGTAAATAAAAAAATCCACCTAGACGACACATCAGCGATGACCTGTCAATTAATTCAAAATTAACGGTCAACGGTAGTCAACCATAACGGAAAAATACTTTGGGACACAATTGTCGTATCAAATACTTTAGGATACAAATGGCACAAAGTTAATACTTGGGGTTTCCTATTGGTATTAGCCCTTATTTATATCCTTGTTTACATTTTTAGGTCATAGGGTTCTAGCAACTACTTAGACGAGTGTATGCATGGTGACAGCATGCATGGGAAGTGGATTGCTAAGACATCAGCGCCGCGCTATTATTGGACAAACTAGTGATCAAGCACATTGATCACCTCTCAACTGAGCTTTTTCGATGCAACGTGCCATCATCGCACTTGTTTGGAGCGATCTTCCTCTATCAGTCTGAACCAATCGCATGTCTCTAACACGAACTTGATGGGTTGCTTTAATTTGAGCGAACAATCAATGGTTCGCTTCATATTTGGGCAATCCACTTTAATCGCTTTATGATTCAGTGAACCACGTTATGGTTCACCGGTGTGCCAATCGGACCAGCCCAACTCTAGTATTTTGAAACAAATTTAGTGCAAGTGTGTTGGAAATTTTTAGTAACTCAAGCATTTTGGAAAAATCCAAAGAATAATATTGTTTACTTACTTAAACGTAGAAACTTGGTTTAACACATATAATTGTATTCCAATATTTCCCCTTTTTTCCTTCACTAATAATCCTAATCCTTTATAAACCCTAAGTGATGGTAATTTATGCATGCTAATTTAGACACATTTGATTCTTGATCGTTTCTTGATCATTTACCTTGAAAACACTTTTCCTTTATCCATTTTTACACTAGGTTGTTTTTCTTTGTCATTTTTCAGGTCCTAATATGTGGACAGGGCTGGGATTGAGTTCTAGGGCATTTGGTGGCAAAAAAAGAGCAAAGGAGGGCCTACAAGAATTCTTACGACCATGGACATGGAAGTCATAACCGTGAGAATCAAGTTTCCAACTATGCAACAATTTAGGAGTTCTTAGGCATTTTCACGACCAGCCTACCCAAAGTCACGACCGTGACTTTCCTTCTCCTCCTAATCATGACTTTTCCCCTATCTTAAGTGTTGTGATTTGTTTTGGTTCTTCGCGACCATGAACTCTCACCCACTTGAGATTTAGGATTTTGAATTTCTCCTTTACCCGGGTATAAGTACGTTTTCTTAGAGTTTTGAACTTCAAAACACCCAAGAAACAAACCCTAGAGAGAGGGAACTCGACCAATTGATGCATATTTTGTGAATCATCTTTGCCTTGATCAAGTATTGTGATTTCTACTTTGACCTACTAGAGAGAATATCAGATTAGCTTGATTAGAGCACTCATTGATTAGAAGTAGGGGTTGATGCGCTAAAGTGAGTCTACCCATTACTTTTGTATTGGATGACATTCCAATAGACGGTCTAGGCCAAATTTCCTTTGTTGGTTGTCTTAGTTGAGGGTAGAATCCCTCTAAGCAACTCACTCAAGAGGACCTTGAATGCTTTAATCGATATTCAAAGTCAATTAAGGACATTGTTAATGATGATGTAGAGGATAATTGTTCTCCAAGATCGAAGTTGCACTCTTTGTAAGATTCCTTCTCCCAACTTGAGTTTCACTCATGATGGGTGTGGCTTGAATTCTCTTCCATTGATCTTGATGCTCTTTCTTTGTTGATGAACTCCTCCACAATCTCTTGGATGTTGGTGGGATCGTGTTCCTTTCCTTTGTTGGATTTAATGTTGGTCTGATCATCAACATTTCATATTGGAGACTCTTCTTAAGGCTCCTGGTCTTTACTGTTGGTTCTTCATTATCAATGCTATTATTAATTTTCTTGGGAGGTTCTGGAACCATCTTTGTATGTTTTCCTCTGTAGATAATTCTGAGAGCTAGCTCCATCTCTTTGGTAGTTAGGTTATCTCTACACATATCTTATAGATCGTCTTCATCATATGCCCCTGTGAAGTGATACTTTGTTGTAAGCGGTTTTATGTTGAGTAGAGGCCTCTTGTTTTGCTAGGTGCTTGTTCGATGGTGCTTGCTTTGAGCTTTGACGTTTTGATGCCCATGATGCTCCCTCTTTTCGGTATCACGTGTTTGTATGATTGTAATGACTTCTTCGAGTTTGAGTTATGCAAAACAAAATCAAATAGAGTGTAATTTTTTCTTTTTATAAAATAAAAATCAACTAAACCGAACCGAAACCAAATTACCCTTGGTCGGTTCGAAATTCGAAAGACAAAATTCAATATTTCAAAAACCAGGGTCTGCCCAACCGAACCCGATTTCCGAACTCCGAACCGACCAACCAAACTTACACAAGCCCGCTACATCTATTTTCCCATTTCTCTACTGAAATCCTAGTCTAGCCCTAACCTCACAACAATCGTTTGTGAAGCCTGAAGGCTTAGCGACAATTTTGTGGTGATTGGTGAATAGAGTTTCTCGACGGCAAAATAGGAGAACGACGGCGGAGTTCGAGTCCCCACCGGCGATTGCAACAATAGCTGACGAAGGGAGGAAAAAAGGCTTGGCAGATTGGGTGGAGAGCACAAATCCTTGAGCTCTTTCAAGATCTGCCAGTTTCGACGCCATCGCGGCATCGCCCCCAATCCAAGATCTGCTCGACGCCATCGCTTCCCTTTAAGGCTTCAACCCAATACAAAAAAGCAGCACGAAATCGATGAGAGACGCTCAGGCGAAGGAGAAAACAAACCAAAAAATTTCATGCATACTTGGATATTAAGCCTTACTAACCTCCAACCTTCATTGTCGGAGTCATCACAATCATCGATGTCAATCGCCGTCGCTGTCACCACTGGGTTGTTCTCTCCATCAATCATCATTGTTGTTGAGTATAGAGACGGAAGGAGAAATTAGGGCTGGGCATGCGGGCGGATCATCCGCGGGTTTGGGCCGACCCATCCGCATTTGACCCGAATTTCGTTAAGTGGGTGGGTCTGTGGGTGGGTGACGGGTTGCGCTGGGAGCCATCCGCCGGGTGGTGGGTGGGTTGTGGGTGAGTGTGCGGGTGACCCGCTCAACCCAACAGCAAAAAGATCAAATTCGTTGGCGCTAGAGAGAGGAGAGTGGAGACGTTAGATATAAACTCGGACTGCTCCTAGAGTTTGAACCTCAAAGCCAACCTTCCAAATAGAGATCCCCTCTTCTTCCCTTTACTTTTTCCTCTAATTCTTGTGCCTAGATCACCGCTCTTTCCTTTGCGGAATTATTTTCCTTAGTTCCTTGCACCTAATAATCGTCTCAATCTGTAGAAAACTCTTTCATAATAGAATTTCTATCCAATTTAAGAACTAATTCGACATTTTTCGCCCTATTTCAACTTCTTGTTTCCCTCGATGATTCTCTTCACCTATTATCATGTCAAGTTGACTCCTTTTTAATATATACATTGTGATGTGGGTGAACCCACAAACCCACCCGCATCATCCACCATCCGCCCGACCCAACCCAAGACTAAATGTGGGTGGGTGGTGGGTTAAAAATTATCAATCCGTTTAAGCGCGGGTGGGTGCATTTTATGGTCAAAATCCACCCGACCCACCCAATGCCCACCCCTAGGAAAAATCACCGTTGCGTTGTGCTCTAAAGAGAGAGAAAGAAAGAGAGATAGTGAAAGAATTTATTCTGCGCAGTAATAGTAAATGGGGAGATAGGGTAAGTGCCTAAGTGGCCAAATGGGTGGAGAGAGTTGATCTATGAAACTTCGAGTGTGATCTTAAAATTGAATCGAATCGGGATATATTTCAGTTTATATTCGGTTTGCTCCATGAACTACTTCAGGGATTCGATAATCATCTTTTCGACTTGATTTGAACCGAAATGAACGAAATCCCCCCCCCCCCCCCCCCCCCCTTCTACTGGACGCATCCAAGACATGGATGGACCTTAGACAGCCCAACATTGTCCCATCACAACAAGCTCATCATAAAATCCCCACCGCTGCAATTGAGAAGATTGAAGTTTGAACGGAGAAAGATCGCGTATCCATTTTCCATAAGAATTCACAAAATGTCAAGCAAACTTCTACCACGTCTGTCAGGACACACAAGCAAAGCAACTGAAGTCATTCTACAGTTTGTTCTTATTCAAAATCACCAAACATTACAACATCTCAAGCCGCCGCCAGTCATTGATGTTGAGAAACAAAAGATTTCATCAGAAACAGGTTCCATAAAAAGTGTCATCTCCCACCCAAAACACCTCTGACGAAGAATTCTGCTTCAGAGGTGTCGGAAACACTTCTCTCTAACAATCCAACCTGTGACCGTAACTCTACAGTGGCGATTACACTTGACGACATGATGCAAACCTGGTACACGTACTTCTTTTCTTGATATTTTGCTTCAACTTATATCAATGAACGCCATAGCAAATTTACACGCAAAACAAGAGAAGACAGCACAACAAGTAGTCTTACTGAAACACATGCGGATTGGACTGGAAGAATTATGATTCTGCAAGAAAGAAACATTGTTCATATGTATAAGTTGGAACCCATAGCAAATAACAAAAACAAACTGCAAGTGAACATAGAGCTGCATATGAGAAGCCAGACTGTCAATGTGTCGAACTGAAAACAACATACATGATCTTTTAAATTGTCTTCACCGAGTATAATATCTAAAATCGAATACGCCGTCAATGATTTTAACAAAATACGCTCTAAATGGCATAAAGAGAGGTGGGCATTCACATTTTAAGAGGGATGTGCAGCTTGGCCTTTACAGAGACAGAATCCTAAAACGAGCTGTCATTTCTCAACTAATGAACTAATAAACATTTTTACCAGATTAGTTTGCATTTTCAGAGTCTGTAAAACCTACGATTTCTAGTATTTTAAGCAAAAAGGAAAATAGATGCAAGCAATCCCATATTTGCTATCAGGCAGTCATGCTTAATAAATCATCCCGAGGAAAGTCCAGATTTCTCACTCCAGTTCCTACAATGATCACTGTTTGATGACATTTACTATACTTATAACCCTTCACCTGTTGACAAAAGATACCCAGCTTATTGATGACCCAACTCAACCTTTTTTAACAAGTCGGTCACAATTACGGGAAACAAGCAAAAGTCAGATCGAAGTAGAGCTAAAATATTAATCTGATACATAGCAACTCACAAGGCTTCTTTGTCAAGAATGTAAAGCAGTTGCAAGGTGATTCAGCTCAAACAGATAACTCGGGGTCGGAAAGCATAACCCATTGGTAAGAATTGCCAGAATGGTTGTTGAAAGTAAACAAAGTCATACATTCGAACTAATAAACAGAAAAAACCAGTGGCAGAGAGAATATATTTCTACCCTAGAGTATCATTGTGACAATGAAATTAACCTGATGGCCTAGAAGTAACGACCCAGAAATATGGACATACCTTATTTGTCTATGAAGAAGTTTCCTCCTCCTTGCCCTTTCCCTTGATTATAATGACAGGACATTGTGCGTGGTTTGCACAATAGTTGCTTACACTCCCCAAGAACATCCTGTCGACGAACACCAGATGTTAGCACATCACTTGTGTTCTTGTGTAAGATAAGATCACAGCAGTCCTAGTGAAGCTAAGATGTTTTCACAAATAAACACATATTTAAGATAACTTCATACATGATCTACCCTGATCTACCATTTGAAGGCCTGTCTCTACCAAACCATTGAATCTTGTTTACACATTAGCTTCTACATAACCTGTGACCTTGAAAATTATCTCTACAACTCTTCGTCCACAGAACAGAATCTATCCCAAGGAAACCCATCAACATCTAGAGCTCAAAAGGACACCAGTATATGGCATCCCCAATCACCAAACATCATCAACCAATAATGAACTGCTTAGTTTTCAAGTACAGCACCTTTTGATAGCACCAAAGTCTCGGGAGCCCATCACCAGCAAATCCGCATTAAGACTCTCCACAACTTCACATATCTTGTCTTTGGGATCTCCAATCACCACTTGCGATTTCACAGTAACCTGGAACAGAAATTTCCAGTCCCAATTTGAGATAGAGCTCATCGATGAAGGCAGCAGTTAGAAGCCTGAAAAAAATGAAGTGGGAATGAAAACCTTCTTTTGCCGACAAATCTCCAGGGCGTGATCCAAGATTGCCTGCGTAATTCGTTTCTGGTGCGCCTCAATCGCTGCGGCGAACGCGGGAACCTCCAGATCGACTGATTCCAAACAGTTTCGAGGAACCGACTTAGAGCTCGAACTCGAGCAATTTAACAGATTAAGGAACATCAAACGCGATGGTCGGGCGCAACCGATAAGGGAAGTAGAACGAGTAAAGGAGCAGGAGACTAACTTGGACCGCCGAAAGGTATGGCGCCTGGATTGAGGCCTGCGGCGATAGACGGCGGCGATTGGACGTGGACGACGACGAATGATCCCGGCAATTCGCTGGAGTCGGCGGGAGGAGATCGGAGGTGGACGTTGTCGAGCGCCCACCGCAAGGCGTACATGCTCTCCTCGCTGCCGTCGACGGCGACGACGGCGCACCCGAGGTTGGATGTGGAAGACATGATTGATTGATGGTTGACTGGAGGGAGCTATCAGCAGATGGTGGTGAACTGGTGATTTGGAAGGTTCCGTTTTGATCTTCAACTACTCCCGAAACTCTTTGTGTGAAATTTGTAACGTAATTTCTCCACTTTTCTTAGTCGTACACTCCACTTCGCATAACTCCCACGTGTGAGGAAATCCTTACTAAAAACTTACAACTCCAAATCAATGATCAAGCACAACCAATGACGGGTATGCAATATAGTCGAAGTAAGTTTAGGGGTCATTTGCTTTATGAATTTGAATGATGATCCATCATAGATTTAAAGGAAATCCGTCTTTTGTTTGCAGTTTTTTTAGGGACCAAATCCATGTATTCTCTCTCCTAGGTTAAGCATAAATTATAAGAATTTGATTGGGATTTAGACAACTCATGAAAAAATGCATCAATTGGATATAAACTTCAAGTTCAACGATCTAGATTCTCAAACAATCATCAATCTAACATAGAAAACTAAGGTTCCTCAACAACCAACTGATAAGAGAGTCTACTCCGTATAGAAAGAGAAGAATACGATGAGAAGTGTGAAAACATCATGGTGATGATGATAATCTGCTTCTGGTCAGAAATCCCCCACTCTAGGGATCAAATGTTGAGATCTAATGGTGGAAGGATGACTCAAATCAGCTCCAAAGAAGTTTCTCTCATCACTTTCTCTCTCTAGGGATCTCCCTCTTGTTGTTTTAGATGCAAGAAGTCGGATCCTAGTTAAAATCCTGCCATTGCCCATTTATACCTGAAGTGTGCATGTAACGATCTAAGTCACGATCGTGACTTGCAACATCAGCCCATGACTTTGGACCAAAAACGGCTTTGTGACATTTAGTTGCCAGAGAAGAGGCCACAATTTGGTGTAGGATGTCACGATCATGAGTCATGACTATGACTTTGAATGGTCAAACGTGACCTTCAAAAATGCTCATGGATCTAAGACAAATGTCATGGTCTAAACGTTGATTGTCACGGCTAGACCCTGACTCTTGAGTCTTGTCCATAACCATGAAAAAGCCTCTTCGATCTCAATTAAGGTCACAGTTTGGGAAGGAATGTCATGTTCAAGACCGTCACTCGAGTCCTTCTGGTCGTAACTTCGACTCTCGATCCTCATTGGTCATGTTTTTTCCCCAAATGTCCCAAAATCATTCCTAAACCATATCCACGTGATAGGACCTGAAATATGACATAAGAAGCACAATCTGCATAAAATATCCAATGAACGAATATTACCATGACAAAACGGTCAAAAAATAAAGACCAAAATATGTATAATTAGGCACTAATCAAACCCCAAACTTTACCGGGTAGACCTCACAACTCTACAATGGTGTGGCTCGATAAGCCATTTCGTGTCGTCATACCGAAGACCAGTGACAACATTGCTCAAGCCATCACTACCTGCAAAGACAATGACACCACCATGAACCTCGAGCAGACAAGCCTAATCATGGTCGTTACTATTCCATGTCACAAGCTCACTTGCTCATACTATTGGCGTTTCATCACATGTTTGGAGCAACTATTAACACTAAACATTATCAAACCATAAATTCACAAGAGTGCACCCTTGTTCTCAATTGTGTTTCTATTCTTGCTAAACCATCACGCTTAGCGAGCATGCAAAGACAAACCGCTATGCTTACATGAACTATGATACAACAAATCCCATATTCACATCGAGTTGGAACGTGCCCTCGAACCACTAGCAAATCCATGTAAAAACAAGTGGCTCGGCTACGATGTCGTTATGCCATACTACTTTAGATAAAAACAACCTCGTTGTTTCCCCTTGATGGCATCGTCAAATTCACAATGTCGCTGAACTCGCATGGATGTCGAGCTCTCGGGATCGTCGAACACCTCAATGTTGTTAAACTCACAATGTCGTTGAAATCGTGGAATTTTCATACTCGATACTTTGTTTTTCTTTCTGTTTGTTTGTAGGAATTTTCAACCTCGATGTTGTTTTCGCCTAAACAATGTCGCTTCTCAGTAGTGCGGCATTGTTGACTTCATGACACTATTGATATCGTGCCATCATTGAGATCCGCAACGTTGTTAAACTCACAACACCACTAAACTTTCAATGTCACCCACCGAGATGCAGCTCGCTACGAAATTCACGACGTTATTCTCAACTAAACAACGTTGCTTCCTTGGCAAAATTAATATGGTTGGCTCATTTACAGCCAATTAAATGCTTTGAACTAAGTAATGTGGTAATTAATTAGGCCAAATTGAATTTTAGGTGTAAACAATAGAGATTTGACAAATTAGATATTTATAAACGAATTGTTTTTAAAAATATTCTTAGATGAGTCATTTTTCAATGAGTCAGTCATGTAATGTTACCATTTTGCTGTTAGATGTAATATGTTTCATTTTCTTGTTGGCTTTCCTAATAAAGTCAAACACAAAAATTAATTCATTTTGCAACCAACGTGTAACATATTAATTGAGTATTAGCATATATATAGTAATACTATCTTTTATTTTTTAAAGATAATTTTATGTTAACTTTCTTTACAAATAGTAACAGTTCTAAAGTATATAATTCACAACCAAACATAATATATTCGTAACCAATTTCCATAACGACTATTTTATTATAAAAATGTAAATGCATTAATGAAATATAATTGAAAAGTATTTTTGAAAACAATTGAAAAGTATTATATTTATGAAGACAAAATAGAGAAGAGTTAGTCTTTGAAAAGTAGTGAGGAAAATATAAGTCATTTTGGAGGACATTCATTTGTAAATGACTTGTCTTGTTTTTTTTTTTTTCATTGGCAAACGAGTCATTTGATACTAAATGATTCATGCAAACGAACCCTCGGTGTTTGCCCCCTCTTCCTTCATTCCTTCCTTTCCCTTAACTTCGATCCCATCCATGTTAATCTCTCATTTCGATAACATTCAAACCTTTTTATTACCAAGATTTTGTCTGCTTTGAGTCTATCTCGCATAACTTTATTTTTTGGTGTATCATGGTGACTTCCCGGGTGGTCAGTCATCTTTCCTACTCAATAATGACTCGTCTTGTCAGTTAAGATTGAATTGTTCTTTATGAACCATGGATCTCTTACGTGCTTTGTCAATGTGAGATTTGCTTGACATGTTACATTACACCCCTTTTCGGGGACTTAACGTCCTCATTGAGGTTTTCCCCATCCTCATTCAGGAGGAACACATAGAGACTATGATACCACTTGTAACATTTCAACCCTTTTATGACCAAAATATTGCTCTCTTTGGGCCTATCTCGCTTGATTTTGCTTTTGGGCGAATCATAGTGACTTTCTAAGAGGTCACCTATCTTTAATTTGCACTACTCCACACTATGCATGTTTAACTTTCAGAGTTCTTACAAGAACTCATCCATTTTACTCCAAAATGCATCTTGTCAATTAAGGTTGGATTGTTCCTTATGAACTATGGATCTTTCTTTTTTCCGACGTTAGATTGCCTAAAGTCTTACATCTTCCCTCACTGATCTTTTTTCAGAACAAAGGGGTATGCATCAAACCGCCCAAACCAATTCGAATTAGATTGGTAGCTGGGTGCAAGTTTCTCCTACTCGACCAACCACCCCGACCAGGGCTTAACCACAACCACAACCACAACTAGTAAGTAGTAATAACTAGGGGTGATAGTCAGAGCTCGGTTAGTCAGTTAACCCAAAGTCGTACCTTAAAAAGTGGTTAGTTGGCTTTGGTAGAAGTATTTGGAGTTATACGCTAACCAACAATTACCAATTACTAACCGATTAGAAATTGTTCAACCAGTAAGTAACCGATCAGTCCAAATTAGTCACTCAGGAGACACCAACCGACGTCTCCTGGGCTCCTTTCCCATTGAGAGACTCCGATCTCCTTTGCCCCTCAACCTCCAGTCTCATTCTCAACATCAATTTCCAATTCCCACGCACACCAACCCATCAACCTGACCTAGAAACTCAAAAAGCATATCCCAGTCATCAATTCACTACTCTTGTTTGCAAATTGGCGAAAGAAAGCAAATGAGGATGGAAGTCGAAGAGGCAACCCTAATTCCTCTCAGGTTCGGCCTTGTCCCCCACCCCCACGGCACACACCCTTCCCGAGTCTCGGTTGCACCCTGACTTCCCCCTAACTTCTTCATTCTTTCATCGTCGAATCTACAACCTCAATAGACATTTGCCAACTTTGCCTGAGTTGTTGCCTTAATAGCCAAGGAGAGTCACTAAATTACCCGAGAAGAGTTCTGATCATCTTCCCATGCATTCGATAACTAGTGATCGGAGATTGCATCACTAAAAATAAAAAATAGCGGCAACTAAAGAAGAGTTTGTGGTAAAAAAATATTTGAAGATTTTGAACGAGACGAGAGTGAATAAGACAAAAGGGTATGATCTTGGTGACATTATATTATATTACATATTTTTAATTATTGGTTGGTCAATGGTTTATCGACTAACCGAACTGGTATTAACGGTTATCGATTTTGATGTGGTGTTGGTGATCAATTTCATCATTTTGGTTGCCGATTAACCAATTTTTTTGGTTTGGTTAAACCGAAGCCAAACGAACTGTAACACTTGTTAATTAATAAGCAGGATTGTCATGGCATTGGCATGTCAACCGGTTGGACCAGGTTCAACTGGTAACAATCATGAAACCGATTGGACCAGATTCAACCGGTACCAGTCATGAAACCAGTTGGAATGTCACCGAGCTGAGTATGATGCTATTGTAAATCTGGAAAAAAATCGATCAAAACCGGAAACTTCGGGTGGTCCAACCGGAAATTTAAATTTTGAAAATTAACTAATACGGCTCGTCTTAAGGTTAGGTTGTGGAAAAAAAAAGTCGGGTTGTTCTTTTGCATTTGTGAGTCCGATTCCTCAGCCCTCCATCTCTGTCTTTCTTTTCCTACGAATCCTAAAAGCTAAAGTGCAGAGAGCTCGGCGGCGCAGCAAAGCTCGACGAAGACTAGGCATGGCGGTGAGGCTCGGTGATGGCGAGGCTGGGCGGTGAGGCTCGGAGGGCGTGCCGACTCGACCATCACGGAGACTTAGCGATTCGCGCCTAGATGACGCACTTAGCAGGTAATCTTGGATTGATTGTCGATTTTGCTATGAAGAAAGGACATCAATGAATGATTTGGGATTGGGTTTATTGGGGGAGTTAATGGGAGGGCTAAGATCAGGTGACTAAGGGGGGTTCCCTTAGTCATATGACTAAGTGAATTTCAGCCATTTTTATAATCATTTAAATCTTATGGTTCTAATTAATCTACTTTAATGAAGGGTAATGTAGTAACTACATAGTTTATTTATTTAAAAAATAAAGTAAAAAAATACCCGTCGATTCCCTCTCGTCTGCCGGTCCTTGTCATTCCCTCCGCCCGCCGGTCCTTGTTTGAGGAATTTATCGGCAGCGGCGTAGTGCTTTCTTTTGTGCCCAAGTGACATGGGTTTTGCCAGGGTAATTCCGCACGAGAGAGAGAGAGAGAGAGAGAGAGAGAGAGATTTTGCTTGCTGTAGGAGACTTTTCGGCGACCAGCGACGACGAAGAAGGATTTTTCGGCGACAGTGCTAGATTTGTGATGTTTGTTCACATATTTTGTAATGTTTGTAAGTCTGGTTTGTAATGTTTGTATCGATTCGTTTTGTATTGTTTATCATTCTTGTTTGTCATTTTTAGTGACATTTTATACGGTTAGTATGCTTTGTACTGTATGTCGATTTATTATGTAATGTTTGTAAGCTTTGTTATTTTGTAATGTTTGCCGGGTTTTTTTGTAATGTTTGTAATGTTTGTTATTTTTGTGGAACATGTTTATCATTTTTGTCAACCATGTTTGTAACGTTTTTTATGTCTAAAAAACAACATGGTTGACTTTTGGATGAAACTCTTCTATATAGGGACAGAGCCTCCAAGGTCAACCTGGGTGTTTTTCCAGTTTGTATAGTTTGTCGGTCTAGTTTGTCATTTTTGTTCACCATGTTTGTAATGTTTGTATGTCTAAAAAACAACCGGGTTGACTTTGGGACAAAGCCCCTTTATATAGGGATGAAGCCTGCAAAGTCAACTCGGTTGTTTTTTCTTTTTGTATGGTTTGTATTGTTTGTCGGTCTAGTTTGTATTATTTGTACAGTTCATACGTTTGTAATGTTTGTAAATCTGTTTGTATGTTTTTTCTTTGTAGTTTGTATTGTTTATATGGTTAGTACTGATTGTAAGTCCGGTTTATATACTTCGTAATTTTCCATAATACTCAAACTATCCTTGTCATTAATTAAATAGCTCTTCCCACTTTTTAACCGTCAGATTGATGTGTCCAGATCTAAGCACAGGACACGACTTAATCAAGTGACTAAACACCCTCTTTAGTCACAGGATCCGAACCCTTTAATAGGATGATTCCGTGGAGTTGGCTTTCCATTGCTTAGATTGTGTTTCTCTCTTTCTTTTTATCTGATCGATTTGGGCAAGAACTAATATTCTTCTCCTTATCTGTTCCAATGGAACCTTCGCCCTATTTTGTTTGTTTGTTTACCATAGACACCCAATTTGATTCCCACCACCAGACTACTACTATTATCCTTCTGCCACCTCATTACTCTCATCACTGAGGAGAAGTTCTCCAGATTGTTTGTATGAATAGTTATCATTTTTATGGTTGAACCATTTCACTTGTAAAATTGACACACCGGCATAAACCGGTTTAACAACCTTAAGAATAAGTAATAATAACCTGAGACAAAGCTACTAGAGGAAAGTAAGAGATTTTGGTGGGGTGCAAAAATAATTCAGGAACAATCTAGGGAGTGAAGTTTTCCGTTTCCCTTCCTGCGGGGGGAGTAAGAAAGTTGATGAAAGGGTTTTCGCGGAGGTCGGAAAAAGAGCTAGCAAGCAAGGGTCATTACCACCCGCCACTAACTTCTTACTTTTCTTGTTCTTCCTCGTCATCGCGAAGCTTCCCATTTGTATTATTATTCCTGCTCAAGAGTCAGTCTGGTAATTGCGAGCTCATTTACTATTTATGTATTGATGCTTGAATTGAAATTTCTGGATAACCGAATCGCCGCTACCAGAACCCTTATGTGTGATTGATTGATTGACCTCAACTCCGCACAAAGGTTTCTGGTGCCTTTATTGGGATGAGATTCTTTGATTGATGCGGAGTTTAAAGAGCTTGCTTCTCTTTTGAACCACTGTTTTCCGTAGTTTTGCCTACGTAGGACGTCACTGTTTGTTTTAGTTCTCGAGCATATCAGTGGTAGGTCTGAGTTTCTTTCTATAATTTGATTGTTGTTTCCATGAGTTTTGGATGTGTGCGATCTTTCTGTTGGGGGAGAGATGAATTGTTACGCTTCTAATAGTTGGTTGTTCACTGCAGAAGATATGGCCTTGATCGAAAAAGTGCATCCGGAAGACAAAAAAGAAGAAACCGCCGCAGAGAATGGCCCTTCCGAGGAACCCAAAGCAATGCCTGCAGAGACCACAGATTCAGTCACCGACACAACATCAACACCATCTGGAGGTGCAGAGAATGACTCGGATGGATTTGAAACCGCAAGTGAATGTGATGTGAGCGACAATGATGATGAAGCGGATCAATAAGAGGGTCGAGTCATGGGTTGGGAGAATCTAACATGGCAGGTAAAATTGATGTGACGGGTCGGATTTTATGACATGACATTTTAAAATTGGATGAATAAGCATTCCACGCCATCAAACCACTAACGGTGTTAATGAAAACTAACGGAGAGTTATCAATCGTAAATGTTAACCACTTTCAATGACTACGAATGGAATAAAATTCTTTTAGTGACTATACGTGAATATTTTACCGCTTCAGTGACCGAACTTGCAATTTACCCTATTAAGTTATTAACTCTTTTGTCTTCTCCTTGTCCTCGTCGCTCTCCTCTCCTCTCCTCTCCTCTCCTCTTCTCCTTTCATTTCATTTTCCTTTTCTCCGCTCTCAATTAAAAAGAACTAGTGTGGCCCCGGCCAGTTGGCCGGAGGAAGGCGAGGTATGAATTTGATAATATAATGGGGTGTATAACTTATTGTTGTATATCTTTTTTGGGAAATTCGTGATAAAAATAATGAATTTTAGCAGGAAAGAGACATGAATGATGCAATGAATCAAAAATCGGCCTTATGAACCAAAATCAAGTACATGTTACCTTGTGAAACAATATTGTTTCTGGTAATATGATGAGGTGGAGTAAGTTTTATAGAAACTGAATTCCAGAAAATCGAATAAAAAACCGCTTATCCCGTCGGTTTTCGGGAAATGAGCATCTCACAATTGTTGCTAGCTTTTACTCGGCCCGTTAGTCGATTAATTTGCTTTATAAAACTTTCATCTTGTCGTCATTGTGCTTTCTGGTTTTTGTTAGGCCGTGATAAAATCTAAGGAAATCAAGAACGAATAACACAATTTGGGATAGGAACCGCCGTTGTCGTATCCTAGAAAATGGTGGTAAACACAGACTCACCTGCCAAACTGGTTTGGATTGAGATTTTTATCGGGTATCAGGGAACCATGTGATTATAAATTAGACTTGATCAAAACGGGCCAAAACTTGAAATTCAACATGTTTGACCGACCCATGCCAAATTCTAATTATTCTTTACTTTTAAACTTTCTATTTGAAAATAAAATAATAGTGAAAGAAAAGAGATGACTGCAATTCGCCATTTGCACATCACTTATTCGAGAATAAAACCATAAAAATTCAAAAGGAACTGAAAATGTTTAGGATCGTTTTAATGTTTAAAATAACCAAATAGATCGTTCTGTTTAGTTTTTTTACTAACAAATACCAAACGATTCCCTATAAAATACACTATAATTTTATCATTATGATATCAAATAATTATATAATATATATTTGAAATTAGGGATGACAATTTCGACTTGACCCGATTTACCCGACCTGTTTGACCTGTTTTGGACCAGGTCAAACCCGTCCCGTAGGCGGGGCGGGCATGGGTACCTCTCGTTGACCCGACCTGCCCTGACCCGCTCCATTCTCGACCCGTTCTTGCCTATATTACATATAATCTTAGTCAAATTACTTATGATTTTCCTCTTATTACATTATATTTTAGCTATAATAAAGTTGTAAATAAGTGAAACCTCAATTTTTTCAATAATTTAACTACATTTTATCACATTATGGTTTCTTTCTTGGTCTTTTAATGAAAATAACGAATGTTTCTAATGTTTTTCGCATAATTACATACCCAACGGGTCGACCTGCCCCTACCCGCGCCCCGTGATAAATTACCCGACCTGCCATGGGGCGGGTATGGGTATCGAGATACCCGCCCCGGACCTGCCCCATTGTCATTCCTATTTGAAATGATAAAAATTGGACTAATTGGGTTGGTCGAGGTTGAACCATTGAATAACTTTAAAAATACATTATATTTTAGCCACTAAGATATAAAATAATAGCATAATATATATTATGCCAGAGAAAATAGGTTGTTTTAGAATGACAAACCAATGGTGTTCATTTGTTTTACTTGATGGCATCCCGTGTAGGTCAGACCCATTCAACTCTTTTATTTTATGGTTAGCGGTTAGCCCATTAGATACCATGCATTAGTTTATTGTTAAATTTTTTATTTTTAGCAATAAAAATGAGTATTGTTTTTATCTTTTCATATATATTTTATCACCAGGGAGAAATAAAAGGGTTTAAAGAAAAAAATTGATACTCCTGGACCCGTTTAAATCCGCATGTGTACGGTAAGTTGGCCCGTTCCACAGAGGAAAGAGAAAAAATTGACACTCCCTATTCTACCCTTCCTACAAACCCTCCTAGAGCAGGGAATTTGAAATGGGGGAAGAGTTTTTTCCTTCCTGCTATTATATGTTTTTAATTTAAAAAGATACAACAAATGTACTTAGTGTGATTGGTTATGATTCTTGTTTTTCTTTAAAATGGTCATGGTTCGAATCCCAGTGTGTGTCTTTTTAATGAGTAAAAAAACGTAATTGTGAAGACCAAAATGTCCTTCCTACTTTCACTCTCGTTGCAAGAAATTTGAAATGGGGCTCCCGTTTTTCCCTTCGGTGTATTATATTATGTGTAGACAAACAAAAAGAAAAGGTAAAAACGGTATGAAAAGAAACAAACCCTAAACTCTCGATCTGATTGTTTCCAAAGCCAAACCAAACTAGCGAAAAAAGAAAAAAATAATTCCACAATCCGCACTCATATTCCTCGCCATTTTCACAGTCCGAGGTCGCGATTATCCAATCAAAGCGTATCAAGGCATTCCCCCTTTGCGTTTCTTCCCGGCAAATCGCGGGTGGGCGTCTGCGTTTGGCCCCCCTTTTTTTGGCTTTCCTTTCCCAGCCCTCGGCGGAAACCGATTGGCCGCCGCTTGTCTCCGATCTCGCCGTCTGTTCGTTTTACAATCGCCGCCTCCGGTGTGCCCGCTTCATTCTATGCGTGGGGGTGAGAGCAGGAGCGTCTGGGATTGTGAATTCCGCTGGATGCGTGTCAAGTTGAGGAGCGTGAAATCATAAATGCATGTCCCCGGGGATCTAGGGTTTTCCAGCCTGGTCCTTGCGGCGGTGTGCCTCGCTTTCCCGGTTGTTACCCTTCTAATTCATCGCAAATGGCGGCTTGCCGTCGCCAGGAATGAGGAGATCAATAGGCTCCTGGTGTTGGCGTCCGAGGAAGCTGTTAGAGCTGAGCTCGAGGCTACGGTTTCTTACAGTCCCGTCCCGGTGTCCCGGAATGTGTACCAGTGCTTTGTTTGTTATTCCCCAACCACTACGCGATGTGCCCAGTGTAAAGCCGTCAGATATTGGTATGCTAAGCCTTTTCTAATCTCAAACAAGTTTGAATTCCTTAGCCTTTCCTTGTTAGTTGCTGCTTTGCTCCGGAATTCCACCTTAGATAATTCTTCTCTGGGGAATTGATAATCAGCTAGGCTATCGAATCATCATCGATAGAATGGGGATCTATTTTGTTGATGGGCATTCATTGGCTTTTACGGTTGAAATAGAGGCGTAGGTTCATTGTTTTTTCATGGATCACATATGCTATGCAATTCAGATTCCAAAGTCTAGTTACCCGTTCGACTATCGTTGCTCTATGTGATCAATGCTGTCAGAGTGTCAGTGGGAGATGGAGTTGTAGGTTTCTCTATTCGAGCTTCGCAACAAATCACTTTTCTGTATGTAGGAAATGCTGTCCGTGGGAGATAGATCTGTTGAGTATGTGCAGGGCTTCTATATCTCATCAACAAGTTTGATTCTTTTACTTAGGATACGGTCAGGAACTGTAATGAATTGATAGATTTCTTAGGAATCTTTAGCCTGCTGGAAATGACACTATACTCAAGGATCCTAACATAGGTACAAAAACTGGGTGGTCTTGAATCTACTCCTAGATTGTTGATGAATTCTTTTGAGTATTACTGAATATTACTGATGGTGCTGTAGAAATTGGTTGAGAGTAGAACAGTTGTTCCCCCTCAAATTCCTTCTCTGTCTGGTATGAACTGTTTAACTATAGTCAAATGTGTCTTACCAAGAGGAAAATTTTCGTCACTTATATATGATCACGACTCTATCTTGCAGCAGCTGCTTTGGAGTTATTTATGGTATTATTCAATTAACCTGTTGGGCAAGAATTAGCACAATATATCCTTATGGTTTTTTAGTCTGCAATGACCCTATGATTCTTTTTTTCCTTTCTGTAACGGCAATAATGACCTATCATTCTTGTTATTTTCCCCTCAGTACACTTACATTTGATTTGTTTCAGTTCTGGAAAATGTCAAATCATCCACTGGCGGCAGGGTCATAGGGATGAGTGCCGTCCTCCGCCCATCTTGAATGATGATATAACAAGTTTCAAGGTGGAGGTAGCAGAGCAAATTGAGCCTCATACTTATGATGCCAGATGGGAGAATGCACCAAGTGATACATCATCCACTGAGCATGCTTCTTCTGATTCTGGTTCGTCTCCCGATGTTGCACATAGAAGGGAAGAAGATACTAGAGTTGATTTCATATCAGATGCAATGGGGGTGGATTCGACATCCGAATCGTCAGGTACATTCTTTTCAGGATTTTCCAGTCCTGCTACAAGTAGAGAATCGTCTGATGAGGCTTCTGTAAGTGAAAGCATCAGTTCAAATGATCATGAGAGTCCAGATAGACAAACAACCACTGATTGTGCACCTGGCATTCTTTGTTCTGGCTTGAGCAAAGGGGATCGGCCCGAGGCGTTGTCTCCAAAATTCGCTAAGTTGGCTGATGCCACTGATAATGTTAAAAACATGGTTAATTCAGATGGCATCAAACTGTATGGTGAAAAGCCTTCGAATTTTTATGTGTCTTCTAGTTCTTCGAGTCCCAGCATCAACGCTACATTTTCTAAAACCAACCCTGTTAAGATTGCTTCTGATTATTGGTGTGGCGCTTCAGAGTCTGTCGTGGCCACTGCGGTGGAAGATGATAGTGCTAAATCCAGTTCTGCTAGAGCTGTGAAGACTAAGGTATCTGATTCTGATAAAAACCGTCACTTCAAGTACAACATGGGCAGAACTGATGCTCTTTCCTCTAATAAACAACGGCCAGAGGGGAAAAAACTTATATCTGATGAGGAACCCAGTAGGAACTCTGTACTGGAGAATATCACTGTGGACGCTCCAAGAATCAGCAGCGCTAAATCTGGGAACTCAGAGAGGTATACTCGTATCAGGAATGACTCATGTGTGGATTCAAAAGTCTTAATAGCCCATGAGCCTAGGGCTACATCAATATCCTCTGCGCCGCTTGTATCTTCCAATTGCGAAGCAATGTATGGAGATGCTCTGAAAGTTTCTCTATCTTCTTCCTCGAACTCAAAGAGGTCAAATCTTGTTGCTAGTGATACAATGACAGCTTCACTTTTGTCAAAACCGAGACTATCTTCAAGTGGTCCTGAGCATCATCCTTCTAGTATGTGTGGGCATTCATTGCCAAATGGGAGAGATGTGAAAGTTGAGAATGGTGAAGTCTTTCCTGTTACTTCTAATCAATCTGGAAGTATGTCTTCAAATTCTATGAGTGGATTAAAATCATCAATGAGGAAGGTTGTTGACCATCTCAGAGGTCCTAAATTTGGAAGATACAGTAATAAGGTTTGTCTCGCTTTCTATTGTTATTTTGTGCTTAGGTATATTTTCCAGAAATTCACTTGTAATTTCTTTCTACCAGGGCATTTTCCCTTATGATCTATTTGTAAAGTTATATTCTCACAAGGTGGATTTGCAACCTAGCGGACTCATCAATTGCGGGAACAGGTACACGTTAATACAACGTCATTAAATTATTGGGAACCATTATTGTTCTGTTGCAAATCATTATTTTCAGATAAGCACTTTCATATGCCAGATTTTGTCGTTTGGCTGCCTCAAAAGTGTGGCAATGTTGATGATTGTTCGTGAAGGGCTTCTAAACGTTTTATGTAAATGTACTGCTCTGCTATTAATGATACGCTTTTTGGTTCAATCTTGCAGCTGCTATGCTAATGCTGTCCTTCAGTGCTTGTCATTTACACCTCCTCTGATGGCTTATTTTGCCCAAGGACACCACTCTAAAGGCTGTATGTTTCTTGATGGTTCCCCTCTATTATTTAAGCTTTGAAAATAATTTTCTGCTTCTCGTGATATGCTATCTGAGAGTTCTTTTTAATATCAGGTGCAAGAAAGGAATGGTGTTTCACTTGTGAGCTTGAAAATCTGGTTTTGAAGGCAAAGGAAGGGAGAAGTCCACTCTCTCCCATTTCTATACTTTCACAACTACAGAATATTGGAAGCAACCTAGGTAATGGGAGAGAAGAAGATGCACATGAATTTTTGAGGTTAGTGTAGAAACTCTGCTAGATGCCCCCCTTCAAAATATTTAGTCTTACTTCTTTGCAGGTGTTTCCTCTATTTTGGTTTCCATCAGAGCGTGCTAAATCGTCAGATTACTTTCTAGGTATGCTATTGATGCTATGCAATCTGTTTGCTTGAAAGAAGCTGGAATTAAAGCAGACGGCTCAACCGAAGAAGAAACTACCCTTATTGGACTGACATTCGGGGGCTATCTAAGATCAAAGGTAATGTTCTAGCATTGAGCTGGATGACTCATTCAGCATACCCCCAACCCTTCATGGCTTGGTACTTGTTCTGTCCAATTATTCTCTTACCGCTAAATCTTCTCTCTGACTTTTGTCCTTGGATGCTGTGTTTGCTTCAAACCAAGTAACCTGTTGTGATAAAGGTTACAGTGCAGCCAGCGTTTATTCACAACATCATGTCGTTTTTGCAGATAAAATGCATGAAGTGCCACTACAAATCAGAACGGCAAGAAAGAATGATGGACCTCACTGTTGAAATAGAAGGGGACATAAGCAAACTAGAAGATGCGCTCAGGCGTTTTACTAGCACTGAGATTCTAGACGGGGAAAACAAGTACCAGTGTGGCAGGTTGGTTATGTCACTATGCTTTGTGGTTACGTTTTAATTGACTTTTGTATCTATTGTGTTATTTTAGACACCAGATCTGGACAGCATAACTTGAACTGCAATGCTTTTTACCTTTTAGATTTTATTGTATTGTACTGATCTGGTAATGCATTTTGAACCTGCTGATTTACTGTATGTAGTTACCACCGCAGAATATGTTGGTGCAGAACTTCCAAAACTGAATTTGTTTTTTAAGACTGTTGTTGATTCATGACTTCTGTGCTTGATTCATAGTTTTGGTTTTGTATGGTTAACCTTAGAGCTATATCACTTTGTGATATTTCATTCCTCAGTGGATTGCTGTTGGATTTAGATAGAAGTACTTAAGAATATGGTTTCCCATTGCCTGGTGGCAAATGGGACTTGCACATTTGCATCACAACTGTGGAATACGCTGCATTTCCTTGGTTCTGTTATCTTCTCACTGCCCAGCCCAGGAGAAGGAAAATGATTAGCTGGGTATGACTGACATGATATATTTTGAGCTAGAAGTTAGTAAAATGCTGCTGTTACATGTCTGTTGTGTTCTCTGATTCGCTTTATTGTTTTAATATTATTCAGATGCAAATCTTATGAGAAAGCCAAGAAGAAGTTGACAATATTGAAGGCTCCTAATATTCTTACAATTGCTTTGAAGAGATTCCAGGCAAGTCTTTTACTTTAGATACTTTATAATGCATCTGGACTAGCAGCTTTAATCTGACTAATTCTTGCTCTGCAGTCTGGTAAATTTGGAAAGCTCAATAAATCGATTCGGTTCCCTGAGATCCTGGACTTGGCACCATATATGAGTGGTACAAGCGATAAATCGCCAGTTTACAGGCTCTACGCAGTGATTGTTCACTTGGACATAATGAATGCTTCATTTTCTGGTCACTATGTGTGCTATGTTAAAAATAGCCAGAATAGGTGGTACAAGATTGACGACAGCGCGGTACGTTCTAGATAATATGTTTATGATTTCTTTTTCTCCTGAGCAAGATTTTTATTTATCCCTTTGTGCTATACAGATGCATAACAATAATGCACCATCTATCCTCTTAAGTAGTGTAGTTCACAAGGTTTCATGTAACTTCAGTTGTTACTGTATGGAAACCCCTGCCTATTGAATAAATGTCTCACATCTTTAGGTGAGTATACACTCAGCACTCACCTTGTATGACCAGAAACCCCTGCAGCATCTATCCTCTCAAGTAGTAGTTCATTTGTGCCTTTGGCGAGTGTACACTCACCTTGTATGAATGGCAACCCCAGCCTAGTGAATAAATGTTTCACATCTTTAGGATCTTTGGACAAGGCTGATATAGTATTTGTGTGAAAATTTATGATCTTTTGAAAAGGCTGATATATAGTATTTGTGTGAATATTTAGGAACGTTTTTGATAGCAAGGTTCCTAAATTTTGAATTTTCACACAAATATTATACCAGCTTTTCCCTAAGATCCTAAATTTATGAACCTTTTTAATCTATTGTTATTTGTTAACCTGCTATTATTGCCCTATGTTTTGGCCTTTTGGGTTGCTGTTTCTTTTTTTGGTGACACTCCAAGTACAATGAAGTTGTTCCATTAGATCTGATCTTGCTTCTAATGTTTTAATTAGGTAACAACGGTTGAACTGGAAAGGGTCTTGACCAAAGGTGCATACATGCTTCTTTATGCAAGGTAAAGATATTGTATGCTCGCTGTTTGCATATAATTTCAAAACTTATTTTAATTGGTCAATGTAGTGTAAGTTGACTGATTTGACTTTTTTCTTCATCTTGCAGATGCTCTCCCCAGGCTCCACCAGGGTTGATAAAGAATGGAACAGTACTGTCTCCTGATGTGAAGAATAATAAAGGCAGCAGTGCTTCCAAAATCCACTCGAAGGTGGGACTAATAAGTTCGAGATCAAGTGGTGATCATGAGTCACTACAACACCAGCCCAATTCAGTAGTGTCTGATCCGGATCATGAAGCAGCAAGTGTGGAATCTTTCTATTTGAAGTTCCACCGGTTGCAGAGGATCTTGGAAGAGGACTCCTCATCGAGCGACAACTACTCTTTCACCAGCAGCAGCAATTCTGATGAAGGCTCATGCAGCACTGATAGCACCCGGGATTCCACAAGTGCTGATGATCTCTCCGATTACATTTTTGGTGGTTGGAACAGCAGCACTTGGAGGAAAGCAGCAGCAGATTTTGACACCACCACAACCTCGTCGTCGTCATCATCATCTTCGTCTCCGTTGTACTCGAGACATTCACCCCTTTCGAACATGGAACGAGATACTTCAGCAGCAAGGTTTGCAGATACATCTGGAAGTCATGATCGGTTTTACCACGCTGATACGGTTGAGCATAATAATCACCGTGGTAGGAAATTAGGTAGTAGTAGTTGTAGAGAAGCTGACTCGGAGAGATTAGTAGGATGGGTTAGTAACAAGTTGTCGTCATTGTCTTCCAATGATGCAAAATCTGGTGTACACATTAGGAGATCAGTGAGCGAAAGAACAGATTAAGCTTATTTGTAATTTTATTAGTCGGGAGCGGGCAGCGGATAGCAGGGGGAAAGGGATTTGGTGGCTGATTTGGTAGTTCTAGTCTGTGTGACTGGAACAATCAGCTCAGCCCTCACCATTTTGTCGAAGTTCCCTTTTCCCCACGGCTGGCTTATTTTAACTTAGTCTGTATATAGGGACAGGTCCTTGAAGAGTGTATAGTGCAGGGGATGAGTCCCCAGGCCAGAAGAAGAAGAAGAAGAAGGGGGTTATGTTGAAATGTTGTATAACAGAAATTATAAATGCTGAAATTAGGTATATAATTTCTGTTCCATCCTGTTGTTTTTGGGTCGTCTGAAATATCTATTTCTGCAGGAGTCCGGTGACCAAGGACCGACCAAACATGGTGTTCTTAACAAATACCAAACTTTGCTGGGTACCAGAGGGCGAATTCATCAAACTTGATCAACCATTAACGAGTAACCATAATGTGGGTTTCATAACTCAATACAAAAGAGGGTAGAAAAATACTCTTCAGCAAAATCTATCTAACCAAAAAAACCAAAGAAAACTTTCTCTACGAGCACAAACAGTAGCAGTAGAAGCCTTGCGACAAGTTGGAACCAAATCATGCCCCCAACAACCTCCTCCAACTATATTATTCACTCTAAAGACAAGATTTGCAAACCTCATGCGAACCCCAAAATCAGAATTGAAACGAAGGAGATATACTGATATAATCAGTTGAAAATTCGTGAGAGGTTACAAAGTATTTCCAGCATCTATAGAAAAATGTGTAGCATGACAAATATTCTTGAACCGTTCCGAAATATTGCTATTGAAATTTTAGAGCGCGGGTTCGATCATCTTATACAAACATTTTCCGTATTTTTGAGGCTCTCCCTTTACATGCAGTATTATGGGCAATTTTGATTCAACGAAAATGGTTTGTCATCTCATGATGAGAAATGGTATTAATTTTTGGCCAAATTGAGTACAAATTTGTTTACGTAAATATAATATTGGTTGTAAAATTAGAATCAAGCACACATTTGTCGTTAGTTGAAGCAGAAATATATGATCATTTTTTTTTTATTCTAGCTCCATCAAGTGTTTGAAGATTCGTCATACTAGTATAACATGTTTAAAGTGTTCAAACTAATTGCAACCCCACTTCATATACTTCTGTTTTCTTACAAAGAAAAAAGTAACATCTGAACCAATTAAAAATATTTTAATCATATAAATATAATGGATTAATATCCATCTCAATATATAAATCATATCGGGTACACCATGAAGTACATTAATCACACACACATTAATAAGTTCAAAATCATAAAACAAAATAGAAACAGAAAAGGTAGCGAAACACACAGATCGCGTTACACAAATCGAAAGCTAGCAGCCAAAGCAGACCCTTATGGATAATGATGGTATGAGGAACTAGTAGATGCAGCAGCCACCACATTCAACAGGCAGAAGAGCAAGCTGGGAAAGATTTCAAGGAGTAATGGGTTTTGGGAGGTCAGGGAAATGGGGCATTTCTGGCACTTTTGGAAGTTCAGGTTTTGGTATCTCTGGCACTTTAGGCAGCTGTGGAACTTCAGGTTTTGGGAAATGTGGGAGTTCAGGTTTGGGAAGTTCTGGAACTTGAGGCTTGGGCAGAGGTGGGAGTTCAGGTTTTGGCAACTCTGGCACCTCATGCTTAGGGACTTCAGGTTTTGGCAGTTCTGGAACTTCAGGTTTGGGCAACTCTGGAACTTCATGCTTAGGGACTTCAGGTTTCGGCAGTTCTGGAAGCTTGGGGATTTCAGGTTTTGGCAACTCTGGCACCTCATGCTTTGGAACTTCAGGTTTCGGGATATCAGGTTTTGGCAGCTCTGGAACTTGGGGCTTAGGGACATAAGGTTTTGGCAACTCTGGAACTTCATGCTTAGGGATTTCAGGTTTCGGCAACTCTGGAACTTCATGCTTAGGGATTTCAGGTTTCGGCAGTTCTGGAAGCTTGGGGACTTCAGGTTTTGGCAGCTCTGGAACTTGGGGCTTATGGACATCAGGTTTGGGCAACTCTGGAACTTCATGCTTAGGGACTTCAGGTTTGGGCCACTCTGGAACTTCATGCTTAGGGACTTCAGGTTTGGGCAGCTCTGGAAAGTGGGGCAGCTCTGGCTTGGGGAGATCAGGGAAATGGGGCAGCTCTGGCTTAGGAAGATCAGGGAGATGGGGCAGCTCTGGCTTGGGGAGAGGTGGAAGCTCCACTTTAGGCAGAGGAGGCAATTCGGGCTTCGGAAGCTCAGGCAACTCCAGCATGCGGCGAGATGCAGCAGCAGCAACTCCATTGCTGCCTAAACCGATTCCCGCGGCGAAGAGCAGCAGCAAGGGAAGGGCGCATGTTTTCCAGTTGGAAGCCATGCCTTTGATCATCATCACTCTCTCTGCAGCTATGTGTTTGTTTGGTGGAGAAAGAAAGGAAGGAATGGCAAAACTGTTTGGTGGTTGTTGAATGAAGCTGAGAAGTGGTGGAAGGAAAGGGGCAATTTATAGTGGTGGTGGAGGAAGAGAAAGTGGGAAGCGGCTAGTGGAGACGTAGGAAGACAGGACAAGTCTGATGATGACTAATGGGAGTGCTGCTGCTGATGAAATGTGTTTGTTGTTTGGTAGCTCAACTGCTGCATCCATCTGTCTGTCTATCTGCATCAGAAGCAGCGATTACAGATGGATTGAGTGATTAGTTAGCTCAAAATGTGGAGTCAAATTTGTCAACGAAGAAGGTCACCTGCATTATCATTATGCTTTGCTAGGCAAAAACAACCAGGTATTCAAGAAGCTTGCTTGCAGCGGCCGGGAAGGGAAATATCAAATACGCACTTGAATGGGATCTCACCATCTGCTCACTTTTACTTGTCCTTTTATTGGTTGCCTCATGGAATTATGGACGGTTAAAATATAAGGGCAAATTATTAGTATAGAATATAAAGCCGCAAGTATTAATTTTTTTTTTTATCGACGCAAGTATTAAATTAGAATTTCCTATTTTATGTGTTGTATTTGTTAGAGTTACTGTGATTGTTTTATAACGTATACGGTTTTAACACATGTATTGTAACATGGATTTATTTTAGGTAATAGTGGTGCAATATTAATGTTAGTACTTAGTACATGGCGATCATTATTGGCCGGGTGCACCAATTCAGCATTCTGAAGTGGTACACCCGGTGCATTGAAGAATTTCTCCTTAAGTAGAGTACTACAGTAGTCTTACTTAATAGATATCTTTTACAATATCATAAAAAGAAGTGGTTTATCCAACACAAGTGTTAACCTTACAAATATCATATTGCAATTGTCCCTAGGTTCAATTATTTTGGAACCACCACTATCGATTGACTTTGTTACCGTCGTATGTGTAATAGTTGGAAGAAAATAATTGTACCAGATTCTTTTTTTTTATATATAAAAGAAATCACTACAGTGTTGCCATATTCAAATGTGAATTATCTTGATATTCCTATAATTATGCTTGATTTTATAGTATAGTACCCCATTAGTTAGTATATTAATCTATATCAAGAGAAGGGATAAGATTAAGTAATGGTAAAAACTCACCGACTCGTTCCTAACTAAACAAATAAAATCCTGACTAGAGTTCAAGTATAAAATCTAGTAGGGTGTAGTATAGGGTAAGCGTTTTAAAATGTCAACCCGAGCCGATTCATGTACTTCTACTTCAACCGTTTCAAACGTAATCTAGCTAACGATTTTGAGTGAAAACTAAGAACTACAATTTAAAGCAAGCAAGAAGTTGAATTGTTGTGGACTCTTTATGAGAAAACTTCACCCGAGTATTGCTCCCCCTAGCCTTGTACCAAGTTGCTCTCTCCCTATGATCCCCCTTCAAATTTCAACTCCCTTCTCCTTTTATACTCTAGTCGTGCGCTTATCGCGGTCGATTATCACGAGCGTGGTTTCAAAGCCTTGCCCGTGATCTCGGATGAAAACACATCGTTTCGTTTATGGCCTTCACGGGTTGGATGTCATTATCACGGTCTGGTGGCCGTGATAATTTTTAGACCCGCGAGGTGTACCAAACTTTCTGGACGTTGATGTTCTTCACGGTCGGCTGACCGTGATAAAGTTGCTCTAACCGTTATCTTCGCCTTTTTGCCCTTTTCGATCCGCTTCTTCCTCTTTCTTTCAGCTTTCACTTCCAAAATACCCAGATATCTCTGCTTCGTCCAGTTGCCTCCACCCGGATGACATCTCGAAACCCCAATTTCTTGCAAACTGAATTGGCAGCATTGCCACTGATCTGCGGTTCCAACAAAATAATAATATCATGCTAGTGGAGTTGAATTATGAGCCAAAGAGAACGGGAGAAGGCTCCGCTTCTAGTTGCATGAACATTCCAGGCAAGAATTTTAAAGGCTAATAAATTGGTGTCACTTGACATAATAGTTAAAATTAACAAGACGAGAAAGGGAGGGAGGAAGAGAAGAGAAGAGTTCATCATAGTAATGTCGAGCTATATCGGGGGGTCTATCCACCCTTGCCATTTGTTTCGCTCTAGGATTCCTCCATTGGAAATGAGGTTTCTAGCTGCGCAGTCACGCTCGCTCCTCTGGTCGTCATTTATGTCCAATCTTTGATTTGTTGGAGCGTCAAAGTGACCTTCCGTTCTCTACTCCTACCCTTCTTCTCCTTAATCGAGGACCAGATTTGTAAGGGTTTCAAAGAATTGCTTCGGAGCGGGGTTCCCTTTTCGGCATTGTAAGTCTAATCCCCTGAGCTCTCTTTTTCTCTTTCCTTCGTTTGGTTCTCGACACCGTCGACGTAGCGGTCGAGTCTATATTTCGGTGCAGCAAGGCTTCATAGCGTTGGGCTTCTATTATCTGCATATTAGTGTCATTGCTTCCCTTAATTGTCTGGACTCGAGTCGCATTCGGGCCAACAAACATCATCCCAACTTGTTGTGTGTCGGCCTGCTGGTCTTGAGGTACGAGTGGGCCTGATGAAGCTGATGATTAGGGCTGGAAGTTTGGTATCGGTATTCGGGATATACCGAATACCGTACCGAATTTATCACTATTTTGGTATTACCGAATACCGACTTATTTTTTAGGTATTGGGATTCATTTTGGAGTGCAATTCAGTATTCGGGATTGGGATCGGTATATACCGAAATATCAAGAAATACCAAACTTTAAAAATTAATGATATATAGCACACAACCTTTAGTCATTCCTCACTCTTTCACAATTTAGAAGACCCCATCCAACTCAATCTTAACTTTCCAGTTGTAGTAACTCTCGTCTCTCACCTAATCTCCTTTTATTTTCATAACACCAAAAAACAAACACTAGTATTAGTCGTCTTTCAGCTTTCAATTCATCAAATTAAAGATTACAAATGACAAGAATTTGAGATGTCACCTCTCAGCCATTCTCTTTATCCATATCCTAGCTCTAGACAAACTCAAGACTTTTTGCCTAGTCTTTTTGCCCTAAATTAAACAATTGCAAAGATAATTTCGTATTCGATAATACCAATTGGGATACCAAAATATTTAGGGTTTGGGATTGGGATACCGAAATTATTTAGGGATTAAGATTGACTTTAGGGTGTAATTCGGTATTCGGGATTTCGGTATTTGATATTGGTATACCGATTTCCACCCCTACTGATGATGAGGCCTCCCTGGGTCCGTTACTCTTGGTCGTCTTTTGGCTGTTCGAGTTTCCTGACATATGAGAGGGGCCCAATAAACATTTGTCCTTAACTGCTGGAATCGTAACTGCGATGCCCTTCCCTTTATCCTCCACTTTCCCATTCTTCATCGACCTGTCAGTTTTCTTTTCCAAATTTTGTGTCTGTGGCGGTAATTGTTGTTGCTGATTTTTCCGGTTCGCTTGATTTGGAAGTTTCGCCGTGATTTCCTCATCACCAACATCCATTACCCAATACTGGCGTTTGCTTCCGAGGATTCTCCAGCGACGGCGGCCAGCGGCAGAGGGTGGTTCTCCGTCACATCGAGGCCAGTCCGATCACGATAGACAAGAGGGCATGTGACTTTTGTGTGGCCAATTTTACCACACTCGAAACACACAACCGACAGGTTCTCAAACTCAACCTTTTTCCATTTGCCATCCAGCCGAATTCTGGGAACCAAAGGTTTGGATAGGTCCACTTCTATTGCAATTCTCGCAAAATTTGCCCGTTGTTGGTGCATGGTATGAAAATCGAGCTTGATGGCTCTGCCAATGAGATTCGCTAGCAAGAAGAGCAATTCCTTGTGGTAAAAGTGGACGGAGAACCCAGGGAACTGAACCCAAACAACCATCGTGTTTGTTAGCTTGTCTGTGACTCAGAAAGTCAGCGTCCACTATTGTACCATCAAGCAGTGGTCGAAGATAACCCACGGTTCATCAGACAAAGCTCTGAAGTAGTCTTGGTAGCTCCACAATTTGACTAAAAAACACTCTCAGGGCAAACACCTTCATCGAACTAATTGATCTTCATAGGGCCCTAAGACGGTTGCAGAGTATGGAACAACCTATGGACCACCCAGCAGGCGTACCACCAGGGTTCTTTTCCAAGAAGCACTGAGCTTCGATTTGAAATTCTCTGAGATTTTTCAGTTCTTGTTCCCCATTAAAGGATCTTGGCAAGATATCATGCTTGCCAACCGGTATCCATTGTGAAGCGGGGGACTTCAACCCGATGGCGGCTCCTGCCATTGCATTAGCATACGAGGGTGACTGTGTCAGGAGATGTTTGCCCTCCGACCATCATACTATTCTCTCGCCTTTCGTCCACGCCTGCGGCTGCCTTTGTTGTCGTTAGAGTCGCTGAAACTTGGGTTGCATCCACTTGCATCTCAACGGCGATGTCCAACCCGTTTGTTGACATAGAGAGATCTTGTGTTTTGTGGGGAAAACAAAAGCCCTCGCTCACCGGTGTGTTGTCTGGCGGCCGTCCAAGGGCATCAGCGCTCTCTATCGGAGCAGTCATCAGAAGAATTCGTACAAAGCATGTTTTCCTTCATGTCCTAGTTTTTACAACAATTATTATAGACTTATATTATCACTATTCCATGCCTATGAAGGAATTCTTAATGTTATGCAACATCATTAACGAGTTCAATATATCAATGATTTATAGCATCCTTATTAACAATTTTCACGTTTTTAGGTCATGTTTATGACTAGCCAATCATGGTGTCTTCCAATGACTTACATTATTAACGTTTTGAGATCAATTGTTACCGAGTTATAATATCGTATTTGAGGGGAGACGAAAGAGTTTTTTTTTTGTGATTTTGTCTACAAAGTCAATGGGTGGGTAATAGGAGCACTTCTACTATGCTTTTAGTTACCATAACATAAAGGTACAACTTTAGTTTGTACCAAAAAGAGATTTTACAAAAGAGTATAGGTACAACCCGAAGTTGTACCATAACATTAAAAATATAACTTCAAATTGTACCATAAAAACAAAAACTAAAGTATCAATACTTTAAAGCATTGTAAAATTCCACTGAGTAATAGAATGAGTAATAGAATTCTGGTAATTGAGTTGATTAATACATTTTATTATTAATATTTTTGGTGACGTGGAGTGCAAATTGGACAAAATTAACAGAGTTTTGAAAAGAAAAAAAAAAGATAAAAATGACCATTTTGTTATATATACGCTCAAACATATATTTTTGTATGGTGAAAAATTAAAATTTTGTGAATATTTTATACAAAATGCAAACATCTGTCGTTTATTACTTACAAATCCCTTTCACTCCTTCGTCTCCCCCGTGCTAAAACCTCCCCACCACCCTCTTCTTCTACCTCCGCCAGCTCCGACTTCCCCTTCAACCCAGGTCAGAATATCATCCACTCTCTCTCTCTCTGCCGAACTCTTCCTCTCTCTATGTTGGGTTTGGAGTTTGGATACGCTTAATCCATCGAACAAGGAATATGTTAACGAAATTTGGCACTATAAGCTCCAATATATGAATAATGCAGTTTTACCCTAATTTTTGTTTACCGTGTGTATGTCGCCTGATTGAATAAGCAGACTTGGGGTCTAGAACTTTTTCACAGTTTCTTTCTTCTTCACCTAGAAATCGATATTGCTTCCACTCATTTGTTGGGCGCATTTGAGAATGAGAATCCGTTTTGCTCGTCCAAAACCCTAATTCTATACCCTTACTGTTCGGAACAGCTTAAAGGAACGAATGATATTGATTGGTTAGTGTCGCTCGTTTGTTTCCAGCAGCAACAGGGATGGTGGATCCATGGTGGTCGTTGCTAGGAGCAGCGATTCCAGCCGTGATTGCAGGCCAGGCTTTCAGGATCAAGAAGAAGAGAGCCGAGGAGCAGAGGCTGAAGAGCGCCAGGGGCAGGGAGAAGAGCTCCGACGAGATCTTTGTCTGCGAGAGGGTGTGCACTTCCAAGCGGATGTTGAAGAAGATGGGCGCCCTGTCGAAAGACCCGATCGTCGACACTTGTGTCACAGTCTGTGGCGTTTCGGAGATCGATGCCTGTGCGGATGCCTGTGCTCGGACCGTGTGTGTGAACCAGCACCAGGTTCCCAACTGGAATGATGTTTGCCTGAGGAGGTGCCAGAGCGAGTGCCTTAGGCTCTCGAATACCTCTGCTGCTTCTTGATACATTGGTAGTAAGAGTTTTGCCTCCTTGTATCTTTAGTTAGTGATCATGTTTGATGATAGCTTGCCTGCTATATCTTTTCATCTTACTGATGAAGCCACTTTCTCTGTTTTCTTCCGTCGTCTCTGATTTGACGAACTTGGTAAATGATCATGGCACTTTCACCAGGTTAGTTTATTTCAACCATTTCCATTTGCAAAACTGGTTAGTGAAGGAATCGTTTTCTGAATAACCAGACTCTCATAAACCAGAAGACGCTTGGGTGGGGGGCAGGCGCCTGAATGTCGAATGTTCTGCGCATTTTATTACCAGTTAGATTTTTTTGGGAGATGTATAGTGTGAGTGTGAGTTGGCAGCAGGAACGTATATGCCGGCTGATGAGAGTTTGAAAGACCAGAGCTAAAATTCCCAGTTAGCTGCCGGGGCTAAGGGGAGAGTTTTTGGGATGATGGAGCAGCCAACTTGTGTAAATTTGGAGCACTTGCTTGTGCTAATGAAGAGATGACCAAATACCTTTTGTCATCTTAACATTATTGAGAATCGAGGACCAGTTTATCCAATAACTTTCTGGTATTTTGATTGTGCTGCTGGCATTCCTTGGTTCATAACTGTCTCGACATCCGATTCCTTGAGATCAATTTCTGTTAGCATTTTATTACCACCCTGTGCATTGGATGGCTGTGGATCATCGGATGCTTTGCAAGCTCGAATATGTAGCGTGAGCCTCAACCCTCATGTACTGCATCCCAAAGTCATCCCTATCGCTGCTAAGCAGCGCCATAGACAACAAGTTACTGACTTCAGAGCTGAGGAAAGGTTGCGGATATGTTCTCCTACATATATGCCTTTCCAGATCCCTTTTCTCTGCTCCACAAATCCTAGTGGGATTAGGAGTCAGTCACACTATATCGCAGATGCTTGAAATAAACCCAACAGTAGAAAGGCGCTTTATTGTTAAGGCAAAGGATTGCCGAGCGTTAACAACTTGCCGCTGCTGACCAAGGTTAACAACTTGACGCCGTTCAGTCAAAATCTCAACTTCACAAACCTCAACCAGCTTTAGAAATGTTTAAAGCTTAATGAGCAGAGCATAGCCAAGTAAGCAGGCAGTTCTACTTATACATAACGCTCGAGTTCGTTGTAGTTTCTAATTCAAATCGTTGTAGTTCTGCTACAAAACATCCATCTCCGAAAAACACAGGATTGTCAACGAAAATCCAGTTCGGGGCCTGCAGATCGCTCGGCACATACTTGGACAAAAAATGCAAACGATTGTTGGAGAGAAACAAGTCATCGATAACATAGAACTAGTTCAACCCAACAAATGACATTTGCTTCAATCCATCCGAAGGAAAACATTTGCCCCAATTACAGTGCTGCCTGTTTGCAAATGTTGCACAATTCATTATGAACAATGAAGCAGTCAGTCATCACAAAGGATAGATCTAAGAAAACCCTAAACCACATAAACCTGAGAGAACCAAGAGAGGTAAAAACATAAAAATGCTACAACACTACCTCCTCATTCCTGTGCATCCATCCCCCCATACTGAGAGTGAGAGTAAGAGCAGCAGGCAGCTCCTACAAACAACTACCACTTCGTTGCACAGGAGGATAACATAATTCGTTGCCCGACGATTACGTTTGCCCTGGCAGCGGATTTTTTCTCGGCCTGCCTCGTTTCCTTGGTGCCACTCCAGATGAACTCCCTTGCACGGGCAGGGATGGCGACACTGTCGACTGTGGCACAGCAGGTGTTACCACTGGAAATGTGGTAGCAGCAGCAGCTGGCGGCGGAGGAGGAGGAGGAGGGGCACCATTTCTATCACTAAACTGCTGCTGCCCTCCTCCGCCGAACATTGGTGGCATCCAATTAACAAATGCAGAACCAGAAGCAGCAGCAGCAGCATCCGAAGCAGAAGTTTTGTCTCCATTTCCAAGCATAAATCCCAGAGGGAAAACCCCCCACGAGCAGTAATACGACTCCTTGCCCGGCACCATAGGCGGCAAGGAATGTATCAAAGCAGCGTGGAAAGCTCTCTCGCATTTCTGGCATCTCAAACAGCAATCCTCATAAACCCTAGGGTACTCGTACATTATGTAACAGTAGGGGCAAAGCGTCCAAAACGAGGCCATTCTGCTCGACCTCCGACTGCTACTATGATTCATGTCCCCGGAGCTACTATTACTATTGGAATTGACGGCAGTTGGAGCGCTGTTGTTATTGTTACTGTCACCTGGATGATTGTTCTTGCTAGACGACCGCTGGCTCCTCCGGACGGGCATTTTGTCGCCGGCGCTGGACAAATCGACCTTGGTGTACAGGCTGAAGAAGTCGCGATCGAAGGGGGATTTCTTGGAGGAATCGGAGAGGACGGCCCACGCGTCGGCGACGAGCTTGAAGGCGTGATCGGCGAAGGGGAATTTGTTCTTGTCCGGGTGGAGGAGGAGGGCGAGGCGGCGGTACTGCTTCTTGATGAGGTCGAAGTCGGCGGCGGGATCCAGCTGGAGAATTGAGTACCAGTCGTGGTGGTGGTCGTCGCTGATCTTCTTGTCGGAAGAGAGGAGGACGTCGGCGATGGCCAAGATCTGATCGGAGCCGTCGAGGAGGGGATCGGTCTCCTGAGCTAGGACGGCGAAATCCTTGCTCCCGGTGAAATCGCGCGACTGGAGGAGCTTCCCGGCGACTCCGAGGAGGCGTTCCGCCTCGGCTCTGTCCGGAGCTCCGCCGTTGGGAGTATCGTTCATTGCTTCTCTCCTTCTGTTGTCGTTGTCCTTCAGTCTCGAGCTCAGGGTCGGGTCGGGGGAAGTTTCCGGTTTCGGTATTATTGGCTGGATTGGGTGGAAATGGAAATGGAAATGGAAATGGAAGAAAGAGGAAGGGGAAATAACAAATGAATTATTAAATGGGCGTTGCGATCTAATTGGATGAATGGGAAACAGGTCAGATCAGCCTAAACCTACGAGAGCAGATGAGCTGGATAACGCTGTGATCTGCATAATCGTATTTATTGCTTATTGGGGATTATACCATTTTTATATAATAATAATATAAGATTAATTGTATCCAGTGGCGTAGCCAGGATTTTGGGTAAGGGGTGTCAATTTAAAAAAATTAAAATGACTATCAATTTTTTATAGTGACCCACGACAGGTTCTCATATTTTGAAAAGTCTGTAAAATACATTCAACTATCAAGAAGCTCGTTTGTTAGGGTTAAATTTTCGTTTACTTCTTGAATAAGCATATGTAATTATGAGATTTTTTAATTTAATTTACTTATTATTTGTAACGGTAAATTATATATATGCAATAAAACGTATTAGTGTATCATGTAAGTAATTGTGGTTTAGTGGAAGATGTCAAAGCTAATAGTAAGGGGGTTCCACGTTCAAATCCTAGCTATAGCATAAACTAATACCCCTATTTTTTGATGTTCTAGCCCCGATCCAAGGGTGTGCCGTGGAACACCCTTCTAATACTGTGTCTCCGCCCCTGATTGTATCATATCAAATCATTTTATACTATAATGTCTGTTTAGCGAGTGTTATTGTTTGATCGGTGGTACAATCGGTTTATACCAGTTCATGCCAGTTTAGTAAGTGGTATGGTGTGATCGGTGGTACAATCGGGTTATACCAATTCATGTCGGTTTTAGCAAAGCATGTAGGAAAGTGGAAAATCATCAACACTAAATGAGTTTAGTCATATGATGATCACTTCCCCTCTCGTTTTCTTTCTCTCTCCGAGTCGTTAGTGCCTCCTGCAGCGGGGATCTTTTGGCCATCTTGTCGGTTGACTGATGTCGGTGACTTTCTCCTCCGCCTCTTCTCTTATTCTACTGATTCTTCTCATCGACTTCTTTCGAATTTTGTTTCACTATGACTACAATTGAGAAATCGTGGGCTAATCTTTTTGGGATCGTCGAGGCGGATCGGCTTGTTTACATAGAACCTAAGATCGTCGAGAGTGACCTAAGGATTCCTACGGAGCTCATCCAAGAAGGAATTTCTATATGGGAGCATAGTCTTGTTAGGAAATTCCTCCATTATTTGCCCTCTGTCAAACAACTCTAGATTTGGGCAAATCGCTTCTGGAGCAAATTGAGACTAGTTAGGGTTTCTCTGTTTAGCAATCATCTTATAATGTTCCATTTTCCCAAACGCAGCGACACCATAATGGGTCTTCGCCAGTGGCCCTTGGCACTTCATGAATGAAATGTGTTTCTTTTGCTAGTGGACTCCAAGCATTTGTGCAGTGAGTTGTAGTTCTTTTATTCATATCTAGGTTTGCTTCAATGATCTTCCTGTTGAGTATATTATTGGTCTCATCTTAACAAGAATGGCAAGTATGTTGGGCATTCCGCTATGGTTTGACCAATCTACTAGATTAGGAAGAAGAATGGGTTTCCCAAAGGTTGGCGTGGAGATGAGTATTGAGTCTGCCTTTCCTGAAACTCTGAAACTTGTTCTTGATAACAAACCAGCTTTCTTGGTAAATCTTGAGTACTGTAATCTCCCTTTAGGCTACAAAAGATGCAAAGGTTTTTGGGCATATGTGTGAGGAAGAAGTGGATGTTGATCAATCAAGAGAAGAGTTGAGGGCTGAGAAGTTGACTTGAGATGTGAAGGATGAGACTGAGCATCATCAACTCTCTACCACCGCATCCATAAAGAGAGAATGATGACAATGTGGCTTTGGCCGGGCAAACTGGCAAAGGGTGATCACAAAAGGATCATTGCCAAGGAACTCCTCAAAGTTTGGTGGAGGTTTCACAATAAGCTCATGGCCGATGCAAGCCTCTTCCACCAAAACTTCATCCTTAGCATGAAAACCGATTGCTTCATATACCACCCTTCCTTCTTCATATGTCGATTCCTCCTCTTGTGGAGTCTCAAGGAATTTCTCTTCCTTGATTTCTACCTCCTTCACAACTTCTTTTCTTATCTTTCCTCGCTCTTCCCCAAGCGTGTATCGGATAACAAGGTTCCAAGCGATGTCTTCGATAGGCTCGCCCCCATCTCCTCACTTATAACCTCCTCTTCAAAGATTGAAATAAAGTGGGGAAGGGTGGTGGCTACCACAATAGGATATTCGCGTTCTTAAGCATCACGGTGGCCTTCCGTGACAACTCCCGACTGCTCCAATTCGTCCTCGGGGCTTGCCTCTTCATCTTCCTCTTCTTCACAAACCGCTAAGAGTCAATCCTCAGTCAACCGTGCACAAGCCATCTCTACCGTCGAGTTCAGCTTCTCCATTCTCTTGCTAATTTCCTCTGCTTCACAGGGGAAATCTAAGTAAGGTGGATCCATGGTTGGGAAGGCAGTCCAGAGTATGATCTCTCATTATCCGACACAAACTTCTCCACCAATAGCTCAAATTGGCTCTTTATTTCTTGTTGTGGAGGGTGGTCTTCATAAAATGGTTGGAACTCTTGAACGTCTAGGGGATATAGTTGTTCAACATAAGAAGGTGGTTGGTAGTCGAACCTGAATCCGTAGTCTTATCCGCTTTGATTTCTCCATGATTTCATAGGGTAACACTACTCGGATGTTGGTTGATACCCCCCATGTATAGGAGAAGCTAATGCGATCCATGATTCATATATGCATCATAAAAAGATAGTACACAAAATAAAATAAAAATAAAAATAAAAAATGCTAAATTAAAAATATTTTTCTTTGTCTGAATAATAGACCGTGCTCCCCAGCAACAACGCTAGAAAACTTGGCTCGCTACTACCCAATCCCAATCATAGGCCAAGTGTAACCTATAACCGGTTTAGTATAGATAAAGGATTTCAATTATCAAACCTGAGGATCTATATATCCTTACTTCAACAATCTACAATTTATCTATCAATCAAAATATTGTTTAGAGCTAATTAACTAAATAAGCAAAGAATTAAAAAATGTTTATGATAGAAACACGATTTCTTAAGAAAATCGGGTTTATACCCCATTTATTATTATTAGTATTATTAGAATTTTTTTAAATAAGGTTAGTGGTCTTTTAGTAGAATTAAGATTATTATTAAAGTTTCCTAGTATTCCTTATAAATATTTACTTTGTCATTCATTCACAATCAAGCAAGAATAATTATTAAGAAAGTATCTCTCAAAAATCCTAATCTCCTATCCTCTAATTTCTCGATCTCTAGCCCTCTAAGGCTTCAACCGATTCTCTATTCTATTCTCTTCTCCCCCAAATTCTCAATCTCAATCCCTATTTCTATCTTCTAATCCTTAAATCCCCAATTCTCTTCTATAATCCCTAAAATCTCAAATGTCGATCCAATCTGCAAACCTGCTAGAAACTATGTACTTTGTCATTCATTCACAATCAACCAGATCTTGCGGAAGAGTCAGTCAAGTTGGTCAACCTTGAGGGAAAGGTTGGTTTCAAGGGAGGAGAGGACATTGATAGACACACGATTCTTGTGGGCTTCTATTATTAATTATAGTAGAATAAATATTATGAGGGTTAGTAGTATTAGGTTATTTATCAGGTTTGTTCCAGTCTTTTGCTATAAATATGCACTTTGGAGTTACGACATAATCAATAAGAGAAGTATTAAGAATAGTATCCCTCTAAACTCTATTCTTTAATCCTCTAAATCTCGTCCTTCCTTTCCCAAAGGCCGCTGGTCATTCTACCTTAATTCTGCCCGATTCCTCTTCTAAATCTCTAATCCACAATTATGTTCTTTCTATCATAAATCCCCAATTCTTCCCATATATCTATCAAATCCCCAATCATCTATCAATTCATCATTCTGTAATCCTATTCTGGACGTCTTAGATCAATAGGGTTTCTATCAGTTTAATTCAAGTGAGAAAAGTTTACTCGGACGATATCCCCCCCCCCCCCCTAGTCCCATGTTGTTATGCAAATGTTATACTCTAGTACGATAGGTGAACTTTATATATTGTCAGGAGATATAAAATAGCTAGGACCCCCTATTCGAGTGCATTCTAGCCCACTTAATCGATCTAATTGGAGGGGCGTACCACACAACCTCAAAAGATTACTAAGGCAATCAATTCTGCTCCCTATGAGATCAACCTGAATTGCCATAAGGGGATTTTCTCCCTCCTAGGTCAATTTGCCCCAAAATTGGGGGATTTTCTCAAGAACACTTAATTTGCATGAAAAATGCCTCAAACAATATATAAATAACAATATCTATCATCACAAAGAGTTCACAAATTACAATTTACAACATCATGGGCTAGGATTCACATCATCTAAGTGAATAGAGGAACTACTCCACAGCTAGAGAGGAAATAACAGCTAGAATAGAAGAAAACCCCATGTGACTTGCTTGGATGGATGCTTGGAGATAAAAACCATTCTGTCCATTTCTAACCTTCTAATAACATGAACCGAACTGCTATTGTAACTGATTTAGTGATTCTACTGGCCCAACCGTTGAACCAGTTCGATTCTTATAACAATGCTCATTCCCCAAACAAAATATCTCACATAAACCCAACTTATCATAAAATAAATATATACGAGTATCGAGATAACCGCATCTACGTGCACATCACCATTCCTAGATCAATCTAAATCTGATAAGCTTAATATTCTAAGGATGTTATAAAGAGGGAACATGTGCATACTACTCGTAGCTTTACATTAACCTAGGAAAGGTCGAAAATTCCCTTGAACACACCAATACATATATCATTGTAGGGATTGTACGATAACTTAAGTTAATTAATAGGATTATTTATGTTTAGTTTGGGGAGTGTAAAAAGTCGCACCTTACGCGTGCACATGGTTTGTTGACATGTGGCTCAAAAAGGTTTCCTCTTAGATACATATTAAAAGTGTGGGTGGTCAGAATTAGTGAAAGACTACCATAGAACAACGGTTCCATCTAGAAGTGTGCTTAAGATTCACTTGATGAAAACATTTGATTCACAGAATTAGAGAGTTTTATTCAAAATAATGTTAGCAATGGGGTTCCTTGAAGAGTATGTTAAATGGGTTGAAGCTTGTTTAACTACCCTATGGTCAGTGTTTGTTTTAATAGGATTTGTGTGGATATTTCTCAACACATAAGGAGTTTCGTCAAGGAGACCTCCACTTCCCATATCTGTTCACTATGGCTATGGAGTACTTCTCCTGTCTTATGAGTCAAGCTGTCATTACAGAGCAGATCCTTTATTACCCTAAGTGTAAAGCATTAGAGACAACTCACCTGTGTTTCGTGGATGACCTCCTAGTTTTTACTAATGGGTCGGTTAGGGCAGTGGCTAGAATCAAAAGACTATTGTATAAATTCTAGGGCTAATACCATTAGGAAATTCGAACTATCAAGTTAAGTGTCATTTGTGTTCCGAAATATTCAATATTTCATTTATGTCCCAACATATGATAGTTGTTGTCATTTATGTCCTGACGATTTCGTTAACCATTATAGATAACGATTGACCAGACGGTGGTCAACTTGATGTTGACTTAGGAGCAAAATCGATGGAGTGATTAAGACGATTTGGGGATTTTCATAACTTTTTATTTTTCTTATTTTAATAATTTTAGATGAAAATATAAATAAAAATTAATATTTAAAATTATATATCAAATTCCACGCCGACATTGACTGAATTTTCTGGTTAAATATTGACGGTAAAACTCGATCAACACTAATGGAAAAATTGTTCACGGCATAAATGTCATATTGAATAGTTCAGGACACAAGTGACACTTTCTTGATAGTTCAGATTTTCCAGTAGTATTAGCTCTAAATTCTATGTAGATTCTGGACTTAATTGCAACATAGATAAACGAAAATTGTTTGTACTGGAACATCAAAGGAAGAACAATTAATGATTTGCAAGATTATAGAGTTCCCTTTGGGTAAACTTCCAGTTCAATACCTAGGGGTACCTCTGATCACTGGAAAACTCTCTTCTAATGATTTTAAGGTGCTTGTGGATACGGTAACAACTAGAATCATATCTTAGGCAAGATCATATGTTGGGTATGCTGATCAGAGTGTTAAGAGAAGGTTTGTGTGGGAATCTTGGATTTCAAAACTTGGAATAAGGCATGTGTTATCTGGAATCTTTGGAATCTGTTGGCTTTGAGGAAGGTTTGTGTGGTACGTGCTGCATATTCCTCGTCTGCTCACCTTCAAATGGGGTTGTTCAGAGATTGGAACGCAGCTCGGATAAAGTCAAAATTAAGAGATTGATTTGGTTACTAGTTATTATCCATGTATGGAAGGAAAGGTGCACTAGAGTTTATGGCAATGGGTCCAAATGATCCCCAGATGAGATTGTGAATAAGGTCTTTGAAGAGGTTCAACTCTTTTCTAAGAAGTAAGAACAACTAGCTCCATTATATTACAACTTTACATTTGAAAATAGGTTGTAGTTTGTTCACAGATGTATAGATATGATATATAAGACTGTTAAGTTGAACTTGAGAAGGAGGGTTTCAGTTTGCCCCTCTAGTGCTTAATGCTACTTTTTTTTTTATTAACCATAAAAAAAAAAACAATGTGGGTAGTATAACTCTTGGTTATACATTTGTGTATGACAAGATTTGACCTTTTGTTCCGAGCGGAATCATATCTAAAGGGTGAGATTAAAAAGTTTATTTTGAAATATGTTAATAAAAATAAAAAATGATACTCATTTTCTATATATTTTGAATTTTTTCCCGTAACACTCATTACCACCCTGGTATCAGTCCTATACCACTATGGTATAGGGTGGTAAGTGGTAGTTGGCCGTGGTGAAAAATGGTAAATGATGGTAAATTTCTATTACCATGATACACTTTCATACTATAATTTTATTTATTACTAACCATGACCATATTTTTTTATTCCGAAATATGTCAAAGTGAATATAATTTTGAAGACCACCATTAATATAATTTTTCAGTAAAAAAGAATTTTAATTTCGATTCAAAAAACATAGATATATCCAGTAACCAACCAGATTACACCCATATTAAATCTGATCGGTTATGCATTATAAAATTATACAATTGAGGATAAACATATTTCATTTAATTTTCCCTCCCACCATCATACCAAGATAAGGCTTGTTTTGTGTAGGCATTATATTTCTATAAACATCTTGCTACATAATACATTTTACAAACCGCTTGCAAGGATATTACAACAATATTTCTGCCAAACAAAGCCTCAGGAATTATCAAAATTTTAGGAGAATCTTCAACTTTGTATGAAAATATAGTAATAGGAGTATAACACACTTTCTCTGTATATTACCCACCAGGGCAATTTTGTCCAAATAAAAAATTCAAGTAAATTAATTAATTATCAGCAGAATACAAGTGAAATGTAGATGGATTTGAATATTTATAGATGGTTTGAGTAGGGTATATGTGTTGCATTCATATTTTAAATTGGTATGAGTTGGGTATGAATTTGTTCATTTTCTAGAAAAGGTTCAACAATACATAAAATTAGATCTATTTATAAAATTTTAAAAGTTAGATATTAAGTTGTGCCACAAAATATTTTGGGCACTATAATGTAATTTTTATTGCATTTTTGAATCATTTTAAAAAAATAACTTTAGGTGTTAAATGCTAAAACTCATTACAGGCACCAAACTGTAATGTTTAAATTGTATGGGTAAAAACACATAAATAATACTTTCTCTCTCTTTCCCATTCTTTATGAAAATTTGTTGTGATTTCATCCTTTCTATTGGACGTCGTCGGTGACTTACCTGCTACAGGCTATGATGGTTGCACGTCTTGGGCGTCGCTTTTTCATGTTGTTGAGGACAATTGTCTCGACGGTTTTGAGCCTAAGATTGTGGATGATTCGCTTTGTATTCCCAAATCAATCATCGAGGAGGGTGCGAAGCAATGGGAACATAGCCTCGTCGATAAGTTTTTGGTGTCTCCTCCTTCATTGTCTACGCTTCGATTCTGGGCGAATTGGATCTGGGTACTAGAGGGCAAAGTTAAGGTCTCCTTGCTCAAAGATCAATCTGGTGGTTTTTCAATTTCTGTCGGAGTTGGTTTGTCGCTGTGTTTTTGAAGGGGGGCATGGGATTACAAAGAGAAGATTATTTGTCTCCGACGCTGGGTTCCTGGAATTCGGGCGCTTGAGATAGATAAGCAATTAATGTTTTGTTAAAACTCTCTGGACTCCATGCGGAATTAGCTTTGTGAGAAGGATTGGGAAGAGTTGCAATTTCAATAGGTCAGCCAATGTGTATGGATCAACCTACTACTATGGGGGATCGACTAGGTACGACAAAGATATGTGTTTTAAGTAAGTGTGAAGAAAGAGTTAGTTAACAAGATCATGCACTCAATAACTCTTCCAGTAACTAAATGGTCAAACAACCAATTAGCTACCTGAAGCGTCAAGTCTATATTCTCCCAATGGTTTTACCTGCGTCGTTTGGAAGTTGCGATTGTTAGGGGTCGTTTGGAAGTTACGATTGTTAAATAGATGTATTGTTAAGAATGCATGTATAAAATTATACATGTATTGTCGAATTTGATGCATTGTAGAATACAACGTTTGGTATGTGAGATTGTGTATGTCGCATAAGCTAAAAGCTGAGACAAAACAATCTCAACAATCACAACTAAAAGTTGAGATATAACAATCACTCAAAATGAGTGATAGTTTCTGTCACATCACAGAAACAATCCATGCATTGTTTCTGCTAAAAAAAAAAAAAACGATGCATTGTAAACAATACATGCATAATAATAATCTCAACAAAACTATCGCAACTTCCAAACGACCCCTTAGTGTTGTATTTGTTAAATACATGCATTGTCCACAATACAACGTTTGGAAGTGTCAAGTTGCAAAACAATGCATGTATTGTTTTGTGTGGGTCCCACCAACAATCAACAAAAATGAGGGATTGTACAATCTCAACTAAAAGTTGAGATTGTTGTGATTGTTGGTTTAATAATTAAGCACATTTACTTTTTCCAATTATGTCCATAGTTCTTTTTGTTTTATATTAAAAGTGGAGGACAAATATGACATTTGCTTATAAAGTAACTTTATAACAATCAATTCATAAATTATAATCTCAACAACCAAACAATGTAATTTCAAAATGCATCTATTGTATCAATACATGCATTTATATCATAGTGATTCATAACAATACAACGATTTAACATACGCAACTTCCAAACGACCCAAAAAATCCAATTACTTGATCAAAGGAAAAGGTAGCATAATCAAACCTCAATAGATTTAGCTAGATGGCAAATCGCAACTAGGTTTACATTCAATCACCAAAATCAGTCTATACACTAGAATTCATATCCCCTAATAAACTATACGAGTTTAATTCGTAGAAAGAGAAAGGGTACATAACATAGAAATAGAAGACTATCCAAATTATGAAATCATATTTTTCTGCTTGGATTTGCAACCTTATCCTTGCTTGAATTCACAATAGGGACACATCATAGCGTAGGTTAGAGCGTAACCTCATTCATGACCTTTAATTAATATGATGTCGCTTAGTCAATTTTCAGCAACACTTCAACTCGATTAGCGAATGATCTTCGTTACGGTCATGATTTGGAACCTCCTGGCTATGAGCTCACCTATCTTGACCTTGATCCCTTTTGTTTCTCGTGCTTGCAATGGATAACACCTTAAATGAGTGTTATTTTTCTCCGATTTCTTAGGTGTTTGAATGTCATAATCATCACACCTCGGTTATTTTGAATTGATATTGTGCTATATTTTATTAATTGTTGATATCTTAGGACGAGTCTTTGACAATTTGGCTCGTAATTTGTTCATTCACATCTTATTCTTGGCTAAGTTGTGTTTCTTTCCTAATCTCACATCCTGACATGGAAAAGAAGGAGGGTACCTAGTTTCGTGGCAATTGAAGTAGTTTGAAGGTTGAAAAGAAGAAGAGAAGAAGCTCTAGAGTTAGGTTAGGGCTGATAAACGGTTCGGTTATGGTTAAACCAAACTGACCAGGTGTTAGCTGATAGCCTGATACCGATAAAAGGTTGAAACACCTAACCGCAACCAATAGTTTAATCAGTTAGCAGTAACTGCTAACCATACATTATTTATTCAAAGACCCACATCGTAATGTTATCGAAATTTTTTCTACAAATATATCTTAATAAATTCTAGGGCTGGAGTTTCGGTTACTAGTTAACCGGTCGGTTAAATTGATAACCGACGGTTATCCACTAACCGATAACCGAGATAACCAACTTTTGGTCGGTGTTCGAAGGCTGGCCGAGATGGTTTTGGTCTTGGAGATGGTTCGGTTAACCGAAAATCGAGATAACCGAAGCCTAAATCCCTATTTCGGTCGGTTGTTGGTAATGGGGGCCGGCAGTTTGGTTAATCGATAACCGACCGATCGGTTACAGGTTATAACCGAACTAACCAAAGCTCCACCCCTAATAAATTCTACTAACATCCATAAATTATCCATATTATCAAATTTCTAATCAAATTAATATATTATTTATATTGTTTTAGTTAGATACAAAATGACGTAATTTTCCTTTATGAACGAGGATTGGTTGGAAAACGGATTGAGGTTTGTAAACACCCAAACCTGATTCAACCCACGAATGTTAAAAACAAGTAAAATTCACAGCCGACCCAAAACCCATCAATACTGAATTTTACTTCCTTTGACCGAGCTGAATCTGATTTTTTTTATAAGGGTGATGATTGAATTAATATAAACAAAAAAGTAAAGTACAGGGAAGGAACTAGGATCACGAGCACTGATCCTAGACCAAAGGAACACAACTAAACAAAGGGAAAAGCGAACAACAAGCACTAGGTGGACCAGACCACCTCGGTGCACCAAAAGGAAACAAGAAGTCCAAAAGGAACAGCAGACAACAAGAAGAAGCCATCAGACAACAAGAACAAAAGCACCAAACAGCCACCAAAGAGCCGATCTGCTCAACAACAAGGAGAGGGGAAAGCTGATAGTCCAAAGGAAACCGAAACCAGACGCCAAGAAACCTTCCAACTGGGATAAGAATAAGAACCCCCTGCAAGGCGCGATCCACACCCCCACACAACAGAAAACCAGCCAATTCCACTAGAGAGCTCGGGCTCAACAAGATCAGGAAATAAACAGCAACACAATCTACTAATTAATCCGACGCTTGAGATGCTCAGAGATCCACTCAACCCCCTGCGTTTTACAGACTTTCCCATGGGCTACAACCCACTCGACCGCCCACCTTATTGCTCTTCGGAACACATAGCTGGAACTATGATTGATGTCGTTGAAGGTTCGTTGGTTCCGCTCGAGCCAGACCTGCCAGCAAACACCATGAAAAATGCAGGCAACAATCCACTCGTTGATGTTGTGTACCCACAAATTCGGTTTCAATTACCACCCTAAGTCATACCCAATGCACAGTATTTTCCAATAATACTCATCCCCGATTTGAAAAGTTCAATCATATATGGGATATTTTCCCCTAACAAAAGCTTCCTCGCATGAATTGTGTGGTTTGTGTGTTCAAAACATTTAATTTAAGAGAGTAGTCCCTTTCACGCTGGGTCATATTCCCCAAAAAAAAAAAAACCTGCACAGCTACTTTCTCCACAATTTTAGAAGGGAGAAAATTCCCCAAAAAATAAAGATGGGAAAAGGAATAATCATAATAATACAATTTTACAACTAATAGCGTTTTCTTTTTTGGGTTGGTAATGTAAATAGTCTGCTACCTCCTTCTCTCTCATTTTCTTTCTTTCTCTTTATTATCCATTTACCTATCATTGTTTGTTTGTTTAGCTATAAAAAGGGAAAACCGACTTTCCTTTCTTGAACCAACCCACACCACTCCCCAAAACTTCCCTCAACCCTCTCTTCCTTCCCCTTTTGTATCTCAAGAACAAAGAAGCAGAAGAAGAAGCCTTCCTTTTTCTTCCATCTCTCCCTTTTTTGGGTTTCATTTTACTTACCCTTTTTCATGCTTTACTCCTAAATTCCTCTCAAGATAAGACCTAGCTACCCAAACAAGCAAGCTAGAAAAAGAAAGAAGATCGGAAAGAAAGAAGGAAGATCCAACGGGTAAGGGCAACTTCCATTAGTTAATCAAACTAAACGCGACCACTCCTAATCATTATTTTATTTTGTTGGAATTTAACTTGTTCATTATCTCTGAAGACAGAGCAGAGAGAGGTGAGATTTGAGCAGTAGTTCTACAGTACTTGCTCGTCCTTTCCTTTTTCCTTTCTCCCCCTAGCTCCCTTCTTCTTCTTCTTCTTCAGTTTGTGGGGGTTTTTTTTTTTGGATCTGAAATCAAATTCCCCCCCATTCCATGTTTCCACCTGCGGAATTAGGGTTTCCTCAACAGTACCAAAAATCCTTTGTTTTAGTTCTTCTTCATTCGTTTGTTTTGGTTGTTGAAGTAGTGGTGGGGAAAAATGGCGAGGGAGAAGATAAAGATAAGGAAGATCGACAACGTGACGGCGAGGCAGGTGACGTTTTCGAAGCGGAGGAGAGGGCTGTTCAAGAAAGCCGAGGAGCTTGCCGTCCTCTGCGACGCCGAAGTTGCTCTCCTCGTCTTCTCGGCCACCGGCAAGCTCTTCGAGTACTCCAGCTCCAGGTAAATATATATATTCACCACCTTCTTCTTCTTCTTATTTTTTTACTTTTTTATTTTTATTTTTTACTGTTTAACCCTAGCTGCTAGCTATGAAATGAAATGAAACCTCATTAACCACTGCTTCTACTTCTGCTGCTATGTGTGTTTTACTGCTATATTTGTGTTTGTTGAAAAGACGTTAAGAGTAGTCGCGAGTCAGTCAGGCAGTCAAGTCATTGGGGTTAGACTTTTACCGTAGTCATTATTATGGTAACCAGGTTACTTACTTCTGGAGGACATTATCGTATCTCAAACTCGATTTAATTCTTCATTACGATATAAATATAGTCGGAAGTTTCGTACCGGTCTCACTCACCCATGTAATATAACAATTATCTGTTGTTTTTAGTTATATATATTTACTTACTCTGGAAAAAAGGCTTCGTATTTCCCACCATTTGTTCCGTGTCTACAAATAGTAATATGTTATCATCATGGTAGTACTTTGGGCACGGTTTTTCGTCCTCCAATCACCATATTTGTCTGCCGGTAGATTTCAGGTCGATATATATATATATATAGTATTATTCCTAGTAGTTAATTTTATGGGCATTTTTTGTTAATTAACATTTCCTTCCTGAATAAAACAAAAAATGATCGGCCTGTTTCCTTTGCATGAAATAAGATTAATTAAGATTTATACAATCTGCGTAGAAGTTGCATTGATGGGGTTTCTTCATTAAAAATCTATAAGTAGCTATATTAATATATATATATATATATATTGATGGTTTGGTACATGAATTAAATCAAATTTGGGTATGATATTATACTTTAATGTCTAATGAATTTTTACCAATCCGATATTGTAAACAGAAACTCGAAGATCTATCTGATAGAAAATAACAATCGATTATTCTGATTCACCAAAGTATACCAAACTACACCAAACGACCATATCCCTTGGAGCATGATGTACTCTAAGAGTACGCGAGTGAACATTGACATTTGTGCACTCAGTTTTTGGATGCATACTATAACTTGCCTCACAATCGTCATTCTGAGCATACAATTCATTTCGAAATGATGTCAGTCGCCACTTATAATATGATAGACAACAAAATACATGAATGGACACAAAAATCTTCCAAAATTTGCTTTAATTTGAAGTGTTCATGGTTTAGGAATTTAGAGCTAAGATATATGGTTTTAATTAGGATGCGTTCGTTGGTTTTGTGAGTGACTCTTGCTTAGCTTCTTGTTTTCCCCTTTTTTTCGTTTGTGGAGTTGTAGTTAGAGGATAAAAGAGTTACTAAGTTTGTATAGGTCTAGTTTTTTATGCTTCCAATGTAAATGATCACTTCCTCTAAAAGGATATCTATTGTGGAATACTACTAACTAATAACAGTAACAGCTATGGTTGTTCTGCTTTAGTTCCAACTTAATTAATCTTAAAATCGGCATTGACTACTATATATATATTGCATGAAGATAGCTTAGGGACCCAAATCAACATTCAGCAGAAGACTGCTATTCCTATTGAATTAGTGTCTTTGTAGTTAAAAAAATCTGTTAGTTGCGCGGGAGAAGTTAGGGTGATATACAGTAAAAATGTTATTATGATGATAACACTAATAACTAACAGACAGAAAGCAAAATTTGGCGTACTTTTATTTCAAATGAGCTGATTTTTTTAGATAAAACACTCTGGCTCTTGATTGTTAATCAATTTGAACTTCAATGTGATCGCCATCACCTTTTTGTTTGGTCGAGAAAAGAAGTTTTTTCCATTGTTATGAATCGAGCTGGATCAATGGTTGGGCCAGTAGAATTGTCAAACCAGTTATGATACCGGTTCGGTTCATTACTTAGAAGGTTATTGATGGATCAAATGGTTTTTCATGGTTCAATATAAAACCAGATGAACCACCACAATTATATTAACGGTTTACCAACGATTTCATAACAATTAACCATTGAACTGTTAATCACTAACTTTTTCGGTTTTGCCTCCGATCTGGTTATGAAAACAGAGGTTTTTCCCCATCAATCTAGTGTTCAGAAGTCACAAAAATTAAATATATGCAAGGCATGAGACATGAAGCCATATCCAAAAAGTTTTGGATGGTAATTACTAACCGGGTTGTTTGAATGCAATATTTGAATGAGTTATTTCGGTGTTAATAACTCATTTTTAGTTATTTGAGCCGAAACAACTCATTCGAAAAATAAAAGTGGGTTTTGGTATTTTGGAGCTTGCAACAATTAAAATAATGCACAATGAGTAGATTGAAATATTTCTTCCTTCTAGAGATTTCAATTAACTCACTCCACCCTTCTTTAAGTGATGAAATGTCCCAATAAGTTAATGTTGTACCCAAACAAGACAATGAGACTCAATTACCTCATTCCAAATTGAAATACACATTTGGGGTTGTTTAGATGAATTAATTGTCGATGTGGTATTTATAGAGTGAAATAACTCATCATTAATTATTCATGTGGTAATTTCATTTTATTTCAGTGATAATTGGATCAAAGTATATCGCTTGGTAGAACCATGCACACGCGGTATTTGACATGTGATATTTGGCCAAAGGTAACATAGCATAGTGGTGAAACCACTGGACCAATTGAGTTCGGGATGTGGAAGGTCCTGAGTTCGATTCCCAGTGGCGCCACTTGAGCGTTCCCAGCGGCACCCTTGGTGTCGGAGGCGAAGCCTCCCCGATATTGGTAGCAGAAAACCCCGGTTAGTATGCAGGTACCCCTAGTGGTTTAGTAGGCCCCGCTGTCGCTCAAGCGGCACGTGGGGCTGAGGTTCCCTAGGTTATCAAATAAAAAAAACATGTGATATTTGACAAAAACAGAGGGTAAAACGTGTTATTTCATAATAACACAAGGGGTAGGAGTTATTTAAAATAACTTGCTGACTAATTAACTCGTTTTAATAAAATGCTGCCAAACAAATTATTTGTGTTCAAATAAGTCATTATGAGTAATCTTAACCCAAAGAACTCACTTAAATACTTCATTCAATGAGCCCGAAATGTTACTGACCAAAATAATTCATCCAAACGACCCATATATATCGTATTGTTGATCTATAATGAGACAATCATGTACATAACAATCCATAACAATGTGGTCAGTCAAATTTGTAACTTTGATATACAATGATGGCTGTAATTTTCCTGTGGATTGGCTCTTAATTGTCAAAGTGGTTGTTGGGTTCTAAAGACCTACCTCAACGACCTTTGAAACATGTACACATGTCAATTGTACGTCATCTCTAATGCTAGTATAGCACGTAGATCGTCTCTGTTAATGGCTACTCTATTTACATGTATATGGTGAATGCTGTTCTGAGATTGCATGTGTGTCTTTTTTTCCCCCGGATTTGTGACTATATGTATGTATGTATATTTGTTATTGTAGCATGAAGGGGATACTTGCACGGTATAGCCTGCACGCTAACAACCTCAACAAGCCTCAACAGCCTTCCCTTGAATTACAGGCAACTTTTCTACGACCTGCTAGCTACTTTCTTCTCCTTCTTTTCTTATCCTTGTGGAGGCTATAGCTAGCTTGATCATCAATGCATATATATATCTACGTTTCAACTTGTGTATCTACAGCTGGAGAACAGCAATTACATCCGTCTGAGCAAGGAAGTTTCTGAAAAGACCCATCAACTCAGGTACATTTATATTACTAGCTAGCTAGGCATAATTACGAGGACTAGGTAGTAGGATTAATGCAGTAGTGTCGTTTAGTTTTGATGTTAATAAACCCATTTTTGGGCGCAGGCAGCTGCGAGGGGAGGATCTGAATGGAATGAGCATCGAGGAGCTTCATCAGCTCGAAAGGAAGCTTGACTCTGGCCTCCAACGAGTCATTGAAACAAAGGCTAGCTTAGCTATACCTTTTCCATATTTCACTTAATTAATTCCCACGGGTTATCTCTTTGGTGTCCTCACTTTTATGGCTTCACGTTGTGCCATCTTCCCGTAATCGTCATTAATTATGATCAGACGATTTATATTAAAATGATGACAATCGTCGCTTATTATATGATGATTCAAAATTTAAATTGATTTGAAGTATTTAGGATTAGAATATATGATTCGGAGTTTAGGGCTCATATGCATTGATTAGTTGTGAATCTAGCTATATCTTATCATCATATTATTAGATGAATACTCTACCAATAATGTGATGTATTAATTTCTAGGGTTTGGTGTATAGTGAGTGAAAGTTATGTGAAATTGATTATGTTTTGCGCGCCTTAATTAAGTTTGCGCTACCTTGATCATTCTTTTTTCTGATTTGTTAATTCTTTACAGTCGGACAAGATCAAGAACGAGATATCTTCCCTGGAAACAAAGGTGCGTGCGTGCATGGACTTACTAATCAACTTCAGTTCCACTAATTCAATTACATTTAGAAGAGGATTTAGGTTTGATGATTGGTATTAACTTTATCTAATCAGTCCAAATCATGCGTACGCTTGCAGGGAGCACAGCTGCTGGAGGAGAACAGAGAACTGAAGCAGAAAGTAATTATTTATTTATTGATTTTCACAGAATGCATGGGTTTAAAAAAGATGGCCATAATTATCGTGTTGAACGTAATTAATTTTGGTGCAGGTGATGATGATGGTAAGGATGAACGAGGGGAAGGAACCGGCGGCGGCTGCAGCGCCGGCGAATTATCTGGACATTAACATGGTGGTAGCAGCGGCAGCAGATGATGACGATGAAGATCAGCAAGAGGAAGAAGAAGGGATGTCGTCGGAGTCCGCCGCCAATGTTTGCAGCTGTAGCAGCGGCCCTCCGGTTGAAGACGATTGCTCCGACACTTCTCTCAAACTTGGGTCAGCTTAATTAATTCTACTTACAAAATCTATGTATACAAGTATTAACAACGTACTCCCATTTGCTATAATAATTACTGGTTTTTTAATACGTATATGCAGGCTGCCGTTTTGAACGCTTTGACAGCATGCACGAGGCCAGCAAAAAAAAGGGGCTGCTGCTGTATGTTCGTACGTAATAATGTTAAGAGTCGGAGACATGATGAATGCATATGATCAATTAATTAAATCTTTGGGTGTTGTTTACTGTTCGGGCTGTCGTAATTATCTCGTCGATAATGGTAGCTTCGCCGCGCTGATCATCATCGCCCAACTAAAATGACTGGAGACTGATGTGTTAATTAAGCGGTGGTCTAATGTTATGTGAACTGCTTATTATTTGCCACGGATGACTTTTTGTGACTGTTTTAATCAAGTTAAGATTTGGTGATGATGAGAATATATATATATATATATATATATATATATATATATATATATATATATATATATATATGGTGACTACTTCGGTGCACTCACAAAAATGGGTGCGTTCAATGCACCCAACTCAAAAACTAGTCTTAAGGTGTTGGATGTTGAATGTTAATTTGTAGAATCAGTGTAATATGATGATATAACATATGATAACAACTAATTAGCCGATTACCCTAAGCCTTAGACCTCCAATTTTGAGTTCTATCCCTAAACTCCAAATTGTAAACCCTAACCCTAACCCTAAATCTCTAAACTCTAAATCCTTCAAATTAAAGTAAATCTTCAATGGTTTTTGTGCAAATTCATGTGCGTTATTGTTCATCACATCATAAGTGATGATTGATGTCATTTTTACATAAATCGCATGTTTAAAATGATGGTTATGAAGCGAGTGCACTGAATGCACCCAAAAAAGCGAGTGCACCGAAGACGACACCATATATATATATATATATATATATATATATATATATATATATATATATATATATATATATTCACTCGCTTTTTTGGGTGCATTCAGTGCACCCACCTCTAAAAGTGATCATAATACATTAAATTTTGAAATTTAATGAGTTGTATTAGTCTAATATGATGATATAACATAGAATCCCAACTAATCAACCCATTGTCCTAACCTATTAACCTTCAATTTTGAATCTCAACCCAAAATCCCAAATTGTAAACCCTAACCCTAAATTCCTAAACCCTGAATCATTCAAATTAAAGTGAATTTTGAATGATTTTTGTACAAATTCATGTGGTTCTTGTTCATCATACCACAAGTGATGATTGACATCGTTTTCACATGAATCGCCTGCTCATAATGACGATTATGAGGCGGGTGCATTGAATGCACCAAAAAAAGTGAGTGCACCGAAGACATAACCATATATATATGACCCCTTTTGTAATTGCATTGTGATGCATTCATGCGTTAATTGACCGACTTTGTTGATTCTGTTGTTATTACTATTATTATGATTATTATTATGTTTAGTTGGTTTTTTTTATGTTTGGTTTAATTTGTTATTTGAGATATTTGTATGGGTTTATATCTAGGACTATTTTTTTTTATCTATAAGGGTGATATAGGGTTTTTTTTGTGATTAAGGTATTACTTAAAGGATTCGAACCTGAGACTTCCAAGTTCTAGGCTAGTGGTATTACCACTAGACCAAGCCATTGTTCGTTTATATCTAGGACTATTATTCATTATCAATTGTCTATTCTTTCTTAGAAAGTTATTATTTACTTGTTAGAATAGTCAATGCATGTTATTTTAATTGGGTACTATTATTTGCCGTGAATTTTTTTTATATACGGATTCGGAAAATTATTTTCTCACAACTTATAACACATATCAAACTTCCCAAATTTCCAAAAAAAAAATTAACAATTGTAAAACGACGTTCTCCGAAAAGTCGCCAGAAAAGTCAACGCAAAAGTAGCCGGTAAAGTCACTAGAGAAACTTTCAAACTATCTACTCTAGTTCAAACCACCCTAAACTCTAAATTCAAACCAAATTTTTTTTATGAATTACTTGGTATATATTATCATAAAAAAAAACTCAGATACTTTGTGGCAACAACTTTTACCACTAAGGAATAAAAGTGATTTTATACCATATATCTATACCGCCAAGAATTAGAGTCTGGGTTACATCTCTATTCACAAGTACATAGCTAATTCCTCCTCAACACATAATGCAACAACTTCTTTTATTTGTCACAGATAACCTCGACACTAGGGAGTTTTGCTCCAAACTTAACCAAACATCTGAGATCCTACCCTCAAAAAAGTGCTAATTATTGACTGCCAGATCAGTCTCCCAGCCTTAGTATAGTGGCTGAGCTCGAAAAGAAACTCACAACCCACTTCAACTCTTCCTTCCATGAATTAGAAGGAAGTCTAGAAGTAATTTTGGAAAATAAGCTTGAGAAAAGGAACTTGTACATGTTGCACTCTACAAAGAGATGATTTTGTGTCTCAATTCTGCAGGAGCAGTAGACACAAACGGTAACCCCATGAATCCCCCATTTGAGCAACTTATCACTAGTGGAAGAACTTCCTTACCATAAGCCAACTTAAGAATTGATTTATGGGGATTAATGGAGCCTTCCAGAGGAGCTTGAACCATGTTACTTCTTCTGCTTTTGGCCTCAAATCTTTCCATACCAGCTTTGAGGAGAATTTGACAAGAGTTTTCCCATTCCACTGACCCTTTCCATCAACAACCGCTAACTTGTTTTGGACCTAATCTCTAGTTTTAAGTAGCTTCTGCCATAACCACGAGCCAGAGTTACAACTTGATACCCAGAAATCCACTCCTTGGAGTTTATATTCCATATCCACGCAACCCAAAGAGAGCCCTGTTTACTTTAGTAAGCAAATCCCATATATGTCTTACAATGCATGTCAGATTCCAACCTTTAAGATCTCTAATGTCCAACCCCCTTCCTTTTTAGGGTAAGAGATTTTGTCCCATGCAACAACTGCTTTGTGTAAACCTTCAGCCCTAAGTCCCGAGAGAAAGTCACTACACAATTTCTCAATTTCAGCAATCACTTTCTTTGGCAACATAAACACAACCATCCAAAACTGAACCATACTATAGATCACTGACAGAACTAACTGCAACTTCCCAGCATAACTCAGAAGCTTTGCCTCCAAATTCTGGATCTTTTTAGTTATCTTTTCGATTAGGGGTAGGGGTAGACATTTGACCGAACCGAAATTGAGTATATCGGGTCTACCGATCACCCTACACCTAAAACCAAAGTCCAACCAAAATATAATTCGATTTGGTTTGACCGAATTGAGTTATATTCTGGTTCGGTTCGGGATCCCGACCAAACTCAAAATTCTAGACTCTTCCTCTTTTCTTTACACCCTCTTCGTCATTTTTCCTCGAATCTTCCTCTCTCTCTACCAACAAACATATTTCCACACCTTCCTCTGCTCGTCAAACCACTCCCTCCATCTCCTTCAAATCTGCTACTCTTCCAAACCTGATCTTTCCCCCAACTCCTCCATAAATCCGCCTCTCACCTCCTCCTCTTCCTTCTCCCCTGTCCAGCGCCATCGTATGCAGCCGCAGGTCGGGGATAGGGTGTCTCCATTGCAGACGACACGACAAGCCCATCTCAGAACACGACGGATCTGCTCCGTCTCTCTTCCGTCTTCGAATCTACTGACGACGCCTACGACTCCAAGTTCATACGATTCTATGCCACTAATGCCACCAATCTCGCATGCAAAAGGTGAGATCGATCGGCGACGAGGGCGAAGCTGCGATTCAATGGTTGCTTGCGGCGTCAGATAAGAGATGCGATTTGGCGACGCATGGTTCATGGAGGCTCGCGGAGATGAGATTTGCATTTGGCTATTGTTCAACGTTTATTGTTGTTGCTGGCGGCTGTTGTGTAGGATAGGGATATAGATGGGATTGGGCTTAGGGTTGTGTGGGGTAGGATTTGGGATGAGATTGGGCTTAAGATCATGTGGGTTGCGGGGGGCTCGGTTGGGGAGATGGGTTTGGGGGAGAAGAGTTTGGGCTTGGGGAGAGTGGGTTGTGGGGTTTTGGGCTTAATTAAGTGGCGGGCAACAGAAATTCGGTTTCTCGGTTCGGAATTCGGGTTCGGATTAACTACCCTGGTTTTCAAAATATTCAATTTTTCCTTCTGAAGTCCGAACCGAACAATATTAATTCGGTTCCAGTTCAGTTTTGTTCGGTTTCCATCTGGTTCGGGTTTATCGAACCAGATGCCCACCCCTAATTAGGGGTCTACATGCTTTAATCGATAACTTACTTGGTATAAGAGGGATCCCTAAGTATCTGACTGGCAAGGTGCCAAGAGTGTAACCTGCCCTTTCTGCCATGTTTTGCATCCATTCTTTATGAATACCAACACAATACAACTCACATTTTGATGGATTTGAAACCATACCAATTTATTTTTATATATTAATAATAAACCTAATTATTTCCTAATTCAAACACTAAACCCACTAATTCAAACTCTAAATTCTAAATCAAATCGTAATTTAGGGTTAAGAGTTTGAATTGGAGAATAAGTGAGGTTTAGCATTAAAATTTTAAAATTAATTATATTTAGTGTTTAATTTTAGAAACAATTCTTCTACCCCTCCCGAACCCTAAACAATTTTTTATAGGGGTGATATAGATTTTTAATATTTTATAATTAAGGTACTATTTAATGGATTCAAACCTGCGACCCTCAAGCTCTAGGCTAATGGTATTACCACTAGGCCAATCCCTTGTTCGTCCCAAACCTTAAACCCTTATCTCCACCAAACCATCAACCTTCTACCTTGATACATCCAATCTTACTACGATGTCATCTTAGAAGCTGAATCGTTCCAACCTCCACTAACAATAATCGTTTGCATCATTGAAAGATTCATTCTAGTCCCAAGAACTCGATGTTTCGACCCCCAGGGCTACTGGAAACCTCGATCCAAGCTTTGGCACTATTCATGGTGTCTTCGCTTGGGACCTCAAATCGAGCGATTCCTATGCGTTTAGAATCACATTTCAAGAGACTAATGAAGTTTTGGGTCATTCCTCATGTCGGTAGCTCGAGAAAAGATCATTTACAATTAATAAGCACACTAATTACCATTGTTGCTATAACTTGAATACGAATTATCTTTTTCCAAATCAAACATAATATTTTTGTCAAAAATCATTTATTTTTAACTTCTACAATTGATAAGCACAATGAACTAATTATCATGCTTATATATATTTTTAAAATTATATAATTAATAATCGAAATAAAAATGTAAATTACCTTAATATCGTCAGAACTAGGTCGGGACAAGAAATTTCGGCGACTAAAGCCTGGTCAGCCAAAAAATTCCGGCGGTTGGAGCTTGGTCGGGCCGAGAAATCCTGGCGGCACATCGTGGTTCTAACCAAAATAAGATTTTCCGACGGCTAGTACCTAGTAGGGCCGAAGGATTTCGATTGCCAGGGCCTGGTCGAGCCGAATATTTCAGGCAGCCCGTTGCGTTTGGTAAAAATAAGATTTTCCGACGGCCAGCACCTGATCGGACCGAAGGATTCCGACGGCCAGAGCCTGCTTTGTCCGAAAAATTCTTGCGGCCCGTCATGGTTCTTGCCGAAGGAATCCTTCGACCCGAGCAAATCTTGCTAGAAAATCTTCATTTTCGCCAGAAAGTACTGGCCGCTGGCGAAACTTTGTCTAACCGGCGAGTATATTTCTAAATGTAGGATTTTGTAGAATTATATTATTGAATTTTAAAATTATAAACAAAATTATAAAAAAAGACTGCGACAAATAGCCATCCACATAGTTTTATCTTGTTTGAGAGGAAATGAGTTTGAGATTAATCCTATAATTATGTACTTACCTCAACGTTGTAATCATGAATAAAAATTCAACTGATTGGTAGTAAGTTAGTTTTATTTTTATCGCTTTTCGTAGTTCTCTGTAGTTTGTTTTATTGCAAGATCATCGAAACTCGACACTTGAAACTGATATTGCGTCAATTGGTATAAGAGTCTGGTTGCTGCTGAATACACTTCGTCGATTTTCAAGCAGGGGTTTACTCCATGGGCACAAAGCTACGAGTAAACTCTTTCTTGACTTCTTCGCTACCTTAGCTATCTGTCATCGTTACATCCCCCGCTACATCCTATCTCCCATTGCCACACTTTTCGATTCCTCATCAACTGCGACGGTAGGAACGAGAGGCGCCAAATTGAGGACATCCACAAGTCGTAATTATGATGTTTATAACAATGCAAAAGCTTGGGACTATCACAAAGACTTGGGAAGAATAAAAACTTCTTTCTTTACAACATTTTCAACGGTAATAAATTTAGTCCTATAGTAAATTCCAGGGTAATCTAAGGCTTCCAAAACGTCCAAAGCATAACCCAACAACGACTGCTAAGTTGAGGCTTGAATTTGGCTTCAATGAGCTGTGGCGTATTGCGAATTCATTGCTTCCATAACCCTAACTCTGGTAGCCAGAACCTCCCAAGTTGACTAACCACCACGAGATGCGATTCAGGCGGTCAATGAATTATAGATGGCGGAGCTTGCGACTATAGTAATCGGTGCCTACTATGGGAGCAAGTCGTCGAATGAGAAGGTTCCGACCTCTTCACTATCAAATGTGATAACAATCTTTAGTTTTTCTGTATGTAAAGCAGGCATGACAGCAAATCACCACAGCGGCAGGTCGCAATTGAAAGGCCACAACTTCGCTGCTATTCCACTCAGGGGAGTGGCATGAGAAAGTGTGACGATTGACCAGGACCAAGGTGAGGGGATTCACGCTCGTTGGTAAGGATGACAATTCTTCTCATACTCTTGGGTATTTTGTTAACCAATCCAATTGGGTTTGGTATGAAACCCAAATAAATGGCAAATAGGTAGAGTTTGATAAGTTTATAACAATACCCATTTATTTGGGTTGGGTTAAGCTTTTAATTCATGAATTTGGATTTGTACCTATACTCATATGAAAATTACAGTTTGATACCTAAACTTAATATATCTTTAGATTTAGTACCTAAATTTAATTATGTTTGCATATAAGTCCTCAAATAGTGATGAAAATAACATTTGCGTACTTAATTTTTTTTTGTACCACATTTTGATATCTAAACTTTTATATTTTGGAGATAGAATCGTAAGTTCTCTCTCTCTAACCTCTCGCTGCTAATCGTTTCTGCTCGCGATGGCGGCCTCGTCGTCGGAATCTGCTCCGACGACGGGCAAGGGTTCGGGGAGTTGTTCCTGGGCACAGTTATTCGACATCGCCCCTGAGAATCGGATGAAGTATCGTCCTCCAGAGCGTGTCAATGATGGGTTCCGCATCCCTCGGGAGGTAAAGCTGAAAGGGGAAGAGCGCTGGCGAGATTGCTTGATCGGGCAGTTTGTCGGAGCTCAGCCTAAGGTGGCGCAACTTCAAATGTGGGCTACGTCAATTTGGGGAAGAGATGGGACTGTTCGGGTGTCTAGATTTGGTTCCCGTTTGTTCGTTTTCCAGTTTCCTTCGGCTTCAACCAGTAGGTGGGTTTTCAAATCAGGGCCATGGCACTACCAGGGGAATCAACTCTATCTCAGAAAGTGGGTGCCGGGGATACAGCCAGTTGTTCCTCAGGTTGAATCTCTTCCTATATGGGTTAATATTTGGGGTATACCATTGGAGTACCATTCGGCGGAAGGTTTGGAATGGGTAGCTAGCACGGTTGGCCCTCCTCTCTGGATGGATAAAACCACAAGAGTGGGTGGGCAGCTGGGTTTTGCTAAAGTCTGTGTTGATCTCTCTGCGGATTGCGGGTTTCCCTCCTCGATTCGTCTCTATCCTGACGAGGATCCTAGTTTTGCTGTGGAGGTGGAGTACTTGAATCTGCCTAGGGTCTGTCCTGTTTGTGCTGTTTATGGGCACGATTGCAACTCTCTGGCTCGAAGTAATAAGAAATGGGTTGTGAAACAGAAAATTCAGACTGCTGATCAACCTTCTTTGGGGGTTTCAGAGGAGTCTGTAGAGGGTGAGCCTGTGCTGCGAGTGGAAGCTGGTGCTGAAGGGGATCACTTAGTGCAGTCTGTTGTTAGTGCTGTGTTGGTTGACAAGCCACAGTTGCCAATGTCTGGGGATGCTAGTGTGGGTGTTCAAGATGTCTCAAACTTACCCGCTGCAAATGGGAATGCAAGTGCTAGGTTTGTTGATGTAGTTCTGGGATCAGTTGACACTGGAAGCCCTAGTTCTCTTCAACAGCAGTCTGAGTCTGCTAGTACACCTGGTTCAGGGAGGCTAATAACTCAGACTCCAGCATTTGTTAAAGAGACCAACCCCTGGAAAACTGTTGGTTCTAAGAAGAAGCCTACTACTCCTAGGGTCATTGAGCCTGTTCTTCCTCGCAAAGGGGGGAGGATTGGTAAGAAGAAATGAAGATACTTACATGGAATATCCGGGGGTTTAATGACCCGGATAAGAATAAAGCTGTTCAACAGCTAATTACTATACATAATATAGATATAGCAGTTATACTAGAACCTAGAGTTAGGAGTAATAAGGCTGATGATATGATTAATAGGCGGTTTTCTGGTTGGAAGTCTAAAGTCTCTAATAATTCTGCTGGTTTGGGGAAGTTGTGGCTCTTGTGGAAGGATGACATCAAACTCCAGGTTCTGCATACAACTGATCAGCTCATTCATGGTATGGTTGGATCAGGGGTTCCTTTCTTTTTCTCTGCCATTTATGCCTCTAATGAGGAGGCTGACAGAAGAATTCTTTATGATGATTTGGTTAAATATCAAGTGGACTCTCTTCCTTGGGCTGTGTTTGGGGATTTTAACGCTATTGGAGATCCAAGTGAGGCTTCAAATCAACCTCAGGTATCAAGTAGTATGTTTGATTTCAAAAAGTGGCAGTATGACTGTGAAGTGGAAGAGCATAAAGCCTCAGGGCCATGGTTCACATGGATCAACAAACAGCAGGGCAATCCAATTGCTAGAAGACTTGATAGAGTATTTGTTAATACTAAATGGTTGACTGATTTGCCTTCGAGTACTGTGGATCTTCTTGATCCCTCAGTTTCAGATCACTGCCCCATCTTGATTGATTCTGACTGTTCAGTAAAAACTCTGCCTAAGATGTTCAAATTTTTTAAGTTTTGGATTAAACACCCTCAGTTTATGGAGCTGGTTAAACAGGCTTGGAGCACGCAAGTTGTTGGGTCTCCTTTGGTTCGAGTGGGTCAGAAACTGAAGATTTTGAAGGGTTTACTGAAGAAATTAAACAGAGAGGTGTTCTCTGATCTGACTGCTAGAGTAAAACTGAAAGCTTCTGAATTACTTCTGGCTCAGGCAGAAGCACTAAAGCAGCCCTCATCAGCTACATTTGAGATTGAGAATAGACTATCTAAGGAGGCTAAAGAGTTGAGAGAAGCTGAGGAGTCTTTTTTTCAGACAAAAGTCTAGGGAAGTCTGGTTAAAGGAGGGAGATTCAAACACCCCTTATTTTTTCAGGTCAGTCAAATCCAGGCAGAAGAGGAATATGATTAGATCTCTTATTGATGAGAATGGGAATAGGGTCACTGAATTGGAGGGTATGACTAAGATAGCAGAGGATTTTTATATAAATCTATTGGGAGAGGTGGATAAAGAGGTGATTCCTCCTGAGGTTGATCAATTACAAAGCTTGCTGTTAAAGAAACTTGTTCCTGCTCAGGGGATTGAATTATGTAAACCTGTCACTACAGAGGAGGTCAGATCCACTATGTTTGGTTTCAATGGGGACAAAGCCCCTGGCCCTGATGGGTATCCTGCTTGTTTTTTCCAGGCAGCTTGGAGTATTGTGGGAGCAGAAGTCACAAGTGCCATTCTGTACTGTTTCCAAATGTCCAAAATCCCAGTAAGTGTTAACTCTACACTGCTTGCTCTTATACCAAAAGTTCATAGTCCAGAAGATATGAAGTTCTTTAGACCTATAGCATGCTGTAATATACTCTATAAATGCATTGCTAAGATTCTTGCTACTAGGTTAAGTGCAGTAATGCCTTGTGTTATTAGTGAATCACAAACAGCTTTTGTTAAGGGTCGGATTATAGGGGAAAATATCCTATTGGCTCATGAACTAGTTCAGAAGTATGGTAGGAAGAATATCTCTTCGAGGACCTTAGTTAAAGTTGATCTCATGAAAGCCTTTGACTCAGTCAATTGGACTTTCCTATTCAGAGTTCTTGAGGCCATGGGTTTTCCAAACAAGTTCCTTAATTGGTTGAGAATGTGTGTCACTACCCCCTAACTTCAGCATTGGGTTTAATGGGGGATCAGTTGGTTTCTTCCCTGCTAAGAAAGGGTTGAGGCAGGGGGATCCTCTTTCCCCTTACCTCTTTGCTGTTGCAATGGAGGTTTTCTCCTGTTTGATGCACAAGGCTGTTTCTCAAAATGCTATGCCTTTTCATCCCATGTGTAAGAGATTGAAGATTACACACTTGATGTTTGCGGATGATTTATTGCTATTCTCTGATGGCTCTAACTTTGGCATTCAGTGCATTAAGAAGGTTTTGGATGAATTCAGATACATGTCTGGATTGAAATCAAATCCTTCAAAATGCGAACTATACTGTGGTGGTATCGATGCTCAATGGCAGGTGCTGATGTCTCAGCACTCAGGGTACAAGCTAGGGGCACTCCCAGTTCGTTACTTAGGCCTTCCCCTGCTCCCTGGTAAGCTTTCCATCAAGGCCTGTAAGCCTTTAATTGACAAAGATCAATAGTTGGAAGTCTAAAACGCTATCTTATGCTGGCAAACTTCAACTGGTGATGGCTGTGTTATATAGTATGGCTCATTTCTGGATGTCGATTTTCATTCTTCCAAAGGCTATCATAAGAAATATAGAGAGAATGTGTAGTGACTTCTTATGGGGAGTAGGTGAAGGTGCTAGGAAAAAGGCAGTGGTGGCTTGGTCTCGGATTACATTCCCTAAAAATGAAGGGGGGCTTGGACTTAAAGACTTGCATACTTGGAATCTTGCTTGTGTAGTTAGACATATCTGGGCAGTTTTGGTTAGACAGGGATCACTATGGGTGGCTTGGCTATGGGAATATCGAATCAGAGGAGGGAATTTCTGGACTCTTACCTCAAAAGCAGGGTCCTGGTTGTGGCAGAAGGTCTTGAAAATCAGAGACAAACTTAGAGGATTGATCTCTGTTGCTGGTGACAGGGTTTACTGGAAGGGGTCTCTTATGGACAAGTTCTGTACAAAGAAGGTTTGGGAGGAAATCCGCCCAAAGAAGGTCAAAGTCTCTTGGGGGAAATTGATTTGGAAAGGTGCTTGCATCCCCAAAAATCAATTTCTGGTTTGGTTGGTTGTTACGGATTGCATTACTACTGGTGAGAAGGTTCAACGGTGGGGAGGTCCTGGTGATTTTGGCTGTGCTTTCTGCTCTTGCATTCTGGAAACTCGAAATCATTTGTTTGCTGCTTGTCCTTTGTTTAAGCAGTTGTTTGCAGCTTTACTTGGTAAATTTGCAGTGAGAGTCCCTGGTGATCAATGGGAGGAAGAACTTCAGTGGGCCTTGGCTGCTTTTAAAGGCTCCACTGTTGCTTTACAATCAGGGAAGCTGATATGGCAGGCATTGGTTGCGTCAGTATGGAGAGAGCGTTGCTTGATAAAGTTTGCAGGGAAGCAGCATGATTTCCATGCCTTAGTTCAGAGAATTCAAGGAGATATCCGAGTAATGGTTGACCCTTCAGTTGTAAATCTATTCTTTTGAGTGTCTTGATAGGTCTTTGAGTGTTTAGGGATTGTTTCCCCCTTCTGCTCAGCTGGCAGAGCTGTTGCCAGCGACGTACTTGGTCTCTGTTTTTGATGAAATGAAATCCCAACCGCTTCATCAAAAAAAAAAAAAAAACTTTTATATTTTTACAAATAGGTCCAATTTTTCTATGTGTAGTTAAAAGAGCCTCAAACAAATGCATATCCATATCCAACCCATGCTCATTTAGATTATGAAAGCAATATCCAAACCCATGTACAAACCCCAAAACCCATATATACTTCACTCAATCAAAGGCCACCGATTACAAGTCATGTCGTCCCGGTCAACGACACGACAGGGAACAGTCTTGTGTTGGATTAGGGTGGAGGAGAGTTGGAGTTGGGCCAAGAGTGGGTCGTGATGACGCATAGAAATTATTATTTTATAGCCCTAATATATGGCTAGAATTGGATTTTTTTTCATATTATTAGTGTCATATGTACTTGTATTTGTTTGGTAATCACTCAAAAGTGTGCTTAGTAGCTCATAGGCTTACTTTTATTATTTTGATGCACTTTTGGTAGTATTCCATGTACTTTAAGGCTAAAGTATCATAGTGGACCATCTTGTATGAGTGGGAGACATCATGGTTCAGCTGTCAGAAGTCAAAAAGCAAGAATGGATTGAGTTTCATAAATTGACACTACATCAAAATAACTCTACAGTGACAAAATGATTTGTCATAACAGATCCCAAATGCATTATGCAAACTCCTTTGTGACAATTGTTATTTGTTACCAAAAGCTCCATGTAATAAAGGTATTGTGACAAACAAAAAGAATGTTCCACACAATAGTGATAAAGTCATGGTGACAAAATGTAGGCATTACAATGTGGACTTAAAGTGACAAAGGTTAGCGTCATATGAAATAAAAAATTTGTCGTAGAATATGCAATTTTAAAGCTGCTATTATGACAACTTATTTTTTCCATGTGTTTGTCATATTAAATTTTTTTTAGGTGACAAAACTTATGTGTGATAATATGAATTTTTCCCTTGATGGATCATTTCATGCTTCATTTATATTATGACAACTACTTTGTCACTTTTTGGATTGCATTTGAAATTGAGATTGTGATATGCCAATTTCATTCTAATATTACATATTTGTCAATCATCCAAAATACAAGAATTCGATAATTGAACATCCAAAAGAGTACTAGTTCATATCTAATCAACTACTAGAACATCTGCAATCCTTCATATTTGCAAGTGTTCGAATCTACCCGTAATAACAACATTTCAACAACATATAGGAGTTTGTGCAAACAACATTTCGAAATTACTTCATTACAGTAGAACAATAGCTTAAACACGCCGTCAGTTCATAACATCTCACAATATTTCACAACAGGGCCCAGTTGACAACATTTCACAACATATCACAACATACCGCCCGTTCATGACAAGTAAAGTTCATGTTCAAAGGTTTGACAATGAGGAAGTTGGTAATTACCTTGTAGTTCCATTCATCTTTGCGGCCAACTGTAGAACATTAGCTTCAAGACTTTTATGTGATGCTTCCATCTGCTCGAACTTGTTGTCCTGGGTTAGTATTTTTTGTTGTTGTTGGACCTCAATCTGCTTCTTAACTTGTTTACTACATCTTTCAAAGCTCTCCTTTTCAGATTGCCTTTGTGCTGGTTCACCTTCCAATTCTGCTTGAAGTTGGAGCTACTTAGTTGTGCGCTTTATGTTCCGAGCATAAAAATAATTTTCTGCAAGACCTTCTCCATAATATCACCTCCAAACACCTAATTTCCTTCTTCAAAGCTTGCTTATGAAGATCAGTCATATCTTCTTATAAATTAAAATTGACTTTGATAACCTATTTCTACTAATAACTTAACATTGAAGATTTCAGAACATAATTCTTACAATTTTCTTATTAGCACGAATAATTCATTGTTGGTCGCGAACAACATTTCCTTAGTAAGTAGACAAAAGACCATGATTGTTAAGTAGAACATTATTTAGTAAGTAGACTAAATACAAGTTTACCTCTATTTTTGCAAAGAGAGGTAACTTTTCTTCCTCGGTAACATCAATCCAAAGGAACTTCCTATACAAGTTTACCTCTGGCTGTCACACTCTGAGTATTTTCCATAGCCAAACTCTTACGAGCAAGCAACATATCTACAACTATGAACAACATATATAGCTCAAACCTTAGACATTTTCAAATAGTTGAAATTACAATCCATAGATAAAATGGGTCATTGTAAAATAACTCAAACATGCAAACTAGTGAAGCTATATCTCACAGTTGGCTTATAGAGACCTAACAACAAGCCAAACACTACGAAACGGTTAGCAAAATTAGTTATAGTCAAGCAATATGTAAAAGACAACAAAATCCTACTCACTATAATAACACTTAAGTATGTTTTATTGATTTTCAGTAATGTGACAAGCGTATTATCTTGAAATGTCAAATACTTATATAGTTTGCAATTGTCCACAACCGTAAAATACTTTAACAATACTCATCTTCTTTACTACTAATGTTAACATCATTACTACCACTTGGTTGTCCCAAATCATTAAAACCATCACCATAGTAAACTACAATATCATCCTCCTTGCTTGTCATGTCATCATAGTCATCTGCATATTCAGCTTGAACTTCAATTTCCACCACGACGCCTTCTTAATTGACGAGAGTTGGTGATTCATCTTGCACAGCTAGTGATTCAATGAGTTGGTCTTCTGTTTGAACCTCACTTGCATATAAGCTCTTATCTTCTTGGTATGGGCTGTTGTCATATATTGGGTCTATGTCTTCCTCACTCTTAGTTGAATCATACACATGCCTCGAACTGACATCTTTACGCAATAAACCATGAGCAACAATAGGAAGAAGTCGTTGTAAGAATATATGATGATCACGATTTTTCATTCCAAGTTAGAGTCATCAACATTGACACACCAAGAGATGTTTGATGCATAATAATCTGGAAATTTTACAATTTTTAACATTCCCACAATTTCTTTCTATCTGCCAACTTTTTCCCCCCGGTAATTATCTACCAACTTTAAAGTATAGCAAGCAGGGACATTCAGACTTTAGAACTATCCCTCTACAAATGCAATTCATATATAATTCCCAATATCTAGAGTATACCGCAACTTTAAAGTAGACCTTAAATGTCTTATTTGAAAAATGAGGCCAGAACGGTCACTTATGCCAAACTTTAGGACAAACTAGGATATTAACCCTAAAAAATATCCATCACATCAAATAGATTTGTCACGTCAAAGTCAACTAACAATTGACCGAACGAAAAATTAACGGTTTGACTATTAAGTTATTTTTAAAAAGGTTTGGCTATTATTTTGTTTAAAACAAAAGGTTTAACTATTATATTATATTTAAAAAAATACTAAAAATGGGGAAACATATAAATGAGGGACGAATTCCAGAAATACCACTGTTTAAAAAAATTTACAATAACACCACCCAACCCAGAAAAATTCCAAAAATAACACCATTCTTTGAAAACCGCACACTGAAGACGCGGTTTACAGAAGAAACGCTTGGGGAGGGAGCGATTTTTACTAGGACAGCCAACAAACCGCCTAGGGAAGCAACGGTCTTTAGAAGCCTTGGATCATGGAGCGATCTATGCGGACCGCACGCCATGTCAACGATCCGCGATAGGGATCAAGAACCGCAGGCGTACCTCCAACAGGCGGTTCTCCCAATAACGGCCTCCCCACATGGCGGTTTTCAAAGAATTGCAGAATATTTGGAATTTTTTTGGATTGGGTGATATTTTTGTAAATTTTTAAAAAAGTGATATTTCTGAAAAAAATCCATAAATTAAATTGAATTTAAGAGGAACCAACTCAACCAAGTATCGTTAGCCCAATCGATGATGAACTTCCAGTTTCCATAGGCGGTGAAGTTGCATCCGCTTAGTCGCGCGTGAGTCATTTGCTTCTGACTTTGCAACACAAATTTCTTCTTTTTTTTTTTGCTAGAGAGCAGCAAAATTTTCTGTTTCAAAATAAAAATTATTTCTGGGCAGTCGAAACTTCTCCCCATTTTCCCTCTCTAATTCCACGTCGCCCTTTCTCCCCTACCCCTCTCACGAAACACTCCCAGGAGACAGGGTCAGATCTTTGGTAGCTTCCGAATTGACTCGGGCTCTGCTGGCCTCAACTTGGTCTCTGTCCGATCATGAAGAGTGGCTTCGAAGTTTTCGAGTTCGGCGAAGAAGACGAACTGGCGGAACGCGCGGATGCCAAATTCCTGAGCAAGTTCAAAAACCCTAACCCACCCGAGAATTCAACCTGCGAGTTCGTCGAATGCGGTTCGTTCTCTGGAACTCTCACCTGATTCTGATGCTGGATTTCGTTTCTCTTTGAGATTTTCCGTTGTCTACGTTCATTTTATGGGGGGTAAAGAGCTACTGGAGACTGGAGTTGTCTCATATGGAGCTGTAGATTGTTTTGCATGAGCTGTAATGTTGAAGATTCTAAGTTTCCTGTTAAAGTACTATGCCATTTCAGCTTCTGTCTGGCTCTCCGGTGTAACTTTTAGTTCGCTAGCAGAAAGAATTTTGCCTCCTAGTGAAGGGGGATGAGGGGAATATTAGGCCTATAGTTTGGGTTGCAAACCATATCGGCGGAGGCCGCCTAGTCCTAGTTTTGGTTTAATAGGTGCCGCATTGGGTTTGAAGAGGTTATGACTTGATCTTCAAATGGTTACGAATTTCAAATCTTCCATAAAAGTTATACTATAGGCTGTCAACATTCAATCAGTATACTCTTGAAGACTAGAAAATTGGTATTCTCCTTTGAAGGGCTACTATGGTGGCGGCTTTTGTTGCATTCAGTCTTGCAATTTGTGGCACTTATTTGGTAGGGAGCAATGAAAACGGTCTTAAGATTGTTTAGTCATTTATTCATCGAAAATGAAATGGGGCATTTTCGTCACCACTCCAGATATTCATTGGAGCTTATGGTAGTTACTGTGGTAAGCTTTTGCCCTTAGAATGAGATCAGTGTTTTCGGATATGAGCCAGGTGTTGAGATTTGAAGCATACCAATATTCCTTAATTGTCTTTTTTAGGATTTGAAGCATGCCATAGTATGAATATGAAAATTAAGTGATAGTATTTGCCGAAGCCCAATATTCTTGAAAGCATCGTTTGTGCTTATACTGTATCATCATTATTTAGGCTGAAAAGACGGTCATTTCCCCTTCAGAGGTCTTTTAACCAAAGTAAGGCACAGCATTTGCACATTTGCACTCCGCTCTATAAACCACTCTTCTTGGTACCTTATCCAGCAATTAATTATCTAATTCGAACCCATCCATTCTCATGTCTACAAAGTTTTCACATTCATGTATTCTTACAGTGTAAAAGCTAATGTGACATACAACCTCGTAGTACTGTAGTGTTGGGGATCTTCCCTTTACTATGAAAATTGTTGTTGACTAAACGTTTTGATTTATATTACTTTTTATTTGATTAGGACATACTATTTAGTTTGGCAACTCCAGAGCATTGCACGTACCTCTACATTGTAGATATTCCTAGCTAGTGAATAAACTAACTAGTTTTTCATGGGGTTCTTTATGCAAACCTTTGCTGCTTATATTCTTCAGATTTTGTTTTCTTTCTTAATATCGCTGTTGGTTGATTTGTAGTGGCACAGTCATGACTTGTTGTCAACAGTTGCTGGTACATCTGAATTCCCAGTGAAAAGGTTGATAGTGTAGCCCTTGTATATGTAGGTACCACTGAACATGATCATCAGGTCGACAACCACAGTACAGCTGCTTCACAGATGGTTGGGAAGGATTTAGATGCCAAAGAAAGAAAGTCTTGTCAAAATGCTGATGCTCTAAATCCCCTGATTACTGGTCATTACTTTCATTCAAAGATTGATTTTTGTCAAACTGCAAATTCTTATATTGAGCAGGAGAGAATTCCATGTCATAAGGTATCTTCACCAGGGAAAGTCCATTCCAGTGGTTCTTTTCCAGCTTCTCTGTCTTTACATCTAATTCATCTGGAAGCTTACACTTGTAGCTAAAGAAGTACATGTTTACCTTGTTGACACAGAGTGAGGCTAAGAGTATTGAACCTGTTGCTGATGACTTCGCTGAAAGTGATCCATCAAGGGTGTCTCCTGCGATTGCAAGAGATTCTGGTACTTCTGTTTAATTAATTTACTGCATAGATGTAACCCATTCGAACTCTAAAATTTTGTATCTTAAGATGATTGCTGCTGAATTTCAGCTGTTTTAAATGACGTTCCTTCAACAAATTGTTTTGACAGCCTGCAAACGGTATGTAATTTCACTTCTATGCATTCTAAATTTTATCTACTGCTGCAATTTGGCTGGATATCTTTGGATTTTTGGTCTCTGTAGTTTGCTGTGTGATTGATGCTGCATCTCCACTGTCTGTTTATAGCATTAGTTCATTGTTATAGGACACATGTCTTTGTTGATAGGTCTGGTTTAGTGACTTTATCTGCTTCTGTTTCTACAAGGCATTGGTGGATGCCATCCTGATATTCCAATACTTCATTCATCGAAAGCCCTTTCCTAGATTCTTTTAGCATGTTGCTACCTGGTCTTGCCTATTGTCAGTTCTTATTGGTTAAAATTGGAAAGAATAAATAAAATAAAATATGTCCTATAGTTTCTCAGTCCAATCATTCAACTTTTTATAAGAAGTCGATGTTCTGTTGCCTACCTTATCTAATCTTGTAAATCTCTTATGATCTGCAGACTAACCATTTCTTATTTAGCGATTCACAGGATGAAGCAGAAATATGTATTCCAGTTGACTATGTTGTCTATCAGAAGAAGTGCTCAGCGGGATGCACAGTGTCCTTCTCTCACGACTGTATAAAAATCAGCGGTCTAACTACACCTGAAGAAGACCAAGAAATCCATAGCCTTGAGAAGGGCATTGATGATATTGTCCTTATCCAATCTGAACGGCTCGAAAGGGTTAGTACAATTACTTGGTAATAACCTCTAATTTTTTAAGCAAGTTGGTTAGCCGAAGCTTTACTTTGCATTGTCTACATGTTCTCCAGTTTGAAAGTGTCTCTGTTAAGCTCCATGTACTGTCAAAGGATGCAGGACAAGTTCATGGAACCTCAGGTTTGGGGTCTAACTTCTTAGTTTTGCATTGTTGATTATCACTATTGTTTGTGCTCTTACACATGTAACATCGGGTACTTTATTGAGAGTGGTGGTTCTCTTACTGCAACAACTGGATTGTTTGGATCTGTATTAATCTCTCGGGGTTTGTCACAGCATTCTGGTTCTGTCTGTTTAGCATGACTGGATCTGTGATGAGCAAACCGTTGTGTCACTCAGGAATTGGATAACTTTACACAAGTCTTTCATCCTTTTAACTTGAAAGTATGTTACTTTAACCAAGAAGTTTGCCTTACACCAAATGGAGGGAGTACCTTGCCTATCCCACTTGCATATGAAGTATCAAGCTGTTTTGGCACTTCATTAAGTTGTTCATCTGGCCTGTGAGTTAGGAAGCCACCCTGAGAGGAGGCTACTTAATTTCAGGTTACAGCTGGCCTGGGAGTTCCGATGTTCTTAACGCAGTCTTAATCCTTCATGCCCTCTGTGATGTTGTTATGAGTCCAACGGATAGATATGATGAAATATATAGCAAGAGCTTTTTCCAAAGTGTGTGAAGAGTTCAAAATATTTAATACTTAAAGACAAGTGCAGGTTGATTTTTAGAGAAATGTGGAATGTAGTGTTTAGTTTCTGGTTGTCAATTCTAATGAATTAATGCTTTGAAATGTTCAATATTTTACAGTGATGATTCTGATTTTGCTTTCACTAGGTGTAGAGGAACTGGAATTTGTAGTTTGTGACCCAGATTGGTTCGGAAGGTGGCAACAGATCACATCTTTGAATGAGAAATACATGAGTCTTTGGAGAGCTGTTCATGAGTATGTTCTTTCTAACCTTTATAATGATGCTTATACATACAGTTGGCCTGGATCTGAGTTGTTCCCAGTTGCACTTTATTGGAAAATATGTTTTTCTCTGTGTGCTTTTGATGCTCAGTGAATCACACGCCCATTAATACTGATTTTGGACATGTTATATTCAGCCTGCTGTTACTGTGACGTTTTGTACGAAGGCCCTTCCTACTTGTTAATAATATCTTCCTCGAAAATGGATCTCTTTTTAGTTTCTTTCAGAACCTTGGATATACCGTTATACTGATTACTTCAATTAAGTCTGCTTGAGGCTGGAGCATAAATGGTTTATAAACTCGAAGGATGTTAGCTGGCTAGCTTCTGTTTCTTTTTCTCCATTTATCGTTGCATTAATGAGGATTTGAGTTCTCTCTAGGTCCTTTCCTTTTGTATCCTCATAAATTTCATACCTTTTGATTAACTTCCTTGTAGTACTGAAGATGGAAGCGTCGACCCACTTCAAAGAAAGCCACACTTCCCAAAGTAAGTTGTAGATACTGCTTTCTCTTCACTATTGGCTCAACTGTAACCATCCGTTGGAGTCGGTGCCCATTACCTCATTAAACTTTCATGCTTTTGCTCTGCCTTTGTTAGCATTAATGCTAATCTTATTTCACTGTACAAGTTGACCTCCTGTAATTTTTTTGTCTTATGCGATTCATTTCTTATAACTCGGTGGTTTTGGTATTGGGATGAAGTGCCCGGAGCTCATTTGTCTGTTCAAGCGTTTGCTGAGTTTCATTTCTCTACTCTAGTGAGCTATGTTAGCTGTTATAGAGGAATCTATTAGTTCACATTTTTTAGTCTTTCTTATCGCCTTCTTATTAGAGCTGGAAACTGTGCAGCTTTGAGAGGGCTTTTGAAGATGTAATCTATCCAGAAGGGGATTGTGATGCAGTTTCTATCAACAAGAGAGATGTTGCTCTTCTGGAGCCAGAGACGTTCATTAATGATACAATTATCGACTTTTACATCCAGTAAGTTTATCCGGATTCAAGTTCAGCTTCCTATGGCATAACTAACACATAACTGGGAATCTTCTTTTTTTCTTCTTCAAACGTTTGCTTTTATTCTCCAATAGTGGAAATGTATGCCTAGGTTGTGTTTTTTATATTATCCTTTAATTCCTTGGAATAAGTTTTGCTTTAATTCTGTCGTCCCTCTTAACTCAATCAGTTATCAAGCTCTTATGTCTATTACTGATGTGTAGGTACTTGAAGAACCAAATTCCTTCGGAAGAAAAGCATAAATTCCATTTTTTCAATAGTTTTTTCTTCCGGAAGCTTGCTGATCTTGACAAAGATCCCTCTAGTGCTCTCGATGGTCGAGCTGCATTCTTGCGAGTTCTTAAGTGGACAAGGAAGGTTGATCTCTTTGGCAAAGACTACGTTTTCATTCCTGTTAATTTTGGGTAAGGACAGTCATAAACGTTTTTTTTAAATCCTTCTGTGGGGGGTGGGGGTGGGGATTTTAAGGTTACTGTATTTGACCGTGCTGATGCATATTTTTTTCTTTTCATTAACTGGCTAGTCTTCACTGGAGTTTGCTTGTAATATGCCATCCTGGTGAAGTGGCGAGCTTCAAAGGTTAGTTCTTGATATTTCTGACGTCTACATGCACTTGAACTAGATTCTTAGTCTTATCTGTCTTACATTTCAGAGGAAGACGTGGAGAAGTCCCTCAGAGTACCATGTATTTTGCATATGGATTCCATCAAAGGGACTCATGCTGGTCTAAAAAATCTTGTTCAAAGGTATCATGGATTCTTAGCCTTTTTCTGTTGCTTTTGGTTAGAAGTTCATTGTTCGTTGATGGATGCATGAATTTTGTATTTTTTCCCCGATTACAGTTATTTGTGGGAAGAGTTTAAACAGAGACATAAAGATGCATCAGAAGATGTATCTTCCAAGTTTATGAATTTGCGGTTTGTCCCTCTCGAGGTACTGCCTGCTCCTAACTGTAGCTGTCTAAAAGTCACTACTGTTGAATTCCACAAATAAATGTATGTGTTATTTATTCTCCTAATGCATTTCCTGTGTATGCCACTGAACCCAAAAGTCACTATTGTTGTTTCTAAGGACAATGGCCATAAGGATGTTTTCTTAGAAAAGAAAACAAATTTCCCAATTTATGTTAATTGGCAGCTCAACATAGCAATCTGTTAAATGCTCTTATAGAGAAAATGAACTTTCTGATACTTGGGGTGTTCTCAGATGCCGTGTTTAGCTTTACATTGTTGTGCGGATACTGTCCTTTCTTTCTGTTCTCCATTCCACTGAGGTGAAAGGGCCATTCATATTTTGACGAAAAATTTGGAGCAGGCAGTACGTTATTGTTCTCATATTGTGTACCTTCTTGCAGCTGCCTCAGCAGGAAAATTCATTTGATTGTGGACTTTTCCTGCTTCACTACTTGGAATTGTTTCTATCGGAAGCTCCTGTGAATTTCAACCTCTTCAGCATAAACAAGTTCTCCAAATTCGTAAGTGAATTTATTTTCCGCATGGCTAAAAGTTATGGTTATTGTTTCCACTTAGATTTATTGGATTGGGGGTTCAAGATAGGTAACTAGGAATGATAAAGGCGAATCATGGTTTTAGGCTTTTAGCAACTTAACAGTGTCACGTTTGAGAAAGCTGGCACATAGGTTTGCCCAGATTTCGAATGTGCATGTCTCGGAATGACACCTATTTCTCCTTCTGTTGGCCCTGAAAATAATATTGATCTACCTTTGTTACCTGTAGTATCCCTGATTTCTACTTGTGGCAATGTCGATCTGATGGTCAGTCAATAGTGTGCAACTTATTTTTCTCTTCTATTAATGTGAAACAGCTGAGTGGAGACTGGTTTCACCCTGCTGAAGCATCGCTTAAACGCACTCTAATTCAGAAACTGATTGCTGAGCTCTTGGAAAATCGTGACAAGGAAGGTATTTCTTCGGGTGGCGTTGGTGGTAAAGCACAAACTATTTTTCCAGACGACGGGAAAGAATCGGGAGTTGAGTTTGTGGCAAGGAATTTCCCTCCTACAGTAGGTGGTCATGGGAATTCATCAAGTTTTCCTGGTGGCCAGGGGATTGAGATGACCATTTTAGAAACATCATCTTCTGTGAGGAACTCTGAATGTATTGTTGGTGACCCGAATTTGGTGCTGAGGGAACTTTTTCAACCTGAAGTTGCAGCCGCAGGATCGTTACATGCTCAGTGTTCATCCTTTGAACCGTCATCATCTTATTACCATCTCAATGAGGACGTGGAACCTATGGAGGTATTCCCATTTCCCTCCATTGCTGTAAGGTGATTTATATTTGGTGGGTACTCATGCATGAAATTCTTATTTCACTTGAATGCATCGGAAAGTCACTTCTGATATCATTTTCAGCTCTTGTGGTGGTCTTTCTTTTATTCTTTTTTCTGGCCAAGGGAAGGACATTCATAAGATAGAGAATCTTGAAAGAGCTGCACTGAACTTCTCTTGTTACCATAGTGTATTATATGTTGTAGCTGAGTTTGATTCTGCACCAATATTGATCGCTTAACGAATGGTTTGGTCTATTGGCAGGTTGATCCAGACAATGAGTTTATGGATTTCCCGTCCGGGGAAGAAGCTGTTTTCTCTAACTCTTTCTCATACCAAGGATTTACTGTTGGTGATTCCTCCCGGAAACCCAGAATTACCATGAGGGAAGATGCAGAAGATTCATCGCCAGCTGAAACCTTACATTCGGACTCTGAATCTGATGATTCTTCTTCAGATGTTGGGATCATTGAAAACTCTCCCCTGACCACCAATGGCTATGAGGCATGCAAGGAGGAGAACATCGACCCGGAAACATCTTCTGCTTCTACTTGTTCGTTGGATGATGATAACAACAATGAGTGTCTGACAGATAGCCATGCTGATTCAATGTCTGCTGACATCATGTTGGAAACTTGTGCCACGAACTGTACAACAACCAATATGGCTTGCGATTCCAAGGAGAATCATGGAGAGAACAGGAGCATAAGTATGACAATACAACTGCAACACGAGAGCAGGACGTTGTTGGATCAGAAGGAAGAGGCTGTTGGTGATGGTCTAACCTCACCACTCCATGACAGTGATGCACATTTACAATCAGCATCAAATGGCAATCTGCTTGAAATCAACATACCAGAAATAAAGGCAGCAGAGGAAGAGCCTGGAATTGTGGACGAGAAATCCCCAAAAGGGAGCTTAGAATTGGGCTCAAATGGCACTTTGCCAGAAACTGAGGTTGCACAATTTGAGGCAGTCGAGGAAGAAGATCGCGGAATAGTGGATGAGAAAGCCGCAGAAGGGAATTCAGCATCACACTTGAAAAGGAATGTGGCAGAAATAGTGGGAGCTGCTGAGGCAGAAGCAGGATTAGCAGAGGAGAATCCTTCGAAAAGGCTTCGGCTGTTGGAAGACGAGGCTCTCAACAGGACACCTCGAGAAGGAAGGTCTCCGGAGGCGGTGGTTGATTTATAGAAACCTTGTGGGGTGCAATTCTTTGGGGGTTGAGGGGGAGTGTGCAATGTATAGGGTTGAATAGAGCTTCCAGTTTCTGTGAATATCAGAAAAATCGCAGTAGGGGGATTGTGTTAATTTTAGTGGGGATTACGGGCCTTCTGATCATCTAAGATTAGACAGATAAGTTGATATCACGTAGAAGAATCCTTTTCTAGGAACTTGCCAGGTGACCATACTTCCACAAGAACTTGTGCAGCTATTGTTTGATGTTTTCATCCTGCCTGGTGGATGGTAGTTATTAGTTAATTTGCTGAAAGCTTGTCCTATCAAACTTTTCAATCATCGCGACGTTTGCTAGGCCGTATTGGCCAGTTCGATTTGGAAAAATTGGTTATCGGAGTCTAACTCGGTTTTGGATTTTATAGTTATGTACTACTAAATTACGGTTTAGCTACAAAATATCCTACTAGTATTTTTTATGAATACGCTACTACTTATAAGGACAATTCTTGAGAAAAAAGTACAACTTGTTAGTTGTTAGCGTTTCCCATCCCAAAATATTGCGTTTTTGGTTATCAAGAAAATAATTTGTTGGTAGGTCAGTTAGAGTTGGAGCGTCAAAAGAGTGAATGTTTAATAATAAAAAAAGATTAATGAACTTAGAGATGCAAATGTTTAATAATAAAAAAAGATTAATGAACTTAGAGATGCAATGCGTTAGTGTGTTTCTCATCCTATCACTAACGTGTTCTTTTTATGTGGTTATGTGCAGATAAGCATCTGACTTATAAATGTTAATGATTCGACTCACGCTTTGGGATGTGTCATTATGAAAGAAGTTTAGATGTTGACTTCATCTCTCCAATATGCTTCATTTCATTTCGCACCGCATAAATACAATAACATTGACCATATGGTAACTAAACAAGTGGTTCAAATTATTTCTTTTAATCCGCATGGTGCTATTATTATTCTAATAATATTGGTCTGGAAAAAAAAAACATAACCAATTTCTCGGGATTTTTTCAGAAATAGCACTGTTTATTTTTTTTTTTCCAAAAACAGCACCAAACTCCGAAAAATTTCAAAAATAGCAACCTTTCCCAAAAACCGCCACCCGGGGGCGCGTTTTTCGATGAAAACCGCACTGGTAGGGGGCGGTTTTGCAAACCGCACCCCCACCATGCGGTTTGTTTGCAGACCGCACCATCACCATGTCGTTTGTTTGCAGACCGCACCCCCACCATGCGGTCTGTTTTTTTTTATTTTTTATTTTTTGAAAAATCCTAACCTAGGTGGAAACTTCAAACGAACATATCTTTGTGTTCGGGTATCCGATCGCCGCGATTTTTTTTTTATTATGCATAAATTTTTGAGATCTTGCAAGCCGAAGACTGCCAAAGGTGGTTTGGTCTCGCTTTCGTCCCAAAAAATGTCATTTGCTACCCCGAACGAGCTTATTTCCGATTTCGTCAAACTTTGGACAACCATAACTTTGTACTCCAAAATCCAAACGACATGATTTTTTATTTTTTGCATAAATTTTTAAGGAATACAACTTTTATCATAGACATAGTTTCGAAATGTACGTGGATTGCTGAAAAGGGAAGGTAAGCTATTCCCAAAATCTTGTATATCCAAAAATAATTCCTGTTTTGAAAATTCATTCCTAGTAAAAATTGTAGTCCTTAAAAAGTTATGCGAAATGAAAAAAAATCTTGATGTTAAGATTTTGGAGCTCAATAACTTTAAGCAACCATAACTTTGTGCTCCAAAATCTGAACGTCGTGATTTTTTTTTTCATTTCGCATAACTTCTTAAGTACTACAATTTTTACTAGGAATGAATTTTCAAAACGGGAATTATTTTTGGATATACAGGATTTTGGGAATAGCTTACCTTCCCTTTTCAGCAATCCACGTACATTTCGAAACTATGTCTATGATAAAAGTTGTATTCCTTAAAAATTTATGCGAAAAAAAAATCATGTCGTTTGGATTTTGGAGTACAAAGTTATGGTTGTCCAAAGTTTGACGAAATCGGAAATAAGCTCGTTCGGGGTAGCAAACGACATTTTTTGGGACGAAGGCGAGACCAAACCACCTTCGGCAGTCTTTGACTTGCAAGATCTCAAAAAGTTATGCAGAATAAAAAAAAAATCGCGACGATCGGATACCCGAACACAAAGATATGTTCGTTTGAAGTTTCCACCTAGATTATGATTTTTCAAAAAAAAAAAAAGGCTGACCGCATGGTGGGGGTGCGGCTGCAAACAAACCACATGGTGGGGTGCGGTTTGCAAAACCGCCCCCTACCAGTGCGGTTTTCATCGAAAAGCGTGCCCCGGTTGGCGGTTTTTGTCTAACCCGCTGGTACGGATGTCGATTTTTGGAATTTTTTGGAGTTGGGTGCTATTTTTGGAATTGTTTTTAAAAACCGTGCTATTTATGTAAAAATTCCCAATTTCTCGTTGATCTGCGCTCAAACAGTGCAGAAAACGCACCACTTCATAATCCCACTTCCGCAGCTGGCCTAATTAATCGGAAGTAGCAACTCCAAGAAAATCCAGCATTCGACGGCGGCGGCGACGAAGAAGATGACGATGAAGCAATGGCTGTTCCACCACCAGAATCAGTCTCAGAGGATGGCATTCGCTGGCGTTTTCGCCATTCTTCTCCCAATTTTCTTCCCCCATCTCTTCCGTCCCCTCGGCCGAGCCTCGCCGTCTCTATTCTCTGTGATCCCTTCGATCCATCCCTCGTGTTTCATTTCCCCCTCTTCAAATCTCATCTTTATGATGTTCATTTCTCACATTCCCTGGTTCTCCGATTGATTGTTTTTTCTTTGCAGGAATGGGTTGCTCCGAGACCAAGGCACTTGCCTCTGCTAAAAGCTGCTTCGAATCGTCACATTGTAAGTAGGTGCCTGTTCTTCCCATCCTCCATGATCCTCTGTATTTTAGCATTCTTCGCTCGGTTTTCTATCAATTTTGGTGAAAGTAGCTGCATTTGGTACTGTAGCCCATTAGACAACAGTCTGAGCTTTGGGCTCCTTTGCCTGACCAAGGATGGAAAGCTTGTAATGAACCAACTACTGTCTCTTGTAAGTTATCAGTCTTCAGAATCCAAGCATTGTTTTTGGCCTTATTTCATATGGGTGTTTGAGAAACTTTTGTTCGTGCTATAACGTACAACATGGTTTCAATTGTTGAAGCATTACCTGCACATTCACAAGGGTATATACAAGTCTTCCTGGATGGAGGGTTAAACCAGCAAAGAATGGGAGTAAGTACCTGAGAATCGCAAAACAATTAAGTTCCCACGTTTCATTTTGGTGCAAATTATCTTTGCTTCTTCCTCTCTTTGTGATTCTTCTTGTTTGTCTGTGTCTTTTGGCTGTCAAAAAAGGTATGTGATGCTGTTGCAGTTGCTATGATACTCAATGCAACACTTGTTGTTCCGCATCTTGATTTGAACCCTGTTTGGCAAGATTCAAGGTACTTGTACTAGGTAAAACCTCCTTTTCGATGTTGTCTGGTTGGGAGTCTTTGTACATTGAGAGGGAAAAGTTACGCTTTTGTTGCAGTTCATTCAGCGACATATTTGATGTGGATCATTTTATCAATGTTCTGAGTAATGAAGTCAAAATAGTTAAAGAACCACCCAGAGAGTATGCTTGGAGCACTAGAGAGTACTATGCGACAGGTATACGACCTACCCGAATTAAAACAGCTCCTGTCCATGCTTCTGCTCAGTGGTATCAAGAAAATGTCTTGCCTGTACTTCAGAGGTGGGTAGGTAACCCCTATGGTTTAGTTTCTGGACCCAACATTGTACATATCTTATGAAGCATATCTATTTGTCAAAACAGGTAGATAACTGCACTCAAGAGATTACTTTTTGGCTCTTTGCTTGGCAGCTATGGAATAGTGGCAATTGCCCCCTTTTCTCATCGCTTGGCCTTTGATCAACTGCCTACTCACCTCCAGCGGCTGAGATGTAAAGTGAACTTTGAAGCACTAGCATTTGTTCGTGATGTCAAAGTGTTAGGAGACTTGATTGTTAATCGTCTTCGCAATACCCATCACCAAGCCTTGGGATCAGAGTTGAGGGAAAACATTGATGGTTCTGGACATGAAGGCTCAGGAAAATATGTAGTATTACATCTTCGATTCGATAAAGTACAGTTTTCAGCTCCTCTCCAAATGTTTGACACGTTTCTTGGTCAATTTTGATGAGTTCACTTTTCGAGTTTGTTATCTGGTAGTTGTAGTAGTTTTGAACATTAGAACAATCTGTGTTCATCTGGATTCTCTCTTAGTAGTTGATCTCCTTGATATTTCTTACACATGCAGGATATGGCTGCTCACTCAGCCTGTGACTTTGGTGGAGGTAAAACTGAAAAGCTTGCTCTGGCAAAGTACCGACAAGTGCTTTGGCAGGGAAGAGTGTTGAACTCTCAGTTCACAGACAATGAGTTAAGGAGTCAAGGGCGTTGTCCATTAACACCTGAAGAGATTGGGCTGCTTCTGGCAGCTTTAGGCTTCAGCAACAATACTCGCCTCTATCTCGCATCCCACAAGGTTTTTCTTGAAACCTGTTGATACATAACATTATAGTAACCGTGTCCCTCTTAAAATAATCTATTTCTTCAAGGTCTATGGTGGAGAAGCAAGGATTGCTACGTTGAAGCAGTTATTCCCTCTGATGGAAGATAAGAAGACTCTTGCTTCGGCAGATGAACTGGCTAAGGTTGAAGGGAAAGCTTCTCTATTAGCTGCAGTTGATTATTATGTCAGCTTGAAGAGCGACATATTCATATCTGCTTCACCTGGAAACATGCACAATGCATTGGTACTGCTGCTGGTCTCTCTTCTTATACCAGAAAATAACTGCTACTTCTTTTCTTCTTCTTGTGTTAACAACGAACCCGTGCTATTTTTGTCTGCATGATCAGGTGGGACACAGAGCCTATTTGAATTCGAAGACCATAAGGCCAAACATGGTGCTGTTAGGGCCATTGTTCCTGAACAAGAGCATGGTTTGGCCAGACTTTGAAGCTGCAGTTCTCAACGGTCACAGAAATAGACAGGGCCAGATTAGGCTGAGAAAGGAGAAGCAATCCATTTTCACCTATCCTGCACCTGATTGTATGTGTAAATCATAACTTGCACGATTTGTTGTTTGAAAAAAAAAGTTTGTTAGATCAATGAGGCCCTTCGATCCGACATCATGCTTTCTGGCTTCTGCAACTTGTATATTCATGCAACTGCAGCCTGCAGTTCTGTCATTGACGGCCGTTTGTTAGATCATTGAGGCCCTTCGATCCGACATCATGCTTTCTGGCTTCTGCAACTTGTATATTCATGCAACTGCAGCCTGCAGTTCTGTCATTGACGGCCGTTTGTTAGATCAATGAGGCCCTTCGATCCGACATCATGCTTTCTGGCTTCTGCAACTTGTATATTCATGCAACTGCAGCCTGCAGTTCTGTCATTGACGGCCGTTTGTTAGATCATTGAGGCCCTTCGATCCGACATCATGCTTTCTGGCTTCTGCAACTTGTATATTCATGCAACTGCAGCCTGCAGTTGTGTCAGCGACGGCCGACGGACGTCAAGTAGCTCACTATTTCGATATATAAATTGACAGATTCACAAGGGTGGCAGTGGCTTAGAAACGAAGAAACTGGTTCTTGACTTCTTTCTACTAGGAGAGAATACATATGTTTTATAACGCATTAGTTTTGAACTTCTGATCTACTGTACTTGCATTTTCACATCTTTCCCCAGAGCTACAGAAAGCTATACACACAGACACGGGCAAAAGGGGAATAGGAAAATAAAATAGGCTCGAATGAACTCCTACACGCCAGGCTTGAAAAACACAGCTGCCGCATTTCCTGCACAGAAGTTAAATCGACGACGAAAAATAAAACCAATATGCTACATTACTAATCATCTCACTCCCCACTCAATCTGCCGTCGCCTGAGAAACTATGGCTTGTCAATGTCTGACTTGTCCTTTTTATCAGTACTGCTAGGAGATGATGATCCACCTCCGTTCCTGCTAGCAGCTAGCTCCTTTGTTTCGACAGACGGAGGAGTTGTCTCTTTTTCTTCTTCATCTTCTTCTTCAATTGGAAGCACCCGCTTCGACCCCTCCAGTGCAACTCCTAGTACTATGTTCTCCTCCAACGAGGTAGGCCTTGCAGTTGTCGACGCAGCAGCAGCAGACTTCTCCACAACCTGCTCCGAAGGTTCACTGCTCAAGATGGAGTTCGTCGGCGGCTTATCAGATGGTGGTGGACTACTGGTCGCCTTGTCTAGTGTCGAGGGGGCTTCTTCTGCTTTGACCTCTTTCTCGTCGCTAGGCCTCGCTCCACGACCAGGAGCTTTGCCTTTTTCCTCACCATTGACTTTATACATAGGTTCAACCAGCAACAGCGAGCGGTTATTAGTATTTTCTCTTGGTGATGAAAACGGCATGCTATCCAGATCAAGAGGATTGCCATATATCTTCTGGACGGTACGGATGGGCGTGGCTAAACGAGCTCGATGGTGGCTTATGACTCTAAGGAGATCCAATAGTATGCCTTCCTGGAGTGTCAATAATAGCTGTCAGCTACACATTGTATAAATGATGCATGTAAACTGCATCCTTATCAGCACAAGTTAACACAATCTGATCGGGGATATGGAGCAATCTCAAGCATTGCATCAACACGCATCACAATGCTGTGATGCAATGGCCGAGATTCCTCCATGCAATAAAAAATGTCCGTCGTGTTTACAGGGGCTGTATGCATGTTAACCAAATTTGTGACATGGTGTGAACATCAGATAAGGTGTTGCTAATTTTTTGCCTTACCTTGACACAGAGATACTCCTCAAAACGCGAAGTTTTGACAAAGCATGAAACAAGTATCTGCACCAAAACACGAAATCAGAAAATGGGGGGAGAAAATTATTAAAGAGAAGGATGGGTGCTATATAATATAACTGGTGACCGACCATAAGAGCCTGATTCTCAGTATTGACATTCTCAAGGAAAACTCTTCTGTGTAATCTTTGCTGCTCTACTTGTGGATTTTTAGACAAAACCTTGCGCATGTCAGCTACTATGTTCTGCACGAACGAGATGTCTCAGGTAACTTCTCACCAAGAGCTTTACGTTAGTATTACACAACAAGCAAATGCCATAAGCTTCTTACATTGATTTTGTTGACATCTAAATGACTGATGGCAAAATGCGTCTTGATGCGCCAGTGAGTCTTCTGGCTGAGATTTCTTACGATGCTAACCGTGAACTTATGGTTGGGGATATGAACTGCTTCTCGATCATCTCCTCTAATAATTGTTGGTGACCACCATCCCACATGCTAAACCAATACAAAGAAAATATATTACTTGCAGAAACAGGGCGCAATAACAAAATGATGGATTATCTATACATTCCATTACGACTTAAGCTAAAGGTGGTTTATGGAGGGAGAAGGTTAGCAGTTAGTGATGACAATCTAATCTACGCACCTCAACTGTTCCAGAAACCTGATAACCTTGAATCGTTGTCTGAATCCACTCATTGAGAACAAATGGGCGAGTTGCATGAATCATTACACTTGAGAGAAAATTAGTGAATATCTGATGCACAAAACAACCAAAGGAACCTTTAGTTATTAGAATGCGGAAGGGAATCAGCCGGCAAAACTCTACACGAACCTATTAGTATCACAAAAGGTAATTGGATGTATGTTAGCAACTAGTAGCATGTTTGTTGACAAAAGGATTTACTTGCCTCTCGACCAGCGAGGGTGAGCAATACTGTACCAAGACCCCCAGCTGTCAGCCACCTTTGGGTAGAGAATCCCAACAATTCCATGAACAGTGATACAGCAGCAACCCAAACCGCAGTATAAATAGCCTTTCCAGCAAAACTAACACCCATCTGCAAGCCAAATTCAAAGAGCACTAGCTGGTATTACTAAAACGGGTTCAAATGTGATCTCAACCCCACATCATAAGGTCAGACAATTGCCCTTCAGAAGCAAGGTAACTGAACTTCAACTTGCATGTTAGTCATGCTCCCAAAAAGAAGTACAAAACATTCATTGTTAGCTTAGTAAAGTTGAAAAACTTTATAATCACAGTGTCTACTAATTGACTGCTATCTTCTACAAGTGATTAGCATGCAGAACCCAAGGTATGAGAACTTACATTTCTTGCACCATCACTAGAATCATTCGTCTCTGTGGAGAACTTTTGTACCTGTTGAATCAAGCTGTACAGAAAAAGGAGCATGAGCATGATTAAAATCAGAATTTGGAACCAAAAGAAGGGGGGGAAAACCTGTGGATACTCATTTCAATAAACCAGATCATACCAGAAATGAAGAGAGAAGTCAAAATAAGAATTCAAGATGATAAGAACCCAGGCTATCATGCATTGTCAAAAGACCATCCGTAAAAAAACAGGTAACGGAATCCACATCATACACTAAAAATAACTCAAAGCAGAAGTGGTAAAATAGAAAAATGAAGTCACCAACTCTCAAAATGGCAGGTACCCACCAAATATACACACCTTGATAAACAGTATGCAAAAGCCAGCACAGTTGATAATGATTGTACAAAAGTTAGAAGACGTTGCTTCACGGCCTCGCTTGCCTGAGATGGAAGAACTACTGGATCCAGGGCTCTGAAATTAGTAGCAATCGTTAGTACTAATAGGAAAACTGGAATGGATGAGCGTAACATAATCAATATGTGGTCATCGTTAGTACCTGCAGATGAGTATTGCTCCTGTCCACAGTAGAAGAGGCTTAAGATAAGTGGTAATTGCATAGTAAATACCATTTAGGTTAGAGTTCTTGTCGGATTTCTGCAAAACATTTGAAAACATAGGCAAGTCAGGGAAATAGCCCACCAAACCAGTGGAAAAAAGAAACTAGGGAGAGCAGAAACAGATACAAAGGCATTAAATATGTAGCGAAGAAGATGTAGAAAGAGAAAATCACAAAGAAGTTGACCAGGAGAGGAACCGACAATACTCTTATATTTCCATCCACATAATCATAAAATAAAGCAAAAGCAATGCCCAATGCGTGCGCTTATCATTGATATCGGTAAAATAAAATGATAATCAAGAACTAAGCAGTAAGTACAATGAATGCAATGTACCCAGGCATCACTAAAGAAAAAACGATAATTAAGTACTAATCCATCAAAGTCAATATGCATAAAAGTACATAGAATTTTTCACAGCAAGTACGAAATTTGGACACGATATGAGTCTGTCATTGCCTGTCATTCATCTGCAACACCTTTATTTCAGATCAAGGGTTCCAAATACGATTTTGCATAGGGATAGGAAGAGGATAAAGAGTAAAGTACATTGAAAAAAATGGTTCTTCCTAAACGAGCAAGTGGCTGAATGCCCCAGGAAGCAAAAGCAATGACAGCAACTGCAGGGATCAACTTCAGCAGAAGTGGGCTTCCACGTAGAGTATCAAATGACCTGCAGTAAATCATAATCCCACAGTCAATCAAGAAGAACTAGACTTGAGGAGGAGCCAGAATAATCAACACAAAGAAAGTAAGAGCTAAAATCGTCAACATGAGTCCTTCTGACATTATAACCTGGGCGGCATAAGAACCTGTTCCTTGCTATGACAGGTAAGAGTGAACAGTCTTCCTTGTGACTGGCAAGTACTACAACCCTAAAAGTATATGCCCTAGAGCAGTTGCAATATGAGGCGAGCTAAGTTTGAGATTGCGAAAAGGGTGGCCTTTACGGAGGTGACAATAGGCCTTGGCAAATATCAAGACAAGTAGAGTCAAAGCCAGTTGAGACATTTCATGAAACATTCTTCTAGACAAGCACCTCAAGTTGTACCTAGCAGGACCTTATTCTTACACCCAAAAGTCAAAACCGGCTATGACCAAGACTCCTAGAGGCTACTATTTTTCTTTTCCATGTGGCATTAACCCAAGATTGAGGCTACTCGCCAAAATTTCTTTACTTACTTTTTTCATTTTTTTGATGATTATTTCATTTGAGAAATGTGATATTTGATTCACTCTTCTTATTTCCTTGTGTGGAGTCTATTGGTGGGTTTCACATGTTGCGAACTCTATCAAATCTTTTGTCTTCTCAAGTATTACCTAACAATTTGTATTTTACTTTTCTTTAAGAATAACAATTTTATATTTTCTTCAATAAGAAGAATCACTACAAAAGAAGTCTTGCTTCATGGTTCTTATGGTCGTTGGCAAGTTTCACTTTCTCAAAGTCTCGTGTTAAGCTAAGATCCTACCTAGTTCCACATTCTTACAGGGAGCTAACAGAAAAAAAGGTTTCCAGACTACAAAACTAATTACATCAGATAACCCCTATTCCATGTCACAACAAAAGGAATTACGGACAAATATACCAAAAATGGAGACTATATCAACACTGTGATTGGACACAAATTTTCCAGAAGCCGACTTTGAGAAGAAACCTTCAGTACGAGACTAACGAAATGCCAAAGGCAGAATGAAATTACCTTGTCACAAGTGTGGCCGCAGATTCCAGAACAGGACTCCCATTTCCTCCACCTGGTGTTAAAACAGATTGGCAGATAAAGACCTTAAATCTGGAACAAGCGGGATTTATTGGTGCGTGGTGTATGTTGTTCAGAAGGTGGACACTCCAAGGATCCTGCCTCTAAAGATGCAAAAAAAAAAAACCCCCACAAATTCAACAATTACAAACTGATAGATACAACAATAAGTACGCTTCAGAACAAAATTAGTGAGGCACTCAACCAAGTAAAGTAAAAATCTATTTGAACCATGGATAACCTTGATAAGCAAAAGATTGGCACATTTCTTAACTGGTGCAGAATCAAACAATTAACGAGACTACAAGAAAAGCAGTTAACTAATACAGAGCCCCCAAGGCCATTAGAAGACGTACTAAACCATGAGAAGAATGCTTGAAGCCAACAAAATCAATTCTACTACCACTTCCTGATGCGCCCTGTAGAGGTAAATACACATGTACACACCGTCAATTAACAAGTCGAAAGTGGCGCTTCGACTTCATCGATACTCAACATGAAAGATAAAAAATAAAAAAATTGAAGAATGAGTCCCTTACGCCATAAAATGTGGTAGGCTTGTGGCGATTACAGATCTTCAACTCCCGAGACAACTGGATCGAACTCATGCAGACCATGATTGAAGTGAAAGTGAGGATGCTGATGGTGGCTCAATATCATAGCAAAGTATCAACTTGCTGAACTTAGAAAGGACGTGCCTCTAAAGATTCACACCCAATATTGACGCCAGATATTGAATTACAAAAGAGCAAACGAAACACCTGCCGAACGGAGGGCAACGATAATGAGATGATAGCCATCAATGAGCAGACAGAAGAATTAAGGCTAATCCAACGAATAACAACTGCAATTAACAAGCACTACAACGAAAGAATTGCAGCAAATCTTACACCAATTGAAACCTCCCAAAGTAGTTCCCAACCGACATAAAGAAAACCTAAAACTCTTCTACTCCCTTCCCCTGAAGCTCTATCAGCAGCAAATCAAAAGGCCATGGAAAATTGAACTCCCGAATTCCAGAACATGCGCCAGGTGCAGGCAACGGATCATAACAATTAGAACGCAAAAAGTCCACCTCTGAGTCTCCCTATCTTCCCCTGACTGCTCCATAATTTTGCTATTTATCTCTATGTGCCAGGAAACGAACCCGAACGAACGGAAAGAAAAAGGCAGAATCGATTACCTCGGGGGAGATGGAAGAAGACGATAAAGCTGTGGGAATGCCAATTTCAGAGATCGGTTCTTGGGCTAGCGTGTTGCTGCTGGAAATGGAAACTTTGGATATGGAGATTGCCGACAACGGTTCTGCTGCGGGAGGAGAGGACAGGGAGGGATAATATTTGCAGGAGGGAAGAGGGTGCGCTGCTGTGAAGTTTGTGCTGTTGAAACTTCCGAGACGTGGACCAATGGAATTGTCCGCTTTCGGATTTCTTGCGTAGAGCGGTTGCCCAAGTGTGTGGGACCAGCCAGAAAGGAAAGGATAAATAAGAAAACGAGTTATTTGTGTGAAAATATGTGGCGCCATGTCGCCATGTCGCGTTGGAGTTATTTGTGTGAAAATATGTACATTCGGGTTTGATTTTTTAGGTTTACCCAAAACCGACACGATTATATACATTTTTGGGTTTTTGGATTCGGGTTTGTTTCGAGTTTTGGCTGAAAACTGGTTCGGTTTTGCTTATCGGTTTTTCAGGTTCTAGCTGAAAATTTTCAATGAATAGAACTCAGCCTGTATTCTGGGGGTTTTCGGATTTCGGTTTTGCTTTAACCGAACCCGAACCCGATAAGGAATTTTTGGGTTTCGGATAACCGAAACCCACAAGTTCTTATCGGGTTCGGTTTTCAGTGATTGTCGGTTTAGGGTTTTGGTTCGGGTAACCGAACCCAACACGAACTGACACCCCTAATTGAGGGTGGAATATGTTTTTATTAGTCAATAATTAAGAATTATTGATTTAATTATGAAATTAAGAGAGTGATATTTAATTTAATTAATGAAAGGGTTAGTTATGGTATAATGAAAATTAGATTTTTCTTTTCTTTTTTCTGTTTCAGCCGCCTCTCTTTTCATTTCCTTTGGGTTAATAGCATTTTTACTTTTGTACTATTGCAAGTCAACAAACATACCCCTATACTATATTTTTGCACGTTCATACCCCTCCATCATCGAAAAATAACAAATATACCCTTCTGTTAATTTTTTCTGTCAAATAACAGTTATACCAGAGGTAAAATGACAGATTTATCCTTCTTAAATAACTATTTTGATTTGTTTCTAAAGTTATTTCCAATCCACCAAAATTGCGAAAAAGTTAATCTCCTAACAAATGCTTTTGTTAGGAGATACTGACACGGCCCGGATTTCGTCCACGGAGGCCCAGCCGCAATCCAACGGCAGAGGAGGATGGGCTCACTTAAGTGACAAAAGGCAGGCTTTTAGGCCCAAGTCGAGCCAAAGGGAGGGAGCTGATGGTTGGCTACAGATTGGTTTCGAAATTTGGGCAGGATTTTGGGGAAAGAAAGGGGATGGTGTGTATGGAAATAAAAAAAATAAAAATGGGAAAATAAAAAATAAAAATACCATAATTAAATGCTCATCCACCTACTTTCAATTTCGCTATGGTACACACACAGATTTTTGTGTGCACCAACTCAAACGGCAGGGAGAGGGCCACGTCGCCCAAGCCATCGACGGATGGCGCCAGAATTGATCGGCTAGCCGTAAGAGAGGAGAGGGGAAAATCGAAGCCGGCTGAGCCGAGCCAAAAACAGAAGGGAGGGAAAGGTGGTGGGGTCGCTGAGTTGGGGTTTTGAAATTGAAAAAAAAAACAAAAACTGCCTCCTGTCTCCTCCAACCGTCTCCTCCTCCACTCTTCTTCCTTCTCTCTGCTCCTTCTTTCTCTATTCTTCTTCTATCTCCGTTTTTCTTTTTCTGTTTTGCTCTCGTCGAACCGGAGCAATAGAGACCACCCCCTCCCAAAAACAAAGAAAGGCGAGGAACACCGGAACAAGAAAAGCGCGGAAGAATCGTCCTTCTCTTGTCGGCAACGAGCAGCCCAGTCGATAACTAGGAGAGCTTCGACGAGGAAGAATCGTCCTTCCTCGAGTTCTTTGTATTTCGACCGACCTTTCTCGCGTATTAATACCGGCGAGGACGATTCTCTCTGTCCTTTTCTTTCTAGGTGTGGGTTTTTCCCTTGAATCCCCATTTTTGCTTCATTCTTGAGTGTTTAGGGTTCACTGAATACGCGTTAAGGGTTTTTTGGTACACCTTCAAAATCGACTCGATTCTCAAGGGTATTCTTCATAATGTGTCTTGTGTGGGCGAGATATGTCAATTTTTTGTTGACTAAGTTTTTGGGTTCTTGCTTAGAATCGGTTCTTGCTTAGAATAAGTAAATATGGTTGAATCCAAAAGTAGTTGTTACCGTAACCTTCAATCTGTTGAATACTGGTTATTTTTTGTTTGAATATTAGTTGTATAAAGTTGACGAATACTAGTTCTTCTGATTTTGAATATTAGTTGTATAATGTTGACTGTGTTGTTGACGAATACTAGTTCTTCTGATTTTGATATTAGTTGTATAATGTTGCCTGTGTTGTTGGCGAATATTAGTTCTTCTGGTTTTGAATATTAGTTGTATAATATTGACTGTGTTTTTGGCGAATACTAGTTCTTCTGATTTTGAATATTAGTTGTATTCATTGAAATTGTTTGTTTGCAGCTATATTAATAATGTATGTTGAAAGTTCTGAATATTAGTTCTCTTCATTGTGTTGTGTTTTCCCCTTTTCTTAATATATGTGTTTTTTGTCTATAGGTTTGGAATAATGGTGCGAACCAAGAAGCGTGTTCCTGGACCTATGAAACGACCGTTAGTAGATCCTCCTGCTGCTGAAGATGTTTCTCCTGCTGCTGAAGATGTTCCTCCTGCTATGAAACGACAACGACCCTTAATAGATCCCCATTCTGCTGGGAACTCTGGTTAGACTTCTGCTGGGAAGTCTGGTGGGGATTCTTCTGGGAATGTTGTTGTGGGGAAAGCTGCTGAAGATGTTCCTCCTCCTACTGCTGAAGATGTTCCTCTTGGTTCAGAAGATCAGGTTGCAGCAAAAAGAGTTGAGTTTGATGTTGGGACGTCCGGTGAGACCTCTACAGGGAAGTCTGGTGAGACTTCTGTTGGGAAGTATAGGGGAAAGTCTTCTGGGAAGTCTGAGGGAAAGTCTTCTGGGAAAGCTATGGGGAAATCTGGTGGGACAGCTGGGGGGAAGTCTGCTGGCAAAGCTGTGGGGAAGTCTGCTGGGAAAGCTGTGGTGAAGTCTGCTGGGAAAGGTGGGGGGAAGGCTGCTCGGAAAGGCAAGGCCAAGAAACCACATGAAACGCATCATCGATGTCACACATCTTCATTGTTGAGTGTAATTGAATTTTGGAAAAAGGATGAGGCCTACTATGAGGAATGCGAGAAGGAGCTTAAGAAGGCGGGCTTCGATGGATTGCTGGAGATACGTGTGCGCGACGTCGATAAGTTTCTGCTGTGTGCAATGGCACGACACTATGATGCTATTTCTGGCAGCTTCATTTTCGGAGAGGGAGAGAATAGGAAGGTGTTGTCCTTAGAGGACGAGGATGTGGCTCGTGTTTATGGCCTATCTCTCTCTCTCTCTCTCTCTCTCTCTCTCTCTCTCTCTCTATCACTCTCATTTTTTCTATGATATTCTCCTCTTCCAAAGGCAGAGTCGCCGCCAACCATAACTTCCGCAGGCCATTTCCCCGCCGGCGATCATCTTCCTCGTCCGTCGCCGTCCATGGTATAGGATGGGGATCGACGAAAATGGTGAGTTGGATGATCAACTAGCTTCTCCGATGAAGAAGGATAAGTCGATCGCCATAAATAGAGAAGATGAACTCTATCCTACATCAGATGAGTTTGTTAATGAAGATTTAGGGTCAGCGCCTGCCCTCAATAAAGAAGAAGAAGAATAAGAAGAAGAAAATGAAGGTTGATTGAATAATATATATGTTTGCGTTGTTGAGATTGGTTGGTTACATTGAATGCCATTTAATGATGTCGATGTTGTTATGGAGTACTGATATGGGGGTTTTGGATATGATTTACTAAAATGTTGTATATTAGTCTGGGCATGTTTGAGGTGGTGTGTAACCTATTGTCTAATGCAATGTTTGATGCTAGTATGATATAAATGGATACTATTTATTGAAAGGCTGGATATTTGTTGAAGCCTATGTATTCTAACAGTTTGTGGGTACGATTTTGACGTATGTTGGATAATAGTCTGGGCATATTGATTTCATTTGTTTATTGGACAATATGGATAATAACATGTCTCATACCATTAACTCGCAGCTCATAAGACGTTTGACCTAGAAGACGAGGAAGCGAGGAAGAACATCTTTTATCACACTAAGGATGAATGTTCGGATTTCTATAAATGCTATGCTCACAAAAAAGGGTTTGGTGTTCGAATAGATGAGGAACACATAAGAAAGATTAAGAATTCTAAACGAGTGGTGGAGGAAAATTATGCATACCTTTATTACTTTTGTAATAAGCAAGTCTGGACTTCCACTAGTGATGTAAATGTGGACAAACAGAGACAGTCGGAAGACAAGGTTGTGGAGAGAAGACATCTTAAAAGAAAGAAGCCTCGAGTTAGGGATGGATGTACCACCCGTGTTCGTTTTCGATGGGATGCTACTAGGGACGGATTTGTGGTGTATGAATTCGTAGAAGAACACAACCATGATTTGCACTTTATCGAGCATACACACTTGCACAAGTCCAACAAGTGCATGAGTGATGCTCAGAGAAAGATGGCCGAAGCTAATCGCGATGCTGGGATGAGTCTTATTGCATCGTATAAGTTATTGACTGGGTGTGCTGGTGGCTATCAAAATCTGACTTTTACCAAATCCGATCAGAAGAACCACTTGAGCAGTAAAAGACAAAGGAAAATGGCTCGTGGCGAAGAGACTTATTTGCTTGACTACTTTGAGATTTGCTTGACTACTTTGAAGACCAAAAGGACAAGCATCCTAATTTCTTTTATGCTGTAGAGGTAGATTACGAGGAGAAAATTGCTAATATTTTTTGGGCGGACAGTAGGATGCGTGAAGATTATGCGCTTTTTGGAGATTCGGTCTCCTTTGATACCACCTTCCGAACCAATAAATACTTCCGTCCACTAGCTACGTGAATCACCTAATTCCCTTGAGTTTTTTCGACACTCTTTCGGTTATGCATTGTCATTAATAGTTGTCTTGTGTAGGAATGTGTGTAGGTATATTACAGAAATGGTTATGAGTAGAATGTAGGGTGGTTCGAGAGTGGTCTGTTGTGATCCGATATTGACATGCGATGTCAGGATATGTTTTTGTAAAAGGTCGGAGATTAATCCGCTTTTATAGGATATTAGTCAGGGTTGTACTGATATTTGTTGGCCTATCCAGTGACGTTATACTGTGCAATATAAATATTATATATTTTTAACTATCGGTATGGATATATGTTTTTAACTATCCAGTGACATTGTACTGTGCAGTATGGAAATTAACAAACCTACCACTCTACTAAAATTTTGCACAAACATACCCTTCTAATATTAAAACATAATGAGTTTATCCTTCCATCCAATTCTCTGTTAAGTGGTCGTTAAATGGACTATAAAATGACCCAATTGTCCCTCATTTACTCCTAAACACTTCAAAGTTTAGTTTAATTATTTTATTTCCCAAATAAATTAATTAAAAAAAATCAACACCCCAAAAAATCTACAATACCGATTGGGATATCAAAGTGCCGATTGGGATACCGTAATTATTTAGAGATTGCTAATTAATTTTAAGGTGTAATTCGGTATTTTTGTATTGGGATACAGATACCGTACCGATTTCGACTACTAATGATAAGTGAGAGTCATGGTTTCTATAAAACGAAAAAATTCTAAAAATAAAATAATAAGTGAACGTTTAGTAACGGCGTAACGCAAAAGAAGAGACAAGAGAGGGAAAGCAAAAGACGAAAAATTCAAAATGAACGCCACTTTCTGACATCCCTGAACCGCAGTTGTCTCTCGACATCTCTCGCCATCCATTGTCTAGATCTCTTCTCCTCCATCACCGGAAGAATGAAGAGGGGCGACCGCCGAACAAAGCGCGCCGGCGCCACCGACTCTCCATCACCATCTAAGTGCGGGGAAAGCGACAAGCAGCCGCAGCCGCAGCCGCAGCAGAATCACGAGAGTAGGATCCACGATTTGGAGAGGGAAAACCAGGATCTAAGGGTGAGTTCTCATTACCGGTGCTGACTTCCAGTAAGGATTTGCTTTTTCTTTGCTCAAAGTTTGCATTCGACTGTCAATCGCGATTCGTAATTGTGAAATTCGAATTCGAATGTGGAGATGGTTTGTGGACTGCAGTAGTAGAGTTTAGGGCGTCCGTTTAAAGCTTTGCTCGCATGCTCTACCGATTAAATTTGTTTGGGTTCAAAGAAGAACTAGGGAAATCTAAAGGAAATAGGTTTTCTCGGAGACATCAATGATGCTTGTTGGTGGTGGACTCGTGGTCTTCATAATCATTTCTCCAGTTTTACCGACGTCTATTTTGATTGGTAGAAAGAGGTCGAGGAATTGAAGCACAGACTGGGAAACGATTCCCCAGCTTCAGATGGCAAGATTCAGAAGCTTTATGAAGGCGCGCTCGAAAAGCTGCGCATTCTTGATGAACAGGTTGGATTTCATCCACAGCTAACAATTGTCTGAAGCTGCGTTCCTTTATACAGAGCTATGAACTGTTATTTCATTTTCTCAGGCTATGGATTTGAAGAAGAAACTCAATGCTAAATCTCAGTTTTCAACTCAAAAGCAAAAGACAGCAGGGCGACAGCCAGAGGATGTGATCCAGAGATTGAAGGCTCAAAAGGTAGAATGAAGCAACCACTGGCTTTGTTACCCATTTGAACATGAGACTAATTATTTGCTTCTGCGGATGTCTGCGTAAAGGTCCAACTTCTCTGCAAGATCAAGCTGGACTCTGTGCAATTCAGGCTGTCAAAAGCTTCACTAGAGAAAGAGGTTCTCCAGGCATGTACCTGTTCTTTTACTATTTCTTTTCCTTGATGTTGAAGTTTCGATATGAGATGTATTCTGAATCTTTTGATATTCCTTGCTTTGCGGTATTTCCGTTGACATGTCATGAATTAGTTGTTTGTGCTTCCGAGTTCCGACTGTGTTATGTTTTGGTAGATAATTCTGAGCAACCATAAGCTAGAATGTTATGTGCTTTCCAGTAAGTTTTATGTAACATGCATGATCCAGAATTGGTGAATACTATCTTCTCACACGAAAAGTTTTTCATCGTGACAGCTTAAGAAAGACCATAGGAAGAATGAATATGAGATACGCAAGCTATTGGCTCTAACCAGCAGGCAAAAGCTGGCAAGTTATTCTTCTTCGGAAATTTTAGAATCTTATGTTCCTATATGTTTCCATGACATTGTGGTGATCTTTTGATGCTACTGGTGTGAATTCAGGTACTACAGAGGAAACAAGAGGAAGCTTCTGCAGCAACAAGGAAACTTAATGAGTTCTTACAGTCTAGGAAGACTTTATCTCAAAGAAGTTCAGGTCTGAAGATCATTACTCAATAAATTTCCGTGTGTGTTTTCATATTCCTTGTATCTAATTCGTGCTCCTTTGTAAACTTTATTCAGGTTCTCAGAAAGATGGGAGTCCTGGAAGTCAGGTATACATTCTCAAATTTAGACGAGCAAATTGCTATTTCTTGTTCAGAGCTCCAGGTAGTTGGCTTAGTGGGTGTATGATGCCATATAAAAATGAACTGTGATGGCACGATTACATTGAGATTGGAGTTGGTGGGTGTATGATGCAAGTCTAGTTATGAACTTAGACTTCTGCTACTGTATTTTTCAATTTTAGATGATGAATTGTTTTTAGCTAAACTACTGTCAGAACTAGAGAATATAAATTGTGGGATATGCTCCTTCGAGGCATAGTAACTTTGTCAAACGATTTCAAAGTCAGAGCACATTTAAGTGGCCAAACCGCCTTTCCTCTTTTTGAGCTTGAGTCAGACTTTGGTTTAACCAAATTTCTATTCGTTTTAGGGCCAAACCATGTCATGGTTCATTTAAAAGAAAATTTAATGTGTAGATTTTTGTATAAACCAAGGGGTATCCTCCATGGCTATTTTATGTCCAAATACTAACAGCTGTTAACTTGCAAAGGGTCGATCTATACTTTATCTGGGTTCAACGGATTGGTGCATATGTGTTCATCCTCGCTGGATTTGCTTATCATTTATCTTTTCTTTGACGTGACAACATGTAAGCAGGCCCTTGAGATTGAGCTGAAAGTTACGGAAAGGGTAGAAGACATACGTTGCGACTTTGAGCGTCAAATGGAAGAGTAAGTCCTTATTGCTTTATGAAGGCCAAGATTATTGGATTTACTGATAAAAAATTGGCCTAGATACTTGGTATCCATGAATTGGTGAAGTTATATAATTCCATTGGCTGAGCATCAACATGAACATGAGTTACTTTGTCTATTATTCATTGCATTATGGAAATGCTTTGGGCATTTAGTCAAAAAGTGATGCAACCAAGAGAATAAATCAATTATTGTAATTATGATTATTAATTTCAGGAATATCCAATCTACTTGCCTGGAGTTTTCATCTTGTAATTTTCTGAATATGTTTCTATTCTTCAACTAATTGCAAGTTAATTAACTGTTATAGGATGGCAGAAGAAGTAAAGAAATATGAGGAAGAAGCTGAGATGCTAAGGCAAGAGAATTTCAGGTGCGACTTGAGGGAAATAAACCTTGAGTTTAAGTGTTTGCACTATTCAAGCCTCTTGTATACTTGTGCGGTTTACTGAACTGGTATTTAGGGCATTTGCTTTAGGTTCATGTTGCAGGATAAAGAAAACGACTGCATGGCTAGAGATTCAGAGTTGAGAGACTTAAAAGAAGAAGTGTTCAAACTAAGTACCATGGTGAACCAGATGCCAATAGTAAGGGCACGGCCTGTTCACTCGACAAAACCACAGGTGGGTTTAACTGAGCTGAATGTTGGTACAACTGAGAAAACTGTGTTATTCGCCCCTATAATGAGCACAAATTTACAATCATATTCAACTGTGGTTGCCTTGAATGATCAGGATTTGAGTCGTTCTGTGTTGTTCGAGACACCCGCAGTGGATTCAGAAACTTCTGATAATGTCCCCACTAGGGTGAAATCCGCACTAGGAGGATGCTGCTCTTGCAGTAAAAACTCACTGTGCAAGACAAATAAGTGCCAATGCCGAGCTGCTAAGGGCGGTTGTGGTGAAGGCTGTCGTTGTTCAATTGCAAAGTGCACAAATGGGAAGCGTTTGGCCAAGAAGGATAGCTCACTGCCATCAGTCATGGCTCAGGACTTGGTCCATTCTTCAGGCAGCGAGAATACGTCGGATGCGACATCTCCCAATCAAGTGACGGAAAGACAGCCCTTTTCCGAAATCGGAAATGTTCAGGTACTCCTAACATTTCGTTGTTCTGCTTCTCTTGCCCTCTATCTCGTGAAAGAGTAAGGTTCATGGTCGTTCCATGTTCCAAAAACAACTTGGAACATGATATTTATTCACGTCAACCAACCAACATTCCTACATTATTAGCTATCTCTCAGGCAAATCGTCTTTGTGACACCATTTGTCCTCAAGTAAAAGTACCATGCTCCATCTCCCATAAAATCGTTTCATTCTTGAACTGACATTTGCCGACTACGGGTTTCTGTGTCTGCTTAGGGTTGCAAGTCTGAAGAGGAAACCAAGATGGAGAAGGCATCCACAAATCTTGAAATGGAGCAACCAACAGGTAACCCGGAAAGCCTGAAACCAGTTGCTGATAAAACTGGCGCTGCTCCACCAGATATGTTTAGGAAGTTGACAAGGGCCATGCGGTCTGCCGTGATCGGGAAGTAAGATCCTCGAACACAGAAGAGCGCCAAATTCTGACCAAGTGATTACCACAAAAATTGATTCTTGAGGCTTCTTGCTTCAGACCGTTCATAAATTGTTGTGAGACGAAAGGCAATGGCAGTCGACCCACGAAAAAAATAGAAAAGGAATCAATTACAGCGTTGTAGTCTTCCAGATTCGTGTGCGTTGTTTGAGACTTGAGAGAGTTTTAAGGCGGGGAGGTGACCAAGGAAATGAGTGTGTTTTGCATGTTGATCCATTGCAGGAGGTGCCTTTCAACCCCGAGTTAATGTGCTTCCAAATTCATGAAAAGTGTTAAAGTCATTAGGTATTAGTTGGATGCAAAAACAATTTTTCTAAGATGACATGTTTGTTTTTTATTGTTAGGTGTTACAGGAATACTAACTCGAGATCTTCATGTTGAAGCTAAAACAAATTTTTGTTCACTTGGATGCAGTTTGGTTATGCTGCTGACGATTTTCTTTCAGGATGATCCTAATATCGACGGATTCCCCAACCATGCACAGCGAGTGCACCAAATCATTGCCTTCAAATATTGGATTGCGGGGCCCACCCACTGAAAATTTACTAAAAGTCTAAAACATGGTGGCTCTAAGTAGGGATGACAATTTTGACCTGACCCGATTTATCCGACCTGTTTGGCCTGTTTTGGGGTGGGGCGGGCATGGGTACCTCTTATTGATTCGACCTGACCTGACCCGACCCATCCTATTCTCGACCCGCTCTTGCCTAAATTACATATAATCTTAGTCAAATTACTTAGAATTTTCCTCTTATTACATTATATTTTAGCTATAATAAAGTTATAATTAAGTGAAAACCTCAATTTCTTCAATAATTCAACTAGCTTTTATCGTATTATGGTTTCTTTCTTGGTCTTTTAATGAAAATAACGAATATTTCTAATGTTTTTCACATAAATTACATACCCATTGGGTCGACCTGCCCCGACCCGCCTCCAATAATAAATTACTCGACCTGAACCCGACGTGCTATGGGACGGGTATGAGTATCGAGATACCCTCCCCGGACCTGCCCATTGCCATTCCTAGCTCTAAGCCTTTATTTTGAAAGGGAGAAGCAATACACAATACAAAAAGGCTTTTCTACGTTGAATTCATAAAAATAAAACATAAATGAGAAAGGGATGTTAGTACTTTGTAGACAAGATGTCGAACTACAAATAAGAGAGATTTTTTTTTTTTTTTTTGCCATAATATGTCCAAAATTATTGTATCTACATGTAGCATAGTGGCGCGATGTACGTCCCAATGAAATACGGAAGACTTGGACCTGCATTATGATTTATGAGAGCACCCCCCAGTCCCCACCACCACTACATGATAAATTTTTTTAGCAATGAGCTTCCGGACGACGACCTCCACAAAAATAAGACATTAGTAAATAAATGAGCAAGACGACATCTAATGACATTCCAACATCCATTAGTTCAATCATAAAAAGGGTTAGAGAAGAAATCATATTAGTGTTTAAAAGAAAGTTTGATAAAACATTCACATGAGAAGTTGACAAAGTTTGTCAATCTCCCTTTCAACCGAGAACTCGGTTGCCCGTCGAATTGACCAAAATGGCATTATGAGGGATAGAAGGAGGAGTGGATGCTTGGGATGCAGCTCCGTCATTACTCGAACCTTAAGACCACCTCTATTCCTTTCCCACCAACTCGAGCCTTAAGCTCGTTCCTTAATCCTTTTTTTTTTTTCTTAGGCCAATGAGGCATGTTCCACTTTCAATAATTCACCAACTCTTCTCTTCTTTCTTTTGTTCCTCTTCTTGAGCAATGAGCAATGAAGTATTTTTCACTTAGTAATTAATTTATAAAAGACTTGTCCATGAAACAAGATTCAGCCCAATTAACCCATTAAGGTCCTTATCCTAGAATATAATTCAGTTCATTCGAATTTGCCTACGTAATCGAATAACCAATCCGTACGTTTGAAATTCACAAATAATATACTAGACATGTATTTGGAAATCACCTCATAAATTTGATACAAATCCAAATACTAAATATAATAATATTAAAAAAATAATTAAATATTTAAAAATCCAAATTTCACATTTCACATTTCAAATCCAAATCCAAATCATTTTATATTAACAACCAATAAAAGAAATCTAGTCAAAGTTCCAAGTTCCCGTGAGCGGATCAAGTGCATACCTTGTGGTCAATAACTATGCATAAACCAATCAGAATTCACCACATCAGCGTTCCTTCTCTCTCCTGAAAAGCCTTTAATTTTCTCCCTTTAATCTTTAACGAACGATTTCTCACTTGTTTTAAGTCAAAATTTAATTTTTGCACAGTTAGATCAGATTAATTGTGCTCATCAAAATGAATCCACTTTGATATATTTTTGGAACAAAAAAATGAGACATTTTTACCAGTCTATACCATATGGTATTGACTGGTATTGAAATAAGAGCATATCTATGATATGAAAAGCGTACCATGGTGGTATGAGCAAATCAAGACTGTAGGATGGTTGAATACATGATAGTATAAGTATATTAACTGTCATTTACGACTTTTAACATTGTGTACCACAAGATACCACCCCGTACGAGGGTGGTATTGTGTGGTATTTTTTTGTCCTGTATTTTGTTCACCCAGAAAAATTGTAGATTCAATAGATCATGATAAACTCGTTCTTTCTGTGCAAAATTTTTCAAAAACGAAGAAAATACCATATGGTATGCAGTTGGTAACGAGAGACAAGAATTTTTTTCCCTAAAAATATTGAAAATAAATATCATTTTGTAGAGCACAACGAATTCGTTCCATCTATGCAAAAAAAATTGAAATCCAAGTTAAAACGAAGAAAATATGAACCGATTAAGAAAACAAGGGAAAATAAAAATGCATTTAATTCTCCCCTTTAGATCTGAATTTTTCTGAATGAAATGTTCAAATTTAATTACTGATAAATGCATAATCATGATTATGCACCATATCTTAAGCTCCAAGTTACCGGCCCGACTTGCATAACCTATTAACCTAGGCGCCTTTGCTGGGCCCATACACAACTAGATTTTGATTGGTGAACTCAAAGACCATTACCGCCCGCCCCCTTTACTTTTTTGTTTTTGTTTTTGTTTTTGTTTCCTGCTGTCGTTGTGAGAGGATATCCATTCATGATTCCGCAATTTACAGTTGGACAAGCAAATTTCCACAAAATGGAAGCAAAATTAATTACACACGCAAATCCAACGGACATATCCTACGCCACGTCACCCTCGTCTTCTCTCCACCACAACAAGTCTGACCTGGCAATGGAGTGCGGATCTGGTGACTAATGGGGTGCTTAGTCACTTGACTAAGCCCCTCCTAGCCATTAGATCTGGACACTTCAATCCAATGGTTAAAAAGTGGAAAGGGCTATTTAATTAATGGCAGGGTAGTTTGGGTATTATGAAAAATTACGAAGTATACAAACCGGATTTACAATCAGTACAAACCATACAAACATACGAACAGTACAAACTAGAGCGACAAAACATACAAACAGATTTACAAACATTACAAACGTATGAACTGTACAAACAATACAAACTAGACCGACAAACAATACAAACTATACAAAAAGAAAAAACAACCGGGTTGTCTTTTGAGGCTCCATCCCTATATAGAGGGGCTCCTTCCCAAAGTCAACCCGGGTGTTTTTTAGACATACAAACAGTACGAACATGGTGGACAAAAATGACAAACTAGACCGACAATCTATACGAACGGGAAAAAACACCCAGGTTGACTTTGGAGGCTCCATCCCTATATAGAGAAGTTTCATCCAAAAGTCAACCAGGTTGTTTTTTAGACATAAAAAACATTACAAACATGGTTGACAAAAATGATAAACATGGTGCACAAAAATAACAAAGTTTACGAACATTACAAAATAACAAAGCGTACAAACATTACAAAATATGTCAACAAACATCACAAAATTGGCACTGTCGCCGGAAAATTCTTCTCCGTCCACGATGGTCGTCGGAAAAAAAAATTCCGACCAGAAAATTTTCCAACCAGAATCTCTCTCTCTGGGACGAACCTAAAAAATAAATGGCATTGAGGACGAACCAAAAGATAAATGGCACTGGCATTCTCTCTCTCTCTGGGACGAACCAAAAAAATAAATGGCACTGGGACGAACCAAAAAATAAATGGCATCGGCAATGGCAGGAACGCTTTTTTTTTTTTTTTTTTGAAAGAGCAATGGCAGGAACGCACCGGAAAAGACTGACGGCCTGTCGGGAAATTTTGATCGGCGAGGAGACGGGGTGGACGGCCGGGGTCGCCACTGTTGGATTTTTTAATTATTAATTTCTGAAAATAAAATAATCATGAATCATGTAATTACTACACTACCATTCATTTATTTGAATTAATTAGAGCCATTAAATTTTAATGAAAGATAGAATTGGCTTAGGCAACCTGATCTTATCCCCCTGGCAATGCCAATGCCATGCGCTCTCCCATCTCGCTGCACCAAATAGTGCCACGTGTTTCAGCTTCCAATCACCTGCACCCGCATCTAAATAAAACTCCTCTCCCTCCAAATCCCAACCCTGCTTTTAAACACGATAAGGCATCGGAACCGTACACGTGTTGAGTTACAGCCTTCTTCCGTAAACCACAGGAGTCCTCCTGATGATATTTGGCTTTCGGCAGTCGCTAGCACCACGCCAAATCACGTTTTGCTTACAATTATTTTATTTTCCTTCAAAATTATTTATCTATTGTCAGGGGAATTTCCAATTCGTCGTTTATATGTACGAAAATCATTTCAATGGCAGGAGAAAAGTGAGTTGGGACAGAGCATAGCAAAAACAGAAGGAAGCTCTCTCTCTCGATTGCGATCTCCTTAATTCAATAACAGTCCCACTCAATCATCTTCCTCCTCCCTTCTTCTTCTCCGGGCAATTAGGGTTCTTTCCTCATTCTTTGATCTGGGTCCTGCTTGCTTTCTTCAGTATTTCAAGGTATCTCGCACTAGATTTTCCAATCAGTTCAACGCGTGCGTTTGATTTCAGAAACTTGCATCTACAGTTTTTGGGATTTCTCTCCCCCACAAAGTCGCGAGCTTTTTTTCCTCCCCGCCCGCTTTCCCCTAGGAAGATAGAAAAGCCAAACAACTTTTACGCTCATCTACCCTTGATGGGTATCATTCTTAATAATTGAACAATGACCACCCCCTTTCTGCACTAAATTCTGAAATTCCCTAGTTGGTTGAGTTCTCGGTTGGGGTTTGTTTTGGTTTCTTCCCGTTTTTGGCCTTCAGTTTTGTGATTGGTCTTGTCTGGCAACGCTTGGATTCTTCTGTTTGTGGACGCTTTTGATGGGTATGTCTCGGTTCATTGTATTTCGCACTATGGAGTTTCAGAAGTATACTTTGTAATGTTGCCTGGGTAACTTCGAAACTTGTGTTTGATTGACGGGAAAACTGCTAAAAGTGTCGAGAATTTTCTGGATTTGAGACAATCTTGAAGTTTTGTTTTACACTAGTTCTATTCCCTTCGAATAAATCCATTGATCGTGCTCTTGTGCATCATCGAAAGCTGCTAGTTTTAGGATTTTTTCCAGCCATGTGGGGCATTTGGCTTTGATGTAAAATGATAAAAGGAAGGGGAACTCCACAAGGGTTTTATTAATCGTCCATTGGTTTTTCGTTCGTGTTACTTTTGCAGTTGTTGAATGCTTATTTGCTTTGTTAACAGTTGGAAGGAAGCTTTGGGGCGCCTCTGATTCCTCAACCCGTGAACTTCTGTTTCAGCTACATGGCAGTGGCATTTACAAATCTCTCACAGTGGTTATGGAGTGGGAAGTCTAGGGAGCCCAAAATCTCCAATGCGCCATCTTTAAGGCAGGATCCAGATCTGTTGGAATCCGATTCTTTGAGATTCCCATTGGCCAAGGGACGAGGTATGGCCTCCTCATCTAGAAGAGTGAAGCGAAAATGGAACAACCGGGAAGAAAGGAGAATCGATCGGGAGTATGATGTGGTCCTTGTGCCATCCGATGGTGGTTGTGTTTCTAGTTCAGAGTCTGATGATTCTGATTACTCAATTGGCTGGCTGGAGCCTCATGGTCCTGGATTTCAGAGTGATGAAGACACTGATAACAACTTTGCTGTTCTTGTCCCATGTTATGGTCATGCTAAAGGCAATGAGTTTCAGGACTCAATGCAGACTACAATTGGTGCAATTGTCAACATCCCTGATGGATTTTCTCAAGGTAAGAGTGCATCATTCTCTGGCTTCTTTTTATTTCTTTCAAGGACTGTTCAACTAGAATAGACTGCTCGTAAGGGCTCTCATACAATTGACTCGCATTTGTAGGCTGAATTCTAATTCCTTACAACATGAACATTATCGAATGCACAGGTAGCAATAAGTATATAGAACAATGGCTCTCTTCACTGCGTGATGTCTGACACTAGGTGCCTGCTTTTTGCTGCTGCTATATGCTGAAGAACTGCCACTCTGGTTATCTCCAGTGCAAAAGTACATGCCAGACATGCATAATGTGTCAAATACTACGAGAAGCTTAAGAATAACTAGAAAAGTTATGAAAAAAAAGATATCATCTTGTTTCAATCTCGTCAATCGGCATGACCCTACGACGAATGAAGTAGTGGGAAGCTGTTGAACTTCTTTCAGTCTACTACTTCTAATCTAATAACATGGTTGGAAGGGGGGGCACATTCTGTAGCCTTTTTTCTTGTGTCAATCTCGACTCAGAGAAAGGGACCAATTAGTGTGTTGTAAGATAATTGGAAATAACTGAAGGGAGGGAGGCGTGTGAGTATGTTTTCTAGTCTGTCTATGTCTGCTATTCTTTTGTTGTAAATATGTTGGAAACTCTGTAAATACTGAAAGGGGGCCGTCGTGCTTCATCATCGTGTAGCTACTATGCAGACTATTGCACGATTTTATGAGAATAATCTTTTAGCTTTAAACAAAGTGCTTTTGGCTTTGTTTCTTACATAGGGGTGTCTCTCTTGGCTGTTTTGAACTTCATATTGGATGGTCGCTTGAGCTCTGAGAGTCGCTTTCATTCTGCTGGTGGTCTGTATCCAACATGTTCTCTTTCTATATGATAAGAATGATTTGGAGGGTAGCAGTGACCCTTTCTCTTTCTATTTGATAAGAACGGTTGGTTTGCTTTACTTATCTGAATCTTTGGTCTGTGGTGGCTGGTGGCAGCAGAATCACTTCAAATGTATGGATAAATTTGGTGGGTAGCAGTCCATTTATTCCTCTCTCCCTCATGATTGTTCTGGTTTGACACTAATTAACTTTATGGAAAGCAATAAATGCTGGTATTGATGCCCCTATGAAAGGGTAAAACCTTCTACTTTTAGAGGCGTCTTTTTATTCTTAGTGACTTCTTGACTGTCCACCATGAGAAAGCAAAAGCTATGTTTGATGCTGCTCATAAATCGGAACTAGGATGGCAATGGGGCGGGTTTGTCTAAATCATTCCCATACTCATCTTCAAATACCCAAACCCATACCCGTCTCATACCCATGCGGCGGAATGTTTTGCAAACCCATCCCAATACCCGTGGGTTTCGGGTACCCATGGGTAATACCCATACCCGTACATCCAACATTATTATACCTAAAACTTATAAGAAAAGTTTTAATTATAACACTAAACGAACATATTATATCATGGGACTTTGCTACGGTGACATGCATGTCACGGTGACATGTACTTTTCGGTCGACCTCATATAGGATCAGGTCGACCTAATCAGTTGTTTCAGTGTACAAACAGTTTCATGGTGCCTACTTTGGAGATTCATATCTTACAATTGGCTAGATGGAAATTGGAGATTAAAGGCTTGTTTTGAAGCTGAAGTGTCCCTCTACACATTAAAGTACTTGGGAGCTCAATAGAAAGTCCAGAAGACCATTTTTGAACCTGACCAAAAGGCTATGCCAAAACTGGGAAACTGCCTGAAAATGGCTAAGTCTGGCAACGTGTTTGTCAAGCCTACTTTGGAGCTCAATTTGACAAGCATGGATGCGAGTCAAGTCCAGAGGCCTTTACCACGTTAAATTACGTATTTTTTTATACAAAGGCAAGGCATTGAATGAAAGATTGAATATCTTTAAGGCTTCAAACAAAAGGCTCGAAGTTGCTACGAAGGTTGTTTTTCTGGCAGCTTGCTTGTGCTCGAAGTCTGCCAGAAAAACAGCTTTCGTAGCAACTTCGACCCTTTTGTTTGAAGCCTTAAAGATATCCAATCTTTCATCCAATTCCTTGAATTTGTATAAAAACATACCTAATTTAACGTGGTAGAGGCTCCTGGACTCGACTCGCATTTATGCTTCTCGAATTGAGCTCAAAAATAGGCTTCACAAACACGTTTCCAGACTTAGCCATTTCTAGGCAGTTTCCCAGTTTTGGCATAGCCTTTTGATGAGGTTCAAAAATGGTCTTCTGGACTTCCTATCGAGCTCTCAATCACTTCAATATGTAGAGGGACACTCCAGCTTCAAAACAAGTCATTAGTCTTCAATTTCCATCTAGCCAATTGTATGATATGAATATCCAAAGTAGGCATCATGAACTGTTTTTACACTGAAACAACATATTAGGTCGACCGGATCCTATATGAGGTCGACCGAATCCTATATGAGGTCGACCGGATCCTATATGAGGTCGACCGAATTCTATGTGAGGTCGACCTAATCCTAACTGAGGTCGACCGGAAAGTGCAAGTCACCGTGACATGCATGTCACCGTAGGCACACCCTATATCATGAAGTCAACAAAACACGGTCATTTCTTTAATATGGTTCAAAGAATATGTTCCTAAAATATCCATTAATACATAATATAGAGTATAATATTTTTCAAATTATTATGTTCTAACTCTGATACATCTACTAAATAATAATTAACTAACATAATCTTGTTGACAATGGGGAAAGTGAAAGAGTGAAATGATAATTGAGAGAAATGAATTAGGTTTTGATTAAGGTGTCCACTCAATTGCATTTCTACTATTTATTTTCACAAGTTATCCGCATCATCATTGATAGATTATAATTTGACGCACATATTTTTTTATATATGAAGAAATTATCTTGGTGGGGCGGGTATGGGATGGGTATGGGGCGAGGGAGGCTAAAATCATACCCGCCCCATACCCATCAAACTTTTTGCGGGTTTTACCCATACCCGCCTCATTCCCGGTCAAAGTGGGGATTCCCCACGTTGACTGGGTTGGGGGCGGTCGGATACCCGCGGCCATGGGTTTGATTGCCATCTCTAATCCGAATAAGTTACCGTGAAAACCATTTAAGGTTTGCGAGATGATAATCCCTCTTTGAAATGTTTGTTACTTGATTCCTTCTCTCTCTTTTTTTTTTAAATATTGATGGACAAGATCGCGAGCTGGTGATAGTATTATTCCTTCTCTTTGATTTCTTATCACCCTTATTGTAAGTCATTGGCGATCACTCATCTCGGCTTTGCAGACGGCATGTTAATGTTTTCAAATGGTTACTATTCGAATTGTAGCAGGGATAAGTAGACTTTTGGAGAGTTATTACCTATTATCAGGCCTCAAATGCAATCTCATGAAGTGTCAAATGTTGTGTGGGGTTATATCAAAGGAAGAAATACAAACTATTTCAACCTATACTGGTTTCCCAGTGGGTTCTTTACTTGTCAGTTATCTTGGTGTTCGTTTAATCACGCAGAAACTTAAGAGATGGGATTGTAAGATCCTCATTAACAAATAACTGAAAGGGTGAGAAGCTGGAGGGTAAAATCTCTGAGTCTGGCAGGAAAGCTTCAGTTGATGTCATAATTTCTTGCTAGTATCTTACCGTAATGGATGAACTTATTTTCGTTGCTGGTATATGTAAAAGAAGTTGAGCATATTTGTCAATAAGTTTCTCGGGAGCATTGATGAAGAAAGCCTAAGGTCAAGAGGTGTGATGAAGTGTGGGGGAGTTAGATAACATCCAAAATGGTGTTATTTAGAGCCCATCTTTAGGTTCATTTTGAGTCCATTTATGATCTTCATGGTTAATATATTGTCAAATATACCTGATTGCTGCTTCAATCGAGCTTTAAATTTATAAAGTCAAAGCGCACTCACTAATCAATCCTAACAAGGCCAAGTATAACCTAGTTAGGGATGTAGTAAAGTTGCTCGGTCGTATTCCAATGGTCACGGTATCCTGGGCTATTTAGGCTAGGTCATTATCTTGTCAACCTGTTTTTTGGCAGGTGGGCAGTTGACGATTCCTAAACTTAAGATTAGGGGTGGTCGTTCGGTTATCGGTTAATCGGCATGTTAAACCGATAACTGACCGGTTATCCACTAACTGGTAACCGAAGTAACTGAACTTCGGTCGGTTATCGGAGGCTAAACGAAATGGTTTTTGGTCTTAAAAGTGATTCGGTTAACCGATAATCGCGATAATCGAAAAACCGAAACATATTTCAGTCGGTTTTCGGTAAAGGGGGTGGTTATTTCGGTTACCAGTTATAACCGAAATAACCGAACTGCCACCCCTACTTAAGATCAATAGATAAGAAGAGGTACTCGGGGTATTCTTATCCTGCTCGACACGGTTTACATTGATCACCATTTCAACGTCCTCGTTCTCCTCCCATTAGGAGAGGCGGTGGCTTGCACAAGCTCGTGCCACCTTTTCTTGTAATGTCAAACCGAGAGGAGGGAGGGGTTAGAAAACCATGCTGGAGCGTAATCTTCTAAAGTTCTCATAGCTTGCCTCTTCGATTACTCCATGAAGCTCTGGAGTACCCCCATTCGGGCAGTTGTGGATACCCCCACATGTTGCAGAAGTCATTGGGATCCATGATTCAGGCTACAAATACAAAATTACAACAACAAAAAAAAAATCAAACAAACAACAAAACCGTTAAAGTAACAACCTAAGCCTTTTCCCGATAATATAGAATGTCCCCGGCAACAGAAACAAAAACTTGGCTCGACTCTAACTACACATCATAATCGATGACGAAGTATAACCGACAACCGGGTATAGTATCGGGTAAGCAAGTAATAAAAATACCGATACACAAGTCTCTAGATTTACCTTACTTCGGCTTAAGATTTCGTTGACTAGCCAACCTAGAATAGCAATTAAAGAAACTAACCTAATTAACCATTATCTTAGCTAATTATAGGTCTGTGAGCTCTCTTAGCTTGATTCCCCCTAGTTCCATCATTTGGACCGATGTTGCGTACCATCCTAGCTCTATCGACTTAATTCATCTACCACTAGGAGATCGACTCCCTCGGGGATTCACTATGAAATGGAATCCAAACTCATGCAAATTCATGATAAACATCCATCAACTAAATAAAATGATCAGTTAAACATAGGATTTGTCACATACATCAACATCAAACCAAAATCTAGACCTAGGGTTCATCAACCTAAGTGAAGAGTAGAGAGAAGAGCGATTACAAAATGGCTCTAGATCTTCATCTTCTAGGCTTGAATTCTTGACTCCAAGACACCCAAGCCTCCAATCAAGCTCCAAAATCTCTCAAGATCACCCTCTCTCTAGAATTGTCTCTTTGGGTTCTTTGGGTTGGAACCCTAAAGAAAAACCAAGCTCTCCTCTCCAAACCCCGCAACTTCCTCTTATATAGCTGAGTCGTGTGCGCGTCTCGGCCTCAGGCCACGGTCGTGACCTGGCCGTGATCTCGCCTGAAACGATGCGGATTGCTCCAACGTCACGGCCTGGCTGTTATGGTCACGACCTACGACCGTGATGGTGAACAGTGTCGGCGAGACATCTACTTCCTTCTGGAGTCGTGCAATAGTCACGCCCTCCTCGCAATGGTTACAGCCTGAGGCCATGATCTTCATGTCAGGCCGTGTTTTTGCCTCTTCTTCACCTTTTGGCGCTTCAACCTCTAATTGACCCGAAACTCGTCTTTGACCTTCCCACACGTACTAGGACCTTAAATGTGACAAAAATAACACAATCTAGCATAAAATAAGTCGATGAATGTCGATTTCCAAGTCAAACTATCAAGATAAAAGGGAGTAAAAGATGTGTAATTATGCCCGAATCAGTTGTCACGCATGACATCATGTAAGAAGAATGAAATTCGACTAAGTGTAGAGACTTAGCCACTCACAGGCCAAGTACTGGGGTATCAAGCATGAAGTCATCCAAGGAGGGTTGGTGCCGGCATGCTTTTTCGCCTACCTCTCAAGTACCCAAGCAGAGCAGATGGCAAGGGAGGACGACACTCACGTGTCAAGCATGGTGAAATTATGTAGGATGAAAAGTGGTTAAGTATGGAATCACCTTCTTGTTTGCCTACCAAGCACCAGGGTGCTAAGCATGACGTCATGCCAAAGTGATAGAAACCCGGATTTGGGAGTCTATCGATTGCTAGAGATTTGGGACAAGGAAGTGGTCACCGAGTTGGTGATTTCCTTTGGTTTAGAGAATAGTAGAAGGATAGAGAGTGTTTGATAAATGGAGGGAAGGAGAAGAACAGAAGCTGCAGCAGCAGCTTGATGGGAGAGGAGGAGGCTCGGTGGGGAGAGAAGAAGAAGAGGGATTAGGGTAAACTATTTTTAGGTTTAATAATACTTAGTGGCTTAATCCCACTTACAATAATATTTATATAAAATGGATAGTTCTCTAATGCTACCCAACTTATTCAATTCCTCCAAATAATCCATCAAAAACCCGAAATAGACATAAGAACTTAATCCGACAATTCAATCCCACGATCCAAATGATAAAAATGCAGGTTTTTATCCCCGCCTCCTTGGAAACAACCTTGTCCTCAAGGTTGACTCCGGCTCACATGGCCTCGCCCTTGGCGTCCCCGTCGTCCACCGCGTCATCCTCTGCCTCATCATCCCAGCGACCCACAAGCATCATCAAATATGGCCTCGGGCACTAGTGACCCACCGTGAATCCCCCATCGCAGTTGAAGCACTTGCCCTCCCTCCTCTTCTGCTCTATCTCAGCCGGTGACAGTATGACAAAGCCTTTGGGAGGTGCTCTAGGCCCTGATCGGGTTTCCCCATTGTTTGCCGCCACTGCTCCTCCTCCCGAGCTCCCTACTTCCGATTGCACTCCTCCACCCTGACCCGCAGTGCTGCTACTTACTCCTCTGCCCGGCTTTTGATAGCGGCCTATGGTTCCCCTCCAACTTGTGAGCTCCTCTTCCTTGTACCCTGCAAGACGAAAAGCAGTTCTCAAGGAGTCAGGTTCGAAGACCCGAATTGTAGCAGCGATCTCCGGTTTCAAGCCGGTCATACATAGCCCCACCAACGTCTCCTCGGGAACTCCTTTGCACTGGTTTCCCAACTTGAGAAACTACGTTCTGTACTCCACCACCGACCCTGTATGTCTCAACTTGGCCAGCTGTTCCGGCGCCCACCCCTTTGGATTTACCGAACTGGTACCTCAGCTCCTCCTAAAATTTTGGCCAAGTGATCAACGTTCCGTTAGCAGCGTAGGACCTCACTAACCATTCCCACCAGGGCAGAGCATCCCCCTCCAAATAGAAGGACGCCAGGTGCGCCTTCCTCTCCTCCTTCGTTGGATGATTTTTGAACCACCTATCTACGGAGTACAACCACAAACCTACATCCCCTTGACCATTGAATCTAGGGAACTCAATGGTTGGAGGTTTAGCTCTGAACACAAGATCATTATCATCGTTATAATGGTACCCACCATACCTGCCGATCCCAGGGTCCTTCCGCGGTAGTCCCTAGGGCCCCGAGAGTCCCACTCCCGACCCTACCTCCACCCGTCCACCTCCATGTACTGCTCGTACCGGTCCATTTCTCCTGGTTACCTTTGGCCGGTTGGTAAACCCTTGTTCAGCTGATGACCCGAGGGCCCTGCTGTCCGCGCCCGCCTGCGGCTGTCCTACTCGGTTGGATTCGATTCCCACCCGGTCTCCCTCGCTCCATCCCAGACTGCCCGACCCAAACCAATGCCCTTTCATCTCATGGACCCGTCCCGCCATGCCACGGTTCAGATCACCTCCCATCTCGGTACCAATTTGATTCATCAAACTCAACTTGCCCCCTTCCATATGCGGATCCCCGTTCAACCAGCTCATTCCATGTCGATCTCCCACAGGTCCGGATTCACCTTCATAGGCTTGCGAACCCAGCAACTCGAAGCCCGGGTTTTGAACCACGTTGTCATACCCCGAGGCCTTGGCCTTACCGCGAAGAGCAGCAATTTCCTATGCGGTCGGCGTATGCAGCAATTCGGCCTTGCTCCGCGCTCGACCAAGCTCCAGATCGGCGCGCCCCGCCCCACCGGTGCCCAAAGAGACCGCCATTGCATCGCCCTCAGGCCCACGCGCTCCCTCCGCCAACCCCACAGCCACACTTCCTCCTCATACGGCGGCATCGCCCTTCGCGGCGAATGGCAGTGGCGCCAGATTCGATGCCTCGACCCCGTCACGGTCGCCGTCGAGCCCCAGGAAGGCCATCACCCTCCGCTTCCCTTCTTGCATCTCGATCACGGTTCGCGTTAGCACGTCCATAGCCTTCCACGAGTCTTTCATGTCCGAGTCGATCTTCAGCTGCACCGTCACAAGTTTCTGCACTGTCGCCTTGAGTTTTTCCAGAGATTCCTCTCCTTTTTGCGTTGAATCTCTCGATACGGCCTCCTTGGTGGTGCCCTGGCCGGCGGCCCTCTTGGCCGCGGTTTCCGGCTTCTACGCTGCTACGTCGGCGTACGATTTCTCCAAGGCAGCCTTCTCGGCCTTTCTCAGCAACCGTTTGTGATTTCGTTGTCGCCATTGTCTTCCCGGTGAACCTGCTCTGATACCAGATGATAGAAACCCATATTTGGGAGTCTATCGATTGCTAGAGATTTGGGAGAAGGAAGTGGTCACCGAGTTGGTGATTTCCTTTGGTTTAGAGAAGAGTAGAAGGATAGAGAGTGTTTGAGAAATGGAGGGAAGGAGAAGAACAGAAGTTGCGGCAACAGCTTGATGAGGAGAGGAGGAGGAGGCTCGGTATTGAGAAAAGAAGAAGAGGGATTAGGGTAAACTATTTTTAGGTTTAATCATACTTAGTGTCTTAATCCCATTTACAAGAATATTTATATAAAACGGATAGTTCTCTAATGCTACCCAACGTATTCAATTCCCCAAATAATCCCTCAAAAACCCAAAATAGACACAAGAACTTAATCCGACAATTCAATCCAACGATATCCAAATAATAAAAATGCAGGTTTCTATCACAAAGGGGTAGGCACAAAGCACCCTCATCCACAGTAGCCAGGCATGCTAGAGTCATAAGCAGTCATGGTACCTAGTAGACAAGGTCATTCAGTTTCTAAGTGTCAGTCATGTACATTATCACATGGTAGACCACCTTGTCAAGAACCTGCAAGCATGATGCCACCCCAAGGGGGTCCGACGTCAGTGTGAATCCATCAACTCCCCAAGCACCCTGGTGTCGAGCATGATGTCATGCAAGGGTGGTCACCATCAGGCATCAAACGTCAAGATGTCAAGCGAGATACCTCCATGGCACAAGGTAGCTACCTGCCAAGTGAAGTCGTTGAGCTATCAAGGTACCAAGTGGTATACAGGCAAGCAAGGCAATGAAAGCGTCAAGCGGGATAAATCAAGAACCAAGCAGTGGAGTAGCGGTTACAAAGAGGCAGTTACATGGTGGTTACACGTGATGGCTACAAATAGAAGAAACAAAGACAAAGCAAAGGTTCCATAACCAAACATTTGACAACACATATCAAACTATCTTTTTCTCTGTAATAGTCATAGTCATCCTTTACTTTTTTAGAGCTCTTACTGAATCTCCATAGGAATAGAGTAACATAACTTAGTTTGTCCCAAAAGCCATAAAAAACATCAAACACCTTCGTTCGAACATTGTTCGGGAGATATGAACTGTGTTTAGAATCACTGTCAAAAAAATCAAAGTGCAAAGCATTAATATCAAACACCACGGTTCCTTGCCATAAAACAATACCCCACAGATACGGCGTGCAACAGTTGGATGCTTGCAACATATACTTGCAGAATCAATAGTTTCATTCCAGGATCCCCTACGAGGAAAATATAAAAATAATCCTTCTATTTTTAAATAACTTAGAATTGTTGAAAAATTCATCAAGTAATCCTCATATTTGGTTTTCAAACAAAACCTATCGTGTCATTGGATGAAGATGGCACTTGCGCTCAAACAAAAGCTAAACCAAATGCGATACAATGAAAATTACATGTATACCCAGGTGCCAGGTCTCGTAGCTAGAGATGGTAAATGAATTGGATAGTAGTAAATGGATTGGATTCGTGGTTTGGTAGATTGGATTCGTGGATCTATTGATCAAATAGATTGGTAGATTCATGGATTGGATCAAGGGGATCACTGGATTATCAATGAATCCAAATGACATCCTCAACCTTGGACTAATATGTAGATTATGAAAAGTTTAGGTACTAAAATGTCATAATGAAAATTTTTAGGTACCAAAATATAATTTTTCAATGATATTTTTTGTATAAAAAATAAATTTTAGGTACAAAATGTAAAAAATAAAAAGGGGTAAATACAATATATTAGCCACAACTATTATGAAGCAGGGAATGAAAACCACAACTTCTGAAATTCAAATTATTAACCAAATGTTAACTATCTGTTAACAATTCGTTAGTAATACTGACTAAACTTTTATGTTTTAAAGTTATAAATTAAAAGCAGTCCGACGTGGCTGCTGTCGTGGCCGATGACGTGGCTTCTTCGTTAAAAATTCAATAACAGTAATGAGCAGTTAGCCATATATTGACCCGCAACAATAGTTATGGCTAATAATTTGAATTTTCATAGTTGTGGCTATAATTCCCCGCTTCATAATAGTTGTGGCTAATATATTGTATTTACCCTAATAAAAATTAAAGATACTGAACTATAATTTCTACCAATCCATGAATCCACCAAGGCACCAATCCAATTGAACTTGGATAAAATGAATTGGATTAGTTGAATAATTTTACAGAATTGGTTAATTGAATTGAGAATTGCAACTTCTAGATGTCGCGCTTCCATGCCGTGTATTCTCTCACCAATCTTTTAACCTTTTAACGTAACTAATTGCAACTGCTTTAGTATAACACTGCAGGTTACCATGTATTTCAATTTTCAACAGACGAAAGAAAATAAATTTCAGTCACTGAACCACCAGCCACATTAGAAAGTCAAGGATTTACACCATCCACTGCCATCCCCCATATATCCATCTCATCATCATTTCCCTTCTACAGTACTGCAATTTACACTTATAAAATAAAACGAGCGAAACCCTTCTTCTCAAACAAGACTTAAACCAACAAGAAGAAAAAAAACCAATGAAAGAGCTCTAAAATTATTATTTTCAGCTAACTACTCTTTTCTGCCTTCACTCCATCCTTGTCAGCTTGTACTTGGTTACCAGCACCCTCTCCTGCTCTTCCCACTTTCTCCATCTTCTCACTGCATCCATTACCACTACCAATCTTTGGCGCATCTTGTTGCTGCTGCTGCTTGTTCATGCTTCTGTTTTCATCGTTCTCTTCTCGACCCTGTGTAGCAGGTTGCTTCTTTTCGCTTTCTTTGGAAGAACAGGAGCCATTGTTCTTACTTTCATCTTCTTTTCGACTCTCTTGAGGCTTTTTTTCCAAGGGACCTACCTTGCCATTCTCAACATTCACCTTGTTCAGTATAAGAGGACCAGGGTTCCGAGCAACTGGCACCTTGCCATTCTGTTTCGGATCTGTATTTCCGGATGCTGTTCTATCATCATTCTTCACTTGCTCACCATGGCCACCACCTTCTTGCTGCACTTTAGCTTTCCCAGCACCTTCAGGACTGGAGGAACAGACCTTGATGCAACCTTCAACAGTTTTACCATCTCGCACTTGTGGAAGTTCGCTTCGACTTTTGACAGATAAAATCTTCATTGATGTAGGAGGCCTCTGTACGATTGACGGGGAAGGACTCTGCCTCAGACCACTGGAACTGGTAGGAAGTGGCAGCTGGTTGACCTTGGGGCGAGTCTCTGAGTGAGTGGACGAACCAGAAAGCACAGTTGGTCGGCCCGGTGGACCAGGTTTGGCCATGATATGGACAGCATTGTTTGCCTGAGCAGCCTTCAGGAGTGAAGCAGCATCTGACTGGCTAGCAATGCGAGCGCCAGCAGCAACTGCAGCTGCTCGTACAGGATCTGACGCCAGATTCTGTCTTGTTGCTGCTGCTGCTGCTCCCTTATTTGCTGCTGGGTCCATCAGCTGAAACTTTTTGACAGCAAGGCGCTTTTGGGGAGGCTCCTGTTTTGCTGCAACCGAACTTTCATTAGAGCTGAGCGGAGGCACAGCTTTGGTACTGGCAAAAGTTGTCCCACCACCTGTTTAAAGTTCCACATAAATTTAATCAGAGGATTAAGGCTAAACAGAATTTTGTCCGCCAACTCGTAGAACCTCGAAAAACACAATGTACCTGTGTTATTATTTGTAATCTTTGTGACAGCAGGGCACTTTAGGGGAGGCTCCTGATTTACTGCAACCGGACTTTCATTAGAGGTGACAGAAGGCACAGCTCTGGTACTGGCAAAAGTTGTCCCGCCACCTGTTCAAAGTTCCACATATTGATCTTTTTAATTTAATCAGACGGTTGGGCTCAACAGAATTTTGTCAGCCAACTCGTAGAACCTCGAAACACACCATGTACCTGTGTTATTATTCATAAATGATAGCCTAGGTGGTCGATCAAGTGCCATATTCATTGCATGACGAGTTGCCAGATGTTTTTCTGATCTTATGGAGTCACTGGAGTTGGTCAACTGTTTCACGTTGGTGATGTTCTTCTTACGGATGACGCCCCATCTCTGCTTGGGGTAAACTAGTTCAATCAGGAAAGTGAAACCAAACAAGTACTAATCTATGACAGTAGGGTAGGTAAGAGCTAAAATCAAGGTATATATTCATCCCCGTGACTGTTAAAACTACCCTTTTGTATTCTGAAAGCATGATCACAAAAATAAACACCATAAAAGCTATTTATTATCGTGCCACAAATTGGCGAGACTTTACCATGAAAGAACATGGATTTTAGTACCATTTCCGTCGCCGGGATTTGAACCCGGGAAAACTGGGTTAACCCCAGACATCCTGACCGGACTAGATGACAACGGATTGCTTTGTGAGGCACAAATAACTGTGTTCAGATTTGGAAGTACCAACAAATATGTAACAGTGGAACATGAATACATTGAACATGTTGCAGTGAAGAAATACTTAAACACACAGCTTTCTCATCCTGAAGCCATGCAGTGACCCTCATTAGACTGAAAATGCCCCTTAATAAAACTCAAAAATCAATTACAAGTTCCAACAACTCACTCAAGTTGAAGAAAGGAAGATCACATTTAGGACCAAACTGTTTCACTAAATAGCTGACAGAAAAAGTGCCAGTTCCATTGCACCCCATTCCCTTCATGATCACATGTTAATCTCCAATAATGGCTGACAATAGGTTTTGCTGCTATCTTAAGATTAAGAGATCAGTCGCTTTGAAACTTAACAGAGTATTGTGTAAGAGATGAATAAGTAAAGCATAAATCGCAGTCTTCATTAGGGCACTGCTCATATATAACAAGAAGCAGAAAGCTTCATCGCAACCCTGCTTGACAAGTTCAGCATTCATTTGAATAAAACCAGATACTTAACATGGACTTGTGCAAACGGGTGAATAACAAGCAGAATAAAATAGATGCAGTAAAAATAATAGCAACATCTATTGGTATACCTAAGGAGCTAACTTCTGTGCCTAACTGAAGGGCTCAGCAAGACTCAAGGATAAACTCATAATAGATTTCCCACAGCTTCATATACCACATAAAACAACTAATTAGTAATTACTACCCAGCAGATCTATAATTTCTAGGTGTCTCACAGTGTAAAGTTATTTCTCAGGTATAAAGTGCTGCGATCTGGAAATAATAATAATAATAATAATAATAATTAGTTAAAGATGAGCCACAATGTCCTCTTGCCCTTGCAAAGGGATTATCTCCTCTTCTAATATGAGAAAGTCGGACTGGCGCATGCCACAGATCCCAAGCATAACAGTATTAAGAAATTTAAATAAGGGGCTCATACTAAAAACAGACAAGACAGATACAGTGAACCTGAAGACGAGAAACAGAACATAATGAAAATATTGCCAAGAAGTGGCTTATACTAAAAAGAGACAAAGACAGAGCTGAAGATGAGAAACAGAACATATGAAAATATTGTCAAGAAGTACCTGAGATAGTTGTGAAGGAGTTCTACCCCCCATGAACTCGCTTTTCACTATATTTGCCCAATTACCCTCACCATATTTCCGTACAGCAGCAATCAATTCCAGATCCTCGGCCTCGGACCACGGTTTTCTTTTCCTTTTGGATTGACTGTAGCCGATTTGAGATCCATTGATATCCATCCCTTCCGAAGCCGCCAGTAAAGGCATCGGTTGCTTCTGAACAGAAACAGGAATTGTGATATTCATCCCTCTTGCAGCAGGTTGTGAATTTTCTGATGTAGCACGAAATGAATGGCTATTTGGTATGTTAATAGTCAAGGGAGCCTCAACAGTTCCCGCATTTGCTTGATTAGCATCAGTTGGTAAACCAGAAGCCATCAACACCTATGACAAAAGAAAAAACATATGATGGTAAGGAACGCCTTCACCTAGTTGTGAACCATAAGACAAAGACATCTAGTGAAACCAAAACCAGTCCCCAATTGACCTCACAGACAGCACATCATACAATTTTTTTTAACCAACCTTCACACATGCTGCTGCCTCAGCAGAAGCCTCACCACTGACTTCAGGGTATGCTTCCAATTCATACTCCAAGTCACTATCATTATCCTGAAAACAGATGCAGACAGGCATATGAAAAATAAGCTCGAAAATATAGAGGGTGGGGATCGGCAGGCACAAGAAGCTTAAATTCATGCAGAAGCAAAAAAAGCGGATACCTGAAGCTGAGCTCCATCTTCCAGATTATCAGATAAGCAATGTCGATAAGCCAAGTGCCTCCATAGCATCTGGCACTCCCTAACGCTAGAAATCCCACTTGAAGTCTTCTTTACAATCGCATTCCAATCAATCTTCACTCCCTCAAGTTGGCCTACTTCTTGCAACAATGCCAACACTGTCGTCGCGGTATACCTAAAACCGAAAAAGAAGAAGAAAAGGAAAAAAAAAACCACTAAAAACCTGGAAACCCCTCCGCCTCAAACTGAAAACGAAAAGCATAAAGCTTTTAAGGCAAACAGAGCAAAGAAAACCGCAGAAGCTATCACCTTTCCAAGACGACGGAGATATCCTCTTCACTGATTCGCGCCCTCTTATGGTTGCCCTTTTTCTTCGTCTTCTCAATCATTGTTAATATGTTTTCCCCCGCTTAAAAGGGGATTGCATACTCTTCAGATAAAACAATCGATTCAAATCGAGTAACCACGAGATTGAACTCGTCGAGGAACGACAGCGACACCAATTAGCGAAATCCCCCAAAAGAGGAGGAAAATCCCCAAATCACCTAAAACCCTAGGAGGGGTTTTAGAAGAGGATTAAAACGGGGAGAGCAGAAAATGAACGAAACCCAGAAACGGGAACAGAAGGGGATTGAAGGAGAAGCAATCAGGAGTAGGTACGAGTACGAACGAACGTTGAAGAAGGAGGATTTTTTTTTTTTTCTGGTTACCCTTTTCTTGGTGGAAAAGGAACGAGAAGAGAGAGAGAGATGTTGAGGGGCTCGAAGGTGTAGAAGGGTAGTTGTGGAGACGACGATAATGCCCTTATCGGCAGCGATTATAACGACGGCGGACAGTACTCGATGTTTTGATTTGGTCGGGATTTACGCAGGGAGAGCGGCAGATTGAGTGAAGGATGGAGCTGTTTTGATTCGTTCTGTAGTCTGTGATCCTCTTATTATATGGTTTTTTTTTTATTTGATAAATTCCGTCGAGAGTTTCTAGCTGGAGTATCAATTACATTCCGAATTCCATAATACACTCTCCATTTATATACTTTTTTCTTTTGGACCGTTCTAAATTTTTTTTTTTTTTGGGCACTCCACCAATTATTAGTTTGGTTGGAATAAGAGGATAGACGACATATAATTATTTTTTTAGGCTAATAACCATGAGTTGTAGTAGTATAATAATGATTGGTCCGCCGTCTATTCGTGTGGCGACTGATGGGTGCATAATTATACATATTTATTCCTTATATTTTTATTGTATTTTGAACATTTGGATTGGAAATACTTTTATATACGTCGATTTTACGTTAGGTTGTGTTTTTGTGTCGTATTTTCGGGTCATTTTACGTGGATGAAGTTTAGGGACGAGTTTTGGAGTGATTGAAGGTCAAAAATATGACAAAACGGAAGTCTGGCCATCTCCCATATGTCACGGCGAGAGCAAAGTCATGGTTCGATTCGTAACTTCCCACCCCAAACCGTGAGATTTCAATAAAAAGGAAGGGGGATGTATGGGATGTCACGGGCAATAGCATTAATCTCATGCTCGTGACTTTCCCAATTGTCACGACCGTGAGACCCCTTGAAGTGACTTGATGAAACACGGTGCATTGAATGTCACGACCTGAAGTGACTTCAGCTGTGACATTGCTTCTGCTCGGGTATAAAAGGATTTCTACGATTGTGGAGAAAGGGATCCGAGTTTTGCAATAAAAAATCGAAACAGGGAGAGTCCTAGCAAGGGAAAGTGACCAAGGATCATTCTTGGAGCTTTTTGGAGGATTCCTTTGCCATTCGAGCTCAGGAATCAAGTCTAAGAGTAAAGATTACATATCGAAAGACGAGCCTCATCACCACAATGATGTTCATCAATCGGTAATTCTTTCTTTCTCTATGGACTTGACACCCTGCTCACTTGGGTATGATGAACCTCGGCTTTTAGGGGGGTGTTCAAATGAAGTGGTTATCATGGTAATAATTTTAACGGCAGTATTCGAATTAATTACTTTGACTAATTTGGATAACTTGTTTGGTTTGATTAAACTTTTTACAATATTTGGTTTAGGCGATTTGGTTTCACACACTCCTAACCAATTAAACCAATTAATAGTTAAACAATTAGTCATACATCTAATATATTTATATACGCATACTTAATACTTTTCATAATCAATCAAGAGATAAGCGTTCATTCTTTTGGACCCATAAAAATAAAGTTTATTATTGTTCCTATATTGCATTTATTTTTGTCGGGTGTCGACTAGAACATATGAGCACCTAATTTAGGTAAAACTATACATTATGTTGGATAAAAATCTGAAAGGGGAGGGATTTTCCGGCCTCGATAATTGCTAGGAGACTAAGACGGTTCACGCATATACACACAATTCAATATTATCATACCATTGGCATATATGTTTGTTAGGTGGCTACTTCTAAAGCCTATATGCTAATTGTGTTAGTTGCATGTATTTATTTTAAAAGTTAACTATGTGTTGGTTTTTTATATTTTATTCATTATATAAATTAAGTATTGATGCATTAACATAAGATTTTTCTCACGTAATTAAGTAACCCTTGTGTTTCAATAAAACTCTTGTATTCCCTCTGTTAGCCAGTTTTTTGGGAATTTTATTCCGGATAACGAAACTCCACTATAAGTGCATTTAATATGTATTTCTTTCTTTCAATCTTTAAAATCCTAGGACCATTCAACAAATTGAAATAATAGTATACTAATGATAGTTTTAGCTATTATGAACCCGTTCCCGAAGAAGAAAGTCAATTTATTTCTTGTGGATTCCGAATAGTTACAATGGACGAACCTAAGCAGTGATTTCAAATTCATAGGTTAATCGTACTCACCCATGTGTTGGGGAGGTGTGTCAAGCGACACACCTCCGCCCGAATATTTTGTGAGAGACCCATGTTTTGTTGGTATTATTTTTTGAAATTTTGGACTTCCAACGCACCTTTAATAATTATAATTGACACACCTTCAATACACTACAATGAAATTGTTGTCATAAAGTTCCCAAGATACGCAAATATATATTATTTATTTTTAAATTTTAGTTAACTTATGACAAATTTGGGGTTCTTTCCATTGCTTAAGCATTTAGACTCAATGGTTTATTGCTCTTAGGTAGGCAAGGGTAATCGTAAGAAAGTTTTCTCTTTTTTTTTCTCTCTATCTGAATAATTTTCGTTTCTTCTTGATCCTTGTAGCTTTCACATAGTTGACCACCTAGTGACAAAAAATACTGTTTCATCGGAAGTCCGGTTGCATATGGACTATCGCTCTTTATTATTTTCTATCTTATAAAAAAATCCTAGTGTTCCCTTTACCTCTTTCGATCCCACTTCTCGTTGTGTTTCACATGAAAATATAATTAAAATTTATTTATTATTTAATTTTATTGTCCGACACACCTGTACGAGAATCCTGGGTCTGCCACTGATCGTACTCTGACAACTTTACGTAAGGCAGAGAGAGTATTCCTTTGAAAAGCAAAAAGGGAAATCTATTTGAGAGAGAAATGAGAAATATTTTTCGGGAGCTGGCCATGCCCGAAGTCATTACCTTGTTAACCTCGTTAACCAATTAAATATTAGTTTGATTAATTTGGTAGTATTAGTTTTGTTGGTTTGGTTATGATATTGTATTTCACGGTTGACAAAATTTAGACTTATTTGCTTTCGTAATTACCATGGTAACCATATGAACACCCTAATAGCTTTGTTTGTTCGAATTAATGATTATTTTGACACTCTAGTGAGTTTGGCTCATCGTTTATATCTGATTGATGCATTATTCAGTGAATCGTTTGAATCTTGATCGGATTTATGATTTCTGTTTTAACATAGGAGGGATGAAGTCTAAATAGGTTTATTAGAGAACCATCAATTGGTAGTAGGGATTCAATTGCACTATAGTGAATCGACTCACTGCTTTATATTGGATTTCGATTCAATAGAGGAAATTCGGAGGGTACCTCAGCTAAAAAAGAATACCAAGATAATACACTCCAACTTAATTGCAAATTTGTTCACGGGGATTACTAATTTGTTTGTTACTACTTACTTCATCAAACCACTGACTCTATTAAAAGGGTATGATAGAAGGTAACATACAAAGACCAAACATAGAATATTAAATTAATCTCAGCAACCAAATTTGCAATTTACCCAATTATCCTCCAACCCTGATCTCTCTTCTCTTTCTTGTCATCGATCTAGGCCGAGTTCTTCCCTTCTTTATCTTCTCCTCTAAGCTACTCTCACAAATCCTTATTTTGTTCTTCCCCAATTTCCGTTCTCAGTCCCCAATTCTACATATCAATCTCCAAATCACAAATCCCTAATTTTGTTCTTCCTCGATTCTCGTTCTTAATCCCCAATTTTCTATATCAATCTCCAAATTCCTAATCTTCGATTAATCCACAATCTCATAACCCGACCCGAAGACTTCGTAAATCAAGTATCCACAAAGAAGCAAAACAGGAGACTAAAGCACTTCCATTTAAGCCTATGACAATCATCAAAGAGACAAATGACAAACACAACTTTAATAAGTACCTTCTTATTACATGAACCCAATTCTTCATGTTTTATTCTTGCTTACTACAATGATTTCATACATAAATTCCTATGGAGGAAAACAGAGGAACGATAACAAACAGCCTCTGTATCTTTGTCCATTTCGACTTGCCGCTTTCCTTGTAAACTAGCTACATTTGCACTTGTATCCTTGTTCTGCAGTTTATAATGACGAAACCTGTATTCCAAACTATAGGGAAGATACACTGAAAACCCGTAGCCAAGCTAAGGCAGATAAGACAGACAGACAGAATACAATTTACGCTCCTTAATGGAATGTTATATCTTAATCTTCCCCACCAGCTTGAACATCAAAGAGGCTTTTGCTCAAGTAGATGAATAAATCAATGCTATACTTGTTCGGGCGAACTGCTGAGCAAATAATCGCAAACACTGGCGAAGGATAAACCATTTGATCACCATACATCTCTAAGGTATCGCCCATCCATCTGCAATTTCTTCACCATAGACTCCGTCTTCGACGAATCCAACCCTCCCTGCAAAACCACACAGGTCATACATATTTCCAAAGAAAGAGAGGAGGGGTTCTCTCAGTGACTCGTTTGCCAATATATAATTCTACCGCCGATGAAATGGTTGTCATTTGCCAACTAGCAAGCACCAACTGCACAACAGAAATCAAAACAAGAACATAGCATGGTGAGTACCTGCTCCTGGACAATGTTGTGCAAAGTGCGATGAACATCTCTTGCCATCCCCTTGGCATCACCACACACATAAAAGTATCCCCCTTGAGAAATTATGCTCCATATTTCTGCAGCCTGCAAATTGGATTTTAGAGTTTGCCCAAACAAATTATTATCCATTCATTACATTGACGAAAAAACTCCATCTGCCCTCCACTTACTTTATCCACCATCTTATGTTGAACATACTCCTTCTGCGGGCTCTCCCTTGAAAAGGCAACAATGAGTTCAGAGAGCGCTCCTTGTTCCACGAATTTATTTAGCTCCTCCTCGTATATAAAATCCTACACATGAACAAGTTCGGAATCACTGGATCTCAAGACTAAACAAAACTTTATAAATCGTTAATGGACAAGGCCTCACAGTCCGTCGGTTTCTGCATCCAAAGAACAGCAAAGCAGTGCCAAGCTGACGGCCCTCCTCTTTCAGATGCATTCTTTCCTAGAAAGATAACATGTAAATATTCAGGTTCTGCTGTGTAGACCACAAATATATACAGCACATCTTCAAACAAGGAGAATTTTCAACCTGTAGAAACCCCCTGAAAGGTGCCAATCCAGTACCCGGTCCCACCATGATAATCGGAGTTGAAGGGTCAGCTGGTAACTTGAAGTTAGAGGTCCTGATAAAAATAGGAGCCCAGCTACAATCTTGGCTATTCTCAAGAGGAATAGTGTGCTGTATAATGAATGGTCATCACGTTAATGTCGAACACAGTAAACCAGCGTTTATGACTCCCGCACAATGCATGTATATTAGAACATAAATTAAGCATTAAGGGAATAAATGGCACATACCTTCATCCAGGTTGAACACACTCCCTTGTGGATTCTACCAGTTGGTGTCTGCTCATGAACTAAAGCACACGTTACATGGACTCTATTTGGAGCAAATCTGCAGAGATATTAAAGGACCCAAGTTAAAAAACCAAAAACATTAGAGAATTTCAGTAGGAGAATACATTTAAGTAGTCATCACCTAGGAGAAGATGAGATTGAATAGTAACGAGGCTGCAGTCGAGGAGCCACTGCTGCAAAAAATACGCCAAGAGGAGGTTTTGCAGATGGGAACTCGGCCATTACCTCAAGGAGACTTCTTTGACTAACAACAATCCATTGTGAGTATTCATCCTGGAAGTTGAACTCAGAATTAACAGGAGTCCAAGCACAGCACAAACATAAAAGAGCCAAGATGGAAACAACAACTAGCATCAATAGTTTATTCACCTTCCCCTGTGCTGAAGATAAAAATCGAAGTCTCTCTGCCTCACTTGGTTCACTTGCATGAGCAGCCAACGCAACCAAAGCAGACTGATGACATACCAGAATTCAAAAGAACATTACAGATAAGTCAGCACTTCATCTAAGTATAAGTGCAAAGGGCGTTTTAAATATGAGTAGAAACGTAACCTTCCGTGGAGAGTTCAAGAGGTCAGCATAGCGTGAAAGTGCCAAACGTAGAGTGCAAGGACCAGGGAAGGGAGGCGCCAATGAACCTCCTAAGGGTGTCCCATCTTCTTTGTCTGAATGAATAGTGAACAACAAATCCAAGGGTTGACCCAATAACTTCCCGGCTTCTTCAACAGTGTCCTCACAATTCTCAGCATAAACACCCACATGATCTCCAGTTTCATATCTGAGGAACAAGTAATATATCAAAACCCAGTTTAGTAAGAGTAGCAAAGATAATTTGATGCTCTTATCAAGCAGCAGATAGGATGGTAAGAAGTATATGATGACCAAGCAACAGAACCACTCACGCATATGAAAAAAGCCTATGCCAAATCACGAGACACTTTAACCAACCCAGAATAGGGAAACCAAGGATGGGTGAAGTACATTATATTATTCATTAGTATCAACAAAATCAATTACTTCGGACAGTGGATAGTTTATATAGTATCTGGAAATAAATGATAATGAAACTTACGCAATAGGAGTGCCCGAAATGTCAAACTCCAGATGCATGCAAGACCTGTCAGACTCCGGGGTGTGGAGCTCTCTTTGGACAGCAACATTGACTCTAAGGAAAGCAAAGATTTATTGTCATTTTTAGTAGGAAAACAGAAATATCCATGATTACCAACCAATTTACTCGTTGCTTGATACCTGCAGGGATGGTGAATGTCAAAAGAAGTATTGCCATTTGCCAAGTTTCCAATGTTGTCCTCGTAAGATGTTACAGAAGGATCATGAATAACTAAACGATATTCGTGTATTGCTGCCGTATATGGTGTAGATGCAGTATTCACATCATCTTCATCTCTGAGCAATTGATCCAACTCTGACCATAGTAATTCTTTCCTGCAGGCGAACAAAAAGAAATACATTACAGCTTAATACAGCCCAATAAAAAGCTCATCCTCCAGATTCAAGTCAGGGGCTATTGTGAAGAACAAGCAACAGAGTTCATAAAGGATTAAACTCTGAAGATTGTGTACCATGCAGTAAAATCATCCTCAATGGATTGATCATCATCACCTAGACCAACTGGAACGAGACGCTTGCCACCTAAGCAACAAAGTATTAGAAACAATCTATACGAAAACAATGAGAAAGCTAAAAAAACAAACTAGGAAAAAAGCCGTGACAAGGTTGAAAGAAAATCATACTCTCAAACTTCTCTCTACCCTAGGTTAATCATAATAGGAAAGGGTAACATACAGCCGTGCTATATGCATGTCTTCCACCGTTAAGATTGCAAAATCAGTGCAACATAAACGGACATAATCATATTTTGAATTGACAAGCTCCGGAAAAAAAATGATACTGGACCTCATCTGACGTGCATGAATATATAACTTTATAAAGGTAATCATATTAAAAGTTAAACACAGAGCCTTACCTTGTTTACAAAGTTCTTCATCAAGGACAACTGCAATCTGTTTTCGGGAGATATCTTATCAGTTATCGTTGACAAAAAATTCCAGAATTTGAAATGGAAAAAAACCCTATCTGAATATTGAAGATACGGTGTCATTATATCATGAGAACCTATATACATAATAGAATCAGCATGCTAGATTTACCTTATTAAAATGTTCATACTGACGATTACCCAAGCCAAAGACACCAAAATTGAGTTCTGGAAGCCAAACACCTCTTTCATTTTCCTGAATACAAATTCAAGGTTGAGCAAAAAGACATAGGACCCGATGCGGCAATGCCAATAACAAATGACTTCAGATTGCAGTTTCACCATAGAATTCAATGAAGTGACCAACCTCTGTGAACCACTTATAAAACCTTGCAGCATTATCCGTTGGTTCCCCATCACCATAACTACAATAGCAAGCTTATACAAGTGAATCCCTTGTTTATTCCAATAACCTCAAAACTAATGGATAAGCAACATTAAAGAACCTCGTCAGAGAAAATAACATGAAAGAACCAGCAGAAGTTGAAGTCTCTTACGTAGCCACCATAAAAAACGCCAAAGTTTCCTTTTTCAACTTTTCTTCATACTGATCATCCTCCATAGCATAATCATCCTGACTCAACAATAAGGAGATACGCAAATGTTACCAAGTTCTAGATAACAAAATATCTACGGAAATATGCACCTCCCTGCAACACTGAATTACACTCACCAAGTCAACAACTTTGACAGCCGCCTTTTCATATCTTGCCTTGATCTCCTCAGCTAAAGCCTGCATTAAAAGTTCGATGAGACAGCAATCAAACACAAAATTCACTGCACTAAAGAATCCTCAAAGCATCAAGGATAATAAAAATTACATGCTGCACATTAATTAGAATTAAAAAATTCTTTCTTTTCATTTCAGCCTAATAATTACAGATGAAACAATAACACGACCCTTAAAATGTCAGATTCAATCCATTTATATGAAACATCAACAAACAAAACCCCTCAACTATTACGAATAATAGTAAAAGGTTTACGGTTCAATTGGCACTCCTGTTCACAATGACAATGAGGCAGCCAAAACTGAAGGCGCCAGGAATTGCTTCTCATCTGATACTCCAAGGGTCACACCAGCAATTCTCAACCTAACTGTCCATGTCTCCATGATAAAGCTACAGAAACGGGTAAAGGAATCCCAACTAAAGAAGTCAGCTTTCCACAACTCAAAGTCTTACTGAGTCCAAAACAGGCTTGGACTAATTTCCAGATAACCAGGACTTTCCAATGCGAAGAGATATCTTCTCAAACAAATACCATTGCACATCCCAGACCAACATCTTCCAATAACTTAATTCTCATTCAAAAATTGATAATAAAAAAAACCCCAAGAAGACACCATGAAAGCAAAGTCAAATTCGCAGAACAAACCTCACCGAAACAAACCAAAGAAGAGACAATTACCAACAATTACCTTAGCGAAACCTTCAGCCGTCCCAGTCTGAGTCCCGTAAAAGATGGTGAGCTTAGTTTTTCCAGCCAAGGCATCGGATTCGTCCTCTTCCTCCTTCAACGAATACGGCTTCGTTATCACCACCGGCTTCACCTCTCTACTCCGATCGGACGATCTCTTCCACAAGAAGACTACCAACCCCACAACAATGGCGAGAGAGGTAGTGAGGACCAGAACCACAACGTCCGACGAGGCACCGCCGAGGGAGACTCCGAGTAGCGACTCCACGAGCCGCACCAAATCCGGACCGCTGGAACTCATGGGGGGGGAAGAAAATGAAAACCAATCAAACGATAGGTAGGAGGAATGGATTCAGCCCGCGCAACTTCCCAAATCGGACCGATAAGATCGCTCCGCCGGCCCCGGTCCCCGTCGGCTCGGCGCAGAGTTTGGGGAACTCAATTTTCTGCGGTTTTCGCTCGGGCTATATCTCCGCTCTGGATGTAATAGTAGATATATGTGAGAGATATAACCCTAGAGCATTGGAGATTGGGGTGGGTGAGCAGAGGGGGCACAGCGCAGCGACAGTCGGGGACCGGGAGAGAGAGAATTTGCGGGGAGAGTCTGGAGAGTAGACGAAATACAGATGGAGTATTGCAAAAAGGTGGGTCCCACTTGGACCGGGCAGAGGTTGTTCTTGTTCGGGTCGCCCACCACACCGGATCAAACCAGAGTGAAATTTTCCTTTTTTAGTTTGTACTTTGTACTAGTTTGGTATTTTGATTGTCCCCAAAAGAAAATTCTCTCTGCACTCCTCATATGAAATCAGACCTCTAAAGAGCAATGTAGTTATGCTGCTCACAGCATAAAGTGTGAGTATATACTCACACGGTGGATTTGTTGTCCACGTGGGCAAGGGTAAGCTGGCTCTTGGTTTGGATAGAGAAAGGTGAGCCGGTTTGGGTCGGCTGGTCGAGCCCACGGCTGACCAAGCCCACCGGGCCCACAATTCAAAAATCAAACCCCCAATTCAGTTCCCCTCTCTCCCCCACTTCGACTTCCCCTCTCTGTTGCCTCTCCCCCACTTCGACTTCCCCTCTCTCCCCCACTTCCCCTCTCCTCTCACGAAACCGACGAAGAACAAAAGCTAAGCGGCGGCAAGCGAGCGAAGCGGCGGCGAGGGACCAGCGGTGCGGCGGCGAGGGAGCGAAGCGGCGGCGAGTGGTGCGGCGGCGAGTTCCTGCGGCGGCGAGCGAACCGACGGCGACCGAAGCGGGATTTCGGCGGCGACGAAGGGCGGGATTTGGACTAAGGTAACTGTCTTTGTTCATGGATATTCATTTTTGCTTCGACAAATTTGAGTTAGGGTTTCATGGCTACGACTTGATCTGGGTTTTCCTTTTGTGGATTTGTCTTCATGGATATTTATTTTCGTTTGGACATATTTGAGTTAGGGTTTCATGGCTACGATCGGGTTTTCCATTTGTGGATTTGTCTTTTGGGTTTGTGGGTGAAATATTTATTTTGTGGTAACTTATATGTCACTGGATATGAGTTCGTTCTTCTGTGGGTATTATTTCTGGGTTTTGTGGATTTGCTTTGTGTTCCTTCCGATATTAGTTCTGTTCGGCAAGATATGCATTCTGTTCCTTCAGGATATCCGTTGTTTTTTGCCTGGGTTGTTGTTTAATGTATCTTGATATTGGTTTTGTTTGAGCATGATATCAGTTATGACTTTCTTGGATAGTTGTTTGATAGGATCTGGGTATTTGTATGTGCAGAGATTTATCAATGGTGCACTCTAAATCTCTTATACATGTTATAATCTGTTTTGTGTGCGTTCCGATATTATTTATTTTGATTATGGATATCCATTGTATTTTGCTTGGATTGTTTCTTTGATATATCAGGATATTGGTTTTTACTCAACATGATATGAGTTCTGACTTGTCTGGATAATTGTTTGATATATCTGGATATTGGTTTTTAATCAACATGATATGAGTTCTGAATTGCCTGGATAATTGTTTGATATATCTGGATATTGGTTTTTATCAGCATGATATCATTTGTAACTTGCCTGGATAATTGTTTGATATATCTGAATATTGGTTTTTTATCAGCATGATATCATTTGTGACTGATCAGTTGTGACTTGCCTGGATAATTGTTTGATATATCTGGATATTGGTTTTTGTCAGCATGATATCAGTTGTGATTTCCCTGGATAATTGTTTGATATATCTGGATATTGGTTTTTAACCAGCATGATATCAGTTGTGATTTCCCTGGATAATTGTTTGATATATCTGGATATTGGTTTTTAACCAGCATGATATCTGTTGTGAATTGCTTGGATAATTGTTTGATATATCTGGATATTGGTTTTTGGTCAGCATGATATCAGTTGTGATTTCCCTGGATAATTGTTTGATATATCTGGATATTGGTTTTTAACCAGCATGATATCTGTTGTGAATTGCTTGGATAATTGTTTGATATATCTAGATATTTGTACGTGCAGGGATAAAACGAACGTGAAGAGACATCGACGAAATCCACCGCCGTCACCACCGCCACAGCCAGAGGAGGATGAGGAAGAAGAAGATGCTGAAGTCGCAGCGCAAGTACGTGCACAAGGAGTAAAGACGTTTAGATAGGGTTCAGTTTTCAAATACTGATTTTGTATCCGATTGAAGATGTTAGGAGTAAAGACCTTTGCCGCATGTTGTAGGAACGGGCTATCCTCCATCATAATATAAGGAACCGATTGTTTCCCATTGTAGTCTGACTCAGTCTCCTTGCGTCTTTTTTCAGCCAACAAACTACATTTACAAAACAAGAGAAAGAGTTTAGTGCCCAGACTAATATCCACTCAAACCAATATTAATATCTCAACTAAACAAAGTAATATTTAACAATAGCATATAAATATCCGGACAACACTGACAAATATCCAAAATTTAAGTAGACTAATATCAAAGAAAGGCAAAGAAATATTCTGCGTACCTGCAAAAGTGAATGAAAAACAAGTCCAAATCATTTTCAATAAAAGTCGCACTTGTGCATTGCACGACTCGCTGGCTTGCGTAGTCAACATCCCGACTGCGAATTGATCTATCAACCATAAGGAACACCATCGACGACGAAAACCTACAAACATCCCTGCACAAGACAACTATTAATGACAATGCATAACTGAACGAGTGTAAAAAAAACTTAAGGGAATTAGGAATTGATATTATGCCAACACATGTCAACAAATATCTGTAAAATCCAGACTAGTATCTCATAATGTCATACCAATATTCGTCCTTTTACAAAAACATATCCTGTCAGGTCATGTCAATATCGGCCCAAAAAATTAATGACAATGCATAACTGAACGAGTGTAAAAAAAACTTAAGGGAATTAGGAATTGATATTATGCCAACACATGTCAACAAATATCTGTAAAACCCAGACTAGTATCTCATAATGTCATACCAATATTCGTCCTTTTACAAAAACATATCCTGTCAGGTCATGTCAATATCGGCCCAAAAAATTAATGACAATGAATAACTGAACGAGTGTAAAAAAAACTTAAGGGAATTAGGAATTGATATTATGCCAACACATGTCAACAAATATCTGTAAAACCCAGACTAGTATCTCATAATGTCATACCAATATTTGTCATTTTACAAAAACATATCCTGTCAGGTCATGTCAATATCGGCCCAAAAAATTGTTTTATGAGCCTTCGGCCCATGGGCCCTCGGCGGGCAGCCCTTACTAGGCTGCAAGCCCAGACCCGAATTAATCCTCACTTCTCCAACTTTCCCGCCCAAAATTTCGGTTGCCCCAAAAAGATGCCCACCTCCCGCCCAGCTCGCCCAAACCCGCCCACTTCCTCCGCCCAAAATTTCGGGCCGCCCAAAACCTGCCCAAAAAAGCGCCAGGCCTTCTCTCCTTCTCTCCTCTCGGCTCATGGGTCAGTGAGTATCTACTCACAGTTTACCCTGTGAGCAGTTTAACTTTTTCGTCTAAAGAGGGTGTCAACGAGTGATTATGTCGTTGGTTTTTGTCCAAAAAAAAACAGAGCGATTTTCTCAACCTGACATAGTGCTTTAAAGGGCGCTCCAACCTCTTTATGCATTAATGAATTTAGGGCTCTAAACCTCAATGTTGTAAAAAAAAATACAAACCAATAGGCTAACTACTAACATACTCGTCAATGACTCAAAACATGGAAGTTGATACTCAGAAAGTGACCTAATGACGTGAGGTCATACACTACATAGTTTGCCTCGCGACAAACATGAACTATCCTAAGTTCCCAAACAAATTTTTTAAAATCCATAGCAAATAAGGGACGAGAGGACAGTTTCCTTTCCTGAATTAGTTCACCGGCGAGGTAGACCTACCTCCGGCCCAGGGAGCTGCCGCAATGTCTATGTTTCATGTAGAGATCTCCTTTGGCACTGTAGTGGCTGGCGAAGAACCATTCGGGGGCCTGTCGAAAGATACACTGGTGAGAGTCCGTTCATTTGCCAGAGACATTGGTTGGTGCTCTTTGGGCTGGGGAATTGGAATATTACCCTCCACGTGCGTAGAGGATACTTGTTTTCATGGGACATACGTCGTGCTTTGAATATTGGCCACATTGGGTGTCTTTGAAGCTCCCTGAGCAATCGAAGGAGAAGCCCATATCTCTTGTTCATTGTCAACTTGCATTAGGTAGCTAGTTGTTGCCCTTGTCATTTTTGTACCATTATTAATAGATACCTTGATGCCTGGATCTAGTGATGGCAATTTCAACCCGCCCCGCGGGTATTACCCGACCTGACCCGCGATGGGGCGGGTATTACCCGACCCGCAGTAGCGTGGGGCGGGGCATGGGTATCTACTTCCAACCCGCCCCATTCTAGACTCACTTTATCTCAATTTCTTACAATATCTATACATATTTCTCCTATTTTGACTTTTCTTCAACTAGTTAGAGTCGATATTTCAATTTGTTAGGCTCAATTATCCATTCTATTATCAATATTTCTCTAAATTCTTTAAAGCGTTTTCTCCCGGAAGCCTTCCCCGCAACTTGCGGATTTTTTTTTTTTTTTTTTCATTTTTTTCCTCATTTTTACCAGCCACGGCCTCCTTCTTCCACCCCCTTCTTTGCAGTTATTTTTTTCCCAAACGTAGCCAAGTTCCCCATTCCGTTACGGAATCCGTTTCTCAACTTCCTATCCTCCGTCCTAGAGTTTATATCTTCTGCCGTACACACCGGTATTCAAGGCCATCATCTTTTTAAGTCTTAACAGCCCTATCAACTTCCCATCCCATTCAGATGCCTCCGAATTCCCCGTTGCCGACTTTCTCCTCCATACCATCTTCCCGACCTTTAGACTGCTTTGGCTACTCAGGTAATTTATCTCAGGTAATTTATTTTAAGGACAATTCCGTCCGGTGCTTTAATTTGTTGAGTCGTTCCTATCGCTACTCCACCTCTGTTCCGTTTCCAAGTCCTGATTCTTTTCTCACTATTTCAATCACATTCTTCTTTTCCGTTTCCCATCTCAATATTGTCCACTCGACCTTCCCAATCTTCTACTGTCGATTTTTGGTTTGTTCCCCTGCTTCTTTTATGATGACTGTAATGTCCGGAAACCCAACACATTCAAGTTCATGTCAAGCATTCTTTCTGTGTGGGACGCATATGCATCCAAAAACTGCTTCAAGCATTCATTCTTCCCCAAAAGTTTCACAAAATATGTTTTCATTTCCCCCCTTAATTTGTCCGCAGTCATATTTGTCATTTTTTCTATTTATTTTTTACTTTTATGGTTCTGAGACTTTGTTCCATTTTGGAGGATGTAAATTCACATGTGAATTATAATATATATTTCTTTCACCAAGGTGTGTAGTAATATTCAAGATTTTATAATTCACTCACTATGTTATATATTTTAGGTTTTATAATTCCCTCACTTTGTTCAACTAGCACAATTTGTTAAAACAATTTGAAAGTTGTGTTTTAGGCAAATTCATTATTTTGTAGGCAATTAGTACAATTTTATGTTTTATATGGTTAGATAATCAAATTCATTATTGTAGGCTATTATAAAATCACAGTTTTAATAAATTGTATGAGATAAAATTTGGTTTATGATTATTTTGATTGACACATTTTATGTAATACTCTAAAACGCCATTAAGAAAATAGTATATACTACCTAGGGCAAGCATCAAGATTAGAGAACTTAAAAAGAATGGGTGGGTATGATAATTGTTGAAAGGTTCCACCTTGGTATTACGATAGATTATCAAACGTCAATATTCCTTAATTGTTAGTTGTATGTATTAATTTTTTTTTTTTTAAATGTAAATATATTAACCTAAATACATATATTATGTATTAAAAATGTTTGAATGAGTATCACTTATTTTGTTGAGTATGCTAAAAACAAAAATATTGATGCAAGTTTGGTGGTTGTCGAGAGAATCAAAAAAATATTTTTTGCATAATGAATTACAAAAGTAATTTGAGAAGATTTAAGATAGTTTAAACATAAAATAAAAATTTATCATTAAAAAATGATAAAACAAAACTCTCCCGGCTAACTGGCCGGGGATAAAGCTAGTTTCATTCTTAAAGTGTTTTTCCCTACGTTTTATTGTAAAAAGTAAAATTTACTTGTATTTTTTTTAACAACATGTAAGAGTGGGTCGACCCGCCCCCGCCCGTACCCGCGCGAGTTTTACCCACCCCGACCCGTAGTAACGTGGGGTGGGGCATGGGAATTGAGGTACCCCTCCCCCCGCCACCCCCCATTGCCATCACTACCTGGATCCGGTCTTAGGCTTCTCTTTGTGTTTCACAGTGGTGTTATCTCGAGGGGTCAGCGGTTTTTCAATAACAAATTTTTCTACCCCATCTCGACCGCAGATTAATCTCCCCTTCCCCACAATTTCCTCCTCTGTGCTCAACACTTAGAATCGAGAGCATGTTGCCTCCTCCATCCATGCTTCTTCTTCACCCTTGTTTCCACTCTCTTGAGGTTTATAAGTTTATGGTTCCTTTTCCTTTGCATTAGTGTCATCTTAATAATTTCCATCGTTTTAGTGCGAAGGCACTTAGAACATTCGGTGTAGGTCTCGTAATGAAGGCATATTTTGCCAAGGGCCTCGTATAGAATGAAGTATGTTATGCCATCAATATGGAGCTGAGAAAGTAGCAGCTTGGTTAGATCCACCTAGGCACAAACTTGAGCGTAGTTGCTCCTTGCATTTATAAGTCTAGCTTGGCCCATTCACAAGGGCTTGCCTATGCGTTTACCGATCTTCATGACAACAAATGAGTGGAATTAATGAATCCTAACATCTCACAAGCGCGTCCAGACGAGCGTTGAAGATATTTCGTAGATGTAAGGCTTGAAATTCTTATCCCAAGTGTGCACGGTAAGATAATTATCACCCAACATACGCTGTCCCCCTCTAACTTCTCTTTCATAATCCACCCCCTTGTACACCAAACTGGGAAGTACCCATGTGCCACGCTAAAACACAACACCTAACAATGGCCAAGTGTAACCAATGAAAGGGACTGCAGTATAGGCAAGTTTAATTATCAACCCGGGGTCTAGATCTACTGCTTACTCCGTGATTCTCTATTATCTAGCAAACTAAGTCGAGTGATTGTTGTAAAAAGTAAAAGCAACAAGAAAGCAGTAAATTGTTCGGGTTTCTAAAGCAGGCAAGAGTCACTCGGGATTGAGTCCCCCTAGCCCCTTCGTTAGGTTCAATTGCAATTCCCTGGGTTGATTTACTGTTGATTAGACTGCAGAAGATCCGACAGTAGCTTGGAATCTCTTAAGCTGACCAAGCCCTCTCAGTCTAACTACCCGGCAGACGACTAGTCTTCACCGGGATAGAAAGTTGAGGCTATGAACACAGAACTCCACTACTGGCGCCAAGAACACCAGTACAAAGCAGTCAACTGGCTAACTCTCGTATAGCCAATCTCCTACTATCGAATGAAGAGGCTCTAACAACCTAATCAGATTCTATCTATCTCAGGTTGAAGCAGAAATTGAGACAAGCTGATCAGACTCAAATCAATTCATGAAACATGCGTCATTCGATTAAAATCAAGCAGTAATGTCATCCCAAGTCATTACAATCAAATCCCTAACACAAGGAACTAGGGTTCTTCATACCCAAGTGAGAGAAGGGTTCTACTCCATAGAGAGAGAAGAGAAAACAAGAATCGGATTAGTCATACTCATAACGATGAGGATAATCTGCTCCGGGACGATGATTTCCACTCCTATGACGATCTCCAAGCTCGATTCGATGAAATCCAGCTCTTAGACGACTTCTAGGATGAGTTCTTCGCACTTTCTCTCTCTAGGGCTCTGTTTTTGCTATGAAAACACCATTCTCCCACTTTTGGCTCGAATTAGGCTTTAAAACCGACTTTCCCGAGTTGCACGGCCAGGTGCACGGTCGTGCACTACACAATTCTGGCCGTGCACCCTCAAAACGCACCGTATCAATTATTCGGCCTTCATCCACCTTGCACGGCCAGGCGCACGGCCGTGCAAGCTTCAGGGTCTGGCCGTGCATGGCCTCGACATGAGGTGCACGGCCAAATGGCTCAAGTGCACGGCCGTGCAGCCTCCTGGTCTGCCCGTGCACTCCCCAAAAAGCTCGCCCTTCATCCGTTCTGCGTCCAATCGACCCCGGACTCGCTCCTAAGCCTTCATTCACGTACTAGGTCCTGAAATAACACAAACAAGCACAACCTAGCGTGAAATCGGCCTAAAACACGAGAATCAACACCTCAAACGGTGTAAGTATGAGGGTAAAAACATGTGTAAATGACGGTCTATCAAACTCCCCCACACTTAACCGTTTGCTTGTCCCCAAGCAAACCAAGTCAGACACCAGGCAAGCTTACATATTTCAATCAACCAACATTGGGGACAAGTCATAAAGGCACAAAACACGTGAATCGCACTGGTTTTCAAACATCAACACATGCACAACCTCAATAACAACCTGGACAACCACCACAAAGGACATTCGAGTGCAGCAAATCGAGCAAAGGAAGAGTCTCCCTTCTGTTCACTGGCCAACCTAGACTTGATTCAACCACTCACTCAAAACAGTCAACTCATGCATCCAACTCAAGACATCAGAATAGAGACCGAGCAATCTAGGTCCTCTCCGGGGTACAAGAGCATATAGAAAATGAAAATGAACCACTCAATCTCGACCAGTGGGGTCAGGACAATTTTGATGCGAAAGATGCGCATGCTATTTCTCTCAATACCTATCATCTCTTCACCATGATGGCAGCCTCTAAATGCTAGAGTTCACATATGGGGTGTCACCACTAACTAATCAGGAGGTCTTAGACACAGGTTCAAATGACTGGCTAGGGTCTTGGACATGGGGAAAAGGCCTTTTAGGTGGTGGAAGTATTCATAGCAAAATTTTCCACATTTCCCAAACACACAAACACAGTCAACAACCCGGTATTTTCTTTCTGCTATCCTGCATTACTCAATATCTTAAGAGCACAAGAGCGAAGGAGGCATAAACATCAGCATTTCCAAGCCAGACTGCTAAGAAACACTACTTACTGGGCATTATTCAGATTTTTGGCAGTGGCTCTCTTTTGCTTTCAATTTTTTTCTTTGTTTTTCTTTTATTTTTCTTTTTATTTCTTAAGAGAGCCACCACTTCTGCATAAATTTCAAACACCTGCCCAACTTTTAAGCACTACCTCCAACACTCACATAGACTTTAGCAGAAACAGCAGAGAATATATAAAAACCACTCTGTGGAACCTTCTAAAAGATGCAACAAGGGTGATTTTTTTCATTATAGACCAAAAGAAAGGATAACACACGGCTCAAAGGGGCTGACTAGGGGATATGACACATCATGACAGTCAGTTTTGGGCGTGGGCTAATCATATGCCCCCATCATCTTAACTAGTGACAACGTGAATGCTACACATCATGGAAGAGGGATCTATCGCACAAGAAAGAAACGAGCAGGCTCAAATCTCACATGGCTACCTATATGCTCTATCTCACATTCTGATACCCTGAACTAGATGCATAAACGACTGTCAAGAACAAGTAATCAGATCAAGTCAGATCAAGTCACAGTTGGCAAGCAAACAGTTGAAAAACTGAACCCCTACATCGTTCTACTGCACATCTCAGTCCTCATCATAGGTTGTCCTAGTCGCAAACAGGTTGTCATGCATTAATCCGAAAACCAATCAATTCATCCATCAAAACACAGTGCCAATATGATCAAACAGCAGTACTTGGAGCCCTCAAATCGTAAGATTCGGACAGTGGACTAGGCTCCAAGCACCATCAAAAACATTCCAACCGATACAAAACATCCCCCCACACTTAAGCACGACATTGCCCTCAATGGAGTAGAGGGAAAGATAAGGGGAACGATGTTACCGGGTAAGAACATTGCTGGGGGACTGGAAGTGGACCAGTCAGCGAGAAACGAACGGGGGAGTGGTCAATACTGCACAAATCGAACATCAGAAACACTAGCACACTGGCGTTAGGGATAAGTGTTAGCCCAGACGGCTACATCAAACCACAAAGGAAAAACCAAAAACAAAAAACAAACGACAAAAAGTTCAAACTCCGCACACATGGAGCAAACACTCAAAAGTCTAAAAAAAACAAACAAAAACAAACACAATGAGACGGGCAACGAGTACAGCCTACTCGTCGCCAAGATCGTCGAGATCGATGTCGTTCATGAACGCATCATCATCAGCAGCGCCAGCCGCACCGTCATGTGGAGGGGAGTCATCCCAGGGAGTCCTCCAGACAGGTGGATCGCCCGGAATCAGCTGAAGCAGGTCCTGCTGAACCTCCTGCATGCGCCGAGAATGGCGCTTCTCCCGCTCGATATGGGCGAGAGTCACGCCCTGCTGAGTCTGGATCATGTCCAGCCTGTGCCGGTACTCGGCCTGATCGGCCGCGTACTGCTGCTGGAACTGCATCTGCTGGTCGAGGAGCAGCTGGTTCTGGATCCTCAGCTGCTCGAACTGCTGGGTGAAGTAGTCGTGGCCCTGGAAAGTGGAGCTGCTACCCCCAAAATGGAAGTCAGTCTGTGGGGGAGCATCAGCAGCATCAGCAGCAGCATCCACCTCCTCGGGGTCCACCTCATCGGCAGCCTCCTCCTCGGCCTCAGCGGGGATAGGAGGCTCCGGAAATCCCGCAACCCACTGAACACCGTTCCTCTCCCGCAACAGCAGCATCTTCCTGATTGTCGCGCTGCCAAAGATGGGGGTCTCCCCCTCCTTGGTGCACCCCTGCAGTGAGAGGCCGAAGAAGGTAACCAGGCGGGTGATGAGGGGGGCGCAGTGGAGGCTCTTCAGCTCTGTGGTCGTCTTCTCGAATGTCGTGGCCACCACCGAACCCAGGTGGAGAGGATGGCGGCGCTGGCGGATCGAATCGAGGAAGTATAGGGGCCTCTTTGTGATGGCGCTGGCGCTGTCAGATGCAGGAGTGTAAGACTTCGCCAGCAGGTGGTGGAGAAGTCGGTACTCGATCTGCAGGGTAGATGCCTTCGTCTTCCCAGACTTGAAAGGACGCGTCTGGCCAGGCTGAGCCAAGCTGGTGTACAGCCTCCTGAAGTCCACCTCCGGTGGCTCAGTAACCTCGGTGACGTAGTCCCGACCGTCGTCGAGGTCGAGGTCGAGAGCCTCTGCCAGCTCGTGGTAGCTCAAGGACCGGGGAACACCGCCCAGCCTGAATTGGACGGCTGTACTGTCATGGCATCGGGTCGTGGAGTTGTGCTTGAAAGTGGTGTAGAACTCCCACACCGGCTCGTAGTAGACCGTCTCGCAGATCTGGAGCAGACGGCGCCATGCGGTGTTGGCGACCACGGCGGAAAGCTGCTCGTAGCAGTGCAGTTCCCGAAACTCCCGTTTGGACCAGCAATGGTGGGCGCCAAACGGGGTTTCCACGACTTTCTTGAAGCGCTCTCCGGTGGAGCCCCTCCTGAGATCCCGGATGAACGGGTGCTGGAAGTTAGGTTGTGCCATTGCCCTGCAAAACAACAACCCAAAGTGGAACCAAAAGAGCCAAAGAAAAGGTCAAGCCCACCCCCACACTTAAGAACAGAAAGCAGCCGAACCATGGTTTCATCCATAGTTCGGGGGTCAAAAACTCGATAAATCAAGCATAATCTGGGTGGGGGTGCACATTCACAAGAAAGTAGGCAACTCAAGGTTCACATCCATAGCAAATACACCCACAAACTACATCATTAAGGGCCCCAACCGGTGGCCACAACATGGCATGGAAAACAGGCATTTCATCGAACACCTTGTGTGCACTATTAAGTTAAGCATGAAATTGGCCAAATTCTTGCACACAAGGGCTCAAACAAGCAAATGGGACATTGCCCAACATAATTCAATCACATCCCATGCATTCCCCTCAATCAATTTCACACAAATCACAGGATTCAATAAGATTCTCTAACATACACCCTACACACTCAATTCTCCACAATTAACATAGTTAGGGACAAAATCAAACCTGGAGACTCAAGTAGAGGTGTAGGGGATGATGAGGGGAAGACAAGGGAATCGACGAACTGCCGAAAATCTGCCCGGAAATGCTCGTCGGAGCCTCACCGGATTCTCGCCGGAAATCGCCTCCGGCGACAAAAATGTCGCCCAAACTCGCTCAAACTCGGGGGATAGGCCGCTTTGGGTGTAGAAAGAATGGGTTTGGTGTTGGTTTGGTGAAAAAAGTACCCAAAGTGGCCGGAAAAATCGAAATATGGTAGGTTGGGCGCGTTTTTCCGGCGAGGGGGGAGGTTTCCGGCGAGTAGATTTGAGATTCTGACCACAATGGCCGTGCACGGCCATTTATAGAGCCCGTGCCTCGGCTGCACGGGCAGAGGCACACGGCCGTGCACCTTGGGTTTTTGCCCCTGCAGGCCGACACGGCCTGGCCGAGGGTGTTGCACGGCCGTGCACAAGGCACATTTGGCCGTGCAACTAACGCCGAGAGCTCGCACGGCCAGGGGGTGGTACCCGCACGGCCGTGCGAGGCTTCAAGTTGCCCGTGCAAGGCTGCACGGCCTGGCCGAGGATGCTGCACGGCCGTGCATTTTGCACTTTTGGCCGTGCACTCCTGGACGAGAGCTCGCACAGCCAGGCCAGGCTAGGCGCACGGCCGTGCACTCCTATGTTCTGGCCGTGCGACTTGCTGGGGTCCCGAAATCAGCCTGTTTTCACTCAAAAACGACACGTAACTCTGGATCAACGTCTCAAGACTCAAAAATACACAAAATCAAAGGAAAAAGAGTAAGAAAATGCAAACCTCGGTGGGGTTGCCTCCCCACAAGCGCTTCTTTACCGTCTTTTAGCTGGACGCCAGTATGGATGCTCAGGGAAGTGTAGGATCAGGTGCCTTCAAGAGCGGATCCACATCGCTCTTGAGGTACAGCTTCAAATGGTGGCCATGCACGCGACGAATGTGGCCACCAGCATTTGCCAGCTCGACTTGGCCATCCGGTAGGATGCAAGCGAGTGAATACTCGGATGGCCAAGGTGGGGGCGGGACCAGCTCATAGTGGTCTCCGGCTTTCTTTCGAGCAGGCTTAGCTGCCTGCAGTTTCGGCCGCCACTCCTCCTTGATCTGTTCTTTGGATGACGGGGTGGTCCGGAGTGGCTGCGAAGGTGTGGGAGGCGGTTCCTGCAAAATAGGCAGCACAGAAGGATACACGACAGACTCGTGCTCCTGGTGAGATACAGCATGCAGAGGTAGCGAAGCAGGTATAGTATCAGCAACAGAAAACGTTATTCGCTCCTCGCCATCTCTCAAAACTAAGGTCCCATCATGCACATCTATGAGAGCCTTGGCGGTGGCCAGGAAAGGCCTTCCCAGTATAAGAGGCACTTCTGTGTCCTCACTGATGTCCAGGATAACAAAATCCACAGGATATGTGAATTTGCCAACCTTGACCAGAAGGTCTTCCACTATACCCCTAGGATGCACTACCGATCTGTCAGCTAATTGAAGGGTCATCCTAGTAGCACGGGGTTCACCTAGGCCTAGTTTCATGAACAATTTGTATGGAATAACATTGATACTAGCACCTAAATCCGCCAAGGACTTCTCTACATGCAATTTACCAATAGAGCACGGGATAGTGAAACTACCTGGGTCCTTTTTCTTCTGCGGAAGCTTGTTCTGCAGAATAGCCGAGCACTCCTCGCTGAGCTCCACAGTGGCCAGCTCACTCAGCTTCTGCTTCTTTGAGAGAAGCTCTTTCAGAAACTTCGCATACCTCGACATTTGCGATAGTGCCTCCAGGAAGGGCACTTGAACATTCAGCTTCTTAAGCATGGCCATGAAGTTCTCGAACTCTGTCTCCAGCCTGTCTTTGTGCAACCGAGTAGGGAAAGGGAGTTTAGGGACATACTCCTTCACTACTGGTTGCGGTTTAGGTGCAGGCACCTCAACCTCTTTCTCTGCTTCCTGTGCACCCGCTGGAGATGCTGCAACAGGGCTTTCTCTCTCCGATTCCCGAGCAGGGGGTTCAACAGTCAGCTTGCCACTCCTGGTCATGATGGCATTGCAGCGCTCATTCGGGGTCGGCGGGTGAGGAATGGTCTGCGCTGGCAGAGTACCAGGAGCCCTTTTAGCCACTGACTGGGCCACGCTCCCCAGCTGGGTCTGGATATCCTGCAAAACAGCCTGTGTATTCCTCTGACCAGCTTCCAGGGCCAGGAGTTGACCCGAGGCCTTCTCCATGAACTGCTCAAAGGTGTTGAATTTCTGAGCACTAACACTGGCGAGAGAACCCACCAAGTCCCGCAGTTCAGCCATCTGATCATTCTGCACTGGGGCAGCAGGGGCTGCACCTGGTTGGTGGAATTGCCCCTGTCTGGGCTGATATGGTGGCCTCTGGAAGCCCGGTGGTCCCTGTGGAGCTGGTGGTCTGGGATTTGGCCCAGCCCAGGAGAAGTTAGGATGCTGGCGCCACCCCTCATTGTACGTGTTGTTGTAGGGGTCATTGCGCCTGACATTGTTGATGAAGTTCACCTGCTCCTGGGGTGTGGTCGATTCCTTCATCGCCTGGCAGTCTTCCACCATATGATGGGTGCTCTCGCACCACTGGCAGAGCATCGCTTGCTGCTGTCCGGTCCCTGGAATCATCCCGGAACGATCGATAGCTGAGACCAGCTTCGATACTACCTGCACCAAATCAGATGACTGGGTGCCCACAGCATGCACACCCCGGCCTTGTGCTCTCCTCGATCTCCTGGCAGTGCCCCAATCATAACCATTCTCCGCCATCTCTTCAAAGAGTTGATTCAGCTGTGGCGGAGTTTTGGTCAGCATGTTCCCGCCACAAACCGAATCGATCAGCTGCTTGTCCTCCGGGAAGAGGGCGTGATAGAAGGTGCCCACCTTGAACGCATCGTTGAAACCATGATTGGGACACCTGAGGAAAAGACTGTTGTACCTCTCCCATGCATCCCGAATGGTCTCATCCTCATCCTGAGAAAAGTGTGTAATCTGCTTCTGGAGATCAGCTGTCTTGGATGGAGGATGGTAGCGGGTGAGGAACTTGTCCGCCAGGTTGGCGAACGTGGTGATGGAGCCTGGAGGTCGAGTGTCTAGCCACTCCTTGGCCTGCCCCTCCAGAGTGAAAGGGAAGTACCGCAGCTGGATGGCATCTTGATTCCATCGATGAGCTCGTGGAATCGCCTGAGGTGTGATCGAGGGCACTCTCCCTCCTTACCACGGAACACTACTGAACCGCGCAGCATGGTGATCACGGAGGTGCTCACCTCAAAGTTGTTGGCTGGGACCTGAGGGTGTTGAATAGGTGACCTCATGTCCGCAGCCCTAGTGGTCCAGTAGGATCCCATGGTCTGCTCCCTGGGGATCACATTGTTGTTCTGCGGATCACCCATCTCGCCTTCTTCTTCTTCTCCGATCTGTAGCTGTGACAGCGTGAAACGTCCCGACCTTTTTCGAAAACCAAACCACAACTCAAACCCAAAACCGGTTACTCCGGAGCAACCCTAACCACTTTTAAAATAACAAACTGACTTTATTTAATAATTTTAAATCAAAAAGCCCCAACATTTGGGCAAAAACTCAATCTTTACAATCTCAACCTGATCTCAAAATAATCTCCAGTCTGTACTCATAATCATAAAATATAATAACTAACTAGTCTCCAGTGTTGCTGCTTGTGCGAAAAACTCTGACTAGACATCCTCTGTGCCGCTCGTACCGTCCTCCTCTAGCTAGCTTCACTCGAACTCGCTGCTCTCTAACTCCTCTTAGTCCTCTTTAAAACTGGTGAGTGAGATGGGGTCAGTCTACGCCCTTACGTTTTAAACCTCAAATACTTGAGCACTTTACTTAAATACGTACTTAAACTTATGGAAGTTGTTTGTACTTCCGCCTTTAAACTTTAACTTTTAAAACGGTGTTATCTCATCATTTATCTTCTTGGGGCCCCTACCTCGACTTAGCTGGCGCCACTACTAGCTTTACTTACTTTCTTACTTTCTTAAACATGACTACCCTCACAATGGGGTGCCCCTCAAATGGGTTTGACCACCGCGGAACGAATCACCATCCGGTGTCAAACTACGGTGTGACTACCGCGGAACGTATCACCATCCGGTAGCACACCTAAAACTAAGCAATGGAAACCGCGAAACTCATCACCGTCCGGCTCCAAGCCTGACCAACTACCGCGGAACGTATCACCATCCGGTAGTGATCAACTACCGCGGAACTTATCACCGTCCGGTAGGGATCTGTCTAGCTAGTGGCTAGCTAAGCGAGGTTAACTTATTCTTACTCGTGACTTTCTCCCGTTCTTATCGTCATAACTTATTAAGCGGTTAAACGTCGTATGAACAGAAACTTAAATGCTTAAATGTAGATATTGGAACGCTCAAACAATAATTCAAGTCGAGCATGCATAATCAACACAATCACAACTCAAGCAGTGCACATAAACTTCACGTAAGACAAATACTTAAAACATGTAAGGCAAATACTTGAAAATACGTAAGGCGTAGAATTTACCCCCTTTACACTCACCTTACTATTCGATTCGATATCAGGATCCGCATGTCCAACCCAATTGCCGAAACCTCCACTTGAAAGATTAAGAATGGTGTCCATGAGGTTCCCTACTCAGCATTGCCACTTCTGATGCCCTAGCACACGTATAACCCCAAAAAGTAGTGGTTATTTCCCTAGCCAACTACTCATTATTCCTTTTTTTTGCTTTTCCTCCTAATCCTCATCATCGTGATTCACAACATTCTTTCTTATTTAATCACTTTCCATGGTACCATCAATTAATCCCAATTTGGTACATGATAAAGGTTGAATGGCTATACTCGTTGAAAACTTGTCCATTAGTCCCGTAAGCTAAATCAATACCATCTTTTGGAACGGGCAATTTATTCAACCATGCATGACCAACCCATGTAGCGTAAAGTCCCAGCCAAATTCAAGGACACGCTTACCTTGCTAATAAGCCCGCCATGATCTCAGCTCAATCAATCACCATCTCATTATAAGCTTCCACCTCGTCTTTTGCCGAATTCGACGCATCTACCTACTTTGCCGCTGCCAAGTCCTGAAGTCCATCGCTTGCTCCTCTTGATCGATGAATCCATTGCCGTTTTTCAACCCTTGGTCCGACCTTCCCTTTTTGGTGTAAATCCATCCAGCCGTCGGTTCTCTTGCCCCCGTCGAACTGTCTCTCTCTATCCTAGAGCTGGCGTCCGAAGGGAGATGGTTTCGCAACTGCTTGGGTGTTACCTCTTTGGGAGGTGTCAACGTGGGAGGGTGGCAACGCTTGAGGGCTATCAGAACTTGGATGCTTCCGTAGCTGCTACTAGATCGTTGGGGAGGAATGAGAACGAAATGGAGAAGGATCGTGTGGGAGCTTCTTGCCATTGCTCCTTTGATTAAAAGGCAAAAGAGGGACGTTGAGGGAACTAATGAGGTTGTAACGGGTGTGGGGGTTAATGGGTAGGGAGAGAGAATGAGAGAGACAGAGGGAGTAACGGTGGGGACTAATTCCTTTCCCCTTCTCTTTTTTTTTTGTATAGTTATATTGCTATCAATAATAATAATAAACTATTATTATTATTCATAATCCATGGTTGCACCACTTCGTACGTAAACGTCGATCCAACCGTCTTCGAACTTTTCGGTCGAACTCTAATTGAACCTACACCCGAATTCGGGGTGTTACACAGCGCCTTCTCCGCAGCCAGTCGCGCCTTTAGAACCCGCTTGGAGTTCCTGCAGGTTCGTTCAAGCTCCTGGTCAAGTGGTAGTAGATCTCCCGACTGGCTACGGGTCATGCACTACCTGCACACACTCAGAAACAACCCGTGAAGGCACACAGGTGGAAGAAAGAAAATGCAGAAAATAAAAAGCTAGAGTAACAAATTATCACGTTTCTCCAATAACCTAGAGGCTCCCCGGCAACGGCGCCAAAAACTTGGCACGCTAAAACACAACACCTAACAATGGCCAAGTGTAACCAATGAAAGGGACTGCAGTATAGGCAAGTTTAATTATCAACCTGGGGTCTAGATCTACTGCTTACTCCGTGATTCTCTATTATCTAGCAAACTAAGTCGAGTGATTGTTGTAAAAAGTAAAAGCAACAAGAAAGCAGTAAATTGTTCGGGTTTCTAAAGCAGGCAAGAGTCACTCGGGATTGAGTCCCCCTAGCCCCTTCGTTAGGTTCAATTGCAATTCCCTGGGTTGATTTACTGTTGATTAGACTGCGGAAGATCCGACAGTAGCTTGGAATCTCTTAAGCTGACCAAGCCCTCTCAGTCTAACTACCCGGCAGACGACTAGTCTTCACCGAGATAGAAAGCTGAGGCTATGAACACAGAACTCCACTACTGGCGCCAAGAACACCAGTACAAAGCAGTCAACTGGCTAACTCTCGTATAGCCAATCTCCTACTATCGAATGAAGAGGCTCTAACAACCTAATCAGATTCTATCTATCTCAGGTTGAAGCAGAAATTGAGACAAGCTGATCAGACTCAAATCAATTCATGAAACATGCGTCATTCGATTAAAATCAAGCAGTAATGTCATCCCAAGTCATTACAATCAAATCCCTAACACAAGGAACTAGGGTTCTTCATACCCAAGTGAGAGAAGGGTTCTACTCCATAGAGAGAGAAGAGAAAACAAGAATCGGATTAGTCATACTCATAACGATGAGGATAATCTGCTCCGGGACGATGATTTCCACTCCTATGACGATCTCCAAGCTCGATTCGATAAAATCCAGCTCTTAGACGGCTTCTAGGATGAGTTCTTCGCACTTTCTCTCTCTAGGGCTCTGTTTTTGCTCTGAAAACACCATTCTCCCACTTTTGGCTCGAATTAGGCTTTAAAACCGACTTTCCCGAGTTGCACGGCCAGGTGCACGGCCGTGCACTACACAATTCTGGCCGTGCACCCTCAAAACGCACCGTATCAATTATTCGGCCTTCATCCACCTTGCACGGCCAGGCGCACGGCCGTGCAAGCTTCAGGGTCTGGCCGTGCATGGCCTCGACATGAGGTGCACGGCCAAATGGCTCAAGTGCACGGCCGTGCAGCCTCCTGGTCTGCCCGTGCACTCCCCAAAAAGCTCGCCCTTCATCCGTTCTGCGTCCAATCGACCCCGGACTCGCTCCTAAGCCTTCATTCACGTACTAGGTCCTGAAATAACACAAACAAGCACAACCTAGCGTGAAATCGGCCTAAAACACGAGAATCAACACCTCAAACGGTGTAAGTATGAGGGTAAAAACATGTGTAAATGACGGTCTATCACCATGATCGGCCTAAGTAACCTGAATACCTCTCGATATTTCCCATATTTGCAACAAAATATGATAATTCCTACACCATAAAAATGACTAAAATATAACAACGTTCTTTTTTCAAAATATATAATAGTAAATATCATTTTGTATAGTATATTTATTTGATCTTTTTATGCAACAATAAATAAATAAATATGTATTTCGAGTTCAAACTAACAAGATATAATTAATGTGGGAGTGGTTATGCATTTGTTAATTTTAGTGTTATGCACCTAAAGTGTTCCACACAAGTTTCACAAGAATTATCTTTTGTCTTTTGAAAAAATAGAAGTGTGATTAAGTTGCTTTTTTCACATTTTGACTTTGCTCAAGTTAGCATTGTTTGCAAAATTTCCTTTTATTTTCCAACTTTATTTTTCTCCTACATTTTGTAAATACGTTAAAATTACATCATTCTCTACATTTTGCTTATGCTTCATTGTTGGCCGATAGATGATTAGAACAACTTAGTTTACCACCTTTCCACAGAAATATGCAATTTGACTTCACTAAAGCCGCTTCCTTTCTTAATTCCTCCACAATTCCTATCTAGATTGGGTTTCACAATCTCTCATCTCCAATCAATTCTAAATAGCAGTGCTGTTAAAGCCGACCCGAGCCGGCCGGTCGGATCGGTAAAACCGGCACCCGGACACCAGCCCGGGTCGGAAGCCTCCAATAGCCGAAACGGTCAGAAATGTCGGTTTTTGAGCGGCTGAAATGGTTAACCATTTGAGCCGCTCGAACCGTCCGACCGGTTTTTGGGTTTTGGCCGTTTAGAATTAAAAAAAAAAATTGACAAAAAGCTTCTAGGGTTCAATCGCGCCGGGGTGGAATTTCTCGATGATGCAGCCGCTGCCGGCAAACCCATCGTCCTCTGTGGTTTCACTAGCGCCATCGAACTCCAACTTCTTCTTCGATCGAAGCTCGATGTTCCTTCCCGATGGCGGCAGTGTTGTTGTTGGGTTCTCAACCCTCGTATGCAGAGAAGAGCTCAGCCAACTGATCGTTGTCCTCCAACCCTGTCGCTTCATCTCCGTCGCTGTAAGGGTGAGAGAGGCAGAGAGAATTTGTGAATTGTGGTTGTAAGAGAGAGATGCATAAAGAGTTTGGGAAGAAATGAAACAGAGATGGAGAAGAAGAGAGAGGGGGAGGTGGTTGGGTTCAGGGGAGAGCTGTGAGCGGCGCTCTCAAGGGTTGGTGGGGATTAGAGTTAGGGTTTTTACTTTGTTGTTATATATATATGTGGTAAATTTATTAAATGGTACCTGTAAAGTAAATTGCATTTTAGTCATTAAATTGTTAAATTACTACCTTAGTTGTTTTCTACTTATGATATTATATTTTATATAAGGTGTCGGTTCTCTAACGGTTTTTTAACGGCTCAATACCGGTTGAACCACTAAAGTCCGAGCCGTTCACAATACCGGGTCATACTCCGGTTCGGTTTTGACAGCATTGCTAAATAGTAAATCCTCATTTTATAATAAAACTACATCAGTTACTCTATAGTCTATGCTAGTCATCGGCTAATTCATATAAGTTATTTGTTAGAATGTCTATGAAGTAACTCAAGTGCATGATGCAAAGATAAAACTTAATTATTTGTAGTACTAATGATGATGAGCAATAAACTATAAGGAGGAACATTACAGTTGTCGACACTGCTATTTTCTTTGGATCTTTGGTTATTAAAATTAATATTGTATGGTAATGTAAAGTGGAGACATCTCTATAGTTAACATTTTCATATAATTATTAAAAGGGTTAAAGGTAATACACAATTATAGGTGTATAGATTGGTAAATAGTACTACAACTACATCTTAATTACATGCTCTTGATATGCAATTTTCTCTCCCTTTCGTTAATCTAAACCATGTTTATTTCTTAGTTGCTTATTTACCAAATATGTGCTGATGTTTATGTCAATAAATAAAGTACATTATGAAAAAGAGAACTGTGCACAACAATTGATCTTTTGACTATAGTTATATGAGTGCAAGATGGATCGTCATTTGAATGATGGGCATGTGTTATACGTATCTACAAGGGGGCAAATTTTTCATTGATTGAACAGTATACTACCACCATAATTTTAAACTAGTACTTTTATTGAGTTATACATTCATCAAATGGAGAAATAAATTGAAATGATTTTGATTCGCAAACTATATATGATAATTTGAATCAATTGCGTGAAATTTTATCACCAGACTAAAATAAATCTTAGACACTCACAAAATTTGGCCTAACATATAAATCAATTAAAAGTTATGATCGTGAATATGATTTTCAAAATAATGATGAATTATAGACTCTTACATGATAATAGCTCCTAATCACACTCAATTTAAATAATAGCCTTCCGCAATTGAAAAAAATAATAATAAAATAAGATATAGGCAGACACAAAACTAGTTACAAATATGAACGAGATCATAATTTATTGATTTGGAATTTGGATGGTACCTGATGCCAATGCGCTATTTGTAGTTCAGTGGTATCGTCCCTCCATTGTAAAAATTTACCGACACCGAAAGTATTTTACCCCGATTTTGTGCTTCATTCTTAGTTCTTTGGACTTTTGAGATAATTTAGACTCGAGTACAAACCGTGTACAAAATGTTCAATGTCAAATGTTACAAAAAACTCAAAATTACCTATTCATTTGTGATTTATAGTATCAACTATCAAGGCATATATATAACAACAACGTACATGCTTTGACATGGAGAGTTCATTTGAGTATTTGTTATCTTCCCAAATAATTAGCACTCATCAAATACCAAACTCAACTCACCGCTCACTTGAAATTAAAAATTAAAAAATTTCTCCCATCAACTTCTTGATATAAATATAATCACTGAATTTTTTTTGACAAATTATTATCACTGCAATCAAAAACGATAAAATCAATGTTTACCATCACAGTAAACACCTCATACAATTCCCCAGCTCTTCCTTAGATCCTCCTTCAACCCGGCCAACTGCTTCGCCGGCAGCATAACGGTCACCGTCTTCCCAGATCCCTCCCCTTCCTTCTCGCCGCCGCCGCCTGGAAGCACCAGCACCGCCCCTTCCTCGCCGACTCCCTCAATCTTGCAATTCGCGAAAACCGGCTTCCGCCCCTTCTTAACCTGCATCTCATAGATCGGGGCCTCCTCCAGGTTCACAAATGTCAAATTCGCTCCGTACACCACGCAATCGAACTCCCCGCCGGACATCGCTTCCTCGATCGAATCGCTCTCGTCTTCCTTCTTCTCCGCAATCAACTCCGCCAGCTCGGACACCTCGCATTTCGCCACCGCGAAATCGGCGTGGACCGCTCCCACCGCCATTCTGTTGCTCGGAAGCTCCCTCTCCATACCCACCGCCGGGGATTTGTTCCAGCAGATCGTCACCGTCGTCGCCTCTCGGATCTTGGCCACAGATTTCCATAGGATCGCCGCAAGGAGATCGAAACGGGAGATCTTGGCGGTGGAGGCAGAGGCAGCCGCGGATGCGATGTCGTTTAGCTGCTGAGCTGTGAGGCGGAAGGTGTGAGTCCTTGTGGCGGCGGCGGTGGGGCTGGAGGTAGGTCGCCAGGAGTCGGCGACCGGGTCGACCCGTTTCAGAGAGGACGGGTTCTTCTTCTTGGGTCGGTGAAGTGGCGGCGGCGATGGATCCTTGAAGCCCGGGTGGTGGAGAGAAAGAGGAGTGGCTCGGCCGTGCAGCAGTTGGGCCCAAGTGTTGATGAAGGCGCAGGCTGAGAATGGATCGCCAAGCAGGTGAGCCCAGCTGAGGCCCACTGAAAGGCCGCCGCATTTGAACCAAGTAAACTGCAGAGACCAAAAACGTCCGAGTCAAACTCAAAACAGTATAGAAGAAAGCCCAACACTTGGGATCCTGGTTCCGCAGTCGGTAAATATATTGCCTATGTTTGCCCGAATTTTAGAAGTTTGTTTCAACTTCAAAAGTTGAAGTAGGACCAGACAACTCTACAAACTCAGACTTTTAAAAATTGAAAAGTGCTTTTGTATAACATATAAGGATAAGTTTCAAATTGGAGCTTCTGCAAAAATCTGTTTTGAAATTACAGGATTATACTTACCATATTTTAATTGTATTTCAGAAAATATAATATAATTTTATTTACAAGATTAAATTATATTATTTAATATAAAAAATTTAACAAAATTCATATCTACTACTTTTTATTGTTTATAATTTTATTCATATTTTATATTCTAAATCTTTTATAGTCATTTTACATGACCTCTCATATTAAAAAAAACACTTTTAATAGTTTTTCATCCAAACACTCATCTGTTTTTTTTTTAAGTATTTCTCTAACAACTCAAGCCAGAAGCTGTTTCTCCAAAACATACAGTAGGGTCAAACTAGCCCATTAAATATTTAATTTTGTACCAAATTTCCCTGTTCACTTTCATTTTTGTTTCCTGTTTCCTGTTTTCATGTCATAAATTTGGCAACCGAAACGAGAAAACTTGTTTACTTTTCATTCTGTTTTCTATTCGTTTCCAACTATGAAAACAGAAAGTGGTAACTTCCTGCTGTTTTCGAAAACGACAAAATGTTGTTTTCACCTGTTTTCAACATCTGTTTTCTCAAAAACAGGAAACAGAAATGACAGTAAACAGGCACTGTACGGTTATTCTTTTCTGACATAAACTCATGGTTATATATGGTATTATTTTGTTAAGAATAAGGATTAATATTTTTTTTCTGCTTTCAACTTTTTTTTCATATTTAACATTCTGGTCAATCTTTTCAAAATATAATATCGTGCAACTTAAACTAACCCTGAATTTTACTTAATTAACCAAACCCGAGAGTTGATTGTTATGTTGGACTATCAATATCGTTGACTAACGGTCAACCTGCCATGTCATCGCCCAATCAGCATATTTTGACTTAAGATTTTAACATTTTCCACAGTCTAGTCTTCAGTGTTGGACCACAAGATACATGTCCCCTTCACAATCTGCAGGTACAACTATGATATGATCTTGTACTACGTAGTAGTTTTACTGGCCGACACGAGTCTAGTCTTTGGACCATAAGATACAAGACAGGCAAGGCAGATCGATGGCGTAACAGAGATATTCTCTCTACTGGGTTTGGGGTTCGATCGGGGTCATAAATGATTTGCAACTGCACAGATTGACAGAGAGCTAGGGCTCATTCAAGAATTCATCAGTCACTCATATTATATCATGGATTTGTCTGTCTTTCATGGGTCCTTGTTTGAGTGAGGATCCCCTCTCATCTTCTCTTTACGATGGTTTGTTGTTTCTATTACATCCGCGGTAAAGATAAGAAAAATTGTCGAGTATATACATAGTGGCGTATTCGGTGAACCCACTTTTTTGGTATATTCAATATACTCGCCTCATAATCATCATTCTGAGAATGCGATTCATGTGAAAACGATATCAATCATCACTTGTGGTTTGATGAACAAGAAACACATGAATTTGTACAAAAATCATTCAAGATTTACTTTAATTTTAATGGTTTAGGGTTTAGAAATTTAGGGTTTTTGGGATTTTGGGTTGGAATTCAAAATTGAAGGTTAAGGGGTTATGATAATGGATTGATTAGTTGTGATTCTATATTATATCATCATATTAGACTAATGCTACCCATTAAAATTCAAAATTCGATGTATTATTACCACTTTTAAAATTGGGTGCACTGAATGCCAAAAAAAAAAAATACACCGAAGTAGCCACCTATATATATATATATATATATATATATATATATATATATATATATATATATAAAATTTTAGACTATGTACTAGACTGTTGCGTAAACATCACAAAATTACAATAAAGTATAGCCGTCGAGACTCGAGGCTGAGCTATACATTTTGTTGTGCTGCATGCAGATGCGGCAATTTGAATACAATGCACCAAATCAATTTACTCCCTCCAAAAAATTTCATACTAATCCAATCCAAATTCAATCGAATTGGTGTATCTATGGACTGAACTCACGAACTGTTTATATATTATAATTTAGTATCTATAGTTTTTATACTTTCTAATTCGATACCTAAATTTTTTTGAATGAAAAACAACATTGGAAAATTATATTTTTGTATTCCGATTTTTTATTATGATATTTTATTACCTAAAATTTTAATTTTTTCTTATATTGATTTGATATTTAGATGCTACTTGAATTCATAAATCCCTATCATATTTATGATATTTTTATAACCTCTATATTCATATGTAGATGATCTTTTTTTTATTTGGAAACCTGATTAAGTGATTATTGATACCAACATTGAAATGGGCGGAATCTTGTAATATTATCCCTATCATATTTATCACTATCACACTTGGCCGTGATAAATGGCCCCTTCAAAACTAATAAACAATATTAAATAATAGGTGCTTATCCAATTGGATGACGTCTCACAATTTAGTGCGACAACGTGTCTTTACTAGATTTTATAGTTGGAGCGGTCAATTATGTCAACTTCCATTGAAAGTCTAGTTTTTGTTGGACTCCCAGCATTCTTCTTTCTACTTTTTTTGAAGGATTACGTGTCTAAATTTTTTTATTTCTTTGTTTTTTAATTTGCTTTGTGTTTTTTTTTTTGGTTTAATACATGTTTAATTTATTTTTCATAATATAAAAAATAATATTTTTCATTTATTCCGATAATATTTTTTATCATCCATTACCACACTAGTATACATGATACCACTTGTATTACTTTCGTTTTAACACAAAAAATTTAAAAAATTGCATAGAAGAATTATGTACATCGTTATCTATAAATTTTGTATGAAATTGTTTTCGGACTAGATATACCATTTATGCCACCCGGTACATGGTGGTAACTGATATTAGACGGTGTGGCCATGATATTATACATGGTAACTAATATATTCAAACTATCACGATGGTAACTAATATATTCATACTATAATGTATACAATCATTTTATTTTATACCACCATGGTATAATCTTATATAAAAGTAGACATTACCACCATGATATAAATTGAAAGTGAATATCATTTTGAACGCGATTAATATGATTTTTCTCAACCAAAATTTGAATTCTAACTACTGTGATCTCGTCGTGATTCAAGAGTCAGCTCTCTCATTTAGGGGTGGGCAACGGGAAATGGGTATTTGGGTATATCCGTACCCGTCCCGTTTTTTAAGGGTTACGGGTACCCATATTACCCGTAATATTATAAACGGATGGGACTTGGGATTGAATATTCCTAATATGGGTACCCGTTATACCCATTCAATACAAATGCAGAAATTTAATTCAGCCCAACCCAATTCAAAACCCATTGGCCATTTCGGCCCTTACCCTTTCAATTTCAATTCCATTTGGGCCCTTACCCTTTCACTCTTTCATTGACATGTTTGGTGAATTAGTAGAGAGAGTTGGGATGTGTTGAATGAAACTTTTTTTTTTATAATTTGGTACTTGAAATGATTTATTTCTATCTGTTGTGATTGTTCATGAATGTGTAATTTGCAAACCAAGTATTTGTGATTGGGATGTATTTTGTGTCTTGTGATTGTTAAGCAAATACAAGTTAAGTTTAAACTTTTGTTAAAATTTTAGTGGTTTAAACTTTGGGTATTTATAGGTAGTATGAGTACCCGTTATCCGTCCCGTACGGGTAATGGGTACCCGTTTCCCATATGAGTTTGAGATGTGGGATGCACTTTGGTATCCAAATGGGACTGGCTACCCATTTAAAACGGGAATACAAGAGATTATAAAAGTTTAGGAACTGATTTTTACCTGAACATAAACCAGCGGAGAAAAGCCCAAATCAGGGCCCAGGACTTGATCAAACGCCAACCAATCATCATCCCTAAAACCACCGTCACGATCTTCCTCCGCCGTCGCCGCCGTCGGCAGCCGCAGCCATTCCTCGACCGTACAATCGGGGCAGTACGCCTCGACGATCCTGACCCCGCCGTCGTTGCACTTGATGAAAGGCCTCCCCTCCTCTCCCCTTCCCTCGCCGCCGCCGCTCTTCGTCCCCCGGCGTATTCTGCCGGCGGCAGGGTAGTAGAGCTGGAGCCAAGGGAACATGGGCTTCTTCATGTCGTAAATCGTCAGCCCCTCCGCCGCCTTCTCGTCGAAGAAGTAGACCGCCTTGACGTAGTGGAGCTTCATGGCCAGGTCCAAGCCGGTGAGGCGTCGGTCCTTGTTCTCTCCGGTCACCGACGCTGGCACCACCGACGACATCCTGACGCCGGTTACAGCTGGCCTGGCGGTGGCGGTGACCATATTGTTCAGCTTTTTTCTTATTCTTTTGTTAAATGGGAATGACCAAGATGGGATCTTGTTGTTGTTACTATTTATTACATGCTATTCTTCACATATATATAATATAATAGATGTTCTTGTTGGAAGCCAAGAACGTGGGAAAAGTAATTATGAAGTATGGAGTAAAGGGACGAAAAGGGCAGTTTTTGGTTGATTGTGTATAGGAGGGGAAGGGTAGGGAGAGGGGAAGTTGGGAGGTAACCTAACATTAAATTTTCTCTTGCAGCTGGAAGAAGAATCAAAGCGGGAGATAGTAGTTAGCTTTATGAAGGCCTTGTTGTTGTGTAATGAGTTGGTCCGTATCGATATCGTACCTGATCAAGTGAACTAAATCTGGCTGATTATTAGAGTTTTTTTTTTGGAATACTAAAGAAGAATCGAACCAAATTTGATAATTGGATCGCACCAAATCAAGTATGAATGTATCATTGATAGTTTGATACGATCCTCAAATTTTCTTTACTTTACATGGATATAGGGGTGTCAATTCGGGTCGGGTTCGGTTACCCAAACCAAAACCCGAAAACCGAAAATTACTAAAACCGAACCCAATAAGGACTTGCGGGTTCTGGTTACCCGAAACCCGAAAATTCCTTATCGGGTTCGGTTAAAGCAAAACCGAAACCCGAAAATCCGAACGCCTAAAAATACGACATGAGTTCTATTCATTGGAGGTTTCTAGCCGGAACCCGAAAAACCGATAAGTAAAACCGAACCCAAAACCGAAAAACCCGAAACCCGAAATGAAGCCGAACCCGAAAACTCGAAAAATGTATATAATCGGGTCGGTTTCGGGTAAACCCGAAAAACCGAACTCGAATGGACACCCCTACATGGATACGGAAAAAAAAAACTCCTATCCTCATTTCAACGTGTTGGTCTCGTCGAGCCGGTAGCTAGCTAGCTATCGATCAAGAACTATAATTGACGATTCTGATTGACCGATGTTTATCAAAATACATCCAACGACCAGAGGCGCGACAGAGCCCGGGGGTTGGCACCCAAAATTTGTTGGAAAAAACGATTATCCAATTTCGGTAGTAGTTGCGTATGGATATATATTTTTTTAATATAAGTGGTAGACTAGTTGATTTGAATTTAGGACACTACTATTGTTTGTAAACTTGCTTTCCATTATACGAAAACTCAGCCCTTAAGGGGTCGTTTGCTTAGTGGATTTGAAAAATGAAGGTTTTGGTATAACTTGTGTTTTGTAAAACCATGAATATATAAGGATTTTGGGTCCATCATGGACTTGAAAAATATCATTGTTTGTTTCATAGATTTAATTTCATGAAGGAATTGGTTAATTAGATTTGTATGTATGAAGTGAAATTTACCTTTATGACCCTCATTGGTATGAGAAGAGAAATGAAATAGGAGGGGTAGTTTGGTCTTAAATGATGGACTTTCAAAGTCCATGATCAATTTCCACCTAAATAGGTGGAACTTTCAAGTCTGTGGGGTCAACGGATTTGGACCCTTAAAGTTCGTGGGACCCACAGATTTGTTTCCCCTAAATGCATAAAGCAAACAATGAATTTTGGATAAAGTCCATGAGGGATCCAAATCCCTCACCAAATCCATCAAACAAACAAGCTCGATCAGTTCGTGAAGGATTGTATAGTACCTAGGATAGAGAGATTTGTTGAGCAGTGTAGGCACCGAGTGTATTTTTACATCTTTTTCAAAAATATGAAAACACGTTATGAGCTTCTGTTGTAACTTGTACCAGTTAGATATTTTCTTATTTAAGAATCAATTTAATTTTTAAAAAGAGAACACATCATTGTCAACTACCGCATCACTTGAAATCATGGTTGTTACGCCGGCCGGCGTGCCACCGGTTGTACCTGGTTCAACCGTTACCGGTCATAAAACCGGTGTGACACCACCGGTATGACCGCCATGATCGATATACGAATCTCTAAGTAAAATGACCTTATTTTAGTGAATTTAATTGTTAAAAATCATTTTATTATTTATTTTATGAGTATAAAAGTTAAATATTGATGTTATTTGTTGGATTCAAATATAAATGTTTAGGTATTGACGTTAAATGTCATGTTTAAATATGAGTATTTATAATTTTATTTGTAATATTGACCGGCACAAACCGGTATGTGCCACTGGTCGAACCATTCCACTTGCTAAACCGGCACACTGACATAAACCGGTTTGACAACCTTGCTTGAAATACATATACTATAGTACTATACCCACCCCTTGAAATATACCACACCTCAGCTCCAAGATTAGGCCAACTTTCATCATATATAAACTGTCGGCAGGAAATGAGTTTACATGGGGTTAATAGTTTTCCCTAGTTGGACGAGCCACTTTGAACCCGGTTCATAAAAATGAAATCTTTGGTACCCATTACTCATTCTTCCTGGTCATTTTGGAAGCCAAGAAAAGATGGAGAGCATATATGGATGGACAAGAAGGGGAATGCGATTAAGTTATAGCATGTACTTGTGTGTTATTATTATGCATGCGTACGTACGTACAGAAAGGGATAGAAGGTGGCGGGGGAGTTGTGAGCTATAATAGCAGCTAAGTATTAAAACAACGGCGTAAGTACGTACTTGGGTTCGTTCATTCATTCCATGAGTTCGCCAATTGATTGTGGCCGGCATGGACCTCTAGCAGGGCGACAGTACCGGCCCTTTGTTTACCTGAAAAAACACGAACATGATACATATACGACTTTATGAGAGTCCATTTTCAAGAGTATATAATTAATATGTAGGGTTCTAGGGAGAGGGCCAAACCACGCTTTTTGTTGGAGTTGCTTTTCATATATGTATGGGGACAAACATTAGGGCCGGCGTCAAATTAAGCATACATATGTGTGGAGTGGAGGATAGTACTCAAGGGGCAATGACATAACTCCTAGGTGATTCGAATTGATAAGATAAATGAATTGCTTTTCTTTTTTTGAAATAGATATTCATTAAGAATGCGATCAGGTCAAGCCCTAGCGGAAAGTGCAAGCAGATAAAGTGATCAAACATTGAAAACCAAAACAAAGAAGCCCAAAACACGTGTGTGCCGGTATCCAATAGGGTCCGGACTCGGGCTTAAACAAGTAGAGATTTCCAAACCCTAGCCACACATCCACCCCCATTTGGATCCTTCGTCGTTGCAGCTGAAACCGCCAATGCCGTTCGGCCACCCAACCAACGTCGCCACCGCCACCAAGGGCCAACACTACATGGGGATTGATTCCCACCTACCCTGGAAGCAAGGATGAGGAAGAGAAACTCCCACCAGCCTATCCCCAGCCAGCTGGCTTCCGCCTCCCGTCGATCGAACTCCGGGACAACATCATCCGACTGGTCGTTGATGAAAGAATCGGTGGGAAGGTACTGCTGACTTTAAGTGTTATTATACTATTTTCCTTCATCGAAGCAATTCTTTGGTGTTGTGAGTTGAAGCTTCAAGGTGTGTGCTATCAGGGGATGCTAAGGTGGTCGTTCAGAAGGCTCTTTTTGCGAGTGCACAAGATAGTAGGGGCGGGGTTGTGCTCAGGGAGGTTCAGGATCAGCTTTCGGGTCAGGCAGATGGTGTAGTCCAATTTGTCGATAGTGAGAGCAATAGGGTAGCTCATATGGTGGCTCAAATAAATGTCATTTCTTTGTTTCCTGCTTTTGTTGGTGGTTTTGATTTTTGCGATTGGCTCCGTTCGAAGTTATAAATGTTGTGATCTCATTGTTTCTTGGTAATGCAAACTATCTTTTTTGAAAGGAAGAAAAAACCAATAGTACCCCTTATGTATAAAAAAGAACGAATAATACTTCTAGTCAGCCATCTCATTGAATACAAAGCCATGTCCATTAACCCGCCAACAGAACCTCGACAACCCACACTCCCACTTACTACATGCACATTTAAAATCATGCCTAAAGTGGTCAACCCAAATAACCATAATGGCAGAGAGAGATTCAACAACCGCCGGCCGATGGATCCTCCCATCCCTTCCTCGATAGCTTCCGGCGCACAACCACCTGGCCGTCCACCAGAAATTGCTTTCCCTCCACTTCCAGTTTCCACTCGTCCCGCTCCAACAGAAATCTTTGATACAGAGATGTCTGGTTGCGACTCCACCCCCTTGCCTCATTCTCCTCCCAGACCTGCCATTTCTTACAAGCGCATCGTTGAATTAGGGCAAGCAGCTGCAACGACTGCTTCGCCAAATGAATTTACTATCTTACCTACTGATGTCGTTGTCGGAGTTCGAGAAGGATCCCCAGACTTTCAACTGTCCGAGCGCTATGATCAACATCTTTGCTCGCCGTGGCAGAACACAGTTGTGATAAGACTGTTGGGTCGCTCAATTGGGTACTCCGCTCTCTGCCAAAAGCTCAAGTATCTCTGGAAGCCAACCGGACCACTGCAAATTGTCGATTTGGATCAAGGAGGATTCATGGTGAAATTCTCAAATACTCAAGACTTCACAACGGCCATCACTGGAGGACCTTGGATCATCCACGACCATTATTTGGTGGTCCATGAATGGACACCTTCATTCAGAGTCGATGAACAGCTCCCCCCGACCGTGGTGGCGTGGGTACGCTTCCCAGGATTCCCCGTCCAATACTACCATTCGCATCTCCTCAAAACCATAGGGAATTCACTTGGGCGTACCATTCGAATCGATTACAACACGGAGGCTGCACAACGAGGCAAATTTGCAAGAATTGCGGTGGAATTAGATGTGTCAAAGCCACTTGCTCTCAAATTTCTCCTAAATGGAAAATGGCAAAAGATACTATATGAGAATATACCCCTCATCTGCTTCTCATGTGGTAAGATTGGCCATGAAAAGAGTCGTTGTGTGGACTCCCAAATCTTTCAATCCCCTGCTGCAACGATGATTCCCTTAACTGCGGCAACACCTCCCGAGGAACTCACCGGTTATGGACCATGGATGCAAGTGAATCGAAGGTCATCTCGCCGTCCGAATGCATCACACCAGCAGAAGGCTGCTGCTCGCTCGCCGGCATCCAATTCGACCGGCAATACCTCGCCACCGCCGGAGAAACCGACAGCTAGAAGCGACACAACCACCCCTCCAACCGCCTCATTAAAGGATCCCCATGCAACCCAATTGAAGACTGTTGCGGTGTCAGACGCCCCATCCCGCCACCATAAATCTCTGCCTTCTTCCGCTTCGATCGATGCCCAGATCCAGAACAGAGAGGGAGCTGCCAGGCGTATTAACGATGTGCATGAGGGGGGATTTAATTCACAAGCAATCAACAACTACCAACCGACATCATCTGGGCGAAGTATGGGAGGGTCTTCAGATGACAAAAAATCAAAGCAAAATCTTCCCTTGGCGCACAGAATTGAAGACGGCATGGTGATGGCAGGGACGCTACGTACTGAGTTGGATAAGAAGAAGAACAATATTTTTTTGAAGGAGAAGCACCCCTCGGTAACAGAGGGGAGGGCGCCGGCACCCATTTCTGATGGGCTTTTGGGAAAAGCTCCTCTTAACCCTGTGGGCCTCTCTACAATGTCTGGGCCCAACGCTCCATCTACATCCAAAGAAGAGTTCGGGCCAAGCCATACATCCAGCTCCACTAACTCTTCCGTTCAAACTATCGTTACCCCGCCGGTTCGCACAATTACAGGTCCAAATGGAACTACAATTCACATAATCGAAGTGCAACCGCTAGAAGCTCGGACTTCGAACAAAGGAAGCCCGTCAATAACGGAGAGAATGAAGAAGGTACGGAGCAGTAACCAACATCAGAAGCAGGGAATCTCACTGAAGAACAACGACAACAAAAAACCCATTTTGGGTTTGGTGACGAAGAAGAAAAAGCATACTAAAGGTATGGAGCAATCTATCCCCATAACCCTTCAAGACTTAGAAGTGTTAAATGCCAACTTCATCAACAAGCACACGATGAACCATGCTCTATCAGAGGAAGGGGTTGAATCATCTATAGCTATAAACCCCGATCCAACGAACGCTTAAAGAGTCATCCCGACGGATGCATGAACTGTTTCTCTATGATTTTTCCTTTGTCCTTTGGTCTCCATGTCAATTCTTGGTATTTAGAGTTTTCTCACAAAAGTCATTTTGTTTGAGCGGTTCGTCGCTTATTGTATTTTCTTTTTGCGGGTGTGAAGTTCCTATCTTCTCACCTTTTTTGTCTGAGCACCACTCTTTATTGTAACTCTTTCTTGGCTTCGGCCTCCAACGAATCAAAAAAAAAAAAAAAAAACCATAATGGCCTATCAGCTTTCCACCATTATTTCCCAGCGCCATGTTCATATAATTACTAATAATTCAGCAATATATGCACTCTGCTCTCTTCTCTGCTGCCAATCTTGGTAAATGCGAAACAATCAACTCTCTGCCAACAGAATGCCGCCCACCAAATTAAATCATGGACGTTCAATACAGAGCAATTTCCTCACCGCCGACTGGCTGGCCGTTGTACCGGCATGGAACGCCCGAATCTCCGCCCAAATTCTCAGTTTCACCATTAAAATTCATGCTATCACTCTACAAAAAGATTACAGATGAAAGATGCGATAGAAAGCTGTGCAAACAACCTATCTATGAAATTTTTATTTATGATTTTATTTGTTCATTAAAGTGAAAGAGTGTTTTTACGTAGCTCATTGCAAATGTCCTTTCAGAATTTGTAGATTGGAAAATGCTAGTTTTGGGTTTGTGGGATGGAAAATGCTAGTTTTGGGTATATTATTCTTAGTCTACGTGGAAGGACAGGCGAAGTGGGATGGAGTTATATGTCATGAGGTGATGATTGTGGGGAATTATTTGTCCCAATTGGTTATTCATGCAACCTATAGAAAGGTGGTAAGTGCATTTACATTCTTTCGCAGGTGGTGCGAGAAGTTCTTATGGCGAAGCACGACCAGGCTCGTGCATAGGTAGTAGAATTACGAGGTCAAATGCAACAGGCATAGGGGGAGATCTCAGGAGGTGACATACTATTAGAGGGTCCACGAGATATACTTTTAGAGGCTGAGTTAGACGAGGCACGCATCCTGAGATAGACGAATACCCGAGTCAGGGCAATTTCATCCGACAAGGCGGTGATCCAACACAACACCAACCAAACTAAGCCTTTTAATGCAACACCGCTGTTTGGCACATATTCTTCGACCTAATCCTTTCTTCCTGCCATGGATAGCCCGGTTCCGATAGAGCTAGCGGTATCAGCTGAACACACTTGGTTGAGTATGATGAAATACTTGGTTCTAATCCTCACATGCGAGATAGCGTAGCTTTTAGCGGTAGCCAAATTTTTTCTGTATAGGTAGTATCTTACTCCGCGTATGTATTCGGGTATATCACTTATGCATGGGCGGAGCCAACATGATTTGAACTTCCCGGGGGGGGGGGGGGTTAGATTACTAACGGAAAAGGGTGAACTATATGAACAAGTGATTAAATTATATTAACAAAATATAATTCTTATAGTATTATGTTCCAAACAAGTTATTAAATTATATGAACAAAAAATAAATTATGCAAGATACTACCCAACCAGACACCAGGGTATGACACTTTACCAAGAATGTTTAGTATTCAGTTAAAATAGGATATCACTTGGCATTAGAAGGAATTCTGGCTCCAATGAGAAAATCACTCGTCCAAATCATTGATCCGCCACTATGAAAGAAAACTTGGATCATCCAAACTCCTCCCAAGCTAAGATTTTTCATCTAGTAATGTCTTAGAGTGGGCCTTGCGACATCAGTGGCACTCAGGTCTCCTGCAGTTAATTGCCTGAGACGTTGTCCTATTTGTTGGAGGTTCAGAGAGAGTTTAGAACATTTGTTCTTTACATGCCCCCTTGCCATCCAACTATGGTCTTTTTTGGGATTAGACGATGTACGTACTTCGGCCCCAATTATAAATTTCAGTATGTGGTGACGGCAATTTATGCTAGATCAGCATCCCCAAACCCATATTCTCCAGGTAGTATGCCTCTTATGGAGAATATGGAAATCTAGAAATACAGTGGTATTTGAAAATACCCAACCTCATGTCCATTCGCTTGCCCGCCAATACTCTTTTCAGTTCCGTAAAGTGCTCTCATCCTCGTTTCCTGCCCCGTCTCTCCTGCCCCGCGTGCCTGCGACTGCTTCCCCCTGTTGGCTACCCCCACCTCTAGACCATTTGAAAATCAACTTCGATGCAGCCGTCTAAGCCTCTCGTTGCTCTTCTGGCCTAGTGGTTCGTGGCTCGGACAAGCATGTGCTCCTCGCCGTCGGTGTTCAGCATAAGGGTATTTCTGACCTGTACATTGCAGAACTCCTTGCAGCCAGGAAGGTGCTCTCGCTTGCAACTTCTAGAAGTTTGGCTCGTGTCATCTTTGAAGGCGATGCAGAAGTGGTCATCCAGCTCAAGCTCGGTGTGGTGGAGGACTCATCTGGTGGTCCGCTGCTTAGAGATTGTCATTATCTTCTTCAGTCTTTTCCCCTTTGTATAGATTGTAGAGCTGTTCCGCGGACAGCCAACTGGGCTGCTCATAGAGTTGCGCGTAAAGCCTTGTTGTTGTCCCGGTTAGAGTTAGCTTCTTTTGATTTTGTTGGGTGGCTAGCTAGTGGGATAGGAAGGGATCGTGGGTAGTGTTTTCTCTAACTATTGTCTTGGCATTTCTCGGAAAAAAATGATTGAACTTATAAGGAAATATAAAAATAAGTAAAGTAAACAAAAAACCGAAAGTATCAAGGAAATATATTCCCTAGGTAACTTGTGATCAATGAGAGAACTTTTGTTTGAAAGAAAAATTAAAAATGGAGAGAAAATTAAAATATAAGTAACTTGTTGTATGCGAGATTTTTGTTTTTATACGTAAATTTTCAAATTTCATAGAAAATTATACGTAGGTTTAAAACTCTGGGGGCGGGGGTTACTGAGCTTCGCCCCTACACTTATGTATATATAGCAGTTTGCCATAGATATGTAGTCGGGTATTTTCCTGTACATATATTAGTTAGTCATATATATGTAGCCGTGCATTTTGCGTTGTACATTTTAGTGGCTTTTAATAAAACTAGGTGGCGACGTATCACCTTTTTATTTCAAACCTTCTATACATGTCACAACAACACGTAATACATGTTATGGCATATCACAACAACACGTAATACATGTTATGGCATATACTATGTATGTACGTATTATGGCATATTCAGTACATATTATGGCGTAAAGTACCTTCGAAGGTGCTTGGCAAATGAAGCCTAACATCCATACAAGACAAAGGCCTCCTGTGCGCGAGGTGCAGCCGATTGATGTGTGGCATGCGACTTTCCCTTTGAAGTACCACCACAATCCCACACCGAGTACTTGCCATGACGCCACATCCTCGAGTACTCACCACGACCCCACATCCTTGAGTACTAGGGGTAGGCATACAATTCAGTAAAACCGAACAGAAACCAAATTAATGTTATTCGGTTCGGAATTCGGAAGAGAAAAGTGCATATTTCATAAATCAGGGTCCTTTCGACCGAACCGAATTCCGAACCGAAAAACTGAATTATTATAATTGCAAGCTCCAAATGGTGGATTTTTATGTTTCTACTTATTATGAGACTTAAATATTTGAATCATGTTAGTGTTTTATGACTTATGTGTTGAAATTTTTGATTTCATCATTGATGATGCATATTTATTGTTTACATTAGGGGTGAAAAATAATTTTAAAAAAGAGAAGATACAAGCTAACCTCACAAGTTAGGTTTTGTATGAAAAATCGAACCGAATCAAATTACAATTTGGTTTGAACCGACCGAACCGAATTATAATTCGGTTCGAATTTGGTTTGAGGTTTGATAGAATTCGGGGACCCGGTATGCATAATTTCGATTCGGTTTGAACCGAACCGAACCGACCGAATGCCCACCACTATTGAGTACTCAAGAGACCCCTCCTCAAGGATGGCAAGTGCCTATTAGTCTCTCTTCATCCCAATGGACTACTACTCCCCATTGTTAGAGTGCGGATGTTCCTCGCTTGACCATGGAAGAGCCACCTAGCACGGATAGGAGTCGTTATACCACTGATGAGCACCCTAGCATACCTTCCACCACGTCCTCCCATTGCTACACAATTGCCCATTGAATGAAGAAGAACAAAAGACGAGATCCACGGGGCGAACGAGGACATGGAGGCGAGCAAAGAGATGGTGTTGGACAAGGAGATGGTGGAGAAGTGGCATGAGGGTCCCTCAAGTTCTTAGTTGGTGTTTATTTTTATTTGATGTTTAAGCTAGACTTTCTTGACCAAATCAGACAATATGGTGTGTTTATTTTCATTTGATGAACAATGTTAGACTTTTTTTAGCAAACCGACAATGTGGTGTGTTTCTTTTTATTTGATGTTTAAGTTAGATTTTATTGAGCAAACCGATTGTAAATGTGTGTTTCTTTTCATTTGATCTTTAAGTTATTTAAATTTTGTTAAATAACCGCATGGGGCAGCTACAATTTTGTATTTGACCTAGATAAACCGCAGGACCCCCCTGGAGTTCTATGTCAACAAATCAAACTGCCAAGGGCAGTGGTGGTTCTTTTTTTTCGAGATATTACTATTGGGGTGTCCCGCGATTTTATCTAGGTCAGCCAGAAAACCGCAGCTGCCCCCAGCGGTTGTTAACAAAATTTAGACCACACCACCCCTGCGGTCCTTTTGTAAACCGCCACAGGTGGTGTAGATGAATTTTTTTTTGAAAGGGTGGTATTTTTTAGTTTTTGGGTGGTATATTGGGAAAAATTCCGAGCAATTGGGGAAAGTGAAGAGCTTTCCAATATAGGTTGAGAATCTGGAGACAAAGTTGGGTTGTTGATTAGATTTGTAAATAGGCAGAGCTTTCTAACATAGGTTGAGAACCTGGAAATTCTTGAGTTGGACAAGATGATTGAGGATAGTGCCATTGAAGACATTGTTGGATAGATTGAGGATTCAGATGTCGGAAACGACAAAGAGGTGCATTGGTATAGGGTTAGTGAACTAACTGGCAGCGAGAGAGAAGTTCAAGAGGTACCAAAGGTTGAGGTCGGAGAGTGCGAGACAGGTCATGAGAAGCAGATCCCCTTCGTAACCTTATGGTCAATAATCATGCATAATCTATTATATCAGCGTCACATCATCAATAATTAAAGGCTTTTAACCTTTTTCCCTCTAAATTTTAACGGGCTATATCTCTTTCATTTTAGGTCGGAATTTAATTTTTTGCGCAGATAAATCAGATTAACTTTACTATTCAAAATGATATCCACTTTGATATATTTTTGGAATAAAAAATATTGAGACATTTAGTACCAGTCTATACCATGATGGTATTTTTTGGTATTACATAAGAGTATACCACGTGGTGTGGAAGTGTATCATGATGGTATCACTAGTATGAACATAACATAGTGTTGGGGCTCCTAGCTACATTAGCGCTCCTAACATTATATGAATGCTTACCTATCACTAAGTATCACGATAGCATCATAACATGGGACTAGGGGGAATATCATCCGATTGATATTTTCTCAATTGAATTCACAATTGGTTTAGTTGCTTGCTTGTTAGTTTTAATAGCTTTAACCACAATCCGATCATTAGATAACGAGTAGACGACTGAGGTAAGAGTAAATAGTTCGTCCGGGTTGATATTTGAAATAATTATCATATCCTACACCCGCTTATAGGTTGCACTTGGTTTAGGATTGGGTTAGGTGGGTGACCAATGAGTGCGGTTGGTTGTGGTTAACTCGCAACATCAATTCTTCAACTAGCCATTAAGAAACCTGACTAACATTTATAATAATTTTCTCGCAAAGTAGTATGACTATAGCATAGAGAAAACTGCCACATTTTGCAACTTCGATACAATTAATAGTTTATAATTTACATCTCAAATACCTAATGAACATTACACAACATTGTAACAAATAATAGTAGTCCAAAAACAATTACTCTTCGTCTTTAGAAGTCGATGGTCGGTGTGTAGAATGATTATGAAATATGACGAATATTTGATAGTATAAACAAGAAACAAATTTTTGTCATGTGAAAATAAGGTGTGGGTCGGCTTCCACCTAGGCAAAAAACGTGAGTGCTTAGCGCAAAAGGTTGCTTTATTTACTGAAAAATAGAAGGGGCCCCAAGCTCGAGCTCATCCTAAACTACATTCTACAAGAAATATAAAGCGTGGCGCGCGGTTCTTAAGATTCTAAAAAGTTGTTGCTATCAATCTGTCAATGTCCGGATCTGGCTCCAGGATAGAGAACAGATAGGCTCTTCCGTCTGTTGTCACAAGTCTTTCGCTCCTATCTTTCGACCACGAGGAGTCGACTAATCCACCGGTACAATGAAGCATTCAAAATGATCCCCATTATTCGTGAACGGAGACCCGCAATCCACCCACCACTCACTCAAATAAGCGCGGGTAGGAAATTTATCAATCCACAATCCACCCATATCACCCACCTGCTACGGACTACGATTAATATTCTTTGCAGGTGGATCGATACCAAACCGAGACTGAGCACACCCACGTACCCACCTAATTGATGAAAATGTTGGATTTCAAGTACATATATTATCCCGTGTTAGAAATATATTAGGAATAATCTTATATTTCCTTGTCCTTCTAGTATAGTTCTTAGTATTTCCGTGTCTTTCTAGTATTACAATTATTGTGGTTCTCTTACTTAGGGGTCGTTTGCTTCAAGGATTTGGTACATGGATTTGGTACCAAAAAACCAACTACCAAGGATTTAGGTACAATCCTTTGTTTGCTTGCACCTTTTTTGGAGACCAAATTCGTGGGGCCCACGGATTTTAAGGGTCCAAATCCGTGGACCCCACGGACTTATAAATCCCACATGTTGATGTGGGATTTGGAATATGACATAAATCCTTGATGAGATTTTACCCATATACCCTCATGCACTTTTAATATTCCAAGGTTGTCCTCAAATTTAACTATTATATATTATAATTAACAATAAATGAATAATATAAACGCTCAATTAATGTGCAAACATGAGTTAGATTTTTTATATCATTTCTTGTGTTCTAGTTTTCTTTGACCTTTTCATGGAACGTGTAATTCTTTGTTCTCCCGATTCTAATATGTGTTGTTTGAAAAGGAGGACAAAGAATTGATAATTGATTATGTTATGTTAAAAGTTAAAACGGAATTTTCTCGTTTATTATTATTGTCCATGTGGCAACATTATGCTTATTAGTATGTATTGTCCTTGTTTTGTGTACATATCATAAACATGTCAAACATATAGAAAATGATAGTAAGGTAATTTTGAAGTTTTGTCCTTGTTTTGTGTACATATCATAAACATGTCAAACATATAGAAAAGGGCAGTAATGTAATTTTTGACTTCAAGTAGTAAATCTCACACCTTTAAATCCATGATAAAAACATCCCAACAAACAAAGGATTGTTACAAATCCATGATGCCTCAAATCCTTGATAAATCCTTGGGTTTTTAAATTACAAAACCCTCATTTTTAAATCCATGAAGCAAACGACCCCTTATTCTCCAAGTCTTGTAGTCTATATAAACTCCTTATCATAATAATACAAGTTACTATGTATAAAACTCCTATATGGTATCAGAGCTTTTGTTGAACAGCCTATCAATCCAGAAACCCTAAAAGTTTTGTTTGTTTTTCAGCCATACCATGAGTCATCACTCACCCGGGTGCTTTTTCCTTTCCGCCAATTAATCCCCTTGCATTCCCATTCCCAGTTTACAACTATCATCTTCTTTTACTTTGTTTATTTTTTATTTTTGTTTTCCCGTAGCCCTAGTTGTTCCATTCCTCATTAAAAATAAACCCTCTTTGCCAATACTAATCTTTCCATGTCTCTCGCGTGTCCCCTGCCGTAACAATTCAAGCTTCCGATTGCCACTCTCCCAAAAGCATTCCTTTATTCGATATCATCGTCGTTATCTTTTGTTGTGGATTCTGCTAATTTTTAGTGCTTTGTCCGTCGTTCCCTGCCGCCTTGTCCTTGGAGATCAAGATTTGATTTTTATAGATGATGTTATTGTTCTTATCTTATTTTCAAATTGTTGCAGAATTATATGGCGGAGCCACGGTCACCCTTCAACCATCTCTTCTTCACGTGTAGGGAACGAAGAAAGCTTCTCCAACAATGGTCATTCAGATGAATCAGTTGTGTCCTACACCAATTAATTAATCTCGTTTCTGGTCAACTTTTGACGGCGTGTGAGTTTCGTTGCAATATGAATTGCAAGTTTGATGATTTCTTCTTCTCCAAGACGATGGTTAGTTGGTTTCACTTTTCAAGCACGAGAGTTCGACGAGTTCGCATCATATTCTACACCATCACATTGTGGGGGCGTGTTCTTCAAGATTGGGGTATTTTGGTCAAGATTGATGTTGTTTTTCGCACCATCATCTTGCGGGGTGTGTTAGAGATAGATTAGGAATAATCTTATATTTTCTTGTCCTTCTAGTATAGTTTTTAGTATTTCCATGTCCTTCTAGCATTACAATTATTGTGGTTCTCTTACTAAAAGTTACTATTCATAAAACTCCTATGTAGTTTTATATAAACCCCTCTGTAGTCTATATAAACCCCTCTGTAGTTTCATAATAATAAAAGTTACTATTCATAAAACTCCTATGTCCCGCCCAGAAAAATGTGAAAACAAAACCCAATGTGATGCATATTTCATAAATACTAAGATTCCGGGAACAAACACAATCAACAAGTGCAGTTTCTTGATTAACACTTTACTTCCCTGATCTAGTAAACTGCAATGAAAATGAACAGAGGGGCTACCCATATTACATGCATCCTACCATTAACCTTTCGCAGCACCGTTGCTGCCGCCTGACGTTAGTTGCACGCTTGGGTTAAGTTTTTTTTTAAGGGTTCTCTAGGATCTAGAGGCTTTGATACCATAACAACAAAGATGAGTTGTGGAAAATGAAACTCTCGAACCCTTATGTTTTCTCATTCATCCTTTGGTTTAGATAGTCCAAGAGTGGCACTACATAACAGAGGTGTGCCGCCTTGCTTTTGGAGAACAAAGATAAAACATAACTAAAACGAAAATCTAAAGATAACATTGATGATGATAACTTTCTCTAAACGTAGTCGATCCACTTTGACATTCATGTTCGCCGGTTTGAGTCTTGACGATCTTTTAATATCTCCTGTTATGGGTTTCCAGTTCCAACCATCGCAGGAGCAAATCCCAACCAGAACAGGATAGATGGTGAAGTCGACGCTGAAGGCTGTAGAGGCAAGGGCGGCAGGCACTTGAACTGTAACAACCTTGCCACCGAGTAATGAGGAAACGTGACTGCCAGTTTGATGAAGCCATCGCTGATGCATGAGCTAATTGACCAAACCCTTTGTAGTACTTCTGCAGATACAGAGATTTGCGTTGGATGACATGTAGAAACAAATTTTGCTCTGCATATACATGCCAATGTTCCATCTATAAACAAGAGAAATCATGGGATTTTGGTCTCCATGTTCACTTACCGAAGTTGGCTCCTGGATTCTTCTCCTTCGGCAGTTGCAAGTTGTGGTGTTCTTGTAAGCCGTGGATGATGCGCGAGCTGATCAATACTGTGGATGATCAAATTGCATCCTAGTTCCTATTCGTTGTCCACTTAACCCCAAAAACAGGTCAGGAAAATGTCGCTTAGGAGCGTGGTGGACTGGAGAGGAGAGTCAGTCAACCATAGTCGAAATGTCAAGAGGAATTATTACAGTCAAGTGTAATGGATGACTAGGGAGGAGAATACCATACATGCATGATGCATCCATGCTGATCCTACCTAGCTCATATTGTCAAACCAAACCAAAAATGGGTTAGAAAAATGTAATTAAACTATCGACCAACTGGAGACTCAAGCTAAGCCATATTCTCAAATCCCACTATACTCACACTAGATAATTTAATTGTTGAAAAATTACATATAAAAGACCATTTACGTTTCTCCACAAAACTTTTGCTGCAAAGAAATTAGACAAAGAAAATCGGAATTAGCTACGACCCACCGTTGTTCTTGTTTGGATGAAGTAAATTTATGCATTACATTGACATTGTAAAAGTTGTATGCAGTCTGCACTTCTCCAAATCGCTTTGGAGGCTGGAAATTTGAAACGGGGTTGGCAGTTTTGGTTTTCTGCTATCTTAAAATATATTAAAGGGCTTGTAAAAAAAAATAAAAATATTAAAGGGGTTTGAGAAAATCACCCTATCCACGTCAGCATTGGAGAGCTCTCCTCAATTTTCGGAATTAGGGTTTTTTTCTCTCTTTTTTTTCTCGTGTTTTTTTTTGTTAAGATGCGGTTACCACCAATAATAATTAAATTATTGTTAAACAACGTGACGCTTCTATTATTCAAACTAAAACATTTTAATTAGAATTTTTTCCTTTTGCTAAGAAACGGTTACCACCAATAATTCTTTTGTTAACCAACGTGACTCTTATATTTTTATTTTTAATAACCCTTCTATTATTCAAACTAAAAAATTTGTATTTTTGTATTTTTGTAATTTTCCCTGCCTTCTGCTAAGAACAGTTACCCGCTATTATTTTTTAATCAAGTTTATCCTTCTACTCTTCACAGTTTAATTAATGAATTTGAAAAATAAATTGGGGAACCAAATGTTCATCTACAGATCTTTTGGGAACATGTGGCTTTATTAATTAGGCTTTCCATGATAAATTTTGAAGATGGCTTCTTAAGCCATTTTTAACCCGATTTTTGCTTTCATGTTTAATATTATCTTTTTAATAAGAATTTTATATTAATAATAACATATATACAATATATAATTTTATTCTATAAATTTTATAGATTTCAAATACAACATAAAATATTATAATTTTGATTTAGACTCAATAAGCCTCTTTAAAACATACATACAAGTAAGAAAGACGACAAAATTTCATTCTTGACTTCAACTGAATAAATGTTGTGAAACATTTTTAATTCATGATCACATATATTTATAGATTTAATTGTAAAAATATAAATACTACCTGCCCAAAGGGCAGGGTCTATGCTAGTTATATATACGGTAGATTCTAAAACTACTTTAATATTTATTAAGATTTGTTGTAACTTGTGATTTGTTTTTGTAATATTTATTGGATGATTTATGTGATTTGTGGTTTGTTTTATCGAACTTGTGGTATGTTTCATTAGACTTATGGTCTGTTTTATAAATTTGTGGTGTACTTCATCAGATTTGTGTATGATTTATGAATCTTGTGGTATGTTTTGTGAAATTTGTGGTCTTATTTTATAAACTTGCAGTCTACTTCAAGAAATTTGCGGTGTGCTTAATAAACTTGCGGTCTACTTTATGAGACTTGTGATATGCTTCTCTTTTCTCATTCTCACTTGTGGTATGTTTTGATAAACTTGTAGTATGTTTTAATGAACTTGTGGTATGCTTTGATAAACTTGTGATATGCTTCATTTTCCTCTTCCCTCCTTCCCAATTGTGATATGCTTTGATAAATTTGTGGTATGCTTTTAGCAACTTGTGATATACTTATCCTTACCCTTCCTCCTTCATATTCTACGTTGTTTTCACTTTTCGTGGAGGTTCACATGAAAATAACAATTTAGTACCTAAATTTAGTGTTTAAAATTATGTTTTTTTACAAATAAGTCTTGAAAATATTGATGAAAAAATTACATTTTAGTACCTTATTTCTTTCGTACATTTTGATACATGAACTTTTAAAAATTTATAAATCGGTCAAATATTATTGTGTGCTTTAAGAAACTTGTGGTATGTTTTATTGAACTTGAGGTATGCTTTAATAAATTTGTGGTGTGATTTATAAAAATTGTGATATGCTTACTTGTGGTGTGCTTCATGGGACTTATAGTTTGCTTCCTGAGTTTGTGGTTTAGTTTATTATTTTTGTGGTATGGTGAAGTTGTGGAATTCTTTCTAGGGTTTGTGGTGTTTTGTTGTATTGTTTCTAGTGTGTTGTGGCATGTGTTTGATGGTCTCCTACCCACCCACTTCCCAATTAATGCACCCCTTCTCCAAGTTAACGAAATTGAATTTTCCTTTCTTTTTAGTTTTTAATTAAGGCAAAATACACTTCCATATCCACAACTATCAGGTTTGTGACAAATATATCCACATCTATCGAAATACACGAAATACCCATTTCCGTCCACTCCATTAACGGTGTCAGTTAACAGAGTGACTGGACTAACAGGGAATGCTTAGTTGGCGATATTTGTCCCCACGAATCCACGTGGATTAAAAAAAATATAAAACATAAAATGACTAATAATTGCGACATTGGTTTCGCCCAAATCTTCCTTCCCAATATTTGCTTTCTTCTCAAACTCTCCTGATTCGTCACTGCAGCCATGGAAAATCAACCAGCGAAGAAGCTGCGAGAGAACAACAACCATGAAGTGATGAAGAACAAGCAACCGATGGCTCTCTTGCTCTTGGGTTCGCCGTCACTGTCGATCTCGGTCATATTCGAAAGTGGAGGAGGAAGATTTGGCAGTCTACGTTGTGGTGGTCGACTCCCTCCTACTCGCGGCGACGGACTGAGAAGGAAGAAGCGATTTGTGACGGCGACAGTGGTTTCCAGCAAGTCTTCTTCGCTTCCTGAATTTGATTCCACCCATTAAATTGGCTTTTGGGAATCTCTGGTTTTTATTAGGTTTTCAGCTGCATCAATTCAATTTGATTTTTGGAATCCCTAATTTAGATTATTTCTTTCTTTTTCTCCTTGTTCGAGCCTCCAACATCACTGGACATCAATATACCCTCTAGCAAATCTTCACAAGCATGGCGTTCGCTCCAGCAACTCCGCCGACAAAGCCACCGCCGTGGCGTGGACACGAAGAACCCAAAGTAGGCTCGTGGTAAAGAAGAATCGAATCTGTTCCCTCCGTCGACGCTGACGTGCATAATGGTGGGTTGGTTCTGATCGGTGAATGTCACGCAGCTAACGAGTATGATGAACCCTAATTTTTTTTAGATTGGGGAAAGGGGGAAGAGCCCGACGGGGTTAAATAAGGGAAGTGGGTTCACGGAGATCTGGCTGTACGGAGATGGGTGCGAGCTTCGATGGCTGGACGGCGACTCAACAACGGCAAATGTATCGATGGTGGCGCAGCGCTTACAATTTTTTTTATTTTTCTTTGGATGCAGTGGGAGTTGGCAGAGATGAATCGATGGCGGAGGGCGGCCGGGGGGTGGGTGGGTTTGGAATGGCGGTGGAAGAGGGAGGAGGGGCAGAGATGGGAGGAAGTTGAGGGGGTGGGTGGAATGGTCGTGGAAGAGGGAGGAGGGGTGGAGATGGGTGGAAGAGGGATGAGGGGCGGAGGTGGGAGGAAGGGGAAGGGTCTGTGGCAGAGAAGCAATTTTTTATTTTTTATTAATTTTTTATCAATAAATATTTATAAGTAAATATGACGTGTCACTTGGTGCTGACTTGTCGATGATGTGTGCGCTGAAATGGCGTCCTAATCAGCATATTGCTAACAGATCTGACGGCATCACTAACACCGTTATAGTTTCAAACGGAAGTGGATAGATTTGTCACACAACCTTCCGATTTTTGGATATTTCGTGTATTTTGATAGTTGTGGATATATTTGTCACAAACGTAATAGTTGTGGATATACAACTGTATTTTGCCTTTAATTAATGACAAGCTTGCCTCTAGTGGGCTTTTCCATGTTTCCATTAGTTGGAACTAGTGTTATCATCATGTTAACAAAAAAAAGTGTTAGCACCCTCAGTGGAGGATCTATAGAGGTTTAGGGTTGTCCTGGGACACCCCTAAAATTTGAAAAAATAATTATCCAATCACCGATGGTAGTTTGCATATGGCTAAGTGGTAGCGGACCACCCTTAAAATTTGGAAAAAAGGGATTATCCAACCTCCTGTAGTTGATTGTGTATGGGTACAAATAATATTTAAGTGGTATTCTATGTGATTTGGAACTTGGGACACTGCCATTATTAGTAAACATATTTTCAATTAAACTACAACTCATTTGTTATTGTGTTTTTTTTTTTAATATTTGTTGTTGTGTTTTTGATCCAAAGGTAATAGTAAAAAGACTATTCCTATTCTCAATTGTTCTCAAAACTTAATTATTGACCTAATTACGGGCTATCTTTGTCTAGTAGAATATATCGAGAGAGATTTGTTGAGTAGTATAAACACCCAATTTTACCATTTTTTCATAATACAAAACATAATGTGAAATTTTGTTGTAATTTTTACTGATAAAATATTTTCTTATTTAATAATAATTTAATTTAATCTTTAAGAGATGACACTCATATGTAAAATTCCTTAAGCATCCTAATCTTTTCTTGGTCAATCAAATAGTTTCTATGTGAGGGTAATCATGTAGTTAAGTTCATTATCAGGGGCCTTAATGTTATAAAGCAGCATTGTTGATTGTTCACCTTTTTTCCTCCTCCTCTCTTCACCTCTTCCGTGAATTTAACGGATCACTTTTTGTTTTGCCTCTTCTTCACTCAACGCCATTAACGCAGGGCATTTAGTGCTTGGATCCCCCAATCGAAAACCCTAACTCCGGCGGAATTTTTGACTCCCGCGGTGATCTGATCAGGTCATATTCCTTCATCAATAATCATTCGATTTCTCTCTTCTTTAATCCAACAAGTAACTTGTCTTCGTTTTGCCTTTGAAATTCTGGATTCTCAACGAGTTCGCATTGGGTTTCCAGATGATCGGCCGGCAGTTTTAATGGCTGCCCCTCCTTGAAAACTTATGGTGGTGGTTCTGTCTGAAAATTATGTTTCTGAACTAGTATAGTAGTTGCGTACAAGTGGGAAGCTGCTCCGTTAAGTGGATACTTGCTTTCGTTTTCTTATTCTTCTGGAGAACAGGCGAACAGGGAAAGTTGTTGCCATATGATTTTCTCCAAGTATCCTGGACTGAAGCGATTTTTCTTTCCAATTCACAGTGTTCAAACTCTTGGATGATTGAGCATTTATTTGCCGAGCTTACCGTGGGTAGCTTGTCAATGGAAATGGATCATTGAGCTCGCGGGGAACTGATGGCAAGGGATCACCATCTGCTCCTTATGATGCACCAGAAATCGTTCAACTTCTTTTAAAACAATCTTGGGAAGCATGAACATAGTCAAGGGTGTGGCTGACCTTATCCGAAGAACATCTAATATCCAAACTGGAGAATCTAGTTCTCGCTCAACAACAGAGAAGTTTCCAGCACCGGCTCCTAAAATCTGCTTCAGGTTAGTGCTCTTGTCACATGGAAGTTAACACTATCCTGAAGCTTCCTGATTGCAAAACTTTCGCTTTTCCCTCTCTACCTGACATAATAGTAGTTACGAAAGTGATTCAATATTTGTGTTCTTTCTGATCGTCGTATTTTCCTCTTATTCATGAGGTACTTGGAATTTGGGTTGGGTGCATTAAATGTACTAGGGTTAGGGAGTTGGAATCCTTGGAAGCTAGGTTGAGAGGGTGTTTTCTTTTTGAACAAGCTCTTTGTCCGTCATAACTGGGAGGGTTAGGAAGTTGGAATTCTTGAAAGCTATGTGGTGCCAAATCTGGTTGCTTTCCTTAGGAGTAGAATGGAAGGACATATGAACATTTGGTGGGGCTTGTAGAAGAAATGCTATTTCCGGGAAACAATAAGGAATTTCTGAAGCGGCTAGAGTGGAAAGGGCACATCAATGTAAGGTTTTACATAGACTATCAATAAATAACTATACACAGACACAGTGTCATGGAATTTTCATATTCAGGAAATTAGCAGTTTTTCATAAAATAACATTGCAGCTCTTATCTTCCACAGAACCAAGTCAACCTACTTGCATGCTTTTATATAATCTTACAAGAGAGTTAAATTCAGTTAGAGATTAAACCTGTTCCTCTTCCAAGTTGCAGGAAATGGAAAACATTTACTTATTAAACTAAAACTGCTTATTGTATTTCATTGGACTTAAATATGCGGAAGCATATACCGCAATTGAGTCCTTTCTATGTTGTTAGATAGCTGCTCGAAGTTCTGGAAAATAATGGGAAAGTAGGGCTTTGAAGGGTTGCTCTGCTAATCCAAGAGCAGGACTTTGCTTGAGAATCCCGCAAGAAGGGTTTTGAGAATCCATTCGAAGAAAACAAGTCAAACACTCAATTAAACTCTCTGTCTCTTCCCCAACTGTACACCTCCTAGTCCCGAGTTCATGCATTAGAATACCTGCTGCCGGCAGCAATATCAACAGCAAGCAGTACTTCACTAGAGAATCCTCTTTAGAAGGGGTTTGAGAATCCAATTAAAGTAAATGAAGTCTAAGACCAAATAAACTCTCTGCTCTCGTCTCCAACTATACCTCCCCATCCATTAATGTAATAAAATCCCATCCACCAGCAGCTATATCAGTTGCAAGATCAACACATATCAACCCAATCAACTATTCTGGCTCCACAGATGAATCACTCTTGTAGAATAGATAAAAAAAAATATCCTGCAGTTAGGCTGAGGACAAAACCTGGTTGATTACATTAGGAGTCCGTAAAAGTGGCTGTTGTCTAGAAAACAAAACCATCATGAGGCTGGTTCTAATTTCAATTGGTACAAGTTCGTGGCTCTTAAAAGGAGAAGCAGGGAGGTTGACCAATGGGCATCTGTGATTTAGTTAAGTAACTTTAATCAATCAGTATGTAGTATAATATGATTTGTCACATGATTTGATGAAACTAAAGAAGCCAACTACTGGTGGTTATATTAGCTATGTGATTTATGGTAGGGTGGTGAAGTTTTTAATTCTTGATGCTGCAACTTCCTTAATGGTAGTTATTTCCATTAGTCTTGTTAGAATGATTGAGACTTTGAAGGAAATATCTGGTTTTTACACTGAACTACTGTTTAACTTACTCTTGTTATTTGCCTTTATGCAGTAAGTACCTCTGGTATACTCTGTCCTTACAAATGGGTTTTAGCCATGTGTTGCAAATTCTTATAAACGAGCTCTTGTATCAAATCTTAAGCATGCAAGCCCCTTTCCAATGTGTTTCCTATTGTGGTCTTCCCGGTCAATAATTCGGCAAAATCCCTGTTACATGACCTATGGTCCTCAGCTGACTAACTTCTCCTAGCTGAATGAGTTCTTTTATAACTCTGAAATTACCTGGATTCAGTCTGTCCAAGATTGGTTTTGCAACCCTTGATTCAGTAAGTGGGGAAGTGAGCCTAGTACGAGGGGAATTAGTAATTTGTAAGGTAAAAGAAGTGACAGCAAGAAGGGGTGTGTCGGCTGATTGTGTTCCACATTTAGCAGAGATTTTGGAGGAACCCTGTAAAGGTCCTTTGTGGAAAAAATTACATCATAAGGGGTATGAATCCTCAGTTTTATTCTTTTGACATGAATGCTCAAAATTTAGTATGTTTTTTTTTTTGTGACAAAAGCACAGTACAACGGCTAACAAAGTTGTAAGCCTTCCACAGATGATTAGGTGTATCATTGAACCACAATAGAATTGTATATTATTAAGACAGTTGTCTCTTTCGACATTGCTCTACTTTAAAGTGGTTTTGTTATCAATATAGGTTTCCTGGAAAACAAGGCATAGTCATTTGTTTAGGATGAAGCAAGTTTGGTAGTTACTTAAGTATCAAAAGATATTGACGGTGTTTATTATCGTTACTTAATCAACTGGTTTTCTTTTCCTTCGTCTACAAATTCCCTAATCTCTTAACATGTGAAGTGATTCTACCCAGTTTAGCTTCTTGTCTGTAATTGAACGAAAGAGCAATATTTGTATCAGTTGTATTTCTGACTTTCCGTTCTCTTTCTAGCCTGCCTGCTGTTTTGTATCTTATGGATTTATTGATCACTTTCTGGTTTCCTTTATCTCAAGTAGACTCTCTTAATCTGTTGTTCGCACTACAAATTAACTGAAACTTTATCCTTTGGTCATGTTATAGTGAAGAAGGTGATGAAGCAATTTTGCATACCTTATGGAAGAAACACGAGAGTATAACTGATAAGGTACAGGTTTGAATTCCTAATGTGTTCTTTCTAATCTTTTGATTCAATATTCAGCTGTTTTTTTCTGAAACCGTTTCATTTCCTAGACTGTATTTTTTCTTGTGAAGGTTCCTGTTTGAAAAATGAAAAGTTGAATGCTTAAATGTCAGATAGTGGTTATACTGTCTTTTTGTAGGTGATGTTCACCCCAGGGACTGGAATGTGGATTGAATATCAGTCATCCCGCATAACCACTGGGCTAACTTTTTGGGGTTGAATTTAAATAATATAAATGAGAGATAATTTGTTAAATTATTAAAATTGAGGCATTTGACATTAGTATCTAGCATCTAATTAGATTCACTGAAATCATTATCTAGCAATACAATAGGGATTGTGGGAGAAAGGAGTCATCTCTTCTTTTTCCTCTCGTCCTTTGGCTTGAGTAATTGGTAGACTGTTAATATGGAGGAAGCTTGGATTCATAAAATATATGTACAGAGCTTGTATGGATTGGTGCGGTTCCATCTTGTAGTATCTGGATGTGAAGAGTAAGTCTGGTCTGTGTCATGGTTCCACTCAGTCATATGTTTTGGTAAGAGTGATACAGAAGGAATGTCAATTGATGTATGCTGGTTGTTTGGTCTCTCTTTTCCCATCGGTGTATGCCTTTCTTAGTTCTGACAGTTGTTCATATATCATTCCACATCTTTACTTCTTCTGGTATGATTTTGTCTATTATTCATTGCAATGTTTGTAGGTCGACAAGAGAAAGCTGTTCCATGTTTTCCTCAAGCAATTTGTTGCCGCATTCAAGAACTGGGTACCTGTAAATGCCGGTCAGTTCATAGAGACTACTCCTACAACAAATGCCACAGAGTATCCTCTCCGCTGTGCGGATGTGGTTGTTGGTTGCTTTGCTGGGCACCCTGCTGAGATCATTCTGGCTCTGATTGAGGAGATTGGGCATATAACTACCCTGATTGCAGATTGTAAGTTGATTGTGTAGCTTTCTTATAGTAGTAAAAGACCCATATATAAATTGCTACCGTCATCTGCTAAAGAATTATTTGGATGCCTTCAATGAAGTTCATGAAACTGATAATATTTTGGTTTTGGAGATTTTAATAAAAGCCTCTGTAAAATGGAAAATTTGAAGAGTGCAAGATTTGTCTTTCACGTTCTTAGATAAATTTGTATGCATCCATTTATCAAGATCAGAGATGAAATTGTGACCTGTTTTGCTATGTAGGGCTAGCCAATGGCAGCAAAATAGGATATCTAAAGATTGTCCGGGTTTACTAAGTTTGCTTATTATTTCTCTAATTGTCTGTGGATACTGGAACTAAGGGTCCTTTTAAAAACCAACCCAAAAAATAGCCATTGAGGATCTTCTAGTGAGTGCATGATATTTTGAGACTGTGCTATGGCCTCAACAATCCGTTTTTCAGGAACTTATGCCTATCTCTTATGCATTGCTTAACTGTACCCTAGTAATATCGGATGCTTGAAGCATATTATTCACTTTTCCCTCTCATTGTCACTCCAGTGAATTCCAACGGTACACATGCTGGATTAGACTTATCACAGTCACCAAGTTTGAATGTCTCTGCTGAAGGATTGCCTGTTCTGGATGCATTAACTATAATAACCCGTTCAATGCACAATTGCAGAGTTTTTGGTTGTTATAGTGGTGTCCAAAAGCTAACTGCATTACTGAAAGGTACTCTTATATTTGTGCTTTAATCTTGTCAATCGTATATTTCAGCATATGGACCTTTTGTAATTTCTAACTAAGGTTGACACCCACCCCCTCTCCAAAAAAAAAAAAAAAAAAGGAGCTGTTGTTCAACTAAAAGGAATAGCAGGTGCACTCTCTGGCGAGGAAAATTTGTCTGACCCGATTTCAGAGAAAACTCTACTCCTGCAGCAAATACTTGTTCATGTGATATCGATAATGTGCAACTTTATAGATTTGAACACAAATGCTTATGGAAAAGCTGTGTTTGCACCATCAATTGATGCCTCTACCAGCTCAAAGGTTCTTACTGATTCAAAGATGTATTGGCGTCAGAAGGCAGTTGTTGCTGTCATGGAGGCCGGTGGCCTTAATTGGTTAGTAGGTAAGGTAGGCACTTGTAATTTTTCTGTGCGTACGTCCTTGACTTGTTCAATCTTCTTATGAAGCTGTACCAGTCCCAGACATGTCTTAGCACAAATTTCTGTTGCTATACATTTTTAGATTGATATATAGCCTTAGTAGTTTATTAGGCTTGTCTATATCTGTTGTTTGAATGAATATGATGGATCCCATGAACATGGGTGCTTCGCTATATGCCTATGCAAGAGCGGAAAACCTTAATACTTCCTAACAGGTGCCCATATTTGCTATTTCTTTGATAAAACCCATGGTTGCTGTTGCTTTGCTGTTTGATTATATGTGATGCATCTGCAATTCTCGGAAGGAGCCTGTGACTCTTATGACATGTGAATTTGAACATTGGCTTCTGGACTTGGATGTAATTTACTGTGGAATAGAATGTCAAATTTTCATCTTGGTAGGTATACGAAGGCGGGTAGTTGAATAATGCCTTCTCTTCTTGCAAGTAGACACCATTTTCACTCTGGCTTCCATTGGCAGCTGTTGTATAGGACTTGCTGTTTTCCTAGTGGTGTTGCATTCCCTTCTGTCAGAACAACGGTTTTATGCTGGTACTTTGTTCTCTACTTACTCATAGACATTTCTGTTCTTCAGAGTTGTTACGTGTCATTAGAAGGTTGAGTCTCAAAGAGCAGTGGACAGATATATCACTCCAAAACTTGACTTTGAAGATCCTTCACATAGCATTAGTTGAGAATCCACGGGGTCAGAATCATTTCAAAAGTATTGGAGGGCTTGAAGTTTTGTTAGATGGCCTAGGCCTTCCATCAATCAATGTGCTCTTACTGAAGAATGCCACCTATTCTGGTGATAGAAGGTACCATGTGAAATATGCAACATAATCAATGTGCTTACTAATATCCGTAATTAGCTGGATCGTCAAGGATTCCTTGGCTTGACTTCAATTTAAGTCTCTTGTGCTGTCTGTTTTTCATGTTTGATAATATTGGCCTACGTTTATTGCAGAGACGAGAACCCTTGGGTGAAAATATTTGAACTTCATGCACTTTCGCTGACTGTGCTTAGGGAAGCTGTGTATCCTTTATCACCTGTTCTGCTGCGCACACGTCTCTATAGTTTCTGTTTCGTTTTTGGCACGAGGAGGGAGATGTTGGTAATGCTCATGGGCTTCTTTATCCTTAAAGTGGAGAGAGATGGTTTTTGTTCAACCCTGGCATTGTCTTTTATCTGTTGAATTTGTGGAACCAATTATGTGATGCATTTCCAACCTTTTATTCTAGTGCCTTGACCTTTACCATGTGTGAAATTCATACTTAGAAGCCTTTGTAACTTGACCCCATTGCTTTATGTCCAGACCTGTTTCATGCGGTGAAAAGGCGAGTTTTGCGTTCTTTGGTCCATGCTCAACATCAAAAGGGCATGGGAATCTCTTGCTGTGCATCTTGGATAAGCTGTTGTTGTATGGTTGTTTAACATAGCTTTTTTTAAAGAATTGCCTAAGGGAAAGTTAAAATTGCATTTGATGGTATTATCATGTAAGCTCTCTCTTATGACCGAAGTGTCCTTAACAACTATTCAGATTTCGTAATTTGAGCAGCTTGCAGTATCTATGCGAAAATGGAAGGATTCAGAAATTTGCTAATAGTTTCTGCGCACTTGCTTTCATGCTTCAAGAGTATAGGCAGAAAACTAAGGAGTCGTCTGTCCGGGCTGATTCCCATCTTCCTTTTCTTGGCTTGAAAAGTGAAAGTCATGTGATCCTGCAGCCATCCTTTTCCCTTCACGCAGATGCTTCTCACTCTCAACTGTGGGGTGAACATGTGGTTAAGTTGAGCAGGGTTCTTTGTTCATTTGTGGTTGCTCCTGAAATAATAAAATCACAAGCTAATACTGGCCCTGAGGTCGTACCTGTTTCCTCGGCATATGGCGAGCTATCAATTAGATGGGTTATGAGAGTCCTCCTTACAATCTTCCCGTGTATGAAGGCTTGTTCGAATCAGAATGAGCAGCCAAGTCTTTCCAGGTGATGACATGAGTACATTGTATTCTGTTCCTTTTGCTTTCTGCAGATTATAGGTTATAAATACACTTATATTTATTTTCTCATTCTTCTCTTGCATTCTACTTGTCCATATTTTTTCTTGCAGGGTCTTTTTAAATGCCCTCCAGCATTGTGTTCTTGATGCTTTCAGGAAGGTTCTTGTTTCATCCCCAATATCACTTGAAGTGTTTAGGGAAGAGCGCATATGGGATCTGATTTTCTCTGAAAACTTTTTCTATTTTGGTAAGTCGTCAGTAGAAAGTACCACAGAGTGTTGCACTAACTGCAAAGGGTTTCCTGGGAAGCTTTCACCGGTTTCTTTGTCCAACAGTTCTAACAGTTCAACAGGGGCAGGTGGCATTGAAATTCTTCAGATGGAAATAGTCTCGTGTGTAGAATTTGCTGCAACTTGTAAAGGGAGTGCTCATAACTTGGTGGGTTAATCTTTCGTTTAAGTGCATATATTTGCCATATTCTTTTAAGCTCAATGTTTTAACTGCACCATGGCTGCTTATGAAGTTTTGTGTAGAATGTTATTTTTTGGCGCATCAAGTTTTATTTGTTTGTAGTGGCACTGTCATTTGGTTTTTAAGATGCGGTCTGTGACTTCATGGACAAGAATTAATGTTTGTTCGCTATGCCGTTGTTTATCAAATGCGCAATATTGGTTTTGAATTCCTGCTTGGTAGTTTCTTAATTTGTTTTATTTCTTTCTTACTCTCTTGTGCATGCTTTTTATGTCTCAGCCCGAGTTGTCTGCTTTGTTGGATGCTCTCGAACAATGTGCCTGCCATTCTCTAATTGCAAAAGTTCTTGCAAAGAGTCTTCTTCGAATTTTCCGCCTCTCATCTGAGAAAACTATAGCTTCTTTCAAGACACTGAATGCAATTTCTCGGGTGCTGAGAGTAGCTTGCATCCAAGTAGAGGAATCTCGAAGATCTCAAGCTATGAACACTTCTCCTGAGTGTGAACTGCTTCCAACCAATTCTGATCCTAGATTTGATGCAAATGCGGTAGTCCACAGCCAGGCTGAATGCATGGAGACATGCATGGGGCTATTTAAAGAATTTTTCTTGTCTGCAGATGATGCAAAGAGTTTGGTTTTGCATGATTGGAGTTGTATTGAGTGCTTGTTTGAGTTGTTCTGGCAAGAGAGCATGAGAAATCAAGTGCTTGAGCATGTTCTCATCCTTATGAAGGTATCGAGTAATTATCTTACTGTGTTGTAGATTAATTTTAATGTGCAGTCCATGCCAATTAGCCTTGTCTTTGTTTCTGAAGCATTCATGTGTACTGCTGTTTAGGTAACACCATCTACTGCTGAAGACCAAAAAGCGAAGCTGGTGTTGTGCTCAAAGTACTTGGAAACATTCACTCAAATCAAAGAAAGGGAGAGAAATTATGCAGAACTCTCTGTTGATCTACTGGTTGGAATGAGGGAGATGCTCACGGCTGATCCCACTGTATGTTTCTGCTACTTTTAGCCAATGGCTTCCAGATATAACGTGCCATTTTCATTTCTTTCCTATTTATCTTTGTTTTTCGGGAGGGGCTGGATGGTGGCTCGTCCTTGGGTTGTTGTGATGCCTTACTAATTATTTCTTGCTGCAGTATTACCAAGCCTTATTTCGTGACGGCGAGTGCTTTTTGCACGTTGTCTCTTTGCTAAATGGTAATCTCGACGAGGCTGACGGAGAGAAGTTAGTTTTGAATGTCCTGCAGACACTTACTTGTCTTCTTGCCAGTAATGACAGTTCAAAGGTTGCTCCTTCTATATTTGTTGATGAATTGCCAATCAATCTTTGCTCTATTTACTTTAAGCTTTGATTTAATGTGTTATTTCTGTCGCTTATTGCTCTTTTTGGTTTGGTGGGCCAGCGTGGCTAGATGTTTGCTTAATGCATTTGATATCTTCTCTGGGTTTAATACACTGTTGTTATTGTTGAAGATTTTTTACATTCAGTTTGTGACTATAATTTTAATGGCTTAATCAGTAGGGTTTGTGAGCTTCATTTGCAAAGTCAATATTTACCTAGATGTTGTCCAATTCGGAACTTGAGTATTGAAGCCCTACTTGCCCGTCATCTACTTCTTTTGTATTAATTTGCAAAAGAAAGGAATCTCCATTCTCTGCTACAATGATTTTAGTACCTCAAAATTGGTGATGTAACCGGTCTTTGCTAAATTCTAAACCCTGAATATCTCATTCCTTTGCTAACCCTTAAAAGTGTTTTCTGGAGATGGTTAATAATGTTTCCATTTATTTCTTTTGTGAGTTTACCAAAAAAAAAAAAAACTTTTGTGAGTTGGCATTGTTTTTCGGTACTCTTTCTATTTGGCTGACATTGTTTCTACAGGCTGCATTTCGAGCTCTTGTTGGCAAGGGTTATCATACACTGCAAAGTTTGTTACTGGATTTTTGTCAATGGCGTCCAAGTGAAGCACTTTTAAATGCACTTCTTGATATGCTTGTGGATGGGAAGTTTGACCCTAAGGCAAGCCCCCTCATAAAGGTGACTTTCTGCCTATGATTTGCTCTCTAATTTGACTAGGTATCTCGTACCATCTTCTGCTTCGTATTATTGTGACATCATATATATCATGTTCTTGGCTAGGGTTGTGCTTCTCTCCATTCATTTGTTTCTCTATGTTTTACTTTCCAGAATGAAGATGTGATCATACTTTACTTGAGTGTGCTGCAGAAGGTTGGTAAATCATCTTCTTTATATTCATTTTTCTAAAAGATCCTAACTTTATTTTATTTTGAGATTTGTTACCTTTGTCTTACTTTGTACTACTGCATTCATGGTCATTTCCCTTGCACTTTTCTTGTCCTTCCTATTATTATATATAATTACTTGTTATCTTGTGATTGGGCAGAGCAGTGACTCTTTGCGTCATTATGGACTCAACATGTTCCAACAACTGCTTAGGGATTCCATTTCCAATCGCGCTTCATGTGTCAGATCAGGAATGCTTAGTTTTCTTCTTGATTGGTTTTCTTGGGAAGATATGGACAGCGTCATTTTGAAGATTGCTCAATTGATTCAGGTCATTGGTGGTCATAGTGTTTCTGGGAAGGATATACGCAAAATCTTTGCGCTCCTGCGAAGTGAAAAAGTTGGAACTCGTCAGCAGTATTGCTCGCTATTGCTGACCACTATGCTTTCTATGCTAAATGAGAAAGGACCAACGGCCTTTTTTGACCTCAATGGAAATGACTCTGTAAGTTTTCTTACCTCAATTCCTTATGGTGCCAAAATTTGCATTAGTTTTTTCTCCATATAGAGTGGATGAATGGATGAGACTTGTAGATATGATATCTGACGCTTGAATGGATGGTAAACTGGTAAAGCCACTCTCCTACGCACTTGTACATGAAGAGGGGAATCGCTGTGATACACCCGTGAGCTTTGAGCGTTATTGCTGAAAAAGACCCATCAATTTAGCAGCGCATCTGTCTTTTAATTGCCAGTCTGTTAAACTTTATTAGTGCTGTTACCCTTTTAACCGTAGTCGTTTAGTGAGTGCAGAATGATTACTTTCCTGGTATCATCTGTACGTTAGGCAATTGTTTTTAAGCTTACATTGGTTATTTTATTGTCCTACTGAAACTCCTCGTTTTTGGTTTTTGTTTGCTTATCTTTTGGAAATTTGAACTTGTCTGCTTGATTAGCCATAAACAATGCATATGACTGTTCATCAAAGTGACAATCCAGTTTTTGAAACAGTTCAGTAATCCTATCAATGTTGTCATTCTGGTAGTCCTTTCCAAATGGGCTTTGTTTTTCATGATTGTGGTTTGGAAAAACCAGATGAAAAGGTTTTGCCTTCACCTACTGCATTTGTCTCCTACATTCAGAGGATACACCCCTGCCGTCTATTGTTCTCTTAGCAAATTGAAAGATTATTTGCTGGAAATATTTTATATGTCAATTCTAAAAGTTCATGATGTAGCACTGGAATATTTCGTTTTATTTAGTTGTATATGCTGGTAACCTTTTTGTATTGAAAACGAACAATTAATCTCGATTGTGATTTCTATCTCACTAGTTTCTTTTCCCCATAAAATTACTGTGTGCCACATGTTTTTTAATTGATTTTTGTTTACTTTCGATAAAGTGTTCAAGATCATCTGTTTAGTGGCAACTTTATGAAAAAAAGAAATGACAGGCATTGTCTCACTATTTGTGTCTGGATAAGGGATTCTGCCATTTGGTTGACATAACTGACCTTCTTGTTGGTATGTTTTAGGGTATCATTATTAAAACACCTCTGCAGTGGCCGCTGAATAAGGGGTTTTCCTTTTCATGCTGGCTTAGGGTGGAAAACTTCCCCAGAAATGGTACAATGGGCCTTTTCAGTTTTCTCAGTGATAATGGGAAAGGTTGCTTGGCAGTACTTGGAAAGGACAAGCTTATTTATGAGGTCAGAATTGAGATGGAAAATGCAATTGGTCGTTCTTTATAGTAGCTTTCTGCTTTTGACTCTTAACCGCAAAGTTTCAACTTGTTCAGTAATCAAATATTTATTTCTTGTTTTCTTTTCAGTCAATTCATCTCAAACGACACTTTGTTCAGCTGGACATTAAGATTGTCAGAAAGAAATGGCATTTTCTGTGTATCACCCATAGTATTGGCAGGGCATTTTCAGGAGGCAGCTTGGTGAAATGTTATGTTGATGGAGCCCTTGTGTCATCTGAAAGATGCAGGTTATAGTTTATATCCAACTTTCTCAAAGAGACTGTTTGATTTGCAAGCTGCAACTTTAATCCCCAAATGTGTAAATTGTGATGTTTCAGATATGCAAAAGTGAATGACTTGCTGACAAGCTGTAGAGTTGGCATGGAAATTAATTTACCTCAGAACGAAGAAGATAGTTATCCGGAGTTTATACAAGATGTCTCAGCGCTTCATGGTCAGATTGGTCCTGTTTATTTGTTCTCTGATGCCATTTCCTCAGAGCAAGTCCAGGGTATATACTCCTTAGGACCTAGCTACATGTATGCGTTCCTTGATAATGAAGCTACTCCATACAATTATAATCCATACCCCAGTGGGGTTCTTGATGTGAAAGATGGTCTGTCATCGAAGGTTATTTTTGGACTCAATGCACAGGTAAGCTTATGGGATTGATAAGTTTTTATTGGTTTATGGATTTTGATTATGGTGGTTGCTTTTACAAAATTTCCCATTATTAATAGTTTGATTTCTTTTTAGGCTAGTGATGGCAAAAAACTCTTCAATGCTTCTTCTGTATTCGATCAATCTACTGAGAAGAAATCATTTGATGCCATGGTTATGGGTGGCACGGAGTTATGTTCACGAGGGTTGCTTCAGCAAATAATTTATTGTGTTGGGGGAGTTTCTGTCTTTTTCCCCCTTATTGCACAGTCTGATAGGTATGACAATGAGGAAAATGGATCATTTGAGCCCGCATTACTTACACCCATCACCAAAGAGCGTCTGACAGCTGAAGTCCTTGAGCTAATTGCTTCTGTATTGGATGAGAATTTAGCAAATCAACATCAAATGCATCTTCTTTCCGGGTTTTCAATTCTGGGATTTCTCTTGCAGTCAGTTCCACCTGAGCAACTTAATTTGGATACTCTTGCCGCTTTAAAACATTTGTTTCATATTGCTGCAAACTGTGGTAAGTGTCATATGCATTGCTACTTTACATTTTGGAGCACTGTACTTGTGGTTGGCATACTTCTGTTGATATGATCATTTGTTAAATCTGCATTTATTGGCTAATCATTGCATAGCTAGATCATAATTCATATTGGCTTTGCTTCAGGTTCGGCAGAGCCACTTGTTGAAGATGCTATATCTAGCATATTCTTAAATCCTTTGATTTGGGTGTATGCAAATTACAACGTTCAGCGTGAGCTATACATGTTTCTCGGCCAGCATTTCAAAAAAGACCCGAGGCTACTGAAGACCCTCTGCCGGCTCCCTCGCGTGATTGATATAATTCGCCAGTTTTACTGGGATGCTCCGAGATCCCGATTTGCTATTGGCAGCAAGCCTCTTCTGCATCATATAACCAAAAAGATAATTGGAGAGAGACCTAACAGAGAAGAAATCCACAAGATTCGTCTTCTTTTGTTAAGTCTTGGTGAAATGAGTCTTGGGTATTCTTCTGTTAATGTTCTTTTATTTGTTCTTCCCATAAGCTTCTGAAGGTTTTTATTTCCTGGTGTATCCTTGTTGTAAGTGTTTCGTCTTCTAGGATCAATAATTGAAACATCAATAGTAATTACTTGGAGTTCCTTGTATGGGCCCATCCTCAAAACTTCTGCCATGTATTATGGTTTTTTGTACCTTACAAGCTTCAACTTTGTTCCGATGTGCAGGCAGGGCATAACTGGGTCAGATGTAAAGGCCTTGGTAGCCTTCTTTGAAATAAGCCAGGATATGGCATGCATTGAGGATGTTCTAACCATGGTCATTCGTGCTCTCTCGCAAAAATCGATGCTTGCCGCTTTTCTGGAACAAGTTGATCTGATTGGTGGTTGTCATGTCTTTGTTAACCTTCTACAGCTGTAAGCATCATTTTTACCTCGTGGAACTTATGATTATTCCTCCTGTTTATAAAAAATGACATTTCAACACATGCAAAATTCATTTGTCTCTTATCTGTAATCTGTGCACACCACATTCTGTTCCTGTAGGGAGCATGAGCCAGTCCGGTTGCTGGGCTTGCAGTTTCTAGGAAAACTATTAATTGGTTTACCCACTGAGAAGAAGGGTCCCAGATATTTTCTTCTTAACGTTGGAAGATCCAAGTCTATTTCAGAGAGACATAAAAAAATCAGTTCGAGAATGCAACCAATCTTCTCATCCATCTCTGATAGGTTGTTCAGATTTCCACTGACAGATAACTTATGTGCTATCTTGTTTGATGTACTTCTTGGTGGTGCTAGCCCTAGACAGGTAATCCTGATTTGTTGCTGACTTTATCATTGGGAGGATTCTTATCCCCCAAAGGGTGTTCCATGTTGAGTGTATTGAATTGGATTGTAAAATACTGTCGAATTTGTTACTAATTAGTTCTATGTAAACCTATTGACGCAGGTGTTACAGAAACAGGGCCTGGTTGATAAGCAGAAAAGCAAGGGCACTAGTTCCCACTTTTCACTTCCTCAGATCTTAGTCCTCATATTTAGATATTTGTCTGGATGCAAGGATAGATCTGCACGAACAAAGATAATCAGAGATCTGCTAGATCTACTGGATTCAAATTCCTCGAACATCGAGGCATTAGTGGTATGATCAGTTGAACAATTGGATTCAATAATCTTTACATTCGGTCAGGTTAGCCCTAACTTGCCAGACATGATGAACAGGAACATGGATGGAATGCTTGGTTGTGTTTTTCTGTAGAGCTTGATGCGTTGAAAACCTACAAAGGGAAGTCGCATAACCCAATTGACGAAGCGCCAGAGCAGGATTTGCTGAGGCATCTATTTTGTGTTGTTCTTTGTCACTATGTGCGCTCCGTGAAGGGTGGCTGGCAGATTTTAGAAGACACCGTTAATTTCCTGCTTATGCACAGTCAGCAAGTGCGTTGAATTGCTCTTTCGAACATAAATAGCTAGCATACTGATTCTTGCTTTGAATAATTGTTTTATCTAATGAACTCTTCATTCAACAGGGTGATATTTCATACCATTGGTTACTTCGTGATATCTACGAAGATGCAATTGAGCGCCTGTTAGACTCGTGTTTTGAGGAAAATGTGTTTGCTGTACAACCATGCCGAGACAACACATTATATCTTTTGCGACTGCTTGATGAGATGCTTTGCTCTGAAATGGACCACAGCATTCTGGTATGTACGTTCTGAATTCGAGTTTGTTGAAGGTGGATAGAGTTCGCCACTACTTCAATATCCACTAGCAACTGTTCTTTCCTGAACAATTTAGAGATTAAGAATCCTATATATGTTTGTGTTTACATGATATATTTGGTAATGTTCTCAATATAAGCTCTTGAAACTGTTCACGTAAATCTTTGTAAGTGATATTTTTTGGTAGAAGAGTCACGAATGCACAATGTTTGTAACTGAGTAGGACAGTGTTTTCCTGTCAATGAGTCAACACCGTCGACCATTTTTAAATAAATGGAAAGTGTTGTGAGCAGGATTATAGTCGACTGTATTGATGCTTTTCTTAAAATTAAGTTCCTTTGGCAGTCGGTACCTGTGAATTGTGCCATTACTGTTTGGAGTGTTGTTATTTATCACAATAGTCGAGGCCATATGTGATTGGAACCTCCTTTAAATGTCCAAGAAAGTATCTGCAAAACATCCATAGAAAAAAAGCAGAACGCTGGTTACTGAAGAGGTGCTTGGACCTGTTTTGCTTTATTGTGGAATCATTTTGCATTTTAAATTACTTGAGAGTAAACTAAATATAAGCATTTCTTAAATTTACTTTAGCATTTACTTCTAGGGAAGCATAGATTATTTGGCATGACAATATATGTAGATCACTGGTTTCTTCTGGAGCCTTATTTGCCATCCTCTAGTTTAAGAGTTGCAACTTCTTCATTATGTTCTTGGATGTTGAGCCTCTCTTTTCAAGCTCAGTAAATTATGCTATCTTCTTAATTTGCATTTGATTGCTGCTGCTATATTGGGTTATTTGAATGATGGATGAACATGTTTCCATTTTTCTGGTAGCTTTCCGCTAATGATCCTGAGATGTCGCTTGATCTGCTGGAATCAGAAAGTCATAAAGGCACCACCTTTGGGTTGGATGAGGTTCTAAAAGGAGAAATCGATGGTGAAATATTGAGGTGCAGCCACCTGACTTTCTAGTAGTTAATTCTCTTTCATGTTAGTGTCATATTGGTCACCCTTACAAACACTAGGCTTTTTATGGCTTAAACAATGTTTTAGAAACGACTTTGACCGTACTTAACTTTCAGCAACATTTAGATTTTCCGCCCCCCACTGTTCCAAAACAGGCATACTTAAGTTGTTGTAGTGCTGCAATCTTAGTTCCTGGCTCTGATGACTGAAGAAAGTATGAGAACTTGATATGGTGTGTGAGTTGAGGGTTATCTGAAGAAAGGATGCTGGGTTCATTTCTACTGGAAATCTGATGATAAGTCTGACTTTAAGACTACGATCTTTATATCAGCTATGCATTGTCAAACTCTAGATCCAGTATTTGCCTATAAGAAGGTTTTGGAATTAGTGTTTGTCAACCATTGTAACGTTCACAGGACCTCATCTTGGTACCTGTTCACCTGAAAAAGTGAATATTCTCAAACCAGAGGGAAAATACATCCAATTATCTAATTTGATTTTTTTATTGCTGCTGAGGTATCTATTTAGTTGTATGACTGTAAAATCTAATCGTATTGCATTGTACCCAACGAGTGTAACCATTGTAAGTTTCCTGGTTGTCAAGAGTTGGCACTGGGATCTGAATTGTCCAACTTCTTCTGGCCATGAAAAGATGTCCTTTCTGTCCATTCATGAAATTCTTTTGGATTCTAGACCCCAATCGACCGCCATTGTTTCTTCAACTACTAGTCAATGATAGTTGGCTGTTGCTCTAGTTGTTTATTGTTTGGTACTTGTGTTATACATTTTATGGATATGTAATTTTCCTGTAGGAATCCATGGGTTGGTATGCGTACGGATAATGATGTGCTGGATCATGGATGGTGGAATCTGTATGATAGTTTGTGGGTTGTTATCAGTGAGCTCAATGGAAGGGGTCCCAGCAGAATATTACCAAAAACATCATCAACTGATGGACCATCATTTGGCCAAAGGGCCCGAGGCCTAGTTGAATCTCTAAATATTCCGGCAGCAGAGATGGCTGCTGTGGTTGTGTCTGGAGGGATTGGCAATGCCTTAGGTGGAAAACCAAATAAAACTGTTGACAAGGCGATGCTTTTGAGAGGCGAAAGATGCCCGAAAATCGTCAGCCGGCTTACAGTCTTATACCTTTGCAAATCTTCCCTAGAGAGGGCATCAAGATGTGTGCAACAAGTCGTTTCACTTTTTCCTTCTCTTCTGCCTGTAGATGAGGAGCAAAGTAAGAGCAAATTGCAGTTTTATATCTGGTATAATTCTCGACTCTCTGGTTGCACTTTTGTTTATGTAGGATATTCCTCTAGTACACACTCTTTAATGGCTACTCACCAATCTTGTTACTTTGCTGATTGTACTTTGCAGGGTTTTACTTGCTATCAGATCTCAATATGGGAAGCTGGATGATGGAGCTCGATTTCATGTCATTTCCCACCTGATCCGTGAAGGTCTGAACTATGGAAAATCATTGCTTGCAGCTAGCATGGTGAATATGGACACTTCTGATTCAGGGAGCAACTCGAAAGACACCAATTCCATACACAATTTGTTTCAGAAGGAGAGGGTTCTGGCAGCGGTATGTCCTGATTATAGTTGATTGTTCTATAGGTTTTACCCTATCTTTCTGTTCACTAATATGCGTTCAACTGGGTATCCTTTCCTTTCCTTCTTTGCCATGCAAGAGGCCAGCTTTTTTCTTGATGGTTTGTGTACATCGGTCTCCTGCTAGGAGAATCAGGTTGAAATCAAGTTGATCCATCTTCAGTAGTTTCGGAAAAAATCTTTCTAGCTAACATGACTCTTAAACCAGACTAGACTTGCTGATTCGTGGATTTGAACTATCGACCAGCTATTTGTCTGGTTATGGTTAATCAGAAGTTATGCAAACCAGTTTCAGGATTATCGACTTCGTTAGCTGTCTCTAGAACAACAGTATGGCACACTCATGCTTCTGGGTGATGCATGATTTGGCTACCAAAAAATATGCAACAATATTTTGCAGTTCGTCCACATTTTTCATTTCAATGTACACAGGCACGCGTTTGTATCCATGCTCTAACAGAAATGTCTTTCTATCTGTAATAAACTTAAACTTTTGAATCTCGCCCTTAGTTAGCTCAGTCTGTTTATTTCACAATGTAGGGACGAGCTGCTATAGCAACATCTGTTGCAGAGTTAATGAATTATCATATTTGATGATATGTTTCTCTTTTGCACGGACTGCACTAGGGTTAATGATTTTTTTTTTGGGGGAAACCAAACTAATGAACAGTGAAATTGCTGGCCAATCTGTCTATTTAACTATTCACATGGTTTGATTTCGTTCTTCAGGTTTCAGATGAGATAAAATACATAAAAACATCAATGTCTGACCGGTCCAAGCAGTTGGATGAGCTCCGTACTAGGATGGATGAGAATTCTTCTTTGGAATTTAGTAACAAGAAAGTATTTGAAGATGAAATACTTGGTAACTTGAACTCAATTTTGGCTTCAGACGACAGCAGAAGGTCTGGATTCCATCTTGCACATGAGGAGGAGCAGCAAAATTTTGCTGTATGTCCGCTTTATATTCCAGACATACTCTTTAACATTTTCTCCATTTGGTCATTGCCTTTGCTAGTCGTGGAAACATCCTGAACTTTTTTTTATCTTGCCTTAACAGGAAAAATGGATTCACATGTTCCGTACTCTCATTGACGAGAGAGGTCCCTGGTCTGCTAACCCTTTTCCAAATGCTGCTGTAACACATTGGAAGCTTGACAAGACAGAAGATGCATGGCGACGCAGACCAAAGTTGAAACGGAATTATCATTTTGATGAGAAGTTGTGTCATCCTCCTTCATCCAGCGTTAGCAACCAAGATAATATTCCTACAAGTGATAGTAAAATCAGTTTTGTGGCTCATCATATTCCTGAACAGATGAAGCAGTTTCTACTAAAGGGAATTCGTAGGATAACTGAGGATGGGAACTCAGAGGCTGGTGAAGATGATCCCTGGGCCCAAAAATCCATGGTACCTGAGGATAATTCAGAGAGACAGATTTCAGAACTAGTAAAAGGGAGTAGTGATCAGAAAGAGATTGTTCAAGAAAAAGGAGAGTCTTCTTCCTCTGCAGAGGCGGATGCCAGTGAGGTACTGTTGTTTGCTCTACAAAAGAGTGAATTGATAATTGTTTTACAACTTATGGTTACTTGTTTGTTTCAGGTTCTTGTCTCATTTCCATGTGTACTTGTGACGCCAAAGAGGAAAATGGCTGGAAGTTTAGCAGTCATGAAAACTGTCTTGCACTTTTTTGGCGAGTTATTGGTTGAAGGTACTGGAGGTTCATCTGTTTTCAAAAACTTGAACTCTGGACTTAATTCTGAAGCCACCAAGCTTGATCAAAAGAACAAATCTGTTAAAGGGCCAATTCATAATGATTGGAGGCCCGGGAAGGGGATCACTGCTGAAAGGGCAGAGACTGCAAATGAGAATGAGCATGAGAAAAATCTAAAACACATTAAGCGTCACAGGCGCTGGTGTATTTCCAAGGTAAAGAAATCAATTCATCTGTTCTGAATATGTTTTAAGATCTTGTTCATTGTTTATTTAAATAGTTTACTTGTTGATTATAGATTAAAGCTGTGCATTGGACACGCCATCTACTGAGATACACTGCAATAGAGATCTTCTTCGCTGACTCGACAGCTCCAGTCTTTTTGAATTTTGGGTCATTGAAGGATGCAAAAGAAGTTGGGTCATTGATAGTTGCTACCAGAAATGAATTATTGTTTCCCAAAGGAAGTAATAAGGACAAAAGTGGATACATTTCATTTGTGGACAGACGTGCAGCTGTTGAGATAGCAGAAATTGCCCGAGAGAGTTGGAGGAGAAGGGATATGACTAACTTTGAATACTTAATGATTCTCAACTCACTTGCTGGACGATCATACAATGATTTGACCCAATATCCTGTATTCCCTTGGATTTTGGCAGATTATTCATCTGAGACTCTTGATTTTAATAAGTCATCAACCTTTCGTGATCTCAGCAAACCAGTGGGTGCATTGGATCAGAAGCGGTTGGAGGTCTGTTCTTTTTTCTTTTTGTTTATTACTTTTGTTTATACTAGCTGATATCCCTTTAACGTAGTAAAACTTCTGTGTGTACTTTCATCTGACAGGTTTTTGAAGATAGGTATCGTAACTTTTCTGATCCTGACATACCCAGGTAACCCATGTGGCATTATGTTTACTCTCTGTTCGCTTTGTTAATAGCCTGTTCAACCTACTGATTGTTTTCTTAACCCAGCTTCTACTATGGCTCTCATTACTCAAGCATGGGAATCGTGCTGTACTACCTTCTTAGATTAGAGCCATTTACATCTTTACACCGTAATATGCAGGTACTAGTTTTTGATGGTTTCTTTTATTTATTTGGCGTGATCGGTAGAAGTAAATCGTTTCAAAACTAATTCTGAACTAATGAAACATAGTATCTTTTGCAAGTACCTTGAGATTTCGGCTTCTTCACCTGGCTTTTCTCATGAGTTGATTATTTGTAGCTTCAGTTATGTAATTTCTTTGTCCTTCCTACAAATTTAGGCTATCTTTTGGCTGTTCTCAGCATGAGTTCTTCTTATGAGAGACAGTGGGTTGTTTATCTAGTCTGAGATGAAGATAATCGAACTTAAAAATTTCATTGGTGCAGACATGAGTGCTGGGTAAAAATTGATTTAGGTTTTGAGAAACTTCTAACCAGTAATGCGAGAGGTCAAACATTCCAAAACTGAGAGCAACATTGCAAGAGAAAATGTTAACCTTGATGAATAGTAATGATTTGTTGAATTTAGAAGCTTTAGAAGATTGTTGGTTTATTTATGCTTCTAGTTAAAATTGGTAGAAGTTTTGTTGGAGTAAGCTCAAAACATAGGCATAGAGTAAGCTGCATTTAAATTCCAGGTTGTGAGGAGAAAAGGGAACATAGTATACTCTCAACTCCAACGTTCGTTGACAGGTTTGCTTGCTGCTTTAAGTGATGAATGTGCGGGAACCTCCTCTCCTCGCTTCCTCTTCTTATTTGCTTGATATCTGTACCCCTTAGTAGCTTAGGATTAATGATTTTCTCAGTTTTGGCTTATATCAGCTATGTTATTGAAGTAAAGTTACAGGTGTTGTGCAATTCACGAAGTTGTTTGCACCTTTTCTTTAGCTATGAGCCATTTTTGTTTTAACAAAATCAGTTGGATGTCAAGGTTGAAGCACCTTACTCAGCATGAAAATTTCCTTTGTTTGGGTTTGGTAAAAAGTTCCATTTACCTTATTGTTTTTCAGGGTGGTAAATTTGATCATGCTGATCGTCTTTTTCAAAGTATCGAGGGTACATTTCGGAATTGTCTTTCTAATACAAGTGATGTGAAGGAGTTGATTCCCGAGTTCTTCTACATGCCGGAGTTCCTTGTTAATGCAAACTCTTATCATCTTGGCGTCAAACAAGATGGAGATCCAATCAGTCATGTTTGTCTCCCTCCCTGGGCTAAGGTTTGTCTATTTTCTAAGTTATATCTCACATTTCCCGTCATGTTTTTCTGTTTATAACTGATTATATGGAAGTTAACTCTTTTTCAAATAACTCCTTTAAATAGGATTTACAAACTTTACCCAGAAGAAGATTGGTTCTAGCATAATCATAAGTTCATATAAGTTTTTTACTTCCATGAGGAAGCCAATGAAAATCTCAAATAAGTAAGACAAAAGAAAATTTGTAAAGAGTATTATATGGTCATTCTTGAATGACCAGTCTTGCACATATCAATCCTGTGTGGCAGATACATACTGCTGCTTTATTTTGCTGATGATGTGTAGACTGGTATTGTTTTTAGTTGCCACTTTCGTCGGCACTTAATGTTTGTTCTTAATATTCTGTTACAGGGTTCTCCTGAGTTATTCATAAAAATGAATAGGGAGGCACTTGAAAGTGAGTATGTAAGCTCGAATCTTCATCACTGGATTGATTTGGTGTTTGGTTGTAAGCAGAGAGGAAAACCAGCAGTAGAGGTATTGCCATTTGTGTTCACCAAACGGTTGAAATTCTTTGGAATCTTGAACATGCTTGGCCGTTGACTTTCTGTCCATCCTAATTTCCTTGGGTTCCACTGCAGGCTGCAAATATCTTTTACTACTTAACTTATGAAGGTGCAGTGGATCTGGAAACAATGGATGATGATTTACAGAGATCAGCAATTGAAGACCAAATTGCAAATTTTGGTCAGACACCGATCCAAATTTTTCGTAAGAAGCATCCAAGAAGAGGACCGCCTATCCCAATTGCTCATCCTTTGTACTTTGCTCCTGATTCTATCAATTTGACATCTATTGTGACTAGTATTTCACCATCAGCTGTATTATATGTTGGTCTTGTGGACTCAAACATAGTGATCGTTAGCCAAGGGCTAACACTGTCGGTGAAGCTATGGTTGACAACTCAACTGCAGTCTGGTGGCACTTTTACTTTCTCCGGTTCTCAGGTGAATATATCTCCGGAAAACACTAATGCTCGGGAATTCTTGAAAAATGATGCATCTTTTCATTGAAACTTTAATTGGTTCATGCTCCAGACTAACAAATATTCAACTGTGTACAGGATCCATTCTTTGGAGTTGGAGGTGATGTACTCTCTTCTCGAAAAATTGCAAGTCCGTTGGCTGAAAATTTTGAAATCGGAGCTCAATGCTTTGCGACAATGTTATCACCAGCTGAGAATTTCTTAATCTCATGTGGGAATTGGGAAAATAGCTTTCAAGTTATTTCGTTACATGATGGCAGGACAGTGCAGAGCATTCGCCAGCATAAAGATGTGGTCAGCTGCGTTGCAGGTACTTTTGACAATAGTATTTATATAATTATATTATATGTATATCTTATCTCAGAGTCCAGGGACGAGGGTGTCAAAATGAAAAGTTGGAGTTGAAAATAAAAGAAGATAAATAGAGTTCGAAAATACTTTCACATCTTATGAAATTCCATGTGTTTCATGGGGGCATTTGGTTGATGGAATGTAGATTTAATTCCATCTTGTGATGGGAAGTGAAACCCTTGTGTTTGTTTCGTCTCTTAAGGGGCACAAATGTGAGGCGTAATCTAGCAGTTGAAATCCAAATTCCCTAGAGGAGCGGTAGGATTTCATGCTTCATGGTTAAGTTCTGGATTGTTCTCTTTCTTTAAGTTTATTAATTGATAGCAATGGTAAATAAATTTCCTTCTTTCAGTTAAAACTCCCTCTTAAAGAAAGTTCATCCCAGCAAAATACTCTCTAAAATCTATTCCTATCACATTTCATGCATTTGTATTCGATGCACTGCAACATTCACAGAACGAATCTGTTACTGAATCTTATGAATCTGGTGTTGCCTCTTGTGACCTTGTTGTCTTTTATCTATGACCCTTTTATCTTGCAGTGTCTGCTGATAACACTATCCTTGCAACTGGAAGTTATGATACCACTGTAATGGTGTGGGAAGTAGTACGTGCCAGAGGCCACGAGAAAAGAGTTAGAAACGCACAAACAGAAGTACCTCGTAGAGACCACGTGATTGCTCAAACCCCATTCCATATCCTCTGTGGTCATGACGACATAATCACCTGCTTGTTTGTTAGTGTGGAGCTCGATATTGTCATCAGTGGTTCAAAAGACGGGACGTGTATTTTCCATACCCTTAGGGAAGGCCGATATGTGAGATCTTTGCGTCATCCATCTGGCCATCCACTGTCAAAGCTTGTTGCTTCGAGGCATGGGCATATAGTGTTCTATGCCGAGGATGATCTTAGCCTGCATCTCTACTCTATCAATGGCAAACATCTGGCAAGTTCCGAATCAAATGGGCGCCTCAACTGTATTGAACTCAGTAGGTGTGGTGATTTTTTGGTCTGTGCTGGCGACCAAGGGCAAATAGTTGTGCGATCGATGCACAATCTCGATGTTGTGAAGAGGTATGTGGGAGCTGGAAAGATGATCACAAGCCTAGCGGTGACTCCAGAGCAATGCTTCTTGGCTGGGACCAAAGATGGACACATTTTAGTTTACTCGATAGAGAATCCCCAACTCCGCAGAGCTGGTGCTGCTAGGAACAAGACAAGAGGCTCTGGGCCGTTGTAGATCGATCAGGTTGTCTGCAAGTAACAATCACTGCTCAGTTGTCACGATCGTGTTCACAACAGGTATGCAAACTTGATTTCTATCTGTTTCAATTGAAGCCATGGCCGTGCATGCTGATTATCGTGCTTTGCTTCTTCGAGATTTTGTCGTATAAAAATAAAACGACTTGGTGATGCAAATTGCCACTACTAAGTAGAAATCTTGCTAGTATGAATGACAACTTTTACCTGACTCATTAGCTCTGGTCTGCTTGGGGTAGATATCATGGGGCCGGAATCTGTTTTATATGATATTTATTCAAAGCATTCCCATTTGAACTACTATTAAACGATATTATTAATATAATCTAGTTACTGGCAAGTGGCTATCTTTCAGATAATGAACTTTCATACTCCATTTTATTCTCTCGCTTTTATTAAAAAATCGTTCTTGAATCTCTTAGAAAGAATCGACTTGTTTGGTCGTTGTTCTTTGAGTTGCATAATAAGTCGATCTGTCGTGACACATACCCCAAACAAAATTACTCAACTTGACTTGTGCCTGGTGCAGATCTGTTAGGGTATTGAGATAAGCCACCTTGCATTGCCCCACTGCCATTCCTACTTGCTAGAGTGAAAACGGACTCAATCCCCCGTTCTTTGTTTGGCAAACATATTCACTCTCTTAATTTTATTTTCTGCAGAAGCTGGCTTGAAGAATCCAGAGACTGAGTTCTGCTGAAATTACTTGGACCACAGTTTTGCTAACACAGGAGGTTTTGGTTTTAGGCGTTCTGGAGATGAACTGTGAGGTGCTGATTTTCAGCTGAGACTTGCAGCGCTACAGACTAGCTGAAATGCTGGTCATGTTGCCTTCTTAAGATTCAGCTGCAGCCGCCAATGAAAAGTGAATTGCTCGCTCTTGCGGCCGGGTACTTGGTTTTGTGGATACATCCTTATGCATACTTGTATTTGTATACCTACCTACCTGTACATTGTATAGAGGGAGGAAATGCTACCCTAAACTTTGTCTAACAGCTGACAATGCCAGCAGCTCTCAGGTCTATTATTATCATCTTCAGGTCATTTTGTTGTTAGGTGATAGAGAACAGAAACTGGACATTGTACAGATGGGAACCTCCCCTCGATGTCATCTACGGGAAATGATGGCAATTTAGTACCGGTTATGGCTACTGTTTTTACTTATTTAAGATTTAGCAAAAGAGCAAGCATGCACGGGTATGTGCTTGATGGCAGGCTCGGTACGGCATCGATACTCCAGTATCAAATACCGAACTCTCAAATATTGAATTACAACCTAAAATCAATCTCAATCCAAAAATAAATTCGGTATCTCAATCCCAATCCAAAAATATTTTGGAATCCCAATCGGTATTTTTGAATACGATACTATGCAATCAATAGATAATGGTAACAACACCCGTATTCCTCATCATTTTAAAAGTTTGTAGGCTTAAAAAGTTTGCTTATGAGCATGTGAGGCGAGAAAAGTTATAAAAACTTATTGAAGTTATAATTAATTGGATTCAATCAAGTCTTCATCGAACTTATTCATTATAGGTTTTCATTTAGCGCAAACAGACTAGACAAAGGGTTTTGAGTCCGTCTAGAGCTAGGACATGATTAAGGAGAAGGAAGGAGATGATGATATCACAATTTCTCCTCATTGGTAATCTTTAATTCGATGGATTGGAGGTTCTTATTTAGCGCAAAGTGACTAGACAAAGGGTCTTGAGTTCGTCTAGAGCTAGGACATGGTTAAGGAGGAGGGAGGAGATGATGATATCTCCGTTTCTCATCATTGGTAATCTTTAATTTGATGGATTGGAGGTTGAGAGACAACTAATGAGAATGTATGTTTTTAAAATGTCATGAAAATAACAAGAGATTGAGTGCGAGACGAGAGTGACTTAAATTTGAAAGCAAAAATTGGGTTGGATGGTGGCTTGTGAGTTGTCAAAGATTGAGGAAGAACCGAAGAACCAAAGTATGTGCTATATTTAATTAATTTTTAATTTTCGTTGTTTTTCAGTATTTTGGTATTTACTGATACAATCTCGTAATCCCGAATACCAAATAACACTTCAAAATGAATCACAATCTCAATCCTTAAAAATAATTGTGTGTTCGATCATTTGTAATGCAAGTCATATCCATTTGTATTGTTAATAGTTTGTAATATAAATTAGTCCAGTTTGCAATGCAAGTCTTATTCATTTCTATAGTGTGTAGACACAATTTGAAATGACAAAAGTTTATGGTTAGCAGCAAATCAGTTTGATTTGTAATGCAAGTCATATCCATTTGCATTGGAAGTAATTTGTAATGTAAATTAGTTGTAATGTACATCAGTCTCTAATGTAAGTAGTTTGTATAATATGTAACATGGTTGGTATGATGTGGTATTTTAGTTTGTATACTATGTGTTCATAGTTTGTGATGTTTGTCAATCTCATTTGTAATGTAAATTAGTTGTAATGTACATCAGTCTCGTTTGTAATGTAAGTAGTTTGTATAATATGTAATATGGTTAGTTTGTATACACTGTGATTTAGTTGGTACCCATTTTGATTTAGTTTATAATATTTTTCAATGTCATTTGTAATATACTCATACTGATTTGTATACTTTCTTATATGATTTGTAACATAGTTCGTTTAACATAGTCTTTTAGTTTGTATACTATGTTATTACGGTTTCTATATGTTGGGGGCATGGAAAGAAGGGCCCAAGTAAAGGGCCAAGGTGCCATCATGGGCCGGGAATGTGGGCCTGGCGAGGGAGAGACTCGGCCCAAGAGAGGGCCAGAGACCAAGGCCCAAGCAGTGGGACCAGGCCGATGGAGGGGCGCATGGCGACAAAAGGGGAGTAACGGTCAGAAGCGTACGGAGGAGACAGGGGGTGGGGCCGTGCGCCTCCGTGGTGCAGGCCGGTGTCAGAGTGTCGGGGCGCCTGGGGGGAGTAAGGTACAGTGCATTTAATGAGGTGATGACGTAGGGCGGATTTGGGGGGCATTGGTCGACCCTACCTCGAGTATAAATAGTGAAGTGGGTGGAGCTCATTTACTCAGGTTCCAACTTCTCTCTAAAACTTACATCCCACTTCTCTCTCTAGAATCTGTTCTAACTTGGGCGTCGGAGTGCTAACGAGCCCTTGCTAAGGGGCTCGGTGCGCGCTGCCGTGTGCAGGGGACGAGCGTGTGGTCAAGGCGCGGAGGAAGCGGAGGGAGCTCGAGGGATTTGCAGGGCGTGAGGCAGGAGGCGCGCGGAGACCGTTGAGGGCGGAAGGTTACGTGGCACAAACACTATACATTTTGATTAGTTTGTATACATTCTGATCTAGTTTATGATGTTTGTCAATCTCATTTGTAGCATTGATATGTAAACAGGATGATTTGTATTATTTATTAGCAAGATTTATGTTATTTATTAAAAGTATAATAGCTCAAAACACTGATTACTGTACATTCAGACTGTTTTTCCTATTCATTGTGACTCAGAATTACTATTCACTGAGTTCTTATTGGTTGTTGCTTTGATGTGGGTCCAGATTTTCCTTCCCTCTCCCTTTGAACTGTCGACGAGACCTCTGTTTTCCATTGCTTGATATCTGTGTAAGGCTGTAGGTGTTGGGGTCTGACGCGAAGCCCTCTTCGTGGAAAGTCGCGTTGATCACAAATCGACTGCCAGAGCCCGGTAAGGCCAGAAGCACTCTTGATGCTGATGGGAAGTATCTGTCAGCTCTCTCTCGGTTATTTGGGTTGCATTGAATTGGGGCTCAGATTTCTATGCTTGGAACCCAACCATTTTTTTCTTTTGATCGCTTTCGTTGCCCTTAGCGTTGGTCACATATGCTTAATTTGTGGGGCCGATGCTTTTGGCCGCGCATCCCTTGGGTCAGAGAGGGTTGCTGATGGATGTTTTTAGGCATAGGGACTTCAACCGCCATTTTGGGAAACGGTGACTCCCCCTTTGATTGACGTAGGCGCTCCTTGCAGAGAGAGGAGAGCATGTGTCAGTGGGTGGAGGTCTCAAGGAAGGCAAAAAAAAAAAAAAAAAAATCACAGCAACTCTTTTTCTCCAACACATATTCTACCTATCCCTCATTCCTCTCAGTTTTCTTTTACTCATCCCGTTTCTTTTCTCTCTTTCTGAGAAGATCGGTCAGAACTATCCAAAAGAAGAGAGTGTTGGGTGTTGTATCTTCAATCTTCATCGCTGACTACCTCCATGGTGAGAAACTGAATAGCGGATTCAAGTGGATGGTCGTCTGTGCATCCAAAGGGTATTCCAGGAGGTTGCATCTCCGGCGCCGTTGCTGCGACCGCCGTTTGGTAGATGAGGTAAGCGCCGGTGGAAATTTTGCTTTAAGGTGATTATTCCCCCCTTCTTCAGATGAAATTGTTTTTGTGATCTTAAGTGGGTTTGTTCTCTCTTTCTTCTCAAAGTGTTTGTTTGATACTTTTTACAGGTTTATACATAGTCTATGGTCTCTCCGAGAAAGGAATGACCCAAAGGATTGGATCGATAGGAAAAACACGCTGACTATGGAGACGTGAAAGATCCCTTATGCTTTTGGGTAATAATAGGTCATGTTTTCTCTTTGTATTTTTCTTTGTTTCTTTGTGTTTTGGGTTTGGTTTGCTCATCTGTGTTTTGGGTTTTGGGTTTGGTTTGCTCATCTGAGTTGTTGTCTTTTATCTATGACCCTTTTATCTTGCAGTGTCTGCTGATAACACTATCCTTGCAACTGGAAGTTATGATACCACTGTAATGGTGTGGGAAGTAGTACGTGCCAGAGGCCACGAGAAAAGAGTTAGAAACGCACAAACAGAAGTACCTCGTAGAGACCACGTGATTGCTCAAACCCCATTCCATATCCTCTGTGGTCATGACGACATAATCACCTGCTTGTTTGTTAGTGTGGAGCTCGATATTGTCATCAGTGGTTCAAAAGACGGGACGTGTATTTTCCATACCCTTAGGGAAGGCCGATATGTGAGATCTTTGCGTCATCCATCTGGCCATCCACTGTCAAAGCTTGTTGCTTCGAGGCATGGGCATATAGTGTTCTATGCCGAGGATGATCTTAGCCTGCATCTCTACTCTATCAATGGCAAACATCTGGCAAGTTCCGAATCAAATGGGCGCCTCAACTGTATTGAACTCAGTAGGTGTGGTGATTTTTTGGTCTGTGCTGGCGACCAAGGGCAAATAGTTGTGCGATCGATGCACAATCTCGATGTTGTGAAGAGGTATGTGGGAGCTGGAAAGATGATCACAAGCCTAGCGGTGACTCCAGAGCAATGCTTCTTGGCTGGGACCAAAGATGGACACATTTTAGTTTACTCGATAGAGAATCCCCAACTCCGCAGAGCTGGTGCTGCTAGGAACAAGACAAGAGGCTCTGGGCCGTTGTAGATCGATCAGGTTGTCTGCAAGTAACAATCACTGCTCAGTTGTCACGATCGTGTTCACAACAGGTATGCAAACTTGATTTCTATCTGTTTCAATTGAAGCCATGGCCGTGCATGCTGATTATCGTGCTTTGCTTCTTCGAGATTTTGTCGTATAAAAATAAAACGACTTGGTGATGCAAATTGCCACTACTAAGTAGAAATCTTGCTAGTATGAATGACAACTTTTACCTGACTCATTAGCTCTGGTCTGCTTGGGGTAGATATCATGGGGCCGGAATCTGTTTTATATGATATTTATTCAAAGCATTCCCATTTGAACTACTATTAAACGATATTATTAATATAATCTAGTTACTGGCAAGTGGCTATCTTTCAGATAATGAACTTTCATACTCCATTTTATTCTCTCGCTTTTATTAAAAAATCGTTCTTGAATCTCTTAGAAAGAATCGACTTGTTTGGTCGTTGTTCTTTGAGTTGCATAATAAGTCGATCTGTCGTGACACATACCCCAAACAAAATTACTCAACTTGACTTGTGCCTGGTGCAGATCTGTTAGGGTATTGAGATAAGCCACCTTGCATTGCCCCACTGCCATTCCTACTTGCTAGAGTGAAAACGGACTCAATCCCCCGTTCTTTGTTTGGCAAACATATTCACTCTCTTAATTTTATTTTCTGCAGAAGCTGGCTTGAAGAATCCAGAGACTGAGTTCTGCTGAAATTACTTGGACCACAGTTTTGCTAACACAGGAGGTTTTGGTTTTAGGCGTTCTGGAGATGAACTGTGAGGTGCTGATTTTCAGCTGAGACTTGCAGCGCTACAGACTAGCTGAAATGCTGGTCATGTTGCCTTCTTAAGATTCAGCTGCAGCCGCCAATGAAAAGTGAATTGCTCGCTCTTGCGGCCGGGTACTTGGATTTGTGGATACATCCTTATGCATACTTGTATTTGTATACCTACCTACCTGTACATTGTATAGTCTTGATAGAGGGAGGAAATGCTACCCTAAACTTTGTCTAACAGCTGACAATGCCAGCAGCTCTCAGGTCTATTATTATCATCTTCAGGTCATTTTGTTGTTAGGTGATAGAGAACAGAAACTGGACATTGTACAGATGGGAACCTCCCCTCGATGTCATCTACGGGAAATGATGGCAATTTAGTACCGGTTATGGCTACTGTTTTTACTTATTTAAGATTTAGCAAAAGAGCAAGCATGCACGGGTATGTGCTTGATGGCAGGCTCGGTACGGCATCGATACTCCAGTATCAAATACCGAACTCTCAAATATTGAATTACAACCTAAAATCAATCTCAATCCAAAAATAAATTCGGTATCTCAATCCCAATCCAAAAATATTTTGGAATCCCAATCGGTATTTTTGAATACGATACTATGCAATCAATAGATAATGGTAACAACACCCGTATTCCTCATCATTTTAAAAGTTTGTAGGCTTAAAAAGTTTGCTTATGAGCATGTGAGGCGAGAAAAGTTATAAAAACTTATTGAAGTTATAATTAATTGGATTCAATCAAGTCTTCATCGAACTTATTCATTATAGGTTTTCATTTAGCGCAAACAGACTAGACAAAGGGTTTTGAGTCCGTCTAGAGCTAGGACATGATTAAGGAGAAGGAAGGAGATGATGATATCACAATTTCTCCTCATTGGTAATCTTTAATTTGATGGATTGGAGGTTCTTATTTAGCGCAAAGTGACTAGACAAAGGGTCTTGAGTTCGTCTAGAGCTAGGACATGGTTAAGGAGGAGGGAGGAGATGATGATATCTCCGTTTCTCATCATTGGTAATCTTTAATTTGATGGATTGGAGGTTGAGAGACAACTAATGAGAATGTATGTTTTTAAAATGTCATGAAAATAACAAGAGATTGAGTGCGAGACGAGAGTGACTTAAATTTGAAAGCAAAAATTGGGTTGGATGGTGGCTTGTGAGTTGTCAAAGATTGAGGAAGAACCGAAGAACCAAAGTATGTGCTATATTTAATTAATTTTTAATTTTCGTTGTTTTTCAGTATTTTGGTATTTACTGATACAATCTCGTAATCCCGAATACCAAATAACACTTCAAAATGAATCACAATCTCAATCCTTAAAAATAATTGTGTGTTCGATCATTTGTAATGCAAGTCATATCCATTTGTATTGTTAATAGTTTGTAATATAAATTAGTCCAGTTTGCAATGCAAGTCTTATTCATTTCTATAGTGTGTAGACACAATTTGAAATGACAAAAGTTTATGGTTAGCAGCAAATCAGTTTGATTTGTAATGCAAGTCATATCCATTTGCATTGGAAGTAATTTGTAATGTAAATTAGTTGTAATGTACATCAGTCTCTAATGTAAGTAGTTTGTATAATATGTAACATGGTTGGTATGATGTGGTATTTTAGTTTGTATACTATGTGTTCATAGTTTGTGATGTTTGTCAATCTCATTTGTAATGTAAATTAGTTGTAATGTACATCAGTCTCGTTTGTAATGTAAGTAGTTTGTATAATATGTAATATGGTTAGTTTGTATACACTGTGATTTAGTTGGTACCCATTTTGATTTAGTTTATAATATTTTTCAATGTCATTTGTAATATACTCATACTGATTTGTATACTTTCTTATATGATTTGTAACATAGTTCGTTTAACATAGTCTTTTAGTTTGTATACTATGTTATTACGGTTTCTATATGTTGGGGGCATGGAAAGAAGGGCCCAAGTAAAGGGCCAAGGTGCCATCATGGGCCGGGAATGTGGGCCTGGCGAGGGAGAGACTCGGCCCAAGAGAGGGCCAGAGACCAAGGCCCAAGCAGTGGGACCAGGCCGATGGAGGGGCGCATGGCGACAAAAGGGGAGTAACGGTCAGAAGCGTACGGAGGAGACAGGGGGTGGGGCCGTGCGCCTCCGTGGTGCAGGCCGGTGTCAGAGTGTCGGGGCGCCTGGGGGGAGTAAGGTACAGTGCATTTAATGAGGTGATGACGTAGGGCGGATTTGGGGGGCATTGGTCGACCCTACCTCGAGTATAAATAGTGAAGTGGGTGGAGCTCATTTACTCAGGTTCCAACTTCTCTCTAAAACTTACATCCCACTTCTCTCTCTAGAATCTGTTCTAACTTGGGCGTCGGAGTGCTAACGAGCCCTTGCTAAGGGGCTCGGTGCGCGCTGCCGTGTGCAGGGGACGAGCGTGTGGTCAAGGCGCGGAGGAAGCGGAGGGAGCTCGAGGGATTTGCAGGGCGTGAGGCAGGAGGCGCGCGGAGACCGTTGAGGGCGGAAGGTTACGTGGCACAAACACTATACATTTTGATTAGTTTGTATACATTCTGATCTAGTTTATGATGTTTGTCAATCTCATTTGTAGCATTGATATGTAAACAGGATGATTTGTATTATTTATTAGCAAGATTTATGTTATTTATTAAAAGTATAATAGCTCAAAACACCGATTACTGTACATTCAGACTGTTTTTCCTATTCATTGTGACTCAGAATTACTATTCACTGAGTTCTTATTGGTTGTTGCTTTGATGTGGGTCCAGATTTTCCTTCCCTCTCCCTTTGAACTGTCGACGAGACCTCTGTTTTCCATTGCTTGATATCTGTGTAAGGCTGTAGGTGTTGGGGTCTGACGCGAAGCCCTCTTCGTGGAAAGTCGCGTTGATCACAAATCGACTGCCAGAGCCCGGTAAGGCCAGAAGCACTCTTGATGCTGATGGGAAGTATCTGTCAGCTCTCTCTCGGTTATTTGGGTTGCATTGAATTGGGGCTCAGATTTCTATGCTTGGAACCCAACCATTTTTTTCTTTTGATCGCTTTCGTTGCCCTTAGCGTTGGTCACATATGCTTAATTTGTGGGGCCGATGCTTTTGGCCGCGCATCCCTTGGGCCAGAGAGGGTTGCTGATGGATGTTTTTAGGCATAGGGACTTCAACCGCCATTTTGGGAAACGGTGACTCCCCCTTTGATTGACGTAGGCGCTCCTTGCAGAGAGAGGAGAGCATGTGTCAGTGGGTGGAGGTCTCAAGGAAGGCAAAAAAAAAAAAAAAAATCACAGCAACTCTTTTTCTCCAACACATATTCTACCTATCCCTCATTCCTCTCAGTTTTCTTTTACTCATCCCGTTTCTTTTCTCTCTTTCTGAGAAGATCGGTCAGAACTATCCAAAAGAAGAGAGTGTTGGGTGTTGTATCTTCAATCTTCATCGCTGACTACCTCCATGGTGAGAAACTGAATAGCGGATTCAAGTGGATGGTCGTCTGTGCATCCAAAGGGTATTCCAGGAGGTTGCATCTCCGGCGCCGTTGCTGCGACCGCCGTTTGGTAGATGAGGTAAGCGCCGGTGGAAATTTTGCTTTAAGGTGATTATTCCCCCCTTCTTCAGATGAAATTGTTTTTGTGATCTTAAGTGGGTTTGTTCTCTCTTTCTTCTCAAAGTGTTTGTTTGATACTTTTTACAGGTTTATACATAGTCTATGGTCTCTCCGAGAAAGGAATGACCCAAAGGATTGGATCGATAGGAAAAACACGCTGACTATGGAGACGTGAAAGATCCCTTATGCTTTTGGGTAATAATAGGTCATGTTTTCTCTTTGTATTTTTCTTTGTTTCTTTGTGTTTTGGGTTTGGTTTGCTCATCTGTGTTTTGGGTTTTGGGTTTGGTTTGCTCATCTGAGTTGTTGTCTTTTATCTATGACCCTTTTATCTTGCAGTGTCTGCTGATAACACTATCCTTGCAACTGGAAGTTATGATACCACTGTAATGGTGTGGGAAGTAGTACGTGCCAGAGGCCACGAGAAAAGAGTTAGAAACGCACAAACAGAAGTACCTCGTAGAGACCACGTGATTGCTCAAACCCCATTCCATATCCTCTGTGGTCATGACGACATAATCACCTGCTTGTTTGTTAGTGTGGAGCTCGATATTGTCATCAGTGGTTCAAAAGACGGGACGTGTATTTTCCATACCCTTAGGGAAGGCCGATATGTGAGATCTTTGCGTCATCCATCTGGCCATCCACTGTCAAAGCTTGTTGCTTCGAGGCATGGGCATATAGTGTTCTATGCCGAGGATGATCTTAGCCTGCATCTCTACTCTATCAATGGCAAACATCTGGCAAGTTCCGAATCAAATGGGCGCCTCAACTGTATTGAACTCAGTAGGTGTGGTGATTTTTTGGTCTGTGCTGGCGACCAAGGGCAAATAGTTGTGCGATCGATGCACAATCTCGATGTTGTGAAGAGGTATGTGGGAGCTGGAAAGATGATCACAAGCCTAGCGGTGACTCCAGAGCAATGCTTCTTGGCTGGGACCAAAGATGGACACATTTTAGTTTACTCGATAGAGAATCCCCAACTCCGCAGAGCTGGTGCTGCTAGGAACAAGACAAGAGGCTCTGGGCCGTTGTAGATCGATCAGGTTGTCTGCAAGTAACAATCACTGCTCAGTTGTCACGATCGTGTTCACAACAGGTATGCAAACTTGATTTCTATCTGTTTCAATTGAAGCCATGGCCGTGCATGCTGATTATCGTGCTTTGCTTCTTCGAGATTTTGTCGTATAAAAATAAAACGACTTGGTGATGCAAATTGCCACTACTAAGTAGAAATCTTGCTAGTATGAATGACAACTTTTACCTGACTCATTAGCTCTGGTCTGCTTGGGGTAGATATCATGGGGCCGGAATCTGTTTTATATGATATTTATTCAAAGCATTCCCATTTGAACTACTATTAAACGATATTATTAATATAATCTAGTTACTGGCAAGTGGCTATCTTTCAGATAATGAACTTTCATACTCCATTTTATTCTCTCGCTTTTATTAAAAAATCGTTCTTGAATCTCTTAGAAAGAATCGACTTGTTTGGTCGTTGTTCTTTGAGTTGCATAATAAGTCGATCTGTCGTGACACATACCCCAAACAAAATTACTCAACTTGACTTGTGCCTGGTGCAGATCTGTTAGGGTATTGAGATAAGCCACCTTGCATTGCCCCACTGCCATTCCTACTTGCTAGAGTGAAAACGGACTCAATCCCCCGTTCTTTGTTTGGCAAACATATTCACTCTCTTAATTTTATTTTCTGCAGAAGCTGGCTTGAAGAATCCAGAGACTGAGTTCTGCTGAAATTACTTGGACCACAGTTTTGCTAACACAGGAGGTTTTGGTTTTAGGCGTTCTGGAGATGAACTGTGAGGTGCTGATTTTCAGCTGAGACTTGCAGCGCTACAGACTAGCTGAAATGCTGGTCATGTTGCCTTCTTAAGATTCAGCTGCAGCCGCCAATGAAAAGTGAATTGCTCGCTCTTGCGGCCGGGTACTTGGATTTGTGGATACATCCTTATGCATACTTGTATTTGTATACCTACCTACCTGTACATTGTATAGTCTTGATAGAGGGAGGAAATGCTACCCTAAACTTTGTCTAACAGCTGACAATGCCAGCAGCTCTCAGGTCTATTATTATCATCTTCAGGTCATTTTGTTGTTAGGTGATAGAGAACAGAAACTGGACATTGTACAGATGGGAACCTCCCCTCGATGTCATCTACGGGAAATGATGGCAATTTAGTACCGGTTATGGCTACTGTTTTTACTTATTTAAGATTTAGCAAAAGAGCAAGCATGCACGGGTATGTGCTTGATGGCAGGCTCGGTACGTCATCGATACTCCAGTATCAAATACCGAACTCTCAAATATTGAATTACAACCTAAAATCAATCTCAATCCAAAAATAAATTTGGTATCTCAATCTCAATCCAAAAATATTTTGGAATTCCAATTGGTATTTTTGAATACGATACTATGCAATCAATAGATAGTGGTAATAACACCCGTATTCCTCATCATTTTAAAAGTTTGTAGGCTTAAAAAGTTTGCTTATGAGAATGTGAGGTGAGAAAAGTTATAAAAACTTATTGAAGTTATAATTAATTGGATTCAATCAAGTATTCATCGAACTTATTCATTATAGGTTCTCATTTAGCGCAAACAGACTAGACAAAGGGTTTTGAGTCCGTCTAGAGCTAGGACATGATTAAGGAGAAGGGAGGAGATGATGACATCACAATTTCTCCTCATTGGTAATCTTTAATTCGATGGATTGGAGGTTCTTATTTAGCGCAAGGTGACTAGACAAAGGGTCTTGAGTTCGTCTAGAGCTAGGTCATGGTTAAGGAGGAGGGAGGAGATGATGATATCTCCGTTTCTCATCATTGGTAATCTTTAATTTGATGGATTGGAGGTTGAGAGACAACGGATGAGAATGTCTGTTTTTAAAATGTCATGAAAATAACAAGAGATTGAGTGCGAGACGAGAGTGACTTAAATTTGAAAGCAAAAATTGGGTTGGATGGTGGCTTGTGAGTTGTCAAAGATTGAGGAAGAACCAAAGTATGTGCCATATTTAATTAATTTTTAATTTTTGTTGTTTCTCAGTATTTTGGTATTTACTGATCACAATCTCGTAATCCCGAATACCAAATAACACTTCAAAATGAATCACAATCTCAATCCTTCAAAATAATTGTGTGTTCGATAATTTGTAATGCAAGTCATATCCATTTGTATTGTTAATAGTTTGTAATATAAATTAGTCCAGTTTGCAATGCAAGTCTTATTCATTTCTATAGTGTGTAGACACAATTTGAAATGACAAAAGTTTATGGTTAGCAGCAAATCAGTTTGATTTGTAATGCAAGTCATATCCATTTGCATTGGAAGTAATTTGTAATGTAAATTAGTTGTAATGTACATCAGTCTCTAATGTAAGTAGTTTGTATAATATGTAACATGGTTGGTATGATGTGGTATTTTAGTTTGTATACTATGTATTCATAGTTTGTGATGTTTGTCAATCTCATTTGTAATGTAAATTAGTTGTAATGTACATCGGTCTCGTTTGTAATGTAAGTAGTTTGTATAATATGTAATATGGTTAGTTTGTATACACTGTGATTTAGTTGGTACCCATTTTGATTTAGTTTATAATATTTTTCAATGTCATTTGTAATGTACTCATACTGATTTGTATACTTTCTAATATGATTTGTAACATAGTTCGTTTGACATAGTCTTTTAGTTTGTATACTATGTTATTACGGTTTCTATACATTTTGATTAGTTTGTATACATTCTGATCTAGTTTATGATGTTTGTCAATCTCATTTGTAGCATTGATATGTAAACAGGATGGTTTGTATTATTTATTAGCAAGATTTATGTTATTTATAATTATAGTTTGTATACATTGTGATTTAGTTTTTAAACATTGTGATCTCATTTGTAGTATACGCGGCACTAATTTGTATGTTTTTTATCGGGTTAGTATATTTTTAATATGATTTGTGTACTCTGTAATATGATTAATATAATATGGTATTTAGTTTGTATACCATGTCTTTATAATTTGTACTTATTGTAATATGAATTGTGACATTTGTAATGTATGTAGTACTGATTTGTAAAGATCATAGCTTGTACTATCTATCACTAAAGTTTGCATTGTTTGGCAATCTGTCAGGATTCACCCACCTAGAATTCCATGGTACAAAGTCTTGTGGAGTATATTTCTTGTTCTCAAGCATCGTTTTCCTGACTTGGTTGGTGATCTGGAATAGAATCAAAACTTTAGTGCAACACAAAAGCTGGGGATTTGCAAACTCTGATAATTGTTTGATGTGTGATATGGTATTGCAATGGGATTATGATTAGAATTTGTAGTCTAGTATAGTTCATCCGAGTGGAAGAAATGGGATGGTTCGACTGAAAACTGCATATCAATCGTAATCCAAATCGGTAGTCCGTATTATTGATATGAAATGATTGAAACACGATTTATTGCCAGACGCTTCAGTTGGGATCCGGTGAAAGCCGTCTGTAAATAACTCTGTATTTCCTGCACAAGTTGTGTACTGTGGGGTGAAACCAGTACGAAAGTGAAGTGAAGAATGAAAAAGGGTAAGGTATCAATGTGCAATGAATGTGGCGATCAATGAAACACGACCTGACAATGGCTGAGTACAACAGTAGTAGGACAGTGGAGGAGAGCAATAAATGTAAAACGGAGATTGAAGATGCTCATCCCTCTCCGTTTCCTTAGCAATGATGATAAAAAAAAAACAGAGCAGGAGAACAGTAGTGTAAGAAAGTAAACAGAAGGCAAGAGAGAAGATACAACTTTCCCCAATTCATTCATTCGTTCTGAAAATCGAAACTTTTTTTATGTACACACACTGGACCAGACAGCACACTGCTAATGATGTTCATCAGCTTTACAACTACTTTCATTCAATACACCCTCTGCTTCTCTTAGCTCTGCCAATTTGGACTAAATAATGTGTGGTTTCGGTCAGTTCATCATCTCCACTACTCAATTCATCCGCCTGAGTTTGTGGCTTTCTCTCTCATTACCCAATTCCTCTGTTTTCAGGTATGGATATGAGTCCTCTGTTTTGCTCCTTCAATTATGAAAAATGGGTGATCCTGGGAATCGGCCACTCACACTCTTTTGGATGGTACGGATGCTATGGGGGAAAAGGGTTGGTGATAATTAAACTTTCCCCATGAGCTTCTGACGTGGGGGCCTTCAAAACTGCCATATTTTTTCTTCCTGTGTACTTGGCAGTTGTATATTACACAGAGTTTCTGTTCCCATGATGGAACCATCAGGTTGAAACTTTCTCATCCTGTTTTTTTGCTTTTAGGATCAAACTTCACCTTCCCCTGTTTTCCAACCATAGTCTCTGCTTGCCTGAACCCAGAAAGGCAAGGTCTTTTTCTACCCTGTTATAGTAAGGTGAAGTTGCATTTCTTCTCTGCAACTGCAAATGCATGCATTTCTTACCCATCAAGCTTTCACGTTCATCCCTCACAGTTCGAGTGTTACTTTAACCTTTTTTCTCACAGATCAAGTGCAGGGGGGGTTGGTGTAGAAACAAATGATGAAGCTTTTTGCAGCTGCGGTGGAGGAAGGCAAAGCAGGGGAAAACGGGAAACCATCAGTTGGTCCTGTTTACCGTAATCTGCTGTCCAAGAATGAATTCCCTTCTCCTGATCCCGATATCTCCACTGCTTGGGATCTTTTCAGGTTCTCTCTCTCTCTCTCTCTCTCTCTCTCTCTCTCTCTCTCTCTCTCTCTCTCTCTCAACATTTCCTTGTGAAGAATCATGTATCAGTCATTTTGGGCTTTGACTAAAACCTTCACTTTGTTCAGTGTATCAGTCAAGAAATACCCTGACAGTAAAATGCTAGGATGGCGAGAATTCGTTAATGGGAAGGTAATAAAGAAAGAATCCACCGTTTTCTGAAATTCATACACCCTGGTGTTTCTTTGGGGAGCAACTGAACTCTTGATTGTTGTTTGTTGTTGAAAGTATGGGGGTTATCAATGGAAGACTTACAAGCAAGCAAATGAGGAAGTTCTGCGCATTGGTTCTGCATTGAGAGCCTCTGGTGCTGAACCGGTAACTAGCCATCCACTCACATTCTACTAACTAAAACATGGGAGGGGGAAAAAATGAGGAAGCTCACTGCTTTCTTGTATCAAACAGGGCTGCCGGGTTGGTGTTTATGGCGCGAACTGCCCCGAATGGACTGTCGCGATGGAGGTAATGTGTGGTGCGGCTATGAAATCGGATTCGACATTGCTCCTCTCTTTCTTTCTTTCTTTCTTCCATATGAACATTATTGGAAGTGACATGTCATTCGAAATTGTTACTAGGCTTGTGCTGCCCACAGTTTGGTCTGTGTACCTCTCTATGATACTCTTGGTAAACTCCTGCATCCATTCACAATTTCTCCTTGCCTTATTCTTCTGCATTTTCGCAACTTAATCGTGGAGATTAGATTGATAATGTATGCTAAATGGGGCGTGAGTGCAGGTCCGAATGCTGTCAACTTTATAATAGATCATGCAGAAGTGGATTTCGTTTTCGTGCAAGACAAGAAAGTGAATGAAGTGAGCATGCTGCATACCGTTTGTTACAATGTTCTTCAGGATGAGAAAGAAAAACGTTGCTCTAACACTGGTTAGTAAGTTACTAATTGCAGCTACTGAACCCTAGTTGCAATGCTGCTGGACGACTTAAAGCTGTCGTTTGCTTCACTTCCCTGACGAACGAGCACAAGGAGAAAGCAGCTGAACTCGGGACGAAACCATATTCCTGGCAGGAGTTTCTAGTGATGGTATTACTTGGTTTGCTGACAAAATCCCATTTCTGTATCCTTGTTTTCATGGCTTTCTGTTCCCTTCATTGAATAGTTGTTTTGATTCTACTGTTGTTGGTGTTTCCATAAAGGGAAAGGAGAATCCAACGGAGATAGTGCCACCACAGCCATTCAACATTTGTACGATTATGTACACGAGTGGTACGAGTGGAGATCCGAAAGGTGTTGTGCTTACACATGAAACGGTTGCAAATTTTGTAAGGGGTATGGATTTGTTCATGGAACAGTTTGAAGACAAGGTAAATTAAGCCAGGGGACATGTGTACAAAGTCTTTCTTTTTTTCTGGTATAGTGAGAGATTTCTGATTCTGGGTTCTTGAGTATGTAGATGACAGTTGATGATGTGTACTTATCGTTCCTACCGCTTGCACATATCCTAGACCGAATGATCGAAGAGTACTTCTTCAGCAAAGGCGCTTCGGTTGGTTACTACCATGGGGTATAATAATGTAGCTTCTCCCCCTCAAGATATGCACATTTCACTGTTCATTGCTTGTGGATTTGTAATTCTGTTCTGTTTTTCTTCAACTGTTTGAAGGATTTAAACGCGTTGAGGGATGATTTGATGGAACTGAAGCCGACATTTTTAGCTGGCGTGCCTAGAGTCTTTGAGAAGATACATGAAGGCATGCAAGAATTTCTTTTACAGTCATTACAAGTAAAGCAAAAAAAAAAATTATCTGGTTGTTGAAGTTAAACATTTTCCCCCATTCTGCAATTCAGGTATAGTGAAAGCATTAGACGAACTTAATCCAATCCGAAGGAGGGTTTTCGATTTTCTCTACCGATAGTAAGTATGGCATTCCGCCGAATCCCAGCCAAAATCAACTCAATGTTACTTAAACACAGACTGTTGAAATTGTCCCAACTGTTAATAATGCAGCAAGCTAGCCTGGATGAATATGGGTTACAAGCAAAAGTACTCCTCACCATTGGCTGATCTATTGGCCTTCAGAAAGGTTTTTCCTTTCACTAAGAAGCAAGCTTTACTAGTACTCTTTTCTGTGTTCTAACATTAATGGAAATGTATGTATCTTCTGGTGTATTTTTTTCGCAGGTGAAGGCGAAACTAGGAGGCAGACTTCGGCTAATCGTGTCAGGAGGAGCTCCCTTGAGCTCTGAAGTAGAAGAATTCTTGCGGGTTACTTGCTGCGCTTTTGTAGTCCAAGGCTATGGTACTAATACTATTTCATAAGATTGGACCTTCCTTACTATTTGACAAGATAATAACCCCATGAAAGCACAAGCTTATTACCAAGTTTTCTGTTTCTTGCAATGCAGGATTGACTGAAACTTGTGGGCCAGCAACGCTAGGCTTCCCGGACGAGATGTGCATGATGGGAGCAGTGGGAGCTCCGGCAGTGTACAACGAGATACGACTCGAGGAAGTACCCGACATGGGGTACAACCCACTTGGGGAGCCACCTTGTGGCGAGATCTGTGTGAAAGGGAAGACAATGTTTGCTGGTTACTACAAGAACCCTCAACTCACTACTGAATCCATTCAGGATGGATGGTTCCACACAGGTTTTTTTCTTGGTTGATTAATTCCTTTCTTACCTACTAACTTACACAAAAACCAAACAACTTCTTGTTTTAGCTGCTTACTTATCTATGGGGTTGGTTATTCAGGGGACATTGGGCAAATATTGCCAAATGGGGTGATCAAAGTGATTGACAGGAAGAAGAACCTGATAAAGCTGTCACAAGGAGAGTACATTGCTCTAGAGCATTTGGAGAATGTGTTTGGGATCACTCCCATCGTCGACGATGTAATGGAAAACACCATATTTCCAATAATCTTAAACCCTAAATCCTTGCTTGTTCTTTGGTCAATGTTCTTACCGTCTTGTTTGATTTGTTTGTAGATATGGGTGTATGGAGACAGCTTTAAACCAATGCTGGTTGCAGTTGTGGTGCTGCATGAAGAGAATGCTATGAAATGGGCTAATGCAAATGGCTACAAGGGTTCATTCCTTGAGATCTGTTGCCTTGAACAGCTAAGGCAACATGTTTTGTTGGAGCTCAAGTCAACTGGTGAGAGGAATAAGGTACAGATTTCTGCCATGTGAATTGAAAGGCAAGATCGATAGTATATATATACGCACTAACTTCTGTTGATTTTGGATTCTGCTGTGGAATAAAACGAATGATGAAGCTGAGGGGGTTTGAATACATAAAGGGGGTGATATTGGAAGCTAAGCCATTTGACATTGAGAAAGACCTGGTCACTGCCACTCTCAAGAAGAAAAGAAACAAGCTGCTCAAGTATTACCAGGTAATTGGAACTTGGGTTTTGTTATTTATATGAAACTATTACGTACCTTTCTTGGTTTTATGGTTTAGTTTTGGTTTTGCTGAAATTGGATCTCTTCTTCTTCTTAAAGGCTGAAATCGATGGGCTTTACCAGAAATTGGGAGCACAGCTTGGGCATTGAACAAAGAATTGCGGATGCAATAGTTGTGTTTCTTGATTTGCACGGTGACTTAACCATGTTTGTGAAACAATAAAGCAAATGCCAAAAGCAGTTTGCCATATGAGAAGTCCTTCCTTGACATTGGTCTTCGTTTAGTGAGCAAAGTTTTGTTCATGCAACCTATAGTAACTAGGGTGAACAAAAAGACCCGTGGACCGATCCACTCGTTCAAGACGATCCAACTCATCCATATTTATCATTAACTAGCTTTGATCCCTGCCCAAAGGGCAGGTAGATTTTTCCATTTATCATGTATGTATAATCTCATTATTAAAATAATAATTTTCGTAAGTTAAAAAAAGTAATTTATGTAAAAAATATCAAATAGAGTCATTAAAAGTTTTTACTCCCTTCCAAAATTTAGCCCCCTAAGACACCCAAGAAAGAGAGTGGAAAACATGCATCTTAATTTTCAGTTGAAAGGAACAGTGGAAGGTACATCCATCTTAATGACGCCAGAAAAAAATCTTATGGGAGTGTCATGTCACCTTATAGCTTAAACTTAGGTAATCTATGAGAAAAAACTGCATACAATGCTTAATCATATCACCTAGAGTTAGGGTTATTTAAAGGTCCGAGCTAGCGAGTGAAAATCCAACTGTAGGGAATTAGAAATCTCGAGGGAACAAAATTAAGTTCTAAATGAAAATGTCGCAATAGAAAAGTTGTTGAATGATGTGAATGAGCGAGATGATGTTCATGAGAATAAATCTCAAGAGAATGGAAAGGTTCTGTAGTTATGTAGATAGACAAAAATTTGTAGAAAGTTTACGTTAAAATGAAATAAACTCAAAACTCATAATCATTTATAGAAATATTTAATTGCGTTAAAACAAATATCTATTAGATTGATTAAGAAAAAATATATTATTATTTGAATGAGTAAATAATTATAATTACTAAAAAATTTATGGTTAACTAATAATCATAAATAATAATAAATTATGCAACAATTTCTCTCTCCTCTCCCAAGAAGCCTGTGGGAGAAGAATTCTCACGTGAGAGAAGCAATTAGTAGGCAGTTAGCCAACAAAGAAGAGAAAAAAATTAAATAAATGAACAAAAAAGAATCTATCTATCTATATCTATACTAAATATTATGGCTATTCAAAAATAACTTTTTGCCACATAAGCACTTGGTGAATGCACAAGTTGCCAAGGTGGACAATTTTCTTACAAACAAAAAACTATTTATTGATCTATTTATGAAGCTATCTCTCTCTTCTTTTAATAATTCTACTCATTTTTACTAAAATTAAAATAAGTTAATTTTTTAGGAAATGTTTAAACAACCAAACACATACATAAGTATTCATCTTTTTTTTCAATTAAACAAACTATAAAGATGGAAACAGAGAGTGATATATCGTATTTGTTTAACCCAAGCTGATTAAATCTGATTAAGTAAATTTTCTACTCATTTTTACTACAATTTGATAATAAGTTACATTTTGATGAAGAAAAAAACACACACATAAATAATAATATTTTCAATTAAACAAAAATATAAACGATGGTCTAAGAGAAAACAAGCGTTTGATAATCAATCGACTTTGAGAAATGATCGATATGACTATATGTTTTTTAGCTATCAAACACTCACTTCTTTCTAATGTACATACCTATCAAATAAAACAAGTATAAATTTTATAGCAAAATGTTTGAATATAAACTTGACAGAGCAATAATTGTATTTGTTTAAAAAACTTCTTATTTATTTCGATTAAATAAAAACATATAAATTATTAATGCAAACTTTTAATTTGTTTCTGTCCCATTTCCCATTTTAATTGTCTCACTAGAAATAAAATCCAACTTTGAAAATAATAAATCAAGAAAGTATGTCAACCACCATAAAAATAAACAAAACCCTCTTATTAGTTGCTATTTTTTCTTTTAGATCTCTAATATTTGTATTCTCATAATTTATAGAGAAGGAAATGGTAATGCACATGATTTTTTTCTTTGTATGAGAATAGGAGGCAGGAGTTACACGAGGCAACGATTAGATGACAAAATTTTGAGCAGTTGTAACATATTTTTGCCTGTTAACGAAAAAAGTTCATTTGATCATTGTGAAGATGAGGTGAACCAAGCCGAGGGTTGTCGACTGCTCCCTCTTCCTCTTGATCTGAAGCTGTCAACTGGTCTCACTTTCTCAGCGATACGTTATTGTTTGCGGTTGACTGGCCGAGTTATACTCTTCTTCCATTATTTTCTTAATTTCTTCCAAATTATAACTGCTGGATGGTAAATTTTCCCACTCTCGATGAGTGAATGTATTTCTTCTTTGTTTTTCAAGGAGAAGGGTTGTCATATACTTTTATTTAAATGTATAAAATATAATTAGAAGGGTTCATTGGTTGGACTTAGGGCATACCTCATTTGATTGAATAATTGATCGTTTTTCTTGAATGGCTATTGCAATTCGATTTCTTGAATGTTGAAATAGAAAGAAGAGTTGTGATGGTTGTTTATTATATTTTATGTTCATGATTGACATGCTATTAGCTAGCAATACAATGATGATCTGTTTAGTAATTAGTAGGTAGCAAAGAGGTTATAAGTAGAAGGGAACATAATTGGGGTTTTATAAAGGTCGCGAAGAAGAAATAAAATGATAATGGTGGTTTCTCGGTTGTCTATTTTGATGTTTTTTTAATTTCTACATGTTTGCGGTGACATTTGTTTGTTTCATTAAGGTGAATTTTTCCGCATTGAATCCCTAACTAAAGCTTGATTTTGACATGATTGTTTTCTTACAAACTACTATTTGGATTGAGGCATATATTCAGTTCACAAATGAGGAATCTGCATGATAAAATGATTTGAGTTGCATTGAAAACTACTCCTTTCATTATTTTTCTATGTTGTTATTAGGTAAAATCACAATTCTTTTCTACATGAGATATGTAGCTCTCTACAAAATATAAATAGTATTTAAATATATGTAGTTTAATTTGCTGAAAAATATTGCTTTAATAAGTTTGTGACAGCTGATAGTTTTGTTTGTGGTTGGTTTTTTAGAACATTTTAAGGTAATTAAACGAGTACATGGAAGATTGATGGACGTGGATGCTAATGAGTTTCCTCATTATTCCAAAGTTGTATATGTAAGTGATAATACACGATATTCATGAGATTTAGATCGGAATATTCTCTATTATCGTATACCAACATATGAGAAGAGAGAGAAAATAAAAAGCTCTTCGCTTATTTTTTTTATTAATTGAAGCATATTTTCTTATTCTAACTTCTTCTTTTGTTGCTGTAAAATTTTTAACTTCTTTATCACAATTGGGTGCTAAAGAATGAATAACTCTTATGTTTATAATCTTAAAGGGCGAGTTCGATAAAAAAAATTCTAAATAATTAAAGAACAATCTACAAAGAGCTCAGTTAATAAAATTAAAATGTTCATAAATAAACAAAAGGCATAAAAATATGAAACAATACTTGAAATAAGGTAAGTGGATCAATTCCATATATATTATCTTAACAAACATAAATAATAATAACAATTAGAATACTATAACGAATTATAAAATAACCAAACAAAATACACCGTCCAACGGCGGGTAAAAAACTAGTAGAGATCAAAGAAACTGCCGGCAATAGGGAGATATTAAAAAAATAATAAAAACTTAGAATTCACCGGAACTCGTGGAGAAGCCATGAAGGCTGACGTGGTGGGGTCCATTTTCCAAACTGCTTTAATATTTTTAAAGATATTAGAAGAATAACATACTATGTATGTGTTCGCTTATAATCTTTTTAGCTTCTTTCGACAAATGTTTGTGAAAAAAAAACTAAACATATGTTAAAACAAATTGCATTTCTTTAAAATCCAATTAACATCTATGCAGTTAGATCATTTTCATCTCGGATTATTTGTTTGAAATTTTAATTAGTCTATCTTTTTTTGTGGCGTAAAATAGTTGCATTTTTTGTGTTGCTGCTTAAGTATCGTCATTAGCTAAATAGCTAACACATCCATAAGGTTCCTACTTTTTTGGATAGGTTTTGGGTTTAGTATTTTCAAAACGATAGTGTAATTAGTTATATTATAAACAAACGGTAAAGTTTTTCTTTTTTATTATTTGAGTTTAATATTTTTAAAACCATAATATACGAATCGAATGATTAAAACGACTAAATCCGAATCATCTGATCCAAACTAAATCGTTTTCTTACAGAAACCCATTTTCATATCTTGCAAGTAATTTGCAAGGTTGTCAACCAACCGGTCATTCTTCTCCCCGTCTCCAAACGTCTCCTTGGCAGCCTTGACAGCGCTCCTCCACGGCTCGCCTGACTCTTCCACCATAGCCGCCGTCACCGTCGCCGCCACCGAATCGCCGGTAAACGATCCGTCGTCGTCTCGTCTCGGAATCTCCATCCCCAGTTTTTTCCCCGCCAGCAACCTGGCATTAAGCCCCTGGTCGTTTATCATCGGAAGCAATATCAGTACCTTGCCGAAAGCCAAGCCTTCCACCACCGAGTTACACCCGCAGTGAGTCAAGAACCCTCCGACCGAGTCGTGGCTCAGTATCTTCACCTGTGGGGCCCACTCCGTGTACACAATCCCTCGACCCGCAACCCGCTCCACGAACCCGCCCGGCAGCATTGCCGCCGCGTCCCGGGTCGACCCGGCCGCGTACCTCCGCAGCGCCCAGAAGAAGGGCAGCCCGGACTTTTCCAGTCCCATAGCCAGCTCGGCGATTTCCTCCCGAGTCAGCGAAACCTCCGTTCCCAATGCCACGTACACAACCGAGTTGACTCGCTGCTCGTCGAGCCACTCCTTAATCTCACCCCATACGGCCGATCCACCTTCATCCGACTCTTCACCGGTCACCGGCGGCAAGAATCCGACGGGCACAATCCTCTTTTCGTGAATCCGATCGAGAAGGTCGAACCAATCCGGTTCGAACGCCGGCGAGCTCCGTACGATCACGGCGTCGCTCTCCTCCATCGCGACGCTGAACCGGATCTGATCGGACGGCCCCGAAGAATCCTCCTCCGTTTTCTCCACGTACTTCGTGATTTCGTGGAGGCGATACGCCACGTCGGATTCGAACGGCACCCAATCGGGGGCCACGGTGAAATCCTCCGCCCTCGACCGCGAATCCACAAACCCCGCGGCGCCGGTGAACGAGATCGTCGCGGCGGTGAAGAGGCTGAAGAAGGCGCAGGAGATCCGGCGGCCGGCACCCGCGGCGGCGGCGGGTAGCCAGTGGGAGGCGTAGTCGTAAATCACCCAATCGGGGTTCAATCGGCGGAGCAATTCGGTCAGTGGCGGGCGGAGGGAGTCGAAGGCCTGCTTGAGAAGCTGCTGGTGGTTGTAAGGGACGTCCATGGAGGATTCGGCCTGCGGCGGGAGGTTGGGGACGGGAGGTAAGGGGAAGGAGACGAGGGTCATTTGGGAAGAGAGGTGTAGGGGTATTTTGGGTAGTCGGGAGAGGTTTCTGGGAGTGGAGACGAAGTGGATTCTGTGGCCCTTTTGGGCTAGGAGCTTGGAGAGGTGGAAGAATGGGATTAAGTGGCCCATGGCCAGCCATGGAAACATCACAATTTCTAATTTAGCACTGTTAATTTCCTTGATGTCCGCCATTGGAGAAGAAGAAGATGGATGATGAAACTATGAAGAGAAATGGCTGTTACATGGAACGAATTTGGAGGGTTGAATTCGATTCATCGTATGAATTTGTATGGTGGGTGGATGGAAGTGCCAAATTGGCTACGGCTCTTGGATATGGCCCATAATAATAAACAAACTGATCTTCTGTCGACTTGATCAATGTTATGGGTTTATTTCATAATGGAGAAATTTCATATCATTATTTTTTTGCTGATGGTCATAGAGTCAAAAAGTGACCCAACCCTACCCGATTTTTATAGGGTCAAAAGATGACCCGATCCTTGACTCTACAGACAAACAGACCCGCACGACTCTGTAGACAAACTTACACCCCTATTTATAAGTGTCATCCAACAAAACAATTTTGCAACGGGAAGCCCAGAATCCATCCCCAGCCGCAGCGTAGCGCGGCTCAAAGTTCACTAGTCCATAGATATATTGTAGTTAATGTATTTTAACATAAATCAAACTACGAAAAATCTAACCTAGCGCACTACAGGAAAATTCACCTTCGATCACGGGATTTCCCGTAACTGAACAGCCAATTCCCGTGACGGAAAGAATTTGTCACGATATATTCCAGTATCAAGCATGCCCGTGATCAAAGGTAAAATATCACGGGAAATTCCGTGACAGAGAAGATAAAATAACAGAAAAAACCCCATGACAGAAGCTCTATTTTGTCACGGTAATTCTCGTGACTAAATTGTGAAATAGTCATGAGATTTCTCGTGACTTCTTGGGTTATTCGTTACGGGGTTTTGTCTCAATGGTCAGAGGAATCCAGTGATGGTTGGTCCTTACTAATCACAGGAAAATCAAGTGATGGATACTAATCAATAGTCACTAGAGAACCCTGTGATTGTGGTACATATATCATGTTTTTGTTCCAGCCCACCAACAATCATGGGAAACTATTCTGATTGTTGTTTAACAATCAACAAGTCAGAGGAATATATCCATGATTGTTGTTTAACAATCAACAAGTCAGAGGAATATATCCATGTAATAAAAAGGTCATTTTCGGTCATGTGAACTTACCCATGACAAAATTTCCCCATAATTAAAGATCGATTTTCTTGTAGTATAGTAAACTCTTCATTTTACATTCATGTCGTAGCTTACAACTCAGACTTTTTATAAGGTTAAATACACTTGTATATCCAAAACTTTCACGGTTGTGCCAATAATATCCAAATTTCTCGAAATACCACTTATATCCAATTCCTTCACATTCTTTAACAGTGTTTTTGGATATACAAGTGTATTTAACCAAAAATATATTGGAAAATGGATAGATTTGGCAAAGAACAACTTTAAAACATGGATATAAGTGGTATTCCGGGAAATTTGGATATTATTGGCACAACCGTAAAAGTTTTGGATATACAAGTGTATTAAACCTTTTTATAAAACAAAAATGCATTATTTGATGCCTAAACTGAGAAATACTTTTTGTCATTCTAAAAATAATTTTATATGCGTGAATTTTGTTATTTAATATTTTATGTTTATTAATGTTTATATTTTCAAATGTTTTACAATCTTCTAACTACTTAATTCATGATTTAAAAGTAATATTTGTGTTACTTGTTGATTATTATATTAATAAATATTTATTTCATGTATATTTTGTTGGTGAGTAATTAAATCATCATAATTTTCCTTCGGGGATAACTATGGCAAAAAAAGAGATCATTCTAGTTTTGTGTTGTTTATAAATCCTTTATATTTTAGAAGAAAATTTTATGATATGGTCAGTATACTTTGTGTAATATTAATTTGTATATTTTTTTATGGTAGTTATTCATTTGTAATGCAAGTAATATTATTGTGTACAATGGTTTGTACCTTCAAGTTCTATCGATTAGTAATTTTTATAGTGATATTTTCTATTTTTAGTATTCTTGGTATATAATTTTAACTTGATTTGTATAATTATATGATGTGGTTCTGGTTTGTATACTTTTTAATATTGCTTTGTATACTTTTCTGATATAGTTTGTATAGTTTGTATTTTTTATTTGTATACTTTTATAATTTATTTTGTATACATGGTAATATTAGTTTGTACATATTTATGATATGTACACTTTTATATTCTGTTTTTTAAATAACATATTATTGATGTTTATTATAATGTTTGTACATTATATGTTTTACTTTGTATAATTTTCATGTAAGAATTGTAAATTTGGGATGTTATTTTGTGATTTTTATTTTAAAAATAAAAAAAATATGAAAAAACAAAGAAAAACGCACGAGAGAGGGAGGATTAAAAATTATATAATATTAGTGATTAATAAAGAAACAACCACTTTAAAAAAGCGACTACAAATTGCTTTGCGTTTCTCGGAGTAAGCGATTTTGTACACCCGTAACCCTAGCGGCTGCGTTCGTCGGCCATGCCCGGGCTGGCGCCAGAAATCTCCCTGGAAGCCCAGCCGCAGGATGCCACCTCTGGACAGCGTCGCCCTCCCTCGGCGACGTCATCCCCAAACAGCAGGTGGGAAAAAGAATCGCAGCAACCAAAGAAGAAAGTGAAGGCGATTTGCGCCAACCCTCTCTTCGATACGCAACCAATGGAGGAGGAACAGGTACTCGGTGAGGAGCACCACGAGCAGATTAAGGGTGATGACCCTGTGAACAATCCCCCGCCATCGACATGGGGCGCGGGACCGACAAGCTTTTTTCGACCATTCACTACGGAGGAATGGTATGTAGCTGAGTCTAACCCGGAGGAGTGGCGGAAGCCATGCGTGAGGACGACCTAGACGATGAAATACCCGAGGATGACAACGCGATGTCCCACGATCCCCTTCAAAGCTTTGGAGAAGCAGAGATATCGGCAATCCTGGAGGTCAACGCTCATCGTCAAAGTGATGGGTCGTACGTTTCCCTTCCCCATCATCTCGAAACGACTAGAAATGCTTTGGGTAAAAACTGGAACTATCCAAATTTCTAGTCTTTCGTATGGGTTCTATGTTGTTCGCTTCAAGAATCAAATGTATTATGAGCAAGCTTCCATGGGAGGGCCATGGATGATCGACAATCACTATATTACAGTGAGGTCGTGGCGTAAGGGTTTCAACGCCAAATTCGTGGAAGTGGCGAGGACCCTTGTTTGGGCTCGCCTGCCAGAGCTGTCCGTCGAGTTCATAAATCACGAAGCGGTAGAGAGGATTGCTTCTCGAATTGGCCGCCCGGTCCGGGTTGATCGTGCTACCACCACTGGTGCTCGCACAAAATATGGCCGAGTTAGCGTCGATGTGGATCTTACTAAACCCCTATTGGGCAATATAAGATCGAGGGGCGGACATACTATGTGGCGTACGAAGGGTTTCATAACATTTGCACAGAATTTGGTATGTATGGCCACTCGAAGTCAACCTACCCGTCACTAAGGGAAGTGCAACCGGAGAGTCCGGTGGAACCTCAACCAAGTCCCAAAGCTACTACTACTCCCCTGACTGCCTGTGGTGATGAATGATGGTCAAACCGAAGTCAATACCTAATGGGAGGACAAACCCCCAGTTGCATGGGAGTGGAGCTACACCGACGCCACAGGTCACGTCTATACCTGGTGGATACGCTTCTCGGCACTAGTTGAGGAGGAATCATCACAAATGGATATGGATAATAGTGGTAATGGTGGAACTTCCTCAGCCATGCTCGAAGGTATGCAGGTACAGGGAGAAGGTGCGGGGGTAGAGTCTAACCTCTCCAAGTGTACTTTTTCTTCTCATGTGGCGTCTTAGGCCGCGATGTCGCTGAGCACAACACCTTTGCCTGAACAAGTTGCATTGGGACTGGCTATAAAGGATGCGAGTGGAAATAGCAAAGGTTGGTGAGTGTCCCTATCCATCATGTGCCTCTTGTGATTGGTAGGAAGGCGGAGGCTAGCCTGAAAGTTTTCAAATCGGGGGGCAAGGAATTACCTGCATCAGCGAGTGCTCAGAAGAGCCAGAATCATACCAAGGGTCAGAAGGCCACCAAGCGTGGGGCGAGTAATACAACCGAGAAAGGTTCGACCCCATCCCAGGGTCAAACTGGGGTGTCGGGTACCCGGAGCACATCCTTGAAGACTCCTGAGCAACAAGTGTTTGGAGGGCAGCTCCCTCTAATCAAAGGAGAAGGGAAATTATTTCACACTTCATCATTTCCCCCCTCTTTTACATGTGTCCTCTCACTCTCTCTTTGTCTTCCTCATTCTCTTTCCGTTTGTTTTTCGATCTCTCTCTGAGCTTTGTATCTCACCACTCTCACCATTCCCTTCCTCTTTCTTCCCACTGCCTGAAATCAAGAGAAATCGAGTAACATCCCAATTACTTCTCCAACTTTGCGTTCGAAAATGCTTCTTCTCCATTCACGGTCGATAATGTGAATCAGAGCACCTGAAACTTGGCGAACAGATGACCGCTTATTCCTCGATGGAGCAAAGTAGTTTCATAGCTTGTGAATAAACTAATTACTAAAAGTGATAAAAACAACTCTCGATAAACCAATTGAGTGAGTGCATAGTAGCTCACCGCTTAAACCATTTTATTTATCTAAAGAATCAAAATGCATAATCAGGTTCATCTTCACTTATTTACATGTATTTGTCGTACAAATTCATTAGACAAAAAAAATGGTTTTGAACCAGCATATCAAACTAAATCTCATCTTATGATTATTGGATCCAATCATGTCATATTAGCAAGAGGTCTAAGGCTATTGGTCAACCAGGTTGAAAGTTAATACTAATTTAAGATTTATATATCGCTTCCAAATGTTCAATACTCCAACTTTATATGCAATATTCGAACAGATATATGAGTTTCAACCCCTTCCTCAAATTTTTTGGACTAGGAAAAGCTCAAAACACACACACACATTTCCAAAGAGATATTAAATCCCAATTTCTTTTTCACTTTACTTGCTTCTAAAATTATTGTTGACATTGTTTGTTATTACTGCAAACCATATAAAAGAGCTTTTAGAAATGAAGTTAATCAAGAAAGATTTTATAAATGAGTGTTTAGTTGTATACATTGAAAAAGGTTTGAGTATCAAAATAAACAATGAATGCATTTTATAAACCTTTTTAGAATATGAGTCGTCACACGTTGATGTAAAAAACTACTCATTAATTCAAATATATATTATTTTTAGAATATTTTATTTTTATCAAATGGCGCATTTCTCTATAAATATGAGTTCACAAATATAGATTGTGTGGTGCTCGCACTTGTGCGCGAGCCCATGAAGCATTCATGTTTATACGGGGTCGATCCACATATATTATCTTCATGGTATGCACTAACAGTGTCGTGCTAGCTCGACCATGTGCCTAGGTATAGTTATATGCATTCTAATAATTAAGTTTCTACTTATTCAAAACACCAAGATAAAAAACAGTCATAAATGTACACATTATCCGGTTTTGACTACCAGATGAAATATTACATTTGAACCAACTACCACTGATGTCACAAATAATAAGTATACCTCTAATTCATACATAAAATACTTTAAGCATAAAAAATATTAAGATTAAATTAATTATTATGAAGAGTAAAAATTGTATAGTGAGGTTAATTATAACTCATTCATATGTTAATGCCCTATAAGTTGATCAGCACATCCAAAACTGGTGAAATGAACATCACATTAAACCACAAAATTACTTGAACTTCTTCGTTGGGAGAGTGCGAGAAGATTGTAAATCTATTGATGTTTTTCTACTTCTGTTCTGGGGCCAATATTGTCTCATTATTGTTGGGTCCATTCATGTAAGATTAGAAAGAGGTTTAAAGTTTAACAGTTAACCATGCTAAAATTTTAGAGAATCATTCACCTAGAGTTTGTACAAAATATTATTGTTTCGTAGTAGTCCTGAAAATTTATATTAATTTAAAGAATTGTACATTTCTTTTTCATATTCAATACTGCATTCAATATGCAATATTTCAAGCAATGAAATATGGGGTGCAATTTTAAAATTATCCGAAATTGTATAGGTTATAAAAAATTATAAATCACGTATTAAAATTTGTTTTTCATAAAATTTAATAGGCTATCTAACCGTGATGAAAAGTCCTTTGCTTTTCAAATCTTCGCTTAGTGTATGTTTAAAATTTAAGAAGATAACAGAAATTTGTTTAGTTTAATTGGTTGTGATTATTGTTTTTATTTGAAAAGACCATAGTTCAAAACGTGATATTGATACTTTTTTATATAAAGTAGATAAATAATTGTGATGACAAACTTACTCTTCATACTTTCACTCTCGATTCATGAAATATGAAATGGAAAATGTTAAATGAGCTTCTTCAACCAAGTAGGAATGATATATTACATGAAATTATTATATCTTATAGAAAGTGATTAATTATGAAATCAAACCTCAAGTAATATTGATTCAAACATATATAAAATTATATGTCGTGGTTCAGTTTAGACAAAATACATATATGTAACCAAAATATGGACCTTTGTGACAAATATAGTAATTTTTTGTGACAATCAACTCATAATATAAGATAAATTGGGCGCAATGACGAAAAGAGTTTTCTAGAATCACTCTCAGACCACGAAATTTGAAATGAGACTCTCATTTTCCAATTTTATCATTATATTATGTGTATATTTGTCACAAAAAATGAATATACTCGTCGCAGAGGTCAATGTTTCGGTTACACTTTTGTATTTTGTCTAAACTAAAGTACACATACAATTTAATATTAATGTTTGAATCAATGTTACTTGAGTTCCGATTTCAAAACTAATCTCTTTGTATAAAATATAAATAACTTAAGATAAAATATAAATATAGAAGCATCATCACCAAACATATTTCTAGAGTTTAATTAAAGAATAACAATAAATAAAATGTAGCCTAGTTGGTTATAAATTATAATGCTCTTTCTTCATTTGAGTGACCTAGGTTTGAACCTTGATGATAACATTTTTAATTAGGGCTGGGAAACGGTGCGATCTGGTACAAACATGACCATATATACGGTCTACGGCCTAGAATGAGAGGTTGGAGTATAGGCCACAGACTATACGGTCCAGACCAGACCACGCCTATGTGGTCTGGTCCAGATAGACCATACTTAACCAAAAATTAATAATTTGATTAGTCAACCACACAAAATAAATTGAACCAATAGCCAAAATTTTTTTATTTTTTTCCTTCAAACATATATTCCAATATGCATGAATAATTTTGACACCATAAATCAAAGTAAATAATAAAGATACAAAGTCAAAGCATCCCAACTTGTAACATAACGTCATAAACATTTACATAATGTCATATAAAGACACGATCGTCTCTACTCTCTGTGAAATGTGGTTGTGAATGAAGGAGGGGGACGAGATTCTCAAAATTAAGATTGAGAATTGGGTATCCTTGTGGGAGTTGGGAGAGTGATTGAGTGAACTGCTAACATGTATTGAGAAGTTGGCAGGGTCCACGGTTTGGTCCAGTGAACCGCGGTCTAGACCAGCCCAGATCAAACCAAAAAATCAAAACATCATATAATTCAGACCATGAACCAGACCAAACCAAAAAATCAAAACATCATATAATTCAGACCATGGACCAGGCCATACCATACTTAACGGTCTACGGTCCGGATAAAACTGTGTGGTCTGGTCTGGACCATAGTTTTTCAAACAGTCTGATCTATTTTCCCAGCCCTATTTTTAATATGTAAAGATGAATTGGGTGCAATAACAAAAATGAACTTCTAGAATCAAATTTGAAACGGGACAATTCCAATTCATCTTTTACCATTATATATTTTGTAGATAAGCGATGTAAATCCTTTAATGATATGCAGTAAGAGCATCTCCATCAATGCAATTGCAAAAGAAATTGCATTTGTGTTTTTTACTGTCAACTCAAATTTTTTGCAATCCACATCAAATTCATTTCACTCACCTACATCAATTCAATTAACTTGCAATTGAAAATGTAATTAAATATTGTGTTTAAATTATAGAAAATTAAGTAAAAGAGAAAATAAAATAATTTAAAATAAAAAATCCCCATTTTTTTAGGCTTTTTTTATTTGTATATGGAATTGTATTTATTGCAAGCTTTCAAATATGCAATTGGTAGTCAAATTAATGCAATTTATTTTGTAATAGCAAACACCTATTTCATATTTATTTTGCAAGATTGCAATGTTGATACTCTAACGTATATACTTTTCCTTTTTATGCTCGTTCCGTATTTTTACCAAGGTTGTCAAACCGGTTTAAGTCATTGAGCCGGTCAAGTAAGGGGTTTGAGGTTTAATGGTCTGATCGGGGTCCGGCCGGTTTGAGCCGTTTTAGACGTTTTCTAAATATATATACAAATAAAGTAATAATTAAAAATTTAATGAGTGAAATAAAATTTATCTTACATATATCTATTAAAAACTTATTTTCAACAAAATAAATCTACCTAACCTCCATGATCCACCTACCATTTCCCTTCCTTCGTTCATTTTCCTCTCTTCCGCCTCTCTTCTTCTCCCTGTTTAGGGGTCAGACCGGGGGGTTTTCTGGAGGCCGTTTTGAAGCCCGACTCGGGTTGAACCGGGTCCAACCGGGGGGTTCAATAGGGGTTTAACAACCTTGATTTTTACTATTAACTGGACTGGCTTTTCTCACTCTCGAGTCTCTGTTTGGTCTCTCCCTGTCTTGGCTCCCCCTTTTTCTTCTCCATCGTCGTCTCTCTCTCGCTGTCCCCCGGGAGACGCACTCCACAATTACATCGCCGGCCGGCGAATTAGAATTGGAGAAACCGAATAACTCGGAAGGAGATTCCGGGACGTACGAAACTCTCTGCCGCAAATATCCTCCCTTCGTCGGATTCTTCCACTTTTTGTGCAAACCCTAATCTCCCAGCGGACATCTCTCCAGGGGGGTTAGGATTTTCGGGGGTTTCTTCCGATTCCCTCCTGCTTGCCCTCCCTCTCTGATGCTTCAGGGCCACAAAGATTCTCGCCAATGTACGCCCACCCTCAATCCATGAACATTCCCCACCAGATCGACGACTTGCCCGGCGGCGGCGGCGGCGACGAAGAAGATGCTTCCGGAGCCCCCGATTCGATGGACCAGCACCAGCTTGAAAACATTGGATATGACGACGCTGCCGCAGCCGCAGGAGTCGTCGTCGACGACATGTCTGCTGACTCTGTCTATATTTCCTCCAGTGGCGGCCCTGGGTCGGAGCTTCTTATTCATGGGGGTGATATCACCAACCAGCTTACTTTGACGTTTCGTGGCCAGGTGTATGTGTTTGACGACGTCACGCCTGATAAGGTAGGTGATTCTGCCGAGGGTTTTAGCGGCGTAGGGAGACAAAAGTCTGCAACTTTGGCCATCTTTCTTCTTTTTTTGTGGGAGGTTCTGGGAAGAGATAACGAATGTAGCTTCAATGTTGAGTTCTAGGCTGTGAAAGTAGCGCAAGGAACTACATTCTTTAGGTTTTTCTTCTTGGCTGCTTCTGTTTCCATGAATTGCTTCTTTGCGACGGTGGTTACAAATGTTTGAGATCATTGTTTCGCATATGTCCAGTTTGGAGCTTTAGCTTAATGTGCTTACTTTCTGGGTGTCACAGGTTCAGGCAGTTCTGTTACTACTAGGAGGTTGTGAAATAAATTCTGGTCTGAATGGTCTGGAACTGCCGCCTCAAGGCCAAAGGGTATTTGTCCTCTCTTATTATTTATGAGATTTTAGTATATATGTGAATTTATGGATATGCTCAGACTTTCTGATATGACTCCTTGCTATCTAGGGCGCATCTATGGACTATCCAGGCCGCTCGACACAACCTCATAGAGCAGCTTCTTTGAATAGATTTAGGCAAAAGAGGAAAGAGCGATGTTTTGACAAGAAGGTTCGATATAGTGTTCGCCAAGAGGTTGCCCAAAGGTGTGTTGATGATACCTCCTGATATATGATATTGTGATGTTTGCGTAAGATTTTATCATGGTGGTTTTTGGCACATATCTTATATTATTAAACTGTTTTTGACTTGTCAGAACGGGTAGATTAGGTTGCCAACACCTGGATGGCTAGAAAAATTAGAGAGTATCAATATGATGAGTTGCCTGTTAAACGCCAATTCTGTTGTTTGTATTACAACTACGTACAAGCACCAAGTCGAGTTGAAATTCATGTGTTGTTTCGCTGTGTCCCTAAACGTCATAAGTCACATTTTAGAATGATTTGTTAGAGTGCTTAACAGATTTAAACGGCAAATGGGTATTTACAACCTTATGAAGTGATTACCCTAAGGGCAGTAGAACAAGTATGATGTAACCTTCTCCTGGATTCATGATTTGAGCTGCTTATTAAGTATCCATCTGATGTTTACTTTAAGGAAATATTAAGCCATCTATAGTTAGACCGAAGTGGTAGCCTTGATATACTATTTGCTGGCATGCTGTTGGCTCTTTGTCCAAGTACCAACAACCGGAGTTCTTGACCACTGTAATTAGTGTTGCTGTATGCCTAGTGATTGTTAGTTTACAATTTGGTTATCGAAAGAAACAAATTTGACTATGTTGTGCAGGGTGCAAGGTGTTCGTAAGAAATACGCTTCTTTGGCACATGAGATTATTGGTAACCTGGATTGACTAGAAGAGAATTGAGAGAGATTTAGGGATTTGAATCATAATTGGGAAGAATAGAATTGGGGTTAGGGATTGAACACGAATTTGGGGAACAATGGCCGGGCCTTTAGGGAGAGACGGGATTTCAGAGAATTGAGAGAGATTAGTGTTTGGGGATAATTTCTGTAATATTCTTCTTTGATTATCTTAAATGAATTCCCACGTACATGTTTATAGGAAAAGACTCCAAGACCTAATAATAAACCTAAAACTAACTAATGACTTAACAACCAAGTAATTAAAGACTCCTAATACGAAATCCTGACCCTCATTCATAAACGGCTATTTTGCTCCCTTATTCCATAATAATAATAATAGTATTGACAGAAACGTGTTTCTAACAGTGTTTATGAGTATTCTGCTCATATGTAAGATATTTACCCTGTTTGACTTCTATGAGAGCTGTTGATATATATGGAAATGAAAAGTTATACTTATATGCATCTGGCTTCTATGCTGTGAATTGTTTCCCCTTTGCTTTGCTGGTTATTTTCAGACATCGCTTGTCCCCACCCCCAAAATTTTGTTGGTGGTTCTGTTTCCCTTCTGATGATGATTTTCTGTGTAAATCAGGATGCAGCGCAACAAAGGTCAGTTCACCTCATCGAAGAAAGATGGTACATATGGCTGGGACGGCAGTCAGGACTCAGGGCATGATGACAGCCAGCAAGAAACCTCGTAAGGATAACATTGTGTTTTCTAGTCTTGATCTTTTCTATTATCTGATCTGTTGTGGAAAAATCATTGATTATAAAAGCTGACTTTAAAGCTGGAGAGCTAAGCATTGGGAAACCATGTTGTATAGCTATGAGTTTAATGTTCCTTGCTTTATTGGGCTATCTTTGGCCTTTAAACATTTATATTACTATCAGACTAGTTTTTTTTTTTGGGGAACTTCTGTATTCTTCTGTAGGTGTACCCATTGTGGCATCAGTTCCAAATCAACTCCAATGATGCGACGTGGTCCATCTGGTCCTAGGTCTCTTTGCAATGCATGTGGGCTTTTCTGGGCAAACAGGGTTAGTTTCTTCATTCCTCTCACCACCATCACGAGGATATGGAGTATTTATATCTGTGTTTTGGTGATTCTGAAGTGCTACCTTTTTCAAATCCCAGCTTATGTATACATACATGGGTTCAAATCGTATTTCATTCTATTTTTCTACTATGCATGTGCAGATAGTTGTTAGTAGCCCTATCCCTGTATGTGTTGAGTGGTATCCTGGCTTTATTAGCTTGGAAATTGTTTATTGCTTTGCGCCATGCTGAACTTAACTTGTGCAAGTATTGCAGATTTACATTTTATTATTTAATCAGACGGATTGCTTTAAGGTGTTAAATAGGTCTCTTAATTCTTGCAGAATTTGTGCTTTTGAATTTTTATAGTGAACTTAAATCCTAGTTTTTTGTTATTCAAGGTCATGATGTACTATAGAGTAGAACCCTTGCTTGCTTCTGAGAAATATTTGTTGAAGATAACAGGGGATTGCGGAAGCTTTTTGGTCATCATAGTATATTAAAAATCCTAGAGATTCCCACATATCTCAGTTTTTGTTACTTGAGGGAGGAAGAATGTGGTATGTCAAGGAAGAGTCAGTTCATCAATTTTAGCATGCTTATAGATACTATCAGCTCCTATTTGTTAGTCCTTGACTGGAGAATTCAGAATAGTAGGATTATATTTCACATTTTTTATTTCCCCCGTCATTCCTTGAACTGGATCTATTCAATTTGCATGGAACAGGGTTATTATTCTATTTACGTGAATGAAATTTACTCTCGAGACTGGCATACATTTGTTACATGTTTTTTTCCAATAATGAATGAAATATTGGCAATGTAGTCAAAAACGCGTTTCTAAGTAGAAGCGTTTTAGTGATCTAGAAACGTAAAACCTTAAGCTTTTAAGGTTTAAAGCGCATTTTTTAACTACATTAGTTATAAAAATTGTGATTATGCGTAGAAGCGTTTTTGGTGATCTAGAAGCTTAAAACCGTAAGTTTTTAAGTTTTAAAGCGTGATTTTAAAGTACATTGATTGCAGGGAACACTGAGAGATCTGTCCAAGAGAAACCAGGATCATGCTTCTTCCGCTCCAGTAGAGCAGGTACTGTCTGTTGTCTGGAATTCGAGTTCTCGACTCTAAATCTATGCGTTAGTTTCACCAGCTCACTGATACTTGGATATATAGAACCAGGCGGAAGCTGAAGCAAACATGTTGGAGTCAGGAGGAGATGGGACCCATACCAACACTGAACAACTAGTTGTTTACTCAAATGAGTCTGGTCTAATTTCAGGAGAGCCCTGAGAGATAGGGAAAGAAGGCAAAGGCTGAGTTATTATTAGACAGTCGAGAAAGAACTTCTAGTTGAGGGGAAAAAAAAGTTTCTCTGGGAATGTACAGCTAATGAATGAATATAAGCCTGCCATAATCTTTATTGATCAGATATTGGCCCTCTCTGTACATGAAGATGGAGAGTCAGAGACTACATATCTCATCTTCTTTTCCAATGGTGACTAGGGTCTCGGCGGCCAATGAGATTTTCTTTCTGATCTTACTTTATCACAATGTACCATGTGTGACATTATGTAAAACAGGAAATAGGGTAGCTTGTTGATGAAGTGATTTGGTCCTTTTTTTCTTTCCTCCTATGAATTTGAATTGCCGGAAACTACCCCATCTGGCTTTTCTGGCGGTTTTGGTTAACTAACGCCATATGCATACGGATAGGGCTGCAAGTGAGCCGAGCGGGAAAAACTCATTCGGAACTCGACTCGTTTATTAAAGAGTCGAGTTTGAGTTAAGCTTTCTGCAGCTTGATGAGCTCCCGAACTAGTTCGACTCGGTGGCTTGTTGAGCTCAACTCGTGAGTTGGCTTGTTTAGAGCTTATGAGATGTATCAACTCTCAACATTGTGGCTAGTGAGCAAGCTCGAATACCAATTTTATGAGCGAATCGATCAATATGAGTTTGATTTTGATAATTCATAGGATTGTTAAATTATATATTTCACTCTATATGAAGTTTAACATGTAGATTATGTGAACAAATATGTCATGTTTAATTTAAAAATGAAATTATGTATCATAGATTGCTTCGAAACAATGAACAAATATAATTTTGAATGGGTTAATGCCACATTTGGTCACTGTGATTACTAAATTGTGTCAAGTTTAGTCACTAGAAAAAATTAATATCAAATTTGGTCACTCTAATTACTGAAACAGGTCACGTTTAGTCACTCTCCGTTAGTCTCCGTTCAACTCCGTTAAGGGAGTCCGTTATGTGCTGACGTGGCTAACGAGAGCGCCTAGTCAGCACCAATTTGGGCCAGAAATGGTCAAACCCGACCCGCCACGTCACTAAACCCACCATGTCATACACCCAACCCACTAACTCAACCCGACCCAAAACCAAACCCTCGCCCACTTAACAAAACAAGAATGGAAAATCGATCGGTTTAGTGGCCATTTCAGACCAAAACCATTTCTCCTTCCTTGCTTTGCTCCTTTCTTGAATCAATCCCCCACAAATAAATCCCCAAATTCGTCAAAAACCGGAATCCCTAGAAGCACGTACGTTCGATTGAAACAAGCTGGCGATAACTCGATGGAAGATCCAGATTAAGAGTATCCAAAACTCGACGAACTGGCAGGTGACTTACTCTAAGCGTCGCAAAGGGCTCTTCAAGAAGGCCAACGAGCTCACCGTCCTCTGCGACGCCAAAGTCTCCAGCACCGGCAAGCTCCACGAGTTCATCAACCCCGACGCCTCTTCAGTCTACATCACCTCTACTTTCATTCAATCTCTCCCTTCCTCTCTCCGAAACCCTAGATTCCCAATTCCATATGAGAGCGAGCTGAATCCGAGTTGATCAATCTTCGTCTTCGTCTCGGAAGTTTCAATCCAAGCTTGGATAGCACAATTTTTCAATCTCGTTGAGTTGAGCGTCGGATTTTTGCTTTTGTTTTTTGTTTGTGTGGTTTGGTTGGGAGCGGAGAAGTAAGGGGATGTTGGATCACTACTAGTGAGCTCTCGACGTAGACATCTGGATTACTCACTATGAGGTCTGGTCTCTCTTCATCTACTTCTTCCCTCCTGTCATCTTCCATGTTTGTTAAACGAGAGGACGGACCTCACTCTCCCTCTCCCTTAAACAATCTCTTTGTATGAGTGCAGAAGATGCAAGGTCAATTAAAGGAGATTTTTTATGATGAATTTGGGGATTTTTTGGTGGGGGAATTGATTCGAGGAAGGAGAAAGGGTTTTGGTCTGAAATGGCCAATAACCCGATCGATTTTCCAATCTTGTTTGTTCAGTGGGTGAGGGTTTGGTTTTGGTTCGGGTTGGGTTGGGTGTATGACATGGCAGGTTTAGTGGCGGGTCGGGTTTGACCATTTCTGACCCAAAATGGTGCTGACTAGGCGCTCCCGTTAGCCACGTCAGCACATAACGGACTCCCTTAATGGAGTTGGACGGAGACTAACGGAGAGTGACTAAACGTGACCTGTTTCAGTAATTAGAGTGACCAAATTTGATATTAATTTTTTCTAGTGACTAAACATGACACAATTTAGTAATCACGGTGACCAAATGTGGCATTAACCCAATTTTGGATAGTTAAAATTTATTAACTAAATAATATGATATCACAAAGTCTAACATGAGATTAGTTAATATGGAACAATTACGTGTTGTTATTATTATTTTCATCTTGACATTAATCACGTGTATCATACATGACATACAAAATGAATATATCAAATACGAGTTAAGATTTTAGTAACCAAGCTAGCTCAAACAACACTAGACTCGTTAATAAACGAGCCGAGCTCGAGCTGGGGTAAAGCTCAGCTCGACTCGGCTCGGCTCATTTGCAGCCCTAATATGGATAACCGAACTGATTATAATTATCGGTTAACTGCATGTTATCGACTTGGTTAAAGTTAGTTTGGAGCCCTACATATTTTAAAATATTGTATGTTGTCCTTTTTAATACTACAATAAAATATAATCATACAAATAATTTATTATAATTTAACCTAAATAAATTAAATCATATTTTTAAGAAATAACATCAATCCAATACAACACATATGTAACACCTTAGGCGAATCCCACATCGACAAAGCACGAGAGAGATCCATGGTTCATAAGTAGGAAACCAACCTTAACTAACAAGATGCGTTTTGTGGTGAAATGAACGAGTTCTTGTGAGAACTCCAAAGTTAAACGTGCTCAGTGTGGAGTACAACAAGGATGGGTGACCTTATGGGAAGTCACCTTGAATTGCACCTCAAGTAGAAAACCTTGAGGGTCAAGGCCCAAAAGATGCGTTTTGGGGTGTAATGGAGCAGTTCTTGTAAGAACTCCGAAGTTAAACGTGCTTAGTGTGGAGTACAACAAGGATGTGTGACCTTATGGGAAGTCACCCTAAATTTCACCCCAAGTCGAAATCCGTGCGGGTATAGAGGCCCAAAGCGGATAGTATCTTGTCGCGAAAAGGTTCGGGATGTTATGTAACACCTTAGGCGAATCCCACATCGACAAAGCAAGTGAGAGATCCATGGTTCATAAGTAGGAAACTGATCTTAACTGACAAGACGCGTTTTGGGGCGAAATAGAGGAATTATAGTAAGAGCTTCGAAGTTAAACGTGCTCAGTGTGGAGTACAACAAGGATGGGTGACCTTATGGGAAGTCACATTGAATTGCACCTGAAGTCAAAAACCGTGAGGGTCGAGGCCCAAAGCGGACAATATCTACGTCAGGAAAAGATTCTGGATGTTACAAGTGGTATCAGAGCCTCTCCGCGTCCCTCTTGAACGATGGTGGGGCAAACTTTAACGAGGGCGTTGAGTCCCAAGGGGGTGTATGTAACACCTTAGACGAATCCCACATCGACAAAGCACGAGAGAGATCCATGGTTTATAAGTAGGAAACCGACCTTAACTGACAAGACGCGTTTTGGGGTAAAATGGAGGAGTTCTTGTGAGAACTCCGAAGTTAAACGTGCTCAGTGTGGAGTACAACAAGGATGGGTGACCTTATGGAAAGTCATCTTAAATTGCACCCAAGTTGAAAACCGTGAGGGTTGAGGCCCAAAGCGAACAATATCTTCGTCGCGAAAAGGTTCAGGATGTTACAACATATCGTGAACAAAAAAACCAAATTCGAACTCAAACACATAAAATTACAAATAATCAAAACTCTTCATCCAATTAGCAAGGCATCATTAAATACAAGCACCACAAGATCATCATCATTCACAAACATCAAATAAACAAAGACTACTACGGTGAGTGGTCTGCTTTGGCAACTACAAGGGGAGTATGAGAGGTGACTTTCGAGTTCTAACTCTTAAACATATTTGAGATTTTGGGATGAGGCTTGTTTGCAATAGGTGGAGATTGAAATGTTTGGAATTGCTACTTTGGTTGGATTTGAATCTTGGGACTTTTTCCCTTTGCCAAAACCCAAAACTATGTCGAAAAAGACCGCATCATCAACCATGCAAACATCATCTCCATTCTCCGTCTCTTCAGCTCCCACCTCGTATCTGGCTTTGTCATTGCTTGTGTATGGGATGTTCAGGTCGAACCCAAATAAACATGTATGTTCAGCTCCCACTCCATCTCTGCCATCGTCGTTGCTTAAGTAGTCGTCCATTGTATTCTGGCGACCGCATAAAGATATTGTCGGAGCTCTGTAGCTACCAGGACTGTGGTTTGGTTTGATGAGGAAGGATCCATAAATGGAAGGGGAAGAGACGCGTGCGTTTATGGTTAGTGGTAATGAAACCCACCAATCGCACTGCATAATTGTTTCGCATGTATTTATGTTCTTAATTCAAATTCTTTGTCATTAAGCTACTTCCAAAAAAGCCCTTGTTGTGTTTTGGACCATCGGATGAGGAAGAAAGACGAACAACTGAAAAGGGAAAAATGAAACTCACAACCCTCTCAGAAATTGTGACGCTATCCAATCCAACCAACGTATATGTTTGATCACATTCTATGAGAAGATCAACTCCAACCACACCCATTAAATCTAACACATTCCCCTGTTAAATACTCACTTTTTCATTCTCAATTCACTTTTTACTCTAAACATACAACTCTTAAATCTAATACCTCACCTTTTTCTTTTGATTTGTTTAATTTAGAGTATACTTATCTATATTCTAATTTATCTTTTTAATTTTTCATACTTCTTATTATTCTTTTAAAGTAGACATTACTTCGTCTTTTTGTGTAGCATAAAAATGTTATTTTATGTTATTTCTTACACTTTAGTGTATCACTGCCACATGACCGCGTTTCTCCTTCTGCAAAAAGTCATATATTCCAACTGGTGTGAGTGCGAAGAAAAGTGATGACTTGGGAGGGGCAGCTCTTAGGTTCGATCCTCCAAGCCATCAGGTGGGTGTTCCCAGAGGCACAATGGGGATCCTAGTGGTGGGACTTCGCAAAGCGGGGTAAACTCAAGCATGTGAACCCCCAGGTTTAGTAGACCCCGCTATCACAAAGTGGCACGTGGGGTTGAGATTCCTGGGTTATAAAAAAAAAACAAACGTTTCTTCTTCTTTACAATAGAATATAGGGTTAATATATTTGTATAGCCTCAACATTTCACATAATAAACATCCGGACCAATCTTTTCTATCTATAACATCATGGCCTGAACTATACATCAAAGTAATGAAATTGGCCAAACCCGAAAATTGAATGTTATCTTGGACGGTCAAATGCGTTGACTAACGGTGAACGCGCCACGTTAGCACCTTTCACTTAAAAAATTCCACCTATTACTATTTATTTTTTTCATTTTGAATAACAACTGAAAAATGGCAGCGACCGGAAATTCAATTTTCATTTTTTCAATTTTTTTATTCAAAATGACAAAATAAATAGTAATAGGTGGACAATATAAATATTCTTAAGTAAAGGTGTTGACGTGGCGTGTTGACCGTTAGTAAACGCGTTTGCCCGTCCAAGATAACGGTCAATTTTTCGGGTTTGACCAATTTCGTTACTTTGGTGTATAGTTCAGACCATGATGTTATATATCGAAAAAATTGGTCAGGATGTTTATTATGTGAAAAGTTGGGTCCGTACAAATATATTAACCCTAGAATATAACCTCTATAAAAGAAGTTTGTTTTTAATAGTGTTTTCTTTGTAATCCAAGATGCGTCTGTTGTAGATCGGAAGAATATTGTCGACGATGCTCCGATTGATGGCAAGTACAAACACATATCTTGCTCGGCGAAACTCCCAACCGGCCCGTCCGATACTATGCTCCGATTTACTAATCCACCTTCTCTCAATATAATCATAAAATAAAATTGATGTCAAGCTAACCAAAAATACAGCCCACCTCCAAGAAGGCTCTTTCAGCTTGGCTCTTCCTATCCTTTTTAGGGTTCCGATTACGGCCGACGAGATTGATGAGGGGAAAGAGACAAAAAGAGGAGATGGCGGAGGCGGTTCCGGACGGGTCCGGATAGTATAACAACACCCATAGTGTTGTTATACTAACAACAGGATTCATTAAGGGTATAAAGGTAAACTAACACAAATTAACAAATTAAAATTATAAAAAATAAAATTTCAATCCCCAGCCACCGTCTCTCCGTCTCTCGATCTCTTCTCGCTGTTGCTGGAAATCGAAGCCGACTGCGGTGGATGTCGTAGACGACAAGGGCACCGACGGCGCCGCTTGAGCTTCTTGTTGGCGGTCGATTCCGACGCCGAGCTCCGCCCACGAGTTCTTCCCCATGGCGAACAGCCTCTTCTTTTTCCAGTCCTCCCCTGTATCTTCATCCGCCGCGGATTGCGCTGGGCAGCCAACCGATAGCGATGCGGAGAAGAAGATTGAAAGTCGGGACGGTCAAGTTGCTAGATCGGATATCAAATTCACGTACCGCCCTTCCAGGCCGGCTTCACGTTGTGGTTAAAGAGAGCCCCCTTAGTTCCGGCGCCGATCGGTTTAGGTCAACCGAATGGGTCGTCGACTCAGAAAGACAGGTTGGAATCGGCACCGGATGAAGAAGAGAAAGACTGGAGCGAGGAGGATTTCTTGATTCTGAAGAAGCAAATGGTGAAGAATCCAGTGGGCAAGTCGAGGAGATGGGAGGTGATCGCCGAGGCGTTCAACGGGAGGCACGGAGTGGAGAGCGTGATTAAGGCGGCGAAGGAAATGGGCGAGAAGAAATCGGATGACAGCGATTCATACGCCAAGTTCTTGGAGAACAGGAAGCCAGTCGACGCCAGGGTGTTTTTGGGGGAATTAATGAGTTCCCTGTGAAAGTAACGTGGGTGTGGCCAAGTGGAGGTGGGGGTTAAAAACCAATGGATGTATTTTAGTGTTTTTTGTATGAATTATTGTCTTTGTGGTATGTATTTGGGAGTTATTGGTATGTAATCTACGAGTATCTCATAATCACATTAGAACTCTTCTAATACAAAGCACAAACAAGATAAAGCAAACCCAAAAAAAGCATACCAGAATCCTTCCAATCCACACTACAAATCGCTTAAAACAAACCAGAAACTTCACAAAGCAAACCACAAATCTCCTAAAACAAACCAGAAACCTCGCAAAGCAAACCACAAAATTTTCGAAAGCACACCAGAAACCTCATAATGCAAACCAGAAACCTCCGAATGCATACCACAAATCTCCTAAAACAAACCAGAAACCCCACAATGCAAACCACAACATTTGCGAAAGCACACCAGAAACCTCCTAATGCAAACCACAAATACAGTAAACCAAACCACAAAAAAACAAACCATAAACGTCCCAATGCAGACCACAAATATATTAAAACAAACCAGAAACCTCACAATGCAAACCACAAATTTTTCGAAAGCAAACCAGAAACTTCCTAATGCAAACCACAAACACGATAAAGCAAACCAGAAACTTCTTAATGCAAACCACAAACACGATAAAGCAAACCACAAAAGACATACAAAAATATGAGAAACCAAACCATAAATCTCACAATGCAGACCATAACATCCGATGACCGTCAGTGAGTAGATTCCGGCGCCGATAAGCATATTCCGGCCCCGATGACTAGATTCCGACGCCGATAAGCATATTCCGACCACAGTGAGCATATTCCGACGCCGGTAAGCATATTCCGACGCCGGTAAGCATATTCCGGCCACAAATAGCATATTCCGGTGACCGGCGACCATTTTCCGGCGACCGGTAGCAGAATTCCGGCGACCAAAAATTTGGGCAGAAAATAAAAAAATATTTTTTTATTTTTTTATTTTTTTATTTTTTTATTTTTTTATTTTTTTATTTAAATAAATTTTTCATAATGACAATTATACCCCTGCTTTGATTTTACACTAGGTCAACTCATCTAATAAAAAGTCATCACAATCCTAGCTTCCTATTGGTTGGAGACTAGTGTTGTTACAATAACAACAAAAGGGGTGTTGTTATAGTAACCGGTCCCGTTGCGGACGAGGCCAAGGCTGGCGCTGGTGTGACCGACGCATGCGCAGTCGGACGCGATGCAAGTTGCTTCAGGGAGAGAGAACGAGAAAAGAAACAGCCGGACAGTCGGAGCAGCGGGGATTATTCCAGTCGGACTCGATCGGAGCGGGAGCGGATGCAGGGGTGTGTAGATCTGAGGGAGGAGGCGGCGGGGGCGAGAGGCGATATGATCACCGGCCATGAGCGAGGCGCATTCACCCTTCCATCTCTTACCAAGATCTTCCGCAGCGATGGCGCCGGTCAACTGGATCCGACGCTATCGTGCGCCCTAGCAGTTCTCGCTGCCCAACGCCATCGTGTGTTTCCATCCTGGACTAGCCTCCAGCCATGATTTCTTTTACTAACTTTTTGTAGGGCTTTAAAGGAGCTTCAGCCTGCCGGTGAACGGGTCTTTCTGATGATGACAAGTTCTCCTACGCACGGCGAATCTACGGTGGTACAGTTGCATTTGCTGGTGCACTTACACCCCACGATAATGCTTTGGACGGTTACAATTCCACGGCGGTTGCCACCATTCTAAACGCGGGTTCTAACCACATTCAAACGCAGTAGCTCATATGACTTGTAGAGCATCTTTAGTGGAGATCTGATAGCATTTGAATTTTGTTTTGTCCTTTAAGGGGTCGATTATGTGTTTCTTTTTTGCAGGTATCTTGCACATCAAATCTTATATATCTAGTCTATTGGAACTCGGCTTATAGGAGACGTGGAGTTCGTACTCGTCAAATTGGTGCTTCAAGAAGTTTGTCGCAAGAAGACTTCCTCTGCGTTTATTTGTTCTTTATGTTTCTAGGCATACTAATAGGGCTGCCCATTGCGTGGCATACACGGCCATTGCATCGGTAGCAACCCTTTTGGTTGACTACCGCTCTTTTATTTTCACCGCATTGTAACACCCTATCTATTACGAACTATCTATGACAAAAAAAAAAGAAGATGTGTCTGTTGTTAAGAATTTCTTTCACTATCAATTGAAAGTATTTCACATTTTCTTTATTATCTACATTTTGATTAATACAAATTTGTTGTTAAATTTGTATTTTTTTCCCATACATGTAACATCTTAGGCGAATCCCACATCGACAAAGCACGGGAGAGATACATGGTTGATAAGTAGGAAACTGACCTTAACTGACAAGACGTGTTTGGGGTGAAATGGAGGAGTTATAGTGAGAACTCCGAAGTTAAACATGCTCAGTGTGGAGTACAACAAGGATGTGTGACCTTATGGGAAGTCACCTTGAATTGCACCCCAAGTCAAAAACCGTGAGGGTCGAGGCCCAAAACGAACAATATCTTCGTCGGGAAAAGGTTCGGAATGTTACAACAACCATGGGCGGGAAAGTGGGAAAATGGAATTGAAAAATAAAAGGTGGGAAAAAGGAAGGTTTCACTTTCACCCCAAATTCTCTCTAACCATGCAAAATGGTGTCTTTTTGTTTGTTTATTAACATCCCAAACTTTTTCCCGACAATATACTATCGGCTTTGAGTCTCTACACCCGCACGGATTTCGACTTGGGGTGCAATTCAAATTGACTTCCCATAAGGTCACTCATCCTTGTTGTACTCCACACTGAGCACGTTTAACTTCAGAGTTCTCACAAGAACTCTTCCATTTCCCCCCAAAAAGCGTCTTGTCATTTAAGGTTAGTTTCCTACTTATGAACTATGGATCTCTCCCGTGCTTTGTCGATATGAGATTCGTCTAAGGTGTTACAGTTGTGGAGAGTGTAAAGAAGCCCAAACAGGAAAAAAAAACACTTTGGTAACGTATTGGTCTCCGCGGTCTGTGGATAAAATATTCTTGGCTGGCCCAAAACCAAAGCCTTAGGCATCCGAGATCAGACCGTACTCACAGTAAAAAGTAGCCCATATGTCGGAAGCCCAAGCCCAAGACAGAACCGAATCGGAATTGGACGTGAGAGGGGCAAAACCGTCAGACAGAAAATTGCCTGAAATCCGATTCATCGCCCCCTATATAATCCTCGATCCTCAAAAACTAGGGTATATAAGCTCCCCAAATTCTCTCCGCCCAAAATTTCCCGAACCCACACCGCAGAATCAAACGTTCGAACGCCCAAACCTCCGTCGCCACCTCCATCTGTAAATCATCTCTTCCCTTTCTCCTCTCTTCCATTTCCGATTCCTGTCTCAATTTCTTCCGGAACTTCCGATTTCTCGCTTCTCCCATCTCTGGTGTTTTGCTCCCGTGCGAATTCTTGTTCATGTTTCCTTCCGGTTGCTGATCACGATGCTGGGGTGGGGGGAGAGAGTTTTGACTTGATCGTCTTTCTTATGCGTTTTCTGTTTGTTGGTGTGCAGATCTTTGGCTAGTTATGGCGACGTTCGAGCTCTACAGGAGATCGACGATTGGGATGTGCTTGACGGAGACTTTGGACGAGATGGTTCAGAGTGGTACTCTCAGTCCGGAGCTCGCGATCCAGGTCCTGGTTCAGTTTGATAAGGTATCCATGGCTGAATTACTGTTTAGCTGTAGCTGAACTAGCTGTTGAAAATTCCATGCTCTGACCGTTGCTTTGTGGATATGGTGGGGGGTTTTATTAGTCTATGACTGAGGCACTAGAAACGCAAGTGAAGAGCAAGGTCACGATCAAGGTAATCCGCCAAAGCCATTTTATTTGTTATCTTCCTTGCGTTATGTTGTAAGGGACTAGTTGTGTTGTTCGTTTGGGAGATTAATTGAAATTCAGTTTTGGTTTCCTCTGCTTGTTTATGTTGATTAGGCGTCTTGGTTCTTGACCTATGGTGTATTATCTTGTTCGTGTTATTACAAGTGGGAATTCTGGTTCTTTCTGCTCTAGATTTTTTCAAAGAAGGTGTGATCTGCTTTGGTGTGGATTAGGGATTGGCGCTAGGGTGGCACATTGAGATCTGATTTGATTTGATCTGAGCTGAAGTTGCTGCCTGTTTGCTAAATGTTTCACAGTGATTTTATGAAATTGGTTTCTTGTGATTTACATTGTTATTTCTGACTAACAACACTGGAGCCCTGCCATAGTTCACCAAGCCCTTGTTGATAATTGCTTGAATCCCCGCTTTAGTGATTATCTTATATGTACAACCCTAGGGTGATTTTCTGGTAATGCATTAAATTATTTAGGCCTACTGTTTTTTACTTGTCCCAAAATAGGTAACTGAGTCAATGTGCCTTGGTGGTCTGACGAGACCGATTCTGGAATTGTTACCTTCTTTACTGTTTTGGTCTAATCATAGATGCATTACTACTTTTTCCTGCCCGAGCACAATCGGCTCTGACACCCATAAAATCAATTTGTGCGGTTCTGATGATATTTCCGGTGACCTTTGTATTTTTATGAACTGATGCGCCCAGATGTCTCCGAGGTTAATGTCCTCTAATATTAATCCAAAGATCTGGCATCCCATTGTGATGAAATGTGAAATGGTATTGTTTGTGTGTATGACTAATTTGTATGTATAATAAGTTAGCGAATGTGCGTGCCCACCACATGTCGTCTGCATCTTTGCATGAATGGTTGGACATGAAAGGAAGTTGAATAATTACAACAAGGCAGGAAGCTGTGCATATAAACGACATCTTACATGGGTTTCATGAGGGAACCTAGCAATAGCTTTGAGCATTGAGTGTTGGTTTGTAGTAGTATATCAGTTTCAGAACTCTGCTTTACCTAGGTGACTTTCTTATTTATGTTTGCAAGAATTTGTGAGTGCACGTACTCAGTCTGTAGCATGTCTTGAATAATTACATTCAGTAGTTATGCTGAATTAGGTTAATTCCTTGAGCATTTGTCATATTGTGAGTAGCTAATTTGGAGTTCAATTAAGGACCAATTTGTATACTGTAAGCTGGAGAAAGAATGGATAACAAGTCAACACAAATTTTCTGTACCTGGAATGGATCATTGAGCATACTATCCACTAGAAATATTGTGGCAAAAGAATTTTCTGTCATGTTGATGCAAGTCCTAAAGGAAATAGCCATGTTTGTGTGTCATCACCTCAAAAACCTCTCTTCACTTTTTCCTCTTACCGCTCTAATGACCATATTCGTTCTTGTGTTTTCTGTGAGTACAGGGGCATTTACACACATACAGATTCTGCGACAATGTATGGACCTTCATATTGCAGGATGCATTGTTCAAGAACGAAGAAACCCAGGAGAACGTGGGCCGTGTTAAGATAGTAGCATGTGATTCTAAGCTGCTCACACAATGAGGTTCCGGGAAGCGATGAACCCCATTCGGTAACTCTTGATGGTAAGGCGAGGAAGGATGGGAGCATGATGAAGGAGCACTGAAACCGGGAACTAGTTTTACCAAAATTTCAAAAGAAAAAAAAAAGAAAAGAATATTGTTGTATAGCCATCATCCATCATGATCATCATCATCTCAAACCCCTCTTATCATCTTGATGTTTGCAAGAGAACAGAGAACTTCTGGCTTTGGATTATATATCATGCTTTATTTTGTAATTTCTTTTCTTTTTTAAGACTTTCAGAGAAATTATCAATGTTGTTATGAGATGAGACAGAGATGTAGTAGTGAATTGAGAAGTCCACTGTGGATTATTATTCCATCAATGGCAGTCTATCAATTGTAACGCCATGAATTCTTTTTCTATACCCTCTACCGGGTGCTGTCTCGTGAATTGTTTACAGGTTATTTCCTCTTCTGTTCAAGGGTTCTTTGGTTCTGTGTTTGTTCTTGGTCTGCAGCGCCTAACAAACAGGTTAATGCATGCTTTCCGACCACGTTTCACGAGTTGGGATCGGCGGCAGCGGCGGCGACCCTTTTGGTTGATTTGCCGTCGCTGTCGAATCCAAATGCAGGGATGGAAATGGAATCGGAAGCCCAAGTCAGGGAGAAGTTGTGCAGCTCTCTTTCTCTGCAAATGGTCCACTAATTATATGGGTGGAATCGGATTCTGGGTTTTGATAGGACCGACTTTTTGGAAAAGATGAGACCCCAAGAATCTGCCACTAAGTTTTGGCACTGGAATTTCAGAGGAGCTAGAGCGGACGGCGGAGAAAATTGCCATGGCAGGCAAGGGCAACTAACTGCTTCGACATACCTCTCCCTAGTGCGTGTTGTCAAAATTGTGAAAATGAAAGGAGAATTGAACGGTTTCCAGCTCTTATGCCCATGGGAGACTGAAAAGCCAGGGATTCCTGAAACCGACAGAAAGACTAAAGAAAGAAGAATCGCCTGGATTCGATATTTGCCTTATAAAGAAGGAAGATGAGCTCTGAAGTGTGATTCCGAGGAGAAGATCACCATTCATCCGGCTGCTGCAATGGCAGCCTCAAAGGTTCCTCCACGAGCTCATCAGTTTCAGCTCGTGGACGGCATGCAACTCCAGGTGATTACAGATATGAATTGCCCAATACCCGAAAGTTTGAATTTTTGGTCTTCATTTCAGCATTTTCCTTTTATTTTTTTGTGTTTGTTTCCTGGCTTTGTAGATTAATGTAAGTGGATCTTTGAATGGACGCAACGTTAGAGTTGAGCTCCAGCTGAAGAATTGCAACAGGACTTGGGTTCTTCACTGGGGTTTCACTTTCCCAGGCAACAGGTAGCCACCGCCACCTTAGCTAGCTCGTGTACACGGACACGATACTCCCTTTGTGAAGGTGGTTTCCATGTGGATATGTAACTGTTCTGTCTGTCTTTTCTTCCAGGAGCTGGTTCATTCCTGGTGATGGATCAAACTCCTACAAGCCTGGTGCACTGCAGACCCCATTTACTAAGGTTCGTTGTTGTCGTCCAAGCTCTGAAGCAGACTCCTTTACCTGTGGTTTGATTTATTTGAGAGCTACAAATTTGATTGAAGGTACAGAGTGGAGATTTATATGTGGTCAACATCGAGCTGCTGGATCCAAAGATTCAAGCTATTGAATTTGTCTTGAAAGATGGTAGCCGCGACAGATGGTTGGTTCTTTAACTTCACACTCTCTTACTTGCCCCGTCTGTTCTTCAGGTCCCTTGTAGTCATTCTGAATTTTCAATCTAACGGTATTTTCTTACGATTGTTTATTTGCTATCAGGTTGAAACTGAACAATGGGAATTTCAGAGTGGAGCTACCTGAACATGATGAAAATGTTGTCACTCAGCATATACCAAAAGATGTGATTGACCGCAGGGCTTATCAGATCTGGGAAAGGAAGGGTAGGCCAATGGGCTCACCGCAGCAACAGAAGGTCCAGTCAACATCCACACTTACATGACATTCTATGTCAGCCTGTGTTCTTATGTATTATTACTTTTACTCAATTTATTCCCATATGCAGCAAGATTATGATGATGCTGTAAGGGAGCTTCAATTCCAGTTATCCAGAGGATTGGCTTTGGATGAGCTACGGGGAAATTCCAACACTGAAGTTACCAGAACTCCGACTCTTACTAGAGATCTGCCCAAGGATCAAACGGTAAAATCTCTTTACCGCAGGAGACATGATGTGGGGCAGTGGTTGCATAAGCCAATGGGACGCAGCAAAAGCTTCAATCGCCAAGTGTCCGCCTTGATGGATCTCGTGGAGAAACGTTATGGAGGAGGAGATGATGTGGTGTCTAGACAGAGCTATTATGCAGGCAACTGTGAGATAGTGGTTAGTTTTCTGTCATGAACATGACTAATTCAAATTGTTCAAGCCATTATTGAGATAAATGGATGAAGTTGTCATGAACATGGATTGCAAAGAATCATGAGTTTGTCAAAGTGGAACAGACAAGACTCATCTCTGGAAACACCTAATATCTAACTACCAAATTGCTTAGGATCGAAGAAAGCTCTGTGTAAAATCAACATGTTACATCTAGACTTATCTCTAGCTAATGGACTTTTTCTTTATAAAAGTGTTCTGAGTAGTAAAGCAATGGTTACATACAGGTCCTTTTGAGAGTGATTAGAGGTGAAGTTCATGTTTTGGTGGCAATGAACATTAAAGGTTCCATCGTTCTTCATTGGGGGTTATCCAAGTTGTCTTCGGTGGAGTGGTTGGTGAGTTCCCTTGTTAGACCCAGCCTATATCGATTTCGCTTCCTCTTTAACTGAACTACAATGTGAAAACGTCTTGCAAGGCTCCTCCACCTGATCTACTGCCTGAGAAATCGAAACTTGTGCCGGGTGCTTGTCAGACATATTTCACTGAAGTAGCCACATCAAATGGGTTCTTTCAGGTAGTTAATATGACCTCATTTTGGTTATAATCATCCACTTTGACATGGCTTTGTACTAACCCTCCCCAATTTTTGCACATGCATACAATTACATGCGGTATCGGTGGGGAAAAATATAGGTTGTGGATATAAATCTGCGGCAACAGAAGTTTGAGGGCATTCAGTTTGTGATATGGACAGGCGGTTCATGGATAAAAAACAATGGGGCAAACTTTTCTTTCTATTTGAAGGCAATCAACGTGAGTGAAAAAGGCTTCTAATGTTTTGCTGTCATTATACTGGATCCTTAGCGCAGATTCTGTTTACTCTTTGGTATTCAGGGTGGGGGAGAAGTGAAAGGCAGCATGAACTGGTTACTTGATGAGATAGCTCAACGTGAAAAGGAGGCTGAGAGGTCCTTGATGCACAGGTTAAGCTTTCACAACTGAATGTTATCTACATGATGGCTGACGAAGCATGAGGACATGAACATGATAAAGGGATCCATTTTTTGCTGACCTCTGCAAATTGATAAATTAACTTTTTACATAATTTTACAGGTTCAGCATTGCTACAGAACTAACAGATCGCTGCAAGGGTGAAGGCGAGTTAGGTTTGATTGGGATATTAGTGTGGCTGAGGTTCATGGCCAGTAGGCATCTCACCTGGAACAAGAATTACAATGTCAAACCTCGGTAAAGATCGTTTGAGCTCTGATAAGAATTCTTGTCACATCCTGGATAATGATAACCATTATAGGAAGACTGTAAAAGATGGCTATATTTCAACTTCTCAATATTTTCCTGTATGAGTATGTTAAGGTCTCGGAGATCATGTATAACCTGCGTAAGGGATGCAACGGTAATACACTAATTCTATTCCCTTGCTGGCTGTCCAGTGAAATTAGTGAAGCCCAAGATAAGTTCACGAACTTACTGCAAAGGATCTATTTGAACCAGCCGAGTGAGAGAGAGATTGTGCGACTAATTATGTCATGTGTTGGCCGTGGAGGCAAAGGTGATGTTGGGCAGAGAATACGTGACGAGATACTTACTATTCAGGTTATTCAAATTCTTTGCTATTATTGCTTGCCCTTTATCAAACTTGTTATGGAATTATCTTGCTTGACTGACTTTAATGTATCAGAGAAATAATGAGTGCAAAACTGGGATGATGGAGGAATGGCACCAAAAGTTGCACAACAACAGCAGCCCGGATGATATCATCATTTGTGAGGTATGTCCTTCGGATTGATTAAGCTGTGTTTGGTGTAAGTTTTCTGTGCTTTTTAAGCATGAGACATCCTAATTCCTAAACATGTTATGTTTCTGTGTTTCATACAGGCACTCTTGAATTATGTAACTAGTGGTTTCAGAACTGATGTTTACTGGCAAACACTGAATGCCAATGGGTTGACAAAAGAGAAGCTTGCCAGTTATGACCGTCCAATTACATCAGAACCTCGTTTCAGAAGCGATGCTAAAGACGGTCTCATCCGAGACCTTACCATGTATTTGAAGACATTAAAAGTACTTTCATCTGTTCATAATTAGTTTTCATGTTTACTGCTCCAAGCTCAGCATGGATAGCCCTTAATGATTCTTGTAACTGCTCACTTGTGTTTTCTTTAGGCTGTACACTCAGGTGCTGACCTTGAATCTGCAATTGAAAGCTGTTTGGGCCCTCCTTCCAATGTAACCCTACCCTCTCTTCTATTCAGTATTCTCTAATGCTTGGGGGTTATTCTGTGGTTCAAAATTTTGAAAGGCAATCTTCCGTCTTATATCTCAGGGGCACTACCGTGGAAGCCCAGACCGGATTGCTTCTATTGGTGGCCTAACACCAAAGCTACAGGTGCCTTATTGTTTGGCAGATCTTTTATACAATATGTTCTGTTCAGATTCTGTGCGTCTTTTTCCGCACAATGTTCTATTTGCAGGCATTTAAACGACTTTTTTATTTCATGGCTAATTATCAGGACTCCTTGAACTTTGTCAGATCCCATGTTGCTGATCAGAATATAGCTCCTCTGATGGAGGTTAGCTCACTGTTGCCAGATAGTATGAACGTTTACAAACATTTGAACTGAGAAATTCTCTTCACATATCATATTGGATTTCGCATTCATTTTCCAGAAATTACTGGAATCTCGGATTGAACTCCGCCCGTTCCTGTTAACAAGTCATGGAAAAGCTAAAGACACTCTTTTTCTTGATCTTGCTCTGGATTCAACGGTCAGAACAACGTTGGAAAGGGCACTCAAAGATCTGAGCTCTGTGCAACCTCCTGTAAGTACTCTAATGCATATCCACATATACATTTCGGTTGCCAAACGCCAGCTTTCAACTTCACATTGCTTGAAAGGAATTAATACAGGAAAAAATAAGAAGTCATCTTTGGTTTCTTGTCTCTGAATAGGAATTTGCATTCTACATTACTTTGGTGCTGGAAAATTTATGCCTTTCCACTGTCAATAATGAGGACCTCATTTATTCCATAAAGGTACATTACGGTTACTGCCCCTATCTCCCATATCCCTTGAATTGCTTGAATGAAGAGATGAATGTGTATGTTCAATTTTCCCATTTTACATTCCCCGTTAATCGGAGCTTCAGTCAAGTCCACCCAGAAAACGAACCCGCTTTACACTCTAACCATTAATGGCTGCTTGTATCTGTTCTAAGGTTCTTCCTTTAGTTTCTGGTACCACCTTGATTACAAACACTATGGCTAGTGCGTTGATTGCAGCATAAACAAGAAACGTACCTGCATAACATTGACAGTTTCTCATCAATCAAATCGCACTCTTAACTCCATCTTAATGTCCATCAATCTATACGAGTATTATATCTTTACCATAGGAGCTCCAGGACATGAGGAAATTGTATGTGTAGGAAACTGCCCATGCACCAAACCAGTTAACTAAGGTGGCTAAAGCTCCAGCTGCCCCTTTGATGTTTATTGGAAATATCTAATACAGAAAAGAAAATTCCGACAAAGAAAGGGAAATTTGTCAGAGTTAAATTATGAAAGAATATGATAATTCCTTAATGTGCTCTTTCTGTCAAATGAAATGATAACAGTTACCTCGGACATGATGACCCATGGAACAGCTCCCATCCCTGCTGAAAAGGACCCAATGTATAACTGCAACTCAAAAAACAAGAAGAGACTGTTAGAAATTCAAACCTTTTTGAGTTACTAAGGGAAGGCTGTATTAGTTTTATGCCAGAGTGTGTTTAGGGTTTACCAGTATGCCAGTTACCGCCATCGCGGGAACATAGTTCAGAGCCAATTCATTGACCTAATTTCACACAGCATAAAGACGTCATAAAAGATAAAAACACATTAGATTTGCATTCTCAAGAGACAGACAAAAGGATAAGATCATTAGCTTTGAGAGAAATAGACCTTTAGGTAGAATGAAAGGCCTGTTATCAAGCAGGCCAGCACCAAACCAGATCCAGAAACCTGTTCAGAAGATGATGGTGAGTTTATCCTGATCAGGGTAAGGGGAAAGTGAAGATATTTTTTTGATCGGTGGCCGGTTTTTACCAGTAAAAGAGGCTTCCTTCCTGCTCTGTCAATCACTTGTGTAATTAACAGTGTCACTACAACCTGAAGAATTTCAAACAGAAGCCTATTAGGTGTTTGGATTATGAGTCCTTTTTAAGGATTTCTTTTGAGGGTTTAGAAAAACCTGAAGAATGGCATAGGTAATAGTTCCAACACTTGGGGAGAATCCTAACACAAATGACATTGACCAATAAGTTAACAGTAATAAGAAAGTTTCACTGGGGGTTAATCCAACATTTCGCAACTTGCAAGTATATTTATATATCAACCTGCTGACTTGAAGATGTTACTGACATAAAAGCACACTCCATTTATTCCTCCAAATTGTTGAGCCACCATCAACCCAACACCAATCTGGCAAGCCACAACAAAATCATACACAAAAAAGAAGCAAAGCGAAAAACAGAAGGCATCCCTGAAATGAATAGCAAAGAAATGAGAGAACGCACAATGACTGATCGTAGATATCTTTTGTTGAACAAGTCCAGCAGCTTTACTTTAGGAAGCCGGTCAAGTGTTTCAATGTATTCCTGTAGACATTATAAAATATTAGCTTTTGTCATCATTCATTATATTTCTTGAACCTTACAAATTGTTCACCAAGGTTTCAAACTTTCAAACCTTAATCTCAGCTGCCTCCTCCACAATGTCAGCATCCTTGCCCCTAAGTTTCTGCAGTGCAACCTCGAACTCCTTTTGCCGACCTCTCTTTGCCTGCAGGATAGATACAAAACAACATACAATGTCAGCAAAATGCAAACGATCCCTATATAGACAACAATAATTTAGTTTAGGGTACCAGCCATCTAGGAGATTCTGGGATGAGAAACAGTCCTATAAGCAGGATTCCGCAAGGGATGAGTCCTGCAAAATGCCACAATCAGTTAGATCCAATTTCCTCTCAAACATTTGTCATTCACCAAAATGGAGAAACTGATGAGCCTTTTTTCTCTCTTTACCAGTTAAAGCGAGAGCCCTCCACGTTAGAAATGTGCCGATAATGAATGATACCGATGCTCCTCCACAGATCATAACCTGATTCAAAGTAGCTAGGGCCCCTCGAAGATTCTTGGGCGCTATTTCGGATATGAAAACAGGCACCTGATCGTTCATCAACATCATTTCAAGTTTCTCACCATTGAAATAGAGATCTAAAGCAATATTTTCCAAAGAAAAAGCAAAATGTTACCACGTAGGAGAACACTCCCATCCCATAACCCGTTGCCAATCTGCCAATGTCCAGTGCGACTACTCCCTTTTGTTATAAACCAGAAACAACAACTTCAGAATTTCAGACATACCAAAATATACAAATCCAATTTTTCTACAAACGCACCTGAGCAAAGTAAATGGCAATCCAGCCTGCAGCACAGAAGGCGCTTGATAATCTCATCGCCTGCATATGGAAATAAAGATGCTTACTTTTTGCTTCTGAAAAAACACCCAAAAAGTTAAGCTAGCTGCTTCTGTGGTTTGATGGTTAAACTTAAAAATTACCCCTTTTCGGCCCATGAGATCAGCCAGTGATCCGCTTGTGATTGCACCAATCATTGCCCCAAACGTCAGAATTGAACCAAACATAGAATACTGCACATATCTCAATAACTCTGAATTCAGTGCTATAGTTTATAAGCCACAACTCGTTTGCGAGAGTACAATAATAGACTCTACCTCGGCCAGAGACAGGGAGAGATCTTCCCTGATTGCATCTTGTGTTGGCGATGAAAATCCCACCTACAACAAGCCAGCAACATTGTTTGACATATGATCAAAGAATTTTCATGTGTGTAAAGCAGAAGCTAATTTACAACAAGAAAAACAATATGTAAACTTACACAGCATCCAAATACATAAGACCCGCAAACAGCGACGAAAGTGCTGAGATAGACCATCCATAGGCTCTCATTCCTGCTCTTCTGCTGCAAACCATCTTCTTCCACCGATGCCGTGGCTGCTGGATGATCATTCTTCAGAATGAGTGGCTCCTCCATGTGGCTGCGTAGACTAAGCTACAGAGGTTGCAAAGAAGGCTGGAATCTAGTTCAGCCAACCTTGTGTGTTTGGCAAATCAGTCCACAGAGATGAAGTGGAGAATAAAAGGGGAAATGACAACCAATATTTCCAAGTGTACCCATAGGATGCATTCGTCCCTGATTTGGCTTTATTTGGGTTGTTAATAAATTTGATTAGGATAAGCATTTCCTTCCCGGGGTGTTAATCAACGTGGAGTACCCATTGTGTAGATTGTTGTTGTCTTCTTTTTGTCCTTTGATCTGTGACCCACGTTGCAGTATTCAAACAAAATTAAGTTTCAGCCAATAGAAAGGCTGCGATGAGAACTTGGTTAGAGTACTGACATACAGAGATCAACATGTGATGAGGTTGTTAAATTTCAATACTTAAGAACGTGAGATGGCGATTCAACAACGTCAGCACGTGCTTATCTCGAAAGTAAAATCGTGCTTATCTCGAAAGTAAAATGGTTATGATACCATTTTTCATACGAAGGGAGCACTGCAGTTTTAGGCAAAGAAGCCTAACAGGACGCGAAAGTAGTTGGTGAGATCTCCTTTTATATTTTTGGTTTTAAAAGAACTGGTCTGTTTGGCAGGCGGCGCCATCAGAACAACTTGACCGTTGTTTTTGCTTGAGTTTGAGCCTCAATAATAATGGTGGACCCAATTATTTTTATTTTATAATAATACATTACCATTTTTGTTTGTTTCCTTTGGAAAGGATTGGTATCGGGTGTGCGAAGTGTACAAACCAAACGATGCACAGTGGGCGCTGCAAGCAAAAGCTGTACTTGATCGGCTGCAGCTAGTAGTTGCTGAGAGGTCTATTGCTTTCCACACAAAGATCCAACCCACTGTCCAGTATCTTGGCCGTTTGCTTGCTGTTCCCAAACGAGCGGTATGTCACATGTTGACTGACTTAGTTGTGCAATGACTACAAATGGCATAAACTCTCTATGATATATTCAGGTTCTGTTTCTTCTATATCATGCGACAACTGAGCTAAGACAAAAGCTTATGTGATTTGTCTAGTCATTCGTCTGTCTTATATGGTTGTTTTCTCTTGGTCAAGATTGACACTTCGGCAGAGGAACTAATCAGGGCAGGTTCAGCAGCTACCCTTTCTGCACTTATCAATCGTTTTAACCCGGTCCTCAGAAAAGTAGCTAACTTGGGCTGGTAACCTTTGAACCAAACCTCGACTCGTTCCTCGTTAGCAAAAAATACTGAGTGAAGTGGTAAGCTTTGAGTAATGTCCGAGTTTTTTCCATTACAGTTGGCAGGTTATTAGTCCAGTGGAAGTTGGTGGTTTCGTGACGTCAGTCAACGAATTAATCACCGTACAGAACAAAGTGTACAAGAAACCAACTGTTATCATTGCAACTAAAGTGACAGGAGAAGAGGAGATTCCAGATGGAGTTGTTGCTGTACTCACCCCCGACACGCCTGATATTCTTTCTCATGTCTCCATTAGAGCGAGGAACTGCAAGGCATGTCTGTCTGTCACCTCTTGCATTTCACTATTATTGCACAGCTTTGGAATTGAGATTTCAAACATCACATGTTCTACCAAAATATGGTATTAGGTATGCTTCGCGACATGTTACGACCAGAACCTGCTGAGGAATCTCAAGCTTAAGGAAGGAAAAGCTGTATCGATTAAAATCAAATCGATGGATTTGATTATCCGGTATTTAGAAATTCGTCATATGGGTTGCCTTTACTTGTATTTTACTGCAACCTCAAACCTGAACATATCGTGCATTTGCTGCTGCTTGCAGTGACATCAGTGCCTCAGAATTGTCTCTCAGTTCGTCTGTTTTCTCTTCCATTCTACGGAGAACATCGACATTGAAGAGGAAGACATTCCGTGGGAAGTATGCAGTTTCTGTTGAGGAATTCACTACAGAGATGGTATCATTCTGATCATCTAACTAATAAGTTTTCAAGGTTTTTATGTTCCGACGGTCTCTGAATGTTTCAAAGAGACATTCTGTTTTATTCAGTCTTACAAAATAAGCCAGAAAATTCCTTTGCTCAAGTTCTTTGGTGTCGGCTTGACTTGGTAGTGTATCTGTTGCCGATTTTATAGGTTGGTGCAAAATCTTGCAACATTAGATTCCTAAGAGAAAGAGTGCCCTCATGGATCAAGATTCCGAACTCTGTGGCTCTTCCATTTGGAACTTTTGAAGCTGTTTTGTCAGAAAATATAAACAAGGTAGAACTTGCTTTTGCATTCTTTAGACATTATAGTAGTGCTCTAGTTTATCCTTGTATTCCTAGAACCGTAATACATTATGTTTTTACCTGCAGGACATTGCTAGCAGGGTAATTGGCTTACACAAATCTGTCTCTGGTGGTGATCTTACAAAACTTAAAGAGATACAAACTGCAATACAGCAGATGCGTGCACCATTGTCTTTGGTTAGTTCTGAGCTACCTTCTGAAGCGTTCTTTAAGTAGAAGGAAGGCTTCTTGATGAGAAGAAGATTCATATGGTGACAACTACTTTGTGCTTTTAAATGGCAGAAAAATGAATTGGCAAGCAAGATGCGAACTTCAAGAATGTCTTGGCCCGGGGATCAAAGCGAGGAAAGGTGGTCGCTCGCTTGGCAAGCAATAAAAAGGGTATTGCTCTAACAAAACCTCATTTGATGGTATAATGCAAGAACAGCAGTGAAAGTGATTGAGTTGTTTCCATTTATGTGCAGGTCTGGGCTTCTAAATGGAATGAACGAGCATACGTAAGTTGCAGGAAAGCTAGCTTGAACATGGACAATCTACGCATGGCGGTGTTGATTCAAGAAGTCATTTGTGCTGACTATGCTTTTGTCATTCACACGAAGAATCCATTATCTGGAGATGAATCTGAGATATATGCAGAAGTAATTAAGAGTTTCCTTGGCTCTTTCCATTCACACTCTCTCCATTTGAATATATCCATTCCAATCTGTGTCTTTTATTTGATGGTAATGCAGATTGTGAAGGGCTTGGGAGAATCACTCGTCAGTGCGTACCCGGGACGAGCTATGAGCTTCATTACCCGCAAGAACAATCTGAAGAATCCTATTGTAAGTCTCTTTGAGTCTCTTATCATATAACATCTACCATATGTGGGAGAGGGCAAATCTACTCATCTATGGAATTCATCTACATCTTATGTTTCAGATTGCGAGTTACCCAAGTAAGAACATAGGGTTGTTTAGCAAGCCATCCATTATATTCAGATCAGACTCCAATGGTGAAGACCTGCAAGGATATGCAGGTGCTGGACTTTATGACAGGTTAGTCTTATATGCTCTCCTTCCATTACAGCAATTTTGGAGCCAAACTGAAGAAACCACACTTCTTTTTGCTCTCAGTTTTTCTTTCCTTTCCCGTTGATTAAACAGCTGATATATCTGTGTTGCAGTGTAATACTGGATGAAGAAGATAAAGTTGTGTTGGATTACTCCACGGATCGATTGCTGATCGACAAGGCTTTCCAAGCCTCAGTCTTGTCGAGAATTGCAGAGGCAGGGAAAATCATTGAAACCCTCTATGGTTGTCCTCAGGATATTGAAGGGGTTGTGAAGGATGGAGTGATACATGTAGTTCAGGCCAGGCCACAAATTTGATCAAAGATGGTTGATGATTTGGTTTAATCCTCGATCTGTAGCTAGACTTGGGCATTCAATGTTGCCTGCTTTCTGTCAAATAATAATTTGCGAATTCCCTAACCTGCTTGTCGGTGATTAACGAGTCTTTTAGATTCAAACATTTTGAATATGTGGTATCTTGGATTAAATGATGCATCATTCTAGCATGCAACATTTCATGTGGCTTTTAACCTAATGATGTGATGATTGGGTTATAATTGGTCTCGTTTGAATAGACATTCAGATATTTCATCATTTAAGAAAACTAAAATATTATTTTGCACCTTTTTCCTATCGATCCTGTCAAGAATATAGCTCGACTCGAGTAACATGCCCGATCTGTTCGATCTGTAACCTGTCTGCAACTCGATTTGACACTGACTCATAACCCGACCGACCCACTACTTGATTGACACTGACTCGCAACCCGATCGACCCGTAACCCAATTAATCTGTAACCCGACTTATAGTTGAGGTGGTGGCCTTCCGAGCAGTATCAGGTGTAGTTTGGTCCTTCCTTAGACTTGACTCGAAATCAATCTTCCTAGACTGGTTACTCCCACTGTCCCTTTCGAACCAAGAAAAGTGACTTCCTACGCAAGTAAAAAAAGAAGCTTCCACACGGTCTTCAAGTCTCTCGTTTGAAGTCTTCCAAGCTTAGTCGGCCTTAACCAATTCCTTCACGATCTTCAGCAAGACTAGGACCCTCACTTTCAACTCCTAGCTTCACTCGAATGTCCCTCAAACTGAACGAGTAAGCCTCCGAAGTAGGTACCTCAAATTGCTTCCAACACTTAAGCCATTTTCAGAACTTAATTCTCCCACATTGTGCTTCCTTCTTTAAGTTTTAATGGAAGTGAACTTGAGAGAAATATTTATTAATCGGATTAACATTGAACTTTTTTTTTGACAAAAGATAATCTTATATTGATTGAAACGGAGACAGTTACACCCTGGAATTCAGCAAGGTCTGAAAATCAAAGAAACGACACATAGTTGGGTACAAAGAAAGGGCCTGTCTAGCCACACAATGAGCTACCCTATTATAACACCGACCTACGAATCGAACACTAAACCCAGAATGAGCAGCAAAGTACTGATCAACTTCCTCAAGAACAGCCCCCATCTGGCAATCACTGACATCCTTCTGATTGATCTTATCTATAATCACCTTTGCATCGCCCTCAAATCTAACCGCCTCAAACCCATGCTCACGACACCACAGCATAGCTTCACGTAGGACCATTAACTCCACCACAGCAGGGTCATCCATTCCCGGAAACTGAACACCTTTAACCCAGAGGATCTCCCGAGCCGGCGTCATAATCACCATCCCTCCAGCCGCATGAGAGCCACTCCTCGTAGCCCCATCCCACATACAAACAACCACACCAGGACCAACTGGCTCCAACTGTTGTACCCTTGGACGAGAGACCGGAGGGGCCTGACCTCTTGACACCCTTACCCATTCCTCATACTGCTGAGTATACTGACGCATAAGAGCAGGGATCCCATACTGCTTGCCTTCAAAGACAACCCAGTTACGAGACCGCCAGATACGCCAAAGGATGGCTACCACAGCCATAACCAAGTCTGGCTGATGTAATAAAGCCAACAGCTTTGTAAGAAATAGAGGAAAGGTATGACGAGGCAACCCCTCACCGAGGTAATCCAACCCAGCAAACTCCCAGAGAGCGCGGGCCACAGGACAGTCAAGAAATAAATGCTCCATCGTTTCGGGAGCATCCCAGCAGACCGGGCAACGAGGGAGCACCGGGATTAACATTGAACTTGGTAAAAGGAAATGGTTGAATAATTGAAAAATGGAATTGTTCAGGAATACACATTGAATACTAAGCTTACGCATTGAATTTCTGGTAGTAGATCCATAATTTTCCTTTTTGCTTTTCAAAGGAATACTCTTATGCTGCAGCTCTAGCTAATTGTCCACCCTTTCCATGTGTGATTTCTATGTTATGTATGGCCGTGCCTAAGGGCATATCGGTTGAATTTTTGGTGATTGCATCAGTTTTGAATATTATTTTTACACTTATGAATACTAGTTCGTCTGTGTGTAATATTTGTTCCTCAACTGTTTATAAATGCTAACTAGACGTGTATGAGTATGTGTTAAGATGTTGGGATATACATGTTAGAAACTTGTTAATACTAGTTTAGATGTTTTGACTACTAGCTAGAACATTATGAATAATGCGAGTTTGTCTACGTGTAATATTTTTTTGTCTGATAGTCCAACACTAGTTGGGCGATTTCAAATACTTGGCAATTTTGAATATTTTTTCAACTGTCTTATCATTTTTCATCATGCATTTACCTAGTAACTCATATAACTTCGTGTTAGTATGGTGTCCAAAAGCCAATCATATATTTGGATATGTGGTTCAGACACTTGTGTTATGGTTTTGTATCTTGTATATATATATATATAAGATATTTTGAGGCTTTGTTCAATTGTTGTATTTGAAATAAAACTGTTCTTTTCGAAAACACGATAATGACCATAGAATATCGCATAATTTATGTGAATTCTAATACATCCCTAGTCAAGTATATTAGCAAGAACTTGGTCAACTCTTATACAATTGAGACTAGTGCAAGTGTAGATGCTTACAGAGTTAAGGCATGCACGTGTGAGTTACGAGTTAGAGAACTTGTACTGAATAGACCCGAGCGATGAGCACTTTCACAGTTTATACAATTGTGTCATAGTTGATCATTGAAATTGTCGTCCTTTGACTTGAGGTTATGAAGGTTATCATATGATGGCTTGTGTACTTTGATACCTCATCTAATCACCTTAATTGGGTGAGACACATGGGTTATTGTGTGCGGAACTCATTATGTATTTAGCCTTGCATAGACCAAGATGGGATTCGTTACTCCAAGTTGCAATGGAGAGACATCCTTGGGCCCCTTGATGGAGTGAGACTAAGGGAATGTATGCATACTCGAATGATTGATATGTTGATATCAATATTCGTCACATTATGTCTACTCTATATCAAGTAAAAATATTTACTATATGAGGTTGACACCTCTCTATTCCTCATGATTTATTTGGAAGTCATAGCGAAGGGACGCGACATTTTCACGATCACAAGAACAATGTGATAGTGATCATATTGAAAGGTTAAATGGATCACCAAACCCCCCCCCCCCACCACAACTAGTTCTTGTTCACTTGGGAGCAATGATGCATTGCTAGACGCCACTCATTGATTATGGTTGTAAATGTTACAGTCATTGCCAACATGACAAGAACCTCAAGGGTCGCACACAAAGATTTTGTTCAGATCAGTCAAATAGTCAAAGCTTGTTGGTTATGGAAAAAAGTGTACAGTTTAATGCTTTGAGCATTTAAACTAGGGAGTTAGAATTGTATTGGTTGTTAATCAAAATAATTGTTATTTTAATTAAGCACGTGATGTTAATCAGCACGAGGTGGACATTTACACGAGGTGGCCATTAGCATGAGGTGGATCATGATGAGCTAGTTATTACCATGATGTCTTAATAAGCATAATGTGCATAATTTTGGTTAATTTGAGAATGAATCAACACCACTTTAGATGAGTCATTATGATTACTCATATAGCTAACCATGAGGTGTTGAATTTATGTGCATTTGGGGATGATTCATCTCCATATTTGATGATTCATTTGATGATTCATATGTGAAAGGATGAGGTGCGGATTTCTGAGTTCACTTAAGATGAATCATCACCATTTCATGAGCCTTTAGATAGAGGCTGAAGTGAGTGACAAAAATTAGCACTTTACTTTCCATCTCTAGCTCTCTTAGTCATCTCGAAAAGTTCTTAAACTATAGTTCTTCAATCCTCCAAAGTTCGTGGCTAGCACCACTCCTCGGAGGTAGTCTGATCAAAGTCCGTGTGGATACTAATAGCAGAATTGGCTACAACTGTCGTGGACGACTCTTGATCCTACAACTCTACCTTTTAATTTTCACCATTCTACATGTTAGAATTCTTAACTTTGGTTCTTAATGTCTCTCTTGGATCATGAAAGGTTTTTGGTTATATTTCCGTTATGTATTTGGCCCCAAAACCCAACACTTTATTCTTGGAAGACAAGGACGCACGGGGGAACATTTTTTCGCACTAAGAGTGTTTGAAATTTTATGCATGCAACGTTCACGAAAAAGGCTTTGGTGTTCAAAAAGGGGTTAGCCCCTCAAGAAAACAAAGAATTTAATAGGCGAGGTGGAGGGAAAATATTTGTACGGATACTACAAGTGAAATAAGGAACGCTTTGTACCACAGTCAAACAAATATGGTGAATGTGGAGAAACGGCCCGAGGACAAAGTTGTGGAGAAACGCCACCGTAAAAGAAAAAGGCTTGAATTTAGGTTGGATACAAAACGCTTGTTCTTTTCGATGGGATAAAAATAGCGATGCATTTGTGGTTTTTGAATTCGAAGCAATCCACAACCATGATTTGCACTCTAATGAACATTCGCACCTATCAAGTCCAACAAGTGTGTGAGAGAGGCTCAAGGACTAATAGCCGAAGCAAACCATGATACTGAGACTAGTCTGAGTTCTTTACATCAGGTGTTAGCCATGTGTAGCGGTGGGTATGAAAATCTGACTTTTACAAGAACAGATCGAAAGAACCACTTGAATAAGAGAAGGTAGAAGAAGATGGTTCATGACGAACCTACTTACTTGCTTGGGTACTTTCAGGAGAAAATGTCTATGAAATCCGGATTATTTTATGCTGTTCAAATGGATAGAGAGGAGCATATTTCTAGTATACTATGGGCATACTCGAGGATGCGAAAAGATTATGAACTTTTTGACGACTCGGTCTCCTTTGGCACGAGTTACCGAACGAACTCAGTCGTTCGTCCATTGGATATGTGAATAATATTTGTGTTTTTAAGAGATACGGGCTTGCTTAGACATTGTAATTAATACCTTTTTATTCATTTCAACTTGTCTTGTGTAGAGATGTATATAGGTTTCAACCACCATTGACAAACTTGCGCTTTTAGAGCTTGTTTGCTGTACGACGAGACAACGACTTCTTTTGAATGGTTGTTTAAACCATTTATTCTTTGCATGAGTAAGAAGCTTTCGGTCGCCATCTTCACTTATCAGACCCAACCATGACAGTTGCGAATTAGAAAAGAGTGGCCTACGGTATTTCATGCCCTATGTACATGGCACATCCTCATGAATGGAAAGAAGAATTTTTTTTAAAACAAGGGTGTTTGGGATAAGTTACAAGGTCATCTTATTTTCCTTTTCTACGACCTCGACAATGAGGTCGAGCTTGACATGGAGTGGACCACCATGCTTGAAAACTGTTTCCCCGACAACAACTTTGTAGACGGTGAGCCATGGATGTAGTATATAGTCATATTTCGAAAGCAATGGTGTTCCGCATGGGTTTGAGATTCATTCACAATTGGGATGTTGACAATCCAAGAGAGCGAGTCATGCAATTCAGTTGTCCGACTTTTCTTGCAACCGAACCATAATCTGGTCTAGTTTTTATTCAATTTAACAGGTATGAGTGGGGAATACTATTTAATAGTATTGTGAATACAACTTTGTGGTTACATGAATACCAGTGTTGTAGGTACAAAATAATGCATGTGTCCAATTTTTCTACACGTGTTTGGAAATGAACCATAACTCTTGCTTCCTCATTCCAGGCTTGCTAGTTGTCAAAAGATACAATGAGACCACTTCCAACTTTGAAGCCAAAGAAAGAGTCCCCTCATATCATAAATTCATTCATCCAGATCCTCCAACAAGCAGCTAATATCTTCACCCGGATACACAAGAAAAGTTTATGCAAATTGAAGCATATATACGTGAGTCGTGCACGCATACCAGGGAAAATGGCCTCATTGGCTGCATCACATTCAAGATACAGAATGATGAGCCTCGTGATGAATGAGTTGTTCTAGTTGATATTCTGGAGGCGAACCTGGTATGTGAATGTAGGTTGTTTAATACCTTTGGGTTGTTATGTCAACACATGCTCAAGGTTATGTGAATGCTTTGAGATTTTGGGAATGCGAGTATTAGAACCATTCTAGTGCATTACATCATAAAGAGATAGACGTTGGAGGATAAGAAGAAAGCGGGTGGTGAATTTGGTGGTTCTTATGGGGCAGAGAATGATGCAGCAAAAGAAAACACAACATCAATGAGGTATAAAGAAAGTGAGAAATAACTGCAATGCTTAATCATCTCCACGATCGCCGACTACCTTTCATTCTCTGAGGGAAATACTTCTTGGAATATTCCGTTGTTGTTTTCTCTTCGGGGTGGGGCTGAAAGAGAGCGAGTGAGGTTGCTTAATCTTCTTAATTCTATCCCTTCTCAGAATTTTTTTGCAGGACCAGAAAGACCGTTATGGTTTCCGTCATCGACAGCCAGTTTCAGCGTGCATTCGGCCTTCGAACATTTTGCTGCTGCTCGCTTCAAAGGGGTCGAGAACTTTCCGTCGAAAGTGGTTTGGCATTACACCATCCCAAGCAAGATCTGCATATTCCTTTGGCTGGTCTTCCACAAAAGGATTCTCACCATCGACAATCTCAAAAGAAAGGGTATAAGTCTGCCGAACAGGTGTGCCCTTTGCAAGGCTGAAGAGGAGTCTATTAATCACATCTTCACAAGCTGCGGTCTCTCAAGGCAGGTATGGAGCATTCTGAAATGCTTCGTGAAGATCGATGACAGAATAGAAGAAGCTGGCGATATTTCGGACAGAATCCGTCGGTGGCAACATAACAAACCCAATAACCCTGCAGAATGGTTTTCAAGGGTGGCCCTTCACGCATTTTGCTGGCACATTTGGATTGAAAGAAATTCAAGGATTTTCAGAGAAGTTGAAGGCACAGCTCGTCTCATTGCGTTAAGGATCGGTCATGCAATCTACTGGTGGCTGGTGGCAAACAAAAAGGTTGAGAAAGAGATCGCGGAGTGCTGGATCAGTGAGATGAAAGCTAGGCTTTTTCCTTCGGCCAATCTCGTCCCGGATTGTCTCCCTCCCTCGGATGCTGCTTAGGAAATATTGAGGCTGTTTGTCTCTGCAGATTGCGTGTTTCAGTGCTTGCAGCAGTTTTTCCCATCTTCGCGGTGTTTGTCTCTGTGTTGTGGTCTTCATGTAGTGTACCTTCTCTCCTTGTGCCTCTGTTTTTTATTGCTGGCCCGACCGCTGTCTTTAGCGCCGGTGAGAGTGGAGAGGGGGACTTTGGGGAGGTCTGGACTTGTTCTGTTTGCTTCCTCGTTTTTTCGTTCTTCCTGCTGCACTGCTGCTGTACTTGTTTTCTTTTCCCCTTTTTTTTGTTCTTTTTTCTCTAATAAAATCTATATCACCCTTAGCAAAAAAAAAAAATATTTATAATAATTAACTATATATTAAAATATTAAACAAATGCCCTAAAAAGATATCTCTAACTCAATATTTCAATTAACCAATTAATATGAAGATAAAGTGTACAACAAGTGGATGGTGGCACTCACTATAGTGTGAAAATTGGCAAACAAGTTGTTGTCAAGATCTATAATAAGAGAGATTGGTAAGTGCGCCGAATATGAATTATACATGATTGTGAATATGAGTTGTACATGATGTACTGAAAACTTGTTCATTATAGGAGGGTCTGAACCAGTAAGTAAGCTGACTTTCAAAGAGAAGAAAATTCTAAGGAGGCACGAGCAAAAACGTTACAAGTTGAAGAACGAGAAAGAATATCGTTGGAAGAAGGTTGTGTATGGGAAGAGATTGAAATAGCTTGATGTGCTTTTGGAGGTCCCCAAACCTCAAGAAGAGGGAATCCTCAAGTCGCAACTTACTGAATGGGACGACGATGTTTTGGACTTGGTTATGCAGACAATATAGGAGTATGTTGTCATGTAGCTTTATCTATCATACTATTATTCATATTGTCCATACTAGTATTCATGGTGCTCCAAATTAGTATTCAAGTTGTGATGAATTAGTATTCATGTTGTAATGAAGTAGTATTCAAGTTGTGTTGAATTAGTATTCGTGTTGTCATGAAGTCGTATTCAAGTTTTATGACCTGGTATCAATGTTGTCGTGAATTAGTATTCAAGTTGTTTTGAGTTATGACTATTATTCATGTTGTCATGAAGTAGTATTCAAGTTGTGAGGAACTAGTATTCGTGTTGTCATGAAGTAGAATTCAAGTTGTGATGAACTAGTAATCATGTTGTTCTGAAGTAGTATTCAAGTTTGAAGAACTATAGTTCATACGGTTTTGAAGTAAAAATCAAGTTGTGATGAACAAGTATCCATGAGGTTGTGAAGTAGTATTCATCATGTCATGAAGTTGTATTCAACTCGTGATGAACTAGTATCCATGTTGCCATGAAATAGTATCCAAGATGTGATGAACTAGTATATATGTTGTAATAAGTAGTATTCAAGTTTAGATGAACTGGTATTCATATTGTGTGTTGGTCGTATTCAAGTCCTCTTCAAGTAGTATCCTGAAGTATTTCGACCAAAATACTACTTCATAATAATGCCTTATCAGGGCTTCGTAGGCAAAAAAATAATTAGTACATGTCGTACGTAAAACATTTTTAGCTATTGTTCAATATGGGTAAAAAAAAGTACACTTTTACTCTTTGATTCTACACTTGACAATTTTACCCTTTTATGCTTCTAGATAGAATCGCGCTTTTAATTGCACTACTAAGCGGCATACCCAAGTTGATCTCATATAGTCTCTCTTCTTTGATAGTAATATTCCTTGCTCCGAGTGTTTTCTTAAATTCTTAAACTACTGGTGTGTCTCTAACATTGAAATAACAAAGAGATCACAGAAGGAATTGTCAATTCCAAAAAGAGAGAGGTGACCTTGGTTCGAAGGATCCAAGTGTACGGAATTTGGCACATGCATAATTGCTTATTAGATCTCTTTAATGCAAAGTGGTTCCTTTTGGGTACTTGGAATAAAAACATCGGTTGAAAAAGGGTAGACATATATAAGATGTATATATGTCTATCATAAAGACTGATATAGTTGGCTAAAACTAGTAAAAGTTTGACAAATATTCCAAAAAGGCTTTGAGATTCCTCATGAGATGGTTGATTGATGGAGGTGTTCTCCACTAATAAAATTTTGGAGATATTTATATTATATCCTTGGTTGTGATTTGTTGGTGACTATTATGTGTTGTTATGGGTAAAACTATATTCCCATGTGTAGTTTGCTATAATGGTTGTGGTTTTAGATAGAATTGTCAGTTGTCACCCTTGATAAGTTAAGAAGTTGGGGGGTGACAAATTTCAATAACATTTGTGTTGTAACTTGTAAGGCAATTGAGACGGGGAGGGATGAAACCTAGAAAGTAGAAACCATCTATTTTATCACTTTCTTGTTTCAACAATCTCTTTCCTTTATGGCTAAAAAAGTTGATTGGCAAAAAGTTTTTGAGAGGTCCTTGTTCATTGCTTTGAGGGAACAATGTTATTGGACGAATTTGGAGTTTGCTTTGGAATGACATAATTTGACCTATTTAGAAAGAGATCATCATACTCATAAATTTTTTAAAAATGGTTCAAAATCAAGTGAGTTAACCAACATTATTAGATTAGAAGTGGCATACTTGGATGTGGAGTAGAGACCATGGTTGTCATGCCGGTTTCCTATCGTTTGGTTCAACCGGTGCAAGTATTTAGCTTTGGTCAAATCTTGTCAAAACCAAAATCGACTTGTCAAACTAGAAATCAAATTCAAGCAATTCCCCCATGTCCTCCATAAATATACACCAGTCGTGAAATTTGAACCAAGTACTTCATGCTCACCAATTTCAATTGTGCACCAATAGGCTACGAAGAACTTTGTGATTCATTAATGCTATATTTTATTAAACTTCATTTTTTATACTTTTATTTTGACGTACAATTAGTTACCATTTCTAATCATAAATTATTTTATGCGAATGAACTCTTTTAGTTGCTTCTTCCTAACTAATTTATTTGGTATCAATGATTTTTTTACTTTACTCATGTATTCAATTTAAAGGGGTAAAATACCTCGGGTACCACTTAAGTTTGAGAATTGGAGCAGACATACCACTTAACTTTGAATAGGGCGTCGGATACCATTAAAGTCGCCAAAATGTGCACCCGTCTAGTTTTCCATCCAACCCAAAATTTTAATTACTTTTTGGTACCCAAAAAAGTATATTTAAATTGCTAATCCAATTAGAAGTACCATTAAAATGAGTTAAGATAGAACCTAATCGATAAATGCAACACAGTCATAAAAGAATTAAACATATTCCAGTAATTGAAGAAAATTTAGAACGAAAAGAGAACGAAAGTAACCAAGTAATAAATAAATAAAAGCTACAATATTTCATAACAAATCTAGAAAAGAAAATACGACTATAGAAAGAGAATTAGAATTAGTAAATTTAATTAATATGGAATATCTACAATATAATATTAGAAAATTACAAGGATATTTAACATAGAAAATTATACAACATCAACATGATGTACAAGAATTAAATATAATATTCTCAGATTATTTATATCGATACAGAATTCATAGGATATATTTGGTTCAGCAAAGTATTCAATTATTATAACACATAATGGTAATTGAAAATACTTATAATGATAATTGATTCTACATTTCCTATTAAAAAATTGGTTTGGTATCAAAGTCTTCAAAAGAGGATTCCAACTAAACAGAATTCATAGGATATATTTACTTCAGAGAATAATTCAATTATTAGAAAATATAATGATAATTGAAAATACTTATAATGTTGATTGATTCTAAATTTTCTATTCAAAAATTAATTTGGTATCAAGTCTTCAAAAGAGTATACCAACTAAATAATAAAAATTGATGTTTTTCAAAGTCAAAATGATTTTTTACAATAAGAAAAGTATAATGACCAATTAAGAAATTTAGAAAACAGAATATTCCAAGAATATTTTGTTAACTTTAACGGAATGCACTTAACATTAAACTTAAGTGGTACCTGGTGCACAAATAATAGAGTTCAGTGGTACCCGACGCTCTATTCAAATTTAAATGATATGTCTGCCCGCCCCAATTCTCAAATTTAAGTGGTACACGAGGTATTTTACCCTCAATTTAAACCGTTATTGTACCACCGACTATATCATTTCACTTACTTCACCAACATTTTGATATAAAACGGTTGGACTAGAAGGATTGAACTTAGGGATGGCAACAAAACCCGAACCCACGGGTACCCACCCAACCCAACCCGGTCATCGCGGGTAAAATCCGTGTTGACGGATTTTGGGCCGGGTTTGGGTTTAAACCCGTTCACTATTCACCGGGTTGGGTTTGGGTTTAGGTAAACCCGACCCATGGGTCACCCATATAATTAATTTTCTCGATATATTTAATATTCTAAACAACTAATCTTATTTATGTTTGTGGAGACATGTCTAATTTTTTCTTTCTAATTGTGTAGAATGAAGTTGATGTTATCGAGTGGAGAGTGGAGAAACTTAATTGAAAGGAAGAAGCCTTCAATTAATCATGTTATTTATGGATAATTTGTGATTTGCTCCAATTTTCTTGAGTTTTATAAATTGGTGTTGAACAATTTGTATAGTTAATTTGTGATTTGCTTGAATTTTCTAGAATGGTGTTTTATATATGGATAATTTGTATTGAGAGATTGATATTTGACTTTAATTTTGATAGGAACTTGTTATTGTAAATTTTTTACGACAAAAACCCGTGGGTACCCATGAACCAGCGGATACCCAGCGGGTTAGGTTGGGTTTGAGTTTTTCAAACCCAATAGGTTTTATCCCGGTTTTTTTCACGGATAAACCCATTGATTTGAGTTTGGGTGTGGCAAAACCCGACCCAACCCGACCCATTGCCATCCCTAATTGAACTTGCAACAACTTCATATGGTTTCATTAAGCCTCTACTAGTTGGCAATTTCTTTGAGACTAAGTTTTCATACCCCTATAATTTTTGCTTTTGTAGAGTTTTTTCTTTCTTTCTATCCACGTATCCAATAATTCCAGCCCAAGCCCATCCGATAATTCCACACATAAATTAATATGCTTTCCAAAGTAGTTTTTTACACTAATTGTATATAATTAATCAAATCGTTCGCCCAGAACAAAGAGAGAAAAAAAGAGAAGAGAAAGCTCGAGTCGCAGCCCCGAAACCAAAACCATAACCAAAGGGACAGCAGTAGTCTTTCTGAAACGCCAAACTCACAACCATCACCACAACGATTTTGCTATTGGGGTTTCGCTGCGCTCTGTCTCCCTCCCTCTCTAAACTCAACGCTGCGGATGTATAGGCATCCATCGCCTCTCTCTCTCTCTCTCCTGCCTCAGGTACTCTCCTTCCTTCCTTCCTTGTCCTTCCCTTCGCGTCTAAGCTTTTGCGGCAGTGATCTGTTAGGTATATGTTCTTTTGCTCTTCTTTCTGATTCAGTTTACTGCGGTGTAATCGCCTCTCTGTATCCGCCGATTGCCGGGATTGTGGTCTGTGTAGGGTTTTCTGATTTTTTCTTTTTGCTCTTAGGAGTTTTATGCTTTGGCTGACACGCTGCCTTTTTGTTGTTCATGTGTTGCGGCAGTAGTCGGAAGTAGAGAGAAACTTGGGATATGGCAGCGGTAAGATCGAGCTTGCCGTCTAGGTTGAGGCAGCTGCTGTCCGGTGAAAGCCTAATCGGGCCTTCCATTAAACTTGACTCCGACCCTGTGAGTTGTTTTTTTCTTCTTCTTCTTCTTCTCTTCTGCTCCTTTTTGAACTCTTTTGTTTTCCCCCCTTTTAGAATCCTTAGTGTTTGTTTTGGTCTCTCGGCTCTCGCCCCTCTCTCTGCTTTTCGATTTTTATGTGTCCGTTCTTATGCGTGTTTGATCATTGACGTTTTAACCAAAGTTTGAAACTTCTGAAACTAGAATGGAGCCATTACATTGGAGTATTGGCTCTCTAGAAGTATTGCTGCTACATAATGTTAAATTACGTTCTTGATATAGGCTGGTTATCTGTGTTGCAAGCCTTCAGGCTATTAGGACATTGAACAAAATGCTAAAGAGCTATAATAATTCTTGATTCATGTTTCCTTACGGAAGAAGAGGAGAGATTTTACTTTTTTGGAAGTTGCTATAGGGTACTATATTTGATAAGTAAAACGCCCAGAAGTGCTCCTGCTGTCGTAGGACTACAATAGTTGAGGCAACTTGTTTCCCCCTTTTCTATTGGGTTATCTTCGGCTGAACCCGAGCGGATAATTTAAGTCTTCGTTTGCAAGACTTGGCCTATTTTAGTAATAGATTCAGCGGTAAATGTATCATATTTGTTTTTTTTATTACCAGCATATATTTTCTGTAGGGCGAGTGTGAAGCAATTTGGTTCAGGTGTGATGCTTGCCATGAGGAGATTTGTTCGTCAATTATAATTTTTCTTCAGCAATGCATTCTAATTCTCTGTTCCTGTTGGCCTAATAACCATATGTGTCGAGAGATGCTTCCGTGGAGAATGTCATACTTAGTCTCATTAGTTTTTACCCTCGGTCATAATTTGAATTGGCACTTAGGTTTTGATCGTTATTATTGTGTGTTTATAACTTAATATATATATATATATATATATAGTAGTTCGTCAATTTGCCAAGCAATGTGGAAGTGCTACCTACTAGATGGCGTTGATATTTTATATGTGATTGATCTGCGAGTTTATCCAGCATGGATCCGACAGATGATAATTGCATTGGGTTCCTTCTTCCATGCTCAGTGTCCTTGTCCCTACCATAAAAGGTCTAAGTGTTAATTTTATTGCAGCCTCCAAGAATTAAAGCATTCATAGAAAAGGTCATTCAGAGTCCATTGCAAGATATTGCCATACCACTCTCTGGCTTCCGTTGGGAGTACAGTAAGGTGAAAAATATAACTCTTGTGATGTATAGTATTTTCATCTTTTTCTCCTTGAGATTGAAGATATTTTATTTTTTGGGTTCTATTTCAGGGGAATTTTCATCACTGGAGGCCTCTATTTTTGCATTTTGATACATACTTCAAGACTTACTTGTCCAGCAGGAATGACCTTCTCCTGTCAGATAATATCTCAGAAAATGATAGTGTGTTCCCGAAGCAAGAAGTTCTAAAGATTTTATGGGTCATGCAAATAATTTTGGAGAATTGTCCTAACAAGAGTTCATTCGACGGTTTGGAGGTAAGTTCCTGTTGCAGCGAACGGTTGCTTCCCACATTTTCTGTTGTGCTGTCTTTCTAATTTATTGGAACTGTCTTTTCCCTTCAGCATTTCAAGCTTCTATTGGCATCAGCAGATCCTGAAATTCTTATAGCTTCTTTGGAAACGCTTTCGGCCCTCGTGAAAATCAACCCCTCCAAGCTGCACGGTGGTGGTAAGTTGATTGGATGTGGCGCTGTAAATAGCTATCTGTTATCCTTAGCTCAAGGTTGGGGGAGCAAGGAGGAGGGCTTAGGTCTGTATTCATGCGTTATGGCAAATGAGAGAAATCAAGAGGAGGGCCTCTCTTTGTTCCCATCTGATGTAGAAAATGATGGTCAAAAGTCTCAGTGCCGAATAGGGTCTACACTTTATTTTGAGTTGTATGGCCTTAATGCTCAGAGGAGGGTCGAGGGCAGTACTGATGCCATCTCTTCTAGCTCACAAGTCATACATATGCCAGATTTGCATTTAAGGAAGGAAGATGATCTGTTGCTGTTGAAGCATTGCATTGAACAATACAATGTTCCTTCTGATCTTCGATTCTCTCTGTTGACTAGAATCAGATATGCTCGGGCTTTTCGGTCTCCCAGGATATGTAGGCTGTACTGCAGGATTTGCCTTCTTGCGTTTATCGTACTGGTGCAGTCGAGTGATGCTAATGATGAGCTGACATCCTTTTTCGCAAACGAGCCAGAGTATACCAATGAGTTGATTCGGATTGTGGGTTCTGATGAAAGTATTCCTGGAAGCATCAGAACCCTTGCAATGCAAGCTTTGGGGGCACAACTAGCTGCTTATTCAGCTTCTCATGAGAGAGCTCGTATTCTAAGCGGGTCTAGCATCAGCTTTGCTATAGGAAACCGGCCGATTCTTCTCAATGTGCTTCAGAGAGCCATTCTTTCTCTGAAGAATTCAAGTGATCAGTCTTCTCTCTCCTTTGTCCAAGCACTTCTTCAGTTCTATCTGCTCCATATAGTTTCTTCTTCAGCTTCAGGAAGTAATGTACGTGGATCTGGAATGGTTCCTACATTTTTGCCTCTTTTGGAGGATTCAGATCCCACTCACATGCACCTTGTTTATTTGGCTGTCAAAGCTCTACAGAAGTTAATGGACTACAGTAGTTCAGCTGTTCTTCTGCTCAGAGATCAAAAAGGTGTGGAGCTTTTGGCCCAAAGGTTACAGATAGAAGTGCATAGAATCACGGATTCTTCTGTGGAGAATGACAATTCAATGATCATTGGTGAATGCTCAAGGGCTACTGATGATCTCGTATATACCCAGAAAAGGCTTGTTAAAGCTCTTCTGAAGGCTCTTGGGTCTGCTACCTATTCCCCTTCAAACAATTCTAGATCCATAAATTCTAATGACAGTTCTTTGCCTTCGTCATTGTCACTTATATATAAGAACACGGATAAATTTGGAGGGGACATTTACTACTCTGCAGTTACTGTCATGAGTGAACTCATCCACAAAGATCCAACCTGTTTCTCGGCATTGCATGAAATAGGTCTCCCTGATGCATTTCTATCTTCAGTGGTAGCTGGAGTACTTCCTTCGTCAAAGGCTCTTACATGCATTCCAAATGGACTTGGTGCTATATGTCTTAATGCAAAAGGCTTAGAAGCAGTTAAAGAAACATTAGCTTTGCGGTTCCTAGTTGACATCTTTACCAGCAAAAAGTATGTGCTAGCAATGAATGAGGCTATTTCTCCTTTGGCTAATTCAGTGGAGGAGCTTCTCAGACATGTTTCTTCACTAAGGGGCACCGGAGTTGATATAATCATTGAAATTGTTAATAGAATAGCTTCTTTTGGGGAGTTTAATATTGCAGAGTCATCAGGGAAGGCTTCTGGAAGCAACGATATGGATATGGAGACGGTCTCTGAAGACAAGGCAGGTGATGATTTGGGTGCCGAAGGTGTGAGTAATGAGCAGTTCATTCAACTGTGCATATTTCACTTGATGGTATTGTTGCATAGAACAATGGAAAATCCGGAGACTTGTCGGTTGTTTGTAGAGAAGTCGGGAATCGAAGCTTTGTTGGCACTTCTATTGCGGCCGGCTATTGTTCAATCATCTGAAGGGATGTCTATTGCATTGCACAGCACTATGGTTTTCAAGAGTTTTACCCAACACCACTCTGCACCTCTGGCACGTGCATTCTGTTCTTCTCTTAGGGAACATCTGAAAAAAGCTTTGAGCGAGTTTGGCTCTGTTTCAGGTTCTTTCTTGCTAGATCCCAAGTCTGCAATGGATGAGGCAATATTTTCGTCACTGTTCCTGATAGAGTTTCTTCTATTTCTTGCTGCCTCGAAAGACAATCGATGGGTAGCTGCCCTACTGACTGAATTTGGCAGTGGTAGTAAAGATGTTCTGGAAGATATTGGATGCGTGCATCGTGAAGTTCTCTGGCAGATTGCCTTACTTGAAGATGCCAAGCTTGAGAGGGAGGATGCTGCTGCAAGTTCTTCAGAGCCCCAACAGTCTGAACCAACTAATGATTCTGAAGAGCAGCGGTTCAATTCTTTCAGGCAGTTTCTTGATCCGTTGTTGAGGAGGAGGACATCCGGTTCGAGTGTTGAATCACAATTTTTTGATCTCATTAACTTGTATCGTGATCTTGGGCGTGCAGCTGGAATTCCACAGAGAATGGGAATTGATGGTCCGTTGAGTCGGTTTGGATCTGTTAACGCACACTCTAATGAGCCCTCTACAGCTGGTGATGCTGGTCGGAAAGAGAGTGACAAGCAAAGATCATACCATTCTTCTTACCGTGACATGGTTAGGTCCCTTTCTTTTCACATTACACACCTGTTTCAGGAATTGGGAAAAGCAATGCTGCTTCCATCTCGTCGCCGAGATGACTCAGTTACTCTCTCCCCTGCTTCGAAAGTGGTTGCTCGTACATTTGCTTCTATTGCATTGGATCACATGGATTTTTCTGGTCATGTAATTTCGTCTGGATCAGATATATCCAGATCAACAAAATGTCGCTACTTCGGGAAGGTTATTGACTTCATCAATGGTATTCTATTGGACAGGCCAGATTCCTGTAATCCAATATTGCTGAATTGCTTGTATGGACAGGGGGTCATTCACTCAGTTCTGACCACATTTGAGGCTACGAGTCTTCTCCTATTTTCAGTTAATAGGGCTCCATCATCCTCTATGGATACTGATGATGGGACCACAAGACAGGATGCTAGGGAAGTTGCTGACTATTCCTGGATATATGGTCCCTTGGCAAGCTACAGTAAACTTCTGGACCACTTGGTCACATCATCTTTTATCTTGTCTCCATTCACCAAGCACCTTCTTATACAGCCGCTGGATAATGGAGCCATAACTTTCCCTAGGGATGCAGAGACATTTGTTAAGGTACTGCAGTCTATGGTGCTGAAGGCAGTGCTTCCTGTTTGGACACATGAACATTTCCCTGAATGCAGCATTGACTTTATCAGTACAGTGATTTCAATCATCAGGCATGTGTATTCTGGAGTCGAAGTGAAAAATGTTGCCAGTAATGCCAGTGCTCGAATTGTAGGCCCACCTCCGAATGAAACAACGATATCAACGATTGTGGAGATGGGGTTTTCCAGGCCCAGGGCAGAAGAAGCTCTCAGGCAGGTTGGGTCGAATAGTGTAGAATTGGCAATGGAGTGGTTGTTCTCTCATCCAGAAGAGGTTCAAGAGGATGATGAACTTGCTCGGGCACTTGCTATGTCGCTGGGTAACCCCGAATCAGAGGTTAAAGAAGATGCAACTAATTCTAGCACAGAACAACCTGAAGAAGACATTGTCCAGCTGCCCCCAGTAGGGGATTTGATAGCAACATGTACGAAGCTGCTGCAAGCTAAGGAATCTGTTGCTTTTCCAGTCCGTGACCTACTTTCACTGATTTGCTCGCAAAATGACGGGCAGTATAGGTCTAGTGTGATGACAGTCATTCTTGACCAAATAAATGACAGGAGTTTGGTTTCTGATGGAAAAAAGAGCACTATGTTGTTTTCTTTATTTCATGTTCTTGCCTTGATTCTTCACGAGGATGTTGGGGCCAGAGAAGTTGCCTTCAAGAATGGTCTGGTTAAGGTTGTGCTGGATCTTCTTTCCGAGTGGGATTCTGGTTGTTCAGGGGACCAACAGCACGTCCCGAAATGGGTAACAACGGCTTTTCTTGCCCTCGATCGGTTGCTACAGAGTAATCAGAAATTAAATCCTGAAATCATAGAGCAGTTGAAGAAGGATATTGATAGCATTCAGCAACCTTCACTGATTATTGATGAAGAAAAGCGAGACAAGTTGCAGTTTGCTCTGGGATCTCCCTTGAAGCGCATTAGCACAGATGAACAGAAGAGGTTGATTCAAATTGCTTGCAATTGTATAAAGAAAAAGCTTCCATCAGAGATGATGCATGCGGTGCTGCAGCTTTGTTCCAGTCTGACTCGATCTCATTCTAATGCTGTCTGCTTTCTTGAAGCAGAGGGTGTAAGCTCGTTACTGTCTCTTCCAACAAGTAGCCTTTTCTCTGGATTTGACACAGTTGCGGCCGCTATCATCTGCCATGTTCTTGAAGATCCTCAAACTCTCCAGCAAGCTATGGAATCTGAAATCAGGCATAGCCTTATTGCTGCTGCCAACAGGCACACAAATGGGAGAGTCACTCCTCGCAATTTCCTTGTAAATCTGAGCTCTGTGATATCCAGGGACCCTGTCGTTTTCATGCAGGCTGCAAGGTCTGTCTGCCAAGTTGAGATGGTGGGTGAGAGGCCTTACATTGTGCTTTTAAAAGATCGTGAGAAAGATAAAAGCAAGGAGAAAGAGAAGGACAAGGATAAAGCTTTGGAGAAAGAAAGAGCCCAATCTAGTGAGGGCAAGCTTGCTTTGGGCAGTAATGCCACTGCTGCTAGCAATGGACATGGTAAACTTCAAGATACAAACACCAAGAGTTCTAAGATTCATCGAAAGACTCCTCAAAGCTTTGTCCATGTGATTGAGCTGCTTTTGGATTCAGTCATTAGCTTTATACCACGGACAAAGGAAGATAAGCCATCATCAAACGATATGGATATAGATGTTGCTGCTCTGAAGGGGAAAGGTAAAGCGGTGGCAACCAGTTCGGAAGGAAATGAAGTTAGTGGTCAAGAAACTTCTGCGTCTCTTGCAAAGATTGTTTTCATCTTGAAGCTTTTGACAGAGATCATTTTGATGTATTCTTCATCAGTTCATGTCCTGCTTAGAAGGGATGCTGAAGTTAGCAGCAGTAGAGGACCTCATCAAAGACCTCCTGGTCCCATTACTGGAGGTATATTCCATCATATGGTTCATAGGTTCATTCTCTGTTCGGGAAATATGAAAAAGGAGAAGAAAACGGATGGAGATTGGAGGCATAAATTGGCAACAAGGGCTAGTCAGTTTCTGGTTGCAACATGTGTTCGATCTGCTGAGGCAAGGAAGAGGATATTAATGGAGATCAGTTGCATTTTGAACAATTTTGTTGATTCTTCTGAGGGATCGAGTACACCAACCAATGATATACAAACTTATGTTGATCTGCTAAATGATGTGTTGGCTGCCCGTACTCCTACTGGATCTTACATTTCTGCTGAAGCTGCTGCCACTTTTATTGAAGTTGGTTTGGTGACATCACTGACCCGAACTCTTGAAGTTTTGGATCTAGATCATTCTGACTCCCCAAAAGTTGTAACTGGGCTAGTTAAAGCTCTGGAGCTGGTGGCAAAGGAACATATGAACGCTTCTGACTCTAGTGCAGCAAAAACTCCTGCTCATGGATCCAGAGGAACTGAGAACCGTGCTGATAGATCTCAGTCCAATGGACTTGAAATTCCATCAAATCCACCTGTGTCTGCTGACGAAGTTGAATTGCCAAATCCCATTCAAAACTATGGTGGATCTGAAGCTGTCACAGATGATATGGAACATGACCAGGATCTGGATGGAGGCTTTGTCCCTGCTACCGAGGATGATTATATGCAGGATAGCTCTGAGGATATGAGGGGTCTTGGTAATGGAATGGATACAATTGAAATTCAATTTGACATCCAGCCTCATGGGCAGGAAGGTCTCGAAGAAGATGAAGATGAGGATATGTCTGGAGATGAAGGGGATGAAGTTGACGAGGATGATGAGTCTGAGGACGAGGATGATGAGGACGAAGATGATGACCGGCACAATGACTTGGAAGAAGATGAAGTCCATCACCTGCCGCATCCTGATACAGATCAAGATGATCATGATATGGATGACGATGAATTTGACGAGGAAGTGTTGGATGAAGATGAGGAAGATGAGGAAGAAGACGAAGATGGAGTTATCCTACGCCTAGAGGAGGGAATCAATGGAATAAATGTTTTTGACCATATTGAAGTGTTTGGAAGAGATAATAGTTTCCCTAATGAAACACTACATGTGATGCCTGTTGAAGTTTTTGGTTCAAGACGTCAAGGACGGACTACCTCCATCTATAGTCTTCTTGGTAGAAATGGTGACAGTTCTGCTCCGTCCCGACATCCCCTTTTAATTGGGGCTCCTCAGCAGCTGGCTTCTTCCAGGCAAACAGGTAATGTTCTTTTTCTCATTGTGGTCTTTTATCATTTTGCTCTCATCAGCAACTTTGCCATACTTGGTCATCTTGATTTTTATTTTGTAATTATAGGTGAGGTAATGAGGATAATTCTTTTTTCCTTCCTATTTTTTTTTCCAGACAACGCCCATGACTTGGTGTTCTCAAATAGGAATTTGGAGAGTACCTCTTCCCAGTTGGATACTATTTTCCGCTCGCTGAGAAATGGGCGTCATGGACATCGATTGAACTTGTGGATGGATGATAACCAGCGTAGTGGTGGAACTAATACATCTGTACCCCAAGGCCTCGAGGAATTGCTTGTTTCTCAGCTGAGACGGCCATCCTCTGAGAAATTGTCTGATCCTAATGCCTTGACAACCGAGCCTAAGAGCAATGGTGTTGTTAGCCAGTCACAAGAACCTGTAGTACAGCCGGATACCCGAGGTGAAAACAATGTGAATCATGAAACAAGCAATGTGCATCATCAAACTGTGGTAAATGATAGCTCTGGTATGGCCACTGTCGAACCTCCTGCAAGTGATTCTCATTCACATGCTGTTGAGATGCAGTTTGAACAAAATGATGCAGCTACCCGTGATGTTGAAGCAGTAAGCCAAGAAAGTGGTGGAAGTGCAGCAACATTAGGGGAAAGCCTCAGGAGTCTTGATGTTGAAATCGGAAGCGCTGATGGACATGATGATGGTGGAGACAGGCAGGGTTTGGCTGATAGAATGCCTCTAGATCCTCATGCAACTCGAAGACGATCAAACGTATCCTTTGGCAATTCTGTATCCGGAGCTGGGAGAGATGCATCTCTTCATAGTGTTACGGAAGTTTCAGAAAATTCTAGCAGAGAAGCAGATCAAGATGGCCCAGCGGTGGAGCAGCAAGTTGCTGGTGATACTGGTTCAGGATCAATTGATCCTGCATTCTTGGATGCCCTTCCTGAGGAGTTGCGTGCTGAAGTTCTTTCTGCTCAACAGGGACAAGGTGCACAGCCATCAAATGTTGAGCAACAAAATACAGGAGATATAGATCCTGAATTCCTTGCTGCTCTTCCTCCTGATATAAGAGCAGAAGTTCTAGCACAACAACAAGCGCAACGTATGCATCAATCTCATGAACTTGAAGGTCAACCTGTGGAAATGGATACTGTGTCAATCATTGCTACTTTTCCCTCAGAGTTGCGTGAAGAGGTACTTTCCTGCTTGCTAGTGCTTGGATAATTGAAGTATATGATCTCTAGTTTTGTAATTTTAATTTGATGGCTCTTCCTTCTTGCTCTAGCTGTGATGTTTGATGCTTACGTGTGCAGTTTGTAATTCCTATATGATGGCTCAATTTTCTGTCAGGTTCTGCTTACATCTTCCGATGCTGTTCTTGCAAATCTCACTCCTGCATTGGTTGCGGAGGCTAATTTGTTACGTGAAAGATTTGCACACCGTTACCACAACCGTACGCTTTTTGGTATGTATCCTAGAAGCCGCAGGGGTGAGTCATCTCGACGGGGTGAAAGTATTGGCTTCAGCCTTGAGAGAGCTGATATTGCCTCACGGAGGTCTGCTACTGGAAAGGTTGTTGAAGCTGATGGAGCTCCCTTAGTTGAGACGGAATCGTTACATGCTATGATTCGGGTGCTTCGTATTGTGCAGGTAATTACTCAGAGTAAAAATTCCATGTTGTCTACTTCATAATGGATTTACTAACATATTGGTGTTTTCAGCCCCTGTATAAAGGTCCATTGCAGAGGCTTTTGTTGTACATATGTGCTCATGGCGAAACCAGAACCACTTTGGTAAAAATCCTGATGGACATGCTGATGGTTGACTTGAGAAAGTCTGGCAATCGCTCTAGGACTGCTGAGCCGTCATATCGACTTTATGCTTGTCAAAGCAATGTGATGTATTCTCGCCCACAGTCTTTTGATGGTAAATTCCAGTCCAGTTTCTTTACATGTATAACAGAAAGCTGTTTTCTGGGATGGGTGTGTAAAATTCTGAGGGCGCTAATGGTCATGTAACCTCATTTGTCTAAAACATCAGTCAGTATGTTGTAGAGAAGCTCTTACCTGCTAAAACTTGGGAAAAGTTGTGTTGGTGATAGAGGCCTCAATTATAGATACCATTTTGGTTGTTAAGGTTGTGGATGTGGATAGTGAACCTTCACAAGGTTCATTATTTATGCTGCAGCTGTTGTGTTCTCAACTTGTTTTAATTATCCTGTATCTTTGCAGGAGTGCCACCTTTGGTTTCTCGTCGTATTCTCGAGACTTTGACTTACTTGGCTAGAAATCATCCCTATGTGGCCAAAATCTTGCTTCAACGTAGGCTGCCTCTGCCTGGCCAACAAAAGCTGACAGATGATGTTGATATGTCACGAGGAAAAGCTCTGATGGTGATTGAAGAGTGTGAAACAGATAGGAGAGAACATGATGATGGATATGTGTCCATTGCATTGCTTCTGAGCCTCTTGAAACAACCTCTTTATTTGAGAAGCATAGCTCATCTTGAGCAGGTAGATTGCTAAATATTTTGTTCTAGATTTTGATTTGGTTTTCTTCTACTATATTTGGATATTTGACAAAATTGGTGGCACATTGCTAATTCTTGCAGCTTCTTAGCTTATTGGAGGTCATTATTGATAGTGCTGAAAGCAAATCGAGTTTATCAGATAAATCGGCGGATGCTTCTGGGCAAATACAGGCTGCTCAGCTCCCAGCCTCACAAGCAGATACAAGAGGGGAGGCTGGTGGTAGTTCTTCTACAGCGGGTGGTTCATCATCAGCAGTTATTGAATTATCATCCAAGGCTGCCACTTCTAGTGCCAATGATAATGATGATATGGACAATGTTCTGCTTAACCTGCCGCGCACGGAGCTACGCCTACTTTGTTCATTGCTTGCGCAGGAAGGGTAAGTTGAAACTTAAGAATCCATATTACAACATTGAAGGTGGTACTAGCATTTTATATATTTTAAAATGATGTAATGCTCTGTTGAAGTTGTGTTTCATAAAATTCTCTAGACTTATTACCAACTTTTGCCAATCTGACGTTTCATTTTTTTGTTTCGCAGTCTGTCAGATAATGCTTATACTCTTGTAGCCGAGGTTATGAAGAAGTTAGTTGCTATCGCTCCAACTCATTGTTATCTGTTCATCACTGAGTTAGCTGATGCAATAAATAACCTGACTAAATCTGCCATGCACGAGCTGCATCTGTTTGGGGAAGCGGTGAAGGCACTCCTCACCACAACATCGTCTGATGGACCCGCCATATTAAGAGTCATTCAGGCATTAAGTACTCTCATAACATTGCTGGTAGATAAAGAGAGAGACCAGCCACCGAGTCTTCCTGAGAAGGAGCGTTCTGATGCTCTTTCCCAGGTTCACAATATCAATGCAGCTTTGGAGCCCTTATGGTTGGAGCTTAGTACGTGCATAACCCAAATAGAAAGCTTTTCAGATTCTTCATCTGATGTGCTTCCTCCTCCAAGAAATTCTGCAGTGATGGCTCCTCTCCCTGCAGGCTCTCAGAACATTTTGCCTTATATCGAGTCCTTCTTTGTGATGTGTGAAAAGCTGCACCCTGCACAATCAGGATCCAGTCATGAATATGGTGCTGCAGCTGCTGAGGTTGATGAGACAATCACTTCTTCTTCTGCACAGCAGAAGACCTCACCCGGTCCCATTTCGAGAATCGATGAGAAACACATTGCCTTTGTGAGGTTCTCAGAGAAACACAAGAAACTGCTTAATGCTTTCATCCGCCAGAATCCGGGATTGCTTGAGAAGTCGTTCTCGCTCTTCTTGAAGGTGCCCCGCTTCATTGATTTTGACAATAAACGTGCTCACTTCAGATCCAAAATAAAACATCAGCATGATCACCACCACAGCCCCCTGAGAATATCTGTGAGGAGAGCCTACATTCTAGAAGATTCATATAATCAGCTCCGGATGCGGTCAACTCAAGATTTGAAGGGCAGGTTGACTGTTCACTTTCAAGGAGAGGAAGGTATTGATGCTGGTGGTCTGACAAGGGAATGGTATCAGCTGCTTTCTAGGGTTATTTTTGACAAGGGGGCATTGCTTTTCACTACGGTTGGCAATGACTCTACATTTCAGCCCAACCCCAACTCTGTCTACCAGACGGAACATCTGTCGTACTTCAAATTTGTTGGTCGAGTTGTAAGTGCAAAGCTGTTAAATTTGTCTTCCCATTGTATGTCAATTGATCTTCTGTACCTTTTTTTCTAATTGTTTTTGTACTCTGTAATTTTTGCAGGTTGGGAAAGCACTCTTTGATGGGCAGCTGTTAGATGTACATTTTACCCGCTCTTTCTATAAGCACATATTAGGAGCTAAAGTTACATATCATGACATTGAAGCAATTGATCCTGATTACTTCAAAAATCTGAAATGGATGCTTGAGGTATGACTGCACATCTTAACTCTTGTCACCTGTCCCAACTTTTATGCAATAGGCAGGCTTCTTACTATGTAATTGTTTCTCTTGTGCCTTACTTTTGCAGAATGATATAAATGATCTGTTGGACCTTACGTTCAGTATTGATGCTGATGAGGAGAAACTTATTTTGTATGAAAGGACAGAGGTGAGTAACGGAAGAGCCCATATTGTGTTAACTTCTCTAAGTACGTGCTGGTATTAAGTCACTTATTATGAACATATGGTACAGGTCACTGATCATGAACTGATTCCTGGTGGACGCAATATCAAAGTGACCGAGGAGAACAAGCACCAGTATGTCGATTTAGTTGCCGAGCATCGATTGACTACTGCTATTCGACCTCAAATAACTGCTTTCCTCGAGGGGTTCACTGAATTGATCCAGAGGGAGTTGATATCCATATTCAACGACAAAGAATTGGAATTGTTGATAAGCGGCCTTCCGGATATTGATTGTGAGTATTCATTTATTTCATCACTGTTGCAGCCTTTCTTTTATGCGGATCTAATGAAGTCGCGACTGAATCCAAATATTGGTGGTTTCAGTGGATGACATGAGGGCCAACACAGAGTATTCAGGTTACAGCCCTGCATCCCCTGTAATACAGTGGTTCTGGGAAGTCGCTCAAGGATTCAGCAAAGAGGATAAGGCTCGACTCCTCCAATTCGTGACAGGCACTTCCAAGGTACGAATTTTCTTTTTAAACAGCAGTTTGATCTATTTCTTGATTATTACTAGAAGATAAACTGTTTGGTATGTATATGTTGTCTGTAAATTGAGCTCTTTTGTGATCTGAACATTTGCAGGTGCCATTAGAAGGATTCAGCGCCCTACAAGGGATATCAGGATCGCAGAAGTTCCAGATACACAAGGCCTATGGTAGCCCTGATCACTTGCCTTCAGCCCATACTTGGTGAGTCTTCAAGTTCTCTCTCTGGCCGCCCGGCTTTGCTGAGCTTTTGATGGGTGAGAGCTGTAATTGTGGGATTTTGTGTGATTCTCTTGTTTCAGTTTCAATCAGTTGGATTTGCCAGAGTATCCATCTAAAGAGCATTTGGAGGAGAGGTTGCTGCTGGCTATCCACGAGGCTAATGAAGGTTTCGGGTTCGGCTAAGTTGTAGAAAAGAGAAGGGAAGGAGGGGCATCTTCAGCAGCAGCAGCTGCAGATGATGTGTAGATACTTTAGGGCAAGTTAGGGGGCGGTGGAAAGCTGAATGGATGGGGGCTTTTGGTGGGTGTTTTTTTTCTATGAGAAATTGGGAGTTGGGTACAAAAAGGGGAAAATGACGACTTGGTCACATGTTTATAAACATATTTTGTACAGTCCGGTCCTGTCTTTTCTTGGCCTACTTCTTCTTGGTCCCATAGGAAGAAAAACTGATGCCCCGGCGGTTTATTGAAATATTGCCAATTTTCGATTACATCCATTTGGGTTTTCTGTTCCTTTCCTTGCCAAGAAATGTCGTGTCCGGCAAACAGGTACAAACCATTACCAATACCAAAACCCTGGCCGCCATTCCCATCCCCCAATCTTAAGCTCGCCCACGGCACCAACAATCATTTTAACAAACCCTCGATTCCTTGCTACCAAAAAAAAAAAAAAAAATAAACAAAAAAAAACCCTCGATTCCAACCAGAGACTGGTGGATGTAATCAGAGCAGCCGGCGAATTCGAAGACATGAGATAAAAACGATAGACACTCTTGCTTCTTCTCGCCGGAGCTTCGGATTTTTTGAATCAAAATTTGGACCTGGTCCTCGGACCCGGCGGAATCGGGGTGGCGGGAGGAAGAGGATTGGTTCCGCAGGTTGATGAGGCGGAGGAGGGTGAGGTTGGGACAGGTGTCGTGGCCGGTCTCGAGCCACTTTGAGAGAGCGGATCCCATGACTAAGGACTAACTCCTCCTAGCCATTAGATTTGGACACTCCAATCCAACGGTTAAGAAGTGGGAAAAGATTTTTAATTAGTGAGAGGGGTAATTTGGGTATTATGAAAAATTATGAAGTATACAAACCGGGCTTACAAACAATACAAACATACAAATAGTACAACCAAGAACGACTAAACATACAAATAGATTACAAACATTCCAAACATATGAACTGTACAAACAATACAAACTACACCGACAAACAATACAAACCATACAAAGAAAACAACCGGGTTGACTTTGGAGGCTCCCTCCCAAAGTCAACCCGGTTGTTTTTTAGACATACAAACATTACGAACACAGTGGACAAAAATGACAAACTAGACCGACAAAACATACAAACTAGAAAAACACTCGGGTTCACTTTGGAGACTTCATCTAGGGCTGGGAAACGGTGCGGTCTGGTCCAGACCAGACCATATATATGGTCTATGGTCCAGACCGAGAGGCTAAAGTATAGACCACAGACTATACGGTCCGGTCCAGACCACGCCTGTGCGGTCTGGTCTGGTCTAGATAGACCACACTCAACGAAAAATGAATAATTTGTTTAGTCAACCACACAAAAAATTGAACCAATAACCAAGAAAAATAATTGTTATTTGCCTTAAAACATTAATCCTAACATGCATGAATAATTTTGATACTCTAAATCTTAGTACATAACAAAGATACAAAGTAAAAACATTCAAACTTGCACCATAACGTCATAAACATTAACATAATGTCACATGGAGACACTATTATCTCTACTCTCTGGTTAAATGTAGTTGTGAATGAAGGAGGGAAGAGATTCACAAAATTAAGGTTGAGACTTGGGTATCGTTGTGGGAGTTTGGAGAGTGGTCGAATGGGCTGTTAACACGTATTGACAAGTCAGTTGGGTCCACGGTTTGGTCCGGTAAACCGCGGTGTAGACCAGACCAAGAGATTAAATCATAAAATAATACAGACAATAGACCAGACCAGACCATACTTCATGGTCTACGGTCCGGACCAAACTGTGTGATACGGTTTGGACCACGGTTTTTCTAACGGTCTGGTCTATTTTCCCAGCCCTAACTTCATCCCTATATAGAGGAGTTTCATCCAAAAGTCAACCAAGTTGTTTTTTAGTCATAAAAAAACATTACAAACATGGTTGACAAAAATGGTGCACAAAAATAACAAAGCTTAAAACATTACAAAATAAACCGACGAACAATACAAAACATACTAATCGTACAAAATGTCACTAAAAAATGACAAACAAGAAAGATAAACATTACACATTGAATTAATACAAACATTACAAAATAGGTCAACAAATATCACAAATCCAACACTATCGCCGGAAAATCCTTCTCCGTCCTCGCTGGCAAAATCTCTCTCTCTCTCTCTCTCTCTCTCTCTCTCTCTCTCTCTCTCTCTCTCTCTCTCTCTCTCTCTCTCTCTCTCTCTCGGTAGCCCGTCGGAATCCAACAGGGGAAAAGCCCGCCGGAATCCAGCAGCCGCCGTCAGCCGGAGGTGGAATCGAAACAGCGAAAAAACCCGCAAGCAGAGAGGTTTTTTTTAATAATTAAATAAAACTGGAATTACTACATGACCCTTTATTAAATGAGATCAATTACAACCATTAGATTTTAATGAGACTCAATGAATGAGATTGACTTAGTCATGTGACTAAGGGACCCCCCTTAGTCACCTGATCTTAGCCCGCCACTTTGATTGGTGAACGGGGAAGAAGAGATCGGAGGAGAGAAGTCCGGGAGTTTAGAGAGATAGGTGGATTTGGGGGGATTTGTATGGAAAAGGAGTCAAAGTGGAGGATGAGAAATAAAAGATTTTTTTGGTTTTATCTTTTTATTATTATCTTAAGGATGTGAAAATAATGAAAGAATTAAATTAATTTTATTAATTTTTTAATTGCCACGTCAGACATTTAACGGTCAACTGTTAGGGTTGACTGCCACATTAGATAAAGTTAACGGAGAGTGACTAAACGTGATTCGTTTTACTAATTCGAGTGACCGACATTTATATAAATTTTTTCTAGTGACTAAACATGACACATTTTAGTAAACCCAATGACCAAATGTGGCATCTGCAGGGGTGGAGGTTTATGACCAGATGAATTGGAAATGGCTATGGAAGCTTATCATCCCACCCAAGGTATTTACTCGTTTGGTCACTCGCTTTACTAAAATGGGCCAAAATAAGGTATTTACTGTCCGAGTATAAAGCTAGTAAGGTAGTCAAACCGATTTATACTGTTGCGCCGGTTTAGCAAGTGGAATGGTACGATTAGTGGTACAACCGATTTGTGTCAGTTCATGCTGGCTTAATAAAATACTACAATCCAAATAAAATGACAAATGCTCATATTTAAATATAATATTTAACGTCAATATATAAACATTTATACCTGAATTCAACAAATTACATTAATTTTTAACTTTTATATTCATAAAACATACAATAAATTCATTTTTATCAATCAAATTTATTAAAACATCATTTTACTTCAGAGATCTTGAATCAATCATACCGGTGGTGTTTATCACGATTTCATAACCAACACCGTCGTGCCTTGTTTTTCCAGTTTTCATAGTCAAATAGTAACGCATTGAAACTGCCCATGTCTGCAAATTAGCCGGCCCCCATCCCAACGTGAACAAAGTTGGTTGTTGCAGATTTCATTGCAAGGCAAGCTGAAGTACTTTCGGTGCAGCGGTGGGCTACAGGATCCTACATATGCTTACACAAACGAATACAACACAAACTCAGGAGCAGCTGAGTTCTGGAGAATCGATCCTCACAAGTCAAAATCTCACTTTCCACAGTAACTGAGATGGGGAAGAAGGGTGGCGGATTGTCCAAAACGCCTATCTCAACCAAATCTTCACTCTGCTACTGTCACTTTCCTTCACTCTATTTGGGAATGCACTTGAACCTGAACCCACTGGCTTTCCCCCTCTAGAAATTCTTGCAAATGCTCTAGATGGGTCAAGGTGCCTTGCTTTGCTTGGTTCAGACTCTGCAGAAATTGGCTTCTTGTGAGCAGTGGGTGTTACAAGAAACAAGTTGTTCTCTGGCCCTTTGCTTTGGAGGTCTCGTTTATGCCTCAATGCCCGCAACGAATCTGTACCTTTGAGCAATATAGATTGTTCCCCCCTGTTCAATAATGTTCCACTGCTGGTAGAGTTCAAGCTCCTGAGGCTGAAGGGATCTGCTTCTATTTTTAGCGGTTTTGCTTCGACTTTTCGGGCTTGGAACGTGTCCGTTGGTTCTGAAATGTACATGTACTCCCTTCCTTGTTTTGCTTCTAACTCTTCTTCCAGCATTTTGATCTGCATCGTGGATATTGTTAACAAAAAGCTTAGAACTTGGCCAGGTGACTACCTCTGTTGTTGTGTTTTCAGTTGGTGTCTTTCTTAAGTAGAAAAGCAATGACAAGCACCTGTTTTTGAAGCATTTCCGTGTGACGCTGAAACTGTTGTGATTTCTCCTTCACTGCGTCTTCAAGCTCCCTGGTCTGTGTACAGAAACGAAAAACGTAAGAAACCCATCTCAGAGGTTGAGAATGCTTGTAGGGTGGTGGAGGATAGAAGAAACGATGAACCTTGGCTTTAGAATTGATGGAGCTGGCTTGCTCTTGTTCTTGCAATCTGTCCTCTAACTCCTTAACCTTCAAAAGAACGAGCGGAGAGTGAGATAGGATTATGAAGTTCAGAAATCTTCATGAAATGAGAAGAAATTTCAAGACCGTTGAAAGGTTGCTAAGATGATGAAAGAGATAACCTTTTGCTGGAAACTGTAGCAAGCTTCTTCCTTTCTCTGCATTTTTTCATATACCTGTGACAACCGTTTCTCTAGATGACCACATAGCTCTGCTTTCAGTTCAACTTGGTTTTCAAGATCAATTATCTTGTCTTGTTGGCTTTTGGAAAATTGCTCCTTGCTTTTCGTCTTCCCTTCCAGAGCCTGAACATTCTCTTCCAACTTGCGGATAGTATCATCTTTACATTTCAACTGGCAAAGGCAAAAGGGTAAATTTCAGCTCATTCATCAAAAGATAATTCTAAGCTAATGTCACAGAAAATTATTAAGCCGTACCATTAATTTCAGTTTTTGAATCTCAGTCGTATCGCTCTGCTTCTTTGCAGGACCTAGCTCGACTCCTCGAACCCGAGTGGCGAAGTTTAGAGAGCTCACTGTCTCGCCTAAGTCATGCTCCGAAGGGCTTATTTGCACAAACATCAGGGTTTTCGAGTCACCACCTGTAGCATATTATGTGGGAAAGCAATGCAAAACCTAGATCAAATCATGAATTTCCACTAGACCTCACAAGTGTAAGTGCACGATACATTGGTCCATAGTCTTTTTAAGAGTTTGGATCATAATCGACTAACCTAATGAATCTTGGAGCAAATGTGTAAGCTTCGAGTTCCTGAAACCAATTGAAGATATCAGCAACATGCAAGTAGCCAAGCTGTAGGCATTTTGGGTATCTTAACAGAAGCGTTAAAAACTAAACCTGTATGGGATATGGCTGCTTTTAGTTGCAAGAGCAGAGATGACATCTCCAAGAGCAGAAAGTGATTTGTTGATACTCTGAGCTTCCTTTAGCCTCTCTCCTTGAACGTCTGTCTTTGCGAGCCTCTCGCTGCCAGCCAAATCCACAAGCCATAGCTTGCTCCTTGTGCATTCTCCAGTGACAAGGTTCTTCGCTCTTACCACTGTGCATATCATGCTACAGGAATAGCAACATGATAACTTTTCAGCTACAAATATCAAATGTTGTAACTTATGAGGAAAAATATTCCAATATATAATTGCACTAACCAGTGTGAACGGCTGCTGTGTCCATTCACATTGTTTGATCCTACTGCCCTTGCATTACTTCCAGTTTGCAAAATGTTCCAAACTTCATCAACGTTCTCAACTTTCATGTCAACTACTCCTGGCACATGATTAACCCCTTCAGAAACTTGCTTGATCTCCAACCTGACAACCATCAGTTAGGAGTCAAATCCAAATTACGCAAATCAGTGATTCTTTCTTAGTTTTTGATGAAAAATGCTTCATTTCACCTCTTTGCCGGTGGTGAGGATGCCAGCAAGTCTCTGACCTGTTCATTGTAAACTTCAAGCACACTAACAGATATGTCATATGAGATGGTTTTTTTCCTATCCTCCGCAATTTTGAACAGCAGTTCTAGTGTTCGGTAATTGACCCCTCGATTCTGCTCGGTGCCTTCCATGGTGAAAGTCTTCCCAGTTCCAGTTTGTCCATAGGCAAATATGCATACATTGTAACCATCTAACACAGATGTTGCCACGGGAGAAGCATCCTCAAAAACATCACCTGTATTAGGTAGAACAAAAGTTTTATGTCATTTCCCAAAGTTCATTAGAGCCAATTGATGAGATTAACCAACTACAGACCACATGGATATGCAATTGAAAGGGTTGGCATCACAGTATAAGCATGCACATACATTGATCATCCTTAGGTGTGTAGACTCGATCAAATTTGTAGATTTTCTTGTTTGAACCATTCATAAGCACACCAAGATCCCCATCTTTAGCATCAGTGAACTCTACTACAGTTTGAGGCCTAGATGATGCTTCCTCCATGTTCAATGGGCGGCACCTGCAGAACACCCTTATGTTCCCTGCAAACGTTAAGCTGCATCAGGACAACAAAACGAAAATAGAAACTTGCAGATGCTTAAAATCACATTTGTGAAAAAAATATACTACAACCTTTTGATTCCAACAGTTGGTTGTACAGCTTCTTCCTCCTTTCCTGCTCTTCATTGAACTTCATCTTCAGGTCATCATATTGACCAACTTTACAATTGCAGCGATTAGTGAGATGTGTTTTCAGAGGGCAAAAACTATTGGTGTATAAATACTGTTACAAATTTCAGTTACCTAATGATTGAACTGCAGTTACCATCTGGTTCAGCCCAGGAATTGAATTGGCGCATTGATGAGCTTCAAAAGACAGCTGAGAATGTTCCGACTTTATAGCCTGGAGTAGATTATCAAATGGTAAGATGAACACAATTGAGTGTGTGAAAAAGTTGAAAGCTTTCACATCCACCGGTTTAGCTTTCTTTACCTTCATTTTCCTTTCTAATTCATCAATGGCTGCAACCCACAGTCTCCTATCATGTTCATATTTACTAGAAATCTTCGCCATCTTTTCTGTTTCCTTTTCCATTGCTTGACCTAACCAGCACATAGATTCAATCGATGAAAATTATCCTTAACCATAAAAAACCCCACAGAAAAAACCAGTTCCCACATTACCTAGAGTGAAATTTTGGAAGAACTTAACATCAAGCTCAGCCCTGACCTTCTCTAGCTCCTGGTTCGCTGCAGTTAGTGACATCCAAGCTTCGTAGCATTCATCTTGCTTCATCTGGCACTGAGCTTTCAACTCCCTTATCTCCCTTTCATATTTCGCTGTAAAACTCATCCTCGCTGCCTTATTCTACAGAGCGTGACCATGTTCCAGGATCAGCATGAGTTTAAAAAGAAACACTCCAACACACAATCTCAAACACAAAAGCACTGAAATTCCAACCTCGGCAGCTGTGAGTTTGACTGGGGCGAAGCAATTGTCACACAGCAGACTCTTTCCATCCCTTCCGCTTGATACCACTACAGTCAGGCAAATCATCAAACAGGTCATGGGTCATAAGAAATTATATGATCAGAGCAGGTTTTAGTCGAAGGGAATGAAGAAGGGCCGAGAAATAATCACACTGTAATTCTGGCGCTCCTTGCTTTATACAAATTCCACTGACTGTAGGACTTCCTACAACTCCTTGGAAATTCACAGAAACCACTCCATCTTTCCCAGCTGAAACTGGAATGTTCATCACCTGCAGGGCCCGGTTTGCTCCAACTATAGAATACACGTCGAGCTCAGACACAGCCTAATAATATTTGACGAACAAGAGATCAGATAATAATCACAATTCACACAAATTGCTAAAAAATTGGGTACGGAGAAAGTTTTCTTCCATGAAAGGAATAGAATTTCACTTGCCTTTTCGTCCTGAATGAAAACATTAAACACCCTCATGCCTCTAGGGCCGTTCGTGTACACAATCTCAGCGAAATGGAGATCGACGGAGTAGTCTCCCGGCGGCAAGTCTCGGAACTCGTAGCAGAAGTTGCCGTACCTCGCCGACTGATAAATCGACGGCAAATCGCCGCCGTCGGCAACTTCCTCGTCCGTTCGCAGAACATCGCCTCCTTGGAAAAACCTATCTGCTTCGACCTCAATTTCGGAGTGTCCTTGTCGTCTCAGCTCTTCGCCGCCGGCATTCACAAAAATCACTCGTCTCTCTCGTTCATCTAAACAGAAGGGAAGTAAGAAACTCGAGCTCCTACGGCTACTGAAATTGGAAGCTGAAAATAAGCGAAATTTCATGAATTGTTTGCAGAAAACCTGTGGAGTGAGAGGCGATGAAGCCGGACTTCTTGATCGAGGAACCAGCGACGCAGATCAGAGAGTCCAACATCGGGTCTTCGCCGGTGTCGGAACCACCGTCGCCCATATTGACCTTTTTTTGTCGTTTTTCTGCCGGTGTCGACGGAAAGCGGGAGAATTCCGGGTTCGGAGTGGTAGAATAACGGCGCCGGAGATTCAGCCCTGTTGTCTTCTTCTTCTTCTATCCCTTTCTTGAAAATTTTCTTTTGCCCTTATTTTGGGAGCTCTGCCTTGTTATTTTTTCCCCACTTTCCTTTGATTACCGACATTTCAAATTCAAAAAGGTTAATACAACCGTTAAATTATTAGGAATCCTGGCTGGTGACAGGCTCAATCTTGGCCCAGGCAAAAAATGGGCCGTATGCCAGAGGACGGCCCACATCTACGACCTGGATCAAAGTTCCACCATCTGAAACTAGGGGTGGAAGTTTGGGTTACGGGTTGTAGATAACCCGCAAATCGCATTAACTCGCACTCATTGTGGGTAGTGGGTTGGGTGTGGGTAGTAAAATAATGATTTTTTTGGTTAGTGGTTAGCCACTAGCCCACTATCCATTGCGGTTAACCCACAAAATCCACAAAAATTATATTTATTTATTGAATTAACTTTATATTATGATAATATGTGAAAATTGAGAGGCTAAAAATTAAAGTAGCCACCAAAATCAAATACACACCTAATCGGTTTTTATATGATAATCTTTTACTTTATAAAACACTATAATCGAGAGAATGGAGAATAATCGATTCATTAAAAGTGGACACATTTAGTAACTTTTATCTGTATGTTTTTGTTTTTGTGTGAAAGAAAATACCAAACTCGATCCCACCCCTAGTCGGTAAAATATGAAATCATAGCTCCCTGACGCAAAAGTTGAATACCAAACTCGAAAAGAAAAAATCTCCATGTTGAGTAAGATCGATATACAAAATTGTATCTCCACGAACAACACAATTGTATATCACTCTAATCTAACTACAAACAACAAATACGTTAGTGGAGGCCTCAACTCAATCCTTGCAAAGATGAATTTTTGAGGGTAACCACACCCAACCCGCACCAACTCGTAGTGGGTAGTGGTTACCCACTAACCACTACGGTGCGGATTGTGGGTAGCATAATTGTAAATTTGTGGGTGTGGGCCTCAATTTTCACCCCTATCTGAAACTATCAAGGTTGTTAAACCCTTATCGGACCCCCGTTGGATCCAGGCCGGCCTAAGTTGAGCTTCAAAACCGCCTACAGAAAACCCCCGGTCTTACCACTAAAGAGGGAGAAGAAGAGAGGGAGATGAACGAAGAAATGGAGATGGTGGGTGGGTCATGGAGGTTAGTTATGTTTATTTTGTGGAAAATAAGTTTTTAATAGATATATGTAAGATATATTTCATTTCAGTTATTAAATCTTTGATTACTACCTTATTTGTATATATAATTAGAAAACGTCTAAAATGGCTCAAATCGGTCGGACCACAATCGGACAATTAAACCTCAAACCCCTTACTTGACCGGTTTAATAACTTAAACCGGTCTGACAACCTTAGAAACTATCCAACCGATGAACCCCCAATAAAAGCTCCCTTCTTCCCTCACCAAGACCCAATTTCATGGCCGTGCCGTGAAGATTGTCATAGATAATCCTCTCATCAGTTTTGAATGGTTCAAAAGAAGTTGTAATTCTAGAGCGAATTGGGTTGCCAGGTCACGTGCGCGGGACCAGCTCCCCACGGACTGGATCCATATCCTGGATGTGGTTTCCCCCCTTTTGTAACCGTTCTGTTGTTGGCCGATATTAATGAAAGGAGTTGTACCCTTTGTAAAAAAAAAAAGACCCAATTTCAATATTATTTTTTTATAATCCCATCTGTAATTTTGTTTATGCTCTTAAAACGTCATTATCCATAGACCATAGTGGATAATAGGAAAATAGGGATCTGAGAGCTCAGAGATCTTGAGAGTCCCAATTACAAGCCACATGGGCCATATTATGGGTTGTATGGTTGCCCTCCCTGCTAACAAAAGCCCAATCAATGTCCCCCATTCTTCTAGCCTCCTCAATAATCTCAGCGACCACAAGTCCAATTTCTATGTTGGTGCTTTCCGACCGACAAACCTTGAAAACTATCCAACTGATAACCCTAATAAAAGCACCCTTCGGCCCTCACCAAGGTCTAATTTCAATCTTGGAAGCTATTGTAACTTATTTTCAATTTTCATAAATTTTTTCAAAGTTGTTTCCAAGAGTAAAAGAAAATTTGAGATAGGATCCCAAAGTTTCATGATACATAACTTCCACAAAAAACTTGGATGGTCCATCATAAGAGGTAGAGCCAATCAGCAACTTCCTTGTGTTGCCATAATATCATTTTCTTCCTGAACTTTGTACTAAAAAACTATTTTTATATGAACTTTAAAACGACTAAATTACTTGGTAACTCAAATTACATAAATTTTTCACATTTGCCACCCAAAGTATTTTTTTCCCTTATTTACCACTAACTTTACGATTAATTTCACCATTGGTCACCAGCCGATAGTATTCGTTAACGGTCAAAATGGTGTCAAAATGCGATCAAAGTTCTTCTCCGCTATGGCGGGGTGGACCATCAACTCCGTTCTTGAAACTTCCCCTACTCCCTATCCCTACACGCCAGCTTCTCCATTCTCACCACACCCGCCACCATCTTCTTCTTACCACCGCCACCTCCGTTGTTCTGGCCTTCCTTATCGCCGTCGTCGAGGTCACCGGAGCCTCCTTGTTACGTTATCACCATACCCCATTTCAAACCATTTAATAACCATCGATTTCAATTTTAATTGGAATTAAAACTAGGCAAAATACACTTTCATAGCCATAACTATTCGCGTTGTGACAAATATAGCCAGTTTTTGAAAAATACACTCGTATAGCCATTCCGTCCAAAACTTTAACGGACCAAATACGAATGCTGACTAGACTAACAGTTATCAGGTTAACTAATGATGTGTCACTTGATTTATAATTTTTTTGCCACATCAACTTAAAAAATTGAATTTCCACACATAATTAACTAAAAAACAATACAATATTAAAAAAAACACCAAAAAAGACTAATCTGGTTGCTTTCCCTCTCCCTGCTCCCTTGTTCCCTCATCCGAACAAATAACCAAAATCTAATCCCTAATTTCAATCTCTCTTTCTCCCCACGAATAACAAAAATCTAATCCCTAGTTTTACTTGCTTTCAACAAGAGCGAATTCCTACTTCCTCATACCATCCTTTACTCTTCTTTTTCGGTGGCAAAGATGAAGAATAAGCAGGCCAAGAATCGCAATCGTCGTCTGGTCTACGCCGATTCTACTTAGTGCCTCGGCGAGCTCCATTCCCGAGATATTGATCATCGGCAAATCTGGGAAACGCCTCCATAACCTTCCCCGTTGCACAAAGATTGCTCTGATGCTTGGTTCCCTTCATCGTAACCTCTCCCGCGCCCACAACACCCACCAAAACCTCTCTCCCCAGTTCATCCGCCAAGCCCCAAATCCTCGCCAGATCCCTTCGAATCTCGCCCCTGCATTTTTTGCGACAAGGACAACAAGATCAGGGATTCGTCAGGGATGAGCGACAAGAAGAAAGTCGGAATCGCGGTGGGGCTGGTGGAGGCAGTGTGCGTTGTCGGATTCGGGGATGGTCTCCAACCAGTCAACTTCGCCGAATCGATCTTCCCTCGTGGCGCTGCTCGCCATCGTCTCCCACTGCCGGCCACCATCAATCTGCTCCTCTCCGTCGCACCAGTCCCACCAGCCAGCAGATGAGGCTAATGATGACGACGTTGAGGATCTGGCAATTGTTCATCAGATCTGGAAAAAAAGGAAAGATTAAAGAAAATAAAAAATAAAAACGTTATTTCTAAAAAATTAATTTTTGGAGTTTATTTTTATTTTTTAAAATACGACGTGGATGCCACGTGGAATGATGAGTCTAGTTGGAGATGATGTGTCGTCTAGGTGGCATCCACGTCAGTTTAACATCCACTTAACTGACAGAGTTGTTGACGGTGTTAAAGTTTGTAACGGAAATGGCTAAAATTGTCAAGCAAGTTTCAAAAAGTGGCTACATTTGTGCATTTTTCAAAAACTGGCTATATTTGTCACAACGCGAATAGTTATGGCTATGAAAGTGTATTTTGCCTTAAAACTAAGCTATTGAGCGAATCGATACTTTCAATTCCTTAATTGATTCATCGATTTGAAGAAAGGGCATTGACGGGATAGGGCCATGGAGGGGGTTTGATTTGAAAGAACACTTAGACAGAGTATGAAAAAAAAAACATGATGAAAGTAATCCGTCAATTCACATACTATCCTACAAGCTCTAGAATTATGAGCATCCATCAACCAACTACCCTACAATAATTAAACTAAAATAATTGAAGTAAAGTAGTCATATGCTAAACTTCTGGTCATTGTTCCCGCCGCAGCCACCATTGTTGTTGTTCTTCTGCAGAGAAACTCAGGGAGTGAGAAGAAAGGAGAAGGCGAAGGTGAATGGGTATTTAAATACCTGGAGAGCAAGAAGAAAGAAGTAGACGAAGGTGAATGACTGAATGTTCATTATTTTTAATTTTTTAAAATTGACATGTCATTAAATTAACGTTACATCTGTTTGCCACGTAACAAAAAAAAAACTAATGGAGTTAATAGAGCTTGACGGAGACTAACGGGCGGTGATCAATGGTGAAATAAATCGTAAAGGTAGTGGCAAATAAGAAATAAAAGTAATTCGGGTGGCAAACGTGAAAGATTTATGTAATTTGAGTGACCAATGTGTAATTTAGTCACTTTAAAACATTAAAAAAATTTCAACCTAAAAAAATTATTGGTCTATTTTGAAAAGATATTTTGTCACCAACAAAAAAAATATTTCTCCAATATGCGGATTGGAAATTTTTTTTGCCAAAATTTCACTTGTATTATCAAGAGAAAGAGATACCAATGTTTACACACCACCTAAAAGCCAAACCAGAAAATCAAACCCACAAACTCATATAGGAAACAAAGAAAGAGTCCTTTTGGCCACCAAATGAGCCGCTCGATTGTTCTCTCTGCCTCGAAATCCAACCGAAAACACTGTGAATAATTGCATGAGCTGGGATATCTCTTCTAAGATAGCTCAACCTTGTCCATCACAAGTTTCGTGATCCCTGATTTTGGAAATAACAACTTGAGCATCACCCAGGATCGAGACTTCTGTAAGACATTTCAAAGAGCACCATCGAAATGTGTGTCGGAAAGCCATTAACTCACTCACATATGGATCCGTCAAACCTGCATACATAAAGCCTTGCACAAATAACACACTCCCCTCTTGATCCCATACCACAATCCCACCATAGGCATGGGACCCCATCCTTACCGCACTATCAACATAACAAATATAAGGCATTGTGAGACTCCTCTCCAACATCCTGTGTGCTATAATAAGATTACCCACAACCCTGGGTCCAGGCAACTCCACCCATTCCTTCACAGATTATAATATTGGCGTAGCAATGCATCTGTAGAATATTGGAAATGATAAAAAACTACCTAGTTTCTAGATTTCCAGATCCTCCATAACAATGCCACTATCTGCATTATCCTGTCTAGTTCTACGATCCGCTAGAGCATACGGCGAGAGACCAACGCCATATTCATCCCTTCCAAACCTTATCGTTCTCCCACCAAACCACTTTGTATCCATAGTCTTCAGCCACCCTGCAGGTCAAGAATAGATGCTCTATAGACTCTAGCAGACCCCAACACACCGGACATCTAAATGGTCCTACTCCACCCTTCTCGCTCAATGCTTCCATAGTAGGCAAAATATGACGCATCAATTGCCACAAAAAAAAAACTTTTGTTTAGGCGAAATTGGGAAACTCCACATCTTCTTCTAGTAACTCATATCCCAAAAGGACACTTCGTCCTTCCATCCTGACAATCCTCACTTAATCTGGACCGCAGTATGATATCCTGACTTAACATAATAGCAACCATCGACCTCCTTTGCCCAAATCAGCTTATCCCGAACTGGATGTCTCGATAAAGGAATACTCATTATCCGCAACTTCACCTCCTTCAGAAAACACCGATCCAAACAGTCCTCACACCAAGACCCCTCCCCCGGAATAATTAAATCACTCACCATCGACAGCTCATCCAGTGGCGCTGAAGCCAAAATCGGCAACTCTTTACCAGCAAAACCCATAACCCATGAGTCACCCAAAACCCGAATGGCATCACCCGACCCTACTTGGTAGTATAACTCTTTTCTCAATAGGTCCCGCTCACATAAGATACTACGCCATCCCCACGAAGGACACGAACCCTCTCTAGCATCCAGAATACCCCCTGTGAGAAAGAGTTTTCCTTTTAAGACTCGAGCCAATAAGCACTCTGGTTCGTGCAGGATCTGCCAGGCCACCTTAGCCAACAATGCCTGATTAAATTCCTAAAATCGTCGAAATCCTAATCCTCCATCAAATTTACTCCGACATAAATTTCTCCAGGACAGTACCTAGTGTGTCTTGTTCCATTCCGGAGTATAACCCCACCATAATCTAGTCATATATGTTTATCCAATTTCGGGGCAGAGGGTCACTGGTAACAAAAAACATGACATCACATGAATGGGTAATGATATAGCCACAGACTTTATTTGCAGCCTAGGATTGGGTTTGTTCTACGAAAAGAGCGAAAAAAATTGAAATAGATAAATAAATTAATTCCTTACTTTGTTTTGTTAAGGGAGAGTTATTTTTGTATTTCTTGTTGGCGATATGCCATCCACATTAGCCATAAATGATGAGTCACATACGGTTAGTTTTAATATATTTTTGTTGGAGACTCGACGTCCATGTCAACCCCAATCGATGAGTCACTAACGGTCAAAAAGAAAGATTGTTAAATACTTAATTTGACCGCCACTCCTTCCAATCATTTTCTCCTCCGCCGCTAGCGTCGAAGTCTATCACTTTGTTTGGCAACAAGGGGAGTGCAAATTCGAGGAGGGTGCAAAGTGAGGAGTAAATTGTAGGAGGGAGCAAATTATAGGAGGGTGCAAAATGGGGTGCAAATTGTTGTTTGGGAGAAAAAGTAGGAGGGTGCAAAATTGGGTGTTGATATATTAATTATAATATAAAAGTGATGAAAATAATAAAAAATTAAAATTATATTTAATTTTCCCATTCTTTTTAGCCTTTTACTTCCCACTCTCTCCTCTCTCTCCCCACTCTTTCTGATCCAAACCCTTCCCCCATTGTGCCGTCCAATTCTCCTTTTCTCTTCCACAAAAAAAAAAAAAAAAAAACGAGCTTCTTCTTTCTCCCATCTTCACTTCTTCGTCTCTAACCTTGGGGAACATCCCTCTATTACTTGCCTCTTCAGTCCTCTGGATCAAGCCACCAGGCAACAACAGGGCCACTTTTTATGGCTCTAAGCTGCGGCCAAAACAGATCTAGGTGAGTGGTTTATTGATCTGGATTTGCATGTGGGATGAATCCTTCGATCTGGGACGACGGAGGGGAAAACAGGCCGGCGAACACTCAATTTTTCTATCGTTGTTGTTGTTTTCATCTTCCCCGCCTTCAGATGCTCTGTTTTGCAGGTCACCAACGAGCTAGGAATTGAGGACGGCAGCTGCCGGAGAGGAAATCCGGTCTGAAGGCGGAGCAGCTTTGCCGTCGCGGAAGGAGGAATGAGTGCTGCCTGGGTACAATCGGAGAAGACGATTTCGGAGAAGACGATTGGGAGAAGAAATAATTAACGAAATTGAGGAAAAGGAATTCAGAAAAAAGAATGAAAGCTTTGTCAATTTTTCTCTCTCCACTTCCACCCCAATTTGGGGGGGCTTGTTCAAACAGTAGTTTTGCACCTCTGACTGTTCGCCCCCCTACTGTTCAAAATGTTCCCAAACAGGTGCAAAATCATTGGGAAGGGAATTTACCCCTTGATTTTGCGCCCCCCTACACTTCCCCCTCTTTCCAAACAGAGCGTATGTCTTTTTCGCCATCTCTGCAGCCACTGCCCCTGTCTCTCTACCGCCGCCTAATGTGGCGGCTATAACTTTGTCGTTGAACTTTGTTATTTTCATGTATTATGTGTACTTTGAACTTTTTTTTATTAACATGTGCTATGTGTACTCCTTGAACTTTGTTATTTTCATGACTAATAAAACCTAGTGTTATTGAAACATGTTGACTAACTACAATACAAGTTTTGTTGAAACGTGAAATACAATCACATATCGAAACTTGAAATTTCAAACTACCAAGCAACTTGAAATACAATATACCATTAAACAAGACTAGTTATTACCATGCAAATTTCAAAGATGCTCAACCAAGTCATTTCGGAGCGAATGATGTGTTTTTGAGGAGCGAAGCCTGTTTTCTAGCCAAGTAATCAAAGTTTGAATGTGTAGGTTGACTGGTTGAGGTTGTTCACGGACCTCATAATCGAGGTCATCTTCCATCTCATCGTCAGAGTTAACTTGCTTATCATCGATTATCATGTTGTGAAATATAATGCATGTCAACATTATATTATTAAGTTTTTCAACATCTCAAGCTCTCGAAGGGCCATGAATAATTTAAATCTTATTTGGAGGATTCCAAATGTCAGTTTTACGTCTTTACAATAAGCATCTTAATGTTTATCAAACAAAGCCTCTTTGTTTGACCTTGAATTGTTGAAGGTATTCATAAATTTGACCATGAGGGATAAATACTGTCAGCCAAGTAATATCATCAATCGTAAGTAAGACCATTTACCTCATATCGTACATGTGGAGCGCTTCAATTGACAATACAATCAAACACCTTAGAACATTTATGTAGTTTTTATCCAGGTGACCCGAAAAAAGCATGTCATATCCATGTGTTATATGAGGCCACCGCATCAAAAATGATTGTTGGCCTATGCATATGGCCAGTGTATTGTCCTGCCCACTTGGACAATTCCTCAATTCCCAATGCATGTAGTCAATTGATCTAATCATCCCAGGAAAGGCACGACTTGAGACTTTACGAAGTAAGATCCTTAAATCAACAGAAGCTGATTCGCGAAAGTATGTGGCCCTGTATATGTTGATAATGTTGTTGCAAAAATTCATGAAGAAAGACATCAAGGTGCTCTCACCAATATGAACATACTCATCAAGTTGATAAGTAGGAGAACCATATGCTAGCATGCACATCGCACCAGTAAGCTTATGCTCGGGAGATAGTGATACTTGACCAAGGCCATCATGCCTTAGCATAAATGAGGGTTCAAACCTCCCAATGTCACCCATATTGCGATGGAATAACCTTGGCTCCATCAGATAGTGCCTTCTAAATATGCGAGCATTGTATAGTTGTGAGTTCGGCTTGTAGTTTGATGTCGACTTGATGAACCTTCAGCCAGCCTCCAGCCGATTAAACTCAAACGTAGGTGGTGATATCTTTCGTACTCTTCGGTTTGTTCACGTTCTCCAGACGATGAGCTATCTGAGATACTCATGATGAATGTGTTTGTTTTAAAAATGGGGAGAAGTTTCAGATAAGTTGATGACAAATGAAAAATGTCATTTATAAAGCCGTATGCTACACAAAATGGCAAAAAATGATCTTAAAGTAACGGTTATAAAAAATGATCACATTTGGAGTGGTTCCTAAGTTAAAGGTAACAAATTAACGATTAATTTTCTGAATGTTTTTTACTAAAAAAATTACATCAATTTTGTTTTTCAAAATTAATAACTAACTATAAAAATATTAAAGTATGAATATAAAAATTAGAGGAAAATAAATATGACTTATTGAAATAAATTGAAAAAAGAGGTGGAAAGTTAAATTTGGCTTTTTAGAATTGGAGTAAAAATGTATTTTGAAAAGTTAAAAATTGTATTTTGTAAGAGTTTGAGAAGATAAAAATAACTTATTAAGGTTGGAGTTAGTCTTAAAAGAGAGCTAGTATTAATGAGTGTAAGCCCCTATTTGATCACGGTCCAAATACCATCCGCTATAATAATCCAGTCTCCTACTTATCCTAGTCACATTGTGTGAGGGGCATTCCTTCCTGATTCATTCCTTTTCCTCGTGCTTAAGTCAAACTAGATTACCCATTCAATTTCAGTTTGCTATTTGTTTTGTTAGAAAACCAGAGATTGCTCTAAACTAAAAAAAATCTCGAAACTTTAAAACTATATCATAGATGATACCGGAAAAGTAAGTGATATTTGATATTTTATGTTTACATCATTATTGAATTATTATGATTCTATCATTTCATATCAATAAAATTATATACTTATTTAAATTTCAATAGAAAACTTTTGCATAGAAGTCGAACCACCTTTACAATTAGATTTTACAAACCGTGTGTTGAAAGCCATACTTAGTCCCAAAACCCATTGCATGTGCACATTGCAATAAGTTAACAATTTATAACCTGCTCCAGAAAGAACAAAACTTTATAACAGAGAACCCCTTCTCAAAAAATCATACTCCATGCACATACCACGTTTTAATATTTGGAAATTGTAACTCAGAAACGAATGGTTAGGACTTACGGGGCAGAACAGAACACACATTTGGGTTATAACATGACAAATTCATCTCTATTCATTGTTCATCACCTTTGACCTTTTCTTTTCCGGTTCCATTAAAGCGTACGCAAATTCCATCCAACACATCGGCTGAGAGACGAGCTAGAGTGGTATTCAAATGTGTAGGACTAGGAGTGAGGACATCTTTCCAACCTAACCAAAATAGCATCGTCTCCTTTCACCTTCTCAAAGAAGCCCACGTCAAGAATCCTCAAGATAAGAAGACTAAGCAGTGTCTAGCCCTAGATTCATAATTAGTTCATTCATTAATAAACCAATAATTAAAAGACAGTCGGCTAAACTATTGCTCAACCCAAAACCATGCTTTGGCAAAAAAATCAACATTTATGCAGCAGATTGAAAAAGATGGTTCACCAGTTAACCGAGCAGAATAGAATAGTTTCGGTTCAACCATTAATCCATACCCACTGCTAGACGTAGAATCCTGATCAAAAGTCCAAACCGACCGACCCATATCCATCATCCCAAAACCAAGCCTTTCGCTTCAACAACCAAACGTCAAACCATCCCAACATAACAAGCCAAGAGTTCCATTAACAACTACTACGACTCCTACTACTTTGATACTTTGCTACTCCACCGAGAGAGATTGGAAGCATGTTTTCGTCAGAATCAAGCAGACAGCACCCCTCCAGACGACGACGAAGAAGAGCCGCTGCGGCATTCAGCCAACATGTCCATGTACACCTGGCACTTGCTCACGTCCGTCCCAAAGTTGTTCAAGCACTGCAGTTCATCAATCAATAACACGAAGCAATGAGTTTTAGCATGAGGCGAGAGATTGATTCACCACAGCTATATTGCCAGCAAGAAATCACACGGATCACGAATCGATCCACATGATCATCAATAATTACTCACATCTTGCAGAGCCTTGGAGTGCAAGCCACAAGCATTGGCATCGGCAGTAGGAGCAGTCTGCTGCGGCGCGGCGGCAACGGTTTCCTGCCTCACGGTTCGAGGACCAAAGACAGCATCCACAGCCCTGTGAGCGATTGCAGTTCCAGCTCCCCAGCCCAGTCCTGTCATCACACAGGCAATTTCACAGTCAGGTTCTAGGCATATGATTATTATTATTATCCTGGCGAAATTGATTATTGTCGGAGATCAACTCACCATCAGCAATAGCACCTCCGATTCCTCCCAGCACAGATCCGGTGGAGCTGGACTTATGGACCGGATGAGAAGCAGCTACAGTAGGCATTCATTATCAGCCAAACAAAATATGCGATCGAGGAAACCAGCACAAGTGTGTAGCCAAATGACAAACAATCATAATACAGCACACTTCAAGCAAAATTCAACAATGCGACTACACATACGGTAAATCGTAAGGAAATCGCGAGGCCTTCTTCTCAAGAGCATGTTATGATCGTTCAACATTCACTAGCTTAGCTAACAGGTTTTTCCTAGCAAAGCTTAAGGACTAGGATATTCTCGGAAAAGAAACAATCGCAAGTTTGGTTCAGATAAAGCGAAATCCATGAACTAGAGGATAACCTTTCTTGGCAGGAGGTTTGCTGAACAAAGAACGGGATCCTGAAACACCAGAAAAGAGAAAACGGACATCAGATTAGCGCTAGAGATTGTACGGCCAGCTGCTACACTTCACCGAAACCCTAAGCAATCTACCAACGCGACTAGAGAAAAGGTAAGACATACAACAGATCTCGTCCATGTAAACAGAACGACGCAAAATCAGAGTGAAGTTCGACAATCGACCAAAATCACAAGCAATAATCGCACAGTTTCCATCGCGAGGAAGCGAAATTTTCATGAGCTTCCGTACACACATACACCAAGATCTAGCGAAAACGAAAACAGATCGACTCAGATTTTCTCTCCAGAGCGTACATACGAGTCGAAAACAGACCACATTGTAGCTAACACGCAAGAGTAACGCAAGGACAAGCAGGCCATGGAACGGAGAAGCTCAGAGGAAACCGGAAGTTCAACGAAGAAAATGCTTCGGGTAGAAGATTTACCTCCGCTGGAGCTACGGCTGCTGCTCTTGCGACCCATGGCGAGACGACCCGGTGAGAGAGCAAACGAAAGCAGAAGGCGATCGGCGGGAAAAAGGCAGTAAGCTTTCGGAAGCGAAGGGCGGCACAAGTCAATGAAGAAGGTGGAGGGCTAAACGGGAGATATTTATATTGACTGCTGTTTGAGTTAGGGGCATAAATGAGAAATCACGTAAATTTTCTTGAAGAATAAGCCAGCCAGCTGCGATTTTCCCTTTTTTCTCAAAAGCTAGCTCGACCAATTAGTTTATTGGTCCACGTGTCGTCAAGAACCGGAGAACCATTTTCACTTTTTCAGATTTATTTGTTCCTCTTCTCTTTTTAATTTCTCGGGAATAAGGATTACTATGGATGTGGGTTATGCATTTGCATTCAATTTGAATATTAATTGGAATGAGCTAATAGTATTTTATATTCTTTTACTGTTGAAAATTAATAAATATATTTTTTTATTTTTTTCCACAAACATACCCTTATATTATCTATACATAACCAACGTAACCTTCCGTTAACTACTCCATCCATTCCGTGACTCGCAAGTAACTAATTTGCCCCTTTCTTTTCACTTTTTAATTCACGAATTGGTCTCCATTAGACAATCTCGTAAATATTTTGTTGCTTTGAGAATTGCAGAGCGAATACCTTGCTTTCCAAGAGCTCTCAGCGGCATTAACGGATTCGGCGTCGACTTGGAATCCGGTGTTCCTTCGCCTCTACTGTGGAGAAAGCAGGACTAGCTAGCTATGGCTACCGAAAACAGCCAGAGGTTCAGTTCCCGCCTCTCAGTGAGAGCGACTTTCACAAGGTAGGCGGTATTTATGGACATTGAAAGTCTCATCTATGCAATAATAAAGTGACATAAAATGTTAACCCAATTGGAGTTGATCAAATATAAAGTTTGCTTGAAAAATGTGATACTAGGTATCACATGAATTATATTTTTTGTTATTCTAAATTTGCGGGTCCTACCAATTGGGAAAACACAGATGATATTTGGAAGAAGGAATCAAACTCTTCTTGATTTTTGTACAAACACAGAAACCATTATAGATTTCTGGACCAGGGTCCAAGGAAAGACAATCACATCAAATAAGGTAAAAGGATAGGCCCAAAACACGTAGGTACCAACCAGGAAAATAGGGAAACTGAAATCCCAGCAGAGACGAGCCATAGGCGGAGACAAAACAACATCCTCAATAAGGAGACGACCACCGAAGGACTTGGCAAACCCCATAATCAAAGCATGCTACGATGTTTGAGTGATGAGTCTTCATCTTCGAAACCAAGAACCGCATCCGAGGTTATTCACAAAGGAAGACTACTGCATCTCCGGATCATAGCGGTCTGTTGGATGAAACAATGAGGTAGATGAAAAATCCAAGGAAAGAAGATGAGTTGGAGAGAAATCAACAACCCCCTATGCAACTGGACAAAAAACTCCAAGCATCCAAGATCTGGAAATCAGAACAAAACTTGAAGGAGAAGAGAACCATCTCAATAGACAGAACATGGAAAAGACCCACAAGGGGACATGGAAGACCCACAAAAGGGAATGGAAACATAAAAGTAAACCACCGAAACTAAAAAATTAGCATTTAAAACGAAAGACGAATGGAGGAACGCCGCCGACAATACAAAAAAAAATGTATTGTTTTGTTTTGTGTAAAACAATGCATGTATTATTTTGGGAAAAAAATATTTCATATATGCCTATACCAAGGATCGAAGTCCACACCTTGCAGTGGTTATGGGATAAGAAAATTTTGTCACTACACAACAACTCATTTTGATTCTTATATTAACTTAAAATTTAATCTATTACCTTGTAAACAAAACCCCCATTTGGAATAAAATCATAATCAATCAAGTTTATATGTGTCAGTTTATTTGCTAATAAAACTAGTTTTTATTCTATCTGTTGCAATTGCAAGTGTAGAAAGAATATTGTAGTTTTGTGTTATATTAAGAACAAACTACAAAGTCAAATTAACAACCATTTTGCTAATAATTGTTTAGTGAGATACGTTGAAAGATACTACTTAAAAGTGTAGACAACAAATATAATTTGTGTTTCTTTCATAATATGAAAACACGTCGTGATTGTTTATGAAAATAATAATTATGTAGTTGGTTATTTCTGTAATATCTATGAATGAATTATTTTGGTATTATTAGTTTTAATTATATTTATTAAATAATTAATTATTTATATATTTATATTCTGAAAGAGGACACAAATAACTTCATATCCTAGCTCAGCCACTACAATGAATGCATATCATAAACTAAGGAATGTGGTCCAAGACAAGGTGAGAAACCCTAGTATTTGGGCCATCGATTTTAATGGGGCTAGATCTAAGTGATGAGATTAAAAGACGTTTTATTTTTCAACTTTTTTAATTGCTTTTATCTTCTTTGTTTTACCTTGGATTTCAAAAATTTATGCGCAGATAGAATGAGTTCATTGTGATCTACAAAATGATATCCATTTTCAATATATTTTGTGTGAAAAAATTGCGTACCACTCATACTACTCGTTACCACTCTGCTATAACCTTCACTTTAACACCAATTTTACAAATTTGTGTCCGGATGGAACGAGTTCATGCCTTCATGGTTCTCTATTGAATCTACAATTTTCTAGAAGAAATCATTCCAAGACAAAAAATACGGTCATGAAAAGTGGTAAATGATCAATAGTATATTCCTATATCATATATACATCCATTCTACACTCTGACATATTCATACCACCATGATACAATTCAATACCACATGACATAGTCTTATCCTTATGTACTACAAAGCATTACCACATTTATGAACTGGTAAGAAATGTCTATTTTTTTTTGTTCCAAAACATTTATGAACTGGATGTTATTTTGAAGAGCACAATTAATCTTATTTGTGAGAAATAGTTCGCTAAAATTCATTAGGGAAAAAGTTAGAGGTCTTCCATAAATAGTGAGTGTATGATTATGCATGGTTAGACCACTTTCATCTCTCACATTCAGCAATTGCTAAGGTAATGTGACATTTTGGTTACCAATTGCAAGGCATGCAAAAGGACTTTTTAATTTAGCAAGATTTCTAAATGAGAAATTTCACTAGTATTGCCACCGAGGATATTTTTCTTTTTTCAATTACTTTTCTAGAAACTCCAATATAATGTATTAAGAAATTGTATGGTTTCCACCATTGGCAATTGTTTATTAATTTTGGAGATGTAGTGGTGGTTTGAAAATTGTGATGGTTATATATATTGTTGTGAATACATGTATAATATTATACTGTATTGTCGAATTCGATGCATTGTAAAATACAAAGTTTGATATATGTGATTGTGTTTGTCACATCAGTTAAAGTTGAGATAAAGCAATCTCAACTAAACTATCCCTAATTAAAAGTTGAGATATAACAATAACACATTTTGAGTGATAATTTCTGTCACGGATAGAAACAATCAATGTATTGTATCTGCTAAAAAATAAAAAAACGATGCATTATAAACAATATAGTAACAATCTCGCAAAAAGATCACAACTTCCAAATGACCTTGTAGAGGTTTTGAAAATTGTTGCCTTCGTGTCAGCGATGGCCTTTCATCTGTGTTCTTCACCTTGTAATTCAACCACTGAATCAAAATTCAGCTTCTCAAAACTGAGTTTGGTTTGGCAATCTTAAATATCAGCCAGCTGAAAGCTTGTTTGCAGCTTTGCCTCCTTCGCAAGGCAGCACAAGATGGATACTCTGCCACCCCAGCGAAGAATACTTCTCCCTCCATCCTCTTATTCCTTAATTATAGGACACGTACAAGGCAGCCAGCCCCTTTCCTCAATAAACAGCAGCCATCGTTTGTTTCAGAATTACCGCTGCTGGGTTCACTAGTTGATGAAGAGATGGGTCAATCTATGATGAAATTGGCTCCTGGTATTGCTCTTTCTTTCTTTCCAACAACCTCCTTTTTTTTTTAGGTCTTCTCTTCCCCTTTTATATGCTTAGAACTCCCAGGCAAATGCACCGCGGCATTGCAGAGCAGTAAGCATCAAGAAAACATCATGACTGAGATGATGATCGCCGAAAGCTGTGGCTTGAAAACCCTCTGCTTCCCTGTTTCTCTTTCTGGAGAAAAGCCTTAGAATGTTGTTTCCATTCTGTTCCTACAAACCACAATGGTTCATTCCTTCTGTGTTTATAGAACCACACATAAATAACAAGCCTCAGCCTGTGCTTTTCATATAGTGCGAGGAGATCTATCGACACAATTTAAGTTACAACATGTCCAGAATGGGGAAAATCTGAACTGATTTGCACCATCCCTATTTATGGCCTCCCTCTACTTTCTTCACTAATTCTGTAACTACTATAGCCAAACCTACTACTTGTGATTGCAGGAAGTGAGCATAACAAGGACAAAGATATAGCTGCTGCCATTGAAGAATGCTACGACAAGTATTTCACAGACACTAACCAGGAACTGGGCTCGGCTGACTTCTACGCCGCTGTCTGCAAAACTGTCGAGTAATCTTCTTTCATCCCGACTCCCCTCTTTCGTCTTTCTAGGTCCCTTTCCACTCCCCTACTCTATCATAAGCTTCTGCTCTCTTTTCCAACAGGGAGATCAACAAGAAGCTCAATAGCACACAGTTCCGAGTCCCCGACAAAGAGAAGCTCAAACAAGTCTACAATGTTGAATTATTCTCTATCCTTGTTTCTTCTTTCACCTTCTTCTTTTCCATTCGTAGATAATAACCCTGCATCACAAAAACTTTGCAGGCTCACTACAAAGATGACAGCAAGAACAAAAAGAAGAAGGCATTGTCAAGGGAGGAGTTCCAAAAGGTGCTGGAAGAGATCATCATTGGAGCAGGCTTCACGGGGTTTGGATCGAAGAACATCTTCCTCTACATATTCGGAGTCCCCGCAGCTGCCCTGTTCATCAAACAAAGGATAGCTCCAACAGCCGTCCCCAACGATGTATTTATACCGGGGATCACCTCAGCCACCGTCTTCCTCCTTGCCAAACTCAACAAAATATGATACACCATACCTCCTCCGTTTTCTATTGTACATTCACCATGGTTTGACTGTATCATCATGAACTCAATTCATAAATGGACTGCGAATGAAATTGAATACTGACTAACCTCAAATAGAAGGGAACTTGGGAGGGAAATTTCTAGATGATGTAATCCGACCAGCCCGAGATGAATGATGTATGATCCATGGATTCCCCCGGGCATTCCTCGTGCTTGGACGGCGTCTCCTTCCCTCCGACCAGCCTCGCTGGGTTCCCAACGGCGGTGGTCCGCGGCGGCACGTCGATCAGAACCACGGACCCTGCCCCGACCTTCGCTCCTTCTCCAATGCTGACATTCCCTAGGATCGTCGCCCCGGCGCCTATCAGGACTCCGTCGCCGATCTTCGGGTGACGGTCGCCGGAAGCTTTCCCCGTTCCCCCGAGGGTAACGTGATGCAGGATCGACACGTTGTTACCGATCACCGCCGTCTCGCCGACGACCACGCCGGTGGCGTGATCGAACAGAACCCCCTTCCCGATCCTCGCCGCCGGGTGAATGTCGACGGCGAAAACGTCGGACACTCGGGATTGAAGCGCCAGAGCTAGCGGCCGCCGGGATTGCATCCACAGCTTGTGAGCCACACGATGCGCCTGCGAAAGAAACCAAAGGGGGGAAAAATTTAGGGATTTCATTTGTACGAATCGGCCGGCAATCGAAACAATTACCTGGCAAGCGAGGAAACCCTTGTAATTGAGGAGGCAGTGGGAGAAGGAGACGCAGGCGGGATCGCGGACGCGGGCGGCGCGGAGGTCGGCGACGGCGGCGGCGCAGAGGGAAGCGTCGGAGGAGAAGGTGTTGAGGAAGAGGTCGTAGAGGAGGGTGGAGAGGAGGGTGGAAGAGCAGAGCTTGTTGCCCAAGTGGAAGGCGAGGGATCGCTTGAGGGAAGAGTGGGAGAGGATTGTGGAGTAGAGGTAGCTAGCTAGAGCTGGCTCGGCTTCCGCATCCCGCCGGGCCTCGGCTTTGATCTGTGCCCATAGGCAGTCCTCGTCGTCGGAGGTTGCGGCGGCGGCGGCGGCGGTGGGGGTAGGCGGACCAGTGGGAGGCGGCGGCGGCGCGGAGAGGTGGGAGGGAGGGCGTAGCTCGCCTGTCGGCATGGCGGTGGTCGTGGTGTCAGGGCTTTCTGATCGGGGATTCGAGGAAGTGGAGATTCTTGTTGGTTAAGAGGATAGCGGGTTTTTGTGGCGAGATGTGTTTTCTGCAAAAAGTATCGAGGATATCTAGGATTTTGCTCCATATGTTTATTCCGGGGTCGCCACGTAGCTGTATTAATATTATATTTTAGTTATGGACTTTTGAGCACCGAAATACAAGTCCTTTTACGGGATGGGATTAGGTGCTAACCCTTATAGGGGTAGCATCGTGATAACTAGCAAAAAATGCTATTAAAAACAACGAAATCACTATGGATTATTATAAAATCAATACAACATCGTAATAATTAGCACCGTAACCAGTCCCGTCCTTTTATTGTATGTTTAGGGTGGCAACGGGAAACTGGTAACTGGTTTTACTCAAAATCTGTCCTTTTTAGGGTTTTAGGTACCCAAATGATTGTAATATTTATAATGAGATGAAATTTGGATTAGGAATTTCAACATTGGGTATTCGAGGGTTACCCGCTAACACTCGTTTGGATATTATGGGTAGGGCTGGAAATGAGCCGAGCCGAGTCGAGTTTTACCCCAGGTTGAGCTCGGCTCGTTAATAAACGAATCGAGCTCCAGCTCAGCTCGTTTATTAACGAGCCGAGTCGAGTCGAGCTCGAGCTAGCTTGTTTACTAAAATCTTGACTATTATTTGGTATTTCATTTTGTATATCATGATACATATGATTTATTTTGTTAGCTAATATCATATTATACTTTGTTGGTATCATATATCATTTAGTTAATAAATTTTAACTACTCCAAATCATGTTATTTCATAGTAACAAAGCAATCTATGATACATAATTTTTTATTAAGTAGAAAATAAGATATATTTGCTCACATACTCAACTTTTTAAACTTTATATATGGTGAGATAAATAATTTAACAACCATATGAATTAAAAACATAAGATATAGATTGATTCGTCCATAAGTCAATAATCGAGTTGGCTCTCTAGCCACATGTTGAGATATATCATGAGCTCTAAATAAACGAGCCAGCTCACGAGTTTAGCTCAACAAGCCACCGAGTCAAGCTAGCTCGCGAGCTTCACGAGCTGGAAAAAGCTTAGCTCATGTTCGACTCGTTTATTAACGAGCCGAGTTTCGAACGAGCTTTTCTCGAGTCGAGCGCCGAGCCGCTCGCGAGCAGCTCGACTCATTTGCAGCCCTAATTATGGGTACCTGTAATATCCATTACGATTTAGGAGATTAAATTCATCATCAAGAGATCAGTTTCATGTCATGTTACAATCATTGTTAATACGAAAAAGCATCCACTTAAATTAACATCCATTAATCCATAAGAAAAATGAAAATACGATACTATCCAAATCATATATGTTCAACTTTGACACATCAAGACAATAAATAACATTGTCTTGTTAACAAGGCGAAAACCTCTAAGAGATTAAAATCTACTATACTACTACTTATTGAAACACTTAAAGTTACTCTAATCTATTTAGTTGCCTCTACCAAAAATATGTTGTCACATATTATCCCTTCATCATTTCTCCATATCTCCAAACACAAAAAGCCAAACATCAATAATTAGATATAAGAAAAAAGTAATTGAAAACAAAGCACTAAGAGAGAGAGTCATCATGTCGTCATACTTTAAAACAACTCCAAGTCAAATTTAGACATCATTCTTCATCATTAAATGCTACACCTCCTGAAAAGCCACGACTCTTTCATTAGTTGGAAGAGTCATCATTGCTCAATTTGTTCTTAATGTCATTCCTACGTATGCTATGCAAACAACCCCCATTCATGTTTCTGTTTGTGATGAGATTGATAGGATAATTAGGGGATTTGTTTGGTGCTTTATGGATGGAAAACGGAAACCCCATATGGTGTCTTGGGAGAGAATTTGTCTGCCTAAGAAACTGGGAGGTCTTGGTCTTAGATCAGTTCGTTGTTTGAATAAAGCTTACATGTCAAAGTTTACTTGGCAAATGCTAAACAACGACACTAATCTATGGGTCCAGGTTTTACAGGCAAGTACTATAAGTAGAGGAATGGTGACATCATTTCTATGAAGAAAAACCAATCACTCTAGCCTCTGGAGAGCCGTGGCGAAAGCTATGCCTCTGATGAAGGAGGCCTCCTGCTGGAGCATCAGGAATGATGAATCGACCAGCTTTTGGAGGCACCCTTGGATCGAGAATGGATTGGTTCTTGAAGACTTCCCGACCGAAGAAATTACCGAAGAGGAGAAAGAGACTCATGTGGCCTACTGGGTTACAGAAGGGGGTGAGTGGAACTGGGATGAACTGAAAGAACTCCTCCCTGAGGATAAACTTTTGCTTGTTGCAGGAATGGAGAGACCAAGTGTTGATCTGGGGGAGGACAAAATGATCTGGGGTCTGGAGCGAGATGGAAGATTTTGACTTAAGTCAGATTATTATCTTGCTGCCAATATGGAGGAAGATGAAGAAGAAGAAGAAGAAGAAGAAGAAGAAGAAGGAACCTGGAAAGCAATATGGAGGTGGAAAGAACCAAGCAGGATTAAGCACTTTATGTGGCTTGTCCTCCACGGGACCACGACAGACTCTTCACCAATATGAAACGAGCAAGAAGGAACATCTCAACCAACAACAACTGCAACCATTGTAGAGACTGTGAGGAATCAATTGAGCACATCCTGCGAACCTGTGACAAGACAAAAAGGATATGGGACCGGTGGCGGCGCGGAGAGATGGGAGGGAGGGCGTAGCTCGCCTGTCGGCATGGCGGTGTTCGTGGTGTCAGGGCTTTCTGATCGGGGATTCGAGGAAGTGGAGATTCTTGTTGGTTGAGAGGATAGCGGGTTTTTGTGGCGAGATGTGTTTTCTGCAAAAAAGTATCTGAGGATATCTAGGATTTTGCTCCATATGTTTATTTCGGGGTCGCCACGTAGCTGTATTAATATTATCTTTTAGTTATGGACTTTTGAGCACCTAAATACAAGTCCTTTTCTTGTATGTTTAGGGTGGCAACGGGAAACTGGTTACTGGTTTTACTCAAAATCTGGGAAAGTTGCTGTAGGAGGACTGCTGAGAAACCACCTGGGAAGATGTATTTACGCCTTCACTAGCAACCTTGGTTGTTGCTCCATCACAAGTGCATAACTTAAGGGGGCAATTGAAGGTCTTCGGATTGCGTGAGAGAGTTTTTCGAGTTTTCATTTTCTGTGCCTACGAAAAAATGTCTCTCTCCTCTCTCTCTCTAACGGTAAAATCCTCTGAACCAAAAAACGGTTCTTTTTCCGTCCCCTTTGCTGGGACTGTTCCAGCTCTTGCAGAGACCTTCCTGGTGAGTAATTCACCCACCAATCTCCTCTCCCTTACACCTGCGTACCATAAAGATGACAGCAGAAGCACATATCAAAGAGCAGGGAAGAGTCCCACACTGATTAGACAAAAAGAAGAAGCTAGCAGAGATGGTTTAGAGAAGAGGGAGGAGTGGAAACCTCCAGACGACGGCAATAAAGGTTCTACCAGCCACCGCAGAGGAAGGAGAAGTGTAGGGAGAAGGGCAACATCAACTACCAAATCTCAGTACTTTGACTACACCATCCACCTCGAGCAAAATGGGGGCAACATTGAGCCAAGAGCCACGGGGCTGGCAGAGGAAAAACAGGGGAAAGATTTGCCTAGTCTCCAGAAGAATAATGAAGGGTTTGATAAGAAAGAAACCTACCTCATTCAAGAAGAAAGAGAGACGACCAGCAGGAGCAGAGGCTTTAAAGGGAGGAAGGGAAGGGGAAGTATAGACTGTGCTCAAATACTCATCCCCCAATCCACTGTTACCCATCTCTGCTTCGAACTGCTACCAAAATCACACCCTGCTTCTCAAACCAAAAAACTCCATACACCCTGGTTCTTGCTGCTACCGAAAACCCACCTTGTCTCCCTAAACAAAGAACTTCATACACCCTGTTTCTTGCTGCTACCGAAACCACAACCCGTTTCTCTAACCGAAAAACTTCAGTCATCAATGGAATCCATCAACAACGAAGCCACCAACAGCCAGAGGAGAGGAAGCATGATCCCTGCACCATCGAGGGGCAGAGGCGGGCGCCTTGTGCTGTCCTCGACTGGTGGACGAGGGATGTCCATGTTGCTGGGGAAGATGCTCACAGAAAGCAGGGTAGCGATGGCAAAGGCAGCAGGAGCAGCTCGATACGCGTGGGGTAGCTATGGAGAGGTCAACATCCAACCGACCGAAACCCAAAACCTATTCCTGTTTACTTTCAACAGTGAGGAGATCAGGGATAGGATTTGGAGGGACAGGCCATGGAGTTTGTCCAACACTTTGACGGCGATTGAGAGATACAATGGAAGGGGAAGGCCTGAAGACGTCCCGATAGAGAAGATGGCTATGTGGGTGCAGATATATGGTATGCACCAAAACCAAAGGAGCGAGGAGAACATGATGGCTATCGGGTCAAGCTATTTCCTGGAGCTGCTGGATCTTGACAGAGCGAGCCTGGAGTACACTGGCTACAGGAGATTTCTCCGCATCCTGGTTGAAGTGGATATCATGGAACCCATCCCAACAGGCTTCGAATTCCCGTTTCTTGATGAACCCACAGGAGTGGAGCACTGCGATGTAATTGATTTTAAGTATGAGAGATTGGTGGAGTTGTGCTACTTCTGTGGCAGGATTGGGCACAACTGGCCTACCTGTAGAAGAATGAATGAAGAAAGGAAAAGAAGCGGAGTGGCATACCTGTCCGACGTCTACACAGCGGCTCTGAAGGCCGGAGTTGACTCGCCCCGCAGAAGCTCCGAAGCGCAATCGAGGAACAGGGGTGAAGGAAGCATGATGCAGCGGAGGAGTGGCACAATGGAGGGCGAATCGGCGGCGCGGTCAAGGGAATCAGAGGGGGGGAATCAGCAAATACCTCCTGGGTTCACGGTTCAAAGAGTGGGAGAAGGGCAGATCGACAGGGAAGAGCAGGGGATGATGGGCAGACTGAGGGGGAGATACAGGGAAAGGATGGGAGCAAGGGATTTATCCATTGATATGGAGAGGGCAGCAGAGGAATTGGAATGGGGGCTGAATCTGGAGGAAGGCGGTGGAATGGTCGGAGACGGAGGAAGTGGCAGGGGAGTTGGGCTGGGATCGGCACTAGGGTTGGGAAGAGGAGGCCGGGTCAGGGGAGGCGTTGTGGGCTTGGAAATCGGACTGGGAGGAGGAGGCCGGGTCGGGGGAAGTAGTTTGGGCTTGGAAGTCGGGCTGGGAGGAGGTGGCCGGGTCGGGGGAGGTGATCTGGGCTTGGAAGTCGGGCTGGGAGGAGGAGGCCGGGTCGGGGGATATGGGCAGGATAGGAGTGGCGGGTTGGGCCAGGGGAGAGAGGCCGAGATGGGCCAGGGGAGAGAAGTCCAAACCTCTCTCTCCCTTGGGCCTGTGATGCAGGGGAGTAATGCCCAGGCCCAGGAAAATCTGTACCTGGAGGAGGTGGGCTTGTATCAGCATGTAGAGGAAGGCTTGGAGGAGGAAATGGGCCGGGCCAGGAAAAAGAGAAAAGGGACCAGCAGGCCTGAGTCAGCAGGCTCTTTTATTTCGGATGGGGCAATATACAAGGGAGGAAAAGAAGGCGAGATCAGGAAAAAGAAAGGTCACAAAGGGAAGAAAGTTGTGCAAAGGGGGAGAAATTCAGAGGAAGGGGTGGAGAATCTGGAAGAAGGAGCAAGGGCAGCGGTGGTTCGCCAGAAGCCACCTCAGCCAAAATGAGTATAGTAAGTTGGAATTGTAGGGGGTTTGGCCCTCCCCTTACAAGAAGCTATGCAAAGCGTCTTTGTAGACGTTTAGGCCCTTCTATTGTTTTTCTTATGGAAACTAGCAAGAACGAGAGTTTCATGGAAGAACAGAGAAGAAATCTCAAAATTTTCCCCAATCGAGAGTATGTTGAACCGGTTAACTCTTCTAGGGGGTTTGCTTTATGGTGGAAAGCGGGTATTAATATTACGGTTTTAAGTAGTGATAGCTACTACATGGATGTTAGTATAGATATGGGTAGAAAATTTTTCTGTACTTTTGTCCATGCACCCTCTACAGCTGTTAGTAGAAGGGATTTTTGGGAGCACCTGAGCTCTCTTCGGAGTAGTAGGGATGATAACTGGGTTGTAGTTGGGGATTTCAATGCGGCAATTTATGAGAATGAAAAGGAAGGGAGATGCCCTCTTAGGTACGAGAATGTTGAACCTTTTAAGAGGTTCATATTCCAGAATGCTCTAATTGACCTTGGATACAAAGGGGAACCCTTCACTTGGACTAACAAGAGAACGGGCCAAAACCTGACAAGAGTGAGGTTGGATCGTGTTCTCTGCTCAACGTCCTGGCGTGCCCAATTTGGAGAAGCAGTGGTCTTCCATGAGAAGATGGTGGAGTCGGATCACTGCCCGATCAGACTTGATCTTCATTATCGAGGAAACAGGAGGAAGAAGACACCTTTCAGGATCGATGAAAGATGGCTGGAGAAAGAAGAATGCAAGGAAATAGTGGCCCGAGCTTGGGACCCGGGAGGCCAGTCAACTGACCAGCTGAACAAATGTGAAAGAGAATTAAAGGATTGGGCGAAAGACTTCCATGTGAACAGTATTCGAAGGGAGAAGGAAATTTTGTCTAGGCTCGAAACCCTCCAACAGCCGCCAAGATCAGAGGAGAATGTGGATGAGGAGAAGGGACTCATTACCGAATTGACAAAGCTTTGGAGGGATGAAGAAGCTTTCTGGAGCCAATGCTCGAGAGTTAACTGGCTTAAAAAAGGTGATCAAAATACTTCCTTCTTTCATTCTAGTACAATTCATAGGAAGCATAGAAACAAAATTCTGAAACTCCAAGACGGAGAAGGAAATTGGATTGAGGATGAAAGTTGTCTCAAAAGACTAGCCGAAGATTTTTACAAAGAGCTTTTTAAGGCTAGAGATTCTCCTCCTTTTAACCATCTTTTGGATGGCTTCCCGGAGAAAGTGACCTTGGAGATGAACGAGGATCTCTGTGCTACGGTGACGGATGGGGAGATTAGGAAAGCTGTCTTTTCCTTGGGAGCTCGTAAGGCTCCTGGTCCTGATGGTTTCTCTGGAAGATTTTATAGGAGGTACTGGGATATCTTAGGAGATACCTTGTGTCGAGAAGTTAGAGGCTTCTTCGAAACGGCCACTATGCCAACTGGGTGGAATGAGACCCACATCGCTATGATTCCCAAAGTCGACAACCCAGAGCTGATAAGCCAATTCCGGCCGATTAGCTGCTGTAATTTCAGATATAAGATCATATCTAAAATTATGGCAACTCGCCTTAAGAGGTGGACCCCCGATCTGGTTTCAGAACTTCAAACAGCTTTCACGGGAGGTAGGCTTATTCAGGATAATATCATCATTGTCCATGAAGCCCTTCATCATTTCAAGAATCACAAATTGGGTAGGAGGAGAGATATGATGCTGAAGTTAGATATGAAGAAAGCATATGATATGGTTGATTGGGAGTGTCTGGAGGAGCTTCTCAAGAAGTATGGGTTTGACAGTCGTTGGTGTAGTTGGGTCAGTGCATGCATTAGAACAGTCAGTTTCTCTATTCTCTTCAATGGAGAAGCAACTGAATCTTTCACGCCCACCCGAGGAATAAGACAAGGAGACCCTCTCTCACCTTTCCTTTTCATTCTCATGTCAAATGCCCTCACCTTCTTGATTGATAAGGCGGTGGCGAATGAAAGCCTGAAGGGGATTAAGTTGAATGCCAGATGCCCGGTGCTCACTCATTGCCTGTTTGCTGATGACACAGTCATTTTCGGGAAGGCCGATTACCAGGAAGCGCAGAAAATTATTGATCTTATTGGGGATTACGGAGCTATAACAGGGCAAGAGGTTAATATAAACAAATCCTCGGTTTTCTTCAGTGCAAATGTCCCTGGGGACGTCAGAGATCATATCATCGCAAGCATTGGTTTTGCTCCATCAAACTGCCACTCAAAGTACCTTGGAGTGCCGACCGAATGGGGAAACTCGAAAAAAGAAACTTTTAGTTTTCTCATTCAAAGGATGGAAAAAATGGGGGAGGCATGGAAAAGCCTCCTTCTTTCTCATGGTGGTAAAGAAGTTCTTCTGAAAGCTGTCATACAAGCTATTCCTTCTTACATCATGTGTCTGTTCCATCTCCCGAAGGCCCTCACAAAGAGAATGGACTCTCTTCTCAGTAATTTCTTTTGGTCAGGATCTATGCAGAAGAGTAGTCTCCACTGGTGTAAAAAGGAGATTCTGTGTCTTCCGAAGGCAGAAGGAGGGTTAGGATTCAGGAGCTTCAACGATTTTAACCTTGCCCTGCTTGCTAAGCAGGCTTGGCGCCTCCTTACGACCCCTGACTCTTTATGGAGCCGTCTCCTTAAAGGGCTGTACTTCCCAAGAAGTGAGTTCCTTAATGCGAAAAAGGGAAGCAAAGCATCGTGGATCTGGGCTAGTATCTGGGAGGCTAAAAAGGTGATTGGAATGGGAGCAATTAGAGTGATTGGATCAGGTGAAGACACGTGGGTTGATCAAGACCCTTGGATTCCCTTCCTGGAGAGTAATACGCTGAGGAGTGGCCCCCAGAATCACCAGAAGGTCAGCGAGTGGATTGATCCGGGAGATAGGAGTTGGAAGTCGGATGTTATACAGAGGAATGTGTCAGGATCTGAACTCGATGCTATCCTCAGGATCCCCATTGGGGAAGAAGGAGCCAATGATTTTTGGGCATGGAACTACAACAATGATGGTAAGTTCACAGTGAAATCTGCGTATCATTCGATACATAGAGCCAATACCAATGCACAACCTTGCGGGATCACTGAAAAATGGAAGTGGATGTGGAGCCTCCATCTCCCCCCGAAGCTGAAATTCTTTGTGTGGAGGTGCTCTAAGAATGGGCTTGCTACGAAAGAGAGACTGCTCCAGAGGAAATGCGCTCCCAACTCTATGTGTCAGGTGTGCCAGAACCCCATAGAATCCATCAATCACTGTCTTTTCCAATGCCCTCATGCCAAGGCGGCTTGGGATGCCCTGTTTCCGTCTCTCCCCCTCGCTCCTCAGGGAACCCTGTTCCTTGACTGGTTCTACTCTCTTAAAGATGTTGTTCAGCACAGCTCCTTGATCCATATTGTGTTCCTGTGCTGGAATATCTGGAAGGCGAGGAACGAATGCTCTTTCAAGAATAGAAAACCGTGGCCTCCGCAGGTGTGCCAACTCACCTACAAAGAGCTTTCTGAATGGAATTCATGCCCGAGGAACCCTCCTCCCTTGCCTTACATGCCCACTCAGCTCAGGGACTCCCAGTCTCATACAAATCCACCGCCAAGTAATCATTCTTTGGTGATTCACTGTGATGGGTCGTACATTAGCGACTCCCAGCCGGCGGCATATGGTGTTGTGGTTGTTAACCACCATGGACAAGTATGTGATGGGCGAGCTGAGGATCTTCTTTGTTCCACCCCGATTGAAGCTGAAACAAAGGCCTTACTTGAAGGAGTGAAATTAGCTCAAGAATATGGATCTGAGTGTACGGTCCAGTCTGACTGTCAGGTGTTGGTGAAAGCCTTGGATTACGATCGCTCTCGGTGGCCATGGAGATGTGCAGCCTGGATCGGGTCGATTGTTGCCATCCTTAGGACAAACCCTCTCATCAAGATCAAGGAAGTACCCCGAGCACTTAATGTCAGAGCTGATTGGGTAGCTCGATCAAAAGCTCGAAATACTCTCCCCGATGATTGGATTAATATTCTTGACCTCATTTCTGATCTTCTTTAAGATTTGTAACCATGTTTCATGTCTTTCATTTCTTGGTGGAATAAAAGTTGGTAATCTTTGTCAAAAAAAAGATTGCGTGAGAGAGGCTACAAGAAAGTCCAGTTTAATATGGACTTCACTGCCGCCATTGATATTTCCATGAAGTGTTTTGATGATGAGCACCGCCATGGGATCTTGATTCTTGGCTAGACATATTCATGTTCTTCTTAATAGAGAATGGGAGGTTAGAATTAACCATGTGTATAGGGAACCTAATGTTGCTGCTGATTTCTTAGCAAATAGGAGTCACTTGTTGATTTTGGCACACATCGCTTCAATGTATGCGGCCCTGATCTTGATTGATGGTTGGTGTACGATGTAATGGGCACTGCTCATGATCGCTAAATACTCTCTACTATGAATTAGTCCATATTATAATTTACCAATATCATATAAAAACTTGTTCTCGTTTATCACAAAAAAAAAAACTCGTTCTCTTCTCTAGTTCCCGGCCATGAGTCCAAACTCACCCGATACCCTCTTCCCTTTCGTAGATTAATCCTCCAAACTAGCTTTGTACCTGGCTTATTGGCCAGGAAGTTTCATTTTATCATTTACATTGATTCATTCATTGTTATATTTAAATTATTTTAAATATTCTAAGTTTTTTTATGGTATTTAAATTATTCATAAAATATATATTTTAGTTTTTTTTCAGTGAATATAAGCCAAACTCTCAATACTTGGCCAATATTTTTTAATCCTTATTTCAGCAAAACATGTTTCTTAAATAAAATACTCAACTCAATGGTATCAAGATCTTAATCGAGTAATATGACTCATAGTTCGATTATCGATTCATAAGTGAGTGTGTAGATATTAAAATTTTCCAATATTTAGCATAATTATTTATAATAATTCAGTGCTCAAATCACAACTCATTTTGTGGAGGTTTATCACTACTCCGACGGAAATCGAGGGCATAATTCCTCTGCTCAGATCTGGAGTGGTTGGATAAATACGACGAGCCAGAGCTGGGGTCGGAAAATGGCGACGGACGCGTCACCTGTACTCCTTCGTCGAGAGAGTCGGCACAAAGTAAGGTGAATGATTCTACCGTCAGAAGCGAGGGAGAAATAGTCTGTGGTGATAACAACAGCGAGGCTGGAGACTTTGAAAGGAAGGGAGAGGAAGGAAGAAAGTTACGGGACGAAGGGGCGAGGGGAAACAAATTATTGTTTTCTGGTTGGGGTTCCATTCGAGCCTTAGTTGGTTTGAGTGTGTCATGTTAGGTTTAGTTGATTGAGTTTCTAATTTTTAATTAATTTTTTGTTGACGTGGCATGCTGACAGTATTTAGTTAACAGATTTTTGGATGTAATGGACGAAATAACCTTTTGGTTACTCGTTCAAATGTGTTTGACTGAAAAGTGCAAAATTAAACTTTAGTGGCCGTTTGTACTAAATGACAAGTTGTGTGACCGTTTATGATAGTTACCCTATATTACTAGGGTTAATATATTTGTGTGGCATCAACTTTATACATAATAAACATCCTAACCAATCTTTTCGATCTATAACATTATGACCTGAACTATACATCAAAACAACGAAATTGGCCAAACCCGAATATTGACCGTTATCTTGGACGGTCAACACACCACGTCACTGCCAAGTCAGCACCTTTCACTTGAATTTTTTTTTATATCTTCCACCTATTACTATTTTTTTCAATTTGAATAAAAAAATTGATAAATGATTTTCTGGGCCCGAAATATATTAATCCATACTATTATATGAAAATTTCAGTCCATACAAATATATTAACCCATATTATATATTATATGATCATTTTTCCTTTTATAGTAAAAAGAATAAACATATGACATTTGCATTAGTGTACTTACTTGGCACCGCAAAGATTCAAAATACCACATAGCAAAACAACAATCTACACAATAAATAAAAGCCAAATGAGAAAACTTGAAGCCCCATTTTAAATTTCCTGTATCCAGAGTGAAAGTAGGAAGGACATTTTGGTGTAAAGGTGTAGGAATGGGGAGGGAGAGGCGGTCGCGGTGGTGTAAAGACGGCGACGGGCGCGGCAGGGGCGATGGGTGCAGCGCGGCCTTGCAGGGGGCGGCGGGGGTGGCGTCGGCGTGAGGAGGACAGAAAGGAAGGCGGCAGCGGCGACGGTGATGGAGGTCGGTGATGAAGCTCTTTGACGGCTAGGGTTTTTTTGTTAGAGATAGGTGAGAGGGAAAGAGGAGGGAGACGAAGGGAGTGGGGGGATTCTGATTTTTTTTGTTTTGTTTGTGCAAGAGGGGGAAGACGGGAAATTAATTTGTCACCATTATGAAAACAACTTTTTAAGCAAAAGGGACTGCTCAACAGAAAAAAGGCCACAGGCTGTCAAGAACCAGTTGATCCTAATAACTCGAGTTTTTGAGAGAGGTTCAATCGTGCATTTTATACCACTCTCTAACACGCCCCCTCAAACGAAAGCCAACCCATGGGCTTGAAGTTTGCACAGGCCCACCATACCATGTGCTTGAAAGACAACGGTTAATATTGGGGGTCGTGGAGATTCGAACACATGACCTTTCGGTTCTAGGCTCTAATACCATGTCAAGAACCAGTTGGTCCAATAACTCGAGTTTTTTATAGAGGTTCAATCGTGGATCTTATACCACTCTCTAACACAAAGAAGCTGTTTTCTTGTATTGATTTCTTTTCAATAAAATAAAATAAATAACAAACAATCCATCTTTCAGCCACAATCTCATAAATGTTGATGATCATAATTTTAGCACACACATGCAGATTTCTCTTTTGTGCCTTGGAATCAGTAGTTATTTTCCTTGTCACATGTTGCTTGGTCTCTTGTGAAGCATGCAACTTCGTTTTCCTTCCTCTATCATCACCTACAGTTTGTTACACATCTTGTGTTTCCAGTTTCCTTTTGCTCTTATTTATAAATAACCTTAGATTTTTGGCTTGCGCTTTGAGACAGTTATAAACTAAAATTATTTTTGCAATAAAATTCCATCCACTCATTAAACAATTGAATTGTAATACAAATATTCACAAAAAAATTCAAGTAAGACATTTTTATAAGTTTTACGTAGTGTCTTAGTTATTACGAAAGACTTATGTAATACGTTCGTTTGATAAATACATAAGAAATAACTATCAGTGCAACCTTCGTATAAATTTCGCATAATTTATGTAATGCAAATTGACAAGAAAATATAGTAGGTAATAATAGACGAATTTTATTTAATAATAAGTGAATTAAGTTACAAAATGTATCATATTTGATTAAACAATTATGTAAAACATAATCAAATTTACAAAGTCTTTATGTAACACAAATTGATGAGATCGTCAACAATTTAGTTAATAATTTAGAAATTTTCATTCAAACTTTTATCATAAAAGACGAAGAAATGCCTTGCTTAGGAATTCTGTGGCGAGCTAGGTATCGACAAGTACAACACGACGAAGTAAGGCAATAGCTAGGTATCGCCTAAGAGTACTTAGTTGGAGTGAGACAATCAATATCAAAGAGGGAAATTAACACCATCTACATACTCAATCTTTCAATGGCTAAAAAACTTGGTGAGTTATTGAGTTATGGCTCAATGAACTTGTGAGCTATTTTTCTTGTTGTTAAGTGTTAATTAAGTATTTAAGTTATAATCATTGAACTAAAGTGTAAGTTTTGTGAACTATTATTTTATTCATCATGTAGTACAAACTATTAATTCTGATTTGCCTAGGTGAGCTAGATACTAAACAAGCCCCAACACCCTACGTCTAGAGCCTTTTTTAATCTTGCCCAGACTTCATAATTTTGGGGAAATTTCTTGGTGACACCGACGGAGTTGTAATCCTGAAACCCAAATGGTCCTCTCATGGATTTACTGACTAATCATAGAAGCTAAAATGGCTAAATTACACGTTTGGTCACTCAAATTATACAAATCTTTCACGTTTGCCACCCGAATTATTTTTCTTTCTTATTCGCCACTAACTTTACGAATCGTTTCACGGTTGGTCACCGGCCGTTACACTCCGTTAAGTTTGTCCTACGTGGCAGTCAACTATAAAGTTTGACCGTTAACTAGATGACGTGGAAATTAAAAAAAATAAAAAAAATAATTTTTTCTTTCTACCTCATCATTGCACTTATTTTGTCTATATAATTTATCATATTAATAATTTAATAAAATTTAATAGATTATAAAAATGGACACCCAGAGGCGAAGCTCATGGACGTCGGCGCTCCAGGTATCGGGGACGAGATTGAAGTCGGAAAACCGAGGCTTCCCCTTCAGCGTGACGCTCCTAATCCTCGGGAACCGGCGGGCGACGATCTCTGGCGAGACGGAGTAGCAGTTCCTGATGAATACGTGGCGGCGGGACCAGCTATCGGCGGCGAGGTTTGGAGATGGCTCCTTCCAGTCCAGCTCTAATCCAATTGAAGAAGAAGAAGCAAACTTAGGCCTCCCCCAAATCTCGTCGTCAATCCTCTCGTTCCCATACCTATCACGAATTAGACTCTTGTATCGTCCAGAACCAACAAACCTACACAACACCAATTACGGGAAATCATCGAATCGAAGTATCAAACCCCAATATTGAATCGAGATGGGACAACGGTTTAACTAATTAAGCTGTGTGTTTTGAGGAAACTGACTCGGAGAGTTCATCGACAGCTGCGTGAACTTCGTCCGCCGACGGCGGCGGGGCGAGTGCCAAGTACTCGTCGGCCAACCCATAGATAACCTCCTTATCGTCGCAAGAGCTCCCGTCGGCGGAAACCCACTCCCAATCCCTGCCGTACTCGTCGAACGGGGAGCCGTAGGGAGCAGCCAAAGGCGAGGTAGTCCAGCCAATCGGAAGCGCTCCGCCGGGACCGGCCGATAGAGTGAGACCCGAACCGGACCCGGATCCGGAAGCTGTCGGCTTTCGGGCCTGCCTGGAGGACGGGCTCGCCGCCGCCGCCGCTGGAGCAGGGGAATTGGGGGCGGACGTCGGTGAAATGGGGTCACCGCCACTCCAGCCCGAGTAACCGCTCTCCCAAGACCTCTCATCATGTTCCCCCCGCCGCCGCCAATTCCGCACATCCCTCTGCCTCCGCCCAAAAACATGCTTATCGTTTCCCCCCTCAGCGCCGGTAACTGACCTCTCCCCCTCTTATCTATTGGTAACGATAGCTGGTCCCGCCGCCACGTATTCATCAGGAACTGCTACTCCGTCTCGCCGGAGATCGTTGCCCGCCGGTTGCCGAGGATCAGGAGCGTCACGCTGAAGGGGAAGCCTCGATTTTCCGACTTCAATCTCGTCCCCGATACCTGGGGCGCCGACGTCCATGAGCTTCGCCTCTGGGTGTCCATTTTTATAATCTATTAAATTTTATTAAATTATTAATATGATAAATTATATAGACAAAATAAGTGCAATGATGAGGTAGAAAGAAAAAAAAAAAAATTTATTTTTTTTAATTTCCACGTCATCTAGTTAACGGTCAAACTTTATAGTTGACTGCCACGTAGGACAAACTTAACGGAGTGTAACGGCCGGTGACCAACCGTGAAACGATTCGTAAAGTTAGTGGCGAATAAGAAAGAAAAGTAATTCGGGTGGCAAACGTGAAAGATTTGTATAATTTGAGTGACCAAACGTGTAATTTAGCCCCAAAATAGTCGTAGATGCACTAGTCAAAATCCTTCATCTTCTAAAACAGAACATACACGATGTTAGCCTGCTACTGTGCCACGAGGCAAGCTACCGTGATAATTCAAGAAATTTTGGATTTGCGTATCATTTCTATTTTTTATTAATTAGTTCGCATTATGAAGTTATTTTAGGGATTTCACATTATTTATTATTACTATTTGTTGTAGTAAGCATTGCATTGTTTTTTAGTAACTTTTAAGATTTAATTACTATTTTATTGTGGGATAAGCTTCATGTTTTGTGTAGGAAAAGAAGAGAGAGGCCAATCACATTATTTATTCATTACTAGGTTAATGTTATGAGAAGATTGAAACCCAAATAGTTGTTTACATTCTTACTTTTATCACTTTTATCGTAGTTTCTTTTTATTATTCTAGCTCATATATGAGCTTGAGAAGTCTTTTCCACCAAATTCTTGTGTCGTAACAACCGCACTATCAACAAACGCAAGTGCAAGTCTAACCATACCCTGAGATGGCGAAAACTTTGGCCATCATAACTAAACACACTGTGCATTATCAATTGAGCCATGATCGACATGTTGCACCAAATGGAGCAAATTTTCAAATTTCTTGAAACTCTGAAGGAGCGCAAAGTTCCACTTGCATCATATAATGTGAAGGGGGATATTAATCAATGGTAACAATGGTTGGATCACACTTATGACACATCAGGAATGGCGATTACTTGGCATTTGGACCATTGGAGGCAAACTCTAATCATGAGACATTGGCTAAGATGAAGCAAACTGGATCTTTGAGCGATTAACTCTCAGGCTTTTGAGAAGTTGGGCAATCACATAGAGAATTAGTGCTTCTGCCAGACAGCAAAGACACCAATAGTCAGCTGGAGGTCTCAACTTGGATGACCACAAGGTGGTCAGAGTTAACTGTAGTTCCATTTCAGTTTTAAGATACACACAAGACAAATCATAATTCCAAACTAGAAAATGATTCCCTAATTTGTAATTCCTTGGTGAACAATACAACTTCCAGACCTGGATTTCAAAAAAAAGTGGATTTGTTCCTAAACCCTAAAACTTGAGATGAACAAAAAATGGACCAAAAGGAAAGATGACAATAGGGTGGTGGGGAGGAAAAGAAAACACAGATCCAAAAAGAATCAAAGATTATCATCACTCTACAGCTCATATGTTACAAAGTAAGGGTGAGAGGCGTGGGAGTGTAGTCTCGTTGGTCCATAAGCCACATACATCGCAACCCGGTCGATTTCGTCGGCTCCAACTCAAGAAGAGAATTTACCATCCAACATTCTGCTGCTGGTAAGGGGGATTGATTGTGCAAGCTACATCGACAAGAAGGGGGAAGGGAGCACTTTTCTTTATACAATTGCAGTTTGGGGGGCATAATAGAGCAGTTGGCCTTAGTGAAACTCAACCTCCTTTGCCTTCTTTAAGCACCTGCCCCCCAGAGAGTATAACAAGCCCATCAGGTAGGTAAATTTTTGGCTTTGCTAGCAAATGCGCAATCTTAATTATAACATCATCATCGTCAATCATCAATCATGAATGGTGATTGCCGTGGACCATCAAAGTTATGCGCTTAGCACTGTCTGCCAGAAAGCTATCTCCTTTATACCCAATCTGGAAGGAGCAAATCATACGTGCTTCAACAACTAATGCAAACTCAACACAAGCAAGCAAACAAGCAAACATAACTAACTGTCTCAAACTTATGAATTTGACTAACGTTTCACCATTCTGCCTCCCAGAATTTAACCATTTACCACGTAAATGTAATTGCGTACCAGAAAGATAGAGGCAAGAGTATTTACCTCGTGAGAGCTATCTGGTAGGAACCACCGCAACAGCACCCCTAGATGTACCACTGCTGGAATTAGCTTGAAAAGAAATGGCGTTGTCACCTGCACCAATCAATATCAACCAAGTTCAGCCTCCAGCCACCGCTAGAATCTAGAAGCACTAAAGATCGTCATTTGGAATTTCATACTATAGAAATGTGATGTGGTTTCAAATGTCCTTGGTGCAAACCATCAGAGGACCAGCGTAAGTAACAGGCAAGCAATGAATGGAAATCGATTCATTATGCAAAAACTCAGTGTTTCTTGTCCTGCTTAATTTGCATGCCAGCCTGTTCTTATTACATGGGCAGGCAGATAACTACATCCGAGTAAAGGCTCACATATATCATCATACCACAGGCTAGTGTTTTGCATGTGTACTAACCAGACTGAGGGCTGTCGTTCCAAGAAGCAGTAGATACAATTTACCCTGCACAGATCCATTGCTAAACATCAGATCATAGAAAAGGTTGGCCAACATGCCCTTTTACTTCCTTGCAACTTTTGCCAGTTAATGGTCGGAAGTCAACACAATTCAGTAAGGATGAGAGCCTAGATTGTGGTTACAAGTACCAAAACCACAAAAAAATTCATACGCATTTCCCAAGTTCTAGCCTACAAAGTAAAACTTCAATATAAATGTAGCAGCTAAAAGCAATTTTCCAGACAAAGGGAAAGCTGAAAGGTTGTTGGTGTCTTCACATTAAAAGGGTGCCATATAAGAAAAGAGAAAAGCAAAAACGAATTCCAAACGAAGAATATGCATTCTAGCATTATGCCAAAAGAGCACCAGCATTGAATACAAACCTCAATCAGATGGAGATTAGAAGCACGACTTAGAAGAACAAAGGAAAATTCCCCAATTTGTGCGAGGGACATCCCAACCTACAGATATGAATAAACCTGAGGACCTTCTGTCAATGGAACAGATGAGATAACCAATATGGAGATACAAAGTGCTTTAGAAGCAATCCGAGATCTTACAAGGAGTGCTGTTTTGTTGTTGTATCTGAATCCTTTGACTACAGATGCAGTAATGATAGTTTTCACAACAATGACTAACAGTACCGAAGCAAGTAATATATCGACGTGATTCCACAAGAATTGAACATGGATTAACATCCCAATGCTTGCCAAAAAGAGAGCTGCAAATAAGTTGCGAATTGGTTCCACCTGAAAATTATTACATACAAATTAGAGCAAATTGGTGAGATTTTCAGAAGCAAGGCCCAGATGTTTAAGTTCTCAACCAAGACAAACACATTGGAAGTAACATTGCCAGTTCATAACTTCCACACCGAAGGTCAATTTATCTTTTCATCTGATTAACAAACAGGAACTAACCAAGGTCATCAAATTAACATAGTCAGGTAATACCCAAAATGATACCATAAACTAAATCTCTACTACAGGAAAAAATAAGATTGATGACCAAATGAGTAGCTGGTTTCCTGGAATAAATTTTACGAAGTTGTAGGACCATAGAACCATTAGTCACAATATTGACAGAGTTAAGTAGTAACATATTGTCCGAGTAATCCTCTTAACACATAGTGAAATACAATATAGATACAAATTAGTCATATCAGTGCCAAAAGGCTTGAGATGTCACGCAGTCTAGTCTTAAAGACATCTGGGAGGAATGATGTATTAATAACAATGAGGGTTCTAACAATTTATGACTTCTAAGATGGAAATACAACAGTCTTACTTGCTCGAGTGTATGTTGAGCAAGATCAGTTGTGGATATCATCACACCAGCAGCAAAGGATCCCAGTTCAAGGCTCAGACCCAACTTGTCACTACACTGGAATAAGACAATATCACATAAGCACGTGTGTACATATTTGGAAGTAAAGGAGCTCTGGTGAGTATAAGAGTCGACAGAACATTCTACTATGATATATGAAATATATATAAAAAGAATTTAAAAGAAGAATCAAATTGATTCAGAAAAAAAAAAGATTAAAAAGAAAGGAGAATCATGATTCAGAGACTTAATTTAGGTAAGGCCAAGTCCCTGATATCGTTAACTAGTGTTCTAGTAGTACAATAATACACAAACAATTTAGTAGGAGTCAGCCGGATGGGGAAAGAAGAAACTCGGTGAAGAAGGGTTACCCAGGCGACAAGCAGGCAGAAAGCCACTGATGCCAACTGATAGAGTTCATTAGTCTGTATAGATAAACCCCAGTCAAAATTTGGATCACGATAGAAGATGACATTAAAAATTTGGACAAACGGTTACCTGCGATGATAAGCTGATCATAAGCTTTAAGAACCATGGCACACAGGTACGAGATAGAATCGTTAAAGCAGCCAAAAATGCAAGTAGCAGCACTAACCTGATCGAAATATGAAATGAGACGATTACTGAATCCGAAATGAAATTAGTGAACTCCAAGAGATTACATGTACAAACCCTAAATGCAACCAGACTAAACATGAAGAATGAGGCTTAAGTAAATACAGCATCAATTGTGCAAGTATGTATCCTGCAAAATATGAAAATGATACCAAATAAACTCAAGTGCTTAAGTTCACAAGTCTTTAACCACCTTAAAATCTTACAAACTACAAAAATTTACGTACATAATAGTTTCCCAAACAAAGAGTAAACATCTAGCTTATATCAATTTACTTATTTTTTTTACTTTTAATAACATCTACATTTGATTGAGCATAAGCATGTTTTACTTACATTAACATTTACAATTGATGTACTACAGTAGGGTTCAGATACTTACAATTTAGTCATGGATATCACTCCCTGAAGAACACCAGATGTACCACCAAGGACAGGAAGTAAAGCAAACAGAAGACCAACAGCACAATCCTGATAGACCACGAATCCAAATATGAAAGGAAATTCCATGGATAGCAATAAAGACCGAAAGCTAAAACCCAAACTATCATTGAAGTTTGGAGTTTAGAAATCGTAATCTAAACATCGGAAAACGTCCTATTTTTAGTCCCTGAAGTTGTAAGTCCACTACAGGGTATTTATGCTGTTTTAAGTCTACCTGCAGAATGAGGATACCGACAGTGACCTGACCATACAGGGTATTTATGCTATTTCTTTCCATCAGAAATTTCAGAACCTGCAGCAGAACAGATTCAACCATAGATAAGAAAACAGTGGAGACTGTTGAGCAGACAGATCATCTAAAAAAACAGCAAGAAAGCACCGCAGTCAGCATAAAGGGTTCTGTTTCATTACTTGCTTGGCAGCCAAGTGATAGCACTACAAATGAAGAGCAGAATAGGCTAAAGAAGAGGAGGCGGGACTAAAAGAGGCACAAAAACAACTATAATTACTAATGAGTCATTCGTACAGTAGCAGACTGTATGTGCTATTGTTTCGCTACTTGTACAAATCCTGAAAGAATGAATAAACCAACATAGTTATTCTTTTTATTGATATATGCTTTTTATTGTCCAGTCTCATTTAAGTAACCATTTTATAAAAATAGTTTAAAACATCAGCAGTGACTAACATTGACAAGACCACAACTTAGTAGTATTCAAATGTCTCAGTCACGACCTTCCTTGGTCAATCTGACGCCAATGCCATTGTGAAGAAAGGAAAAGTTGAAAGATAGACCTAACTGGCAAACAAAAATGAAAACCTGAAATATGGCTGTCAACCCAAAGGCTGTCGTTACTGTATGAGTAGGAGTCGAGCAAGAAAGATCTAAAATCAAAGGGAAGAAACCAAGGATTTGCATCCTCTTTGCTTGAGAGCAATTAAGAGAAAAGGCTTGACATATGCATGGAAGAACACATTGCCATCATAGAACAGAAGGAGATTCAAACAGAACAAACTTCATCTAGTGAACTGTGAAATCAAATAACATATTTGGATCCGAAGCACACAAATACAGAAATCAATCAACCTATGCCAGAGAGTGTTACCACTGCAGTTGAAGACATTGAGAGAAATGCACCAACAAATACTCCTTCTGAAGGCTTACCTCCACATAACTGCAAAACAAACATGCGGTTAGAGGCATCACCAAGTTGCGGCAGGGATGTAACAGGGAAATCTGCAAATACGGTATAAAGAACTCCATTTTCTTTATTTAAACTGAAGTTTGTTATGACTTTCTCATCTTGGGGATAATTTCTTAGACTCATGCACATGAGCATATACAATAGAATTTAATTAAGAATGTTGGCCTATGAGAACTTAAACCATGCATAATATACCGAGGCTATCAATCCACAAAGGCACATAAAGAGCGAAATCTGGAGAAGACCTCCAACAACAGCAACTGCTCGGACAACGCGGAGCTGCATTTGGAACGGAAATGCAAAAGGTTATGCTATAAAGTAGTTAAAAGCACATAAGCCGAAAGGAAAATGTGCAGACCTTTGCAATGGAGAACTCCAGGCCCAATGCAAACAGGAGGAAAATAACACCAAATTGTGCCACTGTCTCCACCTGTCAATTTTACAGTATCTTATAAGAAAATAGAGGTTGTGATTGATTAAGAACCCTTGCTAGACAAGACATCAACTGAACGGCATGGGTATTCTCAGTAGCAAACTTTACAATTGCCCAAGTTTCATCTGCAAACATTGCTACCAAAGTAAAGTATGACGAGAAGATTTCATGGAGTAGAGTTTAAGGAAGTTCAACCTAACAGTCAGTACCTACTGGCGTATATATACTGCATCAGTTTAAGAAAAAAAATTAAAATAATGAATGACTTGAGAAAACTAGACTAGAGGCCAACCTAATGACATAAGGAACAAAAAGACACGAGGCACATGACACCTATGATGCTATGGTCGCGGCTAGATTTCAACTGCAAATAATGTTCACACACTAGAATGGTAGAATAAACGGAATAGATAATAGGAAGCTCATAGTGACTGTCTGAAACTTCACAGCTGCCTGAGTCTGAGATATGAAATTGTACATGAAATACATCTACATGTCTAAAACTTCTGGATTCGAAAAACAGCATGCCAACTTACCTGTACCATTTCACTGACAAAGCTGAAGCCCCCTGGCCCAATTACAGATCCTGCTAGCAGGTATCCAGTAAATACCTGCACATAGTGTATTCAATGACATCAGTGGTTCTTTAAATAAGCTAGGAAAGGAAACATCTTAAATGATAAAGCCTACTGAAATGGATTGATTCATAAAAGTAAGAGAAAGGAGGGAATTAATGAGCGGCAAGGATGTGAGAGAAACTTGTCAGTCAAAAAGCATCTAGCAGTCAAGTATGCTAACCGGTTGTCCAGCACAAGCAAATGCTATTCCGCCACAAGCAGCAGATACAATGACAACCACTAGATCTGATATCAAACTGTAATGATACAAATGTGAAACAGAAACAGAACAGAAGATATTAGTATTACTGCTCGTTGAATTTCTAAAGTATGAAGGATCAAGATGAAGAAATGAATAGGATCAAGCTCACGTTAAGTCTAGTTGTAGCACGGGATATTTGGACTTTCGATTTGATATAATAAAGACATTGTCCTGAAATAAAATGGGCAATAAGCAAAAGAGAAAGAGTGTATCAGTTCCAGATGCCGGAGACTTGCCTTCATAGATACTCCTAGTATTAGGCTTCAACTAAATGGCTCCAATATGTACATTATGAGTATAAAAGACAGATATTGATCATACCTTTCGATCAATCAATCTTGGAGCATCTTCCCCCCGGTTATCATTGTCAAAATGGAAAACATCATGAAACTGAAAAGACCTGGCATATTTCACAGAAGAGTCGGCACTTGTCAAATCTATTAGTAAAATTATTGAGTAAATGTTCAACTGCTACAAAATATCCAGAAGAAAATAAAATATGCAGCAGGTTGAACTCATACTTCTCCTCCTTGGATTCATTCTTCTTGGTTGTGACCCTGGCAACAGTCTCCAAAACTGCCTAGCGCAATGAAACATTTCCAAATAGGCACCGGTTAACACGGAGACAATAGTACACAATGAGAAATGTAATGCAGTTATGACTACAACCAAGGTCGGCATTCACAACTACAAAATTGCTTCTACCACCCCCCATCAAAGTTGACATATTTGGATACTTGCCCACACACAGCAAACTCCTAGTGCAATTCAAAACAAAAAAAGTACTACATTTTTGTTAATTGTACGCCTACAAGACCATAAAATTGAAGCCCATTGTTGAACTTGACCTATAATGAGTCATCAGCATCTTAACATACTACTACGAGCGATGATTTAACATTTTCTTATTCCAATACTGATGATAGTTCTACTGTGGGTGACACTACAATAGCTTCAATCTTGTTCTAGTACATTCTGCCTAAAACTCAAGAACCAAGTGAGCTCACTGTTGTGATATACGGTGCCAATAAACATATACACAGCATAAGCAACAAATTATAGAAACCTCTACGAGTTACACCAAAGAAAAGCTAAAAATGCTACCTACCTGCTGTCCAGCAACACTGTTATTGAAGCTGCCGGGATCAGTGGCTACAAATGCGAAGATGAATAAGTTAGATACTCAAAGCTTCTGTGATTTCCAATTCGAGCAACTTTGTCTAACAAAAGAACACTTTTTTCCACAAGAATTTAGGTCGAATCAGAGTGAAGACGGAACCCAATCAACGGAAGCTCAAAACAACAGCGCATCCCGATTCCAGAATTGAAGCTTTTCAAGGAAATGCAATGGAGTAATTGAAGAAAGAGAAAACACGGATTAGCTGCTGAATTGGAAAGGATTTGACAATCGAAACCTCACGGCCATTGCTGAAAAAGCTTCAGGAATTAGAGAAAAGGAGAATGGAGAAAGCGAAAAAAATGCAGCTCGCATATGAAGGAAGCTCGGATCCAGTAAACAGACCTTCACTCTGGTCCGTCTCATTGAACTCCTTCTCCAGCGCGCGATCGATCATGAAGGCGAAGGTGTCCTCCCTGGATCTGAGTCGCGTAGAGTTGGAATCCATGGTTGCATTTACCTCCACCGTGGAGTTGGACTCCCCATTGGCTGATTCAGTGGCAGGAAAGCAGAGAAGAAGAGAACAGAGGAGAGCCGGAGCCAAGAGCAATCTCATTGCCGTCTCCGTTCACCGACAGAGACAGAGTCTAGGAGATAAAATGGAGAGGCAGGAGGGAAGGAAGTGGGAGTCGAGCCAACGGGCGGTGGTTCTGGCCTCTGGGACTGAAACAAACGCCGACCGTTCCCCGAGTTACAGTGCTGGCGCTCAGGTGGCAGAGAAAGAGAAGCAGCGAAAAGAGCGTATTTTCGTTTGCTAGCTCCACCCTCCGTTTGGGAATTCGAGGGAAGTGAGGGGAAGAGCCAAAGGGACAATTTTGGATCCTTGTATTTTTTTGGTAAATTCCACTTTTGGACTTTCACACTTTGTTCATTTACTTAAAAGTGTCATATTTAGTCATTAGAACTATTTTAATTTTCATGTTGGTCACTTGAATTAGTAAAATAGTTTATATTTGGTCACTTTCCGTTAGTATCCATCAGTCTTCGTTAGAACCGCCTGTCATTTGCTGACATGGCTAGTATAAGTGCTGATGTGCCTTATTTTAACATGCCAAATCACCAAACCAGACCTTCCACGTCATCAAACCCTCCATGTCATCAAATTCAACCTAATCCATAACCCGACCAAACCCAACCCATAAATCAAAACCAACCACATCCACCAGAATCTCCTCTTTCTACATCGTCTCCTTCTCCTTTTCCATGGTGAGACCTAGCTCTTTTGTCACTCTCTGGCTTCCCGGAGTTGTGTGGTTAGGGCCGGAATAACTAGGCACTACCGCACTAGCAACATCAACCGCCATGAAACTCATTTCCATTTCCCTCTCTTCAATTTCTGAAAACCCAAAACCAAAATCATCTAGCAACCTCAACATAATGTCATATGGAGACACGATTGTCTCTACTCTCTCGTGAAATGTGTTTGTGATTGACCTCAGTTTTTCTAACGATCTGGTCTATTTTCACAACCCTAGCGTCAGCACATAACATACTCGATTAACGAAGTTGGATGAAGACTAACTGAGAGTGACCAAATGCGGATCATTTTACTAATTCGAGTGATCAACATTAGAATTAAATATTTCTAATGACTAAACATGACACTTTTTTGTAAACCCAGTGACCAATCGTGCAATTTATCCCTCACATTTTTTAAGACTAAATTATATATTGGGTCATTCATATCTCATTTCATTATTGGTCACCAATCGTTCAATTTCATCAACTCCTCATATATGGTAGTCAATGATAATTTTAACGGTTAAGTGCCGAAATGTCAATAAAAATAATTAAATTAATTATTTTTTGTATCCACCACCAAATGATCGTCCTATCGATTTCACCTTCTTTTTCTTCATGGATGACAATATAAACCAACAACATTGTTGTTGTTGTTTTTATCAAGTGGAAGTCGTCGTCGTAGAGATGATTACAAGAGGGGGAGGGGAAGAACTCATAGTAACGTTTCTTATCACGATGCTCCTTAAGAAGCTAACATAACGCATGTCTTCATTAATGATTTGTAGCAGTTCGGGTGGGAGTGCGCAAGTTTATGTGATTCAAAAGGATAGATGAGACTGTACTTCGAGAGTCAACCCGTTGCTCTAATCCCCTCATGATACGTATGAGAAATGCGAACCAAACAATCTTGTGCTATCTTGCGTCAAACAGACACCAAAATGGTAGCACGTGGGTGAATTGGATCAGTACGATGTTTAATGAGTCCCTTTGCAGTCAACGAATATGTCTCCAAGTTAATGGCATGTATACAACTATTCCATGCCATGTGAGCCCTTCATGTTTTGCCCAATGTTCTGCTACAACTATTGAGCTACTTCCAACCTTGTAAAGGAAATCCTTCGACCATCTCTCATTATTGTCTCGAAGTAAAGCGCACCATAACAGCTCCATCTATGTTCAATTTATGTCAACTAGTGGGTGGCAGGTTCCATCTAACTTGTGTTTTAGTTCTCCTTGACATTGTTGAGATTTCGTTAAGACTGAGACTTGGGGAATTCCATGCTTCAGCCAATAAACTTGTTATAGCTGAAATAACATTGGTGAGAGAGGGAAAAGACAACACCTTATTCGGTCCATGAAACGTGAGCTCATTCCTTTGCTTCCAAAGCATCCAAACTACAACTACAAAAAGGTAGCCCATGGTGGGCTGATGTCTCTACTAGTAAGGTTGTCCTGAAACCAGGTGGTGTCTAATTATGCAAAGAAAGCAGTTTTTTTGTTTTGAGGTAAGGTCTTATCCTAGAGATATTTGGTTGTTGTACAATCTCAGAGTATGTGAAGTCGATTTTTCATGGTGTTGTTGGAGCGAAGACAACTAGGCGTAAGAACAAGAAGTTTTGAGTGCAAACGTGCTCGAGTATTGATTTTGTATTAATAGAGGAACCAGACAAAGGTCTACACCCTCTCCGGCATTGGCAGCTTCCAAATTATCTTCCATGGTGGTTGTGTTGTTGTATACATAGGAACAGCATTCAGGTATGCTATCTTGTAAGTAGTCTTTGTTGAGAAATGACCATTTAAGATTTCTCTCCAGAAAAAGTGTGGCATTTGTCGAGGAGAATCGATCCAATGTCAAGGTTTTTATGTTGCCTGCCACCTCCTAAGGAAGGTAAGAGTCTAATCTTGCCTTGTTCCATCTTCCATCATCGTCGATTTAGTCAGCAACATGAGTGTTAAGCAAGTCCTTTCTGATTTTAGAATTTGTAACTTGAACTAGAGGAATCTACAAAATCCAAACATCAGTCCAAAACTTAGTGTTCAATCCATTTCGAGGACATCCTTGACGAAGGACTAAAGTAGCTTTAGTAATGCTACATTAAGTGAAAGAACTCCCGTTTAGAGCTTGAAGGATGTCCGGGTTGCGGATTTGTTAGTTGTCTTTACTCTTCAACACTCTGACCCAAAGTGTATACTTCTCTGTGAGTAGTCTCCATCTCATTTTGGCCAACATGGCAAGGTTGGCATGTCGGCTTGTCCTTATTCCAGTTCCATCTTGACTTTTTGGCTCTTGAAGCTTTTCCCATGATATCAAATGGGACCTCTTCTTTTCATTTATATCTACCCATATAAAATCTCTACTGCAACGATAAAAAAAAACATTGCAAGTGGAGGAAGGTTTTCAGTCTGCATGGGATAACTTGAAACAGAGGAGGAGACAGATTTCACCACCGTTAGTCTTGCAGCGAGAGAAAGTCTTTGAGTTTTCCAATGTGCCAATTTTTTCTACAATGCTACAGACTATCTATATGTATCGATCATTTGTTACCTTGCGATTGATCACTTGAATCCCTAAGTAGCGCCTGATGTCGGAGTTCAGAGGAATTCCAACTTTGTGACTAATAGCTGCTGCTTTGTTCCTTCTTACATTCATAGATACAAACATGAATAATTTAGAGAGATTAATGTGTTGCTACTGCTTATATTTGATTGAGCTCCGCTTAAGCACAAATGACCATATCGTCCGCAAAAAAAGGGTGAGAAAGTCTTGGTCCTCCAAAGTGAGTTCTAGAGGTTTCCACTTTTTTCATCTATAGCTTCATTTATTTTATGCGACAAATGTTCCATGCATAACAAAAAAAAGGTACGAGGAAAGAGGGTCTACATGGCGTACTCCCCTAGTGGGAAGAATTGGTGGTTTGAGTTGTTTATTCAAGTTCAACCTCATACTCTTACGTTGACCACAAAATAAAATTCGTTCAATCCAGGTACTTGGAAGCCGCGCCTCCTTGAGAGTGTCATGGAAGAATTCCTAGCGCAGTTTGTCTATGCTTTATCAAGGTCAATCTTGATTACTAAACCTCCTCGTGCCCGTATTTGTGTGTAATAAATGAAGCACTTCCTGCATTACAATAATTGTGTCTACTATTTGCCTGCAAGATATGAAGCTCCTTTGGGTCATCGCAATCGGCTTCTGCATAACTGGTTTAAGATCTTTTGTGATAGCCTTGGTAATGGCTTTCATACACACGTACGTTGTTGAAGCAAATAGGGCGCAGTTGGCTGACTAGGTATGGGTCTTCGACCTTTTTAATAAGCACCGCTATAGGCTCTGTTACAGTCTCTCGAAAATCATTTGTTTTAAAAACTTAATTGCCTTGTCAGTTAAAGCCTTGCCAACAACTCCCAAGCTATGTTGATAAAATATCGCTTGGAATCCATCATGGCGTGTAGCTTGTAAAGGCTTCATTTCATGGAGAGCTCGGTAAATGTTTCCTATTGTGAAAGGTCGGAGGAGGTTCAAGAGCTCGCTAAAATTCAGTAATGGGAACTGGCCTTTGGGCATCTTATTTGTATATTCATTAGAATCCTGCATATACAATTCAAGAAAAAATTTAAGACCAAATTAGCTAACTCCTGAGGATCCAACACCGAATCTCTGTTTGTGTTCTTCAAGCTAGTAATTTAATTTCGGCGGCATCTGATTGAGGCTTATTGGAGGAAGTACTTTTTATTTCTCTCTCTAAACTTTACGCATTTCTTCTCTTTCAAGGACTTGGTCGAGTTCTTTGTCAAGCTTTTTCAACATTTTGTCGAATCCGGTAGAGAAAGAGATGGATAGATGTTGTTGAATTCTATTAATCCATGCAAGTAGCCGCTTCTTCATGATGTGAATATTAGCAAAAACCGGTAGAATTCCATCCTCGCAACTTTTCTGCAAATTTAGCAGAGCCGAGGAGGAGGAGTATCTTGTGCCCAAACTCATGCAATAAAATCAGGAAAATCATTGTGACAAAGACACATAAATTCAAATTTAAAAGGTTTGTGAGAGTTATTGGAGGCTCTCTGTTTGCACATGGATATCAGGATTGGATGTGATTTGAGTAAAGTCGAGACAGGTGAGTGACTGTCGACGCTTTGAAAAGGGAATTCCATTTTGCAATGCAAAATCTCTTATCAGGTCTATTGGCTTTTACAAAATATATGTAATCACCTCTGGTCCAAATGAACTTCAGACCTGAGAAAGCCAAATCAATTAGTTCGGCTTGGTTAATCCAAGCATTGAAGCGAGTATAATCTCTAGTAATTGAATAATTGCCAACACCCACCTTCTCTGTGGAACACCAGATGGCATGAAAATCTCATGTGACTAGCCACGGGAAGGAAAGGTCCTTGCTGGTGGCTAAGGGTGGGCAACCGGTTCGGTAAACCCGAACCAAACCGAACTGAAACCGAATTAATGCTATTCGGTCCGGAATTCGGAATGAAAATATGGATAGTTCGGAAACCAGGGTTCTCTCAACCGAACCGAATTTCCAAATTTCTGACCGAAAAATTGAAATACTATAATTGCAAGCTCCAACTGGTGGATTTTTATGTTTGTGGTTGTTTTTAGACGTAAATATTTGAAATATTTTATGACTTATGTGTTGAAAAGTTTGATTTTATCATTGATGATGCATATAATTACATATTTATTGTTTATATTAGGGGTAAAATATAATTTAAAAGTGGGAAGATAAAAGTAGCTTCACAAATTCGGTTTTATGTGAAAAACTGAACCAACCGAATTATAATTCGGTTCGAATTCGGTTTGAGGTTTGGGAGAATTCGGGGACCCGGTATTCATAATTTCGGTTCGGTCGAAACCGAACCGACCGAATGCCCACCCCCTACTGGTGGCAATTAGATTTCCTAGAGCAGAGGTTGGAGATGTTTCCTTGGGAAAGTATAGACTCTAGTGACCAAAAATTGGTGATGATTTTTTGGGTGAATTTTGACTGTTATGTGATGCCAGCTTGCGGAGATGAAATCAACACTGAAACTACCTTGTTTCCAACAAAGCCAAATTCCACCTTTGTGGCTTCTAGCCTCAACTCTGAACATCTCCGAAAAACCTACTTTGCCACAAATTTCATTCATCCTGCATCCGATAATTTGGGGCTCTAGGATGATAAAAAAAAAAAAATTAGGATTATGTAGCTACAAAGTGAGAACAAGCGATCAAAGAAACTTCCTACTACATGCCTTCATCCTACCGCTTAAAGACACTCCATAGCTTTATTCATTGAGTGCTTAAGTAAGTAACCAAGTCTCTCTTGATGTATCGGCTCCTGTGACAACCTCCTTTTGTAGAATCAGCAGACTCATGAATTTTACCTAGTGGTATCCTCTTTCAAAAACTGAAATAATAATTCAGATTTATTTAAATATAATTTCTTAAATAGAAAATATCCTACTAGTACAAGTTACAACAGAATATCATGACGTGTTTTCATATATTGATTTTTTTTTTTTGTAAAATGCACTCAGTCTGCTTAATTAACAAATATCTTTGAATATATCCTACTACGCTATCATTCACGAATGGATCATCTATTTCATTTCGAAGCTTATGTTTGATATAGCCCAAAGATGATGAAAAAAAAACTTTCAACAATTACAGTTGCAACCAGTAAAATTAATACAAGTTTGAGAAACAATTAGATCGATGAGGGCGAGCAGAGGTTGACCACTGATGATGGACTAGAGGGAGGGGGATCATATGAACGATTGAAGTAGGGTAGAGAAGATGAGTCGACTCTAAAACTGTTTTGTTGTTCCTTTACTTTGCTTTGCCAGTATCGGAATCGAGGAATTGAGGATTTAATTTCTTGGGTTGGATGAAAATTTTGGAAAATTAGGATTTAACTGGAATTTGTTTTAGTGTATAACTACATTTACGGATGGCTATGGGGTGATTTTGGAGCGGGTTTGCCTAAACTAACCTCATCCCCATTTTCAAATACGCAACCCATACCCGCCCAATACCCATGTGGTGGAAGGTTTTACAAAGCCATCTCCCTACCCACGGATTTCGGATACCCATGGGTAATACCCGCCCCATAAGCTACTCACCATTAATAAAAGAATATGGTGACAAATATGGATACTACCCTCCCAATATTATGGAACTATTACATAAGAGGATGAAATCAGGGTTCGGTTGCTATCAATTACATTTTAACACTTTATTTTTTCTTCTTTTAATTACCCTTCATTCATTGACAAGTTACTATAGACTCCTTATATTTTATGCATTTAACATAATATCCTTGATGGGGCGGGTTTGGGTATAGGTATGGGGCGGGGGAGTCCAACACTATACCTGCCCCATACACATCAACCTTTTTGCGAGTTTTACCCATTCCCGCCTCATACCCAATCAAAGTAGGGATTCCCCACGTTGACTGGATCGGAGGTGATCGGGTACCCGCAATCATGGGTTTGGTTGCCATCCCTAACTACATTTATGTTTCAAACATGACAAAAAAATTATTTGTAGTGAATTGGATAACATGTCCTTTGATAACTGCCATATCACTGGTTTGAATCACAAAAATAACCACCTTTTTTCTTTTCCCCAAACTCAAACTCTCAGGTAGGCTCGTTATTTTGGAGGAAGTTTCTACGATTGAGACTGTGATTCTACTAACGACTAGAAGTTAATGATCAGTTTTGGGTGACTTGGGAGAGCAGTATTGTGCAAAAGGTTTTAGAGAAGAAGGTCTGGGATATATTCATTGAAACCTCGTAGGGAAAATTTGTTGTGGTATAAGGTTGTGTGAGTTAAGTTTTTTTTTATTCCCAGATATTGATTCCTCACTAGGCTAGTTATTTTGAATAACATCAAATTAAATAAGAAATAAGCTATATGAATTGGATATGCAGATTTTGCAAATGTGTTCTCTATGGTCAATAGTATGAAGCAAGAGACTATTTGTTTTGTGCTTGCCCATTTTTAGATGCCATTATTTCTGCTATCTTCTAAGATATAGTCTAGTATGGCAAGGAGAGTGGAAGGGTATGCTTGCTCTGACTTGCAATCTTCTTCATAAGCTGCGGATAAAAGACTTTTTTTTTTTATTTCCGAGTGATATTAAGAAACGATAAGAGTTATACAAACAAAACTTATTAAAAACTCTCTATAAGCGACACCCTAGTGAAACCACATAAAAAAGTCAAAAGATTATGGAATGTTTTGGTGGTGTTTTAGGTGCCACTATATGGGCAGCACTGTTGACGGATAAAAGACTTTGTGGGGTGTTTTACCGACTTGGTTTGGAATGAGCATTGTGGAAAGGGTCTTTAGTAACCCAAGCAGAAGCTCGGAGAAATTTTTTGCCCAGCTAAAAGAAAATGTCAGGTTGTTCAGTATGGGGCAGCTGGTGTTTTTTCAGATGATCAGGAGTTCATATTTTAGCTTATTGTTAGCACACAAGTCTTTTCATTATATAGCTTTCATAACTTGTTATTTGTGTAGTTAGGAATGCTTAGTATTTGGTAGTTATTGAAGTACAAAACATGTAGGTCGTTTGGATGGAGTATTTGTATGAGTTATTTGTGATACTTTATTTCAATTACCACTGAAATAACACTGAAATACCACATGAACAATAAATAAGTTATTTGACTCTACAAATACCACATTGACAATTAACCCATCCAAACGACCCCGTAGGCCGCTTGCCAGACTAGTTTTTCGCAGCTTGGTCAATTGATCAAGTGGGTTTAATAAATTAACTCAATTACCAAAAATATTCATTTTTAATTCCTGATTTTCAGTTCTACATTATTGTAATCCAATTGAAACTACATAATGCATACCAAAAACTAAAGAATGTGTACTAGAAACACTAGAATTTACACTAGAAACATAACAATGCATTCCAAAAATACAAGAAAGCATACCAAAAACACTAGAATGCATAACATAAATATCGGAAAATATAGAAGAAACACTAGAATGCATACTATTAGTAATCTCCTGAGGCATACGTGAAATGCAGAAATACAATAATACATAAAAAAAATTAAATAATAAGAAAAACTAAGAAATTCGTACCATTATTGAATGAGGTGAATCTTTTGTTAAATAAATATATGAAAAATGGATATCATATCATATATACTAATTAATTTAAGCTTTCTCTGCAAAAGTATTTGACATCCGAGTTAAATGAACGAGTTATGATTCGTTTAAAATGGAATTATTTATGTAGAAAGTTGGCAAAATTTTATTATAATAGCTTGTTTTTCTTTAGGTTTTTTTTTATAAAGGTGATATAGGTTTTACTTTTTTGTTGTTTAGGTACTACTTAAGGGATTTAAACCTGTGATCTGAGGAGGGCCAGTCGAAAATTCGGCGGGTTTTTTGGAGGAATATGTGTAGAAGTAAGCATGATGGGGGAATGAGGTTTCGTCGATTTGAACATTTTAATCAGGCTCTCCTAGCTAAAATTGGGTGGCGAATTTTAAATGAACTTGATTCCCTCCTTGCTCATGTTTATAAAGGGAAGTATTTCCCTCATGGTTCTTTTCTCTCGGCAACAGCTCGGTGTAGACCTTCGTGGGGTTGGCAGAGTATCCTCCATGGTCGGGAGCTTCTGGCAACGGGGTTACGTTGGCAAATTGGCAATGGTCGGCAAGCCGCCCTCCTAACGTCCAATTGGATCCCTAGCCTGCACCCGCTCCCCCTAGGTATAATCCATGTGTGCTTCTAGAATGGGTGGAGCTGAAGGTGGCAGAGGTAATTCAACCTGGTGAAGGACGATGGTGCGATGATAAGCTCCGGCAATGGTTTGATCCTATGACATGTAAGGCCATAAGGGCGATCCCGTTGCCTCGCCAAGATGTAGAGGATCGTTTGGTATGGTATTCTATAACTGATGGTGTGGTCACTGTTAAGTCGGGTACCATTTTGCGGTCACTCTGGATCAACAACGGGGCAGGTGAAAATCCACGGTTAGTTGGATGGATCGAGCTAGTTGGATCCGATTGTGGGAGGCAGACATACCTCAGAAGTTAAAGGTGTTTGTTTGGCATATTTTTTGGAGGATATTGCCTACTAAGAAGGCGTTAATCGAAAAACAAGTTGTTGTTCTACCCAGGTGTCCCGTTTGCTGGGGCGGGGCTGAAACAATGGAACATATGTTCCTTGACTGCATAGTTTTTCGTGCCATTTGGGATCACTCTGGGCTGGCTCACCTAGGGGAAGGGTTGTCTCGGCATACCTTCCCGCTCTTTCTGAAGAAGATCTTGGCTCTGGTTGACCGGAAACCTCAGTTTATAATCGCTGTCCTTTGGAGAATTTGGCGATCTCGTAACTGGGTTGTCTTTGAAGGCAAACAGTTTGTGATTGCATCCTTGATGTGACAGTTCAATCAACAAGTGCAAGAGTGGGTTAGACTCCTTAGGGACCAGCCCCCCCCCCCCCCCCCCCCCCCGACCTCCTACTACTCTTAGTCCGGTGGATTCTATGGATCCAGCCCTGGCGATTTGTATGTGGGATGAGGCGATTAGGGCTGGTTCTCATTCGGCAGGGGATGGTCTTCTTGACTCCAGCCCGTGAAATACTCCTTGTTCAAGGGGGTGCAGTTCTCGGGGATTGATGACCCACTGGTAATGGAGCTGCTGACTCTTCGGGAGGCTATCTTGTGGTGCTTAGGGCAAGGTTTTTCTGAGGTGCGATTTGAAGGCGATGCCCAGGTGATTATTGAGAAGCTCCGTAGGGCTGAGACCAGAGATAGCCGGGTTGGGCCCATTCTAGTAGAGGTAAGCAATTTGTTTGTGGCACATACAGGGTTTAGTGTTCGATTTGTAGGTCGGAGGAACAATAGGGTAGCTCATCTGGTAGCTCGCAAGACCCTTTCTTTGTACCCGACTACGAGTCGTTTCTTTGATTTCCAGGCCTGGCTGTATTCCAGGATGTAATTGCCTATATTTCAATCAATATATGATTATCTTTTGTCCAAAAAAAAGGCTAGTAGTATTACCACTAGAGCAATCCCTTTATTCGTTTTTCTTTAGGGTTATTATAGTGCCTTGTTTTAATTTTACTTAGTCTTGGCTTGGCTTATAGTTGTTAGTAATATTTTGAGCTTTTACTTTCAGGATTTCTACCGTGAATAATGTTTCGCTGAATCAGGACATCACAAGTCTATGTTTGAGCCATTGTTTTACTTTTAATAAAGTCACCAATAAAATAATATTTTATCGATATGAAATACTATAATGAGTAATCACGATTGTATAATAAAATACTCTATTACTAATGTGTCCGGTTTGATCTTCAATACAATTTTTATAATCTAGTAAACTGGACAAGTTCTAGAGTCTCCACCACATAAGAATTAGGAAGACTAGTCTTTAGACCAAACATGTGGATCCACTGCCCAAACAAAGTGGAAGAAGAGGTTTGTTGTTTATTTTGAACATTAATATTAAAATTAGAAACAATACTGCCCATGCATCTCGGTGTTTCTGGTGCATACATAATATTATTATCATTTGCAAATAATTAACAATGCGTTTAGAAAGCTTTACATTGAACACTAAAAAAATACAGTTACAAAATTCATTCATCTATCCAGCGGCGGATCTAGGGGCCGCCCTGGGCCACGACCCAACCCTCTCCGGATGCAAAACTCGTATAGTACTTGTAAATTTTTGATTTTGGGTATATATTTCAATGTTTATAGGGTTATGGTCTAACCCTCTCCACCGCTTGTTAAATGCGGCCCATAACTCTAACTTGTTCTGGATCCGCCGCTGCATATAACCCATACTAACCATATAAAAACAACAATATCGTATTGCATACTATTGTATACACTTGAAATAAATAATGAAAACACCCTAAAAACACATCTCTAAACGAATGAACAGTCATAGTAATAGTAACCTCTATCAAATGCTGTATAATTAAATGACAAACTGACATGTTCTTCCTTCAGGAATCCCTGCAGCAGCCATCCTTCTTCTCCATCCCTTTCAGCTGAAAACCAAGCTACAGAGCAACAGTACCATAACCTACAATACTTTTGCATTACATATGCAGGAAAAAAAGAAATCCAACTGGCAGGAAACCCTGAGATCCAAATCTAAATCAGTCCCATTTCCATCCCACAGTTTTCCCAAAGACAATACCTTCATTGATCCCACAATGGAATTCGAGATGCCCACAGATTTCAGACTTCTTGCTTAGAAAAAATAATAAAGTAAACCTCAATCATGAAGCAAGTTGACATATATATAAGAATTCCCATTCTAGTTGATGAAGATTAATAATATGAGGGGGGGAGAAAAGAACCAGATTCAGTTATAATGGGTGGGAATTACAAGGGGCGGTTGATTGACCTTGCTTACCTTTTTTGGGTACTGAATTCAGGCACAAATCCACACATTTTGACTGTTGATCAGAGATTTATTAAAACCAAAATGAGATTTTTCCTGACCAGATTATGTGGAACTATACACTGAACTTGGATTGCTCTACATAGTTGAGTGTGATTTCAGCGGACAAATCCAGAGAATTCAGTTTACTGTCTAGTATTAGCTGCCGACACTTTCTAATCTTAACTACGTCTAGGATATATAATATTACTTAACATTGGTGTAGCTTTCCAAAGACCAACACTGTCCCTTTGCTTATATAAACCCTCCCCAGTCCAGAACCACATAAGTCACTTACCTTCACAGTTGCAGAATAGGAGGACAATGCCTGAGCAAGCTATGGAGCTCCCCGCCATTGATTTCAGTGATCTTGAAGGTGAAAACAGGAGCAAGGCCATGGAGATTCTGCACGATGCTTGTGAGAACTGGGGTTTCTTTCAGGTAATTTGTAATGTTTGATTCACTTCTTATGCAATCAGGTGACAAGATCCCATGATGACATGGAATTTTTCTTTCCTTCTTGTTGCAGGTTCAGAACCATGGGGTTGATGGCAAGTTGATGGAGAAAGTGAAGCAGCTCGTTGATCAACACTACGAGGAAAACCTGAAAGAGAGCTTCTACCAGTCAGAGACAGCCAAGAAGCTGAATAAGAAAGAAAACCCATCTGATGTAGATTGGGAAAGCAGTTTCTTCATCAGGCACCGTCCTACCTCAAACATCCATCAAATCCCAAACCTGCCTCAGGGTTTCAGGTGAGTTCCCTTCCACACGTGAAAACAACGCAAGATTCTGCATAGTATTGTTACTTTGAGTGATGCTCTGACTAACGTTGATATGCATTTCTTATGTCAATTGCAGCAAAACCATCGATGAGTACGTTGCTGAACTGATAAAGCTAGCAGAGAAACTCGCCAGCCTCATGTGCGAGAATCTGGGATTAGATGAAAGTTTCATCAAGGAGGCTTTCTCTGGGAAAGAGGGTCCTGCTGTGGGGACTAAAGTTGCTAAGTACCCAAAATGTCCTGAGCCAGAACTTGTGAGGGGGCTCCGAGAGCACACTGATGCCGGCGGGATCATACTCCTGCTTCAGGACGATCAGGTTCCGGGGCTCGAGTTCCTGAAAAATGGGGAGTGGTTCCAGATTCCTCCATCCAGGAACAACACCATTTTCGTGAATATAGGTGATCAGGTGGAGGTCTTGAGCAACGGAAGGTACAAGAGTACTCTGCATAGAGTCATGGCTGACAAGAATGGAAGCAGGCTCTCCATAGCCACGTTTTATAATCCAGCTGGTGATGCTGTTATAACTCCAGCTCCGGAGCTTCTCTATCCCCACTCATATACTTTTGGTGATTATCTTCAGCTCTATTCTGCCACAAAATTTGCAGATAAGGGGAAGAGATTTGAGACCATGAAGGAACTTGCTAAGGGGAGCAATGGCTTCCATGACTAAGACTGCCCCTTTCTATGTCTTGAATAACTGTTTGCTGGCTTGCTCGCTTCGTTTTCTGTCATCGTTGCTGCTTTACTTTTCCCAATTAAACCCTCGCTAAGTAAGAGGAAACCAGATGGAAAAGTGAACTGAAGAGTTGTTTGGCTCTGTGATTCCGTTCCATCAGAAAGTTATCTGATATAAGAAAAATATCCACTTCATGTACTTAATAACATGATTTGTGCTAAATACCATGAAGAAAACTGGCCATGAACCAGATTCGACATTCAAGAGCAGAGTTCTCAAAATGGATGTCATGTTTTGTGTCTCCAGATCCAGAATATCATTCTCGCAATGATCAAATCTCCGTATCTTCAGCAACAAATTTCCATTTATGCAGTTCATTCTCCCCAACTGGAGTGAGTGAAGATTGTAGTTCAGTGCCACGAATAGAAAACAAATTTCTCGAGTTCGATTCGTCATAAGAAAGAGGAAGCCACGGGACGGGAGACCTACTTACTTCATTGGTAGCCACCCACAGCCGCAGCATCCTTCAGCCAATCAGGCAGCGACTAAAACTCTATATCTACTCTTATTTCATCAGAACCATAACCAAATCAGGAACCCATTGACATTCTGAGTCAGACAATTTATCGAGCAAGTTACGGGCAGCCCCCTTGACCCAGAAATCAACATCATAACTCTCACTCAACTCACGCCTACACAATATATTCAAGTACCGCAGCAAAACGTCTCCTCCTCAACAGAAAAGAAACGCTATAATTCTAGCCTGGAACGTACTGGGCAGCGTTTGTATGATAACACTGTCGTGAAAGTTCCAGAAAAAAAACCATAAAAGGAGCTAAACCCAAATTTAAAATCGAATCGACATATCGATGGAGCTCCGAAAGTTACCTGCTTTTAGTCTTTAGAGGCGAGTAGCGGATTCATCAGCGATGGAGTCAACAGGTTGAGCAAAGAGAAGAAGTAGGCAGCGGAGATGGGAGGAAAAAACGTTGAAAGAATAAAGAAGCTTCTATCTCTGGAGCCGGGGAGTTGAAGGACAGTGTCGCAGAACGGAACCCATTGCTCCATGCTTCGTGGCTTCCTCCGTTTACACATTTTTTCTTCTTTTTTTTAAGAATTACGTTTTCAATTTTTTTACATCACTATTTCAGTGTCTGAACTGTGAAAATAGGAAGCGGATCAGATTAGTAACTCTATTGTCCGTAATTATGAGTAACGTGTCATGACATCACTATCCTCTTTCTCCTGGAAAGTCTTTTATTTTTTCCCCTTTAATTTTTAGTGGACGATTTCTCTCTCGTTTTAAGTCGAAATTTAATTTTTTTTTTGCACAGATAAATCAGATTAAATGTACTCTTTAAAATGATATCCACTTTTATATATTTTTAGTACAAAAAAAATTGAATAATTTTTTACCAGTCATTACCATATGGTATGCTCCAATTTAAATCATATGGTAAGAAGGTTGAATACATGATAGTAGGAGTAGGGGTGGCAGTTCAGTTACCGGTTACCAGTTAATCGACCGATTATCCACTAACCGGTAACCAAACTTCGGTCGATTATCGAAAGCTGGCCAAAATAGTTTTTGGTCTTAAAAGTGGTTCGGTTAACCGATAACCGAGGTAACCGAGAAACCGAAACCTATTTCGGTCGGTTTTCGGTAAGGGGGATGTTTATTTCGGTTAAACGATAACCGGCCAATCGGTTATAACCGAAATAACCGAACTGCCACCCCTAAGTAGGAGTATATTAATTGTCATTTACAACTTTCCTCATTGTTTACTACAAGTTACCACCCACATACCATAGTGGTAAAGTATGGTAATTTTTTATCCAGTATTTTTTTCACCCAGAAATTTATAGATCCAATAGATCATGATGAACTCGTTCCTTCTCAGCAAACGTTTTCAAAAACGACTTAAAAACGAAGAAGTTACCATATGGTATGTAGTTGCTAAAAAAAAAAGTTTCTCGAAATATATTGAAAATTGATCTCATTTTTTAGAGCACAACGAACTCGTTCCATCTGTGCAAAAAAATTTGAAATCCAAGTTGGAACGAAGAAGATAAGAACTGATTAAGAAAACTGGAGAAAATAAAATGCCTTTAATTGACACCCCTTATATCTGAATTTTCTGGACCCTAGTTACTCATAGGTTAGTAACCATTGATTACTGACCCTATCCTAAGCCGTGAAAACAATCGTCGATCCCGGTGTCGATACCGATCCCGACAAGGAACTTTTAGGTAATCGATACCCGCTCGCTCACCATCGCCTCTCTCATCCACGATCTATCCTTTCATACATCCGTTATTATCATTCCTTGCGGTGCCTCCGCTGCCCGTCGTTCGTCGTGCCTAGCGGCACCTCCACTGGCAGTGACAGTGATATTGGGATGTTTTACGTTTCTTATCGGCTCATAATGTAACCATGAGTCTCTTCTTCGGCTTAGAAAACGAAGAGGTTGGGTCGAAAGCTACAGTGGCGACAACGTCGGGAAACTCGTGAGTTTCTCCGTAGAGGGGTCAAAAAATTTGAGATGGGAAGGGAGTTGTTTGGTATAGTTTGAGGTTTGGAGAAGAAGACTGTGGCCGGTTGAAGGACGGGAGAGAATTGAAGTGGCAGGGACGTCGACGGTGACGGTGGAGAGGAATCGCTTCTACTTCTGTCGCTGACAGTTGAAATTAGCTGGAAATAAACACTTAAAGGAAAAGGACAGTTGTCGGTTTTGTATTGGGACCGCAACACGCTTTTACCAATTTCCTCCAACATGGCGGCACCGTACCACCCCCTCGTATCCCATGTAATCCATTCATTCAGTAGCGTAGCCAGACTTTGAGTTCATTGGGGATTTAAAATTTAATAGCCCTAAAGCTTGTGTATCTAATGAATTTTGAATTGATTGAATCCTTATGGCCTCAGAATTGATAAAAGATTATTAAAGCTTCAGTAACCCGTAAATGTGTCGTGCAAATTGATCTTATGAAAGTGTTTGACTCAGTTAATTGGGTTTCCTTGTTTATAGTGATGTTAGCTATAGGATTCCCTGTAAGTTATGTTGATCTGGTCAGGGTATGTGTCACAACTCCAATGTTTAGTGTGTCTTTCAATGATGGTCTTTGTGGCTATTTTGTTGTTAGTAAAGGGGATCCTTTACCTATTCACCAATGCCATGGAGGTTTTCTTGTCTAATGCACAAGGTTGCCATTGAAAACCAAATTCACTACCACTCGAGATGCAAACCTCTTGGGATAAAGCATCTCTCTTTTGCTGATGATTTATTGGTGTTCACCAATGGTTCTATAAGAGCAGTAGTTGGGCCAGGAGGTTGTTAGATGATTTTTATAAAATCTCGGGTCTTAGATGTAATTTAGATAAATGTTAGCTTTTCTGTGGTGGTATTTCTAATGAGGAGAAGGAATTTATACATGCACATACTGGTTTCCCTCTTGGCAATCTGCTTGTCGGATATCTAGGGGTACCCCTTATTTCTGGCAAGCTCACTAGGGTTGATTGTCCAGTGCTTGTTGATGAGATTACTGCACAGATTATGGTGTTGGCAAGAAAAAACACCGAGTTATGCAGAAAGAATACAACTTATTACTTATGTGGTCTCAAGTGTTTTGCAGTTATGGATGAAAATTTCCGTACTTACAACTTCTGCTTTAAAGGGTATTGAAGAGATTTGTAATAAATTGTTATAGAGGTGCGGGTTCTAGGACTCGAACTAAAGCTCTTGTTGTATGGAAGTGTGTGATAATGCTAAAGACATGAGAAGGTTAGGAGTTAGAGACATCAAGACTTGGAAAAAAGCATGTGTTGTGAGGCACATGTGGGATATACTTGTAAGGAGTATATCTCTTTGGATTCCTTAAGTAAAAAGATACATACTTAAAACTAAGTCTGTCTAGAATATTACTCCTACCTTGACTATTTCTTGGGTCTGGAACCGTATACTGAAGGCCAGAGTTGTATCTAGCAGGTTGATTTGGAGTGTGTGGTTCTAAGCAGTATTTGGAGGGAGAATTTGCAGCAGAATATACGAGGAAGGTCCTTTGCGTTCCCCGCCTTAATTAACAACTTATATTCGATCTATAGTGGAGTGTTTAGCAGCTTGCAGTATTTGAATACAAGGTTGAAATTAAAAGTTTATGTGATAATAGAGTGAGAGTGTTGTCAGTATACTCTATTTGTAAGCGATACATTACATTTAAGCCTCTTAGAGCTTAGTAGATTTTTTTGATTGCGCGTAGAAAAAATTCCAATATCAATTATCTCATTTGAGAAAAATATATTTTAATAGGTGGTTATTATATTTTTATAAATAATTGACGTATAATTTCTATGGTAAGTCAAATAAAGTTTGTGAGCAATAATTATCAATGAATTGAGTCTACCACGATTGATATTTATAAAAGATTAAAAAAGCAGTTGTTTTCATATATATATATATATATATATATATATATATATATATATATATAATGTACATTAGTGACACAATAAGGTGATTTTGTGATCAATAACTCACCCGCCACCACGGGGTTGTGTGTCGATGGGACGGGGCGGTTCGGGCTGGATCGCATTCGGCTGGGGGTGTGGTGCTTTTGTCCCCGGATCGTGCGGTTGTCTTGGCCCGGGGGGTTCAGTTCCCGTGCTTTGATGACCCCTTGATAGTAGAGCTGGTGACGCTTCGTGAGGCAGTGCTCTGGTGTCAGTCGCTTGGTTTTGCGGAGGTAGCCTTTGAAGGGGATGCGCATGTTATCATTGATAAAATTAATGAGGCGGATGCTCGTGATAGTCGTTTTGGAGCGGTGTTGGAGGAGCTAATTCAGGTTTTTGGCGATAATCCTGGTTTTAGTGTTAGATTTGTAGGTCGGCGTAGCAATAGGGTAGCCCATTTGGTGGCTAGAAAGGCCCTCTCTTTGTACCCGGCTATGAGTCGTTCTTTTGATTTCCGGACCTGGCTGTATTCCAGGATGTAACTGTCTTTTTTATCAATATATGATTATCTTTTGTCAAAAAAAAAAAAAAAAAAAAAAAAAAAAAACTCACCCGCCACCAATCCAAATTTCATAGGTTAAGAAAAACCCCACAATCATCTATCAAAGTCCAAACACATGGCATGAGTGATACTTGAGAGAACTCCAAATGAATTTAGTAGTTGAACCATCCATTTACTGATGTCCATCCCTAAATTAAACCAGTAAACCACAGTAGTAAAACTAAGTAAGAAGACAGGGGAAGTGGAACAAAGAAACACTACTGCCTTCCCTTTCATTTGATTTCCTTCTACTCATGGTTGTCACGCCGGCCGGCGTGCCACCGGTCATAAAATCGGCGTGACATCACCGGTATGATCGACATGATCGATATACGAATCTCTAAAGTAAAACGACCTTATTTTAGATAATTTAATTGATAAAAAATTATTTTATTATTTATTTTATGTGTATAAAAATTAAATATTGATGTTATTTGTTGGATTCAAGTATAAATATTTAGGTATTGACGTTAAATGTCATGTTTAAATATGAATATTTATAATTTTATTTGTAATATTGACCGACATGAACCGACACAAACCGGTATATACCACCGATTGAACCATTCCACTTGCTAAACCAACACACTAGTATAAACCGGTTTTACAACCTTACTTCTACTGCTGTACAAAATCTGTCCCTATAAAAGAACGCCTTTCAACTTTTCCCCCTTTTACCATCTTCTCCACCGTTAAATCCTCCACACCTCTAGTCTCTCTCTCTCTCACTCATCCTATGGCGCTATCCAACAACCTAACCGCAATCCTAAACCTGATAGCCTTCCTCTGCTCCGTCCCCATAATCGCGTCCGGAATCTGGCTCGCCGCCCAGCCGGACAACGAGTGCATCCACTTGATCCGGTGGCCGGTCGTCCTCCTCGGCCTCCTAGTCCTCGTCGTCTCCCTCACCGGATTCGTCGGCGCCTACTGGTACAAGGAGACGCTCCTCGCCTTCTACCTCTGCTGTATGGCCATCCTGATCGCGCTCCTCCTCATCCTCCTCGTCTTCGCCTTCGTCGTCACCCGCCCCGACGGCAGCTACGACGTCCCCGGCCGCGGGTACAGGGAGTTCCGGATCCAAGGGTTCTCGCCCTGGCTGCGGAATCACATCGTCAATTCAAAAAATTGGGGCGCAATTCGCGCTTGCCTCGCCGAGACCGACGTCTGCTCCAGATTGACGAGTAGGTACCTCTCGGCGGACCAGTTCTTCGCCGGCCACATCTCTCCCCTCCAGGTTAGTTCTATCTAAGCTAATTCGAATTAGATGAAAATCGAGTCGTGAATTGGATAGGGAGATTTGGGGGGAAAATCACGGTGGCGGTGTGAATGGAACTTTCCTGAAAGTGTGCGCGTCAGTGCGCAATTCGAGGAAGCCTTGAAAAATCAATCACCATTCTGGGGTTTCCTTTTTTTCTTACTGTAGTCAGTGATTTCTGGCGGTGACGAGATTTTTCTGGTCCTGCAGCTGGACTGCAGTAGGAAGGAAGGATCAGTAAATGTGCTTGGAAATTGGAATAGAATAGGACAGAGAAGGGGGGGGGGGGGGGGAGTGGGGCCAGTTTTAGTGGAATTTTCATTTTCGTTTGTCATCCCGATGTCGACTGAATAAGAAGGTACCATCGTCATAAGTTAGACAGACAGCCAAACATGGAGTGGACAACTATACCGAAACCGAATTGTCCCTTGAGTAGGGCTGTCAATTTGGTTTGGTTTGGTTAACCAAACCATTAAGTATGAAAAACCAAAAACCAAAAACCAAATCCCAAAAACCAAAACCAAAACCATTAAGGCCCTTATTGGTTTTTGGTTGCCAAAAACCAATAAGGGCCTTAATGGTTTTGGTTAACCAAAAAACCAACATGTACTCATACACTCATATTTATTCATATTTCCCTTCTTTTTATTGAATTAACGTCATAATAATGATAAATGGCCATTACAAGTTATTGGTTGGCTCAAAAGAAACCAAAAAAAAATTTGTTGATAAATAATTTCATTCTTATTGGTTTCTTAATGGTTTCTATTGGTTTTTCGGTTTTAACCAAACCAAAACCATTAAGTTGCTTATTGGTTTAAAACCAAAAAACTGAAACCATTAGCTTTTCAATTGGTTTGGTTTCGGTTAAAACCAAAAAACCAAAACCAAATGGACAGCCCTACCCTTGAGTTAAATATATTTCGATTTGATTTCGATCTTATAAGTTTTTTTTTTTTTTGATAGAAATCTGTAAAATTTTATTGATTTTGCATCTCCTTAGTCAAAGCATCTAGGAGAAAAACAGGGGGCCTTGTGTCCCAAATTTCCTGGGTCTCCCACCTACAAGGAATATGGGCCATGATATGGGCCAAAGCATTCTCATCCCTTTTAACAAAGTTCCATTTAATCTCTCCCACCCTCTGGGCCTCAGCCGGCAAATCACGAATTACCAGCCCGGCCTCCGTCCTCGCATTACCTTCCGTCTGCAACGCGTGTGCTACCCCTTGATAGTGTGAAGGGGGAAAAATACACTCAGATGAAATTTGAAAAAAAAATAATTTGAAATGAACAAGTCGGAGTAGATGAACCAAATTAAACATATTTTTAATTTGGTTCTAGTCTCAAGTTTTCTTTAATTTTTGTTAGATGATTTCGATATGATCTGATCTAGTTTTACATCGAATCGAAAGATGTACATTCGTAGTCACATATTTAAGGTTGTCTATGTTTGGCTCGGTTCTTATAAGTGCTTTTATACTTTAAAAACTAAAGTCGAGTTAAACACCTCTATAAGTTAGGATTTTGGAAAAGCGAAAACTGTTTTTTATAACATAAAAATTTATTTTGAAAGTACAAGATTATCCTGATCATTTTTAATTTTTTTTATAAAAAGATACATTTTCATTTATATATTCAAAATAAAATATATCACAATATAATATTAAATAATATAATAGAAATACAACAAATCCATTTTGACTACTTTTTAATTTTTTAAACTTTTACTCATTGTTTTATTCAAAATATTTTTGTCATTTTACATGAAATTTTATATTAAAAATTAGAAAGTATTTGACATATTTTTTTCATGCAAACACTGACTTTCTTTGAAAAGTGTAGTTTAAAAGCTGGGTTAATTGCATGGTTGGTCACTGAGATGATAAAAAGCGTTCAAGTTTGGTCACTAGAAATATTTGAATCCAATTTTGGACACTCAAATTAGTTAAATGGTTCAAGTTTGGTCACTCTCCGTTACCTTCCGGCAGTCTCCGTTAACACCGTCAATTATTTGCTGACGTGCTAACAGACTCACCTAGTCACCTATTTTTGACAAAAATAAAATCCAATCCTGCCACGTCATTAAAACTTGCCACATCATATCCATCGTTTTCCTTCCTCCTCCCTCGTTGTCCTTCCTTCATATATTAAATGAGAATCCAGATGATTGACCAGAACCGTTCACGAAACCGGTTAACTCTCCCTTTCCCCTTCTGGCCTTCTCCATTTCCCCACCTTATCATCTCTTCTCCCCAAATGAAACAACCGCCGCCACCGCCACCCATTTCCCCGCCGCAATGAACCACCGTCGGCCGCTTCACACCCTCCCCTTCCTCCTCCTCCTCCACCTCCTCCTCTTCCAACCAACCTCCGCCGTCGACTTCGTCTTCAACAGCTTCAACTCCACCAACTCCTCCTCCAGCCTCTTCCTCTACGGATCCGCCGCCGTCGAATCTCGAGTCCTCACCCTCACCAACTCCACCACTTTCACCATCGGCCGCGCTCTCTACCCGCAGAGAATCCACACCAAAACCCCCAATTCCTCCTATGTCAACCCCTTCTCCACCTCTTTCATCTTCGCCATGGCGCCGTACAGAGACGCCCTCCCGGGCCACGGATTGGTCTTCCTGTTCGTCCCCTTCGTCGGAATCGAGGGGGCTTCCTCTTCTCAGAACCTGGGCTTCCTCAATCGCACCATCGACAACGATCCTAACACTCGAATCTTCGCCGTCGAGTTCGACGTCTTCGCCAACCAGGAGTTCAGCGACATCAACGACAATCATGTGGGGATCGATCTCAATTCGCTCACCTCCAGATTCGCCAACGAGGCCGGCTACGGGCTGGATTCCGGCGCCGGATTCGAGACGCTGAGGGTAAACAGCAGCGAGAACTACCAGGTGTGGATCGACTACCAGGTGTGGATCGTTGGGTGCAGACCAGAGCCAGGGTCGGCGATGGTGGTGCTCGTGGCGTTGATGTTTTTGTTGAAGGAAGGAGAAGAGGGGAAACCGGCGGATTGGACAGGTCGGCGACAATAGCTTCTTCTGGTCGTCTTCTCCGGGTAAGGGATTTTGAGGATTGGTCAATTTTGGGTTTTAATTTGGGGTAGGTCAGATCATGGGTTAATGGGTTGGGTCATATTGGTCAGGTTTTTATGATGTGGCAAGTTTTAATGACATGGCAGGATTGGATTTTATTTTATTTTTGTCAAAAATAGGTGACTAGGTGAGTCTGTTAGTCACGTTAGCAAATAATTGACGGTGTTAACGGAGACTGACGGAAGATAACGGAGAGTGACCAAACTTGAACCATTTAACTCATTTGAGTGACCAAGATTGGATTTAAATATTTCTTGTGACCAAACATGAACACTTTTTATAATCTCAGTGACCAACCATGCAATTAACCCTTAAAAAACTTTGATAAAAATCAACTTTTCCAAAAGCTACACATGAGTGACATGACCAAACAAGTCTAATAAAATAGAGAAATTTCAATTTTCCCCCTTTTTTGATGAATAATAATTAATAAGTGGCCTGGGAATTAGTGGTCGTTAGCTCTATTGGATCACTCGTACAATCCATAGTAATTGCGCGCAGTAAACTTAAATGATAGAATTGACACAGTGTGTATTAAATGGTTGAAAATCATGGAAGGTATGATCCAACAACACTAGTTTAATAACCATCCTAATCTTTAAGATGATTGAACTCTTATACAACAAAATGTTCTAATACTAAATTAATAATTAATGTAGTTAATCCACTCGAATCGTTGAAAGAGAATGAAGTATAGACTATCCTCTTCCATTCAAGTAGAGCAAATTTCCGAACTTTGATTTTTGTCCGTCCCGTTTGTCTAAATTTTCAATCATAACTTATAAGTAGCATAATACTCTGTAATAAAGAGCCAACAAAAGGAGGCTAAGGCCATCTCCAATGCTAGTCCTCAAATTTGGGGACCTTCATCTCCAAATTTGGGAATTATCCCCATTTTAATAATTTTTGTTTCAATGCTACCATCTCCAAATTTGAGAATCTCCCTTTTTCTAGTTTTTATTTACTTAAAAATGTACTTTTGACCATCTTAATCTAATTTGTTCATATTTATTTTTGTATAGTTTGTCTTCATTTTTAAATGCAAAATTTTTTATAGATTTTTTAAAATTTCGAGACTAAATATTTTTTGGCAAAAAAATGATTGACCTATTTTTTCTTTACACGCAACGTTTCAAAATGATAAAGTTGAAAGAGTTAACATAATAGGTCAAATGGTACAACTCAAATGTTACCCACAATACTTGATATTGATAAAGTTTAAAGATTACACACAACACTTGAAAATGATAAAAGTTAAAGATTACACACAACACTTGAAATGATGAAGATGAAACACATAACATGTCAATAATCACCCATAAGATAATAGTAATTTCTGTAATCTCCTCCTCCGGTCTGACTTGCGTTGGATGAATAGTTGGGAACAAAGTAAGGATCATCTTGATCATATCTTAGAAGCACGTTTTGTTTATTTCTTCAATACTTCCTCTTTCTTAGTGTCATGACAGGTCCCTTTCAAGAAAACTAATGTTTTCCCGAAGTAGTGTCGCTTCTCTCTCTCTTTTCTCAAGTTTCCACTTTTCTTCTCTCCCTTTTCTCAAGATACTACTTTTCTTCATCGTGCTTCGATTTTTTTCCCTTGGAATTCCATCCTTTTTGCTTATAGTCAGCCCTCGAAGCGTGCCTCTCCTTCTACTCACTTCCATAATCCAGCAATGTAGCTCTCTGGTGACTCAGCAACCTCCATTCCTTTGTTCTTAGCCGCCTTTTGTTTGTCACGTCCAGCCGGGCGAGATATGACGAAGGGTGAATTTTCTTCGACAAAGGGTGGAGTTTCTTCGTCTCCTGCTATGTCATTGAGCTCTGTCAGTGGGGTTGATTGATAACCACGACCATGAGAGAATCATCAGAACCTTGACTCATGCGGCTTTATTGTGAAGCTTGACTCATGAGAGGAATGGAAGATGACATTGTTATCATGGTATCGAATATTTGACCTTTTTTCAATCCGCCAACAATGCTAAGAGTCCAACCTGGGCGAAAGTTTCATTTTTATACAGTTGTTTTGTGATATATTTCTATACGTATTAATGAATGTGTTGGAAAAGGAGTTAGAAAAAGAACACATACTAATGAATGAGTTAAAAATTAATAGTGATGGTGACCGAGAATTCATACCACATCTTGTTGATTCGTGCCACTTGGTTGATTCCTCTCTGCCTTTTTGATAGCTGAATTCCAACACTTGCACAATTTGTTAATGGTGTTCATTCAATTAACCATACTTTTGATAGTACGAGTTGTGTTTGGACGTTCACTCGAAATCGCATGTCCATTTTATCACAAAACTTTTATTGACGCCCACGGCTCCATCTTCTGATATCGTTACCCAAAAATTGCACAAGTTCTTATCTTCCTCCGCTTTCCAACCCTCTCCTCTCTTGCTTGTCACTGTTTGAATTTTAGAGAAAGAAAGATGATAGAAAGGATGGTGAGATTGACATCAAATCACTTCAGTAAGAATGAATTGTAGAGAGAGAGGAAATGATGTTTGAATATATAGAAAATTTTATGACTGTTAGATATGAACGTTCGGATATGACCGTTAAGTATGATCGTTAGATGTTACCGGTCAGATATGACCGTAAGGCTAGACCGTTATATATGACCGTTCAGATATGACTATTAGGTAGGACTGTTAGGTAAGGCTGTCAGGTAGCACATGTTAGGTATGACTGTTAGGTAGGACACTTTTGGATATGTTCGTCTATAAATACAAATCCCTCTTCTGTCATCAATTCAACACTTGTCTGAAACTTCTTCCCATTTCTAAAACAAACACATTCATCAACTTCTCCTAATTTCTAAAACAAAAACATCCATAATGAGTTCCTCAAATTTATCATCGTCTGGAGGAGAAAAAGAGATGAAAGAGTTGAATCTGTTTCATTATCACCATTTGGCTTTAATCGGACGGATGCTTGAGGAAGCTTCATCCTCACGTCGTCGTTCAACAAGTCGCCTTACATTGATCGTGAAAGGGTCCAAGTCATGATCGTCTTATGTAGGATTACTTCAATCCAAATCAATATATGATGCCCGCATATTCAGAAGGCATTTTCGTATGCAACCACGACTATTCAATCACATAATGGGTGACGTTCTGAGGTATGATCCCTCTTTTGCACGAAAGTGTGATGTTATTGGTCACTAAGGCCTATCGTCGGGACAAAAGCTTACTAATGCAGTGCTCATGCTAGCTTATGCCTTATGGATCTCTAGCTTATCAACTTGATAACTACGTGTGTATGGATCCGAGCACTGTACTGGAAGTCTTGAGGAAGTTTTACAGAGGCATTGTGGGGATGTACAAGCCGAGATGCCTTCATACACCAATCCCTGCTGATTTAAGGATCCTAGTTCGTAAAGCTTCACAACGCGGATTGTCTAGTATGATTGGATCAATTGATTGCATGCACCGAGAGTGGAGGAACTGCCCTACTTCTTGGACTAGGCAGTACCTGGGGCACAATCGTAAACCAACAATCATTCTTGAGGCAGTGAATTCATACAACACCTGGATATGGCATGCTTTCTTCGGCTGGCCTGGGTCGAACAACGACATCAATTTTTTGGGGATGTCTCCGGTGTTTGTTCGTATCTTCAACGGATCCACTCCACGAGTACGATTTGAGGTAAACGGTCATATCTATGATCAATTTTATTATTTGGCTGATGGTATGTTCGGGGTCAACTTTAGTGAAAACATTCAACAATCCAAGATCAAACAAAGCCTTGTATGCTCAATGCCAAGAAGCACATCGAAAAGACATAAAGCGGGCTTTTCACGATCGTGCGACTTGTTGAACGACGAAGTGAGAATGAAGCTTCATCAAGCCTCCGCCCGATTAAAGCCAAATGGTGATAGTGAAACAGATTCAACCTTCTATCTTTTATTCTCCTCTAAATGATAAGAAATATGAGGAACTCATGATGGATGTGTTTGTTTAAGAAATGGGTAGAAGTTGATGGATGTGTTTGTTTTATAAATGGGATGAAGTTTCAGACAGATATTGAATTGATGACAAATGAGGGATTTGTACTTATTGACGAACACATCCAAACGTGTCTTACGTAACACTCATACCTAATAGGCTTACCTAACATGTGCTACCTAATAGGCTTACCTAACAATCCTACCTAACGGTCATATTCGATAGGTAACATCTAACGGTCATAAAAGTTTCTATATATTCAATCTCACCATCCTTTCTATCATCTTTCTTTCTCTAAAAGCAAACAATGACAAGCAAGAGAGGAGAGGATTGGAAAGCGGAGGAAGATAAGAACTTGTGCAATTCATGGGTCACGATATCAGAAGATGGAAATGTTGGCGTCAATCGAAGACAATCAAAGTTTTGGGATAGAGTGGACATGCAATTTCGAGTGAACGATCCAAACACAACTTGTACTATCAAAACCATGGTTAATCGAATGAGCACCATCAGCAAACTGTGCAAGTTTTGGAATTAAGATATCCAAAGGGCGGAGAGGAATCAACCAAGTGGCACGAATCAACAAGATGTGGTATGAATTTTCTGTCACCATCACTGTTATTTTATAACTCATTCATTAGTAGTGTGTTCTATTTTCTAACTCATTTTCCAACTAATTTATTAATACGTATAAGAGTATATGGCAGAACAGTTGTATAAAAGTGAGACTTGCGCCCAGGGTTGAACTCTTAGTCATTGTTGGCGGATCTTGAAAAAATGTTAAAAATTTCACCATGATAACAATGTCGTCTCCCATTCCTCCCATGAGTTAAAGCTTCACAGCAAAGTCGCACGAGTCAAGGTTCTGATGGTTCTCCCATGGGTCGTGATTATTAATCAACCCCACTAACAGACCTCAATGACCAGGAGATGAAGAAACTCCACCCTTCGTCATATCTCGCTCTGCTGGACGCAACAAACAGAAGGCGGCTAAGAAGAAAGGAAAGGGGGTTGTTGATTCATTAGAGAGCTACATTGCTCAATTGTTGGACTATGGAAGTGAGTTGAAGGAGCGGCATGCTTTGAGTGCTGAGTATGAGCGAAAAAAGATTCCAACAAAAGAAAAACTGAAGTGCGATGAGGAAAAGTGGGATCTTGAGAAAAGGGAGAGGGAAGAAAAGTGGGAACTTGAGAAAAGATAGAGGGAAGCGACATTACTTCGGGAAAACATGGATCTTCTTGAAAGGGGCTTGTCGAAGTTGATAAAAAAAAAGAGGAAGTATTGGAGAAATAAACAAAACGTGCTTCTAGGGTATGATCAAGATGATCTCAACTATGTTCCCAACTATTCATCCAACGCAAGTTAGACCGGAGGAGGAGATTAAGGGTATTACTATTATCTTATGGACGATTATTGACATGTTATGTGTTTCATCTTTATCATTTCAAGTGTTGTGTACGTTTGGTAAGCACGTCATGTAGAATTCATGTATTTGAAGAACTCATGTATATTGAAGGTTGAGTTGCGAGAACTTGTGTAATATAAAAATGCATTGTTTGGCTTGCATGAGTTCAAAGTAGAACTCACATAATTTGGCATTAAATTTCAAATACTTTGGGTAAACCCAAAGCATTTGAGATATCATGGTCACATGAATTCTAGAATAACACGGTGCACCAATATCATGATATCTGCCCAAAAATAAAACAAGGAAAACAGTGAAATCTCAAATATCATGTAATCTTGAAATCTGTGGGTAGATTACATGCTTTACCATTTTCAAGTGTTGTGTGTAATATTTAAACTTTATCATTATCAAGTTATGTGCAACCTTTGAGTTGTATCATTTGAACTATTATGTGAACTCCTTTAGTTTTATCATTTTCAAGTGTTGTGTGTAAAGAAAATTAGGTCAATCATTTTTTGTCAAAAAAAAAATCAATATCGGAAGTTAAAAAATTTCTATTGAAAAATTTGAATTTAAAAATGACGACGAACTATACAAAAATTAACATAAATAAATTAGATAAAAATGATCATAAGCATATTCTTAAGTAAAGAAAAACTAGACAAGGGGAGCTCCAATAGCCTTCGACATTACATTAATTCCTCGCGTTAGAGCTGGCAATTCATCATTAATGTGTCACCTTCCCAAGGGAAATAGAATGGATTGGCAACTAGCACTTTTTCACAATCCACCGCCTGGAAAATCATGGAAACTTCAGATGCTCAGGCCTCAGACTAAACTAAAAAGTGAATTGTCGTCGTATTATATTAGTAGCATAGAACGGGCTTAATAATACGACAGACAATTACAGGAAAAGAAAAACAAACTCTTCTTTTTCTCCTACTCATTGTTTTTTACTGAAATACTATATATGTCTGCATGCGTGTGCTTTGCGGCGAGTGAAAGATAACGTTGTAAATATGTCGTATGAATTTTCTCCTACTCTTTGTTTTTTATTGAAATACTATATATGTTTGCATGCTTGTGCTTTGCGGCGAGTGAAAGATAGCATTGTAAATATGTCGTATGAAAGAGTTAATAAAATTTAACTCATACGAAATAACTTTAAGAACGACAAGAAAAAACATTAAAATGTTGTGGGTGAGGTTTGTAATAATTTGCTATCGCTGACGAGTGAAGTTATGAATTAGAAAAGGACGATCTATCATATTTGGAGCTAAAAAATTATTAAATTTATGGAGTTCATGCATTTAAAATAGAAAAGAACAAAGTGAAAAAATGACGGACGAATGTAGCATCTGGTTCTATTGCATGGAGAACGAGAAAGAGATGACTAAAAATGTCAGCACCAAAAATCCAAAAAACAAAAATACACATATTAGACGATGTGAAATTAGGAATAAAATGAAGTAGGAATGAAAAATAAATTGATTAAACATAAAAGTAAAAGGATATAAATAAAAGGTCACATAACCATATAACAAATGACCTTGAAGTTAGAGTTATTTACAAAAGGTCATCTTAAGTCTTAACTATCCACATAAATGCAATTGTAAAAACAATTGCATTTGTGCTCTTTTTTGCCACCTTTTTTTCCCCAGTTCTACTCATATTACTTTCATTTACCTATATCAATGCAATTAACCAACAATTACATATGTGAGTACAACTTAATTTTTAATAAAATAAAAGATTTTCATTTTTATTATTTTATTCATACATGAAATAAATAAATCCATGAATGCCTACGTAGAGTTGCAAGAAATCAATGCAATTGGATTGCTGCGATTGAGATTTTCATCAATGCAATTGGATTTCTATTGTCCATGTCATAATGCAATTGAATATGATAGTGTTGGAAGAAAACGTGTTATTAACAAGACAAAGGTCTTATGCTATGTATGGTAGAGAAACTTACCTTTTAAGCAAAGCTTTCCGGGCGCATCTTCTCGGTGATCGAGGAAAGCAAGCAAATGGCAAGTAAACTAGAAGAAGGATCTTCCTGTACGTAGCTGGCGGATTCAAATCAAAAGGTACTTACCATTTATGAGGAAGATTTGGAATCAACTCAGCATGGAAAGAATGCTCACTGTGCAACGGTCAGATTCTGCAAGTCTATAAAAGGGGCTTCTTGGTAGATAGGTTGGGCACCTTTTCCGGGAGATCAAAATACTAGAGAGCGGGATTTGCTAAGAGTGTTTTGGTAGGAAAGGGGTTCAAGCATACGAGGAGTTGCTTAGTTCAAGCATCGGTTAGAAATCTTGGGTTACGTGTTGGGATACACGGGTTTCGATTGACGAGGAGTTAATCGAGGTGACGGTATTGGGAAATACCGGGTTGTTCATTTGTAAACGGAAGAGCGTCAAAGACATATCCTTAGTAGATCGTCGGAGATCACAAAGTCGTGAATCTCCGACCGTGGACTAGTCAGTGTTGAGATTCTATTTCTCTCAACACTGGAAACCACGTAAAAATTGCTTGTGTTTTTATTTCTGCAATTTTTCTGTTCTGCATATTTGGTTAACTGTTCTTCATTTGTTCTTGATCCAAAGTTCCAAAGGATAGCTTTGATCGAAAACCATTAAAGCAACTCTGCTTTTTGGTGTTTAAGTAAACGTCTGCGTTGTAGTCATAGTTGGAGGTCTTTGGATTAAAGTGAAGTGAGCTGGGAAATAAGGTTGCAACGTGTTTTCTGTGGGCCAAATAGAAAAACGAGTTTCAATTAAATATTTGGGCTTGACTTCTGGCCCAAAACTTCCTTAATCCTACACGTTTTAGAAAAACAAAATTGAAAGTACATTGAGAACACTTTTCAGATCAAAACTTCTTCTTCCCATCGTTATTAAAGTTTTCCTTCGTATTAACATAGAAAACGTTGAATAGAAAGAAAACTGCAGGTGCAATTTACAGTCAATCGAAGAGAAGGCGTGCGCCACCGGGACCAACAGATAGTTTGATGTGGATGCATATAATGAATATCGAAACTTTTATATAAGAATTGCTGCCTCATTATATCGAAACTTTTATATAAGAATTGTTGCCTTCCTATATTTGCAACATGCAGTCGGGTTGCTGCAAGCCACCAACGGCATGCGGGTACAGCTACGTGAACCCGACCCTGTGGGAGAATCCGGCGAACCCGACGGCCGACCCGGACTGCTACAACTGGAGCAACGACCAGAACCAGCTGTGCTACAACTGCAGCTCCTGCCGCGCCGGGCTGCTGGGCAACCTGAGGAAAGAGTGGAGGAAAGCCAACACCTTCCTCATCATCGCCGCCGTTGTGCTCATCTTCGTCTACGTGGTTGGCTGCTGCGCTTTCAAGAACGCCCAGACTGAAGACCTCTTCGCCCGTTACAAGCAAGGCTGGGCCTGAACTTTTAGCTAGGGTTTTGCCCAAAACTTCAGTAGTGTATTTGTAAGGTAATGTGTAATTCCATTTCCCACTAGCAATGTTTTTTAGGCTTCTTGCAATACAAGATTCCTGCTTGCTCTATGCAGTAAATCATGGTGTGACTGAGACTGACTGATGCTTGCAGTTTGAGAACTCTAGAACCAATAAGCTCAATGGACAAGCACTCACAAACAAAATAACCCTTCAACTCTGAGAAATGAAAGCAGGTCTGCAGAGAGTAGATACATTCATACCATGAAAACACAAGTGACCAGCTTGAGGAACTGATGAACCTAGCTAGCTAGTTAAGCCATCCATTATAATTAATTACTCTTCAGGAACTTGCAAGTAATCCGGAAAATGCTGCCCCGTCTAAGCTTCTATCGAGGCCTTTCTCGAGAAGACAATGTACATTGGATCTGATCGTCCGGGGTTAGGAGATATATCCACAGCCTGCAACCCCAATCCCCATACACATATTAGTGAAGAGTATATAGAAGAAAACCAAGCCTGTGAATTGTGACCATATCCTCCCTAGCCCAGTAGCCCTGGCCTTTCAAGGACACAAAACAAAGCAAAGCAAACAACACAATCACCTGAGGCGGTTCGAATCCTCCAGCATAATGGAAGTATGACCCAACAATCATAACATGGTCAGCATCCCCGGTTGATGTCCATATTGAGATTGCTTTCGTGAAAAAGCAGCGGTTAGAAAAGCTGGAAAACGCGAAAAATGGTTGGCCTAAGAGACCGGTAAACAGAGCAGAAGGGGTGTTCAGATGAAGCTAGCAAGACAAAATGACATTGCCATCGGTTATTTCTATGAGCATGAACATGGTATGTGAGCGTGAAATAGGTTTCTGGTGCTTGCTGCTACAGCTGACATAAAGAAGCTAAGGAAGAGCTTGAAGCTGTAAGTATACACCAATTCCCATCCAGAGAAAAAGAACTTGCCTCATTATGGCTAGACCCCCTGGCTTCAATATGCGGCTCATCTCCTTGAATACATCGAGTGGTTTGGTCAGGTAATCCACACTGACCTGTTTGTCAAACGTGTACCCCATTAACAATAATATTATTCAGTTCTCTCGGCTCAAGGAATTAAGCAGTAGTTCAAATATGCAAAGAAATAGAGTTGACATACCACATTAGTTATGACGTCAAAGGAATTGTCATCAAATGGAAGTTTCGGTTCCACATTCAAGTCTTGCACAATGTACTCTGTCAGAATCTAACAAGGATTGAAGAAGAAAACCACGACCAGTAAGTGTTTGGAGGCCTTTGACATAAATAGAGAAAACTAATCAAACACTTGAAAGAGAAAGTAAGTTCTACAGGATTCCGCTTGAGCTCTTCTTCATTCATTCCCATCCCAACTATACGATCTTGCTTGTATCCTTTGGGGTAATGGCTGACCTAAACACAAAATTATGACAAAGATTCTGTTAAAGCATGCAGAACAGATAACTCAGAATGTGGGATGTTACAGGCAGGAGAGTTTCTTACCCAACTGCTACACATGTCCAGGATGCTTACACCCGGAGTATTGCTAGGAGGGAGAACCTCCGAGTAATACTTTGTTAGTGCAGCAATGGCCGGGTCATCGATATGTGTAACAAACCGTGGGGCATCATAGAACACCGAATCTGATGACCTGAGTGCGGGAGTTTTGGAGTTTAGACATCAGCTTCTTGAAATCAGATGACTAAACCAAAGGAAAGCTGATAGGAGTTACACTTTGCATTGCTGCATAGGAGATGAGAACTCAAGGGACCAAAGCAAACGAAGATTCCAGATAAGCATACAACGAAATGCAACAGAACCAGCATACTGTCAACTAGTTGAAACTTGCAACTGAAGACAGAAAGTGTAGCTTTTGGAGGGCTTACTCATCAAATCTCTGAAAATCTTCCTCCTTGAATGGGAATTGTTCCGGCCAATCAACATTCTTCAAAACCTATTTAGATAAGTGGTAGAAAGGATCAAACACCAAGAGCATGTCAAAAGTAGTGCATAGTTCATAGCAGAAATGCACCTGAGCCCTTTGGGTAGTCCAAACCCTCAACCCAACCCTGGAAATATCTCCCAAGTCACCCCATCAAGTCAATTACACCGACTCTCCATACAGCTACCTGATATCCCAACTATAAATTACCTTGATTTGAACACTCATTAATGAGTCTAATCCTAACTACCCAGATGGTAAAATTTCGGAAACTCGGACTCCCATTCATTAGTTTATCCCAATCAATGAAGCAGTTCGGGAATTACAAGTGTTCAGAACAAAAAGCGCCAAACTTTAGCAAGTAAACGAGCAAAGCAAAGCAGAGGAGATGAAAAGTTTACTTCTTCGACGGCACCCTTCTGCCTCGCGGAGGCAACGAAACGCTTGCCGCCAAATTCACCAGCCATGCCCACAAACAGCGACAGGAACGAAGCACCTCCCACCCCTATCACCAGCCTCCGTCGTGCAGTAGCAAATCTACTGCCGTTAAACTTCGCCTGCGCTTTCGCAAACCCACCACAAGCACAAGCACCAGCGGGAACCCAAAAGCTGGGACGAGTGCTAGAAGTGCGATGAACCGCAACAGCTAGAATCGGTGTCTTTGGATTATGTAGAAGTCCAAAGCGAAATGCCATTTTTGGGTTTAAAAAATGGGGAAAGTTCGTTATAGTAATATTTACTCTTGTTAAGTTTTAGAACGTTGCTGTTGCAGACGTAGCAGCTGCAGATTGGATTTGGTTCATTCATGGAGGATGGATTGGGAATTATGGATGGTCAGTGCCTCGCCACCGTGCTTCGTTTTCCATCTCCTGATGCTGTCGGAATGTTAGGTGGGCTGTTCCAGTGAATTTTGGGCTCCCTACGTGGGCTCGCTTCACGACGCCAAGGTTGTCAATAATACCGCCTTAGCTTGGAAAAGAAAATTTCAATGGCCCGAAGATGAAAGGTGACCATCCATATTTCTCCTTCTTGTGAGAGTGAGACTGCTGATAAGTAGAGTCCCTAATTGGCCCTTAGTAGCACCTAACAATAAATTTGAACATATATACCATTCTCGTAAAGAAATTCAGAGTCCGAGAATCTTTAAAACCCAACAGTCAACAAGTGCTACTAAAATCCGTTACCAGCGCTGCAGTTCCCAGCAAACATACAGCAGCCACATTTCTGTTTGTTTTGTTAGTCCTAGGTAAGACAAGCATTTTTGTTTCTTTCTCTGCAACTTGAAGCACATTCAACTTACACGTAAACTACTACAAGACCCTTACGAGAATGTCAGCATTTTACACAAAGAAGTTTTTTCCCCCTGCTTGTACTTAAACTCAGCAAAGTCTGGTATCAAACTTGAGGCTGATCCCCATGCTGAAGAGCTCCTGGGACAACAGCTTAGCTCCATAGGGGATATTCACCTTGACAATGTCGTCGACGGATTCACAGACACGGCAGTAAGGGCCCCTGACCTTGCGCCCACCGGGGACAGATCGCTGAATCACATTGGCGATGTTCTTGCAGTTCTGGCAGATGTGCAGCTGGGAGGAATCGCTGAGCGTGTAGAGCCGCTCGTAGAGGTTTGCTGATGCACCGTGGGCTATCAGGCAGTCACGCTCCATCTCGCCGAACTTGATCCCACCAAAGCGTTTGCGATCTGCAACCGGCTGCCTGGTGAGCGGGTGAACAGGCCCCGTGTTTCGGAACTTGACCTTGTCTTCAGCCATGTGGATCAGCCGCTGGTAGAAGGTCGGGCCCATGAACACCAGCGAATCGACCATTTCTCCGGTTCGACCGTTGTATAGCCTCTCGTTTCCCCATCTAGAAAATCCAGCCCTGTTTTTGCAAGAAGATATGACAATCGCTGCTCTCAGTCAATTAAAACTGTAAATGTGAGCAAGCACAAAGCAAACATGGACAATTTCTCAATCAAATACGCTGGTCCGACGTCTAACATTCACCTCTGTAATCGAATCTAACACTGATGCAGACTCCACTTTACTATTGTCTCTTCTATACTTACAGTTCTAGCCTTGTAATAAAACTCCAAAAGCTTGTGTGGTCATTTAGTCAATTCACACATAATTCATCTATTCTAAGTCAACAAGTTGCAGGACCACCCAATCATTCCACGACCATTTACGTATTGAATCAAATGGAACAGGGTCTACAACAAGAATGCATAAAACCAGAACTTAAGTTTGAGGAAGTAATTAGTATTTGTCACCTGTGTAGCTGGTCTGTGATGGACTCAACCGAGACAGTGGAGAAAGGAGTTGCATATCTCATTGTACCACCGGAAGCAATCCCTTTCGCCAGAGCAGCCTCCAAGAGTTGGCCAGGAGTTTGACGTGAAGGAAATGCATGTGGATTTATGACCACATCGGGCACTATTCCTTGTATTGTGAAGGGGAAGTTCTCCTGAGACTCTATGAAGCCTAGAACACCCTTCTGCCCGTGCATGCTTGAAAACTTGTCTCCTAGTGTTGGAGACCGGACCTGCAGAAAGTCGGGATACATAGAAAGTGAATCAGCAGGAAAGGACAGCCATACAAATAAGCAAGAGAATCCATCAAAGATTGTTCTCACTGTAACAAAACCTCTAATGCTTCATGCAGGCAGCGAACATTCTCACAAATACTTTGAAATAATATCCTCTAGACAGTTATGGTTTACCTGTCTCAATGATACCACAGCAAAGTTCTTTCCCTCGTCATTAGCAGACAAAACCACCTTCTGGACCTTGCCTCTTTCAGTGTGCTTCAATTTGATACTGTAATCAGCTCCAGACTCACCGCATTTCCCCACAACAATATCCCCACTCTGTAGATCTGCTCCAATTGAGGGGAAACCATCATCATCGAGACTATCAACTCGACCAATCTTGCTCTGTATCTTCCCAAAATGAACAGGGTCATCAGACTTTCTTCTTTTTTCCTCCTTGTTATCAACCTCAGCCTTGTAACTCCTGATGTGCTCGGTTCGGAACAGCCCACGCTGCAGAGAAGCCTGGTTCATCACCAAGGAATCCTCTTGATTGTACCCCAGATGAACATTTACTGCCACTATACAGTTCTGGCCATTGAAAAACTCGGGCCTGGGAAGAATTCCATTGTGGCCAAGTGGATACCATGGTTTCCCTAGACAGTCAGAAGTGGTGGTTCTGAAAAGAGGCCTTTGAGGGTAAAACAGCTTATGAGAAAGTGTATCAACTCTGATGTTGGGGTTTGTAGTCGAGAAACCAATAGCTTGTTGGCAATGTTTTTGCGACTGATAAAGAACTCGCCTTGCATGGTCGTGATTTGCAAAAGGGACGATTCCGCAACTCAAACCCAACAGGAATGACATGTCGAGTTCACAGTGTGTGTACTTCACATCATGCTTCCCATCACAGGACCTTAAGAGATTTTTTATGCTCCAAGCTGTAGAGCAATCCTCTTCCTCTTCAGTCCCAATGAACTCAATGACGCCATCGTCCAAAAGGGATTGGAACGTGTACGTCTCCCCTTTCGAAGATCTTATCTTTGCTAAGTTCTCAACAACAATTAGAGGACGCAGAATCCTTCCAGCATCGGAAAAGATACGCACTTCTTTCTGCTGCTCATCCCTTTTAATTTCCACCTACAAGGAAAAAAGCATGGGATAAAATTGATTGCCTGGCAGAAATCTGAAAAGGATTATAAGAATGATTTAAAAAGTACCTGGTGTGGCAGCCTTCCTTTCCGACGCATGCGCCTTAACTTTCTCACTAGCAAATGAGGAGTTCCACTAACTCCTACCCATTCCCCATTCAGAAACACTTTTTCATTTCCATCCAGTCTAGTATAAGTACCTTCAGCAAGTCTATCCATCCCAAAGTTAGTTAACTTGTCAATTAGAGGAGTTGTTATGGTTGTGCTGACAACACCTGTGATGGATAGATTCTTTACAAGACCACAGTTTTCACCATCAGGAGTGGAGAGAAAGCATACTCTACCCCAGTGAGAAGGGTGCCTGCATCCAAATAATTTGATATTAAATCCACAGGTTACCAATTGTCACACAGACCTTAGTCCAAGTCTATATGTATTCTTCACTGCTCACATTCTACTGTAAGATGCTTAGAAGTAGAAAGCAAGAAACCAGGACTTAGCATCAAACCAAACTGATAGGTAAAGAAAATGCATGGATAAACTAATTATATCACTAACCATGCCTGATTTCTCAGCATCAAAGCATGATTTGGACAAAAACTAAGTTCACTATCTGCTAGTCAATGACTCATATCTAACTTAGCATTTACTGTTAAGTACAAACTATGGAGCGAAAATAAGGGAATCAATCCAACTACCGACAAGAGTATCAAGGAACTGGATAATCTACAATGAATGTCCATTAAACCTTTCCATTCTTCAAATGCGAAATATATAACAAGAAATCTAACACACATTTGCCAAACTGCAAACCGACTCCCAAGTGACAGCCTAGATATTCTAGCTCTTTCAGATATAGGCCAGTAAAAGTGCATCAAATAACAAATCAAACAATTGATGTAAGAGATGAAGACACCAATTGGCAGGCAGTTGTAGTCCTGCTTTCGGTGTAATCATGCAAGCCTTAAAGTGGATCAAATAACGAATCAAACAATTGATGCTTCAGTTTTTGGCTGCTCAACAATAAGCTCAGTAGGACACATGAAAAAAGTTAGCACTAGGTTTTCAGAGACTTACGGGTATCTAGCATCTCCAACTTTCCCAGTGTACAAGACCTGCTGGCGAGTCCTTCGCAAATCAATCATCGTTTGCAATGGATTTGTGCGGCCAAGGTTCGCCACAACACCTGAAACTCTCTCCATTTTCTTCCAAGGATGGCACCATGCTCCAGTGGAGAATGCTCTTGACAAACCATTGGTTATAACAGAAGGATCCAGGTAAAAAGCAACTGGTTGGACAGGTCGACCATCATCAAGGGACTTCTGCAGGGTCTTCTTCATACGTTTCTGAGCATTTGATATGTGAGCTTTCAACTCTCTCTCAAGCAACTCCCCTGCCAACTCAATCCTTTTGTTTCTGAAACTATCCCTATTATCCGATTTCCTCTGACCAGTAGAGGCCAGTAAAAGGCACTTCACCATATACCCTAGAAATTGAGCCTTTTGGGTAGGATGTTGCAGATTTGGAAAAAGATACATGCTGATACATTCCTCCATGCGCTCAGTAGGTGGGAATTGGGTCTTGTGTATACTTTCATCAACATATTCCAGTGCTTTTCTCCCCCTGCGGAACCCCTCAAATTTCTCGGCTTCCTGAATTGAGGCAAAAAGTATATTGACAACGTTTGGGTCATTGTTGTCATAATCTATCAGATCCACAACTTCTTTGTCAGATCTGACACCGAGGGCAAAGAACAAGACCCACAAGGGCACTTCAGTTGACAAGAAATACACCATAAGAACTTTCTTTTCTCCTTTGATTTCCTCACCTCTACTGAGACCAGCTATTCTAACAATCAGCCTGTGCCTCTTAACCTCTGATTTGTATGCAACGGTCCATGTGGGACTACTCACAAGCCAAAGCCTCTTCATGCATATTTGCTCTTGAGCAATGAAAACCTGCAATGCGGAGAAATGTATAAAAACATTAGTAGAATGAACAGAAAGAATGACCACACAACTTTACAGATTGGTAGCTTAAAAGAAAAACAGACCAACTAGAAAAGGAAACATAAACTCACCTTCTCAGCACCCTTTATCACAAAGTAGCCTCCCTGATCGAAATCACAATCAAGTTTTTCTTCTGTCTTCATCCAGCACAGATCAGACTTCACCATCACAGGAAGACTCCCTATTACAATCTCTTCAGTTTCATTGTTTTGTATCACTTTCTCAAGGATTTTGTCCTTCCCCGTCTTGAACTTGTCACTTCCAATAAGCTTTGGCGTGTACACCTGATTTAATTGCAAAGTACAATAAATACATGTTAGAAATTTCCAAGATAGGCAGGGAAATGGTCTGCAATCAAGGTATTCTCAGTAATTAGATGTGATTTTCTTTTCTAGAGTTTGCATCAAGGGGAGAAATGATACCGTCAAATGGATACCACATAACAGAGGACAAGGCAATACAAGAACAAAATAATTTTGCCTCTTTCTCTCTCTCTCTCTCTAGACGCTCATTCCATTCAGGAAGCTACTAACTCAAAGTGACTAGCAGAACCATATTTAAACCTATTTAGCATATAATGCTGCTCTTGATTGGAACAATTAATCATTTCCCAAATCTGTCAAACACCAATCCTACAACCAGAAGATATAAACTTGTGGGCTTCACTAAACAAAAGCAAAATCCAACTTCAAATTTGATGAAATTGAAGCTTAGGAAAGCTATGTTCATGCAGCAAATTCCTCCACAAACCAGCAGCACATTGGCCTCTTTCTAAGACCTAAATTGACTGCAGGAAAAAAAGTGACAAACTAGCAGCCAAAATTTAAAAAAGGTCTGCACTTGTAAATCAATAGCAACAAACAGCAGTTGAACAGAAATCAGAAGTTCCACTTACCTGGAAAGTGACTTCCACTTTGATCCTTGCAGCATAGGTCATGTTCTGTAGGCGTGCATCTCTAGGGAGGAGCTTGCGCTCCATCTTCTCTGAATCCGATTCAGCCCAAAAGGTCGGCTTTTCAACGGTAACCTTTCCGAACTTCACCGAAGCATGCCTCCACTCACCATCTCCCCTCTTGGAAGGGTCATATCCCGGCTCAATCAGAATCTCACCAAAGGAATCAAAAACCCGTTGCAGACCATTGCTGATGAAGTCATTGTACGAGTTGATTTGGTGACTGATGAGACCGTACTCATTGAAAAACTGGGTTGCTGCCTTCCTACAGAAGTTCGTCAAGTTCACTTCCCCTATCTCCTTTAACTTCTGCATGTTCTCCCCTCCATTATTATCATCATCATCGTCGTCGTCGTCGTCGTCAAATAGATCATCAATATCAAACCGCTCAAACCTCTCAGGAGCCTTCTCATTTCTACTGCTTGTCCCCACATCTTCTTCCATGAAATCTGGTGAGTCCATACTTTTACTGAAAAGTGGAAAGGAAAAATCAGGGGAACTTCAACAGAAACCCATTTAAAGCATGTATTTCGTTGAAATGATTATGGGTAACAACACATGCAAACGATCGAAACAGCTGAAAGGAAACAGAAACCCTATGAACAAACAAATGTCATGCCGTTGTTTCAACTTCGGAGGCGAAAATCATACCTAGCAGCCCAAACACGTCAGAGTCACGATTTTCCTAACACGACAGGAGGAAGAAGCTAACAAGACATGCAAACCCGATCAAAAACAGCTGAAAGAAAACAGAAATCCTATAAACAAACAAATGCAGTTTCTTGGCTTCAATTCCGGAGAAGGAAACCCTACCCAGTAACTCATATACGCTAAAGTTGCGATTTTGCTAACAAGAGAGGCGAAAGAAGGCAGGGAACTCACCTGGGTCAGTCAGTCAGTCACTAGTCACTAAACCCTAAACCTTTGGAGCCTTTTTCTGACTCGTTAGATCCCTTTAGAGAGTCTCCGGAGGGGGGAAATCCTCGAGCCCGACGGCTGGCTTCACAATGCAAGACTGATTCTGCGTGTGATGCTACTACAGTCTTCGCGCAGGCTTTGGACCGAGGAAGATCTCTAAAGAAAGGCACTGATGGAGTGACAGTGATAATACTGTAATTTCCGGCAGAAAATGAGTTTTACTTCAGCAAAAAACTGATAAACAAATGGCACTGGTATTGTCAGGCTTAGGAGTACGGATGGTAACAAAATCCGAACCCACGGGTATTCTATCCGATTCAATCCGGTCAATGCGGGCAAAGCTTATGTTAACGAGTTTTGGATCGAGTTTGAGTTTAAACTCGTTACACTTTTATTGAGTTGGGTTGAGTTTGGGTTTAGAGATACCCGACCTATGGATACACGTCCATAAACCCGCATATACATAAAGCTGGTGTAGCCCCATCTTTGCCAAATTTAGGGAGGTCACCCCGACACTCTGTTATGGCGACGGCCGCCGGAGCCTCCGACCCAGTTGTTACAAACATCGGCTGCAGCAGCCACCGGCGTCCGGTTGAGAGGATGATCACTAGAGGAAGCAGTAGCCTTGTCGATGTAGAATTTCAGTTCGAGCAGAGTTGCTGCATTTGTAGCTATTCAGCGAAATTATCATTGATCAATTACGAAGTGGAAGAAATTACATGTCAAGTAGATATTCAGCGAAATTACACGTCTTAAACAAGCTTTAAATCGTAGAAAAAACATATTCACATTTTCCCCTGCAATGATCCGTTTGTAGCTACATGTTAATGTTCTTATTGCCGACGGCTTGGTACGAGCCGGGAATTGCAACCGCCGACGACGATCCAAACGCTTCGGGATCCTGCACAGCTCCACCGCCGATGGCCGCCACCAGGTCGTCGGTCTCCCTCAACGCTCCATGGGCAACGATCAAAGCAATCCCGGAGAACAACCCCACGACCATGTCCTTCGCCACCTCCGTAAACAAAAGCACCAGAATCGTGCCGGCGAGCAGCCACGACACCACCGTCTTCTGGCCGACGACCTGCCCATTAACCACCAAGGGTTCCTCGCCGCTCCGGAGGACATAGAGGAACAGCCACGCCGCGGCGACGGCGAGGCAGAGGATGAAGGAGACAGGGTGCCAGAGCAAGGAGAGGAACAGGGCAGATGCGGCGAGGATGGCGTAATTGCTGCGGAAGAAGGCGACGTTGGCGTTGATTCTGTCGATGGATTGGTTTAATGTGGCTGGGAGTGTGAGGGATTGGGGTTGGATCATGAGCTTCCATGGCCTGGCGGTGGCGATGAGGTTCTCGACGGTGGGTCTAATATTTTGAGCCCAGATGGGTGGGATCGTTGACGAAGGAAACGGCGACGACGGCGGCTGCTGTGATTGCGACGAAGATGGAATTGTTCCGTATCTCGTCATTTCTCCCGATCTCTACACCGGAGAGATAGAGAGAAAATGATGCACTCAACGTGTTTGATGATTTGTCCAGCCGAGGAAAAATGAAATGAGACAGGGGAGGGAGGAGAAGAAGATTGCACAAGCAACCAACTTCAATTGGCGTCCTTGACTTTCGCTAGAGTCGCTGCTATCGATATTTAGTATTTATTTATTTATGATCAAAATAATTACAATACCTTACAACCCGAAGCATGTTCTTACATCGTTGGATCATATATGATCTACAATCGTTAAATATATAATCCGAAAGTTATTTCGATCACCAGCATCCAACGATTAGAGTATGTTAGACATTCAATCCAACGGCGTAAGCATTGTAGCCAAATTCATCAACCTCTCAACTGAAAACGAAAAGCAAATAATATACAATGCGTCTAATGGGATTTCATTAGCAATTGAGCTGCTGAAATTACAAGCATCACGACAGAAAAATGGCAAAAGAAAGAATTTTCTGAAGGAAGAGACATAGCTTACAGAGAGAGAATGTTACAGCAGAGGGGGGAAAGAAACATATACACTCGACTTATATATGTGTCCTAGAGATAAGTAACAATGGAGGCTAATTTCAAGTCAATACCAGCTCGCAAATCCTGGAGAATAAATATACGTGTAGGGAAGAAAGAATGCTGGTTCATGAAGGAAGGTTGTCCTTCGGAGCAGAAACGGAATCGAGAGTGAGCTCTCCTACGCCCTTTGGTGGACCAATGCTGCAACGTTCTGTGCTGTGCTTCACGATTGCGCCTTTTATCTTTTGAAACTGCAAAATCACCGTGTTTCGGAGGGAAGGATCGTGCATAAGTTGGCGTGCAGCAAGTAACATCAGTAACCTCGATTATACTAAAGTTCAGCTGAAGTTGGTCAATGGGGTTCGAATTTTTCGGCTGGTCATGAGAGCCTATTCTGAGATTCCCTACAATGATCTGATACTCGTAATCATAAAGCTAACTCAATCTTAATGGACTAAACACTTATTCTATACACTTCGTTTGCATCATCGTGCCTACCCTAGACTGTTTTCCCAAGATAGAGATCACAGAAGATTGTTCAATTTTCTTCTTCGGGTTTGAATCAACCGTCACCATGTGAAAATATGCATAATCTTTTGTTGAGGGTGCGGAAAGAAGATACTGACCTTAGCAAGCGAACAAGAGAAGGCTTCCAGTTGACCTTCAGACCCTCGGTAGAAATGGAAGAAAGGAAGCACCTTAACATTCAGGCTTTTACACATTGGCTTGTTTTCATCAAAATTGACCTTCAGGAATAGAATCTCCGGGTGTTCTTGGGCGGTCTTGCAGAGCTGGCACATCCATTCACATGATAAACTCAGCACAAAGAGGTATTCCACATTACAAGAAAGAACGTTCATGTTTTTTGTGCAACTTTGTCACAACTTTCTATGAAAAAACTGGGAGTTACGGCAAAAGCTTAAAGATATAGCTCAGAGACCATTCTTGAGGGAAGCTAAGAAAGGACAAGACGACACGGTATGAACTTGTAAAATTACAAGCTTGCGAGCTGACAAGATGTAAGCATATAGATTCTCTTATTCTGTTGAAAACACCAAGACTTTAAACAAGATGTAATTAACAGTCATTCTTTGCATTAAAATATATCATGTAAGCATATCAGGTATCAGAGGGCTTTAATGACTTTCATCCCTTTCTACTCAACTAGTTTGGATGATCCTGCAAAAGGTTATCTACAAAATTTCAATCGTTTTGTTTTTTTAATGATATCTCATCTTTGCTTTCAGTAGAAGCCTTAGCTTCTACTTCCCTGATGGGTATATGTAGAAGTCATGGATATGTGTTGACACTGCTGAGTAAGGTACATGACGTTCTGCCCAGGAAACTCCAGACTCAGATAATGCTTTACGACACACATTAGAGACACTACAGAGCTAAATTAAAACAAAAAATGGTGTGCCTATTGATTCAATTTTGTATTCTCATATGCATCACGTCTACCATAACAAGATTATGTAGATATGAATTTGCTTTTCCAAAAAAAAAATGTAGATATGAATTTCATCTCCTGGCTTTTAGCTATCATTAAAAGTTCGCAATGCCAACTCAAATCGGCACTAACCTAGATTCCAAGATCATGAGAGATTGAGAGTAGCATTCTAGCACACAATTCTATGGATGTGCTGACTTTTCATTTTAACATTGCTTCTCAAGATAGGCAAAGAAACTCTTCATTCCTTTCCAAACACAAGTTTTCAGTTTCTTTTAGAACACTTAAAAAGCTATCAAATGTTGGATTGGCAGATCAGAAGAAGCACAAATTTTGTTTGAGTTGGTGTCTGAAACGACTCTAAGAAGGCCTGACAGAATATGTACTACAAAATGTGAACAGACATTATAAATACCTTGGGAAACAATGCTCGGCAAGAAGCACACCATGTTCCATAAAATTCCACAATAACTAATCTCTCTCCAGCTTCACTCAAGGCACTTAAAAATTCTGGTGTAGAATGAATATCAACCATATTTGGGCCAGCATTTTTCTCCCACCATTTTGGCTGGTCTGTCTCAGCAATAGTTGCATGTACCTGAAGGCAGAAAACAAAATCATCTCAGCACCTAAATAGACCCATATATAAATTCAGCCAAAAGATGTTCCAGCAGAGCAGTCAATCACGTACTAAGTGGCATCCATTCAACATGCAAACCGTACTTATTAGAAGGCGAATTTCCATCATATACATAGAGTATCGGTCATGGAAAATCAAGAGCAAATTAATCGGCCCTGACCAATCAATTTCCACCGATGCTTCATATATATAAGTTGATTAACTAACCGACCCCAATTCACAGACCTCCCAACCATAAAAAGTCCAAGTTTTGATAAGATGCAGTATCTTATTGGAACCATTTATGGTAGAAAGAAATTGTTTTCCTAGGCGAACATGCTCAGACTATTTAAGCATATTTTACAGGAAGGTCCTGCCCTCATGACCAACTTCAGAAAGCAAAAAAACTAACTTCAATGGTAAGCATGGAATTACATAACAAGCAAGTGGCCCTGCGATTATGTATGTCGTTTACATATACATATGGTGTAGCCTGCAATCTTGAAACATCACAAGGCCAATACAAGTCAGAGTCAGACATTGTCCATGGCTTGAATCAGCTCCAAAGACTGATCCAAAATGATAGGAAGTAATGCATAGCAAAACAACCAGCGAATTATGTAATTGCGAGTAAGTACGCAGAGCATTACAAACTATGCATGTAAAACACAAGAGCAACATTGATATTTAGTGATTCAGTTAGTTTATACACGGTGTTCATCAACAGTTTCACAGTGAAAATTACCGGACACTGAACTTCAAGCACAATCTGGAATATCAGGCATCGAAAATTCCTAATCACGGCATGCCAATGCTTAAGAATTCAATTCCAACAAAAGGGCACTCCTAATCACGGCTCCAGCTGAAACCCCCCATTAGAGCACCACTAATTACAAGCCAAAACCCACAATTGGGAAGGTAAAAAGCTCGTACCTTTAAGGAGTGGAATTGCTTCTTTGGGGCTGGAACAAAGGGAGAGACGCCATCAGAAGAGACGAACAGAAAGGGCGAAGCCCTCCTGTCCGAACACGAGCTAAGGGGCGAAATAGCGGGCTGGGAAGAGGAATTCAAGGTGGAAGCAGAGGCCGTGGTAAGCAGGGAGGAAGAAACCCGAAAAGATGGCAACAGGATAGCATCTGCCATTTACCAGAGAGAAGAGAGCCCTCGGAGAACGAAAAGGAAATATAGCTCAGAACATGAATCCTCAATTGGAGCGAAAGAGGTCAGAAACCATGGAAAACCAATTGTTAGGTAGATACGAAGATATTTTTGGTCAAGTTGCGGGGAGAAAGAAGAGGAGAGGATAGGAGAAGAAAAGAAGTATCTGAAGCTGTCGCTGATGCGACCTCTGTGTGAATCTTCTTCTTCTTCTCTTCTTCTGTTGCGTGGGTAAATTGTTTCGAGTGAACAAGGAATCCACCAGAAAAGGCAACTGGCCTTTTCTTTTCCAACTGGAAAGAGAAACTACAATCATATGGAGATTGGGGAAAGGAGAATCCATTGGCAGTTGGCTAGGCGCCTTGACTTCTGGTTTATTTTGTTGGTTTGGAAATGTTGATAAGAAAATACAAAGTGATAAAAGGGACATGATTATGGTGACAAGTTCTGTTTTCAAAACCGGACCGGAGGCTGAACCGGAAAAGTTAGTAGTTTAAGGGTTCACTGGTTAACCGTTACAAAACCGTTGGTGAACCGTTGATAGAATCGTTAATGATATATAACATATAAGACTTGTATATTACACTAATTTAAGAATGAAATTATCATTGACCATAAACAAGTTCAAATTCATATCATCACGAAAATATCTAATAAATCAATCCAACCATCTCACAAAAGAAATCACATTTTTTAATTCAAATTAAAAATTATGGTTCTAGTTGGTAGTAGACAATGTAAAATCGACAATAAGATTGAGGAAGCATATATAAAATTAATAATTATGATTTGATGGTCTTAGTTTATGTTAAAATATTTTTTTTTTGTTAAAATAGTGAACCAATGGACCAGTTAAACCGTGTCGGTTCATCTGATTTTATGTTGAACCGTAAAAAACCGTTTGGTCCATCAATAACCGTTCAAACAATGAACCGGACCGCTATCGTAACTGGTTTGACTGTTCTACTGGCCCGGCTGTTGATCCGGTTCGGTTCTTATAAGCGATTATAATTTTTGTTAGATTATAATAAACGATGGTATATTGGTGAAACAATTTAACGAAGGTTGTCAAACTCGTTCACATCGTTGTGTTAGTGAAGTACGTGGAGTGGTACAATCTATGGTATAATCGGTTATTGTAGATTATGTTGATTTTAATAGTACATGAGAAAAGTGTATAATTATCAAACTCCAAATCAATTAGTTAGGAAGAAGTCATCAAAAGAGCTAATTCACACAAAATAATTTAGGGGTCGTTTGGAGAATATGAGTTTAAATCTATAAATTGTCAACAATTTAAAAATTCTAATTCTCCGGATGATTGAAAACAAATTTTAAAATATTTATTGTTTGGTAACTATGATTTTCTTTTATAATTGTTTGGTAACTATGATTGTTAACCTTCAATGAAAATAAAAATTTTAATTTTATATTAAATAGCATGCTTAACCTTAATAAAAAATGAGGGTAGTTCGAGAAATATTAAAAACTTTATGGATAAATATATTTAATGTGATAAATAAATAAAAGGAAGAAAAGGAAGAAAAAAAGTAGGAGAAAAAATATCTCATGAATCAAGATATAGAATCTCTCTAATTATGAGAGATTTGATATCTATAGATTGTAGATATTCAAAATCTCTAAAAGTCAAAACCACAATAGAAAAAAAGGAACAAAAAAACATAAATTTTTACAAAATCTACGGATTCAGTGAATCCACGTCCAAAATCCTGTTCTCCAAACGACCCCTTATAGCTAAGAACTGGTAACTAATAGTAAGCAATTAGCTACAAAAAAAAATATATATAAAAATGAATTTTATTAGTCGTTGTATGAGGAATAAAACGAAACCCTACTCTACTATGTGAATTATAGCATTATTATATAATATATAAGGTTATTATATGTCACAAACTTTTCTTGTAGCTTACTGCCATTGGTGGTGTACAATTGAGACTAGTGAATATGAGGTATTTTATTCAAATTTCATGATTGGTGCTTATTTTTAGAGATATGTGTGAAAGTGCTAAACTTGGGTTTCTGATATGACCGGAAAGTTTTGTGAATTTGATCGAATTTGACTAGAATAGAAAATCGATGTCTTTCCAACCAATTTAGTGATCGGTACAGATTGTATCCGATTGAACCAACCGGTAGAATACTCGCATGACAACCATGAATACCTGGACTGTGGAGCTGCCAACCAGATTGCCAAAGCCTGATCATACTCCACAACACAACAGAACAACATATTTGTGAAATCCTCCGTCGACTATGATGATTGCCATAAAATTCAAAGGTCCCCAATCTAAAGCTGAAAAGAAGAACAGTAATGCAGAATAAGGAGTTGGTGCATATGTAATACTAACACAACCATCTACTCTCACAGAACAGCATACTGAGTTCTTTGAACTCGCGAGCTAACACTTCATCGGTAAGCAGCCATCTGAGCACTTTGAGACACATGCGACATGGACCACTTGGCTAAGCCTCAGGCAAAAGAATAGAGCGAGGAAATGACCAAGACCCATTATTCGGGGCACCGGGGACATTCAGGATCGAGGCGATCACATTATATATCTGAACATTCTCAAAAGATGGCACCTTCACTCCCCTCCCAAACCGAGGACCATGAGCAATGAAGATGGTCCTCATGGAGAAGAATGCATTGTCATAACCATGGGATCCACCACACTCCTGTGCTGCTGTTCTCTTCGGCTCCACCTTAAAACCCTCGTCGAGCATCCCTATGATCGGCGGAATCCTCTCGCTGTCGGAGTAATGCAGCCTGCGAGGAAGATCTTCCTTGAGATACATCTTCAAGTTCTTCCCATTCTTAACTTTCCCCGACCGCAACCCTTCATTCATCTTTGCAACAACTTCTGTCGGATCAACATCCTTGGAAGGGCGAATCGAAAGAGCCGGAGTATAATCAGACACCCATTCTGCAGGAATCTTGATCCATTCAGCTAAATCCTCGAGAAAGATCAGCTTTTTATCACAGTTACCAACCATGCCATGATCGCCCACCATGATTATGGTAACATCTTCAAAAACCCCTCTTTTCTCCAACCCACCAATCAACCTCCCAATTAAGCCATCAATGTGAGCAACAGCTTCAGTAACCTGGAGATCATCGGGACCGACCAAGTGACCTTGATGATCAGGGTCCTCAAAGTACAGAGTCAGAAACTCTGGAATCTCACTGCTGGGCAAATCAAAGTAGCTCAAGATGGTATCAACTCTATCCTCAAATGGAACTGATCCATTGTAGGGCATACAGAAGCCCTTGGGGCAATCCCAAGAGCCCTTAATCACTTCAGAGCCAGGCCAAAAGTAAGTAGCAGCTTTCAAACCCTGATTAGCCAGGGTCTCCCACATTGGTTCGCCGAGCCACCATTTAGGGTCGTGGCTGCCCATATTGAAGACGGCTCCACTTCTCGGGTCGACAAAATTGTTGTTGATGATTCCATGGTAAGCAGGGTAGAGGCCAGTGACAATGGAGTAATGATTAGGGAAAGTGAGAGTAGGGAATACCGGAATCAGACCCGTCTCAGCCTCCGTCCCGTTGGCGATCAAACGGCGGATGTTGGGCGTCGGAGCCTTGTACTGGTACCCGAACCGGAACCCGTCGGCGGAGATCAACAGGACGACTGGGTGATCCAATTTCTTCAGCGACCGCGCCGCTTGACCGTCTTTGATCGAGGGACGATGAGCCGATTTACCGGGGGACAGGAAGAGGAAGGCGAAGGCGGATGCGGCGGAGAGGGCGGCACAGGTGACGAGGATGAGAGCGATGAAGATGGCCGTGGCGGTGGGTTTGTGCGGCGGAGATGAGGGAACTTCTGTGCTGAAAGTGAGAAGAGATGTGGATTGATGAGATGGGTCTTCTTCCTGGGTCGGAATCGGAGTCGGCTTTGCCGTGGTCAACGCCGATTCAGGACCCATCTTCGGCGTTTTCATTGCTCTCCCGCCGGCAGAGCAAGTTCAGATCATTGCGACGGTCGGAGAGGAGAAGGAGGAGAAGGAAATATGAATGAATGGAGTGGAGAGTTGCAGGGAATGGATTGGGTTTATTTGGAGGAGGCAAAGTTCAGTCACTGACTCACTGTGGAGGTGAAGAAAAAGAGGAGGCTGAGTCGGCGTCGAGATCGAGATTCACAGAAGAGATTCTGTGCCTTGCTGTCGTTAATCTACTGGCAGGCCGATTAATCTGACGGTTGAGAATATATTTTGTAATTGAATTTCAAAGTATTTTTTTTTTCGAAAAACATAGTTTATTCTCGAAAAAAAAAAATCTCAACCTTGAAACCATTTTCTGTGAAAAAATTCTCAAAATTGAAGTCAAATAAAAAAATAAAAAAAAAATCAATCATTTTAATCTCAACATCAAATGTAAATTAAACAAAAAAAAGCATCAAATCTGTGATTATGTGACTAGTTCATACCGTACACTTAGGGATGACAATGTCTCAAGATAGGGTGCATAACCATGGCTCAAGATTTGGTTATGCACCCATCAATAACCAAATCTGAACCCTTCATTTAGAAAATCCAGATCTAAGGATGGAGAATTAAAGACTATTTTTATTTTCACTAGCTTTCTTAATTGACTCATATCTTTTTCGTTTTAACTCGGATTTTAATTTTTTTTGCACAGATGGAACGAGTTCACCGTGCTCTACATAATGAGATCAATTTTCAATATTTTTTGAGGAAAAAAAATTCTGGCCTCTCGGTACCAACTGCATACCATATGGTATTTTCTTCGTTTTTAATTCATTTTTGAAAACGTTTGCACAGCAGGGACGAGTTCATCATGATCTACTGGATCTACAAATTTCTGGGTGAACAAAATACATGACCAAAAAATACCACACAATACCATACAATACCACCCATCTTGTTCGTTTTTAATTCGTTTTTGAAAACGTTTGCACAGAAGGGACGAGTTCATCATGATCTATTGGATCTACAAATTTCTGGGTGAACAAATTACAGGACCAAAAAATACCACACAATACCATACAATACCACCCTGGTACGAGGTGGTATTGTGTGGTATACAATGTTAAAAGTCGTAAATTACAATTAATATAATTCTACTATCATGTATTCAACCATCCTACAGTATTGGTTTGTTCATACCACCATGGTACGTTTTTCAAAACATAGGTATGCTTTTATTTCAATACTAGTCAATACCATATGGTATAGGCTGGTAAAAAATGGCTCAATTTTTTTTGTTCGAAAAATATATTAAAGTGGATATCATTTTGAAGAGCACAATTAATCTGATCTAACTGTGCAAAAAAAATTAAATTTCGACTTAAAATGAGCGAGAAATCGTCCGTCAAAGATTAAAGAGGGAAAAATTAAAGGCTTTCTATGAGAGAGAGGATGCTGATGTCATGCTGATGTAGACGGGTTACTCATAGTTACTCACCATAAGGTTACTGACTTGATCCATTCCCGGATGACAATGAGTCGGGTTGGGGTGGGTTTTGTCAAACCCAAACCCATGGGTTTATCCGTCAAAAAAACCCGGGGTAAAACCCGTTGGGTTTGAAAAACTCAAACCCAACCCAACCTGCTGGGTATCCGCGGGTTCATGGGTACCCGTGGGTTTTGGTGGTAAAAATTTACAATAACAACTTTCTTTCAAAATAAAAGTTTAACATCAATTTTCTCATACAAATTAATCATACAAAAAACACCAATCTAGAGCATACAAGCAAACCGCAAATGATCAATACAAATTGTTCAAAATTAAAGATAAACATATATAAACAATAAGATTAATTGAAAGCTTCTTCTTCGTCAACTAAGTTTCTTCACTCTCCACTTCATAATATCAACTTCATTCTAAATAATTAGAAAGAACAAATTATACATGTCTTCACAAACATATAGAATATTAGTTGTTTAAGAAAGATATAGTATTTAGAATATTAAATATACCGGAAAAGTAATTATATGTGTGTGGGCGGGTACCTATGGGGCGGGTTTACCTAAACCCAAACCCAATCCGACCCGGTGAATAATGTAGCGAGTTTAAACCCGAACCCGGCCCAAAACCCGTCAATACGGGTTTTACCCACGTTGACCGGGTTGGATCGGGTGGGTACCCGTGGGTTCGGATTTTGTTGCCATTCCTATACACAATTGTATACTCCATGATTTTCAAGGATTGTAAAATCGTACAGTCGGTTGTAATGGAAAATTCATTAATAAAATGGTTGTATAACCATTTCCCACCAATAAAAAAAGTCTTCCGATTTACATATACATATGCTCTTACACCAACAACAGCAATGCATTCCTCCAGGCCCAGTTAAAGATGTTTGTTAGCTGAGCCTGGTTCCAACATAGAAAAAGCCCATTGTGAACCCCACCCAACTCGAAAACTGTTTTCCCCTCTAGTAGCAGAAAAAAGGCAACAACTCAAGACCGCCGTCGGTGACTCTTATTGATGGGGTGATGGGGAAAGTTAATCTGCTGACTTGAAAATTCGTTAGCAGATACTAATTGATATTCAAAATACATAAATTAGTATCCAAGTACTAAAGTATCTAGAGAGCACAGACTAGTATTCAAAGTTTGCTAACTGATATCCACCATGAATCAACTATTATCCCAAATTCATAAACTAATATCTAGACAACACAGAATAGTATCCATATAACACATAATTAGTATCCCGATAACACTTAGGGGTCGTTTGGAAGTTGCGTATGTTAAATCGTTGTATTGTTATGAATCACTATGATATAAATGCATGCATTGATACAATAGATGCATTTTGAAATTACATTGTTTGGTTGTTGAGATTATAATTTATTAATTAATTGTTATAAAGTTACTTTATAAGAAAATGTCATATTTGACCTCCACTTTTAATATAAAACAAAAAGAACTATGGACATAATTGGAAAAAGTAAAGGTGCTCAATTATTAAACCAACAATCTCAACTTTTAGTTGAGATTGTACAATCTCTCATTTTTGTTGATTGTTGGTGGGACCCACACAAAACAATACATGCATTGTTTTGCAACTTGACACTTCCAAACGTTGTATTGCGGATAATGTATGTATTTAACAAATACAACACTAACAATCGCAACTTCCAAACGAACCCTTAAGAGTATCCAGATAACACATAAGAGTATCCATATTGAATACTAGTTGGTTGATTGTGGATATTAGTTGGTATCTGCTATCTGGATACTAGTTTGTGATGTTTTGAATACTAGTATGTGTTATCTAGATACTCAGCAGACTTGGATATTAGTTCATATATTTTGGATATTAGTTAGTATATACTAACGAATTTTCAAGTTAGTATAATAACTAGGCTGGTTATTGCTACCCGGCCGAGAGACTGACGGGAAACGGGGAAAGCAAAGAACGGGGAAAGCAAGCGCAAATGGCCTACTTGAGCATGGGAGAATCACACCGAAGAATCACTGACTACCTCAATAGGTTCGCCGACGCTATCAACTACCAGGACGGAGATTCTCTGGCTCGGCTATTCTCCGTCTCGTCCGACTCCCCCTCTCTCCTCTCGCTCGCTGACGCTCTCAACGTCTTCCAGGTTTGAGCAACAGAAAGTACATCTTAGAATAGGGTTTGCTTGCTCACTTAGTAATGGCTTTTCCCGATTTGTTGATTTGGGTTTTTGCTTTCCGTCGGATTCATCGCAATTAGGATGCTAATAGACTGATAAAGCAATCGGAGAAATTCTCGCAATTTGGGGAAGTAGTAGCTCCGTTCTTTCGTTCCCTGCAATGCTATCGAATTGGCAACTTGGTCGATGCTTACGGAGCATTTGAGAAAGCTTCAAAGTTTGTGACTTCTCTTTCCACACTTCTTCCTTTTGGGGTTTCCCCTTTCCTTGCTTCCAGTTTGCTGTTCTATCCCTCTTTGCTGATGGTGGGGATTCAGTGCCTTTATACAGGAGTTCCGGAACTGGGAATCGGGTTGGGCGTTGGAGGCACTCTATGTCATTGCTTATGAAATACGGGTTCTTGCGGAGAGGGTAATGATGACTTCGGCTCTTCAGAACTTGAATTCGATATCTAGTGCTTGTTGTTCATCCGGTGAAGTGAAGGAGTGAAAAGTTCTTGATACTTGTAGGCAGATAGAGAGCTGGCTTCGAATGGGAAATCACCGGAGAAATTGAAAGGAGCGGGTTCATTCCTCATGAAAGTGTTCGGTGTTCTTGCTGTATGCTTCTCCCTTTTTCACCACTCTGCTTTGCTCTGCAGTTCTGACTACAATGTGTTATGGTGAAGATATTGTTTCTTGGTCGTTACTAATCCTAAGGGATCCTGTGATCTACAGGGGAAAGGTCCGAAGCGTGTCGGAGCACTGTATGTGACTTGTCAGTTGTTCAAAATATACTTTAAGGTAATAGCTTATCATTCCCTTGTCTACTGTAGATGTTTTTAGCATTAAAGCTTTTCCTTTGGTCTTTCTTTCATTAGGGAGTTCTTGAACATAAAGTTTCAGGAAATGCCAGAATTCTAACAGTTACTGGTTTGCAGCTTGGCACAGTTAATCTTTGCCGTAGTGTGATAAGAAGTATAGAAACTGCCCGAATATTCGATTTTGAGGAATTTCCGATAAGGGATAAGGTGAGAAACTTGGTTTTCCGATCGTTGTGTTGAGTTCATATGTTTGTGCTGAATGGTTTTGCACTATTTAACTGAAGTCTTTCCTTTACTCAATGACAGGTCACTTACATGTACTACACTGGCCGTCTGGAAGTTCTCAATGAAAATTTTCCAGCTGTGAGCATCTTGAACATCTGCTGATTGTTAATCCTATTAGTGGCTTTTCACTTTTGAGATGTACAATCAGATATAGACTTTAGCTCTTATATTGTGTTTTAGGTCTTGAATCCTTAACAAAATAGTGTCTAATGCATTTGTGGTTTCTGAGTGTAATGTGTATAGCAATACATTGTGCTCTCTATGTGATTTCAACAAATAAGAACTCTTGAATATAGATTAGATGCTATTAGTTAACCATCTAAAAGCGTAGAAACACATTGATCCGTCTTAACTTGTGGTTATCCTTGTTACCTTGCAGGCAGATCAAAAGTTGTCCTATGCCTTAACACATTGCTGTCTCAGCAAAGAGGCCAATATAAGGTTTGGTTTGTTGCACTTGCTGCTTTGTTGTGAAACCAGTGATATTTTAACACTTCTACCGTCAATAATTTGTTGGCTGTCTGTACTTGGTGAATGTTGTTCCTCTTAACATTTTAATGATATCTTTTTTGTGTTCCTCAGGATGATACTGAAATATTTGATACCAGTGAAGCTTTCAATAGGCATTTTACCAAAGAAACAGCTCCTTGAAAACTATGATTTAGTTGAGGTACATCTCCTTCATTCTCGTTCCATAACTTGGTTCACTGGCACTTCCCTTGATACCTGGGAAATGGATTGTATTATTCATGAACGTGAAAAAAAAAAAAAACAAATTAATGCAAGGATTAGCATAAGCATATTCAAGATTTTAAGTAGTATACAGGTTGTAGCATTTTTTCTCCTTCAATGGAATGTTCTAATACCACGGTGTTCCCCTTGACAGTACAACAACATTGTGGAAGCCCTAAAGAGGGGCGATCTCCGACTGCTCCGAAGTGCTCTCCAAGAGAATGAAGATCAGTATGTTGTCATTTTGCAGCCTTATTGAAGTTCAAATTTTTGGAAACCCGTATTTGCAGTTAAAGCTAATCTAGTCTGCGCTTTGTTCTCTTTGTAGGTTTCTACGATCAGGAGTTTATCTTGTCCTAGAGAAGCTAGAGCTTCAAGTTTATCAAAGATTACTAAAGAAAATGTAAGTCCCCTTGTTTTGTCCCTTTTTATACACCATGGTGATGATAAGCCGAAACATCTGCTTTCGTCTTCGTGGTACTGACTCGAGCACAATCCCCACAGCTACATCATCCAAAAGCAAAAGGACCCTAGCAAAGCTCACCAAGTGAAGTTGGAAGTGATTGTTAAAGCATTAAAATGGCTCGAGATTGAAATGGACTTGGATGAGGTACTTATTGAATTCCATTTCTCCAGTTGCGTTCTTCCCTTCTCTTGGGTTATGTTATGCTTTGCCAACTGAAGCATTTTGTTCCGTCTACATTTGTAGGTGGAGTGCATAGTGGCAATTTTGATATATAAGAACCTTATGAAAGGTTATTTTGCCCACAAGAGCAAGGTTGTAGTGTTGAGCAAGCAAGACCCTTTTCCCAAATTAAACGGGAAGCCGGTTGCTTCTTAGGGATTCAATGCCCTGTTTGGCGACAGTAGAAGTATACGCTAAGTTCTGACCGTGTTACTATAAGCAGCTTACTTCAGTTTACTATACTGAAAGTGTCGAGAAGACTTTATATATGTTGTACGTTATAATTCAATTTTGATTTGCAGCCTTCTCTTGTTTACAAAAATTTCATTCCTATTTTCGTAGCCTCCTGTTAAGTAACCATTTCTCTTTTTTTACAATTTGAGATATGACAAGCCATTACAAAATTCAAAGGTTATGATGTGGTAATGTTGCGTGCCAGGAACACAACATGAGCTTGCTCATTCAAGAAGAGAGGAAAGGAAAAATCAGCAAACATGGCAATCAAGGAATCGCGATCCTAAAGTTAAGCCCCAACTCCTGGCACGCATGTGAAGGAAGCAAGGTGTGAATGCGAGAAACTCAGAGCTTCGAGCCTAGATGGATTGAGTGGCCATCTCCGAGAGATAACATGTAAAGAGCGAGACAGCATCTTGCAGATGGTTTGAACAAAGAGCTTCAGGGACGGGAGCCGTAAGAACTGTCTCAAAGCAGCTCAACTGGGCATCCCGTGATTCTCCCCAACTACTTATTGAGAGCAGCAACTCGGATATCTCCTCGGCCATCTTTGAGTATGCAATCCTGCGCCGACATCCACAGCCATAATAAATAACAACCATGAATCCGTAAAAAAATACGAGATGATCCCCTCAGCTCCCATCTCAGACCGACCAAAGTTTACTGCTAAATTGTTTCTCGCGCGATTTAAGACACTACTTTTCAAAATTGAAAGAGTTTTTATGTTTCCTCTCAATGATTGAAAGCAAGTACATTTCGTCAAACTCCAACGTCTCAATGGTCATTCACGAGATGGTGATCTTCGAAGTAAACGCACATTGCATATAGCACATATAAATGTCAAATAGGTCAAGCATTCATCGCAGATTGATGCATGGTCATTCACGAGATGGTGATCTTCGAAGTAAACGCACATTGCATATAGCACATATAAATGTCAAATAGGTCAAGCATTCATCGCAGATTGATGCTTTAAAAGGCAGATAAATTATGGATGAGAATGTTGAGAATGAAGTTGTACCTTGCATCGGTTGGCAATCTGTTGCCCAAAGTCTCTAAAGATTCATTAAGCTGACTAAGGAATCCCCTGCATTCAGAATTCTTGCTCTCAAGAGGATCCTGCAAAAGTTACCACCCAGGCAAAGCTTCAGTTGGCCTATTCATACTGTTACTATACGATGAAAAGTACAGCAACTCATCTATATTGTTTAGTGAAGGAATTTTTATTGGCTCTGAAGATTCAGTAGTTTACTACTTAAGCAGAAAGAAGAACTGATTTGTGCCTAAGATCTTTGCTATGCATATTGTCATCCTCAGCAGGGCCAATTCAGTCAACAAAATTGCTTGCATCCAAGGAATAACAACCTGAATCATGGATAATGATTGCAAACATTGTACCTTTTCGTTCATGGTATTGTTATCCTCTTGAAATGAACTTTTAAGCTGTAAGAAGGAAATATAGATTCCAGCTCCCAAGTCCCAGTTTTCAATTTCAGATTTGTGTTCCTCCATATGAGTAGCAAGTCTCCAAACTTCTGAATGCTTATCTGCATTGAAAAGATGGCATCCCCTCATAAGCAACAGTCAGACTAGCTCACTAGAAAGATTACGGAAACCCAGCAACCAATTTCGTGTTAAATGTGTGCCTAATTCGAAGAATGTTCATGATACAATTCAATATATCACAAGTACACTGGAACACACAGTATGCAACTTCTGGATGCTTATATTACCAGACAAAAACAGTGTATGAGCGACTGAAGTTGTAAAAATAGAGTGAGCCTTCTGCCAGTGTGCACATTCAAGGAAGTGCTCAAGGGCCTTTGACAGATCCCCATGGTAATTGAAATATACTGCCTGCATTACAAAAGAAGTTTATTTAGTGCAAGATTCACCACCCAGGAGATTTTGAACTTAAAAGAGTATATTAAACGATAACTTCATTAAGAAACAACAAGATTCATAGTGTGTCAAGTGAAGATTATATTCTCGAAACCCGAAGCTTCACACGTGCTCAAATGACTGAGAATGCACTCGAACATTATTTTCATTTGTTCAACAACAACAAGATTATTTAATGCTTTGCTCAATATTTAACCAAGATCAAACTCAGACAAAGTAAGCTAAAGCTGGATGATGAAGCTTTTCAGGTAATCACTCTGCATCCAGTAATTCAGTTTGATAGACATAGGCCCTGTTCACTTCCATTTTCGTTTCTTGTTTTCTGTTTTCATGTCATAAATTTGGCAACCCAAACGAGAAAATTTGTTTACTTTTCATTCTGTTTTCTATTCATTTCCTTCTATGAAAACAGAAAGATACAGTAACAATTTTTGTTCCTGACTATAATCTGAAACTGTAACATCTAATCATCCATGTTCAGACAAACTTGCAAGAAGCCAGGAGCCCCTGCAACTGTTGTTCTAGGTTCAATATTATTTGATAAGATCACATGCGATCATCAACAAAGACACAAACAGCATAATAGACAAGGAAAAAGTCGATTCCCTTTGAACAGAGTTAGAATTGTCCACACAATTAACCTGGCGACAACATAACAAGACTACCATAGTTCTTCTAGTCTGAGTTTGATTATAACTTCCATGGACAATATTTGGCTTGCTAATTTCCAAGAGATTTCACACGCATAATTTAAATGCATCTACCAGTTTCGCCTGTGTTTGTGTTTTTTTATAGGACTTTCACCTGTGTTTATGTGCATGCCTAAGGTGAGGAGAGAAACATCAGGGAGCAATAAACTATACCATAGCTTCATGCAGCCACTCCGATGGAATTTCAAGGTTCTGAATGAATTGGTATTGTGATTCGTCTGAACTCCAAGTTTCACAATACTGAAACAAAATTTCCCGAATTACAGTAGCATGTAGATAAGGATAATCATCACATTGTGGCATGTGAAGCACCACATAAATCGCCCAATGACATTGTCCAGTGCACAATAACTGGGAAACAATTCCCATGTCAAGCACTTGAAGATCATTAGAAGTAAAGACACCAGCTGCCTCCAGAACTGCTCTTTGATGCCAAATCATATGGTAGTCTAGTGGATCATATGTTGAAGATGAAGTAGTGAACATGGTCTTCAGAGAGCCAAATTTACCCTCCCCGTTGGCATGCAGAAGCATGAGATAGTATGTGAGATCAAAGTTCTTTTCTGTATCACCTATTTCCTCCTCAACTGGTCCTTCATCTACATAAATTGGAAGAGGATATGGAGCTTTACCTTCATCGAGGAGGAGTTCATAATTTTTGAAAAGATCTGGCAATGGTGTCTCAGGCGACAGACGATACCACATCAGCAACCCTAAGAATCTTTTCCAGTCAATTTGAACACCCTGCAAAGCATTGTGAATATTACCAGAAAGCAACTCATAGATCCTTGTCCTCTCTTTCTCAACAAAATTGAAATCTAGTCCATTGGCCCTCCAAAGATCAAGTTGTCGTGCAACATCAGCACGATTAACAGTTGATCCACCAGCCTGACTAAGCAAACACGCCAATCTGACATCTCCTCTAGAAACAGCCATTTCGACCGCTGCATCCAGCTGCCTCCCAGTAAGGAGTATGAAGATTTGTTCGAGATAACTGGATTCATCCAAAGAGCTCAGATCCTCTTGAACACGATGACATACACTTTCTTGCAACCAACAACTGAACTCTGCTCTCCTAATAAGAGGAAGTGATTCCTCGTCAATTTCTGGAGACCCTTCTTTAACATCTGGCATCATGTCTTCCTCATTGTCAGCACCTAAAGAATTTGGTCGGCCAACATTTTCCCTTACAGAGAAAAGAACTTTAACCAATTCCCAGATCAGGACTTGGTGCATCAAAACCAGACGTGAGGATGAAGACAATCCAGGAACCTCCAGCTGTCTCTCAATTATATCTATATAATTCCGACAAATTTCAGCAAGAGCCAGCCGATTAGTAATCACCTTCTGAAGTTTCAGTGTAAATGAACCTACATGAACTTGTTTGATGTCACGATTTAACGATTTGTGGAGGTTGAAAGGGGCATCAAAAGCACAGTCAACAAGTTCCTTTCTGGTTTTATCATTTTCATCGCTAACCACTTTGTCAATGCTAACTTTCTCGACGTTTATGACAGAAGATAACCATCTTTCAGAGCTGCTACTACTTACAGGGGCACCAGAATGAAGAAGAACACCATTTGGACCCCATCCGACACGGAATGATTTGCCCATGAATAACCCAGCATCAACTATGTTGCGAGAATGGCTTCCAGTTACTGGTGTCTGGCGGTCCAATTTGAGCTTGAAGCCATCCCCTCTAACTGGGTTTAAAGGAAATGCCATCTTTTGTTGGGCCATCAATATATTTCCAGGAGAAGTAGAGTCAACAACATCAGGATTGTACTCGAGCAAAGCCAATGGTGTTTTCCTCACTGCAGGCGGACTAGATCTGCGAGGCATCCTCTCCGAGGCATTCAGCAAAGAACGCTTCATGTGCTCTTTACTTCTGGACATCTTGGGATAAGAGAGATCATTCAAATTTTCAACCCCATCCTCATCCTCAGATGGAAACATCAACATCTTCATCTCTTTCATCTTTCTAGGGTCAAGGCCAAGATGCGCTGGAAGAGAGTGATAAAGCATAGGCCCTGTAGGCTCAATTTCCTCTTCGGCTTCCCCATTTTCCTCAAGAATCTCTGCATCTTTATTCACCCTGGAAGGATCACTAACTTCCTCAACATCATCCATTGTGATGTCTTCTTCATCATCTTCGGTCAATCCAAAACGACTAAAATGTTGGACCGAAAACCTCCAGTCACCATTCGTGGGGTCAAACGAAATGAAGCGGGCTCCTTGCCTCTCCATGCTCTTTCTCAATTTCTCCACAAGATCTTGAAGCTGTTCCTTATTTGGGTGTAAAGGTCTAACTTTCAAATTCAGAGTTACTTCAGCAGGCTTGTTGAGCCCCTGACCAACTGCAGGCTTAACACTTTCATCCCCATATACAACAATTTCATGCCTGTACAACTTCACAATGTGATCAACTTCCAACAACCTAACATCAGTCTGCCCCAGAAACTTGACACAACCATAACCAAACCTCCCAACCGTGAAATCCGGAACTCGACTGCAATAACCAGGATCTGAAATTTCCCTAGCGGCCAAATCAGCCAAACAAGGCTTAATGTAGTAATCTGGTGCGGTTAAAATGGGCAATAAGGCTTCTGCCTCTCTCAATTCCCTGTCAGGCGAGATTCTTCTCTTCTTGTATTGTGTATGTAAATGGGAAGTTGGCACATCAAAATCCCCTCCACAGGAAGTCCCAAAAGCGGCACTGCTCCGCATGCTCTGGATTTCACCACTGCCCCCTGGGAGCAACGACGCAAACAGTGACTTATAGACCCAACAAAAGGCACAATCCAGCTTTCCAGCATCGAAATAAGAACGAAAAACGCCTAGTGCAATTCGACCTCTATGAAACCAAATCTAGCACACGAGTTACAGACACGCAATGGCGGCAAGCAATGCCTAGGGAGTAGGGGAAGAGGACTAACGAAGACAGAACTCCAGAACTGAGGGCAATAACTACTGAGTTGCGAGGAGAAAATGAAAATTCAATAGCTGAAATTGTTCTATGGGCCATAAGTCGGGGTCAATCTTATACGTTCGTCACAGACAAGCTTCAGTTTTCAATCAGGTAGATGGCGAATCCGGCGGGGATCGAGAGCGAGCTTCAAAAGTTCGGAAGTTGGAAATGATTAGGAAGACGAAGGGAAGTGGAGTCTTACCTGAACGAGGAGTAGGAGGAGCGAGAGCGGAAGACGCCATGAGTGATCAGAGGAGCAGCAACCAGGGAGGAAGGAAGGAGAAAGTGGAGCACAGGAAAGGCGGGCAAGTAAAAGAGGTGATTTTGGTTTTAGCGGGTTTAGGACTTGGGGCGGAAACTCGAGAGTCGAAACTTTTTTTTACCTCTGTAGATTCGATTCGACCACAGTTTATAATGATTTTTTCCCAAATACACACGTTTTTTAAAAAATTCTCAAAATACACACGTTTTAAAAAATATTCTCAATCTATTTGGGCTTACCGCAATCTTCAGAAGCGATGAACAACTTCACAACAACCATCAAAGCCGGATGGGAAAGAGAGGCAAGTGCATTCTACATAAGCAAATTCTCCACCTGCAGCGAAGATTAATGAGTTGATCAAGGTGATCTTACATGATAGGAAGCAAGGCAAGACTCAAGAGTCCTAACCATAAAGTGGAAGAATGTCAAATCATGAGGGAGGCCAGCACTATATAAGAAAATATGTCATTGTGAATGGTAGTAGTTCCACCAATAGCAACGATCCATGTGGTAAGTCGCACAATCCGAGGTGGAATGACCGTTTGGTATATGCATGGGTCACGCCATCCGATCAAGAGCCTCAGGTTCAAGCTTTGACATCTGTTTCTTATCAACCACAACTAGGGGTGGTAATCGGAAAACCGGTATTCGGTATTACCAGATACCGTACCGGATACCAGCGATATCAGTATTCAATGACGTGATTTGGCATAACGGTATACCAAATAATACCCGATAATATACCGACGACAATCCGGTATACCAGAATACCGAAATAGCATAAATGAAATAAGGGCAAATGATGCTCTTACTTCTGCTTTCAGAACCTCAACCCGTGGCACTTTTAGCATATCACATTCCTGGACAGTGAAAAGTGTTGATTTTGGGATTTGATCTAGGCATTTGGTGTTGCTTGTTTAATTGGTGGGATGTATAATTGGATGATAATTGGACAATTGGTTTTGGTCTTTTGGAAATGAAATCGGAGCAAACAGGGAGAGCTTGCGGCAGGCAGAGAGAAGAACAAGAGAGGAAGATTTTCTTTCTTTTTATTCTTTCTTACCTTACACCAATGCATCCACGTTCAGGCTTTATTTTAACAAGCCACCAAAATTACTACTTAAAAATCAATAAAACACTACTAACGGGATTAAAATAACTACGATGCTTATAAAAAAAACTAGCGTGGCCCCGGCCATTTGGCCGGACGAAGATGAGATATGAAATTTGATAATGTAATGGGGTGTATAGATTGTTGTTGTATAGTTTTTTTTTTGGGAACACGTGATAAAAATAGTGAATTTTAGTAGAAAAGACACATGAATGATGCAACGAATCAAAAATCAGCCTTATGAACCAAAATCAAGTACATGTTACCTTGTGAAACAATATTGTTTCTGGTAATATGATGAGGTGGAGTAAGTTTTATAGAAACCGAATTCCAGAAAATCGAATAAAAAATCGCATATCCCGCCGATTTTCGGGAAATGAGCATCTCATAATCGTTGATAGCTTTTACTCGGCCAGTTGGCCGATTAATTTGCTTTATAAAACTTTCATCTTCTCATCATTGTGATTTCTGGTTTTTTGCCAAGCCATGATAAAATCTAAAGAAATCAAGAATGAACAGCACGATTTGGGATAGGAACCACCGTTCCTGTATCCCTAGAAAATGGTGGTAAACACGGACTCACCTGCCACACTGGTTTGGATTGAGATTTTTATAGGGTATCAGAGAACCATCTAGATAATAAATAAAAGCCGAATGATGAAAACTGTTGCTCCATTTCAAATTTCCTGCAACGAGAGTGATTATAGGAAGGACATTTTGGTCTTCACAATTACTTATTTTCTTATTTATTTATTCATAAAAAGGCATACACTGGGATTTGAACCTTGATCTCTTTAAAGGCAAGCAAGGACCATAACCAATCACACCAAGTATATTTGTTGTATCTATTTAAATTCAAACATACACGAACCTAAATTATGAAAATCATATGACTTTTTTAACGATTAGTTGGCCACTGAATCTCCCGTAAGTACTTATTTGGTGTTTTAATACTTTGATTATTTTAGTTGTAGTTTAATACTTAATTTAAATTTCTATCTATTTTATAAATATATGATAACCCTAAAATTGCAGCCCAAATATCACTGGTTCGAATATTGCATATCGAATTGCAATATTAAACATGTAGAAGCAATATCAACTTCTTAAATTAGTATTATTTTTTAGAATTACTATGGAGAAATTATATCTTTGTGCAAACTATATGAGACTGGTTCTTTTAATGTTTTAGTCGGGATAACCGCTACATTTTAAACTTCTTCATAATCTGGCATGATTGGATCCAATGATCATTATACAAGATTGTGTTTAATAGGGTGGCTTATTTCACCACTTTTTGGAAGATGGTAGATTGTGTAGATTGTGATGAGTGTAGATGTAGACCTGTCATTGTCCTACAAATTCATTAACACGCCAAAATTAGAAGATGTAGACCTTCTAAAAAATTGTGATGAGTGTAGATGTAGACCTGTCATTGTGATGAGTGGCTTATTCCTACAAATTTAGAAGATGCCAGTGCGGTCGGTCTGTTGAGCACGAAAGTAAAAATATATTTTCATTTAAACTGGCCCAAACTGTTATTTGACCCACTAATCGTGCACCCATCGCCAATGCAGTCAAATTAGGGATTTTGATCGTAAAATCGTAGGATTTTAGGATTTTACTTAGGGATTCCGATCTTGATTTTACTATAAAATCGGTGGACCTTAAAATCGTTTAAAATCGGGACTAAAATCGTTAAAATCGTAAAATAGTACCGAAATCGGGATTTTGATCGTAAGAGAACAAAATAGGTGGTTTGAGCCAATTTAAAATAAGTATAACTGTTTCAGCGGAAAGGGCAATGGAATCTTCTCAGATATTTTTTCTATTAGAAAAATATTCAAAAATAATAAAAATAACCAAATTAGGGTTCGGTTAATCTCTTTCCCTTCACCACATTTAACTTATTGGTAAAACACCTGTCCTAATATTGGAAGTATGTAAGAACTAACATCATTATTAACTAATTTATTTATTAATGAATATATTTGTACCAAGCCACTAACATTACTTATTTTATTGGAGTTCAATTATTTTTAGTTTTAAATCATACTTAGTAGACGATGTCGAAATATTACTTTGAGTTAAACAACCTAGACATAACATGAAAATAAGAGCCAAACCCATGAACTATATCCCTTCATCATGAATTATTTTGAGTTACACATTAAATAACAATTAAAATAGTGATTTTGGAATATTAATCTTGAGAATTATCTTACGGAAAAAAAATCTTCTGAATTATCATTTTAAATGCTATGTGTCTTTGTGATATTAATAATTTACCTTATTAATATTCTTATATGCTATGTTCTATATGGTACTTAAAATCCTACGATTTTAGGATTCGATTATACGATTTTGATTTTACCCCAGTTTTCGATTTTAGGTAAAATCCCGATTTTAACTGCTTTGCCCATCGCAGCCTCTCCAAATCTTCCTATTCTACTCGCCGGGTCATCTCCTCCACTACAAAATATCTCCTCATGTACTCAAAGTTCTCACTGAAACCTAATATCTACAACTTAGGCGCAGAGGGAGCAACCGATGGATTGTAGCGACCCCCACTATTTTGATAGCTAATCAAGAAGAGCGCGTTTGTTTAGTTGTATGGTGATTCACTTAATTAACAATTTTTATTCCGTTGACAGCCTCCTCTCCGCAATTGTATTGTGTTCACGAAGATCTGAAGGCGCAAGTGCAACAGGTCCAGGGGTAAACAATATGTATAAAGCGTTGGCCAAATTGAATTGAGTCATTCTACTTGAAATATGAAGATTTTTGCTTAATTGCTTTGGTTCGTGATGCAACTATGTTATGTTTGAAGGTAGACCAACGCAAACAACAGCACAGCTCCAGGGCTATTCTGCACATTAGGTAGTTGGGGCATTAATTGATAATTATTTGGGATTATTCCTACAAGTATATAATTTGGAACGTGCCTTTATATTGCATTGATTAATAGTTGTTTGAGATTTTTCAAATGAGTGATTTGACATGTTAAACTCTCTTATTTTTGAAAATGGAGTCTTCGAAGTGGAATATGAAGATTTTGGATTAAGCTTGGTTTCGTAACGCCCTTATGGGTGTTTATTCTCTAAAATGCAGCTGTCTTTCAAAGTGCCCGTTGCAAATGGCAAGTCAGGATACAACGATGGTACCGGTACACGTTTATATCATTAGTAGGTAGCAGATTGTGTCCATTCTACTATATCATTTAGCTAAATACTTAGTTGTTCTTTTCAACTTAAAATTATGCTTAAATGCTGTGATTGGCCTCAGAAATGTTTGTCTTTGCATTAACTGTTAATGATTGTGAGTTTTGGTTTAATGGTGAAAAGTTCATTTATTTAGAAGTCTAAATTGGGCAAACCTATTGGACAATAGGAATGCCATACATTAGTGTCGTGGGAGGTTTGTTTGATGTCTCAGGGTGTTAGATTTTTTAGAAGGTTGTTTGTTGTGGCAGAGAGTCCCTAAAGCTAGCGAGGTATTCCTATGTGGGCTTTTTCTTTGTTTGACTTTTTCTCGCCTTTTTTCTTATCTCTTTTTCTATTTTTGGTTTTTGTGTGCTACCTTCAGTTGCTAGGTCTTCATTTGTGAGCCATCTATACTTTTCTTATTCAGTGCCTAAAAATCATATATACTCGATTGCATAGTAGTTACTAATAGATACATTTATACCAATAGAGAGATTTTAAGTTTTATCAGTTGTTAGTTTTAATATTTACTTACATTGGTTGTTTATTTAGTTTTCCTTGTAATATTTCTCATTATACAACTAACTACTATGGCTACGTAGTTGTATAAGTGGGGGTTGGACATGATAGTTCTTAGAAGCATCAATACTTGAAGGTTATTATAATGACAAAATTCTAAAGTTATGGTTTGCCTTCAACTTGCTTGGAGCATTTCAATTATGCATCAATTGTTCTCTCTGTGTAGTTAACTCTCAGACAAATCGAAAATCTTGCTGATATGTGCTTGATTGTAGTTAAATTTAGGGTTCTACTGCATTGTTGCTTTACTCTTTTTTCGTGGTTGAGTCTGCTTCAAAAAATTTAGTTTGATTTTAGAAAATTTTGCTTCTGCAGTCCTGTCTTGCCACCAACGCGTTCAATAGATGGAGACGGCAGAGGCGAAGGCTATTTTTGTGTTGTTGTTGCTGGTTTAGGGATCGGTTTGTGAAGAAGAGGGAGAAGAGAGGGGGAAAGGGAAATGCAAGAGAGGGGATAACTCTTTTCTCCGACAAAAATGGAGTGAAGAAAGGAATTATGATCAGTAAGAAAATGGTTATCTTACATAACGGTTTCTATTCTGTTTGAATTGAGCTTGGGAGGCAGTGATAAGGACGAGCTGCAACCAATTCATAGTGAGAAGAGAGCTATGAACTGTGATCATGTCTTATTTCAAGTTAGAAGGTAGTTTCAGTATAAGGATTATTTAATTTGACAAGTTGTTTCGTCCATGATTCTTGGTAGTTTCAGTGTCATTCTAGCCAATGTTTAGTCTGTAATTTTTGAGAATTGATGTGCGAGTAATGACTTTCACTTAGCTTCAACTATTATGTGTGTATTTATTGGCATGTGATAGAATTCTCTTTTCCTTTTCTTTGAATTCATTTTCATACTCTAATTGTATTATTTGTACATAGGCAAATCATGCTCGAGATGGCAACTCGCTGATATGGCTGGTGCAAGGAATGAAGCCATCATTAGAATTCAGGCCGACAACGGGGAGGGATGCCCAGGACTAATTCAATGATGATTGATGATGGTATAATAAAAACTGCAGTCTGCATCAGCACCAATTTCTAGGCCTAAGTAAAGGTATTCAACCCAGAACTCTGCTTAGCGCTAAAAATTGCCCTCACCCAACCTTGATCCTGTTTGACCCACTTCTGAAGAGTCAAGATATATGACTAATCCTCCCCGTTCGTATTTTCAAATTGACTCTTTCTGACCCTTTAGGTTGGGGCGGGTCGGGAAGAATTGGATTAGTGGGTCGGTCCTAATCAAGTGGAATCCCAATCCCTTCACTCTCACTTGCTTTCTCTCCCATTCCACAAGTGGGTAACATACAGTAATCCGGCCAACGGGCCGGGTAATAAGCTAGTGTGATTATAAATTAGACTTGATCAAAATGGGCCAAAACTTGAAATTCAACTTGTTTGACCGACCCATGCCAAACTCTAATTATTCTTTACTTTTAAACTTTATATTTGAAAATAAAAAATAATGAAAGAAAAGAGATGACTGCAATTCACCATTTGCACATCACTGATTCGGGAATAAAACTATAGAATTTCGAAAGAAAACTGAAAATGTTTAGGATCGTTTTAATGTTAAAAATAACCAAATAGATCTTTCTATTTAGTTTTTTACTAACAAATACCAAACGATTCCCTATAATATACACTATAATTTAATCATTATGATATCAAATAATTACATAATATATATTTGAAATGATAAAAATTGGACTAATTGAGTTGGTCGAAGTTGAACCATTGAATAACTTTAAAATACATTATATTTTAGCCACTAAGATATAAAATAATAGCATAGTATATATTATGCTAGAGAAAATATCTTGTTTTAGAATGGCAAACCCATGATGTTCATTTGTTTTACTTGATGTGCAAATCCCATGTAGGTCAGACCCATTCAACTCTTTTATTTTATGATTAGCGGTTAGCCCATTAGAATCCATGCATTAGTTTATTGTTAATTTTTTTCTTTTTAGCAATAAAAAGGAGTATTGTTTTTGCCTTTTCATATATATATTTTACCACCATGGAGAAATAAAAGGACTTAAAGAAAAAAAGTGACACTCCTGGACCGTTTAAATCCGCATGTGTACGGTAAGTTGGCCCGTTCCACAGAGGAAAAAGAAAAAAATTGACACTCCCTATTCTACTCTTCCTACAAACGCTCCTGGAGCATGGAATTTTAAATGGGGGAAGAGTTTTTTCCTCTCTGCAATTATATGTTTTTAATTTAAAAAGATACAACAAATGTACTTAGTGTGATTGGTTATGATCTTTGTTTTTCTTTAAAATGGTCATGGTTCGAATCCTAGTAAGTGTCTTTTTAATGAATAAAAAAAAGTAATTGTGAAGACCAAAATGTCCTTCCTACTTTCACTCTGGATGCAGGAAATTTGAAATGGGGCTTCAAGTTTTCTCATTTGGCTTTTATTTATTGTGTAGATACTACTGTAAGGCTCTAACAGTACTTTTCACGTTAAAAAAAATTCTTCGTAAGAGAGAAGAAAAATATTCAAAAAATTAATTAATTAATTAAATTTAATTTCAGAAAATACCGAATATACCCCTCAATTATCTCCACCTTCAGATTTACTTAAAACTAATGAACAGTGATTATAATGATTAGTACGGTGCTAGGGTTAGCACTCTAACTCCTCCCATAATTTGATCATTATGATATCAAATAATTATATAATATATTTTTGAAATGATAAAAATTGGACTAATTGGGTTGGTCGAGGTTGAACATTGAATAACTTTAAAATACATTATATTTTAGCCAATGATGTTCATTTGTTTTACTTGATGGGCAAATCCCGTGTAGGAAGGCCCATTCAACTCTTTTATTTTATGGTTAGCGGTTTGCCCATTACATACCATGTATTGGTTTATTGTTAAACTTTATATTTTTAGCAATAAAAAGAAGTATTGTTTTTGCCTTTTCATATATATTTTATCACCACGGAGAAATAAAAGGGCTTAAAGAAAAAAATTGACACTTCTGGACCCGTTTAAATCCGCATGTGTACGGTAAATTGGCCCGTTCCACAGAGGAAAGAGAAAAAAATTGACACTCCATATTATACCCTTCCTACAACCGCTTTTAGAATGGCAAACCAATTATGTTCATTTGTTTTACTTGATGGCCAAATCCCGTGTAGGTCAGACTCATTCAACTCTTTTATTTTATGGTTAGCAGTTAGCCCATTAGATACCATGCATTAGTTTATTGTTAAATTTTTTATTTTTAGCAATAAAAAGGAGTATTGTTTTTGCTTTTTCATATATATTTTATCACCATGGAGAAATAAAAGAGCTTAAAGAAAAAAATTGACACTCCTGGACCCGTTTAAATCCGCATGTGTACGGTAAGTTGGCCCGTTCCATAGAGGAAAGAGAAAAAATTGACATTCCCTATTCTACCCTTCCTACAAACGCTCCTGGAGCAGGGAATTTGAAATGGGGGAAGAGTTTTTTCTTCCCTGCTATTATATATTTTTAATTTAAAAAGATACAACAAATGTACTTAGTGTGATTGGTTATGATCGTTGTTTTTCTTTAAAATGGTCATGGTTCGAATCCCAGTACGTGTCTTTTTAATGAATAAAAAAAAGTAATTGTGAAGACCAAAATGTCCTTTCTACTTTCACTCTCGTTGCAGGAAATTTGAAATGGGGCTTCCGTTTTTCCCTTCGGTGTATTATAGTATGTGTAGATCAACAAAATATCTAGACCAATTATGCACCGCCCTTGAATTGTGCATATTACAAAATCACAAACTAAAGGTTCATAACAATATTTTATGTCATACAGAGTTGACAATTACATCCATGTTATTTCCTCATATCACTCATTTTCACACCCCATTCATTTGATTTGTGGCACTGGCGACTTGGATACCCTTATAATTTTATGGTTAAAGAGTCGAAAAGAGTTATACCTGGTATAGAGATAGATTATTTGCATCATTGTGATGTTTATAATCTTTGTAAACAAAATGTATTCCTTTTTTCCCCCAAGCCAATATGCTGCACAAAGTACCTATAAACTCATACATGTTGACATTGCACAAAGTACCTATAAACTCATACATGTTGACATTTGGGGTCCGTTAGTCACTCTTAATTTCATGAATTTCAGTAATTTCTTACCACATGATTTATACAATTTTTCAACAATACTTTCAAAGCACATATGCTTGTAATTAGTCTATTTCCTCTCAAACAAGTCCATTGCGGAAGAGAGGTGTTTAAGGGAAGATGGAAAGTAGTAGATAAAGGTTGGATGCTAGAAAGCTATCTGAATTTCGCTAAACACATCCTTAAAGGGTTCTCCTGTCCAAAGGAAAATCCCTTTGACTTCTTAACTTAAACACTATGACCGGTTGCCACTCACGTGAGACACTCATTTTTTCATTAAAAGCACACTCAATAATTGAGCACCTTTTTTCAAAAATCTTCTCCGAGTCCAAAAATGGAGAGAGTCCAACAAACATGTCATAGTCGTAACTAGTCAACAGTATCAACCAACCAAAGAGCACGTGGAAGTAAAATTAATCATGGACCAACAACCCTCGAAGCGCTACACCATCCTTTCTAGAATGTATGCCATCACGACATCCACCAATTCTAAGCACAATGAGTAGGAATCGTGCATTGGACAAGGTGTATGGAACCCATTAAATTTGAAAATTTAGGCATAGAATCTAAGTTCCAAAACACTCACAATATAGGCCAATAAACACTCATTCATCCACAAGTACTTGAAGCCCTCAGATTGTTCAACAATAATCTTGTCTTTCACTCAATGAGTATGGGAAGAGCCTTATACGAAGCGCCTCTTGAGGAACACCGTTCATGTTGATATCGTTTGTGAGTTCCAAGAATCGATTGAAGTGGTCCCTTGGAGCCTCGTGGTTGAGACCACTGAACTGGATGTTGTTCTGGGTCATGAAGATGACACTTGTCTTTATCTTGAAGTTTTCGGTGGCAATGGGAGGATGTCAGATGCTTGGTTGGATATCTTTTGAGTCTGGAGGTGAAGTAGTACCACATAGTCCTCGTCGGTTCCTCCACATTGTTCCCTTCATTTTTCACTTAATTGTCAAACTTGATTTCCTTCCGCCATTGGTTCAAAGTCAATCTCAACTTCCACTTCTTCTTTTATTCCATCTTATTCTTGGCTCGGGAGGTTGTGAGTGAATAACCTCTCCCGAGCCTCCCTTAATCTTCTCTCCCTACAAGATGGCGCAAGGTACGGTTGATGTCGAAATCGATAGGGTGCAATTCTCCTAGATTGCTCCGGGTCATGCACATGAAACACAACCCAACAAACACACACGCAACACAAAACAACACAAGAATAACTTATCGTAGTTTCTGCAATGGCGCCAAAAAGCGTACTCTCTTCTACTAGCACTACTATCCTAACCGTGGCCAAGTGAAACCACGATCAGGTACAGTATAGTGGAAGTAAAGTTTAATTATTAAATCTAGGATGTAGGTGTACTATTACTTTGAGGACTACCTTGTTATCTAGTGAATCAAAGTTTCAACTAACTGATCAACTACTAAAACAAAGAAAAGAAATGTTTGGTTGAAAACTATAGTAAAAAGTCACTCTGGTGTTGTCTCCTAGTAGTTGAAAAATAGACCGACAAATGATTTTCCTAGTTTGTCAAATCTTGATTTGCACATCGGAGGATCCTATTCTGGGCTAAGCTCCCTTTCGAGTTACTCAACCTCGCATAGAGTGAACTACCCGAAGGGGGGGTTTCCACATATGACAAATTAACACGTTTAGGGAGTGCCAAGTAGGTTCCCTCTATTAAAATACGATACAATATGGCATTGAGGCCCAATTTCACGCTCGATCCATCGACCAACAATGAAGAATGAGGTAAGTGCTCTAATTAACCTAATTGGATGTTCTCTATCTTAGGTTAATATCATAATTGAGAGGATTTAATCAATACCCAACACAGTTCATGAAATACCTCAGCAACTTGGATTTCGATGATTAGTATTGCTATTTCTATTCCCTTCCTAAACGACTTGGATTTCGATCTTTGCACCTCGAAGGAGTGCAAGGTCGACTAGGCTCTCATTCAAATTGATAAATAACAAAACAGAGGAAATCAAACATCAACACATAAGAAATAAACACAATCGTATTAAGCCAAAGCATCGAGTTTACATGGTGGAACTCTTAGGGTTCACATACATACGCAATTAAGGAACTTAGCCAGCCATGGGGAAGGGTTTCTGGGTTTTCGTCGACTGAAGCGAAGATATCAAAATTCCCACATGAAACAAAAACCGCTTGTGGTTAGGATCAACAGGATATTTGAGTTTTCCGGCCCCAATTTTCAAAGTTCCATAGTTGTAAACGGATTCCTCTAATATTTCCAATTAATGAAATAATACATGGTTTTAAATAAAATAAAAGTTGCAAAAGGTTGAGTCGCTAGTGAAAATGGTTTTAAAACCGGATTAAACTATAAAGCCGATTTTACAAGTGGGTTGAGGAAAAAACATCCAATAACAAATACATTATGCATATATTTGATATATTTTAAAACAATCTCACTAATCTACATTCATATATTACCAAATTATTTCTTGTAAAGAAATATTTGATAGTTTTTACAAGTGGATTGAGGGAGAAAACATAAAATAACAAATAGATTAGATTATACATATATTTAACATATTTTAAAGCAATATCACTAATCTACATTCATATATTACCAAATTATTTCTTTTAAAGAAATACATATTATAAAACTATGAACTATCAATCATCATTTTCAAATCTGATTTTGACTAGTCAGGCCACCCAATTTTAACTGGTTTAACTCGATTTTGAATAATTTAACCTAGTCGAACCTGGTTGAACCAGCAGGTCAAATAAGGGTTTGACAACCTTGCTGATGAGTAAGGACCCACATGGGGAGCTTCAAACCTGTTCCGGCCCGACAGAGTGGCAGTAGCAGAAACGACGTTATGCAACTCGGGACATAACTGGCCCGCAATGGAGAAGTCCAATACCATTTTTTTTTCTTTTCCCTATTAAAGACGTACGTCCGAGATGGGCTTTTGGGTTGTGAGACGGTCTATGGATACTTGTGCCATTCAGACAAAGGAAACCTCAATTGGCGCCACAGACCAGCCCTGTCGGATTCCCACTGAAGCCCACATTGCTTCTCGAGGGCCTAACCTAAGAGAGATGATCGACTACTACTGACCATGGGCTTCTTCTTGTGGCCCATTTTGTGCTACAAAAACATCAGCATCCATCCCCAGTGAACCTGGTTGCCTGCCGCTCATCACTCCTGCATGAAGCGGCTTGAATCAATCGGTTGGTTTTGAATTATGATGACAACAATAAGAGTAAAACTTCGGTTGGTTTGTGATTTGAATCGGACTATCAGCCGTTATCACTGGAGACTGAATTGTAATTTCAAAAATAGTAGTGGTGTATGGGCTCAATGTTATTTGGGTTCGAGTTCTGGGCCCGGTCTGCAACAATTTTTTTACCAGATTGGATTAGGTTTAGACCCACATGGAGAAGTACTATAAATACTTCTCATACTCCTTTGTAATCTGTAATTTCCTCGATAAAGTGAAACTGACCCTCTCTCGCCCGTGGACACACATCGTGTTAGTGAACCATTTAAATCATGTGTCGTGTTTTCGATTCTTGCTTTCTCGATTCCTACGATTTCTCGATCCGTAGCAGCGCGTTTATAACAATAATGTAGGTAGATGACTAATATAAATTATGTTGAAGTGGAAAAAAAATCTAAAGATATGGCTGCAATAACGTTAGTGGCAAACCCAGAAATTACATCAAGGGTATTCAACTATAACACAAAATCATCAAGGATTGTCAAATAGTTTTAAGTTCAAATACTACTATCACTACAATAAAATTTTACAAAGGTAATTTATCTCAAAAGTGGATTAAGGTTTGTCAATTGACAAACCCTTTGCTAACCTAGGTCCGCCCCTGAATAACGTATTCACAGGTAACGTTAAACTTACTAAACTACACCAATGTCATTCAATTATACATTACCACATCCTAGTGGCTGTCTGGCTCATGTACCAACATAACTCACAAGACACGCTCCTATTTTATATCGTTACTAAACTATCTTAATATCGTTTAGTTTTGTGTAGCCATCCCATCATACACAACAGTTCCATGAGTGTCAAAAATATTATGGTTAGACATATTATTAAATTATTTTAAAAAGAAATTTGTTGGGCTCGAAGTACGTAACTCTATCAGTAATTTCTTTACATGTTCAAATTAAATCAATTGAATTGCTACTCACATAGTGAAATTTACTTTTAACAAAATTCACATAAAAAGAGAATTCGAAGAGTGCACGAGATTGCTAGCGTGCACCAAATTTGAAGTGAAATTGGAAAAGAAAGGAAATCTCGAACATGATTGGAAAAGAAACAAAGGATGGGGAGATGGGGGAGGGAAAGCAATGTGGTACCGTGGTGTGTGATATTTTGTGTCACCAAACAATTTCAAAAAGTAACGAGGAATTTATGGTGTATAATATTTTGTAGGATTTTTAGACATAAAGCGTTTGAATGGAGAATTTATTAATAAGGGATTTTAGTTTAAAATTCTCATTTAATTTTTTTTTAATGTATTTAAGTCATATCTCTTGTTTGGAATTGAAACATGGTTGTCAACGCGACAAAACCAAAATACAATATTGTCCTTCTCAATTCTTCTTCTTTCTAAATGTACCCATCCCTGGTGTTTCCTTCTTTCTCCTCTCATTTCGGGTAGATTGCTTACTAGTGTTCTTGTTGGAGGTGGAAATCAGAGGCGATAGTTAACGGTGCACCTGACCAATCCATATAAACAGACCCTCATAAATCATAAACCAATTTTCGCTTTTTTCATGTAAAGTAGTGAACTCAATGACAAACCAGCTCTGATACTAAAGAAATCGACAATGCGGAATCGAACGAATACACGAATTTTACGTGGTATCCCTGTTCGATGTGAACAGGACTAATCCACGGAGAGTGAAACCACTCTCAGGCTGATGATATTATTAGGTTTATGAGAGATTTCTGAGAGTTAGGGTTCTCGGCCACTGATTACAATAAATATATATGAGAGAGTCCAACCTTTCTTCCTGTTACTTGGGCGGACGAATGAAATAGATGGATAATTACCATCTTTACTCCTAACTATCTAATATGGACAATCAAGGACTAAAGAGTAGTAATCGAGGACTCGTAACACTCGTAACATGACCCCTCAAGCGAAGGAGTGAATGTCGATCATTCCGAGCTTCACACGGAGATGATGAAACTGGTCCACACTCAACCCTTTTGTGAATAGATCCGCGGGTTGCTCAGAAGTGGCAATCTTGAAGGGGGAGATGTCACGGGAGAGAACGCGCTCACGCACGAAGTAACAGTCCATCTCCACATGCTTGGGGCGTTCATGAAACACCGGATTGGCAGCAATATGGAGAGCAGCCTGATTGTCACAAAAGAGGGGAGTAGGAACAGCCAGCTGAACCCCAAAGTCACGAAGGAGCCAACGAAGCCAGATGATCTCACTAACTGTAGTAGCCATAGAACGATACTCAGCCTCTGTAGAAGACCAAGCAACAACATATTGCTTCTTGGTACGCCAGGAGACAGGAGAAGACCTCAGGGTGATGAAATAACTAGCGGTCGAGCGCTGAGTATTCGGGCAACCGCCCCAGTCGGCATCACAATAAGCTATCAAGGTGAGAGAACCCGAGGATGAAAAGAACAAACCACGCCCCGGTGCGGACTTGAGATAATGGAGAACACGGAATGCAGCATCAACATGAGCCTGAGTCGGTGCATGAACAGCCTGGCTGAGTATGGTAACCGCATAGGTAATGTCGGGACGAGTGACTGTGAGATACAGTAAGCGACCAACCATTCGACGATAAGCTGCAGGATCGGAAGCAGGATCGGAGGGAGAACGACCCAGCTGATGATTCTGCTCGATAGGAGTGAAACTGGGACGCGTAGCCTGAAGATTAGAGTCTGCCAAAATATCAAGAACATATTTACGCTGGTTGAGAACAATACCGGATGGTGACCGAGCAACTTCGATACCCAAAAAGTACTTAAGAATGCCCAGGTCCTTAATGGTAAATCGCTCATGGAGAAAGTCTTTAACATGTTGAATGAAGGAAAGATCTGTACCAGCAAGGATGACATCGTCGACATATATAAGAGCTACCACAAACACAGATCCCCGACGATAGATGAAAAGTGAATGATCGGCACGACTAGGAACAAACTGTAACTCCTGTAATGCCTGAGTAAATTTTTTATACCAATTGCGGGAAGCCTGACGTAAACCATAGATGGATTTGCGCAATCGGCAAACCCGAGTGTCACCGGGTTTGGAAAAACCTTGAGAAACTTTCATGTAGATTTCCTCCGATAAATCGCCGTGCAGAAAGGCATTATTCACATCCAATTGATGAATGTGCCACCCTTTGATAGCTGCCACCGCTAGTAAACAACGGACAGTGACTAGTTTGGCGACAGGGGCAAACGTATCATGATAATCAATCCCTTCTATCTGGGTGTAGTCTTTAGCAACGAGACGAGCTTTAAACCGCTAAATAGAGCCATCGGTTTTGAACTTGATTTTATAAACCCACTTACAGTCGATAGCACGCATACCAGGAGGTAGATACTCGAGTGTCCAGGTACCATTAGCTTCCTGAGCTTTGATTTCGGTAATCTTGGCATTTCGCCAATGTTGATAACTTATGACCTGATGAAAAAATTGAGGTTCCTTCATAAGGGTGACAACACCCACAAAAACTTGATATGCCTTGGACAACCGATGATTATGCACACAAGTTTCCAGTGGATAGGTCACAATGTTGGCCGAGGGAGGGGAAGGCTGGGGGTGACCTGGAATATGGTATTCGAAACCTTGAAGACGGGCAGGAGGATGACTGACCCGTGAACTCTTGCGAACAACTGGTGCAGGAGGCTGATCGGAAGGAGCGGAATCAGCTGGAGTCGTCACTGTCGGTGGAGTCTGCTCAGCCGCGGGAGATGAAATGGCCTCAGGCGAGGAAGGCGAGGACGAAGAAGCCTCCTCAGGTGAGGGCGAATTGGAAGGAGGTGATGTATGGGCTAACGTGTCATGTCCTCCAAAAGGGACGTCTGTAAATGAAGGTAAGTCATCATCTATATCATGAAGATATGGTGGGAAGTGAGGGTGAGTTTGGCGAGCAACCACTTGAGTGGGAGTAAGCTCAGTCCAATAAGGAAAAATATGCTCAAGAAAGTGAACGTCGCGTGACGTATATATGTGTTTATGCTCTAAGTCATAAACCCGATATCCTCGCTGAGTCGCGGGATAACCCAGAAATACACCATGATGATTATCCCGAGCGTAAACAATGCAGCCAAAACTACGTAGATGAGAGTAAGACGAATCCTTATCAAACAAAATATGATAGGGAGTGCGATTGCCGACAGTGACCAGAGGCATGCGATTAATGAGATATGCTGCGGTTAACACGCACTCTCCCCAGAATCGGAGAGGTAGATTAGCATGAAAACGAAGAGCTCGCGCAGTGTCGAGCAAATGACGATGTTTCCTCTCGACAACACCGTTCTGCTGTGGTGTATCAGTGCAGGAAGTCTGAAGAACTATCCCTTCTGCTTCATAATAATTGACTAACTCTGCAGTAGCAAATTCAGGAGCATTATCCCCTTGGATACGACAAACTCATGATGATTATCCCGAGCGTAAACCATGAAGAAATCGACAATGCGGAATCGAACGAACACACGAGTTTTACGTGGTATCCCTGTTCGATGTGAACAAGACTAATCCACGGAGAGTGAAACCACTCTCAGGCTGATGATATTATTAGGTTTATGAGAGATTTCTGAGAGTTAGGGTTCTCGGCCACTGATTACAATTAATATATATGAGTAGGGGTGGGATTCGGTCGGTAAAGAATTTACCGGTTTCGGTATACCGAAGTTGGCCAAACTGGTTACCGATTACCGATACCGGTTTGTAATCGGTTTACCGATTACCGAATTACCGGTAAACGGTAACAAACCGGTATTACCGAAATACCGTGAAAGGCGATTTCGGGCGATTTTTTCGGTCGGTTTACCGAATATTTACCGAACCGAATCTCTGGAAGTGGGGTGATGTTGTAATATTTCGATTTTTTTGAGTTTTTTCATCATTTTTGTAATTAATAATTTATTATTAACTCTTATTTACAATATTTTTGAGGCCTATACTTACATTCATGTATGTAATATTTTATATTTGTGAATAATGATGTAATATTTTTCATAATAAAGCAACAAAACGCAGCGCAACACTAGGGAGTAGGGAGGGGGGATTCGGTATCGGTAATACCGATTTACCGTCGGTATTTACCGATACCGTTTTCGGTAAACTGACTCCCCCAACTTCCCGCTCGGCTACCGATACCGTCGGTAAGCGGTTTACCGTTTACCGCCGGTTACCGGTTCGGTAAAACGGTAAACCGTTTACCGGATTACCGTTTACCACCCCTATATATGAGAGAGTCCAACATTTCTTCCTGTTACTTGGGCGGACGAATGAAATAGATGGACAATTACCATCTTTACTCCTAACTATAAAATATGGACAATCAAGGACTAAAGAGTAGTAATCGAGGACTCGTAACAGATACCATATCATAAACCAACTGATCTCTATAACTCGAGTTGTTGGAAAAGCTCCATGTATGTTATTCAACCACTTCCTCACATTTCACTTCTTTCTTTTTTTCCTTTTACAATTTCTGCCCTCCTTCCTCACTCACTTCATTCCTAGGCCCTAGCTCAATATAGGTGATAAAACTCAGTTTGCGCAATGCGCTTAAATTACCTTGTAAGAAAGACGAATCAAATTGATGCTGATTATTCGAAGTGAAGGCAAGACAAAAACAGAGCACCCTTCGTTCCTTCCTTTCTTGCAACAAAGGCAACACAACAACAAGAGCCCGGCCCCCACTCACAATCAGACTTCCGATTTGCTCAGAAATTAAACCAGAAAAGCTCTACCCTATCTAACATTCTGACCCTTCCCCTAGAAATTGAAACTATAAAAGCGCTAACATGGTGGATCCCTTCCCTTCATCTCTCACTCAGTTCTCCACACCCTACCCTCCTCCGCATTTTCCTTCTTCTTCTTCTTCTTCTTCTTCTTCTTCTTCTTCAGTGTATTGGAAGTTCGAGCTCAAGGGCAAACAGTAATGAATGCCCTATTGAGCTCGTCAAAGTACTGCTTGCATTTATAGCTTACCCTGTATTTATTTCAACGGAGGCCACCACTGCCTTCTTCACCAGCCAAAAGAAATAGAGCCAGAAAAAAAAAAAAAAAAACTTAACAATAAACAAATAGCAGAGGAGAGGAGAGATTGGAGAAGAGAGTTTATTTCAGTGTGTCAGAATGTTGAGGCACAATACCTCGCCTCTTTTGCTACTAGTGCTAGCACTTCTCTGTTCATCTTCGGTTTGGGTTTCTTCAGTCACAGCTGCTGTTACTTATGATGGTAAAGCCATCATCGTCAATGGGCAGAGAAGAATTCTCATCTCCGGCTCCATTCACTATCCCAGAAGCACTCCTGAGGTGTGAAAATTTCCCCGTCTTTCACTCACCCAATGTCTTCAATTTCTTCTTATTTAGGAGCTGAAAGTTTTGGGCTTTTTAATTTGGGGGAATGCAGATGTGGCCTGATCTCATACAGAAGGCGAAAGATGGAGGATTGGATGTGATTCAGACTTACGTCTTCTGGAATGGGCACGAACCCACCCCTGGAAATGTACTCTCTTTCCCTTCTTTCTTCTGCCCCGTTAATGGGTTCTAGCTGAATTCAACTGATACTGATTGTTTTTTAATTCTATGTTATTTCGTTGAAGTATTACTTCAACGACAGGTACGACCTTGTGAAGTTCGTGAAGCTGGTTCAACAAGCGGGTCTCTACCTTAATCTCCGGATTGGCCCTTACGTTTGTGCTGAATGGAACTTTGGGTAATGTTGGAAAACCCTGCTCGAAATTCGTCGAAAAGCTAATTCCTTCCCCCCTGTTTTTTCAAATGCTCTGTTTTTTTGTTTTGTGGGTGATGCAGAGGACTCCCTGTTTGGCTCAAGGATGTGCCTGGAATCTCCTTCAGAACTGACAATGAACCCTTCAAGGTAGTCGGCTGCCCTTTCTTTTTTGCCTGATTGTCAAATTTCCTTTTACTGATAATGAGAGCTGACGGATTGTACTATGGGTGGGTCGATGGATTCAATGAAAGGCGGCAATGCAAAAGTTCACAGAGAAGATCGTCAACATGATGAAGCAAGAACAGCTCTTTGAACCTCAGGGAGGCCCAATTATTCTTTCCCAGGTTAGGCGAGACATATGGACAAACTAAAGTTTATCTGCATCCTTTTTTGGCTGTAACCCATTTTCTCATTGGTCATAACTTTTCGTTAAAAAACCCATCCTTTTAAATATCAGTAAATTCATGAAAAGGTCAGCCTGCCAAAACCCAAGTCTGCATCAAGAATCTGGAGTAAGGGTTTTTCTTGTTTTTACTGTTTGCTCGTCAGCTGAGTGATTGTGGTGATGTATGATAACAGATTGAGAACGAGATGGACCCGGTGGAATACGAGATCGGGGCGCCGGCGAAAGCCTATGCACAATGGGCAGCTAAAATGGCAGTGGGGCTCGACACAGGAGTCCCATGGATTATGTGCAAGCAAGAGGATGCTCCTGACCCTGTGGTAATTCTCTTTCTGGGTATTTCGCCAGTTTGTTGTTAGTCTACTGTTTCTTTAGCTTTCCTCCTTTTTTTTCTGCTTCTTCTTCTGTTGCTGCTGTTGTAGATGCTTTACGAACTTTTTTCTTTGGGAATTTTCGTCGAACAGTTGCCGGATCTAGTTTGGTGGCCCATAAATCGCACATCTTTATCTTTCAGTCCCTTTTTCTTTTCAATCCATACTTGAGCTATCAATCTCCTTCTTGTGGGTTTTGCGTTTCTGTTGCGATGGTGCTTGTGATGTGAGTGCGTGGTTTAGTTGATGGGTCTATTTTTTTAAGAGGTTTTCTTTTGCCATGGAGAAGATTCTCGCTGAAATAACGACACCACCACCTTTTGTTATCACAAAGTGGGAGCGGGTTGAAGGAGCTTTTCTGTTGCTAGAGACTGAAAAGTACCCATCTTTTTGTTTGGTTCTGATTTGGATTCAGATAAACACCTGCAATGCGTTTTACTGTGAGAACTTCAAGCCAAACGCGCCATACAAGCCTAAAATGTGGACTGAAGCCTGGACTGCTTGGTAAGTCATACGGGTAGCGAGTGAAAGAGGAAGATAAAAAGGAACATACTTTTGGTTTGATTCATATCTAATTATGTCATGCAAATTTGCCACCCAGGTTCTCAGCATGGGGAAACCCAGTCGCATACAGACCAGCAGAAGATCTGGCATTTTCAATTGTCAAGTTCATTCAGAGTGGTGGCTCTTATGCCAATTATTACATGGTAACTACTCAACTTGAAACTTCAAATTAGGGTGGATGTGTTCTCGCTTCGTTGTCTCCTCGTTGCTGATTATTTGTGTGATTTCTCAGTACCATGGAGGGACAAACTTTGGTAGAACAGCAGGTGGACCCTTTGTGACCACAAGCTATGACTATGACGCCCCTCTTGATGAATATGGTATGGAGTTGTAGTCATTCCTCTTCACATACTAAAACTTCTAACTGCCTCTTATACCTCACTCATGTATGCGAGATAATTTAGGGCTTCATCTAGCTTGTAACAGCTAAGGTCTTTGTTGGCACTAGCCATATCTTAGGCTGATCCTTCCTTGTCTGATTGATGTTTTTCAGGTTTGACAAATGAGCCGAGATACACACACCTGAAACATATGCATAAAGCAATCAAGCAATCTGAAACTGCTTTGGTTTCTGCTGACGCCACTGTGAGATCACTCGGGAAAAATCAAGAGGTAAGCAAAACCTCAATCTACTCTAATTGTGGTTAACATATAAAGTTTTTGTGTTCTTTTTTGTTTTGATGCTGCAATTTGGATGTGATCACTGTTTCCAGGCTCATGTATACAGCTCAAAGTGGGGCTGTGCTGCATTCCTAGCAAACTACGATGTGAATTATGCAGTCACGGTCGACTTTGGAAATGGTCGGTATGATCTCCCAGCATGGTCCATCAGCATTCTACCCGATTGCAAAACTGAATTTTACAACACTGCAAAGGTGAGGGAAGAAAAGTGAGACTCTTTGCAGCATTGATTCACAGGACTTGCAAAAAATATTGTTTTTAACTTTTGTCTGGGTGGTAACTGGTAATTACAGGTTTCAGCTCCACGAGTGCACAGGAAGATGACGCCTGTGGGTGGATTTACATGGAACTCATACATCGACGAAGTTGCTTCTGGTTTCGCTAGTGATACAACTACACTGGATGGATTGTGGGAGCAAGTTTACTTGACCAAAGATTCTTCGGATTACCTTTGGTACATGACAGAGTGAGTATATAAATAGCCAATCACTTGCTCATGGAACTCTGCTGCTTCTTTCCTCAGCATCCTGCTGATTCTCTTCTTCCATTCTTGCGACCAGTATCAAGATAGAAGGCAACGAGGCATTTCTGAAGAATGGAGATGACCCGGTTCTCACGGTCCAATCAGCTGGCCATTTTGTCAATGTTTTTGTCAATGGTAAACTCATAGGAAGCGCTTATGGCAGTAAAGACAATCCCAAGTTGACTTTCAGCCAGGGTGTGAAGCTAAACGTTGGTGTTAACAAGATTGCATTGCTGAGCGCTTCAGTTGGTCTTGCGGTTAGTGTTTCTCACTTCTCTCTGGAAATTAGCTTTTGTTTCGAGAACTTGGACTCAATTTGGCTGTGCCATGACCTTTTCCCATGTTAAACCAGAATGTTGGACCGCACTTTGAGAACTACAACGTTGGTGTTCTCGGTCCAGTCACACTGAAGGGATTGAATCAGGGGACAGTTGACATGACCAAATGGAAATGGTCTTACAAGGTTGGCGTGCAAGGTGAGAAATTGCAGCTGAATACGATCACTGGAAGTTCATCCGTCGATTGGTCAGATGGAACGCTGTTAGCTGAAAAACAGCCTCTGTCGTGGTACAAGGTAATTGAGTAACTTACTGAATTACCCGTCACATGATACAGTGCTGGATCTTTTACTGAGATTTTGATGATGAAACTTTTGGCAGACAACTTTTGATGCGCCAGAAGGGAACGAGCCATTGGCGCTAGACATGATCAGCATGGGGAAAGGCCAGGTATGGATCAATGGGCAGAGCATAGGCCGATACTGGCCTGCATATAAAGCAGAAGGCAACTGTGGTACCTGCTATTACGGTGGTTACTACGCGGAGAAAAAATGTCTCATCAATTGTGGACAGCCTACACAAAGATGGTAAAAGGAGAAAAACTTCTAGTGCCTTCTTTCTTACTAATTTTTCACTGCCAGTGTGTTTACACTTTTTACTTTTCGTTTACGGCAGGTACCATGTTCCACGGTCATGGCTGAAACCAAGCGGTAACTTCATGGTTGTGTTTGAAGAATGGGGAGGAGATCCGACAGGGATTTCTATGGTCAAGAGAGGCTTAACTGGAAAGAAATATGATGCATAAGCTGCATTCACAATTATGGTTACTGGCGAAAGGTCGAGAGCCAATATTGTGAAGTGCTGGGATATTGTACAGCAAAAAACTGCATGATATTCTTTACATTATAAGGTAGTTAGGAGGATCTGCTGTGATTGATGTTATATGAGTCCTTTCAAAAGTTATTCATTTCAGGTAAGCATGTAGCTTACCTGGGTTTCATTTCAGTCTTCTTTTGAAGAACTGTAAGCCATAATGCTTACTGCTTTTTGGGTGTTTGCAATCGCTCCAAGCTTGTAAGGAAAAGTTACTGATGTCGCTTCTCCTTCATATGAATAAAAGTTGATGAAGTTAATATACACCAGTTTCCAAGTTCAACTCTCTCTGCTGTACATACTTTTATGGCTCTGCACAATCCAGAAAAAAAGATGGTTCCGACATAAATAACAGGCTTCAAAATCTGCTTCATGTAGAAGGAAATTTAGCCTTGAGGGCATTACATGCATTAGCCAGTTCTGTCTCAATAAGTGCTACTTCTTGCCCTAGGTATTTCCACTTCTCCAGTCTGCTAACAAGATCCATCAGCATTTGAACTCCAGCAGCTTCACCAGCATCGACCTGAGTTAATCTCTGCAGACACTTCATCAAGTATCTCCAGGTTCTCAATTTCACCTTGCAAATATAACTGTCTGCAATATCTACAGTCTCGAATAACGATACAGACATCCTGTCAGCAAAAATCAGTCAAGCCGAGGACAGTACTGGCCGCAGCAATAGCATCCTTCATAGTGAAACCCTCATTCTGTGGAGCTGAACGGAAGATGTTAGTGGCTGCATAGTGTAAGAGAAACTCGCATCCACTTTCATTCATGTCACTTGAACACCCGCCAGTCAAGATGCCTGATGGCTGATGGTATTCATCTGAAAAACATGCCATATATTCTGGTACTCTTGGAGCCACAGGCGGATTGCTTCACAACCATGCAGATTCCCAAAAATGAACCCCTCCTTGCTTATGTCATCGACTTTGGGTTTCTTAAGCTCCTCTTTAACCCGAGTGCACGCGTCTCTTGCAGACCGAGGGAAACTTGTTTCGAAGTCCAATGTCGTGCGAACTTGATAAGATTAACAGAGAGTATATCTTGACGAGTTTTTATCAAAAGGGTTCAAAATTCATGCAAGGTAACTAGCAGCATTTTCGCATACTGGTCCTTCTGGTTCATAGAGCTAGATTTTGAGCAGGAGTATTGGCAGCAGGCCTTACTGGTACTTCATCTCCCCCAGAAGACAATTGTACGTGCAAGTGTGGGACTAGCTTCAGGGCAGCTATGCTTCTTCTGGCAATCAATTCAGCACCCAGAACCACCATTGATGGGTGTCCATATATCTAAAACTTGGTGCAGAAACCGCGACACTAAGGATCTAATGAGAGCATATAATAGCACAAACCAAGGATTCAGATACCATAAAAGAATCCAACCCATTATTTTGCACTAAGAAAAGGTTGATTGATCTCAGAAAGGAACATACCTCTGCTTCAGCAGCGACAAACTGTGCCTTGAAGCACATAAGTCAGAGCGGTGTCCAAAACCCTAGATTTAGAAGCTTCATCGTGGTTGAGAGACTTGAGTGAGATTCGTAGTAGACGAGTCAAGGGAAGAACTTTCTTCGCATAGCTTCTTCGGCGGCTGGCTTTTCAGCTGCAGGGCCAGCCCGGAGACGAGATCGGTAACTTTTTTCTACCGTCGCCGGTCGGGTAATCCCGCCGGCGAGAAGGGTTGGTAGTGGATGTCATTAGTAGTTATTTTCCCGCCAGAAATGAAACTGAGCAATGGGCCCGGGCCCGGGCCCAAATTCGGCTGGTTCCAATTGCATTTCCGTTCCCGAGTAGCGGAGTAGGCCTTTATATGGTTAATTGAATCTCTTTTGCCCATTCACTTCTCACGAATGGTTCACAAAACAAAGAGCATCTAAGCAATATTGAGACCTTAGAAAGCCCACTCCATTTTAATCTGGGGCTAGTGGTTCGGGTTCGGCTTGGCGGTTTAATTGAAACCAAATTAGCCAGTTAAGGAGTAAATGAGAATCGCAAATTGAACGAATTGAACTGTTTACTTGTGGTTCAAATCTATATAAGGGGTTGGTTCTATATTGGATCGACATATGAAGTTTATCAATGGTAAATTTTTATTGTTGTTGTTGTGAGAGGTATTGTGTACGAGTCGCCTAAATGATGTTTTATACATCAGTTTGATGAAGTACTATTTGTTCAATATTGTGTTGATGTGGTATAATTTGGTGTAGTGCAGATGAAATCGAGTAATTAACAGCCTGTTTGGAACCAATTCCATATGGAAAAGAATTCCATTTCTTATGAGAATCGGAATTCCTGTAGGAATTCATTTTCAAAATTTCTGTTTGGTACAAATCCTAAACTTTTGGAATTGATTTATGCTTTTGTGTTCGGAGAAGATGGAAATGAATTCTTATAAACACTTTTACGATAATGTCCTTATAAGCTTTTTACTTATATGAACAAGTGTCTACTAAACAATACTATATTGGTGGTCTGATTAAAAAACTGTTGATAGAAATCCAAGCTGATATATAATTTTATCGGTATGAAATGATTGAATCTCGATATATAATCATAAATATCATAGTTAGTAAAATATGATAGGGTAATTTATATATAAAATACGTACTGGCATTTTACTTCATCTCTAAACTAATGGTACTTTAATAGTACTTCAATAGTTATAAAATATAAGAATTAATTATTTTAAAAATAAATAAATATATACATAATACTTAAGTTTGCAATTTAATTCATTAAATATAGATATTAAATGTGTTATGAAGGTTTTATACGTGTTTACTACGGGAGGCGTAAAATGAACCGAAAAAAACAAAATGGCCTAATAATAATATGGATACGAAAGTTTTAAACGGATAAAATATGTACCAGTATATATACGTGTATTAAACAAAATATTTAATACGATGTTAGAAGTTTCATACAAAATAAATTCTAAGCATGCAATTTATGCTCTAACAAAACCACAAACAAGTAAAAAGAATATACAATATAATACGAACCATCTAATAAATCTAGAATACATAGCTAACAAACCAAAAAAAAGAAAATATGAGCAGATCATAAAAAAGTGAATTTTTTTTATTCATCTTGTATTTTTCACACGCTCATAGACAAAAAAAAATTAAAAGATTATTTGACAAAGCCAGAAAGAAAAAATTGCACAAGAAACATAGAGCAACACCTAGGGCCGTTTCAGGAAAATGAATGGTTAAAAGGAAGTGGGTCCCACTATTTCCAAAGAATTGGAGGAAGTCCGACCATATTTGATCGGAATTGTAATTCCGGAGTTTCGGGGGTCAAGAATTCCATTTCCAACATAACCTTTGATTCCAAACATAGGAATTGATGCACTTTAGGGAAATGGAATTCCATTTCCTACAAAATTGTTCATTCCAAACAGGCTGTAAGGAGTAGATAGGTTGTGGAATGAGGGATATAAGCTGTCATTTATTATTATTGATTTTCAACTTAAGTGAGACAAACTCTATCATATAAGTTATAACATTGTCGAGAAGAGATTTTCGATCACTAATTTGTGTCTATAAGTGGCAACATGAATGCAACATTATTATATTTTTTTTAACAATTGGCAAATGTAACAATCACAATTATTCTAATCGAGTATACAATTGTCGGGTTTCGAATGGATTTTAGAGTTGTTACTTATATTTTTTATATGAAATAATTAATTAATTGTAAAAACTAAATTTTCCTTCTTACTTTTTACTCTCGTTGCAGAAAATTTGAAATGAAGAAAAGTACAAAAAACTCTATCACATATTATTGGAGAATATAAGTGTTGCGTATAGTAGATAAGTGCAACCCATAATTAATTTGGGTTGCGTAATCTACCTAATACACAATACTAGGAAAAATTGTTGTCATTAAATGTAACACTATATCAAATAGTGTTGCAATTCAAGTGTGCCAAGATGTCCATTTTCCCGTAATGAACCTGTTTGAGCTATTCTATACATTTTCCAAATATTTCCAAATAAGATAATAATTAAAAAATTTAACAACTCAAATGAAATTTACTTTCTACGTAACTACTAAAAACTCACTTCTCATAGCCACATAACTCACTCACCGTCCTCTTTCCTTCTCTCTTCTTCTCTCTCTTTAGGAGTTAGATTTGGACTGAAAATTGTCCCGACCTGTCCCTGACCTTGTCGGAATGGTCAAGATGTACGACTGACTCATCCTGTCCCTGTCTCCTTCTTGATCATGTCTGACCCTCAAGGGTTGGGACGCCCCGGGTTAGTCGGTCGACCAAATCAACACACAACTTTTTTACAAATTATGTTTTGGTACCCAAAATAATTTTTCCTCTTACAATTTAGTACCTAAAATTTATTTTTTTTACAAATTAGTCTATAATTTTTATGATAAAATTACGTTTTGGTATCCAAAAAATTTTAATTTTATAATTTAGTACCTAAACTCGTAAAACTTTACAAAAGTTCCAATGTGATATGAGATATTTGTTGTTGCTAAAGGTCACAGGGTCACAAATTGACCCGTCCCTAAGTTAATTGTCTCTACTCGTCCCGACCCTTACAGGATCAACAAATGACCCGTCTCTAATCTGACCTTGTAGACAAACTGACTCGTCGGGATGGGTCAGTTGGTTTTTCGGGTCAAGCTTACACCCCTAAATCAGATCAGTGATTTTCTTGTCAAACCCGATCCAACCGGCACCTTGCTCAAACAACATATATATATACTCTTGAATTTTGCAGATATGTTAATTATGTTTTGAAATTCGTAGATGCTACCGCCTGGTTTAGCGATGACAATGGGGAGGGCGGGTACCTCAATACCCATGTCCCGCCCCATGCTACTACGTGTCGGGGCGTGTGAAACCCGTGCTGGTACGGGGTGGGCGGGTCGACCCACTCTTACATGTTATTTGAAAATAACACATGCAAATTTTACTTTTTACGCTAAAACGAAAGGGAAAACACTAAATGAATGAAAAGCAGTTGTAATAGAATGAGTAATTGAGTCTAACCAGTTGAAATAGGAGAAATTACTCGACTCTAGCTAACTAGTTAAAGAAAAGTCGAAATAGGAGAAATATGTATAGAAATTGTAAGAAATTGAGATAAAAAAATGGGTCAAGAACGGTGCAGGACGGGGCAAGGCAGGTCGGAAGTAGATACCCATGTCCTACCCCACATTACTGCGGGTCGAGTAATTTCCGTCATCGCAGATCAAACCGGATAATAACCACAGAACGAATTTAAATTGCCATCCCTACAGCTTGTTAACTATTAGTGGGGAAATATTTCTTTTCCCATAAGATTACATTTAATAGTCCTCTGCCAATTAGGCACGCTCGTCGTCGCTACGCTGGCCTAGCCTGCAGACGTTTCCTTTTCCCAAAGGTTGCATGGCCAATAGCCCTAGCTTTACGTGCCAAGAAAACTATGCAGCCTCCTCGCGAGTTTCGCCATTTTTCTTCCTACTGTCACATCGTAACCCTCAGGGCCGGGAACGAACGAGACGTTTAAGATTCGCTCCTAAAAGCCTCTATATATATTATTTATATATATATATCCTGCTGCTGCGCCCACCCACCAACATATACACATCGGCAATAATTATTATCGCCAAAAATAACTGAAAAACCATGTCTACTTCTCGTCCCGCCCATCTTCTCTCGTTTCTCCTCCTCCTCCTCCTCTGCCACCACGCCTTCATTTCCGGCGCCGCTCTGGGCTTCCCGCCGCTGAATATCGACCTTGGCCCTCTCGCCGACCTCTGGCTGGACCCGTTCCGCGCCCTCCAGCTGGCGCCGTTCGTGGCCACGTGCCACGCCAGGGTGGACTGGAAGGAGACCGCCAAGGGACACGTCATGATACTCGACGTCCCCGGGCTGACGAGGGACGAGGTGAGGATCGAGGTTGAGAACTGGGTGCTCAGGGTCAGCGGCGAGAGGAAGCGGGAGGACGCCGAGATGAGGACGAAGAAGAGATCAGGAGAAATGATGAGGTTGCAGTGGCATCGGGTGGAGAGGTCGCACGGCAAGTTCTGGAGGCAGTTCAGGATGCCGGAGAATGCTGACCTGTCCTCCCTCAGGGCCAAGCTGGCAAACGGGGTCCTCACGATCACGTACGCCAAGCTGTCTCCCGACATGATGGAAGAGAGAAAGACTGTCGGTATTGATGGTGCCGGCGGAGGAGATTCGGCCGCGGCGGTGCCGAGATACAGGGTCAAGCCGGAGCTGTGACGCATTTGATCTGAGTTGGGAATTTGCTGTTGAGATTAAAAAAAAAAAAAATAGTGCATTTATTAAATTAGTTACCCAAATGCGCCTGAGAACATTTTTTGGGTTTTATGTTCGTAATTGTAAGTTGTCTTTAATGCGGCTCAATTAAGTTTGCCAGTGAAATCAATGCAATTAAGAAAATAATTATATATGTTTACTTTATTGATGGAACTCATTTTAATTCTAATTTTGTTGTGCATTCATCCATGCAAATTCACTTGTAATGCAATTGCATATATGGTGGGTCCAAATAATTTTATAATAAATATAAACAAACAAATTAATAGAGAACTAAAATAAATTATTGGTTTTGATTATCCTAGGTTGCTTGCATCCTGAACTCAATCAAATGCAAATTTGCATTTTTTGCAAGTGCCCACTAAATTCGTGCAATCTCGTAATCAATTGCATATTACATGTCATATATGATTTGCAATTGATATAATATATTGATGTGAAGCTCGGAGTTTTATTATATGTTCGATCGAAATAAGAGGGGGAAAAAACTAAATAAATCTTGAATGAGTAAATCCTATATCCTTCAAATCAAAGTAAATCTTGAATGAGTTTCTTTATAAATTGATGGGGTTTTCTGTCCATCATATCACAAGTGATGATTGACATCATTTTCATATGAATCGCATGCTCAGAATGACGATTATGAAGCGAGTGCATTGAATGCAAAAAAAAAAAAAAAGAGTGCAGCGAAGACATAACTATATATATTGGAAAATAATTTTGAAGGACTATTGTTGTATATAGTCATTACAAAATATTAGATCAACTTACTTGGCCGATATGAAAGATCAATTTAGAAGATCAATGATTGGTTTGGACAGTATTATCTACAAGATATGAAACAAGTCTGCAAAGTGTTTGAAGCATGCATCGTAATTAAAAGTGGCATCTTGATTATAATTTATTCTTATATTATTATGAAAACCTCGAAACATAAAAGCATCATTAGATCATATATAGTATACAGATTCTTCATAGTGATCATGACAAGAATCTGATTTCTTACGAGGATGATGATACATAGTTTTGTCAAAGCATTCATATCTCTCATGCTTCATTTAGTACATAAATATTAATTATAGGGCATCATCATGTGATATTGGTAATCAGAACATATAGTATACTTTTGGATTGTTAATTGTCGATACTTGGAGGAGGAGTGGAATCATTAGCAGCAACAGCAGCAGAAACGTTGTACTTCTTGGTGCTGTTAAGGTTGTTCCCATCAACAGGAAAAGAGCAGTTGTTGTCACAATTACAGTAATCGCAAACGTAGCTTCCACAGTAACACGGCGTACAGTAACGCAGGCCAGACCCACAGTAGCCAGCCGGACTGCAGCACCGTCCTGCGTCACACTCAGCGCAGCCAGTACTGCCACCGCTGCTGAACGGCGAGCAACTGCAGGTGTGAGCTTCCTTCTCGGCAAGAGCGACCGGCGGCGGCGGCGCGGCGGCAAGTAGTGCCACAAGGAGTACTGATAGTACTATACCGGTGGCGGTGGCGGTGGCTGCTTTCATTTGCTTATCTATAATTAACTAGCTAGCAACCTCTTTTTGTATATGTTGGTACGTAATTATGTATATGACTTAGTAATTGATTATGGAAAACTATCGTACGTGAAAGATGTATTTATAATTATAATGCAGGTGGATAAAAAATTATGTTGCGTTGGGTTGTTGATTAATTGATTTTGGAGTTATGGGTAAGAGGTAGGGCTGGGAAATGGTGCGGCCTGGTCCAGACCAGACCATATATACGGTCTACGGTCCAGATCGAGAGGTTAAAGTATAGATCACAGACCAGACCACGCCTGTGCGGTCTGGTTCGGTATGGTCTGGTCCAGATAGACCACACTCAACGAAAAATGAATAATTTGTTTAGTCAACCACACAAAAAATTGAACCAATAACCAAGAAAAATAATTGTTATTTGCCTTAAAACATTAATCCTAACATGCATGAATAATTTTGATACTCTAAATCTTAGTACATAACAAAGATACAAAGTAAAAGCATCTCAGCTTGCACCATAATATCATAAACATTAACATAATGTCATATGGAGACACGATTATCTCTACTCTGTGGTTAAATGTGGTTGTGAATGAAGGAGGGAAGAGATTCACAAAATTAAGGTTGAGACTTGGGTGTCTTTGTGGGAGTTTGGAGAGTGGTCGAATGGGTTGTTAACACGTATTGACAATTCAGTTGGGTCTACGGTTTGGTCCGGTAAATCGCGGTCTAGACCAGACCAAACCAAGAGATCAAATCATAAAATAATACAGATCATGGACCAGACCAGACCATACTTCACGGTCTACGGTCCGGACCAAACTGTGCGGTACTGTTTGGACCACGGTTTTTCTAACGGTCTGGTCTATTTTCCCAGCCCTAGTAAGAGGTGGGAGATGAAGGTAATTAGCGTTGTGAATAATTCAACTTGCTGGGCGGCAGAACGGCTGGGCGGCAGAGGAAAGTATTATTATTGGCTTCATCATGTCACGTCGGTTATAAATCAAGATATGCTTTGTTTCACAAACATAAGTATACGTGTAAAAACTAAAAAGCTTCTACAATGACATTCACTAAAAACAAAAAAAAGTTTTTTTTTCTAGAGATTGAAACGAATTCTTTTGTATTCGGTCTGTATCTTCTTTGTTTTAACTCGTATTTAAAATTGTTGTATAGAGATGGGCCATTCATTACCATTCTCGTACCAATTTGTATCACATTTGTTTTAAAAACCAAATTACTCTAACTTTTCCGTGCAAAAAATTATGAATTCCGACTTCAAATAAAAGAGATATAGTCTCTCAAATTAAGTTGGTGAAAAATGGGGGCTAAATTTGCTGGACTAGCCCCCCATAATGTGAGTTTTGCTTCAATATAAAGAGTGCAAAAGTTCTAAACTTTCACCCTCGCTCTCACTCATAATCTAATTTATTATATTCCATCATTTTAACTAGATCATTTGTTCATTATTTTGATTTAGGTAGTAATAATAATTAAGACGAAAATTTCTATGCAAATTATTGTTAGCCATAGATTCATTATTTCATCATTTTAATTTTCACTCTCACTCATAATCTAATTAAGACGAAAATTTCTAATAATTATGACATCATCAGTGGCAAAAATACAATAACTATTCCATTAAAAAAAAAGTTCGAAAAAATTGTATTTTTGTTTGATATTGGATGCTTAGATAGCCATAGATTCATTTAAGAATATCAATATTAAACGGTTAGGTTTAGGTTAAGTTAACGACTATTAGACCATCCACAATGTGGGTGGGAGGGAAAGGTGGGAAAAGAGGAAATAGAGGGGGAAATAGAGGTTTTGGTCACAATGTGGTGGATGGGAAAAATTGGTAATTGGTTTAGTACTTTTCTGTTAAAATCAATCTATAGTTGATTTTGTTACTTTATTTTTATATAATAATCATTTTTTTTTACGTAATTAGAATTAATTAATACGAACATTTTGATATGATTTTTTTTTAATTTGGACATAATTTTTTCATCACAAATTAAATATAATGTCATTGATTCTGTCTGTTGCGGATAAAACCAATCAAAACACTTCACAATAAAAGAAACCTATAAAAACAAATAACTTAGAACAAAAAAAAAACAAAAAAAGTAAAAAATAAATTATGTGCGGACCAGGTAATGGGCCCCTCCCATTCTCTTCCCCTCACAATTTGTCTCACAATTTCCCTTGGTGGTGGGTATTCCCACCCACATTTTCCATTCTTCTCATTTTATGAACTTACATTATAAGTGATCTTAGGTTTAAGTTTAGTTTAAGGAGTGATAGCAGGTGGGGGAGTTGAGTTTGAGAAAGGATTGGAACAAGAGCGAGCACGCGAGCCATGATTGGTTTTGCCCTGCGTGTGGCAGCCTCTCCCCTTTCTAGGGCGTCGCATGTGCGGTTTTGTGTGGGATTACCGTCTAGTTCCTTTTGTTTTATTTGGACCAAATTTAGCCTCAAATAAATCAACTTCTAGCATTGTCTGCCCTTGTTGGAGGTTGATTTTAGCACTCCCCCCCCCCCCCCCCCTACTGGAGATGATCTTGTGGATGGTTATGCGTATTTAGGTTATTGAGGGGATCCATAGCGATCGAAATTTTAGGTTTAAGTTCGACCAATAATATATTTATATAAGCTTTTTCTCAACCTGTTGGTCGATTTAGTATTGTTTATTGTGGGTAAATTGCAAATTTGGTCACTGTGGTCACTAAAAAATGTCAAGTTTCACTAGAAATATTTAATTTTAATATTGGTCAATCGAATTAGTAAAAAGCTCAACGTTTGGTCACTCTATGTTAGTTTTCGTCCAACTTCGTTAATGAAGTCCGTTAAGTACTGATGTGGCAAATGAAATTGCCTAGTCAGGCTAGTATAACCCAGAAAATACTAAACCCAACCCGCCACATCATCACAACCCGTCATGTCAACCTGCCAACCCAATACAAATTACAAACCATAACCCGACTAGAAAGTGAGAAAGTGGAGGCAATTGAATCTCTGTTCGTGGTTCTCTGGTACATCTGGAACGAGGGCAACCACCACCTGTGGAACAGCAAGAAAAGGGAGGAAGGGGAGATCATTACACATGTTTTGGAATGACTCCAAGAGCTTCAATCTAAACAACGATAAAGCACTTATCTGCCGATCCAAAGAATAGTGGTACAACCGGTTGGTGTCGGTTCATGCCGATTTAATAGAATACATCATTCCAAATAAAATAACAAAAACTCATATTTAAATATAACATTTAACTTCAATACTTAAAAATTTATAACTGAATCCAACAAATTATATTAACTTTTATAATACAAAAAATATATGTAGTAAACTCATGTTTATTAATTAAATTTACTAAAACAATGTCATTTTACTTACAATTTGTAAATCGATCTATGTATTCATGCCGATTTCATAACTAACACCCGTTGAACCAGATTCAATGGATGGCATGCCACCGACATGACAACCATAGTCTCCTTTTCTTTCTTAGATCGTCCTTTAATCGCTCCGAACCTTCACCGTCGGAGCTACGCCGTAGAAACAACCTTCGTTCTTACTTCTTAGTTAACTATATCTGCAGCTTTGGAGCTTGACTAGAGCTGGGGATTTGTGGTTCTTACCTACTGATCGAGAGAGGAACTGATGGGACACGAGAAGAGGTTGGTGGACGAGATATGTGTAAGACTGTGGTATAAGATCCAGCAGAACCTTCTCCCAACAACTCGAGTTATTGAGATCAACTGGTTCTTGACATGGTATCAGAGCCTAGAACCGAAAGGTCATGTGTTCGAATCTCCACGACCCCCAATATTAACCGTTGTCTTTCAAGCACATGATATGGTGGGCCTGTGCAAACTTCAAGCCCTTGGGTTGGCTTTCGTTTCTCCCAACAACTCGAGTTACTTTGTTGGGTTTCTGAGAGAACCCTAGAAATTAGAAAACAATATCTTTTCCTATCCAGCCATAACTGCGAATGGAGTGCTCATGGGTCTCATGAGAAAAAGGGAATGGGAGAGTGTAAATGACTTAGTTGGTGGGTGGTTGCAGCTGATAGCTGGCTGTATATAGGAGTTTTCAGTTGATACAAATATGATTGAGGAAGGGTAATTAATCGGTCGCTCATACTCTCTCTGTCTTCGATCAAATGTTATTGATGGCTGCTAGGGTTTCAGTCTTCCAGTAGCTTTGGGGGAATTGATCCGACGCCGGAGGATGAAGAAACCTTCTAATAGTAATCCGGCCGCCGGGTTCGGCGACTTGCCCAGAGAAATCTTGCTTCAAATCCTGGTCAGTCTTCCCGTGATTTCCATCCTCAGATGCACCGCCGTATCCAAGGTATGGAATTCGCTGATCCGAAGCTCTGAATTCGTATCCCATCACCGCTCTTCCTTCACCCTCTCCTCCAATTCCAATCCCGACCGCCGCCCTTCCCTCCTCCTACGCCGACTCACCGCTGCTTCTTCCGAACATTTCACTCTCCATTCGGATCCGGAGCGTTTCGCTGCTTCTTCCGTCGACATCTCGTCCCCGTTCAAGCCTCGATCTGGCGTCCCCGGTTGCATTCATGTTTTCGGGTCGCTACACGGGTTAATCTGCCTCTGCGACAACTTTCATATGTATGCTTACACCATCTACATTTGGAATCCGTCGCTTAGGCGGTTCATCGACGTCCCAAGGCCGACGCTCAATTTCAGAGAAATGGGCGAGCTTGCTGGTCCCAATTCCGCCCCTGCCGTGTTGGGTTTCGGGTACGATTCAAATGCAGATGACTATAAAGTGGTCAGAATCGCCTACCCTCGAACTGCTGGGGCACGACGGCGAGCAGAAGTTTACGCTCTGAAAGAGCGTCAATGGAGGGAAGTTCCCATTGAAGTGTTGCAGTCTTGTGATGGTGATATCCTTTGGTCTCAGTGTTCTGTAGATGGGATTATATATTGGCCAGCTAAAGTGGGATTGAGAAACAACTTCCTTCTGGCTTTCGATGTGAATGATGAGAGTTTCAGTAGAATTGAGTTGCCCAAGGAACTGCCAGGAGCAGGTGAATCAAGACTCATTTCCATTTCAGAGACCAAGGTCACAGGTTTGCTTACAGTCCTGTATTATACTGCCACTTCTTGCGAGATATTGGTAAAGCAAGGGTGCAGTGGTGCGGACAATAGTTGGGCAAGATTCTGCAGTGTAAGCATAGTTGATCCAACTCGAGAACTTGTTATTGGGTTGTGGCAGGATAAGGAGGTTTTGTTGCAGAAGGGAAGGGAGGAGGATTTGGTTGGTAGTCCGAGGTCGGGACAAGAAGTTGTTTTGTGTTTATATGATCACAAGACCCGACAAGTTGAGCTTCTTGGGATGCCAGGCGCTGGATACCTAGATGTATTCTATGCTGCGGATTATACAGAGAGCATAGTTTTACTGGAACCAGAAGTCTGTGCAGTTTCTTATAGAGACCCTGAAGTGGAACCCATAGCAAGGTGACATATGAACTTGGTGTTATCTTATGTTTACTGTGTCTGGATATGAGCAGAATTTGTTCTTACATTATGTTGCTCCATTTATCTCTGCAAATCCTCAGTTCAATAATTTCTGTTTCATGCCATGATGTTTTGTGACGAATCATGCTGAGAAGGTGGGGTATTATACTTGTAATAGCTATATTAATCTTGCATTCTGGTTTGTAGTACTTATTGTGTCACCGCTGCATATTGATCTCAAGTTTTCGGTATGTGGGGAGCCTCCGAATGAATGGCTCCCCACCCCCTTGTTGAAGTAATGGAGGTCTGGAGTTTCGGTTATGTGGAACTCTTGCAGTCTGCAATCGCATATTCGTTATGTGTTCTTTACCAACGTTGTGATGGTTGCTTTGTATTGTGATTAACTGATAATTAAGTAGTGTTTATCATAGCGTAGCTAGAGCCCTAGATGTTTATTTTCTTGGTCATAATTTTCATTCCTAGGCCCTGGCTTTTCTCTGCGGAATATCTTACCACTGCTATATTTATCGTTGAATCAGGTCAGTGAACTTTGATCTGGAGGATGCGCATTTCAAATGGTGTGGGGAGCAACGTCGGTAGTGTGACAAAGCATATGCTGAGAAGCTTAGACTATTGGTACTTGTAGTAGCTTTTTAGTCTCGAAATTCTTATTTGTGGCACTTCTTCACTTCTGGCGCCCCTGCATACTTGTTATTGTTGTTCAATGGCCAACCGTGAATACTGATTTGCGGTTTCCGTTTTGTGGAGCCTATCTGAATGAGGGGCTCTTGCTCCTCTGTCTCTTGATCCATACACACCGGAGGATCAAGAGTACTGACAACCAACCCACTCCAAACCTTCAAAAGAAATGATATTCCAATGGTAGCCCTCAGATGCAGACCCAGATCAGCAGAGTTTCAACGACTCGAGCCACCGGCTCGATTCTCGGAGCCCACTTTCGAGGGAAAGATCTGATTCCCTTGAAAGTGCCAGGGACCAAAAGTGCACAACCCATCTGCTGATTGCAGCTGAAGGATATTGAAACACAAGAAGACGAGGCCCGAATCTGGAAACCCTAATCAGCCCGCCCCGCCCCCCAAATATTGTTCGCCCATTGCTAAACGAATTGCACCTTAGGGAGTATGACCGACGAACTGGCCAATTAAGCAATCCTCCCATCGTCCCTCGCTCTTCTTCTTGACCTCTCGAGGGAGGCGGAACCCATCGTGAATATGCTCCGGAGGCCGATAATTCATCCTATTAGTTGGAGCAATATCAGAAAGTTGTGCCCAAGTAACGACGACATCACCAACCAGAGCAGATTCTGACGACGAAGCCGTCATCGTGACGATCAGAAGCGCTCGCTCAAGAGGAGGGAGAAGAGAGAAAAGAAGGGAGGGAGAAGTTTCCCCCCCCCCCCCCACTAAAACGACATCATTTTGATTAAAAATCGTAAATCGATCACATCAATGATATTCACATTGATTTCATGATCGACACCAGTTAAACCGATTTCAACCAACCAACATACCACCGACAAAACAACCATACTATCCAGAGGTTAGTTACTTCCCCTCCTTCCCTTCCTTCCCTCTCAAGTCTCATCCCACGTTTCTTTAGACAAGTTTTGAGGATTAAGGAACACAAAAAGGAACCAAATAATAAATAATAAATAATAAATTAATGTTGGGTTATTATTCGTCACAAAAGTCGAAAGTCTCTCCACTCCTCTTGTTCCGTCGTTTCCGTAAATTTCCCCCTAAAAACGCTCCCCCACTTTATCTACAATTACAAACTATCCCTTCCCTTCCCTTTCTTCTTCTTCCTCCCTAATCCTCCCCCAGCTCCAGAAACCAGTTCCTCTCCAGATCCCAATTCGCCATTTTCTCTTGCTCTGTTTCTTCTCCTCATCCTCCCAATAAAACCACCAAAGAACGACTTCCCTCTATGCCTGGAATGTCGAGATGGAAGAAGCTCAAGGACACCGGCGCAACTCTCTTCCTCCTCTCCCCTTCCCCGCGCTCATCCCGCTCTCCGATCGCCGCCTTCCGCCTTCTTTCCACTTCTTCTCCGGCGTCCCGGTACTTCCGATTCTCCCCAATCACCACGCATTTGAACTTCCTCAACAGGTACCGCCGCCGGGAGTCGCTCCCCGGGGTCCAGGAGCGGTATAAATGGGACGGCGGCGAGGGTGGTGGTAATAATAATTCGGTTGATGGTGGCGATAACAGTATCAGGCAGATTAGGGCCGAGGCTAATTGTCCTCGTTGTTCCAAGCACATGGATCTTCTCTTCTCGAATAATCACGGTCGCGGTCTTAATCATCAGCATCACAATCCCAATCTCTCCCCTCCTTCCGATCCTTCTTCTTCTGATAATAATAATCAGAGCAGCAGCGGCCGCGGCGGCGGCGGAGATGTGTATCAGGCTGTCAATTACTGCCCCAATTGCAAAACTGCTTTCTACTTCCGCCCTCACAGCAATGCTCCGCTACAGGGGAGCTTTGTTGAGATTGGGAGGATCAGTAATGGTAAGTTGAGGAATAAATACAATTCCGCCAAACATTCCAATAATAACGGCGAGGGGCAGGACTCTTCGTCTTCCGGGGATTCGGTTACTGCTTCCAATAGCAGCATCAATAAGAGGTTGAGGGCGTCATTCTGGCAGACTCTTCGGTCGTATGCGGCTGACCCACCTGAAAACTGGCCGCCACCGCCTCCATTGACTCCCTCGCCGCCTCCGGCCAATGGGCTGGCTGTGCATACTCCCCCCGGTCCACCATTTGCACCTGGTGTTAATGTTGTCAGGGCAGCTGGCCCGGGTGGTGGAGGTTCAAGTGGTGATGGAGTTGAAGGAGAGAAGAGTGGTAGATGGGGTGGGGCTAATCTTGGGAATGATTTACCTACTCCGAAAGAGATCTGCAAGGGTCTTGACAAGTTTGTTATTGGACAAGACAGGGCCAAAAAGGTTTGTACTTTGCCTTCTGAAGCTGTCAATGTGCAGTGCAGGGATCCCCCCTCATAACTCTCCAATGAAAACCTGTTTCCATGGTTTTATTGGCAGGTGCTCTCCGTTGCTGTGTACAATCACTACAAGAGGATTTACCATGCCTCACAAAAAGGGTCGGTTCCATTGCAGCAGTCCTGAATCGGCTGACCTATTACAGCAAGTTTTCAATCATCTGTTCCTTTCCATCTTTGGTCCATGATATGAACTGAAATGATAATTTCCAATACTAGGTCAGGAGCAGAATCTTTGAGTCCTGATGCAATTGATGATGACGATAATGTAGAGTTAGAAAAGAGCAATGTTCTCTTGATGGGTCCGACTGGCTCAGGTATGAGTTATGCACTGCATTTGGGTCCTTTCAATTGTGATGTGCTCTTGGTGGAAAAAAGATTTCAGGTCTTCATATGACCTCCGGGTTCTCTACCTATTAAACTCTGATTTTTGTTCTTTTTCTTTTGTGAAACAGGAAAGACATTGCTTGCAAAGACACTTGCACGATTTGTGAATGTGCCATTTGTCATTGCAGATGCTACAACATTGACTCAGGCAAGTTTGTTCTGTATAATGCAGAGCTTTCCCCCCTTTTTCATTAGAAAGCATGCCATGAATTGCATGGGTACTCATAGTTGAAGGCAAGTCGTCTATAGGGAGTGCATCAAATAGCCAAGTTTTCTGTTATGACATTGCAACACTGCTGATTATTGACTATTGCAATTTTTCCCTCTATGCAGGCTGGTTATGTCGGAGAAGATGTCGAGTCTATATTATATAAACTTTTAGCGGTATGTTTTCCCTCCATACTTCTCAAGATATTGCAAGAGCCTATAATATCACTCTTAGAGTAAATTCCTGTCAGTGCTCAGTCTTTGTTGGGTATCTCTGAAATAATTCAATCACATTCGGCTATATGATTAGCGAGTGATGTTTATCATGCCTGTAGCTAGTGAATAGTTGACGTTAGGCTGTACAGATCATCCAAAGATCCAGCTTTCCACATAATAAGTTGAGTCTGCACACCAGAACCATAGGTTGTACAGAATTTGGCTGGTTAGGTTAATTATGTGATTAGAGTCATGACATTGTTCAAGCCAGGCTCGGGCATGTATGAGCTGCTGTTTCTGTAACCACTAAAATTTAGGACCGTGGAACGAAGAATTAAGGAATTCTAGATATGAATTAATTACTACAATTTGTTTTGTTATCTCCAATAGTTATGGGTAACCTGCCCATTCCTTTCTCCGAAAATTGACTATATTAACAGGAGCTAGAATGGGGTATAATAGGATTGTTATGTGAAGCTAACATTATTCTGATGATACCTGCTTTCTGTTATCCTTTTGCTTTCTTTGCGACGTTCAACGTTTTCTCTTTCCCTGAATCTAGGCAGCTGAGTTCAATGTGCAAGCTGCTCAGCAAGGGATTGTCTACATTGACGAAGTTGATAAGATAACTAAGAAGGTTTCTTGTGAACACCCTGCTCTGCCAATTGGGATGTGATCTTGGATTCTTTCTTATATAGATCTTACTAATGCAGTTGTAAATTTGTAGGCCGAGAGCTTAAACATCAGCAGAGATGTGTCTGGCGAAGGTGTTCAACAGGCTTTGTTGAAAATGCTAGAAGGAACAGTGAGTAAATCAAGCTATTACATTTAGCATGGTTTCCTTATCTTTTGAACTGTGGTATAATGACTGGTGTTCTTATTCTGCAGATAGTTAATGTTCCTGAGAAGGGAGCACGGAAGCATCCCAGAGGAGATAACATACAGGTACCATGGGTTTATATATATCTTCCCAAAAAACAGTATTATTTCTCCGACTGAACCTTTGGAAGATACAGATGAACTGCATCAACATCTACCCATAAGATATATGCTGTTTCACTGCAGAATACTTGTTTATATAATGTAACAGTGTCATTACTATTGTGATGCCTAACAAACTGTTTTGGTGTATATTGCTACCTACTATTGATTTACTAAAACTCCATGGTAGCTAATGTAGGAATGCGTGTTTTTCTCCCTTAGGTTGTGTTTCAATTATGTCTTTCATATTTGGCGGATTTAATGAACTATGTAGTTTGGCACTTTGGCTCATAATCTGAAATCTTAGACCTTTACCTACAGTGCCCATGTTTGTTGGACTTCTCTGTGTTCCTTTTCTGAAGCTTCCCCAAAGATATGGAAGTGCTTAGATAATGCGTCTCTTGGGTTCCTTATATGTAAAATATAAAGTGGGCTGAGCAGCATGTGGCTGCTTCATGCATTTTCTTAAAGGCAAACTGCCAAAAGGACTACTTGTATTGGACCCTGACAGTCACAAAGTACCACATAAATGCTAATGAGAACAAATATCTGGTCATTAGATGGAATGACTTTAGTTTGTTGAATAATTTGATTTCTCAGATTCTTTAGGTTGATGAAGTATGTAGTTGCTGATGCCCATTCTTATGCTTAATGATCTTTTTCATCCTTGCTTTCATTTTCACGGACAACTATGATTTAGCTTTGTGTTGGTTCTAAAATTGCTTTCTCTGTCCTGCAGATAGATACCAAAAATATTCTTTTTATTTGTGGTGGAGCGTTCATTGATCTGGAAAAGACTGTTTCAGAGAGGTATTGCTTTATGAGAGTCATTCATTTCGATGTTATGTGCAAACTGCTTTTTGGACATTTCTGGATTTCTCCGATGGCCTAGCTTTATTGCTTATGTAATGTAGGGTGAATTATATGCATCTTTCATTATGATAAAATTCTTGTTCCTTTGTCTTTTCACTCCAGACGGCAAGATTCATCAATTGGATTTGGGGCCCCTGTCCGAGCTAATATGAGAACTGGTGGTGGTGTAACAAATGCTGCTGTTACTTCGTCCTTGCTTGAATCTGTAAGACTGGAGACTTTCCTAAGTGAAATGACCATATATGGAGTATCCCAATAGTTATATGTCAATTAGCAAGTGGGAAGACATAGTTATGCTGAGCACTTCATCAAATGTAAATTAAGAGCTGTGTTTGTTTTTTTACAGGTTGAGAGTGGCGATCTTATTGCCTATGGTCTAATACCAGAATTCATTGGACGTTTTCCTATACTAGTTAGTTTGATAGCTCTAACGGAAGAACAGCTTGTGCGGGTAATTTACTTTATGTTATGTTGGCCTTCCTATTTCCATAAGATCTATATTAGTTATGTCTCATCTGTATAAAACTCTGCAGGATATCAAATTAGTTAATTTGAACTGTCTGCTTCTTTCTGGACTTGTCCATGTAACTTGTAGCTGTATGGTGGCTGACAGTGTCTTGTCTGCAGTTTAAATGTATTTTCGGAGTTTGCATCTTCTGGTTGTCTGTTTGTGTTTCTGTGTCTGCGTAGAAAGGTACATCAGGACTTGAAATCTTTATAATTTACGAGGTTGTCAATTTGTTGACAGGTGCTCACAGAACCAAGAAATGCGCTCGGAAAGCAGTATAAGAAGTTGTTTGGCATGAACAAAGTAATACTTTTAGTCTCTTTCTCTCTCGCATCCAGCCAGTTTCACTACTGCTGCTGATGAGTTGCTACATGAAATGTCAGGTCAAGCTGCACTTCACAGAAAAAGCACTCGGACTAATCGCCAGAAAAGCAATGGCTAAGAACACTGGGGCTAGGGGTTTGAGAGCCATATTGGAAAGTATTCTTATTGAGTCCATGTATGAGGTATGCAAGGCCCAGAGGCTCCCTTTTTGTCTAGGGAAGCACATCTTGTGGACTATTTACATACATGTACCACATTTATTTATGCATTAAAGCCACGGCGGTGCATGTATTTCCAGATTCCGGACGACGAACCAGGAAGTAATAAGGTGGTTGCAGTTGTGGTTGATGAGGAGTCTGTGGGATCAGACGCCGCAATTGGTTGTGGAGGAAAGATACTTCGTGGGGATGGCGCATTGGAGCGGTGGCTTGCAGAATACAAGTTGAAAGATTCAGTGGTTAGTAATAAGCCTCCATACACAGCTCACCGACATGTTGATACCGATACTGAACAAGTGGAGGATACATTTTATTTTGCAGGAAAGTAGGGAAGCAGTAGATGCAGAGTTGCAGGACGTGGAGTCAGAGGTTTCAACTAGAGCTATGAGCATGTGAAGAAACACTGAAACAAGATTGATCACCCTACTAAGTCGGCAGGCAGGCAGGCATGTAATTTATTCAGCACCAGATTATTTGTATTTTGTATCAAAATGAAGAAAAGAAAGCAGAGGAAATTAGGGTTCATAATTGAGAATGTAATTATTATTATCCCTAACTTGTAAACATAACAGCATAAAGAGCAGAGTAGTTCTTCCTGAAGGTGATTGGGAGCTCTTTCTTTTGAGAAGTATAAAAAGAGGCAGCACTGTAAGGGCTGGTTTGGTTGGGAAACCAAACTTTGGACAGTGTGGGATTAAGATTTTAGGAGCAGGGTAGCAGACATAATAATAAGATCCACCTTTTTGTTGTACCATATAAGCACCTTACTAGTTGCATTCCATGAATGAAGAATTTTGCAGTTCAATTGTTTGATACTCCCAAAGCTTTCAACCATTTTGTTCTGAAGCTAAGGGACACTTGGCCTTGAATATTGCTCTAGTCTCTAGCTAAGGTGTATGATCGCATGAAACTGTGGTGCTACAGCGAGCGACCATTGCTAGGGATGTGTGGCAAGTTTAAGTTGTGTGACTGATTGCTCATCGCGATTGACACACATCATCAAACTTGAGCCGATTTGGGACTCACCACGACTTTCAACCAAGCTTCCATAGCCAAGTCAAGTACGGAAACAAATCTTAAAAAAAAAAAAAAAGAAGAACCGTTGCCTCCTCATCTCCCCACACTCTGGTGGACGAGAGGATGCAGCGGCTGTCGCGGTTCGCTTCCTCCCTCCTAGCATCTCGCTCCTTGCTTGCTCTGGTAAAGGGATTTGAGATCGCTGAGCAATCTCCCCGTCCTCCTCCTCCTAGCATCTCGAGCTCAGAGACGACGACCTTGTAGTGAGCTTTGGAGGGAAAGATGTTCGTGCATCTATGATGGCACTTCCCTCTTACATTCCCAGATTATTGAGAAGTTGCATGGGTTAGTAAAACTACTTAGGTCTGGGTATCCTCAGGTTGAGGTTGTTGTAGGTTTTTGTGATTATGTTTGATTGTACAAAATTTAAGATCCCCTGAAATATTTAAATTGATTCTGCAAGGTCGGGCTTGTAGTTGTAACTTGTAAGCGTCAAACTCTGCTATAAATTTGGTGGCCAGTAAGGGCGGATCTTCCCTCATTTCTTGGTGAATAAAAACTTATTCATCAAAAATACAATCAATATGATTTTTTATGAAAAAATTGAATTCCAATTTCCAAGTTAAAAATGAAGAAAAAAAAATATCTCGTTAAGTTTTATTAAAACAATTACACATATTTTCTGCCAAAAAAAAAAACACATTTCCAATAATTATTGATATTATTACTCGGGGCTTGGTTGAATGGTATAATCACTGATTTTCAATCTAAAGATCACATATTCAAATATTTTAAATATTAGCTAACCTAATGATAAGAATCATAGTAAACCCAAAAAAAAAAAAAAAAGCTATGAGAGGTGCTCTCTCCTCTCTCCTCAATTGGCTTCGCAGGCTTGGAGATCGCCTGTTGCTTCTCCTCTCTGCCATCCTGCTGACGAGCTTACAGAACCAGCATGAGCGACGGTACGGTAAGACGGGAGATCGAACTTTCGGCGATCCTAGCTCCAGGCACGCGACTTCGAGGGTTCAGAACCGCTTGTGGTATCGTTGTCCTACTCGTGGAAGACGAGTGAGCTGTAAACGAAAACGGCAGTTGTGCGAGGATTATCAGTCCTCGAGGGATAGGTTATCTTCGTTTACCAGCCCTGCGAAAAAATGCAGGCTCGGTAGAACCTATGGATGGAGATTTTGGCTCCCATCGTCGTTTGATCCGGTAGGCGATCAGTCGCTGTTATCCGAGAACGGCGAGTGTAACAATAGTGATAGCCAGTTTATGGGGACAAATGTCGAAATGCTCAGTCAGGACCGAGACTTCGTGGCGGAGGCGAGGGAGGTTCGCTCTCTACTCATCCGCCGTCCACGACGCTGTACCCCGGCGAGGTCGATGAGATCGACGGCAGCTTTGCCTCCCGGCAGGTCCTCGTGGATCATCCACACCGGATTCTGCGGTTGGGAGAGTAACCGTTTTTGGGCGAAATGCTCGGAATTATTCCCCCCTGGATTATCGGGATTGCGGGATTGGTACCAGTGTAGCCGATCCCAACGTAAAGATCCCTATCATGACCCTAATATGCTTAGGAGTCCTATTCCTACTTGCACTCTAACTCTGTCTCTCACCGGGACCCAACAAGAGTCCAAGAAGAGGGTTGCGGCTTTATTTAATCCCCCTGCTCAGAGACTGAAAACCACAAATTCTTTTCGGCAAAATCCTGCTGAGGTTGAAGTCTTGGAGCTCGTGTTCTCTGCGGTTGGCATCAGTGCTTTGGAGTTCTCGATCTCGTTGGAAAGTTGCTCAGGTAATTATTATTACCTCTGGAACTCCACGCTCCCTCTTTATTATAATACTATGATGCTTGATCTTATTCCCGTGAAGCTCCCGCCGGCCTCGTTGTCGGGCGCGATGCGAGGGTCGGGCCCTCCGATTATTAACATGTTCCCTTCATATTATTGCCAGGTACGGTGCACGATGGCGCATATAACTGATGATCAAGTGGTCCAGTTCTCCCTCGAGGAGGTTCAATCAACCCGGTTCCGAGCTTCCCGATCCCTTTTAGGTCGGCTGTTCACTAATGACCAAGTTAGTACCTTGGAGCTGCGGAACGATCTGCTGGATGCTTGGAAGATTCGTGGCCAGCTGAAGGTCCTGAAGACTAAGCAGGGGCTCTTTGAAATCATCCTACCAAATGAGGAAGCCAAGAAGTGGGCTCTGTCCCGCAATCCATGGATTATCAAGGACCGGCTGCTGGTACTTCGTTCATGGGCTCCAGTGATCACGAAGGGAATTTTTGATGAGATGGCTAAGGCTCCGTTCCGTGTCCAGTTATGGGAAGTCATGGAGGATTGCTGTACCAAACTTTTTGGTCAGAAAATTATTGCGGCCACTGTTGGGCCGGTGCTGGAGTCAGGAATCTTTGTTTGCAAGGATTCTGGTAAGAGATTTATAAAGGTTAACACTACTATAGATTTCTCCAAACCTCTCCGATCGCAACTAATGGCGGTTAATGATGAAGTGGAGGGCTTCTGGGTAAGCCTCAAGTACGAGTTTCTCCCTAGCTTCTGCTTCCATTGTGGTCGAGTTGGCCATGCGAGGCGTGACTGCGGGTTTGACCCGCCGAAAGGGAAAGAGAGGTATGGCCCTCATATGATCACAAAGAAGTTGGGCAGGAAACTTTACGAGGATGATGGTGACGACCTTCCCCTTGGGGGTTCCAGGCGTTCGGTTTGGATCAACCAGCAAAACCACCATAAGTTGTCGGTGGGAAAGAGTGAATCGCAGTCGGGACCTCGGATTCGTAATCAAGCTTCGACGAGGGCTGTTCACCATGCTCCTTCCCATGCTTCTTTGGGTTCGGTCTCCCAGGAGGAGTCGGTCTCGCAGCATGGAAAAAGGGTGGGTCGGTCCCCAGGTCGACGTGGAAGCCCGGGTGGAATTATCATCAATAGGCACCCCAAACTGCGACTGGGGAATGCTCGCCAGAACCAGCTAGGGCGACACAAAGGGAAGGGGGCTGCTGGTGCTCGAGGCGCGGAGGAGATGATGATTCCCCAGGTGGAATCCTCGTGTGATGAGGATGTGATGCCAACGGAAACTCAGGGGACGCTGCTCCATGCTGAGACGCGTCGCCGACGGCTTCTCCTTGAGGCGGATTCGGACGACGATATGATAGATGCCTCACCAGGTGCGGTGGATGGAGTGCACTCGAACAGGGAGGACGAGACGCTGAAGGGACCTGGCCAGGGTGGTGCTCCTACGGCGGCTTGTGATGACATTCCGATAAAAAGGAAATCGAAACCCCGCCGTCCGAAGCTTCCTGCGCTGAACCAAGCGGGGGAGCGAGTGGTTTCGCATGATGATGTGATTATGGGGGAGGCTCCACCTATTTTGGTTGACGCTGTGGCACGGCCTAGGCTGGGGAGTCTTCCTGTGGGTGCGGTGGGTAGTCCAATCCCAAAGGCGGGGGAAAGTGCTCCGTCGAAGAGAAAGCCGAGAGGGGGGAAGCACCCGCTGCTGAAGCCTGAAAGGGATGGGGCGGTGCACCGTGTTGCTGGGACGGATGCTGGGTCGGAGTCCAGGGGAAGAGAACAGCCTCAATCCGGCACCTTACGCGGCAAGCGCAAATCAAAAAAGGCTGGGGGTGATGGAGCTGTGGTGCAGGGGGCGGTGTTGAAGGAACTGTTGCCCAAGGGGGACATTACTTGTACTACCACGATGGGTGGAGATATAGTGCAGCCCGGATGTGACAAGGATGAAAAATTGAACTCTCCCCATGCATCAAAGGGGGACTCGGATGGGTCAGGATCGGAGGATGAAGCTTTGCGCTTTGTGATCGAAAAAAGGGTCCCGCAGGCGGTATCCTAAAAGAAGGATTCCCCTTCCAAAGGCCGGGTTAGCCGAGTTTTTGAAGCTTTTGAGACAGGATTGACCATTGCCGATAAGGTGGAGGAGAAGCCCGGGGATGGAGACAGTGGGATTCTTACTGGTACGGGGAATAAGGACCTTGCCGGTCTGGAGACTGGGGTTCTAGATGAATATGGATCTAATATGATAACCCCGCCTCTGGGGATTCTGAAGAGGTCCCTAGAGGATGTGGAGGGAGAGGTGGGTGTCCCGCCTACCCCCAAGAAGCAATTTGTGGAGATAACTGATAAGAATGAGAAGGTGGAGGAAGCCAGCCTGGAGTGGCCCCAGCTTGCTAAATGAAGCTCCTCGCCTGGAATGTGAGAGGAATTGGACCATCCCTCACGTTCCAATCTGCTGTAGGTTTAGTTCGTTCGAATAAGCCAGATCTCGTGTTTTTCTCTGAAACACGATCGAGTCGGCGTGTTGTTTCCCGTCGTATGCGGGGTTTAGGTTTTGATGTTTCCCAATGTTTTTTTGTGAATGCTATTGATGCGTCTGGTGGGTTAGTTATAGCTTGGTCCCCCGGAGTTGATGCTTCGGTGATTTATCATTCCAATTTCTGTATTTGCTCCAAGATTAATGAAGTCAATTTTTCTTATATTGTGATTTGTGTTTATATTAGCTGTCGTTCTGATATTCGTGCTGGCCAGTTGGCCCACCTTCGTGAATTTTGCTCTTCTATTACACTTCCTTATGTGGTCATTGGCGATTTCAATACGACCCTTCATATGAGCGAAAAAGATGGTGGAAACCCATGGAATGCTAATCACTCGATCAGTCTGCGTGATTTTATCCAGGACCTGGGCCTGCATGATCCCGGCTTTCTGGATGACCCTTTTACTTGAACTAACCGTAGAATGGGTAATGCTTGCGTTCGGGAGCGGCTGGATAGGGCCCTTTGTTCCCAGACCTGGGTTGACCAGTTCCCTGAGACCTTGGTTAAGCATTTCACAGACCAAGGCTCTGACCATCGTGCGCTCCTCCTATCGGACAAGCCCTATGCTCGTAATAGTCGTCCTCTGTTTCGATTTGATGCCCGTTGGGCGGACAACCCGGAGGTTCGAGCTATGGTTTGTTATGTTTGGAAGGAGGAGATTCAGGGAACGCCCATGTTCTGTCTTTGGGAACGTCTCAAGCGTCTCCGCCATCTGTTATATGACTGGAGTAGGGCTGGCACTACCAACTCTCTGCGGAACATCAAAACTCTCCAGAGTGAAATTGAGAGGATCAAAAGTGTCCAGCCTATTGACTGGGACGTGATTCGTGATCTGGAGATGGAATTGAATCGCCAGTGGGAGGCGGAGGAGGTTTACTGGCAGCAAAAGTCGAGGGTGCACTGGTTGAAGAAGGGTGATCAAAATACAGCTTATTTTCATACTGTTACCAGAGTTAGGCGTAAAAAGAATTTTGTGGAAGGCCTTCGCAGTGAGAATGGGGATTGGGTAACTGAGGAGCATGGGAAGGCTCACATTGCAACATTGTTCTATCAGCATCTCTTCTCTTCGGAGAACCAGGTGCCTAACATGGCGGATCGGGTGGCAACTCTGCCAATTGATCGTAAGGTCACTCTGGAGATGAACGCTAGCCTAACGGCGGAAGTTCTCCCTAGTGAGGTTCGCCGAACGGTGTTTGCAATGGGGTCGAAGCAGGCGCCGGGTTCGGATGGATTCACTGGCAAATTCTTCAAAACCTTCTGGGATATTGTGGGTTCCTCGGTGGTAGATGCGGTTTGTTCGTTTTTTGCGACTAGCAGACTGCTCCGGAGTTTTAATCACACCTGGCTCACCTTAATCCCGAAGGTGGATACGGTGGAATCGATGCGTCAATTACGCCCTATTAGCCTGTGCCAGTTTGTTTATAAAGTTATTACCAAAATCATGGCTGAAAGACTTGCTTGCTTCTTGCCGCAAATTGTCTCCGAGGGTCAGAATGCTTTTATCAGAGACCAGCAGATTGTTGAAAATATTCTCCTGGGACATGAGTTAATGCACTATTTGAAAATCAAAACGCGTGGTAAGAAAGGTTACATGGCTCTAAAGGTTGACATGGAAAAGGCCTATGATAGAGTCGAATGGACTTTTCTTCTAGCAGTTTTGGAGAAAATGGGCTTTAATTCCACCTGGCGAGGATGGATTCATGAATGTCTGAGGTCGGCCTCCTTCTCTGTCCTCATGAATGGCACCCCCTCAGGATATTTCACGTCATCCAGAGGGCTTCGGCAAGGTGACCCGTTATCACCTCTCTTATTTGTGCTCTGCACTGAGGGTTTTGCGGCGCTCCTTCGGAAAGCTATTCTAGAGGACCGGTTGGGGGGGGGGGGGTGGAAGTGGCCCCTCGTGCGCCCCGAATTTCTCATCTTTTCTTTGCTGATGATTCTTATCTTTTCCTGCGTGGCACTCTCCAGGAATGTGAGAATTTGATTGAAGTACTGAATGAGTATGAGGAGTTGAGTGGCCAGCGGGTGAATTTGGAGAAATCGGCGGTTTGCTTCATCCGAAATGTTCTGCGCACGGACCAGGAGTTCTTGGCCACGATTTTGGGTGTGGGAGCTGTAGGGGTTCAGGATAAATACCTGGGTCTTCCCACTTTGTTTGCGCGCTCCAAATTGGCCACGTTCAGGTATCTGGAGGAGAAGTTATTAGAGCGGTTGCAGGGCTGGAAACAGAGAACTTTATCCTGGGCAGCAAAGGAGAAATTGATCAAGTCTATTGCTTTGGCTCTGCCACTGCATGTGATGTCATGCTTTAAATTGCCTCTCTCTTTGTGTCGCCTATTAGATAAACATGTTGCCCGCTTTTGGTGGGGCGTTACTGAGGATCATTTTTGTATCTGGTGGATGTCTTGGAGAAATATGTGCCGGAGTAAGCATGATGGGGGATTGGGATTTCGCCGCTTTGAGCAGTTTAATCAGGCGCTTCTAGCTAGGATTGGGTGGCGCCTTCTTACGGAGCCCCAATCTCTTTTGGCTCAGGTTTACAAAGGCAAATACTTCCCTACAGGCACGTTTCTTGAAGCACAGGCTCGGTCTCGCCCCTCGTGGGGATGGCAAAGTATCTTGTATGGGCGGGAGCTTCTTGAACAGGGGTTACGGTGGCAAGTTGGTGATGGTCGGTCTGCTTCCCTGCTCCATTCCAAGTGGATTCCTTCTCTTCAATTGGACCCTCCTCGTTTTAATCCTAGGGTTTTACCTGATGAGGGCTCCTTGACTGTTTCGGAGGTAATCCGTCAGGGGGAAGGGTTTGGGATGACCAGAAACTGAGCCAATGGTTTGACCCACCAACCTGCGAGGCCATTCAATCTATACCTCTCCCAAGGCGGCCGGTAGATGATAGGCTAATCTGGCATGCCACTCCGGATGGAGTGTTCTCGGTCAAGTCTGCCTATCATTTGGCGGTTTCTCTGGATAAGCGTAGGGGGGGTGGAAATCGATGGTTAGTTAGATGGATAGAACTAGCTGGATTCGGGTGTGGGAAGCGAAAATTCCTCCTAAGTTGAAGGTCTTTCTTTGGCAAATCCTTAATCGGCTGCTGCCTACTACGGAGGCTCTTATTGAGAAACGGATTCCTGTTCACCCCAGGTGCCCTGTGTGCTGGGCGGAGTCGGAGACCATGGAGCACCTCTTCCTTGAGTGCCCAGTTGCTCGAGCCCTTTGGGATTATTCGGGGCTGGCACACTTAGGAGAAGGTTTTCCTCGTCATACGTTCCCTTTGTTCCTTAAACGGCTTTTGTCTGTGGTCCACCAACCTACGGTTGTTATGGGCGTGGTGGCTATCCTTTGGCGGATCTGGCGTTCGCGGAACTGGGTTGTCCTTGAGGGCAAGCAGTTCGGGATTCCGGCTCTTATGCGCCAATTTCACCAACAGTATGATGAGTGGGTCCGGCTTCCAATGGATAGGGCTCCTGCCGGTATCCAGAGGGGGCAGCTCCAGTTGGGTCAGGTTGGGGGGAATAGGGTGGTGTGGCGTTGGGATGGGGCGGTTAGAGTGGGTTCACACTCGGCTGGGGGTATAGTGCTTTTCGCTGCGGATGGTGCTGTTGTTTTGGCGAGGGGAGTGCAGTTTCCGAGTTTTGATGATCCCTTGGCTGTAGAGTTGGTTACGCTTCGTGACGCGGTTCTGTGGTGTCAGTCACTCGGCTTTATGGAGATGGTCTTTGAAGGAGATGCGAAAGTTATAATTGAGAAGGTTAATCAGGCGGATGCGCGGGATAGTCGGTTTGAAGCAGTCTTGGAGGAGCTCATCCAGATGTTTAGCGACACTCCTGGGTTTAGTGTTAGATTTGTAGGTCGGCATAACAATAGGGTAGCCCATTCGGTGGCTAGGAAAGCCCTCTCTTTGTATCCGGCTATGAGTCGTGCGTTTGATTTCCGGACCTGGCTGTTTTCCAGGGTGTAACTATGTTTTTTGATCAATATATGATTATCTTTTGTAAAAAAAAAAGAGTTAACCTAATGATAAATCATAAAAACATTGTAAAGAAAAAAAAATTAAACGTCACTCATTGGATTTGGGACTTGGTATGGGACATTAAAAAAGTGATGGGCCTGGGCAAAACTATAGGTGAGAAGCTGCTGGAGGACCATCGATTTATAAAACGTGCCACCTACCAGTTGCATCTCCATGGCGGATCGACTTCGGACCCATTAGTTTTTGTTAACTATTCTAAAATTGTATCAGAGATTGTACGAGCACTTTTACTATGCTAGTATTAGTATATTAATGTACAACTTAAAGTTGTACCATAATATTAATTGTATAAGTTTAGGTTGTACTATAAAGTAATTTGTATCATTATGTTATGGTACAATTTTACAACTTGAAGTTGTACCATCACATAAAGGTTCAAGTTCAAATTGTACCATAAAAGAATTTGTACAAAAAGTATAGGTACAATCTGAAGTTGTACCATAATGTAAATGTACAATTTTCAGTTGTACCATAAAAGGTTTTATACGAGTTATTTTCAATGAGTCATTTGTATAATATTACCATTTTGTCCTTACATGTAATATATTTTATTTTCTTGTTTGCTATCCTAATAAACCTACCCACGAAATTAAAATTCATTTTACAAAAAAACATGTAACAATAATTTGGGTATCAGCCTTATATAAGAATACTACCTTTCTATTTTTGAATGATAATTTTATATTAACTTTCTTCACAAATTGTGACCGTGATAAAGTGTAATAATTTTACAATCAAACATAACCAATATTTGAAACTGATCTTCAAATTAGTAACTATTTTTACTCTGTAAATAATTGATTATTCATGAAAATAATTGACAAGTATTTTTTGAAAATAGTATGACAATATTGAGTTTATGAAGACAATAAAAAAAGGGTTAATATTGGGGAAAAAATCCAAAAGTACCACTGTTTAAAAAAAAAATTCCAAAAATACCACCCAATCCCAAAAAATTCCAAAAATACCACCCTTTTTCAAAAACCGCCACCCCACCCAGCGGTTTGGTCGAAAACCGCTTGTCGGGGGCGCGGTTTTGGACCAAACCGCGGGCCTAAGGGGCGGTTATAAAAAAAAAATTTTGGACCAAAACCGCTGGGTGGGGTGGCGGTTTGGCCCAAAACCGCCACCCCAACCAGCGGTTTGGTCCAAAAGTTCGGTCGAAACTTCAAACGAACGTAACTTTGCACTCGGGTATCCGATCGTAGCGATTTTTTTTCCATTTCGCATAACTTTTCAAGATCTACAACTTTTACTAGGATGAAATTTTCAAAACAGGAACTATTTGTGGATATACGGGACCTTGAGAATAACTTTACCTTTGCTTTTCAGAAATCCATGTACATTTTGAAATTATGATTATATTAAAAGTTGTAGATCTTGAAAAGTTATGCGGAATAAAAAAAAATTCATGACATTCGGATTTCGGAGCACAAAGTTATGGCCGCCCAAAGTTTGACGAAATAAAAAAAAAGGTCGTTCGGGGTGGCAAATGACTTTTTTTCGAGACGAAGACGGAACCCGACTGTTTGAGACTTGCAAGATCTCAAAAAGTTATTCGGATTCAAAAAATGGAGCCCGCAAACTTTTTGAGATCTTGCAAGCCGCAAACCGCCGGGTCTCGCCTTTCGTCAAACTTTGAGCGGCCATAACTTTGTGCTCCAAACTCCGAATGTTATGAAATTTTTTTTGATTCCGCATAACTTTTCAAGATCTACAACTTTTAATATAATCATAATTTCAAAATGTACATGGATTTCTGAAAAGTAAAGGTAAAGTTATTCTCAAGGTCCCGTATATCCACAAATAGTTCCTGTTTTGAAAATTTCATCCTAGTAAAAGTTGTAGATCTTGAAAAGTTATGCGAAATGAAAAAAAAAAATCGCTACGATCGGATACCCGAGTGCAAAGTTACGTTCGTTTGAAGTTTCGACCGAACTTTTGGGCCAAACCGCCACCCCACCCAGCGGTTTTGGTCCAATTTTTTTTTTTTTTTTATAACCGCCCCCTAGGCCCGCGGTTTGGTCCAAAACCGCGCCCCCGACAATCGGTTTTCGACCAAATCGCTGGGTGGGGTGGCGGTTTTTGAAAAAGGGTGATATTTTTGGAATTTTTTGGAATTGGGTGGTATTTTTGAATTTTTTTTTTTAAACAGTGGTACTTTTGGATTTTTTCCTACTAATATTGGGTACAAGAAAAAATGAGATATTTGGGGGATCAATCATTTGCAAGTTACTCATCTTACTTTTCATTGCCCAACAAATCATTTTATATCAAATAATTCATCCACCACCATCACCGGGAAATATCTGAAACCATCACCGGACTAGAATCAACGATGAATGACTATCCTCTACCTCCCGAAATTCATCCACCATCAGAGAAAACAATCCAGATAATCTCAACCTCCATAGTCGAACCAGCAGCATTACCGCCAAACACCACTAACCACCACGACATCGAAATCCAATTCACTCCGTTCGACATCCAATTCCTCCCTCTCCAATACGCCCAAAGAGGCCTCCTTTTCCCCAACCCATCTCCACAAAAACCCAATTCACCATCCACAATCCCTCGCCTGAAAACCACTCTCTCCCGAGCACTCTCCATCGTCCCACCCTTCGCCGGCCGCCTCGCCGCCGTCCAGTACGACGACGACGGAACCGCCTCCTTCTCTCTCAACTGCAACGGCGCCGGAGCCCTCGTCGTTCACGCCGTCGCTAATGGACTCTCTGCCGCCGACATTCTCCATTCGGACGACCCCACTTCCCCCGGCGTTCTTCACTCCCTGTTCTCCATGAACGGAGCGTACGGCTGCGAGGGAGTCTCCAAACCGCTGCTGGTGGTCCAATTCACCCAGCTAGCAGATGGGTTTTTCATGGGTTTCACGTTTTCTCACGCCGCTGCCGATGGGTCGTCCTTCTGGCATTTCCTCAGCACTTGGTCCGAAATTTCCCGAAACACCGACGGGGAATCGGTGTCGCCGGATTCGGAATTGATATTGGAGAATCCGGTTCCGGTGATTGGGACTTGGTTCCTCGACGGGATAGAACCCCCAATTCGATTCCCGTTCTCATTCGACGAAACGATTCAAAAACCCCCAATCCACCTTCCCCTGCCTCCTCTGCTTCAGAGGATTTTCCATTTCAGCAAGGACAAAATCGCTCAACTGAAATACAGAGCAAATTCTGAGCAGACCGACATTGGTTCTGCCAAATCAATCTCTTCGTTTCAGTCGATGCTGGCTCACATTTGGAGAGCAGTGATCCGAAACAGTCACGGTCTAGATCCCGACGAGGAAGTTTATTGCAAGCTGTTGGTGGATTTCAGGCAGAGACTGAGGCCGAAGCTGCCGGAGGCTTACTTCGGGAACGCGGTGCTGTTCGCGACGGCGACGGCTACAGCTGGAGATCTGGTGGAGAAAGGGATTGGGTTTGCGGCGTTGAAGCTGAACGAGACGGTGGAGAGGCAAACGGATGGAGAAGGGAGGAGGTGGGTGAAGGAGTGGATGGAGAAGCCAGAGGTACGGAAACTGGGTGCCATGGCGAGGAATTCTCTGATTGTGGCCGACTCGCCGAGGTTTGAGGTGTATGGGAATGACTTCGGTTGGGGGAAGCCCGTGGCGGTGAGGGCGGCGGGGAATTACAGCGACGGGAAATTGACTGTGTTGAAGGGGAAAGAAGAGGGGAGCGTGGATGTGCAGATTTGCCTGATGGATGCGACGATGAAAGGAATTGGGAATGATTCGGAGTTCATGGAGTTTGTTGGGTGATTGATGTGTTGGGTTTTGTTTATGTTATGTATTTTGATTAGTGTGATTGTGGCATTAGAAAAATGAATTTGCTGGAAACGAAGTTATGGTTTGCTGATAAGAAAACCTGTTTAGCTGAAACCTTAAATGAGGATGGATTGCTTGAAATCAAAGTAAGAAAATGATTCTATTATTATGTTTTTTTTATACTTTTGACTTTGTCATTTGACTTGTACAACATCGTTTTCGGAGTCGTTTTATGTTAGATTTTGTCTTTGTTTTAGCATGTTTCAAGCGCTAGCAGGTGAAATAGACGAAAGGATCGAAAATCAGACGAAAAGGAGTAAAAAAAATGGGACAAAGTACTGGAAATTGTATGCATCACGATTCAAGGCAGATTTGTCACCGGCAGGAGATCGGGAAGTTTACAGCAAAACCGCGAAGAATGCAAAGTTCCAAGAGCGCAGAGCGTGAAAAATACAAGTAAACCGTGAAGTGTGTAAGTGAAACAATGCGTTTTGACTTTGTCGTTTGGCTTGTACAACATCTTTATTAGAATCATTTTACGCTAGTTCTTGTCTTGTTTTAGCATGTTTCAGGCTCTAGCAACAGGTGAAATGGGCGAAAGGATCGAAGTCGGACGAAAAGGAGCAAAAATGAGACAAAGTACTGGAAATTGCATGGATCACGGTGCAAGGGAGATTGTCACAGGCAGAAGACCGGGAAGATTGCATCAAAACTGCGAACGCGAAGAATGCAAAGTTCCAGGAGCATTTGAACGTCTTATGGGCAATGCATGGATCACAGGTGTTGGGCGTGAAGAGTACAAGTAAACAGTGAAGTGTGTAAGTGAAATAGTGTGTTTTGCGTTGAGATCACGGTTGCACTACACACATCATAGACGTGACGAAAGCCCGTGAAATATACACTGTCGGGTATAAATATGAAAGTGAGTAGATTTCAAAAGAGAGAAGAGTGTTAGAGAGAGATTTGGATCTTCTTCTACATTCTAGAGAGATAAAGTGACTAACTAATGAAGATTAGAGAGAAATTGGACCTATCATGCATGTATCTCCACCCAATACCACCTACTTAATTGACCCAAAAATCAAGCCATAAATGTAAAAAGCAAATGGATAAAACTTATGATTAGAACAATATAATAGCCAAAATTTCAATTTTAAACAAAATAATAAGCAAATTTTTGGAAAAACAATAGAATTAGTGAAACCGTTAACTTTTCATCCAGTCAAATATTAATTAACTTTTACATAGCAATTATACTAACGTGGACACTGACATGAATGTTGCATTATCTTTTATCTTATGCAAAAATAAAAAGTCCGGCTATTATATTGTTTTAATCCTAAAACTTATGTAATTATATAAAAAAATACTATACAAATGGTTTGTGAACATTACATCAAATTATTATGAACATAACATTTCAAATCAGTATGCACTTGAAGTTAAGAGGTAACCGCGACTGAACCATTACCGCCTAATAAAAGATCGAAAATATGACAACAATAACATAAGTTAGTATTGCTTTTTACATATATAACTAGATTTCTACGTGTGAACCTGTACATTTAGCCATGACAATGGAAAGAACATTCCAGCCAGAATTTATCCTGAATCCATATATACATGTATCCAAGCTAATTGCTGAGAATGTTGAGAAGCAAAACTCTTGATCTCAACAGCCTTCTGAAAAGACCCTCCAATCCATTCTCTGCTTCATCCAAGCTTGATCCAAACCCCTCAAGTCCTCTCAACAAGCGACCAATCTGTTCTGCATTAACAAACTTGCTCGACTTGATCGCAAACATTTCAGCATCAATCTTCTCTACTACCGTTGCAGTTCTAGTCTCCCCTTTCTCCACCACTTCTCTCTTGGAATGCATCAGCTTTGAGACCACGGAGTAATGTGGCTTTCTTGGTGCAGAAACAAAGCACAAAATGGCCCTGAACTCTGCAACACATATTTCCTCAACTCCCCTCAACAAGCTGACCAAATCCCCAACCATATTCGAGCTCTTCTCCTCCTCCTCTGACGACATGTAATTCCATCGGCTCTTCTCCATGATCTTAATGTTCTTGCAGGCCAAACGACCCAACCCTTTCCTGCAGACCAAGTAACCATCGACTTGGCTCGAGTAGTCCGATCGAATCCTCCTGAGAGACGATTCGAGATCTCTCATCGACTGCTTCATCCGCGATATGATGTCCCGAACTGAGCTGCACATGTCCAGCAACTTGATTGATGCATCCAACAAGGTCTCGACGGCTAGTCGAGTTGCAGGTTCAGGGGAGCTCCTCTGTTCTGAAAGTTGGGTTTGGAGCAAGTCGTCGATGCACCGTGACAAAGCCTTCAGGTTGATTATGTTGTGTCTCAGAGATCCAGCTGATTGTGGAGCCGTCTTGAGGTCGTGTAGTTGCTGTTGGATGATGGAGAAAGCTGGAGGGTGAGAAGCTTGAGAAGGCAAACTGACTGAACGGACATGGCAGGAAGCCATTGATAACTTGGAAAGGTGTTAAGAGCTGAAAGGGTTTATGGTTTTTTGGTTGATTGTGTTTGCTTTGATTCATTTGCAGCTTCACTGACCCTTTTGTCCATTATATATATATTGTAGGCCTAAGAATTGGGTTTGTGTCCAAGTACCAAAAAGAGCATTTCTTTCAAATCTCATGTACTTTGCTGTCATCCAATGCATTTGGCTAATATTCAATTATTGTCATGTTGAGGGGTTCAAGCAATAATGCTATGCAATTAAAGAAAACAACAAGTTTGGATTAGTTAGTTCTAAAATAATTTGATGACAGGGTGGGTGCAGGGAGTGCCGCCATTCTCCAGACAAAGCAAAACCATGGAAAGGTTTTGCTCTTATTTCTCTGCATCTTTCCTTCTTCACATAGATATATAGATTCATGTAGGAGTGTGGTTTAAGGTAGTGAAGCTGTAGGCAGAAGGAAGCTGTTTCTTTGTTAATATTTTCAACGAACCTCCAGGAATTCATAGACAACATGGTGCAGTTTTAAGGTTTAGAGTAGGTGGGAATAGGATGGTTGTTTTATGGGTTTTGACTCGGTATGACGCCAACAAATTTTGCAATATTGAATATGATATAATATGTATATCGTATTGCGACCGGTGAACCCATCTTGTAAAAGAGTGGGTTCCGGAACTCACCTTAGTTCGGGATTAGAATACCAAAATGAATAATATTTGTACATAATTTATAATACTAAAACTCATTATTTCATGTTCACTGGTTTTACTTGTCTATCAACATATTGTAGAAAACTTTATAGCACACATTAACCTTGCATATAATGTAAAATACTCTAGATTCTACGTAGATTTGTGTCTCTAACTGTTTATTCTAAGTTTACTAATTTCTAATTTAGAGTGAAATGAAAATCAGATGATAAGCTATGAAAACAGATTGTGAGTCATTTAAATCTTAATAAAATTTATTTTATATATTTATATTTTTACATCGGACCCGCTTTAAGTGAAATTCATAGCTAAGCCACTGATCATATCTCGACAAAACATTAAAAACTTATAGAATGATGACTATCAATTCCCTCCTCCTAAAATTCAAGAGTAGCATGTTGTTGCAATTTGTTATTTTCAGTTGCTTCGCACTCTAACTCATGGCTTCACCATTGAGCATATTGATGCTTTCTTTTCTTGATGTATGGGAACCAATTAGGGGATACGAATGTGAAAGGAAATAAGTTTATATATTGGATTATTTACCTAAATCTAAATGTGACCATTTATGGAATATTGGGAGAGTTGGATCCAAATATATTTTATTTTGTTTTGGAGTGTATTGTATTGGAAATTCTGATTTGGGTGAGAACCATTTAGATAATTTGTATGATCAAAATTAACATCGAGTTCAAGTATTTGCATTTCATGAACTCAACACACTTTATATTAGCAAACTTTATTATCTTGTTTGTTTTCTCGAAGAATTTTAGCATACAAATATGGTAAGATCAAACCGACCATGAATAAAGAGAGACGAATATTTAAAATTTGTATAAATGAAAAAATGTAGTAGATTTTAAAAGGACCCGAAACGAAAATATTCAATGCCAATTGAATCATCTAACCCATATCGATTGAATTGGATATCGGTTCTTTTTGCGAAATAACGGATAACGTGTTATCAATAATTGTGCATAATTCTATGCTTATACAATTGATCCCATATATCTTAGACCTTTTGCCATAGAATTCAAAAGGGACCCAAAATCGAAATGACTGCATTATTTCCATGCGCTTGAAATACTGCGGCCATGCAGACATTTCATCCGGATTTCAGAAACAACTAAATCCTTTGACACTGTTGGCATAACGAGCAACCACTACATTACATAAAGCACTAAAACTCATTTAAGAATGGAATGGTGGATCCCTCATATTAAAGAATCGTAAATGTTAGCTGCTAGCTACCATCTTATCCGGATTAGATATGATTCTACCGCAATTAAGGTTGCTGACTTTTCTTATATAACATGTGTTATTAAAGCCGAGCCGAGCTGCTCGGCCCGACCGGTAAAATCGCCACCCGGTCAAAAAATCGGCTCGGAACAGTTTAAAAGCCGCTTAGATTTTATATAGCGGTTGGCGAGCAACCGAGGTGGTTAACCGCTCGAGCCGATCAAGCCGTTCGTCCGGTTTTTGTGATTCAGCCGTTAAATTTAATTAAAAAAATTGCAGAAAATTGAAAATTGAAATAAACCAAAAACGTCGGGCTTTAAAACTGAATCCTTATTTCCATTTCACAATTTCGAAGGAAAGAGATGAGCTCTGATTAAGAAATGTCCACTATTTATACTGATAACGTTTATTAGGTACCGGTTCTCTAACGATTTTTAAACGGTCTAATACCGGTTGGACTACTAAAGTACAAGCCGGTCACATTAAGGGGTCATGCAAGCCGGTCACATTAAGGGGTCATGCTCCGGTTCGGTTCCGAAAATATTAATATAACACATAGATCAGGGTACTACAAGTCAAACTGAAAGTTGGCACACTGATGTACTATTGTGAAAGAGAAGTCCTTTAAACATTTATAAACAATCCAACATATTTAGAAAACCTTCAGGACCCTCAAATTGCTTTCTTTTCGATTCTAGAAGAAGCAAATACAATACAAACCCATCGATTCTAGAAGAAGCAAATACAATACAAACCCAGAAGAAAAACTATGGCCACCGGCTACAAAAAAAAATCCAATCTCTCCCCCTAAACCCGTACTGTAAAAAATGGCATCGTACAATCTACATCACCAAAAATACATCATACAAGATTTTATACACATCCCTAAGGCACAAACTTGCTAAGCTAACGAGAAAAATTCACCCACATCATGGCAATTGGTTCAAATAAACATAATCACAGAAAAGAATCGTCACTACGCTACGTCTCGTTCATCATTGGTTTAGGCAAGAAACTCACTCATGCTTAACGTCGGGGGATGACTGACACTTCCTCCCTGGTTATTTGTAGGCAATGAGGGTTCTTGTTGGGAGTGTGCTTCTGTTATTGTTGCATCCTTGTCTCCTCCATCCGAGTGCTCTTCGGGAGCTTGGACAGTTTCACCAGAAGGGACCGGCTCAGGGTTACTTGCGGAGGGGGGTACATTATTGTTGTCACCTGATGCAGCTAGATCTGGATTACTAGCAGATGAAGAAATGGTAGCAGCTTCTTGCCCGTCTGCAGTTGGTGGTTCGCTGGTTTCTGATGGTGGAGCGGCATCTTGTTGTGCTGGCGTAGTTGCCGGTGCACCATCTGTAGGTGGTGCAGCTGTATTTGCAGGTGTAGCACCGGGTTCCGGTGTTGTGGCGGGAGGTGCCTCGAGCTGTAATGGTTGACTCGGCGTTTGTTGCTTCTGTGCACTCAGGGTTCCGGGGGCAGGTTTTTTCTGGGCAGTGATTAGACCCGTTAGAGATGGCATTCCAGGAGGGAGAATTTCAATGGGTGGCTTCTTTCCAGCGTCTCCGAGACTTGTGAGCTTGGGTTCCTCGAGTGATGCAAGGAAGGCAGCTGCTGCGTCGGTTTTTGTTGAGGGAGTGTGCTCAACCTCCTTCTGCAGCACCTTGTTCCAAGCCTGAACCAAGTTCTTGAGTGTTGGTCGCCCGTGAGCCTGAAGGGTGTAAACATTAGAACAGCAGTCAGATCGAAACTTTTGATTCCAGATTTCTAAAAGACTGGTATGTTCCTGTTTCATCTAGTATTTCTAGCTCCTAACTTTATGTTGGTACCCCTAGTGTCCATATACAAACAACACTTACGTGGGCATGAAGGACAGCTTCAGCAAGCATGCCAGTGTCCTGCCATGCTTTCTCCATCAGAGCATTGTCACCTAGAACTGCTCCTGCAAACGCTGCTTCCCGACCCAGGCCAATTGAAATCAAATTGTTTACCAAACCCTGCAGTGCGTAAACAGATGAGAATTGGAAGCCAATTGTGTGAATTGAACTAAATCACCGTTGAATGCTAAACACTTACATAGGTATGCATTAATGCTGCACCTATGTCCTAACTTTAGCGTGCTTATAATTAGACGAGCATAATCTAGCTATGTAAAGGTTCAAGTATAGAAGAATTCAAATGAAAAATATGCAAAGTCGGGAACAGGCTTCGGCATACACTTAGTCGAGTTAACTCTCCGTGATTTGCAAGTCGTAAGGCAAGTCCTCTTAATTCATGGCTCTGTAAGGAACCTTTCACTGATCCTGCAGTGGATAACCTCTTGAGTGCTTCACGAGCAATGTCAGCTTGACCGGTAGCATCCGCAGCATCAATGAGATCCAAAAATTCCTTGGCAAATTTCACAACTCCCTCAACAGCTTCAACAACATCTTCCTTCTTAGCAGTCAAATTAAGGATGTCACTCAATTCCAGGCCCGTACCATCTTGCCCAATGTCCCTACTGTTGCTCATAGTGAGAAGGCAATGAAGAGCTCTTTTCAAGTCATTACTCTGCATGGCCAGATCAAACTCCAACCTAGATATAATAATGGATATTTTCATAGTCAATATTTTCAATGTACTAAATGCCAACAGAAAGAGTTGAAGAAAATATTAGGGATCAGACCTTTTAGATATTCCAGGTAAATGAAGTGCTTCGGTAGCATAACCCATTCCTAATAAAAACTGTGCCAAATCGTCGTGATGTTCCCTACCAAGCCTACTTGCCCTGCATACAAAAGATGGGATATCGTAAATCGTAATCAATCAGAATAAAATAAAATAAAATAAAATAAAATAAAATAAACGGTTTCCTTCGTGGATCATATGCAGACAAACACCAAATGAATAATAGAAGAGAAAGAAATATGAAGAATTAATACCATTTCACTGCACTAACAGCGTCTCCATAAGCAGCCAGACACCGGCAACGAATACCAGGATGAGTGAGAGATAAGGCATGTGCGCACATATACCTATCAACAATAATACCAAAGAACATTAGCATGCCACCAGCTATAATGAAGAAAGTACAGAACCATGTAAAAGCAAAGAGAGATAAATAAATGAAAAGAAGGTGAACCTATTTCCACATTCATTCATTAACAGTTAGAATCAGAAGCCACAACAGTTTTCTTGTTCTCCTTCCGACTAATGAAGATGCCAGAAATGTTAAAATTAAACTGCTGCAATAGCCTTGTACTAGAGGAAGGGCTCCTTTTGTTTCAACCAGGAGAAGGCAGCACAAGGAACTGTCGTTCCACTATCAATAGAAAGCAAACCTCTAAACTAGGATTTAAATAGTGGGAAGTATAATGTGTTTAAATGGGAGAAGTGGCCACCGCATGTTGCATAGGCGGCTACTCAACGAACCAATGGAGTCTTACATTCATTCAACAACATGACCCAAATTAAAGATCATATCATGCAACTGCAGAATACTCCCATTTAGTATATACCCTAGAATGAAGATTGATACCTCTAAAGGAAATGGAAAAAGGAAACTAGTTGAGATCAAATCAAGAAAGAAGCAAACAAAGAACCACTTCACCATCGACTGCAGATGTTGAATTTTTGTGAAGATTCTCTTATGCGCTATATGGCAATACCATAAAAACAGTGAACTCTGATAATATGAGTTACATAGCCAAAACGATTTAGATCACGTCAAAAAGCTAATAGCATTATTAAACCATTCCAAACAAAGGAAGAAAACTTGATTACCCACAGTCCTAGATCACCAATTCTGGTGTACTGTTTTTAGCTTTACGTCTAAAATGAAGGAAAGACCTTCAGAAGTTCAGAAGAATTCCTACCCCCCCCCCCCCCCCCCCCCCCCTCCCTCTTCTCCCTCTCTTATCTATGGTTCTATTAAGGGCGGTGAATTCAGCATGGGTTAGTAATGGTGAGAGTAAACCACAAGTTCAAGGAGCAGTAATTTAGAAGGAAAAAAGAGAGTATATTGTTACCTATCAATAAGCCACAGAACTCCATCTCTTACACCAATGACAACAAGAGGTCCCACAGGTCGTTTTTGTTCTGTAGGAAAGCGTGTAACAGCCACAGACACCCCTCCTCCACCAACAGCTACCTCATTGTACTTTTTATCTTCCATCTCTTTTGGCATTGTGGGGTCATCACCATCGACCCTAGTCTGCTTTGGTAATGTTAAGAAAGGTGGCACTGAAGGAGCATGCTGGAATGAAGCTAGACGAACCACCTGGAAAGAAAATACAGGTATTTAGAAGATGGATTGGTTAATTTGTCTAACCAACTGCTGGACCAAGCAGCATCGTTCCACTTCCACCATCAATCCACAATTACGAATAGCAATTGTGGAGTAATTGCCATAATTATTCCATCAATTGACACAAGCTAGGACTGCGCAATTGCACAAACACACAGACCAACGGATGCTACACAAAAATTTCAGTATTCAGTTCCAAAACAGCTGTTTTTTCAAATAAAAATCAAACAAATTAAGAATTAAAGACACGTGCCTCAACTGCAAAAATACTTGTTTTGTGTGTTTTATTTTTGTAGGTAGTTTCTTTCCATTCAAGTTAAACTCAAGAGTTACATGGTTGGAGGAGGAAAACTTGTTCAGCCATTAGCAAATATCAAAGCACAGGTCTTCTCCTTTGTCCTTTCATCTTTCTACTCTACAACCTGTCACAAGGTCCTCGTCTATGTAGAAGACATATGAGTGAAACCTGTGTGCTAAACATTCCAAGGAAGTTCACTCCTTTCATTTCGTTCAGAACTTAAAGGAAACCTTCAGATTTGGTCTTGTCTCATTTCTTCTGTCTGGCTACAGCAGAAACATATAATGTTTTCCAAGAAAAATAATAGCCTAACAATTCCCTCAGAATTACCATTCAACCATGTGCCTGTAACAGTCATTCAGCAGATCTTAAAGAACAGAGCACTGGCACCTAGTCTAGCTAGCTCCCTTCAGCTAATTTACTTTTTCCTTGGTTTTCACGAAGAAAAAAAAATCCTCCCAGGGTTGCCAAGAGAAAGAGAACATTATAAGAGTTAGAAAGTAAATCTACAGTAGACCTGTTGTGGCCAAATCAGTATCACCACCGGCATGAGTAGAAAAATGGAGATTGAGTCGTAGTCTACAACTCCCTTCCTGTCAAATTTAGTATTTATACCGCTGTGTTCTTTGTTTGAGCAATAACTATTACCTAAACCTTATTTAGGAGGTTCGATTACATAGAAAGTATTACTATTCAATTAGTTTTACTTGAGAAAAAGGACCAATATTAGCTCTTGTAGTTAGGATAAGGTTCTTTCCTATTCTTAATGAGGTCTCAGCCGGGTTAATAAAACAAGCAGAATTTTAAGTTTTTAAGTCAGAAGAGTTGCTCTTTTTTAGAGTTTCTAACTCCCCAGAATCGGTCACTCCAAGAAAGGGAGTAAAAAAGGAAATCTTCAGGATTTCCAGGTGAACAGACCCGTGACGAGATCTGATTTTAAGGAAAATAACTGCATCCTGAAGATTCCCTTCTCCTCAGGTTAATATTTTCAGTAGAGTATCGATTTGAATTAAATTTCCAACTTCATTTTCTACCAATGAACGTTTACATGGTGGACTCTTAAATTTATCAGAACATACTCATGTTGAAGGTTAAAGTTAAAAAGTCAAAGGCAGAAAAGGTACAAGAGAAGCCATTCAAGTCTAAAGTTCTAAACAGGCTGAATATATCTATGAACGAGAAGAAAGCAACAACTCACCTGCAGCATTGGTGGTCGCAATGCTGTTCTTTCTTGTGCTGAGGTCTGAGGACTTTCTACTGCAATCAGTGCTAGCTCCCCATGCTCAGCAACTGCCCTAGCTTGTGCCTCTCTCAGTTTCATCTCTTCCTTCATCTTTTTAGTTTCCAAATCAATTGCAGCAACTCCAGCATCCACAAAAACACACCTGAGGTACAGTCAAATTATTAGAACCTGTTTTACGTGTCTTTCCTGTCACATGTAGCACAATGTAGCATAATAGAAAAAGTATAATGATCTGGACTGTGCTTCCAGCAAGAGAGCAGTCAACGTAAGCAGTTCAAATCATACTCAATAGTAGTTGGTGTGGCAACAAAAAGCTGCCTCCGATGCCATACACCACCAGTAGCATAAGGGATTGCGACATCTCCAAGATATCGATATTGGGGTCGCAAGGATGATATTACAATGTATTGTTGGTAAGCAAAAGCACAATACTCCACAGTTTGGTCCCAGGCAGTCCATTCTGGCTGAGGAAGTAGACCACCGACGGGCTCAAAACTTTCCCAACTGCGCAGTGAATTTGTAATAGTTAGAGAGTAAGAGTAGTTCTGTTTACAATGAGATATAATTTTGCAGGTGCAAAGCAAAAACAAGTTATTGCAGAAGGACCTCAAAGATCTAGCATTGAGGTAAAGCACTAACACTCTTTGCCAGTAAGGTAATAATGACAGGAAAGGAACCTATTTTCACTGTTCAACTATTCTCAAGTTCCAGTGACAGGAAATATATATATAGATCCTCACCTGTATAACTGGAAATTTTGAGGGGCTGCCTCAGCAGCAGAACGATGTGTTGCATCATCAATTGTTGTGAAGGAACTTCCAAAGCCAGACAATGACATTGGCTGAATGGTTGAAATAGCCATTGCTGCACCAGCGCTGACCCTCCGTGATGTCCGATAAGCCACACCTAATAGTGCACCTCCATGCAAACCAATAACCTGAAACAGAAGATACTTGAGATAAGAGCATCCTGCTCTAAGCAAGGACAAAAGAGATACCTTAAATATAATTACAATACCCCACATAGAGATGGAAAGCATGACAAACTCTGCTTAACTATGTCCCACCATTTTAGAACATTGCACATTAAGAGTTAAAATTGAAAAACAAGCCCTAGGCCTTCATATAAAACTTTATAATTTGCATGTGAACGAAAGAAAGAGACACCAATACTAAGGGATCCAGGAAAAGAAGACATTTTTAGTCTCCAGGAGAACTTTACACCCTCAAGACTATTATATGATGTCAGGGAATCCCACAATTTACTCATATCCAGTGTGCAGCATATGCTATGCAATGCAACTGCAATAGCAGGAGAAACTTATGCAAAAACAAGCTTGAAGTCCTTACAGTATGAGAGAGAGAATCAAAGAAGAGTAAACTAGAAGTAGCAAATACAGTGTGTCACTATGAGTTAGATCACATACTGGCTCAGAGCGACCACCTATGGACCTCATTAATATATTTGATGTCCCATCATCAAGCAAAATCCGAACTTGGACACTAGCAGTAGCGGCAGCACTAGCAGCTGCAGCGGCAGCCTGAGCAGCAGCCGCAGCTGCTTCCTTTGCCTTCCTTGAGGAACCTCCTTTAGGAATTATAGGAATCCTAGGAGGCACGGCAGATTCCAATATAGCAAATCTATCACGGCATGTATCCCAAGCCAGAAGCCGTGCACTCCCTGAATCTACAATAGACCAGTCACTGACTTTGTATATAGAGAAGTAGGGAATATCGGGCCAGACAATCGCAAGATACCTGCAACCAACTTAACTTTTAATATACCTGAACATGTATTCAAGAATATCCAACAAAAGTGAATGATGACTGGGCACGACCAAAAGCCATTGGGCCTTGATTAAACATCAAAGAGGTTTAAGCATATCAAGGAAAAACAGTGAGAGCCATGTTCTAGCAGCCTGCTGGCTCCATAAAGTCTCTTTTAGATGACTCTTTACAGATTAAGGGAGCAAAATATCAGCAAGACATATTGCAGTTTAATAACATACAAAAAGAACTGAGGACATATAGAAGGCAACTCACTTTCCAGAACTGCTGACTGAAACAACCGAATATGAATCATGAGGAATAGGTGTGCTAATGTGCTTTTTAATCTGTTTGACATGTAGCGGTTCAGCATCTCCCTTGAGCTTTCCAGTATCAGATATAGAGCCATTACTTCCAAGAGATGGATTCGCCGTGTTGGAAAGTTGGAAGTTCAACAGTTTCAATTCCCTTTCAATTACATAGACAGCAGAATGTTCACGGTTTCCTAGTGGTGTTGGCAGGGGTGCCACTGCTGGCAGAGATTTAGGGTCAAACTCACTGATAATAACACCAACATTAGTTCCAGTAGCAACAAGGTGAGGCTGTAGAGGATGTGCAACCATGCAGTACACCTGCCATAAGCAACAGTGTTAACCATGTGATGCATTCATCCAGATGAAGATATTAAGAGAAAGAGATACAGTGTATGCATATATATATCAAACAACTGTATGCGTACAAAATATAAGTACTGATGTTAACAATTCAGATCCATATATAGATCATTAAGCTCCTGCTCTTATTTTAGTTGCTGCAAATTGTCGATGCTAAACTGTTATGAATATTGATTTCGCTATTTCAATTTGGATCAGAATTGCGACGCAAGTACAGAAACGTTGTCCTACAGGTGAAAACAGAGTTGAAACATAAAAGCCTAGCTACCAATATCAGCATTGCATCTATTACCCCCCTTGACAAAGCAGATACGGATGTAAACAGCACTCAACACTATTAATAATAAAAGAAACCATAGTCATTATTCCCTTCATTGATGAGTCAAAGTACACACAGCAATTCTGAGGTTCTGGAAGTAAGAACGAGTAAGAGGAAGGACAAAGCAACTACTCATTTTCCCTTGCTTGATAATCAAACTGGTAAACTTTAAATTGGAAGCATTTAGATGTCCTGATAACTGAATGTTGGAGTCCTTATAATTTCATACACATAGAAGCTTGAGAGACAGTTCTGTACCCTGAGTTTCTTGCTTCCTATTGTATACTGTGGTGGGATGAGGGAAGACAGCTCACACAATGGCCTAGTGAGCGCTGAATAAGTTGGATGTTCAATCGCCCTGTAAAAATAAATATGCAATGTTTATATTGCTTAAAATCACTAACTTTTTGCTGGCACCAACGTTGATACTGATGTGTAAGAGACAGATTAAGCACACCATATATGGGAATCCTTGACACAAGTTAAAATGTCAAGGTTTGGAGCTCGCGGATGGCACCAAGATGCAACACTGTGACAAGACATTTTCGGAACAGGTTTGATACGCCGCAACTCCTGCATTTGTGCAAAAGAAGACAAGATAAAGGGAATCAACAAGATGAATAAAGATTGTGCAAAGCAAATTTGTGTCTGCACAGCACCTTGAAAGACATTGTGTCCCATATAGCTAATGTCTTATCAGCACCAATTGTAATAAGTTGTGGAGCACCTCCAATTACTCTAGAAAGCTCAACAGCTACAACCCCGCCGTCATGTGCCTTTGGCAAGATTAAACAAGTGTAAGAATACCCGTCTGGCTTGTACAAAGAACACAATTGAATTTAGCACAATAAGAATGTACACGAATTAAATACTTCAAGCAGAACATGCTTATATTATATCCAATCAAAAAATTAAAAAGGTACATAAACATGAAATCCTACATCATTTTCTGGGGGTACCTTCACAAACAATATCGAATCTTGAACAATACCCTTAAATCCAAGAAGGTTATGCATTCTTGTTTGAACCACAAGCTACAGATGAGATTCCGGAACTAGAATGATAAGACAAGGAAGAGGAAGCTACCCACCTTTAAACTTAGCTTGGGCACAAGCTCCCTTGAATCATGAACGTGGTCAGCACTCCAAAGTACAAGTAGACCATCACTACCACCCGAAACAAGTAGCGCCTAGTCAAATTAATTGCAATCATGGGTAAATAATTCCGAGTTATAGATCAATATGAGCTCATATGAGAGCACAGATGTGAAGCATACAGGATACATTCTTTAGTGCTAAGCATGATTCCAAATATATGTCAAAATGAATGCAGCATTGGAATGAAAGAAGTACCTCACCGGAGGAAGCCATGAAGGTCATTAAGCAAGCTATGGCACCTTTATGACCTCCCGTGTATCTACGTACAAGCTGCAACAAACAATTATCGATTACTGAAAGCAGCATGTATTTGCAACACGAAAAGCAATTATATCTTCTGTCCTTCCTTATTTCTGGGTTCAAGAAGCCACAAACCTTCCACGAGATCATCGAAAGAACTCTAATAACACCATCTGATCCACCAAAAGCAACCAGAGGACCTTCACCAGCAGTGGATCTACAGAGGAACTCCATACTGTAGAGGGGGGAAAGACAGCATTACTGAAAGAAAGCCTAGCAGCTGATTACACATTCACAAATCACAATCAAGCAAAAAGTTTATAAAAGCGAAAATCGGAAAGGGCATTCGTACTAAAGGAGAACCATATATTTATCATGTTGCATATACTTCAAGCACGAGAAGAATATGTTTCACTTTTTTCATTGAGACAGCACAAACCCTATTTGACTTTGGAAACTACATTATATGCTAATTGGAGCAAACGCGCAGGCTCTGGGAGCATAAGCGCAAATAAATGAAATAACAAAGAAAGCCAAAGGACTTTCTGTACTACGAGTTACCAGAGAAGTGATCGATTGTCGAGCTCTTGCTTGGGTACATCACGGCCACGCATAGTCACCAAATCCAAAAATATTGCTTTATTTTCACAACAGATGACGAGAAAATGCCTCCCTTTGGTTGAAGGAGCCGGGGAAGTGAATGTAGAAGTGACATTATTGACAGCGGAAGGAGCCTCCGCAGCTGCACCTCGGTTTCTCCATAATTGCCAAAACCGTACATCATCATCATAAAAATTCACCTGCTTAACACTTTTCCAAAAGAACAGAAACAAAACCTTCATCAAACATGAGATTAAGTAAACTACAAAGAATGAGCAATTAGCAAACACGGTTGTTTAGGCATTGATCTAGTTACCTGCCACCTCTCATGGCTTCAGTAGGTTTCCCTCGGGGCTCTGTCAAATCAAAGCACATTACTTCCTAGCTCATGGAGTTACAATTACGCACACCTAAATTCAAAATTCACATTGGGCATAACTCACCGGATTCGCCCTCGGCGAGCTTCTCCAACTTGGCGCCGACCAAACGCCTCTCGTCAACACCACCGGCTTTGAGCTCATAAATAATCTGAAATGCGAAATCGCCGGCGATATTGCTCGGGTCAAAAGAAGGGCAAGGACAAGTGAGGAGAACGATGCATATTGAAATTGTTGAGAGGCGATACCTGGCGGTGCTCCCAATTCCAGACGGAGACGCGATCGGTAGCGTCGGCGGTTACAAGCCATGGATGCGTGGGATGCAATTGAATCTTCAAGATCTTGTCGTGGTTCGGCCTGAATGCTTTCAGCCGCAACATCTTCTTTCTCTTCTTCTACTGCTCCTTTCGATCCGGAGGCAAGGCCGGCGGCCTCCTGGTTTGTTGAGCTCCGATCTAGGAGCAGAGGGCATAGAAATGATTCGATTGTGTTCAGTAGGAGGGAAAGAGTGTGCTTGGGAAATGAAATACGAGATTAACGGTAGAGAGAGAGATTGCGAAGCTCAAATTCCCGAATCTACAAATTTCGTTATTTTTCTCACGGGCATCGCTATTCGTCGCCCTAAATTTTCTTATTTGTCGCCCTAATTAAATAACATTTACTTTAATGCCCTTATTTCAAACATAGCTCGCCAAATCCAAAAGCTGATATTGTCAACACCAACATACCTAAACTCGAGATCACTCTTTCAGGAATAGGACTCTTGTTCTTAGCATGCTTGTCCTTAGGTTCTGAACTTTGTCTAACCCATTTGATTTTCACATCTTAACTGATGCAAAATATATATAATAAAAGAGAATAATTGGATAAACCCTATATATCTATTCATCATCCTCATTAACTTGCTTTCTGCAATTTTTTTCTCCGAAGAGGACCTCCTCGTTAAGTTGCTTCTTCTTCCTCCTTTCCTCTGGCGCCTGCAGCAGATTCTGGTTGGGGCAGGAGCATGGGAGGGGAGGTGATGACTGATGAGGCGACGGTTCTTTTCATGAGTGAGAGCGGCGGATATGGGTTGGGGCGAGGAAGAGATTATTTGGTTAGGGTTAGAATTGAAATTGGGTTGAAGGGTAAATTTGTCAATTTATTGCATTTTAGGGCGATAAAATTTGAATTTTAGGGCGACGAATAGCGATTCAGTTTTCTCACCGCTGGTTTTTCTGTTCCACTCGAAAAATGTTTGTTTGAATCTCGAACTCATTTATTAATGAGTTTTAACATTGTGGCTAATGATGTCAATTTTGTCCATACCTATGGGTATTTTACTATTCAACCCAATTGGGTTGGGTATGAAATCCAAATATATGGATATGGGTAAAGTTTGATGGGTTTGTACCCATACCCATTTACTTTGGGTTGGGTTGGGCTTATAACAAATGGATTTGGGTTTGTACCCATGCCCAAATACAAATTACAGTTTGGTACCTAAACTTAATAGATATGCATATTTAGTACCTAAATTTAATTTTTTTGCATATAAGTCCTCAAAATATTGATGGAAAATTACGTTTTGGTACCTAAATTTTTTTGGTCTTACATTTTGGTACCTAAATTTTTCAAGTTTTACAAATAAGTCCAATTTTTGCATGTGTAGTTAAAACACCCTCAAGTAAATGGATATCCATATCCAACCCATACCCATTTAGATAATATCAATATCTAACCCAAACCCATATACAAACCCCAAACCCATACACACATCACCCAAACTCTACCCATAATAAATGGGTCTACTTAGGTTTGGGCAAAATTACCCATGGGTGGGTAAATTGCCATCCCTAATTGTGGCTAATCAGCCGACATGACTACTGACTTATAAATAAATTGATCTATATTTTATAAGTTGACTTCATCATAAATTTTTTTATGAATTAACTACTTGATAATTCATAAGTTTGTTAAACTGTATATTTTTTTTTTACAAAGGGCATTGAATTTTCATTACTTGTAGCAAAAACCATAGTTTACAAGAGGGGAGCAACGACATCAAGAATCTGAATCCATTATAAGGGCAACTGATTTTTTGCACGTGACCTAGCAACCCAGTTTGCTTTGGAATTACACTTCTTGTTGATGTGATTGATCTTGATCATTGGGTGAGCTTCAATGGTCTTCTTGATGGTGCCAAGCCACGCTGCTGCACGCCACGGCCATGACTAGGGTGGCCCTAAAGCGCTTGGATCAAGACAAGGCAATCAGAACGAACAAGGCATGGCTTGTGGAGGTCGACAGCCAAGAGGGATCCCTCAAGTAGGGATGGCAATGGGTCGGGTTGGGTCAGGTTTTGCCAAACCCAAACTCATGGGTTTGTCTTTGAAAAAAACCCGGGGTAAAACCCACTGGGTTTGAAAAACTCAAACCCAACCCAACCCGTTGGGTATCCGCGGGTTCATGGATACCCACGGGTTTTGTCATAAAAAATTTACAATTATAAGTTCTTATCAAAATCAAAGTCAAATATCAATCTCTCAATACAAAATTATCCATATATAAAACACCATTCTAGAAAATTCAAGCAAATCACAAATTAACTATACAAATTGTTTAACACCAATCTAGAAAACTTAAGAAAATTGAAGCAAATCACAAATTATCCATAAATAACATGTTTAATTGAAAACTTCTTCCCTTCAATTAAGTTTCTTTACTCTCCACTCCATAACATCAACTTAATTCTACACAATTAAAAAGAAAAAATTAGACATGTCTCCACAAATATAAATAAGATTAGTTGTTTAGAATATTAAATATACCAAAAAAATAATTATATGAGTGGGCGGGTACCCACGGGCCGGGTTTACCTAAACCCAAACCCAACCCAACCCGGTGAATAGTGAACGGGTTTAAACCCAAATCCGGCCCAAAACCCGTCAACACGGATTTTACCCGCGTTGACCGGGTTGGGTATGGGTTCGGATTTTGTTGCCATCCCTACCCTCAAGTAACGCTTTAGCTTCTGCTTCAAGTGGAGAAAAACAGTGCAGGGGCTAAGCTTTCCCATCACACACTTGACCATGGTTGTTCGTCGGATGTTTTTACTCTTAGTTAATTTGGCTTTGTCGCCTGTTGTGTGAGATGGGTGTTTCATGTTCCTTTCCTTTGGAGCTATTTGTGGACAATACGAGCGTGATCCAGATTGCCACCAACCTGGTGCTTAATGACCATACGAAGCATATTGAGCTACATGTGCATTATTTTCGAGACTTTGTGTGTGATGGGACTCTTCAGTTACACTATCTCCGAGTTGATGATAAGATGGCGGATCTCTTCACCAAGTCCTTCACTAAAGCTCGTCATTGGTACTTGTCTAGCAAATTGATGTTTCGTCACTTGCATCATTTTGAGGGAGGCTGTTAAGCCATGTATGTCGATTTGTATGTAGTAGTATGTGTTTGTAGTGGATTGTAGCTGATGTGGGGGTTAAGCTCATTTCTTAGTGGGTTGGTTTCAGGCCATGCATCTCATGCATGAGGCTAAGTGGAACCGTTCTAGGGTTTGGGGTTTTATGAGTTGGGTGTGTGTAATTGGCTAGAGACTATGCAGACCTAGTGGATTTTCAGTCTTAGAGAGTTCTAGCTCTCCCGTGGATTCGTCCTAGCATTCCAAGGATATCATGTTAAAACGGTTTGTGTTCTTTAAATTTTTGTAAGTTAACAGAAGATGTTAAGGCCCAGCTGCTGGAAGTAAAAAAATGACGATTGGAGCTCAACCCCCTAATTCTCGTATCCAGGTAGATGAGGGAAAGCCATAATGGTGTGAAATTTAGTCCACCTAAAACTCTAAAATGACTCCTCGGACGCCTTTTTTTAAAAGGTTCCACATCAGCCCAGAATAGTGCGAATATGCCCTACTTGGAGGCTAAGGTGGATATAAGCTAGAGGGATTAGGCCGTAAGGGTTTCACTCCTACTATCTCTCTCATAAAGCCTTATAGAAGAGGCAATACATGTACCCTCTCGGCTAGCATTCGAGATAGAAGTCATGTATAGGGTTACTTTGTTGGTAAATCAACTAACCAGTCCATAAACGATGAGAAAACTCTAGGGAAGAACGACGACAGAAATGGTGACATAGGCACCATTTTCCTATTATGGCTGTCCTTTTCGTATTTTGTTTGAGTCCTTCTTATTATGTTTATTGTAGTTTGATGTCTACAATTGGACAGATGTGAGAGGAATGAAGCTCTTATGTACTTTTGCATCAAATGCAATACACGTTTTGAAAGCAACCTTTATACATAATAGACATATGCAAATTGTACTGTTGGCTGACCCACGTGTCTCTCTAGCACGGAACCCACGAACAGGTCTTCATAGGGAGGATGGCAGGACATCGAAGCATAGTGGATGTAAGATCCATTTTGGACTCATTCAATCACATATGTTACAATTATCAAATCGAAGCGAGTTTACAGAAACTCTAGGAGAAACTTGCCTATGTAATGCATTTCCTTTATGTTTTCCCTCGTCTAATAATTTAATTTAGCGTTACTTTTCCTTTTGATTTTCAACATAAACTAAGAGGAACCTTAACCCCTGAGGCACCTTACTCTCTACAATTCGTTTTAAAACCCAAAAGTAGATCCCTTATTGACTAACTAAAGAGTTGTGAAAGGCCTGGAGAAAATACGATCATGATTACCAACAAGATAAATTTGACTCCTATTATACAACAAATCACCTTCCATATCGAAAAGTGCTCCTCTAGGAAGGACTAAGAGAGTGGGTCTCATGTTGAAAAGGTACAAAAAAGGAGACATTTGTCGTTCAGTAGTTGAGTTGTTTCATATGTGAGTGAAAAAAATGATTAGATGTAATCTTTGGTTGTGTGATACTAGGGAGATTACAGACCTTAGAGAGAAAGAAATCAGTTGTGAAAGGCATGTGATTATGTCCCCCATGGTTCAGAGATATCGAATTTTCATGGATAACCGTGGATATTCAAAATCTGATTGGGTACAAGTATGATTTTGATATTATGATTGTTGCATGGGTATGGGTAATGGTAAAATTCAAACTATTTTGGTTAGGCTAATAGATATACACTATGTGCTTCAGAACCGATCTGTTGTCATCCCTAGTTGGGTGTAATAGACTCGCCTCCTGACCTAGGAAGGTCAACTTGGCCACTTCCATCAAGACCCAATCGTTAATCGGTCCCTATGAACAATGTCTAGTGGATCGTGTCTTGACCGCATTTCATATGATAGGTCGATAAATGATTCCTACCCGACCTTTTCAATTAGTACATGAGCGGGTCCAACTAGGGATGACAAACAGATGGGCTGGGGGCGGGTATGAGATACCTGCACCAAGCACGAGTCAGGTAAGTAATATTCACACGGGTACAGACATATCGACCCATTCTTACATGTTATTTGAAGAAACTAAACCAAAAAATTAATTCTTTTATGATAAAACAAAGCAACAACACTTTATGAATGAAAATAATGGGGTTAATTGCATGGTTGGTCACTGAGATTATAAAAAACGTTCACGTTTGGTCACTGGAAATATTTAAATCCAATCTTGGTCACTCAAATTATTTAAATGGTTCAAGTTTGGTCACTCTCCGTCCATTTCCGTTAACTCTACCTTACGTGGCAGTCAACTTTCATAGTTGACCGTTAAATATGTGACATGGCAATTAAAAAATTATTAAAAATAAAAAAATAATCTTTTACATTTCCACCTCATTATTACATTAATTAAAAAACAAAAAATATATATATTTTGTCCACTGATAGAACGAAGAAAAAATATATATTTGTCCACAACGCCGACTTCACCATCTGCACGTTCCGCAGTGGCAGCACGACGATGATAACGTCACGCCCACTGCAAATCCCGGCCCATCTCCGCGGTGATTTCGCCGGAGCATCCGTCGTCGGCAGGGACGAGATCGGCGGCTGGTGGCTGATGAGCAATTCGGCCGGCGAGATCTTCTGCTGCTTCAATCCCCTGCTCGAGCTGCCCAACGTCATCGAGCTGCCTAGAAATAAGAAGAAGAAGAGGCTGAGGCCGACAAGAGCGGCGTTCTCCGCCCCTCCGACGGATCCCGATTGGATGGTCCTGGTGGTCCACGGCGGCGAGGGTTGTCACACCAGTTTCAGCACGCTCCTCCGCCGCGAGGGTTGGTGGACGAATTACGAGATCGAGTTTGTGAAAGGGAGGATCTGCGCGGGGATTGGGTGCAGGGGTGGGAAATTTTGGTGCTTGTTCGATACAGGGGAAGTTTTGATCTTCGAAATTGACGGCTGCGACGATGGATTGTGGAGGAGGAGGACGGTGATTATGATGGGAGCGGCGCGGCCGCTGACGGCGGAGCGATTCCGTGGGATCAATTACCTGTGTACGGCGGTGAAATTGGATGGAGGTTGCGCCGGCGTCGTTGGAGGAAGGGGTCGGCTTTAGGTCACACAATTCGCTAGGAAGGGGTCGCCGCTCCCAAACTAATTCACGAACTTAATTTACAGAGACAGAGTAGGAAAGAAATAGGAGATGGTGTCCATAAATCCAATGCAGGAGACGGAATCCTTGAATGGATTGATGGAGGTAGTCGGAAAGAAAGGGATTTTGTTGATTGGGGAGGTTTTGAACTTTGCTGGGAAGAATATTTAGTTTGCAATTAACAATATCGCAGTCTGATTCCCTCAATTTGAATGCATGTTGAGTTTCAGGGGATTCGTTGGAGCTTCTCTGTAATGAGGAAGAAGATGGTGTGTTGGATGATAGGATATGGATTGATCGAGGAAGTGTGCAAAATCCAAATTTGCTCCTTTTTGTGGTTGGAGTGTCCGGTGATTCTTCGTCACCAGCAAGACCCGATAGACGGCGGCGTTGCCGTGACTTGCCCCGGACCTTGCACTGAGCAGGGGACTCGAGCAGAGAAGCAGTGAAGGGGGATTTACAAGTGTTTGGTAGATGGAAACGTGGGTTTCATATTGAAAGAATTTGCAGTTCACAATCGTAATAGAGAAGAAGAGGCTAAAACTCGAACTGGATCTGGGAATATTTGGAAGGCTAAACCTTTCACATGCAGCTTCAAAGCTTCCTCCAACCCAGAGAGAAAGGGGGATTTATTTCTGGTAATAGATGAAAGAGAGGAGCGGCGAAGAAGAAAGGAAGGGGGAAGATGGGGCTGACGTGTGTGGTGGTGATTTAGGTTTAGGATTTTTTTAATACTAATATATTTTTTTGTTTTTTAATTAATGTAATAATGAGGTGGAAAATGTAAAAATTTATTTTTTTATTTTTAATAATTTTTTAATTGCCACGTCACATATTTAACGGTCAACTATGAAAGTTGACTGCCACGTAAGCTAGAGTTAACGGAAATGGACGGAGAGTGACCAAACTTGAACCATTTAAATAATTTGAGTGACCAAGATTGGATTTAAATATTTTCAGTGACCAAACGTGAACGTTTTTTGTAATCTCAGTGACCAACCATGCAATTAACCCGAAAATAATGATATTAGAATGAAAAATTGAGTATGAATAATTAAAAGATCAAGTTCTACACTTATTTAAAGTTTTATTATGTGAATATTATTGAAAAAAATCAAAATAGGAGAACTAAAAAATGCTATCAAAGAAAAACGAGATAGTACAGGTCAAGAATGGGGCGGGGTGGGCAAGTCGAAAGTATTAACGTAGGCCCCATCCCACGTCCACGCTATAGCGGATCAGATAATACCCGACGTGGCGAGTTCAAATTGTGTCCACCTGGTTGTTTTGAGGGATGATAATTTCAACCTGGCCATACCTGTTTAGGGACAGAGCGAGCAGACATTGGTACTCTCCTTGATCTGATCTACCCTCACTAGCCCCATTATCAACCAATTTTTGCCTACACTAAATGTAAATTTTCTCAAATAATTAAGAATTTCAATTTTATTACCTCCTATCTTAACTATAATGAAGTTGTGAATATGTGAGAATCTCAAATTAGTAAATAATTTAACTATATTTATCTTTTTGGGTTTTTAATAACAACAATAATAATTTTCTTTTAAATTACAGCGCCTTAACAGCGGCCCAGTGTAGACACAGAAAAATGAACTGGGCCCGAGTAGAAAATGGGCCACTCATCGGCCGAGAAAGCACACTCCCGACTCCCGATACTGATTTTTATTTTTTTATTTATAATAATCACAGTCCTGATCGACGCAGCAAAACGAACTGCGGAACACACCGCGGGAGGCCAAGGACGAGATTAATCGAGGAAGAAAACAAAATGAGGATTGGAGGAGGAATGGTGTATGGAGCTCCACGCGCCACTTCTCTGCTCCTTGGCTACGGCCTCAGCCGCCGGCCGACGCTACGCTGCTTCTCCGCCGCCGCTTCTCCTTCTCCTACTCCATCGCTTCTATTTCCCGGTGGGGGGATCTTGGTTGCCTGTCGAATCAATCATCTTGCAGTTCTTCTTTCAGTTGGATTCTGTCTCCGTCTAATTTTTTCGTTTCGGAACTTTCCTTGCAGACCATACGGAATTCATCAGAGATGTAGCAGCGATTCAGCCTCCCAAGCATTTGCCCCACTTAATGAGAATGCTCCGCACCAGAGGTAAAAACTTCCTGTACTTTTCAGCAGTGTCCTGTTTAACGGGAAGTATGCCATTTGTGGCTTCACTCTTGAGAAATCCCATATGAGTAATTGAGCTACTTTTTTTTGTCACTGGTAAAGGGTGAGTTGTGAATTTCCCATCCCCTGGGCTTCTGGGTTTTGGGAGTTTCCATTTGAAAATTGCATGTTGTAGAGCTGAGTTTTTTGTCTCCAAATTAATCAGGGGATATTCATGAACTAGAACTGTTGTACACTCTATGTTTCCATTAAGTTGTTGACAATGAATTAGATTCCATTTTCATGTTGCAAAAACAGGAGATTCTATTGTTTCACCTGGAGACAAGCAAGGGTTAATCCCGCTAGCTATTCCACTTGCGAAAACTAGCTCAGGTATGGTTGAGTTTTGTTGTCCCAGCGAAGTTGAAGGTTGCTAGTGTTGACAAAGAAAGTTAAAAACTGAAGCTTCTGACTGGGAGTTTGATTTAATGTTAAGGATAGATGATTTAATTGCATTGCTGAGATGGCCAACTGCGCCGCCTGGGTAAGAGATTGCGAAAACCCCTATGCCCTTGATGTTGCTTGGATCACTGTAATTTTTCCTGTGATCATGTTAATAATCTGCATATGGTACTTGCAGGATGGAAATGCCGGTAGTAGAGGTTCGAAAATATGGAGTTTGGCTTCTGGCAAAGACGGTATGTAGCTTTCGGATAAAAAACAGTCTATGGGATTCATGGTTCTATCCTTCTCAATACTGAAAGTTTATGCACTTCCTTCAACAGGTTGATCAGTTCATCCACAGAATCTTGGTAGAGGAGGATGCCAATTTGCTTTACAAAGGCAATGATGAGATATTTGATGCTGCAGCGGATGCAGGGGAGAATATATATACCAAGGGTGACTTTGCTAAATCTCAGATTTCCGATCTAGATGTTTATCTGTTAAAGAAGGTACCCCCTTTCATGTACTATAAATGTGTACATAAGCAGAGAAATAATCTAAACTGCTGCTAAAATCGGCGGTCGCTTCAACAGGTTGGCTTGTTTCCTGATGTCCTGGAGCGCAAAGTGATGCGCCATTTCGAGAAAGGGGACCAGGTAAGATACTTCAGTATATTTTTATCTGCCTCTCAAAAATATGTTAAATGTACTGACGTTGTTTGCTTCTGTAAGGTTTCTGCTTTGGTTACTGGGGAATACTATACAAGGAAAGAGCACTTTCCTGGATTCGCAAGGCCCTTTGTATTCAATTCCAAGATATTGCTCAAGTTTGTGACAAAATTTCCTCTGCTTGCTTCTCCTCCAAACTTTATTGTGGATGGTTTTTGTTAGCTGCATAGTGTTCAAGGCTTCTCTATCCGATGGATCTATTCCTTTTTCTGCTTTTAGGGTTGGGCGTACGCTAGAAGCTAAAGATGCAGCCAGGGGGGCTTTGAAGTCACCATGGTGGACTCTTGGTTGCCCTTATAAGGTATTGTATCCCTTTTAGATGGTTCATCGTGCCTTCTTTCATTGTTCCAGTTGTTGAAAATGCCAACTTTCTTTCTTTCTCCTCCAGGAAGTCGCTGAGATAGCAGAATGGGAAGATGAGCAGATTGAGTACATGCAAGAAAGAGTAACAGAAGATGGAAGGCAACAAGACCTTAACAAGGGGAAAGATCCTGCTCAGGTCATTTAGAAACCAAAGCTGTTGCCTATATTGTACAACTGACTGAAGAAGCTTTTGACATTATGTTTTCTTTTTCTTGTTCTTCCATCATCTTCTGGATTCACAGATTGTCCTGGACGAGGCAGCGTTCTTACTGGACTTGGCTTCCATTGATGGTAGTTGGGACGATTACTTGGACCGGATTGTCGGCTGTTATAAGGAGGCTGGTCTTCTTGATGTTGCCAGATTCTTGGAGTACAGAGACTGAGGGTCGAGTGTCAAAAGAGAAATTTTCTTCTCTCTTCATGTTAAGATTACACACTGCGAACTCTTTTTCGTTTTCGATAATACACAATGCAGAGTTCAATTACAACTGGATATGTTCCCTTCTGCAAGGTCTTTGGAAACTACTTTCCGGGCAGCTTTTCCTTATTTTCTCACATTCAGACGCGCCAATACAAGAAAAGGACCCAACAAGCTGGGCTTCAATGTTCGTATATCTACAGAAGCAATGCACAAAGCTCAGGTGAAACAAGCCAAAGAAGAAAATAAAGGCAACTCCATCTCTCCAAGGGGTAGAGAAATCACTTGGGGAATGCAATGGGTGGTTTCTGCCCAGCGGCAGATTTTTTCTTCTTCCTTAGCAACTTCCTCCACAGCCCTCCGATTCCATGTTTCCGGCTAGGCACAATGGCCAGGCTGTTAACTGTGACACCATCATCGTCGTTATGGTGCTTGCTTTTGTTTAAATTGAGGATCTTTTCTAAGGGTTCGGCTGCTGCATTAGCTGTGGCTTTAACACTGTCCTCTGCTAGCATCCGGTCTAAGAGTGACGACCTCTGATTCGTCAACGTTGCCCTGGGTGTGGCACCAGTGGCAGTGTCGGGGGTTGTATTTACTTCGTCTGGCTTAGAGACGACCTTGTCGATTATAGCAGCGTCGTTTGGTGAAGCTAATGCCTTCAGCTGCTTCCCCAGATTCAGGATGGTCTCTTGGCACTCTGCCAAATTTTCTGAAGCTGCTGCTATCTCCCAATTCTGCATGATCGATCAGTGAAGAGGAAAATTAAATCAGTGAAGAGGATCAAAGTTTCTCAAATTAGTTACACTTTCTGACTTCTATAACCAATGTGCCTCTTAGATGGATTTATCTGCAGAGCAAAAAATATCTCAACTTGGATTACGGAATGAGCTTACAGTTCGAAGCTGATCTTCAGGATGGACTTCAGTTTTAGGGGTCGTGTTCTCTGTCACACTAAGAAGGGAAAACACAAAAACATGTGAGATCTATTAGAAATAGATGCACTTACTAATAAGCTCCACCGATGAGAATGAAACCCAGAAAAATATATCTTCGAGTGATATTCAGGACTGCACCTTTCAAGTTGGAGTTGCAAGTCAACACAAGTGGCCTCCAAATCCTCGCAGCAGCTATTTCTGTTATCCAGTTCCACTTCCAAGGAAGAAAGCTTTCGGCGAGCCTCACTTAGTTCTGCCTTGGCCATCACTAGTTGAGTATCAAGATCTTCTTTCACCACCCTATGAGCCTCAATTTGATTCTCAATAGATCCCCTCGATCCTCCCACATTATCCAGCTCCGATTGCAAGCTTGCACTGGTTTTCTCTGATTCCTGAACTTGAAGCGTCAAAGATTCACTCTTCTCAGTCGCTGACTTCAGTCTTTCTTCCAAGGCCTCCTTGGCAGATATCATATCAGCCAAGCCTGAGTTGAACTTCTTGCCTTCATCCTTCTCATTGCTGATAATGCCAACCTCTCCGTGATCACCTTCGCTTTTCGAATCCCAATCAAGATGCTTTTTTATTGCTTCCTTCATGCTCGACACATCTTGAAGTGAGAAGCAATGGTTTATAATCCAGTCGAGAGCAGACGTTAATTCCTGAGCAAACTTGCTCACATTACATTTGTTGCTCAACAGATCATAGCATACATGAATAAATTGCTGCAATACAGCACTCAGCTCAGAGGTTTTCCACTGGAAAACACGGACCGTGTAACCCATTGTCATATCTGTAGACTTATAAGGAAAAGAACTAGAATCCTTGCTTGACACGGACTCGGAGTTATTGGTGCAGCCTGGATTCTGTCTAGCAATACCTTCTACCAGCTCTAATATCTTTGACACAGATTTTCCAAGATCAGAATGAGGGACATCAATGTCATTTGCTGCACCATTAAAGTCAGTGGTATCAGTTTTATCTTTGGATTTCCATAAGAGATATCCACTAATGGGAGTGGAAGAGTTCACTGGAGTACCATCAGCATCTTTAGTGGGACTTATAGTCTCTACATTTGCCAAAGCTACTCTTATCTCCTCCAGAATTTCATCAGGCTTTCTCTTTGTGACTCGGTTTTGCTCCCGCACCAGTTTAAGAATTTCCTGAAGCCAATCAGGAGCTTTCGCACTTGTAGTATCACTGGATTGCCTTAAACCAGAATCCAATACTGGAACAATCTCCATTCCAGTTACCCTTTCGATAAGATCGGGTTTGAAGGGGCTAATCACTGCACTGCTATTGCTAGAAGAAAGTTGAGGACTTCCAGACTGCTGCTTATCCACTGAGACGATTGCAAGTCTTTCCATTTCAGCAAAATCATCCATCAGATCCATGTCCGGAGCACCAATACTTTTTCTGGACAATGAGCCCTTCTTTTTACCATGTTTGGAGTGTTCCGGTTCTGAAGTCAAGGCACAAGGCCAAGATTCAGCAGAGCTAACCTTATCATCACTACCAGCTTCAGACACCGAGCTTAGTGAGATATCATGGGGCACAAGGCCCAGCTTTGAGAGCTCCAACGATGTTCGCCACTTGGGCGATTCATAAATGCGCGAGTCAACCGGTGGTGATAATCTGGAAGCTGCACGAGCAAACATAGCTCTAGAAGATTGCAGCTCGCTCTCCTTTTTACCGAGTGCTTCGACGAGAGCCTTGTTCTGTTCTTCCACAGCACTCAACTGCTCAGTCAAATTGTTAATGGCTTTGGTGGCAGACCTTTCATCAGCATAATCATCCATTATCAAACCAGAACCAGTAACTGACCTTCTCCTCCTCGATTCAACTGAATCCCTCCCCAGGATTTCCGCCTCGCTCCTCATTTTCGCCATGGAAGCCGGGCCCGGCAGTCTCTTCCGGACAAGGAGGCGCAGCCTCTGGCACTCCGCTTCCAACTTTGCAATCTTCTTCACGCTCTCCAGATGTTGCTTGTGCGACGCATCCGCCGTCCTTCTGCTGAATTCCCTCTCCTCATTCCGAATCTCCAGCTCCTTCTCCAAAACCCTAACCTCATACTTGAGAGAACCGTTGTCCTTCTCCGTGAACTCCAAGCTGACGCTTAGATCTTTCAAGTCGGATTCCAGCTGAGCCTTCTGCTTATTCAGCTCTTCGATCGTCTTCTCCTTCGCCAATAGAGCTTTGCTTAGCTGAGTATTCTCGACCCCGAGCTTAGCTAGCCTTTTACCCGTCTCGGCCAGTTTTTCTTCGAGGATCATTCGAGACTCGTCAAACTCCATGGATGCTTTGGTCACCGCATCGTGAATCCTCCTCTCCTGCTCCTCTCTCACAAAGCGGAGCTGTTGCATACATTCCTTTAGAGCGGCATCCAACTGCGCTGATCTCTCCTCTCCAGCTGCTCTCTCCTGTAAAGCCTCGTCCAGTTCTTGCTTCAGAGACTTTCCTCTTGCTTCTGCCCTCTCCCGGCCTTGCACAATACACAAAAACAGTAGAGAGATTAGAGAAGCTCCGTGAACTGTACTAAAACAGGGGAAGAGAGAGAGAGAGAGAGAGAGAGAAATCACCTTCCATGGCTTCGTTTGCTGTTTTGGCATGATCTGTGGCAAGACTATGTTTAGCATTGGAGTCCAAGAGAGCGGAATCGAGCTTCTCGTTCAAAATTCTGATGTTGTACTCCAACTCCTCCTTTTCCGTCAAAAGGTTCTGTACCTGAAAGCGGAAGAGAAATTAACGAACCGAACGAAAAAAAACCACCATTAATGGCCGAAGAAAGCTTGTATCATCATCCAATTTCCCCAAAAAATCTTCAGAAAACAGACATTTCGGCACTCTGCAGCCACGATCATGCATCTGTCATCGGCAAGGAAATAGAAAGCAGAAAAGGGGGAACGGAAACGGAAACCGGAAGTTTAGTGTTTCACCTCATCGTCGTCCGGTCTGAGAGGGAGGCCCGACTTTTCAGCAGCAGCAGCGCTCGGTTTCTCGCCGGATTTCTTCCGCCACAACCAGCCTTTGCTTTGACTCTCCATGGCCCCGCAAGTTGTGCTTCTCACGCACGCCGCATCTGCCGCAATAGAAACAAACAAACAAAAAAGCAAAGCAGTAAGAACGCAAGAAAATGACACAGCAAGAACGAACGAACAAACAAACAGGGGAAGGGAAAAAGCAAGCTCCGGTGGCGAGGCGGGATTCGGTTCCGGCCGGGGAACTCCGGTGAAGCGAATCAGGTAATGCATGAAGTTGCGTTGATCACCTGAGAGAGCGAGGAGGTAGAGCGGCGTAACATGCGGAATGGAAGGGAGCTGGGGGGAGTGAGAGAGGGAAGAGACGAATGCGGAATGGTGCCGGTAGAGTCCTGCCGACAAATTAAAGGCGCGGGAACCAGGGGAAGTGAGAGAGAGAGAGAGAGAAGGGACGATTAAAAACACAGCTAAGAGAGTGATGGAGTGAGTGTCAGTGGCTGGAGAGTAAACGGGGAAAGGAAGAAAAAAAAAAAAGAAATGGAAACTGTGGAGAAAGGGGAAAGGGTGGAGGTGGAAGGGAAGGCGGATTTTGTGTGGGGGAAGGAGGAGGACTACGGAGGCGGGCAGTGAATACAATAGTGATGAAGCAAGCTGAGTACTATTGACAGAAAGAGGAGATGTGGGGCCGGTCGGGTGAATTTTTTTTTTTTTTAGTTTTCCAACTGTGGTTGATTGTCAAACGCGACACGCGAGCGGTAATCTGGCTTTCTTTTCCTTTTTTTTTTTATGAAGAAGTCAGGGATTCCAGCAGTAAGACAGCAGCAGTCCGAGTCAACCAGCCATATTTCAGTTCGAATGGGGGCCTTAACCGCCGGTTTTACTCACGTGAGTGATTCGGGTCGATTTTATTCTATTAGGAGGTAAATAAGCCACGTGTCCGTTACTAATTGGATAAAGAGAGTGGATAGGGTGCTAACACTTCCATTACGACACCATTAAGACCACATCACAGTGCTCGGAGGTGATGAAGATGCCACGTAAATGTGCGGTTTGGAATCTTGAAGGAGTTGGTGCTAGACCTTGTCGCGCAAGCCAATGAAGGAACTGAGGATGACCAAGTGAGGGCAACATCTTTCCAAGTGATAGGCGTAAAGGGCGAGGGAGCAAGCACGGGGGGTGCTAGTGGAAATCGTTCGAGACTAGGAGACAATGCAGGTGAAGTAATGGCAAATGGCCCATGTTGCCATGTTGGGGTTCGTTGGCCGTCGTTGGGGGTTTCAGGCAGAGCAGGAGGAAAAATGTTGCCCGTTGGTGAGCTGAGGAGGTCTAAATCCAAAAGGGCTGTCTGAGCCTGGTTTGATCATGGGCGGACTGGCCTTTTGCGCAAATGATGGAGACTGTGCAAGGAGGTGGTTTGGGGCCGAGTAGCGGGCCACTATAGGCCCCGACCGTTAGACCATTCAACTCCAGTTGGTCAGGCTTGGGAGGAGGGGCTGCCAGACTATTGGGTCGGGTGGAAGGGGTTGGGATCCTAAATTGGATTGCAAGGAGCAAGAAGTGGGCGGACATGATCCAATTTAGAAACCGTATCGTACCGGGCGATCAGAATATCAAGTACCAAATCCCAAATTAATAAGTTGTTTTAGCGGTATAAATGAGTGAATTATGGTTTAACTATATTTTTAATACAAAAAATGCCCTACCACTAAAATGTCTTGTGTAACTTCTTATGCACACAAATCACAATACTGAACTGGCTCGAGAGATATTTGCTTTAACAGCTTTAACTCTTGGCTTTTGCTTTAAAATAGAAAGGTATGGGCCACTCACACAACTTTGCATTTGGTAATCTTTCTTTAACTTGCTTTGGCATAATAATATGGCTTTACTTTAAGTTAGTTCATGAATCATCATGATAATGAAGATTATAAATATGTGGGTTGTGGGTTTGGTTGATAGTTAAGTGGCCCCTTCCCCTTCCACCTTTTCTACAATATTTTGTGGTTAAATTGCTGCCTTTTGTATCGATGGATTAGCAATTGCAAATTTGCAATGTTGCTGTGCGGTTGTTGAGTGCCACTACCATAAACGCTCGAATAAATCCCGCTAATAATGTGCTTCTTTTTATAAAATATGGGTAAAGCATATGGTTGTTTAAGGTCCCAGCCATTGGCACAAACAAAAATATTCAGTATTGAAAAGTGATAGTCATCAAGGTAATATATAAAAAATAAGATTAAAAAATGTCACAAATTATTCAGTATTGATTTTTAAAATGACAACCCTCTTGTAAATATTAGTGAATTAGAGAGTTCTCAATATTCATTTTTCCCCAAATGGCAATATTAGACCAAACCCCCATAAAAATTTAACATTATTAGCATTTTCATCACAATTTACCTGGTTCATTGTTACTTCATACTCAAATCTTACGTAGAACAATTTTGAAAATGTGGTATTGAGATAAATTGATTGTCTATGTGTTCATAACTCTTAAGCATTCTATTTACATTCCACATAAACTATTAGATGTGCAACTTCATTATTTGTTCTTCTTCTCTAAACCTGTCCATTCCAGATCACATTTATGTGTTATTATGAAATTCACATGATTAGATCGATTTAAGTCCTTAGTATATGAAGTAAAAAATGAATCATATTGGGTTTCACTTTTACCAATCCATATATTTTATCGCCATGCCAAAAGGAAGACTGATTCAACGAAGAAAAAAAAAGAGGAAGACTGAACATTTGCTCCAATGGCCCTTTGTTATAAATTTTTTTTGGCCCATTAGTTAGTCTATTTAGTATAGTATAATATCACAAGATCAATTCACTTAAACAAACTCACTAAGCATTTTTTAATAATCAAAACAATTATTCAAATTAATCAGACCATAATTGATAAAAGCAACTGGTTGATGTACCATGTGGTACACGAGAAATCACTTTTGTATGAGTACGTTATTGATGTCCTGTATTTTTTTTTCAAAAATATAAAAATGGGTATCATTTTCATGATATCGTTAAATGATTTTTTATATACCAAAAAAATTAAAATTCAAGTTCAAATAAAGAAGATATGAGTCATTTAAAATAATTGAGGGAGTAAAAAATCACATTAATTATGATCTACAAAATGATAAACATTTCGCTATATTTTGAGCAAAAATAACCCTTCAAAACACGTGATTATTGTAATATTATCATTTTCATGTCATTATTATATAACAGTGATATGATGGCATATCTCTTTTGTTTTAAATTAAATTTTAAAAAATTACATAGAAAGAATTTATTAATTATGGTCTACAAAATGATATTCATTTTTCTATATTTTGAGTAAAACATTTACTTCTAAAATAAGTCCATGTTGTTATCTTATCTTATCACTATCATATCATGATCTTACTTATCGTAAATATTAAATGATATGATAATATGACAATGATATGATAACAACCAAAAATTTAGCTCAGAGATAAAATTTATATTGTTTTATCATTGTCATACCAACATCATACCACTATGTTAAGACTTCATAATATCATCTTATCACTGTTATAATATGATCTTACCACTATGGTAAGACTGACATCACCCTCGTACCACTATGTTAAGACTTAAAATGATGTAAAAAATAATTTGCTAAAAAATATCAAAATGGATATAATCTTGTAGAGCACAAAAACTCTGAATTTTCTACACAAATTTTTTGAAATCTGATGTAAAATGATTGAGATATGATCCATTGAAGATGACAAGAGTTTAGTATAGTGTTATTACCACTAGTCTTCAATATGAGGTCTCACGTTCATATCACTTAAGATAACATATGATAATAAAATAAACAATCTATGTCATCCTTATATATAAATAAAAAAGAGATATGGTCCATTGAAGTTTTTCAGGAAATAGAAAAATATTTTAACAACACGTCTAGAAATTTGAGTCAGCCCCTAAAAATTCGTTAATTGTCCCCCAAAATCCATTATTTCCCTCCCTTTCTCTTTATGATATGAAATATTAGATCTCTCCTTCTCTAATTACAACCGTTAGATATAGTTTTGTAGATATAGTTTTGAGAGCACAAATAGGCACACGAGACTGATATCCTCAAAAACCTGATCACCAGTGTTTTCTTCCACGAAAAGTCGAGCATTTCCTTGAATTTTCAGATACCTTAAGTTTTAGTTCACCAGTAAGAGACCCAGTTTCCAGATCATGTTCAAGTGCAAACTTATAATTTAGGGAGGGAAATTTGTTGGATTCGATAGGGATGTGATATGACGAGAGAACGGTTGAGAAAGAAGATCCTGAGGTAACCTGTATGTGGAAAGACCATCACTAGGGATGACAATGAGACGGGTTTACCTAAACCATCCTCATCATCGCTTTCAAATATTCAAACTCGTACCCGCCTCATACCTATGTGGGGGAAGGTTTTGCAAACCCATCCACTTTCCCATGGGTTTCGGGTATTGTCACGACCTTACTCTTGGTTGTGCAGTCCTAGCTCTCAAATCCGTTGGAGATGATAGGAAACCTTCTCTCAAACTCACAAGCAAGCAAAGAAAGACAAAGGAATGAGAGAACTCTCTAAGTGTATTGCTCTAAAAAAATATGGGATGAGTACAAATGAGGGAGATGACTCATTATATATGACTCTCCACATACAATGCATCAATGCCCCTCATAATGGTCTTCTCCCCATTACTACACCCATTAAGTCCTCCCATAATGCACTCCCTTAATACCACCCATAATGTGGCCCATAAGTGCACACTAAAACTCATAAAGGTTGGGAGAATCGTAGAGGCACATCTATGCTTCTAGTCTTCCATACACGCCACATGTGTAGCCGCCATGTTGTCACCTTTTGGCGCCATGTCCTTTGCCACATGTGATATTCTCCCCCACCTAGTCTCGCGACGCCCTTGTCGTGGCTCTTCATCAGACGCCCTCCTTGCATTAGCGTCATTGCTTGCAAGGTCTTTTTGCGCCTTCCTCCAAGTCAAGGATGGCCCTGGCATGCTCTCGAGCCTTGTGCTCCCATGATGTTGCGTACTCTTCCGCGGTCTTCTCCTTCGCGTCTTCGAGTGTAGCGCCTTCTCGATCATAGTGGCCTTTCTTTGCTCCTCTTGGCAAGTCGAGGATGGCTCATCCTCGTCTCTCGTGGCTCCACGATGTCGTGCATTCCTCCTCCTCGTCCTTCTCCAACGAGTCTTTGAGTGATCCGCTTTCTCCACCATCGTTACCACTTCTTGCCTTGCCAAACACCCCTTGTTTGACTTGGGTTGCTCTCTCATCATGGGAACCGATCTTGCTCTGCCTTCTATGCAGAATCTATTGGCGTAGGGAATCAGGAAAGGTTTCTCCCGCACCATGAACTCCATGCCGATGATGACCTGATAGTCATCTAATGACACCACCTCAAAGTCTGCCACCCCGGTCCATCCTCCAAGTTTGAGTGGCACCTGGCGCGCTACTCCATGAGTTCTTGTGGCTCTTGAGTTGGTAGCCTTCAGCCACCCATGTCGCTTCTTCTCGTATGTGATGCCTAGGCTTTGTGCTTCATCCACGTAGAGAAGGTTGCAGCTTGCCCTAGTGTCAACCAAAGTTTTTGTCTTTCTTTGGTTGAGCTTCGCCTCTACGAAGCATTGGTCGTGTTGCTCGGGGTGAGGAGGCCCTTCCATCCGCTTGATGGCGTTCAATCTCTTCATGCAGCCATTCTTAGCAACATCGGGCTCCACTTTTGGAGTCGCCTCCTCTTCTTATTCTGATATTGAGCACTCTGCTAGCGCGGCCTTCATGGCCAAAAACTTGTGCCTCTTTGGGAAATCTCTCACATGATGTGGACCATCAGTCCATCACAAAGAGAAGCAAGTAAGAGGTTTCTCAACCTTCTGATTACCGCCTTGGTTCGGCCTACAACGCCTTCGTGTATCTGTCATAGTTGTGCCCACCTCCATTGCCTTCGAACACCACGCTTTCCCCCAAGTTGTGGAACTTGACTAGGGACTAGGCAATTGCCATTGCCTCGGCAAGACTTTGCACGCCTCGCCGTTGTAGCTCCAACTTCGCCCATGGTTGGAGGATGTCAAGGAAGGTGAACATGGCCTCCTTGTTGGTGTAGTCGGGGGATCTTGAGCAGCAATTTAGAAAACTCCTTCATATACCCTATAATCTCTCCTTCGTGAGCGATACTCCTTAGTCTCAATCAAGCTTCAAAATCAACGTTCTCGGGGTATAATTGCCTCTTGATCTTCCTATTGAATTCATTCCACGACTCCATCACCTTTACTAATATCGCCTTGGGTCCTTCTCCACCACAACACAACAACATCACTCGAATAAAGAGGTGTAGTTTTTACCTTGGTATTCTCATCTCGGATACCCGAAGCTTCAAAGTATTGCTCCAAGCTCCATAGGAAGTTCTCTAAAACCCTTGCATTTCTCGACCCTTGAAAGCTCTTAGGTCTTGAAATCTCTATGGTTGAGGTGGGTTGCACCGCGACAGGACCGTTAGCCATGGCTCTCTTCACGAAAGTGACCTCACTCTTGAGGTCTGCAATCTCCTGCTTCATGACGATTAGCTCAGTTTGAACCGTCTCCTTCATAACTTCAATTGTGTTGTTCATTGAGGTGGAGATGGTGTTATTGATGAGGGCCACAAGCTATTCACGAAGACCTTCATTGCCGACCTCCAAGCTCACCAATCGAGCCTCCAAACCTCGAACATCGCCTTGGATTTGGGTCAAGTTGGCTCCCAAATCCTCGATTGAGGTGACATCTTCGGCCACCTTCACTTCCACTCTAGAGACAAGCTTCTTTAGAGCCTTCACTGGATCACGAGTGCTGGAAGCGCCCTTTGGCCTCAAGCTCTTCGTGGGATCTCTTCCACGTTGCTTGTTGTCATCAGTCTCGACTTTTGATACCGACATTTCTAGTGAGGCTCTTCCTCTTCCTTTGGCTTTGCTTCTTCTTTGCTAGCACCAAGTCAAACCAGACTCTGATACCTTGTCACGACCTTACTCTTGGTCGCGCGACCCTAGCTCTCAAATTCATTAGAGATGCTAGGTAGTCTTCTCTCAAACTCACAAGCAAGTAAAGAAAGACAAGAAAAACAAAGAATGGGAGAATTCTTTAAGTGTATTACTCTAAGAAAATATGGAATGAGTACAAATGTGGGAGATAACTCTTTATATAGGCCTCTCCACATACAAGGCATCAATGCCCCTCATAATGGTCTTCTCTCCATTACTACACCTATTAAGTCCCTCCATAATGCACTTCCTTAAAACCACCCATAATGTGGCTCATAAGTGCACACTAAAACTCATAAAGGTTGGGAGAATCCTATAGGCATATATATGCTTCTATCTTCCATACATGCCACATGTGCACCCTCCATGTTGTCACCTTGTTGGCGCCATGTCATCTGCCACATGTGACATTCTCCCCCACCTATTCTCGTGACGCCCTCGTCGCTTCGTTTTTGCGGAATGCCTTGATCGACCTCGAGCAGCCTTTCAGGACTCTAGAGCCTCGGTCGTGACAGTACCTGTAGGTAATACTCGCCCTGTAAATCCAACATCACTATACCTTTGACTTTACATGTAAAATTTCAATTATAACACTAAACATATATGATATATCACGAACTCAACAAAGATACAATTATTCTTAATACGGTTCAAATCATATCATCCTAAAATATTGATTAATCAATAAGATAGAGTATAATATGTTCCAATTTATTAGTTTCTAACTCTGATACATCTATTGATTAAGTAATAATTAACTAATATAATTATCTTATTAACAAGAGGAAAAAGTGATAGAAGGAAAGGATAATTTAACGAAAGAAATTTGGTTTGGATTTGGGTGGTCACTAAATTTCATTTCTACTATTTATTGTCTTGAGTTACCTTTACAATCATTGATAAATTACAATTTGATTCATGTATTTTTTATATTTAAAGAAATAATCTTAGTGGAGCGGGTACGAGTATGTGTATGGGCATGAGGCGAGGGAGGCTAAAACCATACCCGCTCATACCCATCACACTTTTTGCAGGTTTTACCTATATATCCACTGTATACCCAGTCAATACATGGATTATCTCCATCAATTGGGTCGGGGACGGTTGGATACCCGCAATCATGAGTTTGATTGACATCCTAACCGTCATTGAAGGATGGCCGGAGAGAATGTTTTGGTCACAGAAGGGGGCTGATAATAATAGAAAGAGTGGACGTTCGCCATCTACAAACCCTAGTAAAAGGCCATTGCTTCAGCTAATTTCCGAGTTCTAGTTCTCTATGAGTCGACAAACAACAACCGTGTGAATTTTTTCCATCCATACGGGAACCACGATTTCCATACCAACTCTACCATTATTCAAACCTGAGATATCGACGTTCAACTTGTGCATGCCCAGATCTTTATCGTTCCCAATGTTAGCTAGGAGCTCGAATTGGTCGAGGAGCGCCACCAATAGGTTGGGTTAAAGAACCAAGATTTTGTTAAGTCAAAACATATGTGGTATTTCAAAATACTAGCCGAGAAAGATGATATTAATCAAATGTTTCATTATTTATGTTTGAGAGCAGATAGAGTACAAAACTTCTATCTACAAAATCAAGATCTCTAGTCGTCCATCATATCACGATCTTACTACTATGATCAGCCCACACATTCATATTATTGTCATATGAGCATATCATGATACAACAGTGGTAATGATGACATTAACGTTTTTCGCTCTCAAAGATAAAATTTCATACTATCTTATCATTGTCATACCACCAGCGGCGGATCCAGGATATAGTAGAGCACTGGGCCGCATTTAGTAGAAAATTATATACATTAAACAAAAATATATAATAACTATTGTTTTCACGACGGTCTTTTAATTTAGCAAATTCATCAATAATTGAGTTTTCATCATGCCAATAACATACTATCTCTCAAGAAAAATAGCTAAGCAATCAGCCAAAAAAATCATGTCTTGTGCGCCACATTCTATTTTCCTTACCAAACGACCCCTTATTTATAACTCTCTCAATTCGCGATTTCAATACATATATACCAGTTTGATGGATAGGAATGGCCGAAGAGTTGAAGTACTTGAGGATAGGCGGAGCTATGGTAATGTGACTGTGTAAAAAGTACCTCTTAATTATGCATATATGAAATTGAACTCAAATTATTTTAGTTTACATAAAAATCCTTTACCACTACGCTACAACTTATGCAAAGTTGTCCATGCTTCCTATTTATTTCGAGAGCTAAACACTTATCGTGATGCATGAATGCATTGGTAACCCACTGTTAATTATGATCTATTGAGGAGAACAAGTTTGCATGTGCAACATTTTACTTAAAATGCTTATGGTCCAAGTGATGTCGCTTTTTTGTAGGGCGTTTTACTACAAAAATTGCTATTGAAACAAGGGTTTGTTCAAATTTGAATAGATTGGGAATTTAGTTAATAACTATGATTTTTGCTACCTTTTGAACCGTAACCCTAACATTTTGAGAGAAAAATCCAACCATAGGGTGAATTGAATTCAGTATGAATATTTAAAAAATCATAAATGTACCACACTTATCATTTTTTTGCCTGGTTTGGAGAAAACGCATACAAAGGCTTTGCTAGATTGGGCTTGGTACCTACTACCTAGTACCAGAAAGAAAAGAAAATGCAAATGGGCCCTTATGAAATGAGTAGCCCATACTGCTTCTTCCAGGAGGAGGGCTAGGCCCGGGCCCAGTGTGGCCCTCCCCTGAATCCGCCGATGCATACCACTATGTTAAATTTCATAATAACATCTCACCACTATCATACCATGATCTTATTACTATGATACGATTGAAAAATCCTCATATGTTGTGTGACATGCAATTGTCAATGATTGGTGGCTTCACCCAGTATAATCGTCATTGATTACCTTAAGATATCCTCTTCTCATGGTATGCATCTAGTGCTTCCTGGAGCTGGCTATGTTTACACTATGTGCAATTTTTTATAGCCATTATGAGAGGTATGGATTTGCTAAAAGAAAAATAAAATAAATATCATCTTGTAATTAATAATGATAGACAATAGTAAGATGGTGTAAACATTTTTTCTAAAAATGTAAAATGAATATCATCTTATAAAGCACAAAAAATCTGATTTTTTACCAGTGGCGGATCCAGGGGGTGGCCACTCCGGGCTCCGGCCCAGCCCTCCTCTGATTCGTAGTTAGTATAGTCTTTATGAATTTTTCGATTTTAGGCATTCGGTTCAGTGCTATTTTATAATAAGATTGGGTATAACTAGAAAAATCATTCAGATGCACATATTCAAATCACTACTCTAAATTTCGCCTAGAAATTTCAGTCCCAAAGATTATGCGTCTAAAAAAACAATGAAACCTAAAATTCTAAAAGTTTAAAACGAAAAAGACTAAGAGAAATATGAGATTTGTTTCCTTGAAAATTTACTAGAGCAGCTGGTGGATGCAGGGATAGACACACAATGCAAATTAATTAGTCGATTGATTTTTCTAGTGTTGATGCTGCTCGTTTCAACAGCTACTACGAAGAGAACCTTTTCAACAATGAAACATGCGAGAACTGATTTGCTCAACAAAATGAGCGATGAATTTCTCGCCGATTGCTCTGTAGACTCCATTATTGATGCATTCTCTAAATTTAAATTCTGTCGGGTACAATTTAAATTGCAAAAAAAAACTATAATCATTATGTTTTTTTTACAGTTCTAATTTTCTAATAAAATGCGGCTCAGTGCTCTTCTGTATTCTGGATTCGCCGCTGTTTTTTACGTACAATTTTTGAAATCCGACATAAAACGAATGAGATATGATCCGTTGAAATTTTTTAGAAGAGTTGGAAAATATTTTAACAACACACTTGAAAATCCCGCCAACCTCAAAAAATGTTCCACTAAATTCTTTATTTTCCTCCATATCCCTTTATGATGTGGACTATCAAATCTCTCATTCTTCTTATAGTTTTATTGATGGATATCTAAAAGGGGTTTTGTATCGCAACTTAAGCTTTATTTTTTTCTCCAATTTGTTCCCATTGCCTTTATCGTAATCTCAAATTTACCCTTCTGTTTTCTTTATGTCATGCTGCTGTGGAGTGGAGTAGCTCGACCTTTTCATTAAGCATATATCATAATCATACCAACCGAAAAGAAGTTTTTGACATATTAATTGCTCTCTTCATTTCGCTCTTTTTGGGTGGCATTCTTCTGTTTGCACTTCTTTTTCGGTTGCTTCCTGCGGCAGCTGCGCCTTTGCGAAAGTTCATCGATTTTGCGCGTCTTCTCAAGAGGCCCTTGCTTTGCTTGCGCCGGTGGTAAAAGAAAGTGCGGCAAGAAACTGTACGGAACGGACCCAGCCCCTTGAAAGTTGAAAGTGAGGTGACTTAATAAACAATTAATTAGGCTTATGATTAGGATCGCCATCACAAATCATCACATGAAACTCGGCGGTTTCTGGCTAGATCGAAATCACCAACTTTCGACGTGATGGAAACAAGTTGGGCTTCGAACCCACTCACGAGCCACCGCCATGAATTAAGAGTCTAGTATCACTATTTCGGAATTCGCATGCTCACTAAAGATAAGGTTGTCAACGTTGGTCCGATCGAAATAAGTGAATAGAGTTAATGGTCATATCACTTTAGCTTGTTTATATATAAGAAAAAATTCATAATATTATTTATATATTTATAAATTATATTTACACCTCATCTAATATATTAGTTATAACATAAAAGGAGATAGAGTGCTAGCACTTTAATTAATGGTGTTATAGTAATTATCATTTATCTTCCGGGTTATATGTATAATATGCTCTTTTACTATGACGCTTTATCAAACATGCCCCTTTATTATTTTTTACATCAAACATGCCCCTGTACTTTGTAAAAATGATCAAACATGCCCTTTTGTTAAAATTTTCATCCAAAAACAGTTAAACAAGGCCGAACTTTAGTTTGGGCGACACAAATTACTAAAATATCCCTAATAAATGCACTTTAGACTTTTTTCTTTTGTCTTTTGTATAATCAAATCATTCAAATAATTTCACTTTTGAAAAGACATAGGGAAATAAAACAGCGTACAAAACTGATATTTTTCCTCCCATTTGTCGATGTCGGGTCGTCTAAATCTCGGTTCAACCATGATTGACGATTTTTTTAATGGAAATTTTAACAGAAGGGCATGTTTGATAATTTTTTCAAAGTATAGGGGCATATTTAATGTAAAAAATAGTAGAAGAGCATGTTTGATAAAACATCATATTAGAGGGGGCATATTATACCTATAACCCTTTATCTTCCCATTCCTCTCCTTTCCCCCTTTCTCTACATTGGTAATAGAGTTATATATACAAATTACTGTTTTGGTATCCAAACTTAATACATCTTAATATTTAGTGCCTAAAATTAATTTTGTTTACAATAAATCCTAAAAATATTAATGGAAATTGTGTTTAGTACCTAAAAATTTTCTCTCTTACATTTTGATACCTGAACTTTTAAATTTTTTTACAAATTGGTCCGTTGTTAAAGAAACTTCTGGGCTACTTTAAGAAACTTGTGATGATGATTTTGTGGGGTGAATCTTCTCTTCCCCATTTAATTTCACAAGACACACATGACTCCGGACTGATCCCCTCCCCCAATTTTTATTAATGACTAGCATGTCCCTCCGCCCCTTTCCCTTCATTAATTGTAGTCAACTCATTTAAATGAAAAAGTCATCCAAACTGCATGTTCCTATTGGTTGGAGCTAGTGTTAGCACTATGGCCTATGCTAACAAAAAAAAGTATTAGCACACTAGCCCCTCCCGTAATGACATATAACATAACACCAAAATAACAGTTCGTACTTGGATCCAACATATAATGAAAATTTAAACACACTTATATAACATCAATATTCAAATGTTCCAACCAAGAACTCTAATACCATCTCCAACAACTAAGCCAAATTTCCAAAAATGCTAAACTACCTCCTTCAAGGCTTAAACAACAATTGGGAAAAGCTAAAAAGCCTAAAATTGGAGAAATTTCTGCCAAATACCCACTATATAAAGACAAGAATGTCAAATTCTCACTCGAGTCGGTCCCTTTTTCAAGAAGCCGACGCGCGCAGGGGGGATAACACGCGTCAACTTCGCTTATAGCCGTTGTAAAGGAAAAAAACATAATTCTTGTTTCAGTACCTAAATTCAATTCCAACGACTCTATTATCCTCCAATAGCTATTTTCTCAACTTTCTCTACAAAGCCGAATGAACAATTGATGACACAACTCATTTTAATTAAAGCTGAATGAACAGTTGGTGATACAACTCATTCTGTTTAAAGCTGAATGAACAGTTGATGACACATTTCATTCTGACTGAAGTGAAACCACAATTGATGACACCACTGAATTTGACAAACATGTGAAGTGTCTATGGTCAATTTGAACAAATTATTGTGATTTCGTCATTAAAATCATCATATTTAACGATAATTGTTTTTAGGCAAAATACAGCTGTATATCCACAACTATCAGGTTTGTGACAAATATATCCACAACTATCAAAATACATGAAATATCCATTTCTGTCCACTTCGTTAACTCCATCAGTTAACTTGATGACTGGACAGACGGTGGATGCTTAGTTGGCGTGTTTTTGACCCCACTAAATGACGTGGATTAAAAGAGGAAAAAAACTAGGCAAAATACAGTTGTATATCCACAACCATCAGGTTTGTGACAAATATATCCACAACTATCGATATACACGAAATATCCAAAAATCGGAAGGTTGTGTGACAAATCTATCCACTTTCGTCTAAAACTATAACGGCGTGTCAGACGATGTTAAATTGACTAACGGAATGCTAAATCGATGCCATCTCACTTGCCACATAAGCCAAAAAGCAACCAAACTTTACACTGCTATCTGTTAGACCTCGCTGCTGCAGTCTTCTCTGTTGGCGATGTGATTAGATTCAAGCTTTTTTTGTTTGAGGTTCAAGCTTGGTATCACCATGGCGCCGACTGCATGGAAGCTGTCGGATTAAAAGGGAGGCAATGGTTGGGGATTATGGTTGGAATCAAAATCTGGGCTTGGGTTAGGGTTATTTGGGGGTGGAGGCGTCTATCGGAGGAGGATCAGTGGTTATCGAGCATGTTTCGGGGTTGGATTTTTAGTCTCGCCGTCTGTGGGTTTTAGGATTTTTAAACTTTTTTCTCTTTTAATCCACGTCATTCAGTGGGGCCAAAAACACGCCAACTAAGCATCCACCGTCTGTCCAGTCGTCAAGTTAACTGACAGAATTAACGGAGTGGACGGAAATGGATATTTTGTGCATTTCGATAGTTGTGGATATATTTGTCACAAACCTGATAGTGGTGGATATATTTGTCACAAACCTGATAGTTGTGGATATACAACTGTATTTTGCCTTTATTCAACTAGCCTATTTGGCATCTAAGTGTAAAGTTTGGTTGCTTTTTGGCTTATGTGGCAGGTGAGCTGACATCGATTCAGCATTCCGTTAGTCAATTGAACGTCGTCTAACACGCCGTTATAGTTTCAGACGAAAGTGGATAGATTTGTCACACAACCTTCCCATTTTTGGATATTTTGTGTATTTCGATAGTTGTGGATATATTTGTCACAAACCTGATAGTTGTGGATATACAGCTGTATTTTGCCTTGTTTTTACGTCAAAATAAAAAAAAAAATATCAAAACATTCGTCTTAATTAACTAATACTACCTGTATACAAATAATCTACAAACTATCTAATTAAAATGATGAAATCTACAATAAACTAGATTATCACAAAAGGGAAGATTTGACATTTTGGCATTGCTTGTTCGAGCAAAAATCACTTTTGGAGTGCCAAAATGCCAAAACCATTTGGCATTCTAGCATTTTCTCAATTCCTTGTTGAAGGTGGTCTAAAGATAGAGTTAAGAGAATGACAAAATTGATAAAATGTAAATTTCGCAAATCAAAGGAAAAAATAACGTTGTATGACCTCCAACCAGGAACATTGCTGCTGGTCGACCCGCGGATGTGTGACACCAATTTTTTCTCACTTGATAAGGGTCAAACCGGGTTGAGCTGTGGGTTGACAACCTTGCTAACAACCTCCACTGTAGCAAGGGGAAAATAGGTGAAAATTCCATTGGGTGCCACAATATATTAGAGGGGAAAATGGGAAAACCCTAAAAAGTAAAAGTAAAGGAGGATGTTCGCTTTCCGGATACTATTTTCGATCGTTCGCGAGCTTTTACTATTGAGGAATTTTACAATGCTTTAAAACAATGGTGATTTAGTTTTTGCCTTTATGTACAACTTGAAGTTGTACTTTTAATGTTATGATAAGTACAACTTCAAGTTGTACCATAACATAAAAGTTTAAATTTTCTTATTTTACAATTTCAATTTGTACCTTTAACGTTATTATATAACTTCAACTTGTACTTTAAAACACCAATAATTTAAAGCATAGTAGAAGTGTTCTTTGCTATTTTAATTTTTTGTATTCTTTTTAACTGTATTTTAATCATGCTTAATTGTGCTTAAGTGTATTTTATGTTTTTTAAAAGTGCAGATCAATCTAATGGATGAATTTGATTTCCAATGACCAAATTAAAATTCTTGACATATCGTGTTTTTTTTGTCATTAATGACGTTGCATATAATATTAGTAATTTATTTTTTCATAATTAAAAATTTATATTAAAAATATCATTATAATTAATTATTAGTAACTATATAAAATAATAATTAAATTATTTAAATAAAGTAACAAAATCAACACTAAAAACTGTTTATTGCTCTTTCGCATTTCTCCTCTTTCCTATAGCGGCTCCATGGCAGGACAAAACAACACATCTTTTGGCTCTAGATTACCCATTTCCCCTTCCGATAGTGTAAATGAATTAGTCGATATTTAGATAGCATTTTCTTATTCAGGGTATGTCGTACTCTAGATTTTTTTCAAGATACGATAGAAGTCAATATATATAAATATAGTGGCGTCTTCGGTGCACTCACTTTTTTGGGTGCATTCAGTGCACTCGGATCATAATCGTCATTCCGAACATGCGATTCATGTTAAAAAGATGTCAATCATCACTAATGATATTATGAACAATAACACACATGAATTTGCACAAAAAACATTAAAGATTTACTTTAATTTGAAGGATTTAGAGTTTAGAGATTTAGGGTTAGGGTTAGGGTTTACAATTTGTGTTTAGGGATAGAAATCAAAATTGGAGGTCTAGGGCTTAGGGTAATCCGCTAATTAGTTGTTATCATATGTTATATAATCATATTATACTACTTCTACAAATTAAAATTCAAAATCCGACACCTTAAGACTAATTTTTGAGTTGATGCATTGAACACACTCATTTTTGTGAGTGCACCGAAGTAGTCACCTATATATATATATATATATATATATATATATATATTATGAAAACACTATCTATACCTCGAATTAGCAGGATTATTGAACATGATACTATACCCTAACCCTTAATGAGTGAACCCTAGGTTCTAATTATCTAAATCATAGACTATAAACCCTAAGATGGTGCATTGATTTTTTTGCCTATATTTGGACAAATCATAACCGTCGATTATTGTTTCTAATTAAATTGATCTTGTGGTATAAGATTTAGAGAATCGACACCTAGATTTTGATCTTTAAGGGTTATAGTATAATATCATTTCCGAAAGATCAGTCAATTCAAGTTCTGGATAGCGTTTTCTTACTCAAGGTATGCGGTACTCCGGATTTCACCTTGGGTACCGTAGAACTCCCCCCCTACACCCACACACATATATATATACATACATACCAGACATATATTGGGGTATGTCGTACACCAACAATCTTCACCGTCCACGTCCATCTCAACGGCCAACATTAATGCGGGTTCTTTTTTTGTGGGATTAAAAAATAAATTACCTCATTTATGTTGGCCGTTGAGATGGACGCGGACGATGAAGATTGTCTGGTGTACGACATACACTAGATTTTGCCTGGTGTATGATAGAACCATACATATATATATGGTAATGACTGGTATACTCCGAGAGTATATCATACTCTATGTAATATGACCGTTAGATCTCTTTTTTTTTTTATCTCCGACCAATCTCAACGGTCAATTAATATTTTTTATTAAATTGAACATCGAGTTTGAGTTTAGCGAATCGGGGCCTTGGATTTATCCATTAGAGGTTAGGATATAATATCATGCCCTAAACTCGATTTAATTCATGATCTAGATAATGATATCTCGCTAAAAGTACCTGGAATATAGTATGCTCTAGGAGTACACCGGTCTTACTTATATATATCACAATTGCTAATATAATGCGAGTAATAATAATTATATTCTAAATTTGAAGCAACATTTTAGATTTCTTTCCATATCCAGGTCTCTTGAGTACCAATCCTTGTCATTTGGAAAATTAGTGACACCTTCAAATACACGACTTTTTGTCATTTGCCCTTTAATCATGTCGTTTTGTGTATGGCGGGCCTGTCGTTAATCGCTAATTACTCATCAACTGATCCATTGTTTTCCTTACCTAATCTTAAATTCCCCGCCCTTCCGTCGTCCATTATATCAAGTTGTTGTTCCTTCACATCCAGTTCCAGTCACCTCTCTTTGCTTCCTTTCATCTCTATCTTACCCTCCGTGACCGTGACTGTGTGCCAAACTGGGTGCAAAACTTTTTCTTTCGGTGAAACCGTGTGGCCTCTTATACATCTTAATTGCTAATTAAGCTTGGTTATTTAGTGATTAATTAGGCTGTTCAATGTTGACATCTCACGATTATATGCTCAAGACAATTAGCAGAGTAGAATACTGTAATTGCACGCGTGTGGTTACTTGTCATGTTTTAAACTTGTCAAGCTTTAATGACTCTTCTTGGAATTGTCTATATTGTAAGGGTTGGTTTGGTTTGTTTGGGTTGAGAGGGTTATCGTGTTTGTATTGTTTATAATGTATCATTTCTTTGATATAAAAAATTATTTTAGTCGTTTGGAAGTTGTGATTGTTAAATAAATATATTTTTGTGAATATACATATATAATATTGTATATGTATTGATGAAGTTGATGCATTGTAAAATACAATGCTTGGTATGTGTGATTGTTTATGTCACGTCAGCTATAAAAATTGAGATAAAACAATCTCAACACAACTCAACTATCTCAACAATCTTAGCTAAAAGTTGAGGTATAACAATCACTCATTTTGAGTGATAGTTTATGTCACGTCACAGAAACAATCCATATATTGTGTATGCTAAAAAATCAGAAAAACAATGCATTCTAAACAATACAAATATAATAGCTATCATAACTTCCAAGCGACCCCTGAATGACTAATTTTACAGTTTTAGCTTTTAACTGAGATTGTTCAGTTGATATTGTTTTCTCTTTTTTTCCTACGTTAACTTTAAAAGTTACTTTTTTCATTGAAAAGAAGGGTACATGTGACATTTTCATTTTTAATTACTGAAAATAAAATTGCATATACCAAACATTGTAAGCTACACGATATCAAATTCAACAATGCATATATTGACAAAAACTCTTTTTGTCTGAACATTATTAATGACCTAATGTCTTTTTGTAATGTTCAGACAATTTATTTTTAACGTTTGTGTTTTAGTTATGAACAGAATACAATAATGTTTTCAGCGTTTTAGTGGTATTTGACACTTAACATTATATCAGAACATTATCAATGATTTTGTTCTGATTTTCAACAAAATTCTATTTCTTGATCAATTACTTACTAATCCGTTATTAGCGGTTTTCAATACTAGTATTAACAAGAGCTTGGATTCATTTTTAATATTGAACTCTATAATTGTTTACATTTTTATTTGATTTTTGAACAAAATACAACATTCATATGAACATTTTGAATAATATTTTATACTTAAAATTAAGTCGGGACATTATTGATGTTTTGTGTTTATTTTCATCAAAATATGTTTTTCGTTATCAATGATTTATTCTATTGTAATTAAAGGTTTGCTGTTGAGGTGTGAACATTGGTTTGCTTAAACTAATATTTTACTTTACAAATGTTTGCTTGACTAAATCACAGGTGCACTATGTTATAAGTGTAAAAAATGTTGAAACTAAGCATTGTGCTTTATGATCACTAAGAACGTTAATGTAAAGGATATCAATTGATCTCAAAATGTTAATAATGCCCTTATAAGTCATTGTAAGAGGTCGTGATTGACTAGTTATGAACATGACGTGGATATGTGTATCGTTAATAAAAATGTTGTAAACCAATGATAATGATATTCAAATCATTAATATGATGTGGCAGTTAGGATCATCTTCGACATCCTCTCCTTCTGATTCATCTTACATAAGATCGTCTCCTTCTGGGATATGATCGGGTGGACCATTGCCCAGGAATGAATCTTTGTAGGAGGGCTTTGTTCCTCCTGATTCTGTCTCCATTGCCTTGTTTTCCCTTTGCCCTATTTTGGGGTTTCCTTCCTACCATAAATTGTTCTCATCTGTGCTTCTCGCAGTGACGATTGCAAAGTCCATTTCTCCAGAGAAGCCATCGCCCTCGCTAGCTCTGGCGCGCTTGCTGGGTTGACTTCGTGTCGTCGCCGGCGATCCGTCCAGTGGTTTTGAGGCAGTGGTCAGCCTCCACCGAGGGAGACTCGCTCCCAACAATAATTAAAACGTTCGAAAAGTGGCTCAGAAAGCAGGAGAGAGGAGAGAACAAAAATCATACTCTTTCTCTAACGTCCCCCCAATACTTTCTAACTTACCCCTCAAGTTTTTGCATAAGTAGGGGTGGTAAACGGTAATCCGGTAAACGGTTTACCGTTTTACCGAACCGGTAACCGGCGGTAAACGGTAAACCGTTTACCGGCGGTATCGGTAGCCGAGCGGGAAGTTGGGGGAGTTGGTTTACCGAAAACGGTATCGGTAAATACCGACGGTAAATCGGTATTACCGATACCGAATCCCCCCTCCCTACTCCCTAGTGTTGCGCCTCAAAAATATTGTAAATAAGAGTTAATATAAAATATTACATACATGAATGTAAGTATAGGCCTCAAAAATATTGTAAATAAGAGTTAATAATAAATTATTAATTACTAAAATGATGAAAAAAACTCAAAAAAATCGAAATATTACAACATCACCCCACTTCCAGAGATTCGGTTCGGTAAATATTCGGTAAACCGACCGAAAAAATCGCCCGAAATCGCTTCTCACGGTATTTCGGTAATACCGGTTTGTTACCGTTTACCGGTAATTCGGTAATCGGTAAACCGGTTACAAACCGGTATCGGTAATCGGTAACCAGTTTGGCCAACTTCGGTATACCGAAACCGGTAAATTCGGTAAACGGTAAATTGTTTACCGACTGAATCCCACCCCTATGCATAAGTATAAGCAAATGACTTAGCACCCTATCTCTTTCGTAGAGAAAGTAGTGTGCATTTTTAATTTGAATTTCATTAAATATATTAACTTATAATACTTTAATTGCCCTTTTGATTGTTGAAATTCTCCTTTCTCTCTCCTCTGTCACGCGTGGCGGGCGACATGGCGAGTGATGTGGCGGATCATGACCAAGTCAAGCACGTGTGGCATTAAGGAAGACATAGTAGCATAGGATGCTCCTAGGATTCCCCATCTTGAATATGAGCTTAATGGTGCACATAAAGAGCCACATTATGAGGTGGTATAATGGTGTGCATTATGGGGGAAACTTAATAGGGTGTAGTAATGGGGAGGGACCATTATGAGGGGCATTGATCCCTTGTATGAGGAGAGGCATATATAAGGAGCAATCTCCCTCACTTGTAACTCATCCATCATTTTTGTGAGCAATACAACTATAGAGTTTCTCCCATCTTCTTGTGTCTTCTTCTTGTGAGTTGAGTGAGTTTGAGAGCTTGTGAGAAGGCTGCCTAGCATCTCTAACGGAATTGAGAGCTAGGGTCGCACGACCAAGAGTAAGGTCGTGACAGTTGGTATCAGAGTCTGGTTCTGAAAGAAGAACCAGTGTCCTCACTCCCCACGAAGGAAGATAAGAAAGAGCGAGAACCTCACCAAAGATGGTTGGATCAGAAGTCCATGATGATGCAGAGAAGCAACGTGGAAGAGATCCCACCTCGGGCGCGAGGTCAAAAGGTACGTCGAGCACTCGTGATCCTCTCAAGTCTCTAGAGAGGCGAGTCTCGAGGACGGAGGTGAAGCTTTCCGAAGATGTCACCGTCATGGAGGATTTGGGAGCTAACTTCACCCAAATCCAAGGTGATGTTCAAAGTGTGGCGGCTAGAGTGACAAGTTTGGAGGTTGGCAATGAAGGGCTTCGAGATGAGCTCATGGCCCTCATCAAAGACACCATCTCCACCGTCATGAACGATGCCATCGAGGTAATGAAGGAGGCGGTTGTTGCTGAGGGGACCGTCTTGAAGGAGGAGGTTGCAGAGCTCAAAAGCGAGGTGACGCTTGTGAAGAGGGCCATGGCTAACGGACCTGCCATCGCACAACCTACCTCAACCATGGAGATTCCAAGACCAAAGAGCTCAAGGGTCGAGGAATGCAAGGGAGTTAGAGAACTTCCTATGGAGCTTGGAGCAATACTTTGAAGCTTCGGGTATTCGAGATGAGAATACCAAGGTAAAAACTGCGCCTCTTTACTTGAGTGATGTTGTTATGCTGTGGTGGAGAAGGACCCAAGGCCATATCAATAAAGGGAAGTGCGTGATGGAGTCATGGGATGACTTCAAGAGGGATATCAAGAGGCAATTCTACCCAGAGAATGTTGAGTTTGAAACCCGGTCGAGACTAAGGAGGCTTGCTCACGAAGGAGAGATTCGAGGGTATGTGAAGGAGTTTTCTGAATTGTTGCTCGAGATTCCCGACTACACCGACAAGGAGGCCATGTTCACCTTCCTTGACGGCCTCCAACCATGGGAAAAGTTGGAGCTACAACGGCGAGGCGTGCAAAGTCTTGCCGAGGCAATGGCGATTGCCGAGTCCCTAGTCGAGTACCACGAGCCGGAGGAACGTGTGGAGTTCGGAGGCAATGAAGGTGGATGCGACTATGATAGAGACACACAAAGGAGTGGTAGACTGGACCAAGGAGGTAGTCATAAGGTTGAGAAACCACTTATTAGCTTCCTTTGTGATAGTCCGCATCATGTGAGAGATTGCCCAAGAAAGCACAAGTTGTCGGTAATGAAGGCTGTACTAGCAGAGTGCTCGAGCTCGGAAGAGGAAGCGAATGCGACTCCAAGAGTGGAGCCCCATGTCGCGAAGATTGGTTGCATGAAGAGTTGAGCGCCATCAAGCGGAGGGAAGAGCCTCCCCATCCCGGGCGACACATCCAATGCTTTGTAGAGGCAAAGCTCAACCAAAGAAAGACAAAAGCCTTGGTTGATACTGGGGCAAGCTGCAACCTTCTCGATATAGATGAAGCGCAGAGGCTAGACATCACGTACGAGAAGAAGCGAAGAGGGTGGATGAAGGCTACCAACTCAAGGGCGACAAGAACTCACGGAGTAGTGCGCCAGGTGCCACTCAAGCTTAGAGGATGGACCGGGGTGGCCGACTTTGAGGTGGTGTCGTTGGATGATTATCAGGTCATCATCGGCATGGAGTTCATGGTGCGGGAGAAAGCTTTCACGACCCCTACTCCAATAGATTATGCATCAATGGCAGAGCAAGATTGATTCCCATGACAAGAGAGCAACTTGAGTCAAACAAGAGGTGTTTGGCAAGGCAAGAGCAGCGAGAAGTGGCAACGATGGTGGAGGAAGTGGCTCACTCGAAGAATCGTTGGAGAAGGACGAGAAGGAGGAGTGCACAACATCGTGGAGCCATGAGAGACGAGGATGGGTCATCTTCGGCTTGCCAGGAGAAGCAAGGAAAGGCCACCATGATCGAGAAGGCAGGACACTCGGAGACGCGACGGAGAAGACCGCGGAGGAGTGCGCAACTTCATGGGAGCACAAGGCTCGAGAGCGAGCCAGGGCCATCCTTGGTTTGGAGGAAGGTGCAACGAGACCTTGCAAGCAATGAAGCTAAGGCAAGGGAGGCATCTGCCAAAGAGCCACGATGAGGGCGTCGTGGATTGTGTGGAGGAGAATGTCATCAACGAGGCTCAAGAGTCGAGAGAGGCTGCTCGAGGTCGAGGGAGGCATTTTCGTAGCAAGGACGCGACGAGGGCGTCGCGAGAATAGGTGGGGGAGGATGTCACGCGTGGCGGGCGACATGGCGAGTGATGTGGCGGATCATGACCAAGTCAAGCACATGTGGCATTAAGGAAGACATAGTAGCATAGGATGCTCCTAGGATTCCCCATCTTGAATATGAGCTTAATGGTGCACATAAAGAGCCACATTATGAGTTGGTATAATGGTGTGCATTATGGGGGAAACTTAATAGGGTGTAGTAATGGGGAGAGACCACTATGGGGGGCATTGATGCCTTGTATGAGAAGAGGCCTATATAAGGAGCCATCTCCCTTACTTGTAACTCATCCATCATTTTTGTGAGCAATACAACTATAGAGTTTCTCTCATCTTCTTGTGTCTTCTTCTTGTGAGTTGAGTGAGTTTGAGAGCTTGTGAGAAGGCTGCCTAGCATCTCTAACGAAATTGAGAGCTAGGGTCGCACGACCAAGAGTAAGGCCGTGACACCTCCTATTGGCGTCCGTAATAAAAGCCAATACCACCTGACCCCTCCCTGCCTGGATTCAAACCTTACAAGTTTTTTCACCGCTGAAATTTTATTAGTCTTACTGTAATTTACAATCTGGATGCATGGGTTTATTAGTTTTATACAATGAAATGGAGGCCCGACCAAGGAGAAGCAAGTGAATGACACCCTTTGAGATTTTACAAGAGAAAACATCAGGGTGAATTTATTGGCACCCTTTGAGAAAAGTACATATAATGCACGTGTGGATACAAAGCATTAAAGCAAAATATCTACGTACGTATCAGACTATCAGTAAAGCTTTCTGGTTCGTCAAATTTGAGGAGGCTGAAACAGCTCAACCCAAACGGAATTGTGAATCTCAGCTCATCATGAGATAGGTATTTTGTGAAACGGACACATTACGCAATAGCTTAAACAGCGTCTTAACAGAACCAAACCGAGACTTTGAACTGCTTAAGAAGTGATAAAAGCAGCTCTCTCACCACACCAGTTTCCCCCTCAGAATCTACAACGGGAAGACAGACGGAACTTTGTCTCCAGCAATAATCTTCGATGTTAGTCGTTTAACGAAGTTTCCCGCTGGTCTTGCTGAGTAACTTTCTGTACCTCATTGAATGTCTGCACTATTCTTACTGGAAAATTCTTAGCTCCAACCTTGGTTGGACACAGTAGCTTCAACCATCCAACGTGTCAGTTTTCTATTGGTGATTACATTATTTTTTTATATTTTAGTTCTTGATTTATTTAGCATTATTAAATATAAAGAAAAAAAGAAAGGTGAATCCACCAAGATTGGAGCTAAGAATTTTCCTTACTTACAGGACATCAGAGACTTAAGAGTAGCAAAGCATTGTAAATGGTAGTTTAGAGACTTCAACTTGCCTGATATGGTGTCCAGTGCTAGCAACTCATAATCTGACACCAGACCCACAAAAAAAAAAAAATCTCCAAATCATCGCGAAAAGCTCATCTCTTAGTGCAAATACATTGTAGACATCAGAAGCACCACCGCTAGTCATTCAATATCACAAGTCAACTTGCAGTAGAAAATCCTGTTCAGCTCTCCATAAATCCAGCCTTTTTGCTTATAAAGGCAAAAAATAGAATAAATAGATAATAAAAAGATTGACCTGAATGGTTTCCCTAAAATAACATGAGATCAAACTAAACCATAGATAGAGAGGGATGGCAAATTTCGTTCTGACCCGTTTTACTTGACCTGTTTGGATTGTTTTGGGTGGGTTCGACCCGCCTCGTAGGCTGGATGGGGCGGCTGGCATGGGTACTCTCGTCGACCCGACCTGTCCTGAACCTTCTCATTCTCGATCGTTCTTGCTTAAATTACATGTAATCTTAGTCAAACTACTTAGAATTTTCCTTTTATTACATCATATTTTAGCTATAATAAAGTTGTAAATTAGTGAAAATCTCAATTTCTTCAATAAATTATCTATATTTATCATTATACGATTTTTTTTCTTGGTCTTATAATGAAAATCATGAATATTTCTAATGTGTTTCAGGTCGGGGCAGGTCAACCCAATGGGTATGCAATTTATATGAAAAACATTAGAAATATTCATGATTTTCATTATAAAGACCAAGAAAACAAATCGTATAATGATAAATATAGATAAATTATTGAAGAAATTGAGATTTTCACTAATTTACAACTTTATTATAACTAAAATATGATGTAATAAAAGGAAAATTCTAAGTAGTTTGACTAAGATAACATGTAATTTAAGCAAGAACGGTCGAGAATAAGACGGGTTAGCACAGGTCGGGTTGACGAGAGTACCCATGCCTGCCGCCCCACCTAACTTACGAGGCGGGTCGAACCCACCCAGAACAATCCAAACAAGTCGAGTAAAACGGGTCAGATCGAAATTTGCCATCCCTCTCTCTATCTATGGTTTAGTCTGATCTCATGTTATTTTAGGGAAACCATTCAGAGTTTTTAATTTTTTTTATACATTTCACCCAAAAAAATGTATTTTCAGTTAAGATTTGATTGTTACTTATGCATTATAGATCTCTCTCATATTTTGTGGATATAAGATTTGCTTAAAATGGTAGAGTCGCTTCGTAGTCTTTGCTAGTACTCCAAATAAACTATATTTGGGAATACAAAATATTACATAATTGTGGCCCTTTGTCTCACCAAAAAAAAAAAAATTGTGGCCCTTTGAGGCCCAAACTTGAACGTGGGCCTAATCTTTAGACTCATAGGTCATTAGAAGTCGTGGTGCAACCAACAATCAACCTCTTGGATCCACATTCGTTATTGCGTGTGAATTTTGTTTGATGATCCTGTTTATTCAAAAGTGCCTCAGGCTTCGTTTGTATATCACGTGATGGAAACATATTTTTTTCTTTCGGTAATTTGTATGATGGCATCTCAGACATTTTTGTTACGAATTTACTTACTTTTGGAGATGCTATGGCATGGTGTCTAATACATAATTTTATTGTTGTTTCATGTTGTAGTGATTTTCAATTGGTTATCCGACATGTAATGTCCAAGAAAGCTTCTCATTCGATAGGTGGCACCATCTTGGAGGAGATTTGTCTTCTTTTTATCTTCATTTGAGTATGTATCTTCGCATTTTGCTCCTTGAAACTTTAACAAAGCTACCCATTTAGATTTAGTGGCCAAACATACTCTTTCATCAATAGTCCGATTGCTTACAGATTATCACGTATGGTTAGAGTCGGTTTTGTAATTTGGTTGTTTCGTTACCGCATTCTTGCCTGATAAAAACGGTAACTTTAGAATTTAATGTAGAGATGCAAAGAAATTATTACAACATAAAGCTCTCTCTCACCAAAGTAACTAAAAGGTGCGAAACACCCAGAAAGTGGGGGGAAAATTGATTTTTTTTCTTGAGAAGAATATAATCCCAAGGAGTGGAAATCATAAAAAGACCACTAGACTAAACTAGTTGCCGACATGATTGGAAGATTGTAAAAAAACAAATTGGCTTAATCTAAGTGGAGACAATGTCATTTCAAATTCTTGATAGAATTCCATTTTTAAGCCATACCACCATTTGTATTGTTTTGTGGGGATGTTTCTGCTTCTTTTTTGAGCAACTAATGGGGCTTCTCCATCTTCCTTCCTTCCCATCATTATAAATGTTGCTTCAATCAAATCGAACGCTGGAATGTTTGATAGGTAGAGCTTTTTTCAAGTTCATTATAGCTTCCTTGAGGTGAACTCGATGGAACACGAGGTTACAGTTTTATCGTAAAATTTAGAACAAAAAATATAGTCAATGCCTTCGCTTAAACTTATAAGAACCTTTTTAAGTGGAAACATTATACTAAAAGTTTCAATTAAGATTACTGTATTATTAGTTTGAACCGATCGATTATTGAGTGTAGTGATCTGTTTATTACCAACAATATTGCATACATAAAATGATTAACTTTAACTTTAAACATGATCGAGCAATATTAGTTCGTGCAAATGATATTATTATGGATTAAAAGAAAGAGTGAAGAATTTATTTTAAGAAAAACAAATTGTTGGATAAGGATCTATCTACGAGCACAAATACAGCCGATCCCGGGGGCCGGGGCCCTTGCGGACTTGCGGTAGTGGGTAGGATTACAAAAATATCCGTAATCATGAATATCAATCCGAATTCGATCTATTCGGGTAGGATAAAAATCGATCTCGAAGGACTTTTATTGTGGATGGGTAAAATTCGAACCCGAATATTGCGGGTAATGGGTGGGCATGAGTTTTTCACTATACAACCCGAACACGCCCGATTATACAAGCATATGTATTTTGTCTAGAAATAATCATTATTTTTCTCTAATATATTTTATATTTAGCATATAAATATATTATTTTCATGAAATTGTGTTGTTTTAATTAATTTTTTCATTCTAGTAAATTATTATCGTACTTTTTATCTTACTTAATGCGAGAATATATGTGAATGTTAACATATTGGTTGGAGTTATGAAGAGAAATTATTACCCATGGATAACTGTGAATACCCGAAATTCGAAAGGGTATGAGTATGGGTATGATTTTGATTTTCTACCCATTTCTTATGTGGGTATGGGTATGAGTAAAACCCAAACTACATTAAATAGGATAACGATATGTACTATCCACCTCGACCCGACCCATTGCCATCCCTAGTAGTTATGGATGGCAATGGATCAGGTCAGGGGCGGATAGTGCATATCCGTTACCCTACCCAAAGTAGTTCGGGTTGTACCCATACCCATACCCACATGTGAAACGGGTAGAAAATCAAAACCATGCTCATACCCGTTCGGGGTTCGGATATCCACGGTTATCCATGGGTAGTAATTTCTCTTCATAACTCCAACCAATATGTTAACATTCACACGTATTCTCACATTACGTAAGCGGAAAGGTACAATAATAATTCATAAGAATGAAGAAACTTAATTAAAATAACACAATTTCAAGGAAAAATATTATATCTATATGCTAAATATAAAATATGTTAGAAAAAAATAATGATTATTTCTTGACAAAATACATATGCATGTGTATAATCGGGCGAGTTCGGGTAGGATAGTGAGAAACATATTCCCATCTATTACCCGCAATGTTTGGGTTCAGGTTTTACTTGTATCCTCTAAATGTATTTCGGATTCGGGTTTTACCCTACCCAATTAAATCGGATTCGAGCGATATCCACGATTACGGTCTTACGAATACTTTTGCCACCCTACTAATAACGGGGAACAACGAAAACAAGGATTGGTTATGGTCCCATTTAAGACAAGGCATTTTTAGGATTCCCCTCTCATTTTGCTTTCTGTTCATGGCTTGCCTTTTTCCCGTCTAAAATATCTATGGTGCCAGTTGCCAAATGCAAAGGGAAGAAGAGGATGGACCAGTAGAGATCGAAGGCCGAAACAGTACTGCTTTGGCCTATTGAAAGATTATAAATGACTGGGTGCCAAGGTTGTCAACCCGCGGGTTGACCCACTTTGACCCTGACCCGGTGAGAAAACGGGCCGTACGTACTCGCCGGGCCGACCGCTACAAGGTACCGGGTTGGAGGTCAAATTGTGTCATTTTTTTCTTTGGTTTGCGAAATGTGCCTATTTTCCGATTTTTCATTTCGCCTAGCTCAATTTTTGGAATGCTAAGGTGAACATTTGAATATTTATGTTATATAAGTGTGTGTGAATTTTCACTATATGTTGGATCTATATACGATATGTTATTTTGGTGTAATATTATATGTTATAACTCATATGTTAGATAAGATTTGATATAATTTATGAGTATAAGTACAATAATGACTTTTTTCATATTTCCGGGTCAAACCGGGCTAAAACGGTTGACCCATTAACCCTTGACCCACTAGCTCGACCGAGTCCGGGTCAACCCGCGGGTTGACAACCTTGCTGGGTGCCCAACAAAAGGAAACATCTATCTGTTTGGGTTCCTTCAAAACTTTAATGTACTATCAAATTAGATGAACAACGGACTTTGTGTACTATGGCTATGGCTATGGCTATGGCTATGGCTATCATATATTTAATGCTGAGCTTATGGTGCCATTTTATCTCCCCATCTGATATCCAATGATCCATCCTCCAAAATTTCACATGTGAAAGTTATTTTGGTCCACAAGAATGGTGTATCGTGTCATTTTCCTCTTGTCACAAGTTAAAATAAACTCATTATAATTTAAAACTTTATTTTCGTCGGATCAGTGATAGTATGTAGAACGATATCATATGATAAAAAGACAATTCAACGTTTGTATGTTTGTAATAGAAAATCCTTCTTTTGTTTATTGGATTCATAATAACACTACGAAAATTTTATTTTAATCTCCCTTTAAATATTATGGCGTTGTGATATTCATATCTCCTTTACACATTTTTTTAACTTTGATTAAACTTATGAAAGTAAAAAAAATAAAGTATAGAATAATCCAACTCCAAAGTCCATATGTACCTTTGCTTATCATCATCCTCATCATCATAGGTAGTCCGTAAAAGGAGTGTTTTGCAATATGCTTATGCCAATGCAACGGTCGGTAGCTAATCGATCTGTCGATCAAAGAGCATTTTCCTACTAAATGAACAACTCTGTACATTCCTAAGAATTAAATGACATAAAACATAACTCCATCAAAAGGATAAAAGCTCCCCCGAGAGAGCCAAAGCGGGCTCATACCATATTACCAATAAAGCAATTTACTGAAGGGCGAGTATGGGAAGACAGTCATAGAAGTTGCAAGCCAAGTCGAGTCCCCTACAAAATGAACAAACCAAAAGGCCTAGCAAGACCTGGCCAAGGAGATGGGAACAAATAGATAAACAGCAGGTTCTACCAGAAATATCCACGAAGTTAGGAAAATGGGCTGGTGCATCAGCATAGGCCCATACGACTACAAGAGAAGTGATAGAAAATGGCCCTTGCAATGCCAAAAATTTGCTCTTTAGATTCACTCTCCCAAACTTTTAGGTGTCATTTGGGGTTGAAATTGATGTGTTTGATTACGATGAAGTAGTGGTTGTGACTCGACTTGTTGTGTAGTGGTCTGAGCGGTCTGTTTTGATGTTCACGATCGAAGTCTATACCACTTCAATAGGGCTAACCCTTGAAGCTCCTACACACAAGAACCAAAAACAATCATCCATGCCAAACACATTTTATAGATTATCAATGAAGCCAATGAACACCTCTAATCATCCCTAAGTCTCATTCATATACGCCCCCACTTGATGTTTACTATTTAAAACAAGGGTGCATAGGTGAAAAGCGATGTCGGATAAGGTAGTTAACGACCTTTAATGGATGGTTCTAACAAGAAAAAGTCAATCTAGGTGTTACAATGCCTTGTTCAAATGCAAGAAACAACCTAAACGACTAAGGTAAGGGTATGACTGATTGCTCAAAAATCATATCAAAGAAGTGAGCAAATGAGACGTACACCCTGTGCCAATCAATCAAAAAGAAAAAAAAAATACCTCAAACATGCATATAGGGGCCTAACATAAGCATTCATGTTCAACTGATATTCACCTAATTATTAAAAGCATCATTCATTTGGTTTGGGCATTTCATCGATCACTTGATGGTTTTTCCAGGTTTTCGTCGGTTCTTGCATTTTTTACATCAGAATACTTACTTGATTTGTACGAAAGGATTTTGTACACTCCTTCTCTATTAAGACTCTCCATCTTGTCGGAATTTTCAAAATTTTACTCTAAATTTTACCTCCTTCATTCTCCTTGAATTCATCATCACTGACTATTTTATAAATGGTGATTACAAGTTTTACTATCCGGTGTATGATCTTTCGTACTTTTAATGTCATATCTCATTTCGTTGCTTCGATCTTTACTGAGGCAATTGCAAAAAATATCTCCCAAAGAGTATGGAGTAGGCATCATCAATATTCTTATTGATTACTATATAATATGGGAAGAATTTTAACGGTCCTACTTGTTCACTTAAGCCTATGACTATTCCAAGTGCGTAGCATGAACTATTGTCTGCTAACTTGATTTCAATGTTAATCTCCTACGTGCATTCTAAGCCCATCTCTTCATGATGCTTGGCATATTACTATATAATATGGGATGTTGATATATACTTGAGCCAATCAATCAATTTCTTCTTTTTTTTTAATTACCGATAAGACATTCGATCATATAATGCCAGGATCCTCCTTATTACTATATAATATGGGATGTTTATACTGGAGCCAATCAATCCCTTGTTATTTGGAACCCATATTTAGGGTTTTTTAGTAATTTTATGTTCTTCGTTGCCAATATCCGTCAAATATGCCCTTGATTCGTTCCTATGAGAAAATATTGGCATTCTAGGGTGTATTAGATGATATGTATGTTTTAGCTACCAAAACTGTGCACAAGTGTAGAGTTATGAACGGAAAGCGAGAAATCGTGGCCAAAGGCAAAAAGATCACGATCACGAAGAGAGGGCGTGAACCAGAGCTAAAAATCGCAGTCGGCAAGACCGTGATCGCGGCCCCAAATTCTGGAGCAGAGGGTGCGAACTTCAGGAGCAAACAACAAGGGAAGTCCAGAAAGTCTCGACAATCGACTCGCGGCTTCCGTTATACGTGTTCGCGATAAAATTCACGGCCACGACATCAAGGATCATGACCGCGATGTCAGCCTGCAAACTCAGCTACCATCAAGGCATATATTGCGAGCCTCAGGATCGAGGCCTCAACCTTCATGATCACACTTGTGAACTTTGTCTCTTCGGTCGTGAACTTGCCCGAATATTTGAAATCAATAAATAGGAGATTCCTCCCCCTACATTGGAAAGCATAAATTGATTGAGAATATCTGGTTTTAAAAGAGAGAAAGTTAAAGAGAGAAGCTGAAGGAAGGAGAAGAGAGGAAGAATGAAGGGAGCTCTCCCACCTCAAGACTTCTTCTATTTTCTTCCATGTATCTTAGTTCCCCCTTTATGAGGTAGTTCTCTGAGGTACTAGGGGTTAAACCCCTCAAACCCTAAATTTAGGTTTTGGATGTAAATGTAATTGTGTTAGGGTTCGTGTATGGCTATATTTGTTTCAGTGATTATATGCTTCGTTTACGCTTAATTATGCTTGAGTATGTCTCCCAACTCTTCCATACTAGCCTACGATTGATTTAACATTAGGTGTAAATTTTAGGATTAGACTAGGTAACGCCATATGGCTAATTAAGGATAGATGAATGATCTTAGGGTTCCTTAGTGGATGTTGCGAACAAACCCCTACAATAGGAATGCCCTCCTAAAGCTATGCTATAGAGGTTGACCCGTTCTGATCAAAACACCGATCTAGTATGCATGATAGGTTGAACCTATTGAGAGATACTAAGTGAGCATCCCTAGCATGAAAACTTTGACTGAGGCGACATTGGGTCTTTGTGGGCCGTGTTAGGAGGAGGGAGAGTAATTATTCAAATTCCCATATTAGAAAGTTCCTCCTATCCTATAACCCCAACACAGTTAGGGCGAGTGTGGTACCCCAACGTACCTTGCTTTTATCTTTGCTTTTTCCACTTGTATTATCCAATCAACCTCCACCCCAAAACCTAAACCAGTTGACTAGATAACAACGAAGTGAGCAGTAGCCTAGAGTATCAAAACCCATGGAATATGACCATTGTAGTCACTTTACTAGCAATGCCATTTTGAGTTATACTTGGCACAAAATGTGGTAGTTAGATAGGACGTGCGTACGATTGACATAACCCTCACTAGGGTAGTAGAACATCAAGTTTTTGACGTTGTTACTCGAGAACCTCGATAACTAGTGAAAATCATAAATTTATTAGGTTAGTCTTACTTTAATGCTTATATATCTAGTAGTCTTATCTTATTTTGTTTTTTTATCTCCCTTTTGTACTTCACAGGTGTTTGAGGCTTTTTTGTAGTTAAATTATATGCGAAGGAGATATTCTCTTGATATAGTAGCGCTTGATACAAAGATTGAGATAACCCTTCGAGGTTTCAGAAAAACAACAAGACTCCAAACCCAACCGATGGCGGAACAAGTACCACCTCTACCTCAACAACCTGAAAAGCCGAGGACGATGAAACTAAACCACATTATGAAGCATATTAATTATCCCGAGTTTGATCTCGTCGTTGTTGTTGGGGATAGTCAGGCAATGGAATGGAGATTGCACATTCTCCACACTCGGTCTCGAAAAGTACCACCTCTACCTCAACAACCTGAAAAGCCGAGGACGATGGGGTCATTTTCGAGACCGAGTGTGGAGAATGTGCAATCTCCATTCCATTGCCTGACTATCCCCAACAACAACGACGAGATCAAACTCGGGATAATTAATATGCTTCATAATGTGGTTTAGTTTCACGGCTTGGTGAATGAAGATGCACACGTTCATACTAAGGCATTAGACTGGCATATAACATCATTTTGTTGTAGTTGATGAGTCTAATCCCTTGTTGTAGTTGATGAGTCTAATCCCTTTTGGACTCTAGGGACTTTTCTCTTTTCAATATGTCTAATTACTTATAATCTTTCAAATAATTCTATAGTAGGTTCATTAAGATATGTCAGCTACTAGTGGTACAAAGTGGACGAGTGTACTTGATAAAGTGCTTGACCTCGGCATCATTCGGGATCATTCTGTGATGCAAGGAAAGTGCTTGACCTCGGCATCATTCGGGTGATTGGTTCGGGAGAGAGCACATGGTTCCATAGTGACCCATGGGTTCATTCTCTTCATGCTCAAGGTCACAGGATTTCATCCCACTTGGACCCCCCCTCTCGTGTCCGAGATTGGATGAACGAAGAAGGAAACAAATGGAACTTCAGCCTCCTCCGACGACACTGCACGACAGAGGAATTTGAGGCAATATCACGGATTTGCATTGGCCCCGATGGAACCGACGACAAGTGGGCCTGGAAGTTCACCCCGAATGGGGATTTCTCTGTCCGTTCTGCTTACTATGGGTTACGCAATCATCGTTGGGAGCTCAACAATCTTCATCATCATGATCTCAACATGCCGGCCTCAGATGATAACTGGAAATGGCTTTGGTCCTTGAAACTCCCTCCAAAGATCCGATTCTTTATGTGGAGAGGTATCCGTAATGCCCTTGCCACCAGCCTCAACCTCTTCAATCGAAGGTGCTCTCCTAGCCCAAGATGCCAGTTATGCAATGCATAAGAAGAATCTCTAATTCATTGTCTTTTCCATTGCCCCCATGCCTTGGCTACGTGGGAGAATGTTGTCCCATCTCTCATCTCTCCTCTAAACATTACCCAATGGATCTTTTCCTTGAAAGATCAAGACTCACAGATCTCTATCAGGCAAAATATCTTCTGTGCTTGGAATATTTGGAAGCCCCGCAATGAGTGTATTTTCAGAGGTGTCGTTCCCTCCCCGATGATGACCTCGATTTGTGCTTTTCGTGACGCGGCTGAACCTCACTACTCTCCACCTCTCTCTCCTTCATCTCAGCCCGGGGTCATTCCCTCTCAATCATGCCCACCGCCGAGCTTCGTTCGTAAGTTCTACTGTGACGGATCTTTCGATAACGTTTCACAGGAGGCGGCTTTTGGAGTGGTTATTACCAACTCTGAAGGACAGATTTGCGATGGAAAGGCTGGAAGGATTCTTTGTTCTACTCCAATTGAAGCTGAAGCACAAGCCATCCTTGAAGCTTGTCAGGTGGCAGCTGATGACCGTGTTCCTTCGATGATCCTCTCCGATTGTAAGATTTTGGTGGACGCCGTTCAGAGTGCCCCTTCTTTGTGACCTTGGTGCTGTTATGCGACGCTTGCCTCAATCACCAAGATTCTGCGTTGTTCGAATTGGATCCATCTTTCCTTCATTGGTCGTCAAAACAACAAAAAAGCCGATTGGGTTGCTCGAAATTGTAGAACAAATTCCCTTCACCCAGATTGGCTATCTGTTCTGATTGTATTATCCGATATGTTGTAATTGCTCTGCTTCTTTTGGATGGAATGAAAGAAAGTACGATTATTAAAAAAAAGTACTTGATAAAAACAAAACAAGTATATGAAAGAAGAACTTACACTTAATTGAACAAAGTTGCAATAAAATATATATAGAAATCCTGTCGAACCAAAATTGTGACTTCTGTGGATGTTTGTGTACTCTAATCAACTTAGAAAGGAAAGATAGTACACGGCTAAAAAATATAAAGTTGAGGTTGTATTAAGGTATTCATTAAAGAAACACTGTTCAAGTGATATCACATATAGATAAGCAAGATGTGATATTAGACGTAAATGACTATTACGTATCTCTATGAATTTGCCGGCATAACATTAGGCATATGTATCCGCTATCAAGTCACTCATCATAAAAGAAGATTATTGCGTTTTCTCCATGTGATTTAGTACATTAATTAGGAACAAATAGATTAATGCTTGTTTGTATTCTTCTTAAATTTGGAGAACTTTTTCTGAAAGTTGATGAACTTTTTCCCCCTGAAATTTGGAAGAAAATATGTTTGATAAGAGTTTAGTAAAATTTAATTTGATAGAAAATGAGTATATTTTTTATTAATAGAAGATAGTTGATGGGATGTTGAATAGCGTGTTAATAATAAAATAGTGAACAGAAAGTGATAAATGAATATTATTTTTTTTCGTTGAATCAGGTACCCTCTTCTTATTAAAAGAAAACTAGCAAAGTGCTAGGAGAATCCAGATACAACGAAAGGGCATCACAGCGACACCCCGAGAAATACAAAACGACAACCAACTAGCTACTACAAAAACTCGACAACAACTAACACACAGTTAGGACATCACACAACCCCCAGCCCCTCCAATTCCTCTGAAATGCTTCGTGCCTCACCAATGAGTAATAGATCCTGTTTGATTAGAGCCTGTAGATCTGCAGAAGACATTGAGGTCCCAGCAAACTTCCGTTTACAACGTTCCCTCCAAATGGATGCCATTAGAAAGCACCAAATGAGCCCTGCAGTAGAACCATATTTCCTTCTGCAGAATGAGCAAGCAGCAGCCACAGTAGCCGACCAAGAAGTGCAGCATATGGGTAAAGAACAGAGCCCCTGCACCACCTCCTTGGAATAGCTACACTGGAAGAACAGATGATCACGAGTCTCCTGCCCTTGCCTGCACAATACACAAACAACATCTACATCCTTTCCCCATTTCACCATTTTATCAGAAGTAACAATACCATCGAGCAGGATCAACCATGTAAGGAAACTGTTCCTAGGGATAAACCCAAGCCCCCAGACTAGGTTGTGCCAATCCACAACAGGCCACTTAGGCCTAATTCCCTCCCAAACCACACCTAATCTAAATCTGGTCATGGGAGTGTGATCCCAGCAGACCACCCCTCGCTGCAAAGAAAAATGCTGCTGTAGAATTTGCCTTGTCTTCAATATTCTACGCCAAGCCCAAGAACCACTAGCCCCAGACTTCAAAGTCCAGATGCTACCTTGTTTGATCCTGTATGTAGTAACCCAGGCCACCCATATTGTCCCACTCTGCATCAGAAGTAACCAAATCATACGAGCAGTACATGCTTGATTCCAGGAGCTGAGTTCTTTCAGACCCAGCCCACCTTCCTTTTTCGGCCTTGCCATTCTTTCCCAACCTATTTTTGCCCTGCCTTCTTCAGAACCATGCCATAAAAAGTTGGAACAGACTTTCTGTACTTGTTTCAGGACTTTCTTAGGAAGCAAGAAAACTTGCATCCAATACTGCAAGACCCCCATAAGAACAGAACTGACCAATTGAAGCCTACCCGCATAGCTAAGCCTCTGAGCTCTCCAAGATTTAATCTTCTGAGTAATTTTTGCAACTAATTTCTCACATTCAGCAGTAGACAGCTTCCCAGATATCAAAGGAAGCCCCAAATAACGTACTGGGAGGAGCCCCTCCTGAAAACCAGTGACCTGCAGAGCTCTACTTTTAAATAGCATCGACATTCCTCCAAAGTAGATCTCACATTTTGCCGGGTTGCACTTTAAGCCAGACATGGTATAAAACTCTGAAAGAACTCCCTGTACTTTAGAAATAGCAGTACCAGAACCTTCAGTAAAGATCAAAAGATCATCAGCAAAACTCAGATGAGTTAGCTTCACTTTTTTACATTGGGGATGATATGGGAGATGTCCTAGAGCTGCAGACTCATTCAATAACAAGGAAAGACCCTCCATGGCTATGGTGAATAGGTAGGGTGAAAGAGGATCACCCTGCCTAACACCTTTCTGAGCCCCAAAATACCCACAGAGTCCCCCATTAACACAAATGCTAAACTTAGCTGTTCGTACAGTCAACTTAATCCAGTTTATAAAGCATGTAGGAAACCCCATTATCTCCATCATTAAGAACAAATAGGTCCAATTGACTGAATCGAATGCTTTCATCAAGTCTACTTTGATAGCACAACGTGATGAAAGGTGCATTCTATGATAACCACTAACTAGTTCTTGTGCCATTAAGATATTATCCACTATTCTTCGACCTGCTATAAAAGCTGATTGATTACCACTGATCACCTTAGGTAGCACTGTTTTAAGACGATTGGCCAACACCTTAGCAATAATTTTATACAAAATATTGATACAAGAGATTGGTCGATAGTCTTTTAGAGCACAAGCAGAAGGTACCTTAGGCAATAGAGACACAGCAGTGGCATTGACACTTCCAGGCAAACGACCTGAAGTAAAGAAATCCTTCACACCTGCTAACACATCAGTACCAATAATGGACCACGCCTTCTTGTAAAACCCCGCTGAAAATCCATCCGGGCCAGGGGCCTTATGAGGATTCATGTGAAGAACAACATCAAGGATTTCAGCATCTGTAACAGGAGAAATAAGAAATGCACTTTCCTGAACACCCAGTCTGCTACGCACCAATAACTCCAACCTGTTCCTGTCAGGTTTAACCTCAAGGTTACAAACCCCAAACAGATTTTTGTAAAAAGAAACAGTTTCCTCAGCAATCCTCTCAACATCTGTAATCTCTTCCCCATCAGCAGTAACCAGCTTGCGAATAGCTCGTTTAGCTGTATGAATCTTGACCTTCTGATGGAAGAAACGTGTACTCTTGTCTCCCAACTCCAAGTTACTAACCCTCGACTTTTGTTTGTAGAGACATTCCTCAGCCTTCCTAAACACCTCCAGCTGAGCTTGTAATTCTGAAACCTGAGCAAATGACACTGCAGATGGGGAAGCATAGGCCTCAGCTTTTGCACAGGTAAGACTTTGTTCAGTTGTCTTCACCTTTGTACTTACATCCCCAAACTTGGCTTTATTTAGTTGCTTCAAAGCCTGCTTAACCTTAGTCAGCTTTAATTGAACCCTGTGGAGAGGATGTGCTGCAAACTGCGTCTCCCAAGCCTTACTAACGAGTGTAAAGAATTCAGGACAATCCGCCCAGAAATCAAAATATTTAAATGGTTTTGGGAGGGATTTCTGAACCGGCTTCGATGTAACCAGGATACCACAGTGGTCTGAGAACAGAACAGTCAGGATATCAATACGACAGGCCGGAAAGACATCAAACCACTTCTCGTTCACAAGAGCCCGATCTAACCTCTTTGCTAGGGGATTATCTGCTTGATTATTTGTCCATGTAAAATGAGACCCAACCACCCTGTGATCCATCAGCTCCATAAGATTAATCCAACTATCAAAATCCCCCATACTACTAGTAATATCACTCTGTCTAGAAATATCCTCTGGTTTAATTACAGTGTTGAAGTCGCCTCCTACTATCCATGGTTGACTACTGACCTTAAGCCTAGCTAATTCAGTGTAGGTGATTCTCCTCTCCATCTCATCGTTTGAACCATAAACAGCAGTTAAGAAACAACTCTCCCCCTCAACTGATTTTACCACACAATGCACAAAGTTCTTACTAGGAACCAAAACACTCAACTCAACACTATCAGCATCCCAAAATAACCAAATACGACCAAGTCTACTATCAACATAATTCAAGTGTCTCTTCCATCCCTCACAGAACCCTTCAACCACCTCATCTGCTTTATCTTTTTTCACCCTGGTTTCCAAGATTGCCACCACATCCACTTTATGCTGCCTAAGGATCGAATACAGATCCCTACGCTTAGAGGGTTTATTAAACCCTCTAACATTTTGAAAGAGAACTATCATTTGGAGGAAGAGGGCTGAGACCCTCCCTTCCTTCCACCTTTCTTTGGAGCTGCTTGCAGAGAAATAGTTACCCCCTCATCCAGAGACCTTAGCAAATCATAGGAATGAGAAACCGGGAGAACACTAGTTGGACTAGGCTGAGGAGACCATACACGAGGCTTGGCACCATTAACAACAAGTTGGAACTCTGCTTCAGAGGGCAAGGCAGGAGACGCACATTCCACTTCAGCAAAACTTGTGTCAAGATTGAGCCCCTGCAGTTGTGATACCCCTTGAGAACAACCATTGACCAAGCAACCCTCAATTCCCACCATATTAGTGCCGATCATGACCCCCTCCAACCCCCTAGTAGCTGAGACATCCGGAGTAGAGGTAACCCCATCCATTCCCATTGGAGCTATACTCCCCTGATCCTTCTGCAACTCACCTGGGTACCCTTGCTTATCAACCTGATTAACCTGCACATTCGTGTCATTCTGTCCCTTCTCCAGTTCCTTCCTTACCCAGACCTGCGTATGGCACTCACAGACCCCAAATAGTCCACAGGGTTCACACACAGGGGGTAGATGAGCATAAGTCACACCCACCTTGATAGAGGTATCATCATCAAGCCAGATTAAAACATGGTCAGGAAACTCCCCAGCAGCCTGTAACTCGACCAAAATTTTGGCATACCCTAATCGACGCCCCATTCGAGTAGTCTGGTCCACCCCCAATGGCACACCCAGCCAGCTAGCCGCCCTGCTAAGTCCCTGATAGTTCACATATTCCAGAGGAAGATTAGAAAACCGAACCCAGATCGGGAGAGCTTTGCGTCCCATGTCCTCAACATCAATGCCTGGTGCCCAAGGACGAAGATACAGAAGATTGTCGAGATAAAACCACGGCCCACTTTCCAGAATCCAGTCACAAGTAGCCTGCGAAGGTAACTGTATTAGTAGCAACCGATCGCCTAACAGAGAAACCCGGACGAGCCCATCCCGACCCCAGATTTTGTTCGCCCAACGACGAAGGATCGGGAGCTCCGGCATCTGGTGCAAGAATTGCCCAACCAAGCTGTGTTTCCATCGAAGAGAGCCCTCCTCACGAACACTCTGAGGCATCCGAAGACCCCCCTTATAAACCTCAGGCTTGATGTAGGTCAGCCGATTAGCTTCCGAGATGCCAAATAGGTCTGCCCAGGGCTTGAGAGGAACCCCCTGAGGCGACGCCGCCGTTGACGATGACGCCATCAGAAACAGTGAAGGAAAACAAAGAGAGAATAGCGACCGGCGCAGATGCCGGCACTGCAGGGCCGAACCCTAGCCGGAAATCGAACCCCGCCGAAGAATTGGGAGAGCTTTCTCACTCAAGAATTTTCTCAGAAAAATAACATTCAATGATAAATGAATATTAGGGTTAGAATTTATTATATTTTTTTAAGATTGAATTTTTAAAGTGAAATTCTTTTGTGAGATAGATTTTAAATTTTATTAATGATTAAGGTTTAAATTGAATAGTGATTTTTACTCAAATTTGAGCCAACTGTGTAAAAGTGTGTTTTTTTATATAAAATTAAAGTTGGAGAAAAAAATTTAGAATACAAAAGTGAAAATAAATACATATTTGTTTAGAGACGACAATGGATCGGGTTTCTCTAAACCTAAAACCAATCTAATGGTATTGAAAAAAATTGATAAAATAGCCATTGAGTTTTAGAAGTGAAAACTCAATCCCAAAGATGCGTGGATGCCTACGGGTGCACGGATACTCAAAGGTTCGTGAACATAACAATACTTTATTTCTTTGGATACACACATCTAAATGTTATCGAAATTTTCACGATAAATATATCTAGGGTGGCTGATCGGTTTTTGGTTAGCGGCTAACCATCGGTGTTAACCAATAACCGTCAGTTAGCAGCTAACCAAAAACCAACGGTTATTTAGGTCGGTCGGTGCACTGTGAGGGGAGAGGATTTTCGATTAGTCGAGTAACCACTAGTGATTAATCATGGTTGACCGGCTAACCGAAACTAACCAACCTCCACTCACAAATCCAAAACGACGTTGTTCCCTGATCCAAACAACGACCCCGTTAGGTCGTTCCCCAATCCAAAAACGACACTATTCCCCATCACCAAAAAAGACCCCGTCCAGCCAACCCTAATTCTTCCTTCTTCGTCCTCCTCCTCCAAACCCCAGCCACCCTTCAATATCGAATTCGCCTCCGCCCTCCAAACCCCAGCCACCCTCCACCAAACTTCCCAGTTTCGGCTTCCCCTCCCTGCCTCCCTTCGTCGACCCTCGTACATCATCCATATTTTAGGTTTATATTGTTATAAAAACTAATAACATCTTTAAAGTACTTGTCTTGTTTCGGTTAGACAACTGACGTCATTTAACTTTAATGGCGTTTGTTGAGTGGAAATCGAACTAGGTTTTGGCAGAACTCAACCCGTCAAATTGAAAAACAAGTTAAATTTGCATCAGACCGAATCCATCAACACTAACTTTTACTCATTTTGGTCAATTCAAGCCGGATTGAATACCGATGAGATCAAAGTTCAATTCACACCCCTACGCCTTGTTGTTTAATTGGTTTTCATGATGAAAATAGAGAGATGGTGATTGGAGAGACGAGGGGCGGGTTAGGGTTTTGCCTTGGAGTTAGTTGCTTTTTTTTAAAGATTTCCCGCTTAAAGTGCATTAGTACGGTGGGACTTACTTAATTATGATTAGTGATTAAGCAAAAAATAAAAGAAGGAATAACTGGCATTAAAAAACAAATGAAAGGGTAAGATTCACGTGGTCACAAAGTAGTAGACGTGTCAGCAAAGCATAAAATTATTAAACAAATGAAACCTGGTCAGCCAAGTCCAATTGCTCTGGTTCACAGGCTTGTTATTATGATTAACAATTTCAATAAGAATAAAAATAATGATGCAAATGGGAGAAGATTTTTCTTTTGTTTTCCACTTTAGGGCACCACAATTGTCCTTACTTTTTTAGATAAATATATTGTGCGATGACGACCCAGATGACGAACATTGCAAATTTCTGATTATATAATAATTCCATTTTAATCTTAACAAAAATATAAAAATATATGTAAGTTGTACTCTATATTATCTTTAAATAAGACCACCTGCCCTCTTGTATAATCAAATAGTTTAACAAATACATGACAACATCAGTCGATCCAAACCAACTAAAGAATATCAGAATTTGTTTAACCTGGACGGATTCTGGTGGGTTTCTTCTTCTAGCTTCTTCATCATTCATGTGTGATGTGACAATGAAAGTAATTAGTATTTAATCAAGGATTAATCAATACTATAATCAAAATATCTTCGTCTCCTTTTGTTTGAGTTTAAGATTCAAAAAGAGCACTAGAGGATGTTTCCTCGTACACTCCTTTCCTTTATCTCGCAGGTTCTAAGTTTTTTTAAAACAGAAAAAGAGGGCACGTAATTGTAGGTACTAAATCCAGACTTTATTATTCACTTGAATCACTTACAAATTTTATTATATAAATAAACAATAATTGCGAAATGGTATAGGAGGATTATCAAAAAAGTAATTAAGATATATGGTATTTTGTGTTTATTGCTCTTTTCCTTTCTCTCTCAGTCCCGCTTTTATCGTTGCTAATTGCAAACCAACCACAATCCACCACTTTTTCCAATTCTTCTCCAGTTCCAATCGACCCGATCATATGCCCTGCTTTTCAACACATTTGACCATGGAACAACCACACTCACGACTTCTTCGATCCTTTTCTCCAGCTCAGGTCGACCCGAACTTCTGTCATTCTCTTCACTATCGTCGACTGTAGAGCAACCACGTTATTCCACTCGCACAAATCTAGGACTAATCGAGTAAAAGTCTCACTAGACTGAAAATTTGGACTATTAAATTGTTACATTTCAAGGACTACCCCTATCCTAGTTTTTAGATTTGAACTTTTTCTCCGCCCTCTCTCTTACTTTAATTTGAACGCTTTTCTCTGCCCTCTCTCTTCTTCTCGGTTCCACTTTCCTTGTTTTTCCAGGGGCTGCCGCCGGCTCCTTTTGGTGACCGGCGGCAGCTCAAGCCCTCCATTACTTTTTTTCCCCCTTCCTTTTCTTTGTGCTCATGCTAATCCTGGCCTTGTTCTAGGTGATTTTCCTTCGGATTTCCAGCTTTTCCCTGCCGTTGTGGCCTTCGGCTTCCTTTCCAGTCGAGCTTTGTCTCTTCTTTTCCCGTCGAGCTTTGTCTCTTCCTTCGGTTCTTGGTACTCCTGTTCAAGGTTTGCTCGTTGTAGGATCCGGAGTTTGCAGTTTGGTGGGTGCCTATTCCAGATCTGGATGGTGGTGATTTTTCCAGATTGGTGGTCTCATCCTTTGATGCAACCATTCTCTTCTTTCCCTTTCCGACCTCCACTTTGTGTTCGTGTTGCGGGGTGAGTCGTCGGATCGTGGAGGGTCGGGTCTTCTCCGGTGGTTGTGGTTGGTAATCGGTGTTCTCCGTGGAGATTTGTGGCTCCTTTGGGATCTTCTGCTCTGCTTCAAACATGATTTCTCTGCCTCAGCTTCCTCTGCCTCTGTCAGCTTGGAGCAATCCGTTCAAATCCTTTTCCACCGCCATGCAATCTTGTTTCTAGGATTCACTGTGATGGATGCCGTTGAGTTATCCCCATTCCCCAGGAGGCGGCATATGGTTGATGTAATCACTAGCCATGGATTTCGAGTTGATCGGACAAGCTGATTTCGCTCTTGTTGCATTCTAAGTGGTTGGTTGCAAGAGAGATTTCTGATGTACTGGTTTTTTCAAGGGTTCGATTCTGTTGGATGGTTGCTGTCAAACTGTGTTGTGCTCTCTGTTCTTGCTTTTGCTTTTCGTGGTTTGATTGTAACCGAGTTCTCTTTTCCTTCTTCCTGTTGAACCAGAATGTTGGTTTGTTGTCTCTTTGTATCTGAACGGTTAAAATGCAATAAAGACTCTCCTTTGTCAAAAAAAAAAAAAAAAGGACTACCCCTACATTGGTAAATGAAGCCTTTGATGACCAAAAAAGTGAGTCATCTATGCTTATTATTATTATTATATATATGGTGTCCATGAGTAAAAATCAGAGGTTAAATCACCTCTACTGCAGCCTTGTGGGGCAAACTCTGAAGTTTGTACATAAATGGCAACTCCTTCTTTTTACTAAAGAAGAGCCCCAAGAGCAAGCAATCATGTCAATAGTAAAAACAAAGTAAAGCTGTTGCGCCTGTAAATGTACGAGTTCTCTTCCGAATCTGAATTTTGTTTTCTCTAGCTGCTGCTATGCCTTGTGAAGTTGTGATGTTTCCATTCTTTTGGGGTTCTCTCTATCATTTTTTACCTTTTAACTTTTCTTTTTTTTTTGTTGTTGTTAATATTGACAAGTCTCTCTCACCATAATAGCCCCAATGTCTGACTGGCTTTTGCCCTCCAAAGAGAACTGATTCAAAGGACACTCCAGATTGTGACTATTCATCTCACCATCTGCTCATATTTCCAAGACAACATCTCCTCTCTTCCTACAGAAGTTAAACTCAAAGTGGCTCAGAGGGTAAAAACAATAATGGGTTCTTTCCCCTATTAGCTAGGTTTTGAGAAATGCCCAAAAGATTAAATTTTTTTTTTTAATTCCAATCCTCTCTCTCTTATTGACTGATTTGGGGATCTTGCCTTGCATTTGCAACTTGTGGGATTACTCAATTAGGGAAGCCAGAAAGATCACCTCAAAACAAGGTTGTTTGTTACTCGATTAGGTGGGCTAAAGAAAAACAGACTATATGTAGGGCATTAAATGGGGAATTATGTAAAAGTAAATAGTAACAGCCAACAGTTTTGAGTCAGAAACCCTGAATTGGGATTTACCTTTTTACCATAACAACAACAATAACATATTATAACAACCATATATATTTATGGTCTCCGAAGTAAAAAATTACTCACAAAAAGGTAAAGAAACCTCTTTTTCCCCCCTCGACCCTTCTGCCTTTGTTAGCTAGATTTGGCCTGATATAGGTACCAAAACCTTCACTCCCCCACCCTATTTAATTAAATTAACTAATTACAAGCTTCAGGCAGTGGCAGTAGATGCTCGAGTTATTAATCATAGTTTAATACTTCTACTAAAATTGACAATTAAGTAAATCGCATAAAAATGGCGGAGTTAATTAACTACGAGGGTCTCAAGAGGGAGTAATGGAACCCATTTTTGTGCAGCCAGTTGGGGGATGGAGACGGCGGCTTGGGGAATCCTGATGATGCTGCGGCGGCGGCGGCACTTCCATACATCTGCTGCTGATGTGGCGGCGGAGCTGGTGGTTGGGGAGGCGGCGCTCTTGTAGCTCCTCCTCCTGATAATTGCCATTGCTGATCGTAGTTATAATTATGATGATTATTATCGCTTGGAGATAACGAGAGGTCACTCCCAATTCTGCATCCGCCTCCTGCTCCTGTGTTACTGCTGTTTGCAAACTGAATTTACACCACTAACCCAATTAGAAAGTCATACTACAAATTTTCTCTTAAAATATACACCATAAATTCTAGGGATGGCAATGTGTCGGGTCGGGGACGGATAGTGCATATTCATTACCCTACCCAAAGTAGTTCGGGTTTTTCCCATGTCCATACCCACATAAGAAACGGGTAGAAAATCCAAACCATGCCCATACCCGTTCGGGTTTCGGGTATCCACGGTTATCCATGGGTAATAGTTTTTCTTTATAACTCCAATCAATAAGTTAATATTTACACGTATTCTCACTTTACGTAAGACGAAAAGTACGACAATAATTCACTAGAATGAAGAAAATTAATTAAAACAACACAATTTCATAAAAAAAAAATTATATTTATATGCTAAATATAAAATATGTTAGAGAAAAATATTGATTATTTCTAGACAAAATACACATGCATGTGTATAATCGGGCGGGTTCGGGTTGGATAGTGAGAAAACCATGCCCACCCATTACCCGCAGTATTAGGGTTCGAATTTTAACCGTACCCACTAAAAGTCTTTCGGATTCGGGTTTTACCCTATCCGATTAGGTCGGATTCGGACGGATATTCACGGTTACGGATATTTTTGCCATCCCTAATAAATTCACATTTTTTTTAGTATTATTTGTTTTGCCCAGAAGCCAAAAATGTGAGCTGATGAGGTTGCTTTTCAAGGAATTTCAGATTGTAAAATTGTATCGAAAAAATTGAACTAATTAACCATATTTAGGTGAACAAAAAATGATATTATTGGTACCTGGAAATGATGGGAAGGCGGGAGGAGGTGGTTAGGGTAACGATGAAGAGATCCAGGAGAGCGGATGTGGGTTTGACTAAGCAGCTGCATTGCTTCCATCTCGCTGCTTCTCTGCTGCTCCTCATTGTTCTGTACATTACAACGAAACCCGGGGAAGACAACTAATGCTGTTAACTCTTTCTTGTCAAGTAAAAATCACTAGCAATTATAAAAAAAAAGATACAAACCTGATGAGGCCTTAATCCGCGATTCCGCCAGCTGGGATCGAACGCGGCATTGGCATCCATTCCGGCAGAAGAAGCAGCAGAACCATGACGAGGCCTCGTCTGGTGATCGAGATTGTTGGATTCTTGAGAGGAATTACTACCCAGACTCAGATCGAGATTGTGATCGGTAGCAGCGCTCATACTGCCAGCTGCGGGTTTTTGTGAATTAGTAGCGATAAAATCACTACAATGTAGCTTAATTATGCGATCAATTTGAGTAATGGAAATGTGATTTGAAGGGGAAAAGTGCACCAGAAGGAGAGTTGCTGCTGCTGTTGCTGCTGTTGTTGTTGTTGATGGTGGTGATGGAGGAAGTTGTGTTGAGTTCATCATCATCATAAATGCTTGGATCAAAGTTTGTCACCGCATCCTTGCCATTGCACTTAATTGCTGCTTTATCATAAGCCCTGTAGAAATGGAAAATCAATAAATAAAAAAAGGAGAGGATCTGAATATATTGTGAAAAGATGGCAAGGAAAATTGGCCATGTTAGTTACCTACCTGGCAGCTTCAATTTCAGTATCAAACAAACCCAAGTAAACATACCTGTGGGGGGAATCAAAAGGAAAAATGTGTCTTTGAGTAACAGACAATAATAAATCCTGACATGGGAGAACAAAATTAAAAAGGAGAAGAAGGTGAAGGGTACTTTTTGCCGAGGAATTGGCCCATCCGGGCTTCCCAGCGGCCACACTTGTGCAAAGTGACGCCTCTATATTTGGAACTGCCCCTTGGGAAACCGCTGCTCTGTCGCCTTAGCACATGCACAAACTCCTCCTTCGTCAAGTTGCTCATCTATTTTATATATACAACAACAACAACAACAAAAAAAGCAATAGTGCTTAGTCTTTCTATATATTCCAAGAGGAAGAAGAAGATGGATCGATTGTGGGAGCAACTGTTAACGATAAGGTGTAACATATACAAAATTAGCTATGCATACACAGATAATATACCTGTTTGAGGTCGTCTTGATAATCTTGAATGGTGAAGTTAATATCAGCCTCCACACCTCTGAACTTGATCGCCGCTCTATCATATGCACTGCAACACACCCACAACAAACAAAAGAAGAGAAGCCCACCCAAATCATCAATCATTCAAACACCCATCTGTCTGTCTGTCTGTATTCATTCATTAGCTCATAATCAGATGTTATGTATGCAGAAGAAGAAGAAGAATGTTAGCAGGTATGCAGACAAAACGACCACTAGAGAGAGATAGAGAGAGAGAGAGAGAAAGAGAGAAGAGAACTCACCGAGCAGCTGCATGTGCTGTGTCAAATCCCCCTACACACAACACCATAATAACAACACCACCCTCATTCCATCAGCAACCAACTAGAAACCCATCACAATTCCCCCCTTCCAGATTTAACCATACAGCAAAAAACCCAGAAAAAGAAAAAAGAACTTTACCCAGGTAGACTTGCTTCCCGCAATCCCTGCGCAATCACAGAGAGAGAGAGAGAGAGAGGAAGAGGGGTAGTTGGTTTTATTGATTTATCCACAGTATAAAAAAAACAAATTCCGGGGGGAGAAAAAAGGAAACAAAAGTGTTAAAAATAATTGTTTTGGGGGAACGGACCAAATGTGGGATTCCCAGCGGCCGGTTCTCCGGTAGTAGGTGACTCCTCGGTACTGCGAGCTCCTCGACCGCGGGCCCCGCCGGCTCTTCTTCATCGGCTGCGCCACCGCCACCGCCGATTCCGATTGGCAGAACTTCACTCCTACCCAGTGAGCCCGGGGAAACCCTCCCGCGGCGGCGCCGACGCTCCCTCCTCCTCCTCCTTCGCCAACCAAGGTAGAAGATGGGCCCACAATTTCCGTACCCTCCATCGGGAAAAACTGCCGGGTCACTGGCCCAGGGAGGCCCTCGATGCTGCTCATCATCATCTCCAGATCCTCTTCTTCTTCTTCCCCAACTAATCCTTCCTCCTCCGCCGCCGCCATGGAGAACCCGAATATCCTGCTGCTCATGCTCCGCGACGACGACATCATTCTCCCTCCGCCCACCATGGGTTCTTCTTCCGATCCGTCTTCCGTGGGCTGGGCGGCGGAGGAGCTGGAATTCGACACGGATCCGACCCTTTTCCCCTTGTCGTCGGTTTGGGAATTACTGGAGCACCCTTCTTCCGATGCCTCTTCCGGCACCGCCGCGGTTCTTCTCTGAACAGGGGAGTCGTTCAAGTCCCACATTTCTACTCCACTGAAAAAAAAAATGGGAAGAAGATGAAGGTTTTGGGGGAAAGGAGAAGGGATTAAGGGAAGGGAAGAAGGCTGTAGTTTTTTTGTTTGTTTTGGGTGGGGGAGGGGGGGGATTGATATGAGAAAATGATACTAAAACTGGAACTGGGAATCAATAGGCAGCAGCAGGCAAATACAGAAACTTTTTCTCCGGTTTTATTTTATTGAATTAAACAAATAATTATTAATTGAATAGAAGAATAATTTTCGTTGAGAGGGAGAGTGACTGAGAGAGAAAATGAAACGAGAAGAGGGAGACGCAAACCAACAGATACAGACAGGAGGTGGAAGAGGCTTTTCAGTTTTCGTGATTCATTGATTACCCCCCAACAAATATATTAGTACCGACGAGCACAAACCCCTTCCCAAAATAAAATACAAAAATAAACAAAAACCTACGAGATAGATAGATTGAGAACGAAATGCGCATGTTTTCAATGGAACGAAGCTTTGCGGAGGGAGATATATTTTGATGAAGTCGTGCTCTATTCTTGATGAATATCGGTAGCGACAAGTCCGAGAAGAGGCAATTACGGGTAGATAGTTTGAGGAAAAATGGAAGCGCCCAATGGAGGGGAGGATTAAAGTAAATACTGACGTCGGTTCGTTCACGAACGGAGGGGGTTTAGACGTGGTCATCCAGGATCACGCGGGGCGCTTCCTGTTGGCTGCAGCAAAGAAAATCAGAGGAGTACCCAACCAGGAATTGAATGAAGCTCTGGCGGCTGAACTTGGCTTACAACTGGTAAGACAACATGAGCTTGGAGTCCCGATCCTAGAGCTGGATTGTTTAACAGTGGTGAAGTCAATAAAGGAAACACAAACTCAACATACAGAGCTGGGGACGATGTGTCAAAGTATAAGACGGCTGTTGGATTTGATCCCGGAAGGGAGGATAGAACATGTTAGCCGGAAGGCGAATGAAGTTGCGTATTATAGCCCATTCAGATACGAGATGGAATGTGGCGGAGGTTTGGTTCGATCGCTCAGCAATTTTTCTGGTCGATCAGTTGAAACTTGATGATGTAGTTGTGTCCACAAATCAATAAAGCTAAGCGCAGATTTCAATTAAAAAAAAACGCAATAGAAGATAGACTTGCGCATAGTAGATTGACAACAATAATTAACATTTAAGCTTCCATGTAATTTAGTGAGGTTTATGAGTTGAGTAATTGTTGTTGAGTCTCTTTATCTTGTCTGCTTCTTTAATCAAATTTGACGGTAGAATGGTGTTATTGTATACTTATGTTGGATTCAGTTGATTATGTAGTGATATCTATGTTAAATTGTATTTTATTTCATGATAAAAAAATAAAATAAAAACAAACAAATGTAGGAAAAAAAACATAACAAAAATGTGCAATTGGAAAAAAAAAGGAGGAGGTCCTCTGTTGGTTAGGTTATTGATCGGTTATTTTGGTCTAACATTGTCAAATCACTTGCTTAACAATTATCTGGTTAACTGATCATACGGTTAACTAGAATTTAAATTATTTTTTCCATTAAAATTATTTATATTTAATCAATAATTTTTTTAAATATTTGAATTAACTAGAATTTATTCTATTTTTACTGTATTAATGTTATACATTGTACCAATGATTATTTATTCATTTTTAGTATTGAAGTTGAGCTAATTCTATATTTTTTTCATTTTTTTTTAAATGGTGAAAAGGTTTTAAGATTTTTTTTTTTTTTGAAATTTTATAAGAAAAACATAACATTAAGTGAATTTCATATTTTAAGCTTAACTTTAGGAAATGAAAATTTTGTTTCGCCTAGGTTTCGAACCAAAACTTCATTTTGGAAGACTATATTTTATAGGGTGCGCCTATGGTGACATACATGTCACCGTAACTTGCACTTTTCGGTCGACCTTAATTAGGATTAGGTCGACCTAATATGTTTTTTAAGTGTAAAAACAGTTTCATGGTGCATACTTTGGAGAATCATATCTTACAATTGGCTCGATGGAAATTAGAGATTAATAGCTTATTTAGAAGCTGGAGTGTCCCTCTACACATTGAAGTGCTTGGGAGCTCGATAGGAAGTCCAGAATACCGTTTTTGAACCTGATCAAAAGGCTATGCCAAAACTGGGAACCTGTCTGAAAATGGCCAAGTCTGGGAAAGTGTTTGTGAAGCCTGCTTTGGAGCTCAATTCGAGAAGCATGGATGAGATTCAAGTCCAGGGGCCTTTACCACATGAAAGTAGGTATGTTTGTCTATAAATTCAAGGCATTGGATGAAATATTGGATATCTGGAAGGCTTCAAACAAAAGGCTCGAAGTTGCTACGAAGTAAGCTGCCTTCTAGCACAAGACTGAAACGGCAGATTAGGTCGACCTAATCCTATATAAGGTCGAACTTAAAGTGCAAGTTATGGTGACATGCATGTCACCGTAGCAAAGTCCTATATTATATAGTATAGTAACTATTCGGATCAATAGGGCGGGTTAGGGTTGGGCCAATTGGGTTACAAGTTAGTCGGGTCGTGGGTCAATCGGGTTGTGGGTTAATCAGATTCCGGTTAGTCGAATTGAGGGTTAGTCGCGTTACTAGTTCAGTCAAGTTGCATGTTAATCCGGTTACAAGTCAATTGGGTTGCGGACTAATCAGATTACAGGTTGGGTGGGTTACAAGTCATTGACTTTTAGTCAACTCGAATTGCAGGCGAGGTGTTGGTGAACTTCATCGAACGAGTTGATAGGGTCGGGTTATGTCTTGATACCTATAGTTGGCACCATCACAAGGTCGTTGTTGGTTTATGTGGAAGCTTGGGCTGAAATTTCTCTGCTGGATTGCTCTTGTTCTTTTATGACAACTTCAAAAATGCTTCCCCTCCATTTAATTTTGTTTAACGGACAAATCGCATAGATCTTCTAGTAACTATCCCTATTGATCCCCCAATTTGATTCAATTGCTTGTCCAAATAACTCTAGAGTGTGCTTGACCTTAAAAGCACAAAATAATACAAAAGGCATAAAATTGCACTAAAACACATCCTAAATCTATTATAACTATTCAACTTTGTTATTTTATTCTTTGTTGTATGTATTGAATTAATAAAATAATAGGTGTTGTAGTATTTTGCCAATAAATTGATAGTACATCCAATAAATTTTTGAATATAAATATTAATGCTTTGTTAATGCTTTAAATGTATAAATTTCGAAAAGTAGACCCTCTCCAGTTCTTTTTTTTTTATGGGAAATCTGGTTCATTTCATTAGGAGAAAAAACTTAGGGCCCAAGGCCCAAATCAGCATCAATCATACAACAAAGGGAAATGGGAGGGTTATCAACCCAAACCACTTGCTGATCCCATCCCAACGCAATGTGAGCCAATGAGTCCAGGCCAGCCAAAAAGCCAGTAGTATTTACTATTTAAGTCTCTGAAAATACAATCGGTTAAAACCTATATTTCGGAACCGTACCGGAGTCTGAACCGAAAAAGTCCGTGGTTTAGGATTAAGTAGTTAACCATTACAAAACCTTTGGTGAACCTTTGACATAACCGTTCATGATATATAACATATAAGACTTGTATATTACAACAATTTATGAATGAAGTTATCACTGACCACAAACAATTCCAAATTCATATCATCACCAAAATATCTTATACATCATTCAAACTTTCTCACAAAAAAAAATCATAATTTTTTTAGTACAAATTAAAAATTATTGTGTCAGTCGGTAGTGGACAACGTAAATTCGACAACAAGGTTGGAAAATGAGAAGAGGAATAATAATTATGATTTGATGGTCTTAGTTTATGTTAAAGTATTTTTTTTCAATTTTTTTTGTTAAAATAATGAACCAGTGGACCAGTTAAACCGTGGTGGTTCATCTGGTTTTATATTGAACCATGAAAAACCATTTAATCCATCAATAACCGTCCAAGCAATGAACCGGACTGCTATCATAACTGGTTTGACGGTTCTACTGGCTCGACCGTTGATCCGATTCGGTTCTTATAACAATGGTTAAAAGCAAACTGAGTAAATTTAGACAGAATTAGAATGAGAACTTGGAGAGGCAAACGGAGAACCTCTGCCCAGCCTCATGAGGCTTGTGCGGAGAAAAAATTCCGGTTCAAAACAAGTCGGGTCGAACCGGCCCCTTGGATCACAAAATCACTCCACTGATCAGAAGTTTCAACTTCAAATGGATCCCAGCAGAATCATCATTCACTAACTGCTGACAATTGCATGAAGCTCATCATTTAGACAGAAATAAGTGAGAGCCTAACCACATTACAAAAATTATACAGAGCGGCTCATTTGATATACTACAAAACCTGAACCGTAATAAAATTGTCCATTGGTGTTTTGGATACATGCCAGTGCTTCTAATACTTCCCGAGCTCAAGGAGGGAACGATGATGATCCATGCCTTCATTCAACTAATTACTCACCAGTTCTGACCCTATGAACATGGTTACACACAGCACAGCACAAACCGAAGTCCTTAGGCAAGGCACAGCACAGCATACCTTTGCAAGAAGAGAGAGATTCGACGACCAACATTTTCTTCGAAGCATCCTCCTTTCCCAATCTTTCTTACCATGTTTTTGTTACTTCTCCAAGTGTGACTGCTGGTGTATACGGGATCTTGCATCTGTGGCTGAATGATTGCTGCTGAATTTAAAGGTCGAGGTTCTGACCCCTAAGAATGCAAAGCAACAAAACAAATAGACCTATCAATCTGACATGGAATTAGATCCTCTATCAACAGTTCAAAGAGTAAATTAAAAGTTCCTGCAATTTATCGCATCTATGCTCGCATTTCATATGTCAAGCTTAATCGAGTGAGAAGCAAACTTCTTTGAGGCCTTAAGCCAAAATTGTCATTATATTGGAAGAGCAGCAAGAATGGGTTAATTTACTCACATGAAACTCGAGTTTATATACAAAGGGCGCCCATGTCAAGTGGTACATTTTCAGATCCACATGAAGGCAGAGATTCAGCATGTCCTCCTTTCTTGTTTTGTTTCTTGTCCTTTCTAACCCTTCCGCAACCAGTTTCAATTGCTTGGTTCCTGCCGAGTAAAATTAGTTCAGAGACCGAGAAAATATACTCCATTTAGAAAGTAAGCAACATTTTCCGAAAGACCAATCCATCTAAGATCCCAACTTCAGACACATTGTTAGTTAAGCCGAAAAGCATACCGCATAATCATAGAAGAGGATCTCCCCTTAGCGACTCCACAACAAGACTTGTACTTCTTTTTAGATCCACATGGACAGACCTTGTTTCTTGGTATCTTCTGCGAAAACAACAGTAGAAGAAGTCCCATGCATATGAAACAATACAGCCCGCTAGATTTCCAAAGATGCACTGAACTCTGAACATAACCCGAATTAGGGGAAAATCAAAACCCTTTTGATCTCCTTTTCCCCTTGTTTCAGTAAATACCTTATCATCTGTCTTTGAGCTAGTATCTTTAGTGCTTTCTTTGACAGGACTATCAGATAGCTCGTGCTTGCGGGTCTTCTTTGATATCTCGTCCTGGCTTTGGTCACATCTTCCATCCACATTATCTCCTAGATTTTCTTAGTAATCAAAGTGAAAGAAAACCCAGGATATGAGAACAGTGCAGAAGCTAGGGTAAGCAATGCTGATGACTGAAAATAGAAAGCTAAACACAGATTAAAACTTAACAGAATTCTCGTCCAAAACAAATATATAATCAACAAAACCAGATTTCCCGCACCACACATTCTTAAGACTTCAGAACTAAAGTTGTCTTAATAGTTTATATGTAGGTGGCAATTACATTACACCCATCTGGAAAGAACATTTTGATTCTCCAGAATGAAAGATCGAAGCAGATTTCTTGTCAGTTTATGGAAATAGAATATGTTCTTTCTAGTATTCCTGAGCATATTCATAGAAATTATTGAACGGCCATTACCAGAAAAACTGTGTGCTTGACATGGAAGGGAACCATTGTCTACTGAGTAGTTTTCTGATTCTCGTTCTGCTATTAGATACTCTATTGCAGCATCAACATCACCATGTACTTGCAATAAGACCTAGCTTAACAAGGACAAAAAAAACACACAAGAACTCATCAATAAAGACATCCTACAAGCAAATCAGTTATGAACAATGCAACAAGTAGCTGCACGACATTTGTCGAACAACTGCGATGATAGGGTGAAAGTCGAGGATTACTTTGCTAATTGCTAACCTGTTCAACTTTTTCAATATTTTCACATCCACTTCCTGCCATTACTACTTTGACGGATCCTGAATCAGCTTTGTTGCCCAGAACTAAGCCGTTGGACTTGCTTGAAGCAGCTTTCACTTGAGAAAGAGTAGCATCAGCCTTACACAAAATGGAAATTATCAGGTTGTGCAGATGAGTTGACTGCTGAACTGAATGAATTCAAAAGTGTGAAAGATCTATGAAAAACCTTTATAACAATTGGCCTAGCAGGTCCATCACACAGGTCTTCCTTGGAACGTAAACTATTGTAATGTTCTTCATCATGATAGGATCTGGAAAAATATTACTAATATATATGAAGATACTCCTTGATATACATTACTGACATCCAATATACATGCCCTCAAATAAAGCAACCCCTCCAGACATCAGAGATAAATTAATCCCTTCTAACTTTGCCATCATGCACGATGGTGACTACGCCCCTCGATGCGTTGAATAAACTACTCAAAATCGGACTCTACAAACAAAAGCGAGATGAATTCATAAAAACAATGAGATTCTGCACTACTTACAAATGAATCATACGAGCTCCACGCTGATCGAAATTCTGAATATACCAACGTGGTGACATGTTCTGTTCAAATGAGCAGAATGAAATTATGTAAGTCGGAGCAATTAGATGAGGTTCTCATGCATAAACTCACTGGTAGACGTGCATGATACATCATCTTCAAACTAACACATCCTACCGGTAAAGGAGTTATATCGTTGCTATCAGAAACATGTTCTTGTTTAAGTATGATGTTATTCCGATTTTGGAATCCCATTTGATTAAGGTAGGTGTCCTTAAAGGGTCCTCATTTCCCCCAAGAGAACGAAACATGATTTTGAATTTTTTATTTCCAACAAAGACTATTCGTCACGCATTTTGTGCACTGCTGATCTTACAACACACTGCACACTACATGTTAATAGCTGGAATGCTACCTGATAAGAATCTATAAGGAAGAACACAGCGGCTTAAGCATTCTAGAGCAACCTGGGCACAACACTGCCTCACTTTGCCTAGCTTACTGTTGCAGTTGGAAGCACAAACAAAAGAAGTTCTATGACTTCTATAAATAGATTAAATGGATTCAAGATGATACACAAGAAAGTTGGAATAAGCCCATTGAAAGATTAGGGTTGGTTCCTAGATATTGGATCAGAGAGATTGAGTAAACACTGCATTTATCCAATTCACCAGTTTCGAAGGAGTTAACAAGCACAACTTAAAAAGGACCCTACCCGGTGAATGCATATGTTGCTATTTGTAACAAGGGAAGCTGCCTGCAACTCCATGTGTCCAGCCCATGTGCCATCCTTTTCCATTTGTTGGCAGTATTCATCAAAGGGCACATCATCCTCAAGAAAAGGCTCAAACAATTCGCGATTTTCCTGATAAAAAACCCCCCCAAGGATCATTCCAATCAGAGGCACTCAGTATGTCGAGCTAGCAAAAGCCTTTTCGAAAAGTTAGCCAAGAGTGACGACACTACACTGGACATAAGATTAACTCAGTAAAACTCGCTTCACTACATGCTTACCCGTATATACTGGACTATCATACTACGATACTTCCCATGTTCCTCCTCGTTTCCATCTAACTGATCTGCCAGACTCCTGTAAACTACCAAGAGTAAGCCACTACAGGACACCCAGACGAAAACCGGAAAAAACGCCTCAATCTCCATCCCTATAACCAATGATCATGTTATCTCCAACACATAGCTGAACAGACAAATCGACAGGACGGAAACAAACCTGAAGAAACAGTTGCCATCAGCAGTTACTTGAATGATTTTTAGGCCCAACCCATCCAGCTGGCCACGAAACATAGTCAGATCAGCTTGTTTTCCTTGTTGCTTCACCTACAACCCCAACGTAACAATAGTTGCTTTAACTCACATGAAACGTACAGATTAATTGGAATAATCTGCTTGGAAAACCTCCTCTTAATAAATCATAATCAACAGGCAGTTTGAAACATCAACGAGCTAAAACAAGCCAATCAACAATTTGCGATGGTGCTGCAAAAGACGAAAACTTGCTCCGCGAGTTTTGACCGTCATGCTATCATATAATTGCTATTGGATAGAGCGATCGAGCTTGGCTGCGGAAAGGCGAAACCTCGCGAGAGTTGTATATAGTAGGGGGGGTCGTTACCTTAGGAGCTTTTTTGGGCTTCGATTTCTGATGTTTGGTCTTCACCATTGCTTTCGGAAAAAGACGTTGTTTACCAACTGTTCCGAACGGCGGTACTCCTCCGGCGAGATCGTCGCTCGCCGCTCGGAAGTGCAAGCGCGAGAGAACGAGGCGGAAGGGAAGCCGGGAAATTTTGCCGCCTCGTCTGGCAATTTGTAGAAGCCCAACAAACATCAAGGACCCCAACGGCGTGTTTCTAGCCAATTGTGAACTGAACACTGAAGAGCGTTGAGCGGGTACATGGGCTCATGGGGGCCTGCTCTATTTGGGCTTTTCGAAACACACAATAAAGTGGAGCCGCCCTCCGCAGCGGGCTTGTTTCATTTCTTGAACCAAATGTGTCATTTACCCTTTTTTTTATTTTAGGAAGTAGGCCAAGCCACAAATTTTATTTTTTTAACGAGACAAGACAATTGTTAGAAAGATCTACTATCCACAAGTTCTCATCTCACTTAAAAGTCACCCTACAAAATCAAAATGGTATAACACAAGGCTTTATATGCCACTCTATATGCAACTTAGTTGGTAGTCCTTGAAATCACTATAAAATCTATACAATGAGATAAGGGCTAAGCTAGAATACTACAATCACAAAGAAGGGGGTCCTTCAATGGAATCCTCCACCACACTTGGCTGAGATAACGGATGGCCACTTCTGCATTGCCTTCAAGGATAACACGAGACAATTTTCTTAAGGTCGCAAATGAGATGATGTTCCTAAATGCAAGGAGTTCTAAAAGGTACGGGTCAAACTATTGTCATGCATATGCGAAAATTTGTGTTCGTTAAGAAAATATGAAGCATGTTTGATATTGTTTCTGAGAACGCTCATAATCCGAAATGACCCGGAATCCGACCCGGAACCGAATGGGTTGGGTCAATATTTGACCCAAAATAAGCCAACCAAACATTACCCGACCCGTAACCGAAGTTCCCAACCCGAAATTACCCAACCCGGCCTGATTGTCAGGTCTAATTAAAATGCTATTAATTAGCCAAATCTTTTGTAATGCATCAAAATATTAGTCATTTGTACGTTATCGTTAATATTTTTGTAACTCTTTCTTAATTAAAATACTAAAAAAATTCAATATTGACATTTATGTGTCTCATCCAAATCAGTATCATGTTGGCAAGTCAATATTACTAACAAAATTACTAACTGAAAAGTTAATATTTGACTAATTCTTAGTATTTCAATAGATTTGAATAATATAAAAGAATTTGAAAAATGTTTAGATAAAAAATAGACATCACCCTAAAATAAAATACAATGTAACAAACAAAATGATAAATTATCATATTTAAAAACAATAGTCAACATTTTGATGTTAATGTTTGAAACAAATAGATAAGATTAACAACTTAATGTTCATATTTAAATTCGACAAAAGTTTTTCTTTTTGTTAATTCCACCTCGTTTTTTAGAAACAAAAAATTGATCGTATCAGTGGATCACTTTTTCTCGATTTTGACCACCTTTATTGTTTTGAATATCGGCTTATACTGCTGGTCTTCCACGCAGGTTTTTTCCAACACCAGTTATGGTTATACCAGCTGGCATACCAGCAGACAACCATACTTAACATACATTAACAACATAGTTTTTGTTAATCGAGAAATGTCAAGAGAGAAACAACCATTGGACGCCCTTTTAGCGTCCCATTTTCTATCTAAAAAAAGAGAAACGCACAACCCATGATCAACTAAACGATGGGGGAACCAAATTAGTGTCTAACTTGAATTAAAAGTCCACCATTAAGTAGCTTCAATGCCTTCCGAATCACAAAGGAGCTTGTGAGCGATTTTTTAAACAGTATATAGGGCAATTAAAGGCCCTTTGTCGCCAATTAATGAGAGTTTAAATGATGATATGAACACTTGTAAGGCTGTACCCATTCCGGACCTGCTCGTTGTCATTCCTACATGTAACTAAATCAGTCAAAAGAAGGTGGCCGTGGACCAAAGACCGCCATAATGAGGTATATGAAGAATGATAGGAACATCATAGCTTCCTTTCCCAGCTCCCACCCATAAAATGTTGGAAATTTGGTCGAAGAACCAGGTAATATGGGCTAGACCGGTTGGACCAACCAAGACCACGTTGAAATTTGGTGGCATGCAAATTGTTTTGGAATTGTGTTCATTTAAATTTGAAAGCCACCATTCCATGTAATGTTTGCCCCATTGGATAGTTTGCTCCACGTTGCCTTGGCTTGCCATGCATGGCAACTGTTCATGCAATTTAATAAGGCAATGTAACGCTTCATGAAATAAAATGGAGGTTTAGTTTGATAATGGCTACGGTTGGGAGACTTTGCTCCATGAAGAGATGCGTCTTCTCAGGAGGCAAATTGTATGGTTCCTGCAACCGGCAAGCCAATCGAATTAAACAAACAGAACCTTTCCTCATGGCAACAATTCATTTGAAATGAATAGACATGTTGCTTGGCCAAAAGCCAACCGATCAGGATGAAGGGTTGTAATCTTTCGATGCCTTCCATTGTCACCTATAAATAGATTGGATCGGCTGGTGGGAGATGAGACACCATAATTCATTCTTTCTTGCTACTAAATACTTCTAAGTATGCTTTAGTTTCTTAAACCTAGATTCTAAAGTGGTGATAGTTTTATCCTACGAAGGAATTTCCTGTAACCCTAGGTTTGTTGAGGGTGGAAATATTCTTTACGGAAAGTGAACTTTGTTCGACTCTATCATAATCTTAGTCACCCGGTCTCCGGCTATCGTACGTATACCCTTGTCGCTAAAAGTTCTAACAAAATTGTCGCTAAAAGTTCTAACAAAATGAAACATCAAGCTTCCTTGCGGAAGTCAGGAAGAAAGAGTATGCTGAGAATTTAGGTGAAGAATGAAATGCAGAAAGAGAGCTTCTGCGCACCATAGTGACGCAGTGCAAAACAAAACTCTCGATCAGCACTGGCTAAGAGCCACAGAATTCATCGTTTTTACGACCCTGCAGCTGCTGAACTGTGAACGTGTTGCAATTAGACAGCAGAAAACCAGAGGGCTAACCACAGGGTGCTAAAGTGAAGCCAGATGTAAAAGAACTAGACGAATTGCGAGCAAGAGTTACAAAACTTGGCATTTCTCACATTACACAATTGTAATATGCAAATTGCAACACATTTCATACAGATGTTGCTAGTTGTGACATTCGGTTAAGAATTGAGAAAAAAGAATCCGCGGGAATCACATAAGAAATCTGAATGCCTCAATTCTTTTCTGGAATAAATACCAATAAGTAGTACTGCTTGGCTTACTGGTTTACTGTTGACATGAAACTTTATATGTACCCAAAGTTAACAATCCACACTTCTGGGATGTGACAAATGCTCGTTCAGCCATGCAGTAAGCAAATAGAGGCACAATTAACAATTACTGAGCGCCACCAACAGTTTTTTCTTTTCCTGGGTAACAGCAAAGACATAACATTCCGCAGCTGCAAACTGACAATCAACAAATGACCAGAAGTAAAACTAGAAGCAACGAGATTCCTGCTACACTAGTGGAGGATATATCTTTGCTTGCTGGCGAACCCTCTTCTTGTACTCAGTAGGGTCCTGCAACAGAACCAACTAGGGTGTAAACACAAAGGAAAGCTAGCCCACCAGCTGGAGATGGTACAAAGGTTTATCATAAGAAAAACCTTGGTTTAACTCGAGGGAAAATGTTTAGAGACCTGAATGAAGAGATGATAGCCTTCAGTTTGTGCAGGGTCAGCAGGGTTAGGGGCGTCCAGCAAATCCTGGATCCCAACTAGAATTTGCTTCACTGTAATAGCTGGTCTCCACCCCTACATTAACACATGTCAGGGGATTTGAGAACAGAGACTTATGTTATTCTAGGTTATATAGATCAAAAAACAAGATGGCTGAGCTGCAACAATGGACAACGCAAACCAAAGAAACTTACACTGTCCTCATTAAGGATGGATAAACAGACAGTTCCTGATGGGTAAACATTAGGGTGGAAGAAACCTTGAGGAAATTTGCACTTCGGTGGCTTGCTAGGATAATCTTCACTGAAGTTGAGAGTGAGTGGGAAATATCCACCCTCCCAGTCAGTCTACAGTAGGATAAAAAAAAGTGAGTCCAAGACCCAACTCAGCTACATTAATATGAAACAATCAAATGCACCTACAACCTAACATAACTAACAGAACACCATACAGACAGAGACTACTAATACAAGCAGCTAAATGTGCAGGACAGAAAAGCGACTTGCCTAGTTTAAAGTTTAAACCAACAGATTAAAAAGAAGAAAAACAATCTTTCACGACTTCGACAGCCCAGCTGCTAAAATTCAAACAATGCTGCGACGAAAGTAAATATTGTTTATCTCGTCCATTCAAAACTTCAGTTCGGTTTGTCACTGGTGCAAGTTCCACCAGCAATACCATTTACCAACCACAAAACAATTAACAAAGGGTATAACAAGCCCAAGTAAATATCCGATAAGGCCCTGATGAACACAAAGCTTGTATGAAAGAAATTAGAAAATAGCTCTGCTAACTAGTGAAGCAAGTGTCCAATAAGCCGTCAATCATTCTCAAGCAGTATTACCCCCGATCACAAGTAGTCTTATCCACTTTATAATTGAAGTATGTCATGTTACTCCTAGAGACAGTAACCACTAGCTCAATGAGTGGAAAAAGAACCTTAAACTTAATAGGGCATAGTGTCAAAAAGCTGTTACATGCCAACAATTACACACAGATTCAGCAGGAAGTTCTGAATCCAATGTTCCAGTTCACCAGAGCAATTCGAAACAAGAACAAGCAGCCCCTGATAGCATGTGGAAGTGGAAGATAGCGCCAATGGAACAAAACACAGTCCAAATTTACAGAGATGATTTGAGAAGCAATTCTAATAAATTAGGCATTTAAACAGAGAAAAAAGACGAAACCGAAACTTACCCCAGCCTTCCCAGGGATAGTGCAATGCCACACCATCAAATTCACAGTTCCGTCCTGCAGAGTTTCTGGCTTCGCAACAAAACCCTAAAAAATTCACAAGCTAAAAGAACTTCAATTCTCATATTGCAATCCACACCATAAAAGTCCAGATACATGACATAAAGTCATTAACCACCCTGGAAGACCGAATCCTCCATTAACCATTCAACATGATACTGAAAAAAATTGAGAACAGCAAGTAGCTTTACGAACATGAGGATGGTTTTTGCGCCAAGACTTCCGCTCCTCCGCCAGACGACCGCGGGCGATACCGCCGGACATTGCTGGTTTTGCCGCTGCTGCTCGGGAACCGGAGAATCTGAGAGGAGGAAGACGAGAGAAACTGCTTTTCCCTCTCCGCAAGTTAGCCGAGAATCGGAGCGACGGAAAAACAGAAGTGAGAGAAAGGATGCGAAACTGAGTCCACTCCGCGTTTAAATTCCGTTTCATCGCCCAATCAGGTACAGGCGTTACATTCTTTCTATCGTGCACTCGACCAGTCTTCGGGGGAAAGTCAAGCGGTTGTACGGTTCAGATCGTGTTTAGAGGTGGGTCCCACCATTCGTTTTATCTGGTCCGCGTTTATCTCTTGGCATTGGGCTTCGGTGCAGCCCAATAGACGAGGTCCCGCCGCCACCAACCAAACGGACAAGCGTTTTGAAGTGATATTTTTTTTAGACTGGCGTGAAATGGACGCTAGGGAATATGGTTAAGAGCATTCACATCAATTGCATTGCAAAACTAATTAAATTTTTGTTTTTTTCCAACTCAAGAATTACGCAATACAACTCATTTCAATTTAAATGTACCTACATCAATGCAATTTATTTGCAATTGCAATAAAAAAAAGGGTTAATATAATATATTATCCATAACTATTAAGCAATGGGGAATTATAGCCACAACTATCGAAATACAAATTATTAGCCAATCGTTAAGTTTTCGTAACACTTCTATTAGTAATGATGACTAAACTTTTACCATGCTGAGTTGGCTCCCACGTGGCAGTCATCATATCATATTTTTTACGATGATGACATGGCTTTCTCCGTTAAAAATTTGAAAACAGTAACGAGCTGTTAGCCAAATCTTGACCCGCAACAATAGTTATGGCTAATAATTTATATTTCGATAGTTATGGCTATAATTCCCCGTTGCTTAATAGTTATGGCTAATATATTGTATTTACCCTAAAAAAAATAACACACCTAAAAATATTTTATGTTATTTAAAAAACATTAAAAGAAAAAGAAAAAAAGTAGCCAAACCCCACTATCCAGCCACGTTGAATTGCATATGGGCTTTCACTATATGAAAGCTTGCATAGTTGCAAGCACTTCACACATCAGTAAAATTCATTTTGCAATTGTAAGAGCACATCCACGTCACAATGAAAGTGGAAAATGGTAGGGATGGCAATTTACCCACCCATGGGTAATTTTGCTCAAACCCAAGTAGACCCATTTATTTTTGAGTAGGGTTTGGGTGATGTGTGTATGGGTTTGGGGTTTGTATATGGGTTTGGGTTAGATATGGATATTATCTAAATGGGTATGGGTTGGATATGGATATCCATTTACTTGAGGGTGTTTTAACTACACATGCAAAAATTGGACTTATTTGTAAAACATGAAAAATTTAGGTGCCAAAATGTAAGACCAAAAAAATTTAGGTACCAAAACGTAATTTTCCATCGATATTTTGAGGACTTATATGCAAAAAAAATTAGGTACTAAATATGCATATCTATTAAGTTTAGGTACCAAACTGTAATTTATATTTGGGCATGGGTACAAACCCAAATCCATTTGTTATAAACCCAACCCAACCCAAAGTAAATGGGTATGGGTACAAACCCATCAAACTTTACCCATATCCATATATTTGGATTTTATACTCAACCCAATTGGGTTGGATAGTAAAATACCCATGGGTATGGGCAAAATTGCCATCCCTAGAAAATGGTAGCCGATGAAGATGCTCTAAGGAAAGTAGTGATGGCAATAGGATGGGTTGGTCGGCGGATAGTGCATGTTCGTTAACCTAATTAAAAAATGTTTGAGTTTTATTCATATCCATACTTACATAAGAATTGGGTGGAAAATTAAAATTATGTTTATATCCGTTCGAGTTTCGAATATTCACGGTTATTTATAGGTAATAATTTCTCTTTATAACTTCAACTAATATGTTAACATTCACACGTATTCTCACATTACATAAGAGCAAATGTACGACAATAATGCACTAGAATAAAGAAAATTAATTAAAACAACACAATTTCATAAAAATACTATATTTATATGCTTAATACAAAAATATTTTGGAGAAAAATATGATTATTTCTAGACAAAATACTAGGGTTGCAAATGAGTTGAGCTGCACGCGAGCGTCTAGGCGTTCAACTCGAGAAAAACTTGTTTGAAACTCGACTCATTTATTAACGGGCGGAGCTTGAGCTAAACCTTCTGCAGTTCGCGGAGCTCGAGAGCTAGCTCGACTCGGTAGTTTGTTGAGCTCAACTCTTGAGCTGGCTTGTTTAGAGCTAATGAGATGTCTCGACTCTCAACATTGTGGCAAGAGAGCCAACTCGATTACCGACTTATGAGTGAATCGATCTAATAAGTTTGATTTGATAATTTATAGGATTGGTAAATTATATATATCACCCTATATGAATGTTAACATTTAAATTAAGTGAGCAAATATGTCTTATTAACTTTAAAAAGTAATTGTGTATCATATATTGCTTCAATATGAAATAACATAATTTTGACTAGTTAATATATATTAACTAAATAATATGATACCACAAAGTATAACATGAGATTAGTTAATCATCTTGACATTATTGACATGTATCATACATGACATACCAAATTAATTTATCAAATACGAGTCAAGATTTTAGCAAGCTAACTCGAACTCGACTCGTCAACAACGAGCTGAGCTCAACTCGTTTATTAATGAGCCAAGCTCCAGCTGGGGTAAAACTCGGCTCGACTCGGCTCATTTGCAGTCCTACAAAATACATACGCATGTGTATAATCAGACGCGTTTGTGTTGGATAGTGAGGAAACAATGCCCAGCCATTACCCACAATATTTGGGTTTGGGTTTTACCCGTACCCACTAAAAGTCTTTTGGGTTCGATTTTTACCCTACCCGACTAGGCCGGATTCGGGCGGACATCCACTGTTACGAATATTTTGCCATCCCTCCAGGAAATTGTACCCGAGATCATATCGGACTTGTCTGTAGTAGGGTATTTTGTGATACGATCGTGATTGAACGATTGTGTATCGGTAAAATACCATTCTTGTAATAAAAAAATATTTTTTGGCTAAAAAATCGTACCGGTGAAATAATAATATCGTTTGGGAGTAATACCGGATAAAACCAAAATATACCGGATAACAAAACCATCAATAGACATTAGTAACATAACCATCAATAAAGTGCAATTTTATATAATAAGCTACATAGTCGTCCAAATGCATGTTTAGAAACGTAGACACCAATCAACACACAGATTCCTAAAATCGAATACCAAACTTCTAAATTAAACTACCAGCCACACATTCAAGCTATTCATGAATTTCAGCCTATTAGCCTTTCTAAATCAGCCTCGGTTCGAAAGGGAGAAGCCAACCGACGACGACCCCCTTCTCGTTCTCGAGCTCGGCTGGGAGTGGCTAATGATGGCGGGGGAGGTGAACGACGGTGTGTAGGCGAACGATGGATTTGCAAGAGAGAAGACGAATGACGGCGACCCCCTTCTCGTTCTCGGGGGTGGCTAGGAGAGCCGAACAACGATGGGGGAACGCGAATGATGGTCGGGGGATCGTCGACAGTCCTTGGGAGAACTGGGAAAATGAGAGTGACATGACTCTGATTACCAGTTTTCGTCACTAGTTCGGTTACCAGTTTTCCGGTTCAATCGGTCGCGACGATCCGGTATAATAAACCATGTTAGGGATGGAAACCGGTAGGGGGCGAATAGTGTATATTCATTTTCCCTACCCAAAGTAATTAATTATTTTATTTTTCTCATTCAAAATTTTAATCTTTTTACTAGTTACCGACTTATCCCCTTGTTTCTAGGGATGTCAATCAAACTCAAAATCGTAGGTACTTAACCGTCTCTAACCCATTCAATGTTGAGAACCTTCGCATTGACTGGGTGGGGGAGTATATGGATAAAACCCACACAATTTTTTATGGGGATTGGTCGGGTATGATTTTAGCCTTTTCCACTCCGTCCCGTCCCATCAAGAATATTTGTTCATATACAAAAAATAAATGTTTCACATTGCAACATTCCAATGACAAAAAGGGTAATTTAAAAAAAATAAAGTGTTGAAATATAATTAAGTGGCCACCCAAACCAACCTCTTTTTTATTTCGTTGATTCGCCCTTCACTTTTTCACTTCTTTTCTCTTTGTTAACAAGATTATATCAGGTATGTAATGTTAAATGATTCATAGAGGTGTGTTGGAGTCGAAGATGAATGATTATGATAATATTGCATTTTATATTTTGGATATTTTGAATTCGTATTAAGAACTGTTGTATTTTTGTTGATTACGTGATTTAATAGGTCTGTTAATGTTATAATTGTTCTACATGTTGAATTTTAGGTAGAGTAATGTTGGATGTACGGGGCAAGTATTACGAATAGGTACCCGAAAACCGCAGATATTACAATGAGGTTGCAAAACCTTCCTTCACATGGGTATGGGGCGGATATGGATTTGAGTATTTTAAATGGAGATGGTGATGGTTTAGAGAAACCCACTACATTGTCATCCCTACTTATTTCATCATTAGTCATTGATAATTCAATTCCGTTAACATCATTTTTATCGGAAAAAAGGAAGATAATTCAAATCCTTTAAATTCGACATAAATGACAATCCATTATATATTTTTATTGTTAAGTAGCTGACATGTCAATAATAAAATAATAATAAATTAATTATTATAAATTTTCACATCATCGCTCCCACCACCACCACCACCACCCTTCTTCTCTCCTTTCTCCATAAAACTCATAACCACATTCGAAATATCACCATTACCACAAGCAAAGTCAGGGTGCTGAAGATGATCTGAGTCGGGTTGCCGATAATGTACGACAAAGAAAAAGTGTCTCGGTTGCTTCTGCTTACACCTCTAGAACACGTAGGAGGACCCTCAGACCAACAAAGTCTTTGTGATTATTTTCGATATGGATCCATCAAACTCCATTTTCCACAAGAGCAACGGGCGATTGAAAGGTAAGAATTATCTATCTTGGATAGTGGATGTTGAGATCCATCTAGATGCAAATGGCCTCGAAGACACTATCAAAGAGGGGAACAAAGTCTCAAGTTAAAATAAGGCTAAGGTCATGATCTTTTTACTCCACCGCCTTCATGATGGATCAAAGTTTGAATACCTTACTATCAAATATCAGTTGATCTTTCGAACAATTTAAAGGAAAGATACAACCACCAAAGGACCGTGATTCTCCCAAAAGCTCGATGCGATTGGATGCACTTACGGTTACAACGTTTTAAGACTGAAATTGGGTGAAGAGAGTTTCCAAGTTTCACACACAAATGTGCTCTTGCAGTACCAATATTGTGCAAAAGGTTTTAAAAAGGTATTATGAGTTGATTTCCTATCTTCTTTTAGCATAATAGAACAATGAACTCTAAGTCGTAATGAGTGATCATGAATCTCGACCAACTGGTGCAATGACATTCCTTGAAGTTAATGCACAACATTTAACAAGTCAATTGTTGACCTCGTGGTCGTGGTCATGGTTAAACTAGTCGTGGTTGTGGATATGAAAGCAGTGAACATGGCGGTAGTTCCAAAAATACACATTTTCATAAGAAGTAGAAGAATGTAACAAAGTTGTGAAGGGAAAGATAGCCATAAACATTATAAGAATGCTTGTGTCGACGTGGTGGTAAGGGTTATTGGTCATGTACCTGTCACACGCCAAAACATTTCATTGCCCTTTACCAAGATTCAATCAATGGAAGAGGGAAAACCATTAAGATGAATATGGTTTGTCAAAGAGAATGCTCATGAACATAGCCTATATGACTTCACACATCTAGATATGGTGGATTTCAATGCCAGCCCAGAAGAGAAAAATTGATCACTTGTTTGGTGATGAAAAATATTGATTTATGACTTCTTTATTTTATCACATCAAGTATTTGGTATTGTCCTTGAATAAATGTTGTATCTTCACACTTTCTATGTTGAGCATATTGTTTGAATGTTTAAATTAATGTTGTTGTATTTCAATCTTATTTGATTGTAGGCTTGATGTTCTCCCAATAAAAAAATTATATTCTATTTTTTCTCAATTTGTTGTTTATTCAAGAATGACTTTAACATCTATGATCTCCATACTAGTAACCAAGATTTTATTCCTCATTGAAGTGCATCAATGCACACAATCCTGAAAGATAAAAAACACTTCTCATATTGGAAAATGAGTGAAGCCGATTTTAGTACTGTTGGGGATATGACCAGGGGGAGGGAGATGGTAAGAGGGTGGCTGCTAAGGACGAAAAAGAGTAAATTAGTATAATAATTAATTAAGAATGAAATTTAGCCATTTAGGGCACTTCTAATTGAGAATGATTGACGAGATATCATGCGTTCAAATCTTGACGACCCCATTTGTTAAGCACGTGATATTCGGATTTGCGAAAACTTTAAGCACGTATAAGTTGGTTTTCGTTAACGAGGAAGTGTTAGACATACTAATAGCATAAGATTCATCATTAACTCTTTCCCAACAACTCGAGTTATTGATACGAAACGGTCTCGGCAATGAACACAATTCAAAAGCAAATGTCTAACTAAATGATGAATAATTGTTCGATATATAGAATGATATTTTTAATAGTTTCGACATAGGTTTAATTGACCAAGTTTTTGTAAATACAAACTTATATCATGAATTATTTAAAAAGCTAACAAAATTATTTATCGTATGTATTTTTTCCTAAATGGACCCACCCTCGACAAAATCCTTGCTACGCCCCTGGATATGACATAGTCCCAGCGCACAACCAAACAGTTTAGGCATGCTGGACCAACGCGACTAGACATGTGTCGAAACACCAGATGCGCAAATCCATGTCTGAAACAATGTCACTTTGCATTTAAGCCTCACCTACCACAGTAAATGTTATAAATAAAGCATTTACTGGAAAAGAGAAAGGGGATCGAAAATTGTAATCTCTCTCATCTTGTAACAAAGTTTCTTTCAATAAAACTAATATAATCTTCTCTCTCCTTCCCCTAGACTCACGCTTTCTTACGCCCTTATTCACTCCTCGCGCCCTCAATTCTCTTTCGCGTCTACCTCCTACACCCAGTTAGACTCAAACAATCGACGCCCACCGTGGGGCTGCGAGTATGTCAGGAAAACAAGGCCCGCAATTATAGAAGGCAATATGGTGTCAGTCTCAAATCCCAATCCAGGCGAAACAACCCTGTTGAAAGTCACCACAAACCAGAGACTCTTCAATCGGTCACTCAATCGTGACATGGTATTAATCAAGAAAGAATGAAGTGAAATGTTCGTGAAGGCATGGCGCGCCAGAACAAGCAAATCTCCGACATCAAGAGAAAATGAATAAGATGATAGCACTCATGAGCGCTAGTGTAATGGAGAAGACAAGTATAGAGCCTTAGGTAGAACACACAGTAGAGCTAATTGTTATCTCTCACTTGTTTGTCGCGGCACCAACCACCCCAATTCTTCCCCAACCGCTATGCGCGAGAATAATGGCAGAGTAAATGTCATGTAACTTTCCCATCCTACCAACATATAATGGGTCCACAGATCCCGAGGACCACGTTAGTGCATTTTGTTTGCGCATGCAACTACAAATATGCTCAAATGCAGCCCTTTGCTGCACATTTTCATCTACCTTTGCGGGCATATGCCATGATTGGTACAACTGACTGCCCAATGGAATCATCGAACCTTTGAGGAATTCATCTTCCCGTTCACAACCAAGTTCGCGTCTCAGAAGAGAAGGCCCCTCTACCCTAAAGCCTTGGTGGACTTAAGACAGAAAGAGGGAATTCTATACTCGTTTAGCACACATAGAATTGGTCGTGTATGACCTCATGTTGGAAATGACAGGACACCACCTAAGGGATTCCACCAATAGTGCAAAGTTTTATTGGTCTCTAGAGAAATGACGAATCATGTATACGTCAGAGTTGGAACAAAAAATGAGAAGGCCATCGCTTTAGAAGAAATACTCGGTGAGGGATCGGTGAGCCACTTCAAACCAACCAAGTTCGGAGGCTCAGAATCCAACTTCAAGGTGGCATTAGATCTCAAGAAGCACGACCAAGAGATCCGGATATCCACCCATGTCCCCAGTCAGATGCTCGAGCAGCCCATACAACTGTTGAAATAATACAATGATTTATTTTCCTGGAGCACCCAGGACATGCCAGGAGCGCAAAGACAAATTGCTCGACATGCGCTAGTAGTATGCTCGATGCTGAGCAACGTCAATAAGCGAGATGCACCTTCATATGCGTAAAGATAAAAACCATCAAAGATGAGATCGCACGACTCCTTTCCGCGAGCTAATTCGGAAAGTAAATTACCTGAAGTAGATATCCATCATCTTTTTAGTTAATAGGGAACTAGGAGCATGTGCGTTGACTACACAATGTTGAACAATGTTTACCCCATCCACCCATACCCTCTCATGGGATGGACCAACTAGCGGATGCCACTTCAAATCACACAACCTTTTCATTTCTGGATATGTTTTATGGATAGCAACAAATACCAATGAGCCGCAAAAATGACGTTCATGATGCCATTCAGGAATTTCTGCTTTCTAGGCATGCCTTTTGGCTTGAAAAACACTGGCGCCATTTATCAACGACTCGCCGACTCTTTCTTTGAGACGTCGATAGGGAGGAACATGAAGCATACGCTGATGACCACATTGTCAAGACCAAAGAAGGACGTTCCCATGTCGAGGATCTTCGCGAGACACTAGAGGAGTTGTGAAAGAACAACTTGCGGCTGAATCCGCTAAAGTCTGTGTTCATCACAGAGACAGGAAGGTTCTTGGGTTTCATGATAACTCGGGTAGGGATAAAAGTAGATCCGAAGCATATCAATATCGTGAAAAAGCTCTGTGTCCCCTAAAACATGTTTGAAGTGCAAGCGCCGCAAGAAAGATAACAGCGCTAGGAAGATTCATTCCAAGAGCAACAGACAAATGTGCTCCATTTTTCCAACCTCTTAAAAACATAGTCAAATTCTAGTGGAACGCCACCTATGGTGTTGCGTTCGAGGAATTAAAATCTCACCTTGTATCACCTCTAGTCCTAGTTACGTCAAAATACAAAGAAAATAGTTTCTACACATAGATGTGTCGGTGTGAGAGCTGAGGGCAGTCCTTGTCTCCAGACATGAGAACAGTGAAAGACACATATATTACACATCACGAACATTATTATGCCTAGAGACGTGCTACCTGCCAATCGAGCAATTCGCTCTAGCACTCGTGAATGCATCGTAAAAGCTAAACCCATACTTCCAGGCTCATGAGGTAGTCGTTCTCACCAATCTCCCAGTCAAACACATTTTAAGCTCCATGGAAGTATCCAACAGGCTTGTCAAGTGGGTTATCGAACTATCCGAGCACAACATCCAATACGCTCCACGACCCACCATCAAGGGGCAAGTGCTAGCCTATTTTCATAGTAGATGGAATTGTACTCGACACCCAGGCAGACCGAATGTGGGAAGTTTACGTAGATGGTGCAACAAGCAAACACGGTACAGGGGCAGGAATCATCATACAAAGTTCGTTAGGCACAATTCACGAAGTCGCGCTTTGATCCAAGGAGCTAAAGACGAACAACACGGCATAATACGAAGCTGTTTTGGCAGGATTTCAAGGGTGAACGAGTTAAGGGCAAGAATGATATAGGTAATATCAGACTCATCCTTAGTGGTAAATACGTTAAATAGTGTGTTTGATGCCAAAGAGTCGACATACATTTGCCATGTTAAAGAGACAACTTCGGAGTTCCAAGTTGTCACCTACAAGGCTATAACCATCTCTCGCCAGAACAAAACATTCACACAGATGCTCTTTGAAAGTTAGCTATCGCAACAAACTTCGAAGAATCTAAACTATTCTTAGTACAAAAGGAGGTCGCGAGTGTTGGCGAACCAAAAATAAACACAACGCAAATGCCCGATAAAGATGACTGGCGCACAACCATCATTGAATATCTCAACAACGGGACGGTGCTCGACGACCTGAAAGAGTCATGGGCGCTAAGACAAAAGGCGGCCATGTGCACACAAATAGGTCAAGAGCTCCATAAATGATCGCATGCTGGGGTATACCTTAAGTGCCTTGGTACATAAGAATCTCAGCAAATGCTAAGAGAGCTACACGAGGACATATGTGATATGCACAACAGGGCAAGAAGCCTAGAACGAACAATTGTGCTCCAATAATACTATAGTCTACGAATAAAAAGGGATACCAAACCATCATGGAAAGATGTCACAACTGTCAACTCCATGCACATCAACACCTCATACCAACGATATTACTACAGTCAAACGTAAGTCTGTGGCCATTCGCTTTATGAGGACTGGACTTGTTGGAACCCTTCCCAACGGCCAAGGGCAAGCATAAATACATCATCGCCGTCGTGGACTACTACACAAAATGGGTCGAGGCAGAACCACTGACGTCCATAACATTGTAGTAGATGATATGTTTCATAACTCTAAATATATTAAACCGGTTAGACATTCCTTAGTCTGTGTATTTGATCACAGAAAGTAGTTTGATTGCGCGGAAGTGATTGATCTATGAGGCCAAGTGAGAGAAATAGCGCGCTTTGTGTCTGTCGCATACCCACAAGATAACGACCAAGTAGAGGGGGCTAACAAGAACATATTGCACGACCTCCATAACTGCCTAGGCCAAGCAATGTCAATTAGTCAGAAGAGCTCCACAACATTTTATGGTCATATCGCACAACCTACAAGGTCGCGACAGGAGAAACTCCTTTCGCCTTTATCTATGGCACATATGCAATCATACCCATCGAGACCAGTGCGCCAACGTACAGAATCCAACTATAGAACAAAACAGAAAATGACGAGGCCAGGCAAATAGACTTTGAACTGGCGGACAAGCACAAAGAAATGGCAAGCATCTGCCTAATATCCCTTAGAGATCAAGTTTTTAGGCACAACTTCCATCCAGCACAATCTCATGGCAAACTCACCTCTACAAGGGAGGGGCCGTACCAAATGTGTGAAGTGGTGGGCGCCAACACATTCAAGTTATCCGAAATGGGCGACCTAAAACTCCACAAACTTGGAACGCGCAGAATCTTCAAAAATATAGACCGACCTCTCAATTGTAATTGGGTGCAATATGTAGATAGAAAGGATCATGCATCAACGCTTACGTCGACATCACCAAAACACAACCATTACTAAAGGGACATAAGAAAGCAATGGTAATACGATGTTGGACTACTCTCATCCAACACTGGATGACATCACTTCGAGTATCCAGTATCCTAAAATTGATGCCAACAATTTTGAAATCTCATCTTGGGTTTTAAACATGATCAGTCATAATCATATGTTTAGAGGATTTCCACATGAGAGTCCTCGTGCTCACATCAAGAAGTTCATCATGTTGGCTTGTAACACCAAAATAAATAATGTTCCAGCGGACTCTCAAAACATGAGGCTATTCCCTTTCAATTTAAAATGAGTTGTCCTTGATTCGTGTTAGATTATACACTTTTACTCCCCCTTTAACTTGCAAAGTTTGATATGTTTGCACCGTCCTTGGAGCTATTTTACCCGGGGTTTGTTCGTGTTTTGTCATGTTTCAGACCTAAGTAGGTAATCTTGCCATCAAGATTGAAAGTCGGACGAAAGAGGGCGAAAATAGAGAAAAATGGATGAAAGTGCAGCGATCACAGTGGCGGAGAAATTGTCACGTGCGAAGATCGTGATGTCAACGCTCCAACCATGAAGATCGCATGGTTCTAGGAGAATTCTTGCAGCTCATGGACAGTGTCAAGATGGTCTCGTAACTGTGATATCAATAAGCAGCTCATGAAATTCGTTAGTGAAACGACAACTTAATCTCTTTGCGCAAAAGCTGGTTGATTCTCCATCTCTCGATAACATCGATCAGTGAGAGCCGAGTCTGGATTCCGTTGGGGTAAATCGCCGGAACTTCGGCTGAATTTCCACCATTGAGGTCGATGGTTGACCTGAGGTAGCAGAGGAAATCGACGTCGTGAAGGTAAAATAATTAAAATTAAAATTATGAGTTTTTATGATTTAATGAGGGGCAATTGGTAATTTTACAACACATTAAACAACCATTTAACAAAAAATTGGACAGAAGATATGTTCGTTATGTTTTAATACTATAAGGTTATGTTCGTGCAAAAAATTGATAGAGGGGACATTTGTTAATTTGCAATAGTAAAGGGGTACAAAATTATGTTAGCCCTTTTTATAGCTCAGCTTCATATACAAGACCCAAAGGTTTTGTAGGCCTGCAAAACTCGGATCTATGGCAGATGAGGCTCCAAATCTGATGGCTATGCAAGAGGAGGGGTATTTTTGGCAAAAAAAACATACCTTGATCCTGTGCGGGTGTGCATTTTATGCCGAGTGTTCCCTATTCTCTTTCCTCATCTTCACGCGAATTTCCAAGCGACTATTAAGGCATTTTTCAAATCTCTAATGAAAAATCTACGGATCATAGCACATTTATTTTAGATTGGATTTCAAAAAAATTGCATAGAAAAATTAGTTTTTTGTTCTCTACGAAATGATATCCATTTTTATATTTTTGTGAAGAATTTCAGGTCATCATATCACTGTTATACCACTAACAGTGATATGATGACATGACACTGATATGATTGATATCATAGTGATAATAAAATAATATCACACTGATATGATTGATGCAGTCACTATATCATAGTGATATTAATATCATGATTATAGTGATAATACACATATACTAATATTATGATATGATATGACACTTATATGTTTGATATTATCACTATGATATAGTGATACTATTATTATGACATGACTTTGATATGATTGATAATATAACTACATCATAGTGATAATATCATGATTTGACACTGATATAATTGATATGACAGTGGTATATGCAAATTTCTCAAATTCCAAGTTACAACAAATGCTATATGATCCGATTAAGAAAAATTGAAGATTAAAATAAAATAGTTGTTGACTGTTCAGTTGTCTCCCCCCTCTCTTCTACCTTTTTGCGCCAGACCGCCAGTAAAAGGGAAAAGGGCACACAAAATTACCTCTCTACCCCTATAATTTTTTTTTATTAGAACTAATATGTGCCACTAGATTGCATTGAAACGAATGGAAGATTGAGTTTTGCACTTATGCATTTTGCACAATAACCGCTATTATTTTGTCACAAATGGAATTCACCGGGCTATGGGAATCAATAGGCCAAAACAAACCCAGGCGATCCGATCCATTCACATGTATCTTCCTCATGAAATGAAAGTGTTTAGACTTTAGCGTGACACCGTGACGGTGTCAGTGGTCCGGTGGCCAGCGAGGCCTGAGCATGTAGGACCCGGAGAGACAAAGTGCAAATTTTGCAGGGCATTTCGGGTAAGGGCTGGCTGGTTGGTTCCCACAGACTCAGAACTCCATTTATGACCATTTGGCAATTTAACAAACCCACACAACACTTGCTGCCTGCTCTCTGCGATACTGAAACAATTTCTCCATTGCATGTTAGAGGCAAGAAAACTGATGGAACAGTCTCTTTCCTTGTGTCTTCTTTTTCCATATTTGTTGCTTTCTTCTCTTTCAGGGCGCGCCATTGTCACTCTCTCTTCACTCTTCAGTAGCATCAGTACTCAGTAGTCAGCAATGGAGCAGCATCCAAGAAAAAAGCAACCAAATTAAATGGCAGTACCAATGTCAATTAATTTCCATGATTTAATTGACTGATTTCCAAGAACAAAAATTAGTTGTCACTCATTACTTTTGACACAAATCTCCTTTCCCTCCATTCTCTCTCTCTCTCTTCCGCTCTTCGTCTGTCCTTCGCCACCTCGATTCCCGCACCGCGCCAGATTCGTCGTCGATCCTTTCCTCCCTCTCTCCGGCCGTCGCGCTGATGGAGCCGGCGGCGGAGAATTGCAGCGTCAAGGTAGCACTTCATGTTCGTCCGCTCGTTCCGGACGAGCGTGCTCAAGGTTGCCGGGAATGCGTAGCCGTCGTCCCGGGAAAGCCTCAGGTAACCAACCTTCTGCTCAGTTCTGTAATTCCTTGATATTCTGTCTCACATTTCTGATCTTGTTGAGTGTGGAACGAGATGTATGGGGGGAATTTTAGTTGAAAGAGTTGGATGGAGAAATTTTGGTTATAAGTTGGAATTTAGCTAAAAAATAGTATATACTACGAGTTTAGCAATTCCAAGGTACTAGTGTGCTTGGCTACTGTTTCTTGACACTATTGGCACTGTTTGGGTTTGGCTATGGCGCTAGGTCCAAATCGGTGGCTCGCATTCGTTTACATTTGATCATGTCTATGGTAGTGGTGGTTCATCGCCATCGGCGATGTACGAGGAATGCGTTGCTCCATTGGTTGATGGATTGTTTCAGGGGTACAATGCTACTGTGCTCGCCTATGGGCAGGTAATAATGCACTCTCTTTCCAGGTTGAGAGCGACATTAACTTGGAATCGCTTTCTCTCACCATTGGTTCTGATGCAGACAGGATCCGGGAAGACTTATACAATGGGTACGGGAGCTAGAGATGGTAGCGAGAGTGGACTGATTCCTCAAGTCATGAATACACTGTTCCACAAGATTGAGACGGCAAAGCATCAGACTGAGTTCCAGTTGCATGTGTCTTTCATTGAGGTAATTTCAGATTTATGGGAGACATTGTTTGTGGCGGAGGGAACTTGGGAGTAACCAGGAATAGCCTAGCATGGATATTATGTTTTTGAACCGTAACCTCATTACAGTCTTTCTATTTCGGAAATGTCATACGAAGAGTGATAATCTCATTATAATCTGTACATCTCCTTGGGAAACAAGTTATATATTCTTCTGGTAAGCAAACAGTAATTTAACTAAAAAAATGGATGCTTGAAGGTTCTCAATGAAGAAGTGAGAGACCTGCTGGATTCTGTCTATGTGGGTAAATCCATGGCTATCAATACTGGGAAGGTGGCAGTGGCTGGGAAGCGTACGATACAAATTCGCGAGTCCACAAGTGGGGTTATAACATTGGCAGGTTCAACTGAAGTTGCTGTTAGCTCATTGGAGGAAATGTCTGCTTGCTTGGAGCAGGGATCATTAAGCAGGTCCACAGGAAGTACAAACATGAACAATCAGTCTAGGTAATGTAGGCTTTTTCTTATGTTCTGATATTGTTTTGTTCAAGATGTGTGTTTTCATACTTGGCAATCTAAGCAAACAGAAATATTCATATTGGTAAACTTAGTATCAAATGATAGAGAAGGCTTTACCCGGAAACTCGTACTGTGGGAAAAAAAAAAAAACAATTTAATGCTTGAGGGAGCAAATCTGGTCCGAGTTCAAACCAACTGCAATTTTCTGCGTTACTAGGTTAACTGATGAGCTGGGTGCTCTTTCATGATTATGAAATAGCAGGGAGAACTAATTTTTTCTGGTCGCATTCTGCATGTTTGTTTGTAAAAGTCGGTCACATGCCATCTTCACAATCACATTAGAGCAGATGCGTAAACTCCATTCAGATTGTCCTGAAACCCCAGATGAAGATATGGGTGAAGAATTCTTCAGTGCAAAGCTCCATTTGGTTGATCTAGCTGGATCCGAAAGAGCAAAACGAACTGGTTCTGATGGTCTTCGTTGGAAGGAAGGTCGGTCTCATTAGTTGCTTCAACTCAATCATCTGCGCAAAGATTGCAATATCCATAATGTTTGTGTTTCTGCGCAGGCATTCACATAAATAAGGGACTTCTTGCCCTTGGTAATGTCATCAGTGCTTTAGGAGATGAAAAAAGGCGAAAAGGAAGTCTACATGTTCCCTATCGAGATAGTAAACTTACTCGACTCTTGCAGGTTTTGAATTTTTTAACCTTTGTAATTTTGTTTCTCTAAGACATTATCTGTCATATTTGTTGAAATTTTGTTGACCTTGGTGAATTCATCCGCCATCATCAGAGTTTTGTAAGCATTCGACGTATCAACTTTATCAGGACTTCAAATTTGATTTACTTAAAACATTGTTGGGCACAGAATGTGAACTCATTACTCTGGATGCAGGACTAGTAACGTAAAGATATTGCTAGTTCAGATGTAAACATTTTCTTTGGAGACGAAGGCTGGTATAACCATATGGGTCTTCTTGCTCATTCAGATCCCTTGGAGCAATAGTTATGTCACATAGTGTAGGAACTGGGACCATAACAATGACGGGTTCATGCAGTCTTGATCTAGTACCATGATAACATAATGATTATGTCAGAAGATATACCTTTGGATGATCGGTTTATTTTTCTTGTGCTCCTAAATTTACAATATTGTCTCAGAGACTATTGTTTCCTTTCCGATACTGTTGGTCCAATCAACTGTTTCCTTGCTCCCTTTTCTGACCTCGTTTCAGTCACTTTCTGACAAACTTTCCTCTCATTTATAATGTGCAGGATTCACTTGGAGGAAACAGCAAAACAGTTATGATAGGTAACCGGATCCGATTCTCACGTTATTCTGTTTTCCCCCGCAGTGATATTGGAAGTGGCTACTTTGCTGCTATCCTAGCATACATTTCCCATACCATGGACATCATATCGGTTATTCTTTCTTATTATTTTTTTGCTTACTTCTTCCAGCTTGCATTAGTCCTGCTGACATTAATGCTGATGAAACTCTTAACACTCTCAAATATGCAAATCGGGCCCGTAATATTCAAAATAAGCCTATTGTAAGTTTTCGCCGGTTGCGACTCAGCTATTCACCTTGTAATTCATTCTGCATGATGCCTGATACTTATCAATATGGGTTCTGAAACTTGAACTGCGGAGGGTCTGCATATTTGTTATGCAGGTCAATAAAGATTTAATATCAAATGAGATGCAATCTATGCGGCAGCAGCTAAAGTTGTTACAGGAAGAACTTTGCGCTCGCGGAGGAGGTCCTCCTTCAGATGAGGTTCAGGTATATGCTTGTGCATATCTTAATTGAATGCACATTAGTTGAGTTCAGGATAAGGGCCATTTCGACAGCCATAATCAGGCTGTTGGTTTCCGCAGGTCCTTAGAGACAGGATTTCTTTTTTAGAAGCTAGCAATGAAGCCCTTTCTCAAGAGCTTCATGTGTACCGGAGCAGATGTGCTAATGTACAGCAGTGGGAAATTGATGATCCGGTAATGGTGACCACAATTCAAACATTTTCTGTTCTGGTTCTTACCTTTTGAATAGTCTGAAATAATTTCTGGGTAATTCTTAATCGAATCCCTTGAGGTGATTGATCACGATGAACGTTGAGTGTTCATCTGGAGAAATTCTTGTCTCGGGTTGAATGTATCATGTTTGACTAGTGTTAACTATTGCATCGAGATTTGGGTTTGTGGTCACTCTTTTTCCAGTGTCAGTTTTACTTTAAACCTCAGTGTACCTGCTACAGTGCTACTATTAGAATCCCTATGTTGGTCTAGTAAGCATACTTATATAAATACTAGATGCTACTTTTGGTTGTTGGACCAGGGACCAATTTGTTTCTATTTTGCAGGAATGCCATCCTTGTGGAAAACTTGATGGACATAAGTTGAGCTTCCAGAGTATGGATTCCTCTGATTGTCAAATGGATGAATCAATATCAGGTTTGTTCGATTGTCTTCTACTTTAATCCGAAAATTCAAGAAGGAAGATAAAGTAGCAGGAGTTTGCAGGAACTTTATTATGCTACACACTACCGACTATTCTTCTCCTTTTTGTCCATGTCACTTTGATTTATCTTGCCTGGAATCTGTAGGAGAAAGATCTACTGAAATTGATGAGGCGGCAACAGAGTGGGAGCATGCAATTCGGACGAGGTGCATGAGCAAGGAACTGAATGGGCTAAATCGACTGTTGGAGCGAAAGGAGGTTGGTATTGGTTTACGAGCATCACAAGAAGCGACAATGTATTTAAATTGATTGGAAATTCCTACAATACCTTGAAGTTATTGTAACTTGATGTTTTTGACCTGCTATAATAGGTTTTACAAGTCGCATTACGTAAAATACAATAGGCATTACGTAATGGTTACGTAATGGATGTTTATCTTACGCAATAGTTGAAAGATGTCATTACGGAAACCTTACGTAATAGACACTCATTTTACGTAATGAATATTAACCTTTCGTTACGTAATCTGTTAAATCATTACGGAAGACTTACGTAAGGCTTCTAATTTAACTGTTACGTAAGAAATAACTATCGTTACGTAACCTTTACGTAATAAATGCATACTTTACGTAACAGTTGTAAAGTGGCATTACGGAAGCCTTACGTAATGGATGGTCCTTTTACGTAATGAATATTAATCAAGTTACGTAATGTGGTAAGTCATTACGGAAGGCTTACGTAACACTTCTAATTTAACTGTTACGTAAGATATAACCTTCGTTACGTAACCTTTACGTAATGAGCGTGTATTTTATATAACAGTTATAAAATATCATTACGGAAGCCTTACGTAATAGACGATGCTTTTACGTAATGAATATTAACCTAGTGTTACGTAAAATGATAAGTCGTTACGGAAACCTTCCGTAACGCTTCTAGTTTAACTGTTACGTAAGACTAACAAGCATTACGTAATTGTTACGTAATAAACATTAGTTTTACGTAATGTGACCTATAAAACCTGCTATAGCAGGTCAAAAAAGTCAAGTGATAGTAACTTCTAGGCATGGTAGGAGGTCCCAAAGTGATTTAGGCATTCCAAAAAAGTTCTGGTCTGGTCACTGGATTTATGTTTTTACTTCACCAAGTACCTCACATGACTTCCCTTGATAGGCTCTTCGTTCACCAAATTAAACTCCTTAAAGAAGGCTATAGTATAAGTTCCCTATAGTTGAGGATAGCTATGCTTGTCAGCTGTTTGACTTGCGCATATTTCTGTCATGCAGTCTGAGATGGAACTTTTTGGAGGGTTTGACATTGAAGCTCTAGAGCAACACTTAAATAAGAAAATTGCGGAACTTGAAGATGAGAAAAAGGTCATGCAGATTGAGAATCTTGCTGCGGGGTTAGGAGAAAAATCTCACAAATTACTTGATGTTCATGAACAGAAAATAAAAATGCTTGAGGCACAGGTACGTGGGTTGTCTTCTGATCATATTAGTCTTGAAATAAGCTGCTGTCTTGCTAGCTGTTTATGTTAAACCTATTTGCTCTGTCGAATTCAGATATTAGATTTTAGAAGCAAACCAGAGAGCTATGTCGAAATTTTAAAACAAAAGCAAAAGAGTGATGAGGCAGCAATCAGGCTGCAAACTGAAATACAGTATATGAAGGCAGAAAAGGTTCACTTTTATTCCTCTTCTCAATTTAGTTTACATCAGTAAACTCTGTCTTGGTAGCTCTTCAACTGTCCAATTGGGTCATTGTAGGTGCAATTGCAGCAAAATATTAAACAAGAAGCTGAACAATTTCGGCACTGGAAGGCCTCCCAACAGAAAGAACTGCTGCAGGTACTTCACCTTCTCCCTAGTTTGCTCCAAATGGTCTTTAACTTTGCGTATAATAAACTGGGTGGCGGTCATATTAGAAATTTTGAACCAGATACTCTTGTTGTTGCAAGATCATTTACCTGATATGAACTATTTAGATGAGCAGTCAATCATTAAAGTCCAGAAGAACTATTCATAATTCTTTTGCCTCTAAACCTATTGGCAAGGAATAAAGGACACATTAATATTGTTCAGGTTCTCCAAAGGAAGACGGAAGAAGCTGCCTTAGCTACGCAAAAGTTAAAGGAGTTGTTGTCGGAATCCCTAAAACCTCCAGCTGGTAGGAACTTTGGTAAACTTTTTTCCCCTTCAATCTACTTGTATTCATATACTCGGTGGACTGATTATTTTCCTCTGTCTCTTGCAGCTGTTTTAAACAGGCATGGATCATTTGGACAGGTAAGTTTACAAGGTTGAGGAAGTTCCTTCAGTGAAATGCATGCTGCAACCTATATTCTTCTCTTCCTTTAGATTTTAGTATACTATCTCCGCGTGTGTTGATGAAAATAATTAAATAATAATGTGAATTGCTCACTTTCACCATTCAAGGTTTGATGTTTGATGGTGATGCTCCACTGCTGGAAACTAATTTGTTATGGTATTTGATCTTCGCTTTGTGTTCTTAGGGCAATGAAATGCAACGTTTGGTTGATCACAAATTAGAAGTGATGGTGAAAATGCATGAAGTTCGTTGTCAACATGAGAAGCAGGGAAAAGTGTATGTGATTGGCCCATCTGCCCTCTAGTAATCTATTGTATACTTTTTGCTGTACTTGGATTGTTGTAAGAAGTTCAATCCATTTTTCAGGCATGCTGAACTGGCAGAAGAACTGGGCTTGGAAAAAATGAATCAGCTTTCTCCTGATGTGCAGAGTCCAGGAAAAGCAGATCATAGGCATCCTAGGTGAAATTGGTTATTTGATGTTATGACATAGTTTTCCTTTCATGGGAACAATTCATAGTAATTTGATAGCATCCATGCGTTTTGGTCCTGCTATTGCTGGATTTGCTAACATGCTTTTTAAATACTTTCTGGTTCATTGACTTTGTTCAATTAGTTCGGCGTTGATGTCACCGAGTGAAAAATTGGAGCGAATAGCTTTCCTGGGCGATTTGTTGACCCTATCTTCAAATGTGCTCACTGCAATGTCTGCACAACTTTCTGAAGCAGAAGAAAAGGAGCAAGCCTCCATTAGTTGTGGACATTGGAGCCAATTGTGCTCCCTGGCAGAAGCCAAGAACCTTCTGCAATATACGTTCAATGCTGCTGTGGATGCAAGGTGACCTCTATTCCTAATAGTAGTTTTCCTCATCTGCCTTTTGCTTTCCCCACTGGTCTGGACCAGGTTTTCCCTTCCTTTTGGGGCAAATTTGCTTAGCCATATAACCAATCAATTGTGCAACTAGTTACTTTACGTATAGCCAAAACCAGAGCTGCGCATACTTATCACTGTTTCTGGAAAACCAGTAACCGGTTAACCACCCTGTTGCTGACTGCAGTAAAATAATTCTAGGATTACTTTCTCATACATGGATTGGCTCCTGCATATATCCACTGATCCACTCAGTGTACGGGCGTTTGAATAGAACTGGTTTATGGTACATGTTTGTGGAACATGTATATTCTTTCCTTAGGACTCTGAGGTTCTCTTCTGCTGGGAATGCAGTTATAATACTCTTTTCATCAACAGATGTAGGATGTGGGAGAGAGAAATGGAGATAAAGGACATTAAGGATCAATTAGTTGAGCTAGTGAAGCTGTTAAATGAAAGCGAGGCCCAGAAATTGATACTCTTGAAGGAGCAAAAGATGAGAGAACAAGCTGTCGCCATTGCCCTTGCAGCATCATCGTCAACTGTGGTAACTATCCATCTAATTTCGAGATTGATTATGCAGTACTATATTGCACTTGCCAATCTGAATAACACATGTCTGTGATTTTATAATTAGACTAGAAGAGAAGAACAACAAAGGAAGTTTTAATAAAGTTATTTACTTTTAACGCTTGCACTTGGGGGGATTGTTCTGAAACAGTGTCATTCTCGGAGTTCATCTAAGCAGTATAATACGGAAGACATTAGTGGCCCCCTATTTCCAACATCACTGCCAACTTCAAAGCAACTGAAATTCACACCAGGGATCGTTAATGATTCTCTCATAGAATCAACTGCATTTCTCAACCGGACCAGAAAGGTAAAGTCATTGCTGCTAATTGCTTTTGAGTTCAAGCAATTGTCTCCCTCTGTACTCTATTAGGAGGCCTGAATAATGATTTGACTGCAGATGGTACCACTTGGACAAGTATCGGCGAAAAAGCTGGTAGCAGGCAGTGGGCAGAGTGGGAAAATGTGGAGATGGAAGAGGAGCCATCATCACGAGTCGTCGGTGCAGTTCAAGTGGAAGTGGCAGAAACCATGGAAGCTCTCCGAATGGATCAAACACAGCGATGAAACGATTATGAGAGCAAGACCTCTTCACCAGACACTCTTGGCTGGTAAGATGATATGAGCCTCATTTCAACCAATTCAACCATTGTTGTGCACGCATCCGAGGTAATACTTCCCTCGCAACCTTGCATCAACTTAGACGATGGTCATTTGCAGTTGTACCATAATGTCTCATTTTGACATATTGTGCGGTTTCTCTTCTCATTTCTGCAATGCTAGTTTTGCTCAAGGCTAGGGTAAATCCGTGTCCATCCCAATCCGTTTTACATTCTATGATTGTATGATTGATGAGTTGTTCTTATTCTTTTGTAATTCTTTGTTCCTTTCCTGTCGAAGGGAATAAATGCTGGCATAAGTTATGTAAGCATAACCGTTGTTGTATCATTTCTCTGCTAGTGTGACTTTCCTTCTGAATTTATTTTGCCAAGGTAGAGAGTTGTTGCCCCCTGTATTTCTGTAAGATTCAATTTGTTAGTTTATCATCCAATTATTATTAGGGGAGGGGATTCTTATCGTGACTTGAGAGTTGAGATCATTGTGATTTGGAGAAAATAATCTTCGCTTTTGGTAAATGGTCGGCTGGATGTCACATTTACTTTTTGTGTACACATGGAAAGTAATAGATAATAGGAGAATTTAAAGAATTACAAAAAGCCAAAATATATTTCTATAGCCACTATTTTTACGTTTGTGACTAGGCAAAATTTTTGAAATGCACAAAACAACTAGAATTTTGATGGTTGTTTGACAAATCTAGGCATTTTCGTTACAAACTTTAATGGTTTTAGAGATTATGTCAGTTAGGTTAACAACACGCTGACTAAGATACCAAATTGACGCACACGTCAGCGACAACTCAGTTTCACTTGCCACATCGATGCCACATCATAATTTACTTAAAGATATTTTATTATTAGCTTCTTTTTTTTGCCAAAGGTGTTGTTGTTTCCTAGGGATGGCAATGGGTCGGGTCGGAGACGGATAGTGCATATCTGTTACCCTACCCAAAGTAGTTCGGGTTTTACCCATACCCACATGTGAAACGGGTAGAAAATTAAAACCATGCCCATACCCGTTCGGGTTTCGGGTATCCACGGTTATTCATGGGTAATGATTTCTCTTCATAACTCCAACCAATATGTTAACATTTACACGTATTCTCACATTACGTGAGAGGAAAAGTATGACAATAATTCACTAGAATGAAGAAAATTAATTAAAACAACACAATTTCATGAAAATATTATATTTATATGCTAAATATAAAATATGGTAGAGAAAAATAATAATTATTTATAGACAAAATACATATATCTCTGTATAATCGGGCGTGTTCGGGTTGGATAGTGAGAAATCCATGCCCACTCATTATCCGCAATATTCGGGTTCAGGTTTTACCCGTACCCACTATATGTCCTTCGGGTTCGGGTTTTACCCTACCCGATTAGGCCGGGTTCGGGCGGATATCCACGGTCACGGATATTTTTGCCATCCCTATTGTTTCCTCAAAGAGACTTCTCGGCATCGATGAAGGAGACTACTGGCCGTCGCAAGAGACGAGCATATCGATTGGGCTTTCTCTAGCGCGAATTAGCTTCAGATTTGGAGGAGATCTGTGCTTTCTCCGGCGTGAATCGCCTTCAGATTTGGAGTCGACGGGCTTGGGTGAGAGCTGATTTGGGGGATTTGTGCTTTCCTGGAAAAATTTCCTGTACGACGACGAAGGTGGAGGGTCAATCTGGACGATGATGGTCGAGATCACGACCATGAAATGAGGGTGTGAAACTGAGCCCCAAGATCATGGCCTCCATTGCTTCATTTATGATTAATTATGCACGGGCTTGTCTGTCCAACTCTTTTCAATCTAGTCTAACACGTAGGAGTTTTTTATCTAGACTCAATATAAGCACCTTAAGCTAACCAAGAGTTGATGAGTGATCTAGGAATCCGATTGGTGGACGAGGTGACCATCTCCTGCCAATCGAGAGCACTCCTAAGCAATGCTAGAGCGATGCGTGCATGATCATTAACATTTCGAGCTAGTGTGCAGATAGGTTGAACCTATTGGAAGGGTCTAGAACGCATCCCTAGTATCGTGAACTTGATCTAGGTTAATTGGGTCAAGGAATTGTGCTAGGAGGGTGGCTAGTTGCGTGACCATTGAGCTAGTCCCCACTTTAGTGAGTCCCACACCTTATTTTCTCAAACCCGACATTATGAACCATTTGCACAATAGACCTAAATCTAGGGCAAGGGCGATACCCCAACGTACCTGCTTTTATCATTGTTTTCTCTACCGTTACTTTCCATTTGACCTAAAAAAACAACCGTAAACCGAACGACTAGATAAAAACAAAATGAGAAGTAGCCTAGGATATCAAAACCCGTGGAATTAGACCTTGGTCGACCGCTATATTAAAAAGGCCATCTTGAGTTATACTTGGCTAAATATGGGTTAGTTAATACAAGCTGTGCAATCAAATTAATAACCCACACGGTGTAACATCAATTGTCATGGATAACAATTTCAATTCACTGGAGCAACGGGCATTGCAAGCAGAAAACGGTTAATGACGAGCTAAAACTCAATTGAAAGTATCGAAAGCAAGATCCTTATCGTCCGACATTTGTTGTCGTCTACCATAAGCTGCAAGGAATTTCCTCTACATCGAGCCTGGTTGAGACGTCACTTGAACTTCGGGGACGAAGTTATTCGAAGGGGGGAGGATTGATGCATTCAAGCATTATCAAGTAGTGTTATTGCTCTATTATTATTAGTTCTAGTCTCCATAATAGTTGTTCGTTGGATCATTTGAGATATTCGTATTAGTTTATGTCTAGAATTATTATTATTTATTGTGTCTTGTCTAGAAAGTTATTATTTACCGGTTGATTTAAGATTTGTTTATCTTGTCTTAAGGAAAAAAAGTTTGTAGGACTAGTCCTATAAATATGTACTTTGCCTCTATATTTTTATTATGAATGAGAAGTCAAATAATTTAGTAGAAATTAACCGTAGTTTTATCGCGTTTCCTTAATTTTAATAGAAGAGTTCAAGATTTCTCAAAAAGAGGATGTTATGTTCACATATTATCCTCTAACAAGCAACATATTCGCTTATTCCTCAAGTCTCACTGTATAGGAGAGCAAAATCAGAGGTATCTCCCAACCAGAAATATATAACATAATACTAAATTTTAAAAATGGGCTCATTAATCATGAGTTACTAAGATCAGTAGGATATGGGGTTAATTCCCTGAATATTGTTTTTTTTTTAATTTACCACGAATATAGTGGTTTACAAACTATTTACAGGAATATTGTGTTTTTTGGAAGGAAGTTGGCGACGGCGCCCGAGACTCAGATATTCGAGTTTTAAAGGGTGTAGATAGCGACGGCGCCCCAATCTCGAGCTTTGGCGCATTTTGAAATTTCAAAAATTAGAAACAGCGCCAAAGCCCGAGACTGGGGCGCCGTCACTATCAAGGTTTCTTTTTTTATCCCCTTCCTCCCTCCCCTCCCTCTCGCACCAGACCACCATCCACCTCCCCTTCCTCCCTCTCCACTCCTCCCTCCTCCTTCATCCTCCATTCCAGCGCCGAGGACTAGAGCGGCGACGCCGAGAGGAAGGCGGCAGAGCCCCAGTCCCAGGCGGCGGCGCGCGGCACACGGCGAAGGAGCTCCACCTACAGCGGCGGAGCTATGTCGGACGACGAGCAGGCCCCCGGCGGCAGAGGAAGAGGCCGAGGCCGGCGTGGCGGCGGCGAACGCTACCGGAGTGAGTCCTTGCCGGCGGCGACTTTTTTTTTTCGGCGACATTTTTTTTTATGTTCTAATATTTTTTTTCCAATTCCTAGGCTTATCGATCCTTGTTCGATGAGACCACCACCTACGACAATCGATACTGCTCCGAATGATCCGGAACTTCTTTGGTGGCATGGTCACCATCGGATTGACGCAGTTTGGGCAAATGAGGTAAGTTTTTTAAACTATTTCTATAGTTTTTTTTATTAGCTGTATAATAGAATATAATTAAATTAAATTACGAATAGAATTAAATTAAATTAAGAATAGAATTAGATTAAGTTACGAGTATATTATATTAGAATAAGTTTAGTTTAGATATATAAATATAAATATTAGGTGAATTGAAGGAATTGAATTAATATAGTTTTGTGCATTAATTATAGGCTGGTGATCGACCATACCACATTCGTCATACGAGCAATTTAGTTCGATACAATCCACTGTACCTGCCGTATCTCGTCGATGCCAGCTTGTCTAGTGTTCTGCCACTAGCCCCTCTTACCGGTGATCCGGGTTTGATTACTGCGCTCGTAGAGCGTTGGAGACCCGAGACATCGACATTCTACATGCCGTTCGGTGAGGTGACGATCACCCTAGAGGAAGTTGCGACACTCACCGGATTAGCGATCGACGGTGATGCAGTCATAGTAGACATACCAGACGAGGACTGGTCGGCTGTGTGTCTTCGACTGTTAGGACAGGCTCATACTGATCTTGGTGGCGGCGTCATCCGGATTACTTGGCTCAGGGAGACTTTCGATGAGCTACCGCTTTCTGCATCACCAGAGACGACAGAGCAGTTTGCAAGAGCGTATGCGCTGTCTCTGATGGGAGGTGTCTTGTTCTCCGATCGGTCTGGAGGTTCAGTTCACCTGCAGTATCTACTTTTGGTAGAGGATTGGCGCAGAGCGGGGAGATTTGCTTGGGGAGCAGCTGTGCTATCCTACTTGTACCGTGAGATGGGTAGATCGGCGCTGCAGATGACGGCATCTTCTTCACTGGGTGGTGACTTTGGTGGATGGTCCGCCTTGCTGATGATCTGGACGTGGGAGCGGTTTCCTCATACATCACCACTACATGCGGTGACGGGTGCGCAGATTACTCAGGACGCAGTGCCACGTGGCCTTCGGTGGCTTCCGGCCCACACCCGTCAGCATGGAGATAAGTTCTACTTGTACAAGCTGTGGTTTGACGAGTGCACGACATTCGTGGTTAGTATATAACATTTCGTTTTATAGAATAGTTTTAATTGATTTATTATAGATTTAGGAGTAATTATGTGACCAATCCTTGTGTGCAGTGGCGTCCGTACTTTCATAGAGGTCAGGACTACAGCGGTACTGTGATCCAGTCCCACACGTTTCGAGCAGTAGTTCCGCTGATCTGCTTCTCATCGCAGATGTGGCATCATCCAGATCGCGTGTTAGGACAGTTTGGGATGGTTCAGGACCGGCCTCATCCTCCATATTCCGCGGCTGAGATTAGATTTTTTCTTCGTGTGGGACAGCATGGGCCATCACGTGGCCAGCAGTTCATACAGGCAGCCAGCGAGTCGATTGAGTTGTGGAACTGTCGACATGAGTTCGTAGCGCAGACGAGCTACAGTGACGTGGAATTATCTTACCACTCGGAGCATCAAGAGTGGTATAGAGATGTCACTAGACGTTCAGGCACACGGAGAGTTGCTACACTTCGTTGGCCACCACTCCCTCTTCGGTTGCTCCCACTCCCACTTGCTTGGCCACCACAGGTTGATGCATTATGTCCCGCTTGGTTACAGTTGCTACACACTTGCTGTGATGAACTCTCCCTTGGCCAATCCATCTCGTTGTGAATTCGTGTTGATCTTGGCCTCCCCAGCTTTCTAATCATGTCCAGATTAGGATGGAGAGTAGTGTCATTATGCTTCTTCCAACCCTTAGGTTCACCAAGAGGAGTGAAACTTGTCCCATAACAAGCAAGCACTGTTTGAAGCTTGTAGACGTCGTTTACAAACCTATATGGATGGGCCCCCATTCGGTTGCAAGCTGCAATGGCATGAGAGCAAGGAATTTTATTTCCTTGAAATTTCCCACAAGTGCAAAATCCCGTCCGGTTGGGGTCGTCAAAGTGCACTGTGAGTGTGTTTGACCCCGTCATGTTGAAATTGTTGGGGGGAGTCTAAACTACATAGATGCCTTGACTTCGATCAAGAGCTGTCACAGAATGCCCAACTGCCTTTTGTGACCACGGCTTCATCAGTTCTTCGCACTTGGTGGAGTACTGTGAAGGACCACTCCTAATTTATGCTCCTGTCTCCAACCTGTACTTATCGAATTTCTCCACCAATCGCCAATAGGTATGTTGCACAAGAGAAGCTATAGGAAGTGCACGAATACCTTTGAAAACACCATTGATGCTTTCTGCCATGTTGGATGTCAAGATAGACCAACGACGCCCACCATTGTAGTTATCATGTGCTAAACTCCAACGAATCTTATGTTGGTCCACCCAGTTATCACATGAAATATTTCTATTAGTGGCCACCTTCTTAAATTGCTCAACTTGACGATCGAACTTCTCCAAGCGTTTTTCTCCGGCTAACAAAATAATCAACAACACGGGTTAGATAAATTCATGACAAAATTACCTAAAAATAAATAACCAAATTAAATGAAGAAGGCTTACCGACTCGAAATAGTTGCTTATACATAATTCTGCTTTTAGTCTTCCTTTGCAAATTGCTTGCATAGTGTCACATGCACCAACTCCACTCCCAACCTCTTCCGATGTTATTCATGGCTTCATAGAGTCCTGCATGTCTATCTGAGATGATGCATACATCATTTCGATCAGTCAAACCCTGAATGTGACGTATGAACCATGGCCAACTATCAGTATTCTCACTCTCCACTATGGCAAATGCAATTGGAAAAATCTTCTTCCGGCCATCAAATGAGCTCGCCATGAGTAGCACTCCTTTATACTTCCCAGTAAGAAATGTCCCATCAACAACCATGACGCCTGGACAATACTTGAATCCATCTATACAAGGTCCATAAGCCCAAAATACTCGTTGAAATATCGAATGACCTGGTTGAGTCGAAGGAACTCTTACCCAATCAATCACCGATGTTGGCATTTTTCTCTTGACCACCCGCAAGAATGTTTGCAAAAAATCATAGGATTCTTCCCAATTTCCATGCAACTTCTCCAATGCTCTTTGTTTCCCATACCAAGCCTTCTTGTAAGTAACTTGCATATTAAACTTATCTTTCAACTCGGCTTGCACAGTTAGAACACTCAGATTTGGTTGGGCACGTACCAAATGTTTGACGGCCTCAGATATCACGTCGACATCAAGATGGCGATGATCCGTCGGTTGAGTCGTACTGCTACAAGTATGCACCAACTCGACCTTTCTCACACTCCAATCGCCTCCCACATCTCGACATCCAAACCGCACCATCCAAGGACATTTGTCCTCCTTGTGCATCAAACATCTGATCTTCCAGATTGAAGGTGACGACTCCACCACATTATACTGAAAGTTGCGTTGTAGTGCATAGTGCTTAATCGCCACCTGTGCAGCTTGTTTCGAGTGAAATATCTGCCCCTTGTAGAATTCTCCATCAAAACCACCAACAGTAGACCCTGGAATTACGCCATATGAATCAACATATGATAATTCCTCGTCCTCTTTATTACCCTGCAAGTAAAAATATGGAGGATAATTAGGTAGTTCTCCTCCCTCCCCGTCGTCGTCCTCCTCCTCCTCATCATCATCGTCTTCCTCATCTCCGTCATCACCGTCATCATAATCATGATCGGATGACATGCTCCATGTGTCATCACCGTCATCATCGTCTTCCTCTCCATCCCGATCCTCACTGAGCTCAGCATGTATCTCAGCACCCAAACAATAAGGATTTTGTGCCATAAAATTCCAAAGCACATTTAAGCTAAGCTATCATCATCGACAATAGGCATTGCATAATGAAATAAAACACCATTCTGCCATTCTGGAAGACAGTAGGTGAAACCTGTAATCACAACACTATCTTGTACTGTTTCGTCTCTAATCCGTATTCTCCGAATTAGATGATCACAAAGTTTCTGATAGTTCACCCTGGATGGAATAGTCATCTGGAAACTTAAACCACCAACAAAATGGACACCCAAATTGTCTTCTACTTTCTCTGATCGCCACCGAACAGCTAGTTCAAATCTTCTAAAACCACTACATTAAAAACAAACTCTAATTACTAACTGGACAAAATCATTATGATGAATACATGGAAAAAAATTACGACTCTTACCAGTTATTAGCCATCTTCCCAGCAATCAGACAGCAACACCAGAGCTTCTCTCAGAACTTCTTTCAGTTTTTTGGTGATGAAGAACCGAAGGAAAGGTGCAGTATATATATGATTGGGTGGTGCTGGAGTGGAAAAAATTGGCAGCGACGAAGCCCCAATCTGGGGCGCCGACGCTTTTATTTTCTCAAAAGCGACAAAGCCCCAGTCCGGGGCGCCGAGTTTTGTTTTTAAAAAAGCACCTAGCGGCGGCGCCACGGACTGGGGCTTCGGCGCTTTCAACATATCAAAAAGCACAATATTCTTGTCAATAGTTTTAAAACCACTATATTCATGATAAATTAAAAAAAACAATATTCAGGGAATTTACCCTAGGATATGTGCATTTCTTGCCGAATCCCCGTTGTCCATGATTTTGCGTGCTATTCGTGGAGATACAGCTCCACTAATATCTAATTGCCACGTTCTATTTATTGTATAAAACTATTGTATTGGTATATATATTGTAAGTCTCCAACTCTCCATAAAAAAAAATTATATTGTAGTCGCAGCAGCAGCTGGGAGGTAATTTGTCCCCGTCAAAAAGGCACGTTTTTTTCCAATGGAAAACAACACAATGACCCAATTTCGGTTTTATATTATGCGATCTGGGAGAAGTACAAAATAGGTTACTTCAGATCCAAAACAGAGAACTGAAAGAAGGAAAAGCGACTTCTGGCTTGTAATTAGTTACTGGGTCGCTACACTTAATGCCGCTCCCAATAGCTCCATTCCTCCTTCCTTTCCAATCCTTCTCTCCCATCACTCAACTTTTCGTCCGCTCCCAATCCACTCATCAATTTCCATTTCTGCACATTTTAGTCCACTTTATAGAGAAACCCATCACCCTGCCATTTGTCCTATAATTGCTTGACCATCCCCTCCAACAACAAATGCCAACATTAGCTCGGCCAAAATATCATTTGTCTTCCCTTTCCCTGTCAAAACCAACAAACAATGATATATAATAATTAATCTTTTTCCCCCATCTAAATTATATTAATGAATATGAAAGCTATGGAGGAAGACTAGTGGGCCGGGCGAGAATGCTAAGAGTATTAAAATTGAATTAGGTTGATTGAAATGTAACTAATGCGATGCTCACATCTCAATTCCCAAGCTCCCTCTTTCCCTTTTAAAACTTCCTCCCTTTCTCTCCCTTCACCCACAACATCAATTTAAAGTTCAAGAATCTTGTCAAAAGGAAAACAATAGAAGTCAAGTCATCATAGCAACTTAAAAAAAAAAAGGGGAGATGAAGAGCAACAACAACAACAACGGCAATGGCAACACAAAGCTCATCCTCCTCCATCCATACATCCAAAAGCAAGGCACCTCGAATCGGGTATGGCTCCTCGCGGTCCTCACCTTCTTCACCGTCGCCTTCCTGCTCACCTTGATCTACACTCGTGACGCCCTGGTCAGGTCCCCCAGATCCTCAATGAGATCTGTGGTCCCCGCGACTTCTTCTTCTTCTTGGTCGGAGGGGATAGTAGCTGCAGGTGGTGGGGCGGCAGCAGCAGCATCGGCCGGTGCTGCTGTCCCACCGCCTCTCCCCACGAGCGTGATCAGCACGCTCGTGCACTACGCGTCCCGCTCCAACGAGAGCTTCCACATGACCCACCCCGAGCTCAAGTCGATCTCGGACGTCCTCCGCAAGTGCTCCCACCCTTGCAACTTCCTCGTGTTCGGGCTGACCCACGAGACCCTCCTCTGGAAGGCCCTCAACTACCACGGTCGGACCGTGGTGGTCGAGGAGAACCGCTACTACGCGGCCTACTTCGAGGAGCTCCACCCGGACATCGACGTGTTCGATGTCCAGTACACGTCGCGGGCCGGCGAGATGGACGAGCTCCTCGCCTCGGCGAGGGAGCTCGCCCGTCAGGAATGTCGACCCGTGCAGAACCTGTTGTTCTCGGAGTGCAGGCTCGCGATCAACGACCTCCCCAACCACATGTACGACGTGGATTGGGACGTGATCCTCGTCGACGGGCCCCGCGGCGAGGGAGCCGAGGCGCCCGGGAGGATGATGTCGATATTCACGGCGGGAGTGCTGGCCAGGAGCAAGAAAGTCGGCGGGAAGACGCACGTGTTCGTCCACGATTACTACAGGGATGTGGAGCAGATTTGTGGGGATGAATTCCTGTGTGGGGAGAATTTGGTGGAGGCGATTAACGGGATGTTGGCCCATTTCGTGGTGGAGAGGATGGAGAAGGATAGCTTCCAGTTCTGCCGGGAACAAAATGGGACGGCGGCGGCGGCGGCAGCGGCGGCGAGATCAGGTTTGTAATTAGAGCAGGGTTGAGGAAATGGGGGAAGTTTGTCCTTTTTCGTATAGCTTGAATTCTTGTGGGGAGGTAAAGGGGAAATGTGGTTTATTTAAGATGGGTCTTTACTCTTTATTTCTTTTGTAACTTGTAAGTAAAGAGAATGTGAAGGAAATAACCGTCTTTCTTTTTTTGGGAAATGCAAAGCAAGGTCTCCTATCAAAAATTCTGGATGTTTTAACCTGGCTATTGGGAAAGTCTGTATGAAAAATTGAAAATCCATCCAATGAATGAAAAGATACAAATTTTACCTAGAAAAATCATTTTATGGGCATGATAAATAATATATTTGCATGATTAAATTATGAAACGGAAAATGAAAATATTATTAGCGTTACAAGATACTATACAAGGTGTTGATACTAGTATATATTAGTCGTTTGTACATTGACGTGAATAATTATCGAGATAAAAGTTAATATTTGGAAGAATGTTATTTGAAATTGTTTATGTTTCATATTAAAACTTAAAACCCAGTTTTCATTGAGATTCAACTTTGTAATCTGCATGTTATTTTTTTTTTTTTATTGATGCTTTTATATTTAAGTAGGATGGGAAACACGTTGGTACATCGATGTTAAAAAGGATGGAAAAAGAACTCCAACTCTCCAAGTAAAGCTTGGTTGGTGAGGTCTCAATAAGTCGGGGATTAGTTGCAATAATTAGTCTTTGGCTACACAAAGTATATGCAGTCCCGAAATAAATGTCAGAGTCAACTCCTCATGATTTGGCATTTTGGTTGATTTTATTTTCCAGATTTATCCCTCAAAATAAATTTATTACCGATTACTCATTCTTAATTTAATAATTTCACAGATAGTAAAGCTTGGACAAACGGGTTTAGACCGACAAATGATATTTGCAGTTGGTATATTGCTTGTACTCTAATTTCAGGAAGAAGGGGGGAAAACGAAGAGAGAAACTTGCTACATATATCTTGAAAATGGTCTTCCATGCTTAAGGAAATATACACTGAATTACATCTATTCTTATGGATTTTCTTTATGAATTATTCTTATGGATTCCTTAAGAGCTGTGTGACTATGATTATCACTACGATTACGATTATTATGACTCTGCATAGTTAGGAGTTGCAGAAGAAAAAAAAGAAATGGATAAACAAATGATATAAGTGTATGTACATTCAATTGTTTCCCTTTCTTCCACCTTTGTGTGGATTCAGATTATGTCCATCGTCTTGTGGTTAGTAATCGTGAATAACCTGCCCATCAACTGTCACATCACCATCATCTACCATTTATGAGATGTTTCTAACTTTTTCCCCTTTAATTTTTAATGGATGGTTTTTCTCGCGTTTTAAGTCGAAATTTATATATTTTTTGCATAGATAAACCATATTAATTGTGCTTTTCAAAACGATATCCACTTTAATATAGTTTTGGAACAAAAAAATAATTGAGACATTTATTACTAGTCTATACCATATGGTATTGATTGGTATTTAATAAGATCATATTAAATGGTATGAAAGTGTACCATGGTGGAAGAACATACTAGACTGTACAATGGTTGAATACATGATAATAGAAATATACTAACTTTCATTTATGACTTTCAACATTGTGTACCACAAGATACCACTCGTATACCAGGATGGTAAGGGGTGGTATTTTTTGATCTTGTATTTCCCCCCAGAAATTTGTAGATCCAATAGATCATGATAAACTCGTTCCTTATGCAAATATTTTCAAAAATGACTTAAAACGAAAATGATATCATATTATATGGAGTTGGTAAAGAGATGTATGAAATTTTTCAAAAAAAAAATATTAAAAATGGATCTCATTTTGAAGATCACAATGAACTCGTTCCATATGTGAAAAGGAAATCGAAATCCAAATTAGAACGAAGAAGATAAGAGCCGACTAAGAAAATTAGGAAAAATAAAAGACCTTTAGTTATGCAGCACGAGTTATGCACCCTATCCTAGACCCACCTTTGTGATTCACCTACCCAACTAACTGTGGACTACAATGGCATATAGGATAATCCATGAGTGAATTTAATTGACCCTCCCTAGATGTTTTATTTTTTCGGACGTGGAAACTCTCCCTACGGATAGTCCATTCTAGGTGAGTTTGGATAACTCGAGAGGGAGTCTAAGCGGGAATAGGATTCTCTGTGGTATAAATCATGAGTCAGCAAGCTTGGAATGTCATTCATCGGTCTATGTGTAGCTATAAAAAATAGAAACAGTCGTATTGAATACCAAACATCGAGTTTCACATGTCTAGAATCTCTATGATTCGCTAAGGGAACTAGCTGGCCACAGGAACGGGTTTATGGGGATTCATCGAATTGAAATGAAGTCCCCAGAACATCACTAGAAACGGCAGCCAGAAAAGAGAAATCAGGGCTTAGGCTGCCAATTTTGCCTCCATTTCTTCGTTCGTACCTGTGTCTCTCTAAGTCAGGAGAGTTACCATGTTGGCAGTGTAATGAACCTCTAACATCTTCCTATCACTGCTACTGAGTTCCATACCTTAGAGACCTATTTATAAGTCTTGGATTAGGGTTTGTAAGGGGAGAAACCCAGCCTTGACCTTTCATCCAGCCCATCAGAAGGGTTCGCCAAGCAGCTACTAGTTCATGATAAATTATGGACGCCTTCCCGACGAAGTTTGGCAAATTTCCCAAAATGGCAGCCACGACGCCGTTTTGAATTATGGGTCACTATTTTAGGCGCCATTTTGGGCCTTAGTCTTCTTTCAATGTCTTTCTCCAACAGTCAAGCCTCGATTTTCCTCAATGCTCCCAAGTGGGCTTTTAGCCTATTTTGACCTAAAAATGCAAAAAAAAAAAAAAAAAAAAATTAGCAAAAGCGTATCATTGTAATAAAGCAGTCCTCATACACACTTTGAATATTAACATAGTAAATTCATGATATTATGCCAATAAAGATTAGAAATCAATGCAATTTTGATCATAATATGAGAGTTTAAAATAATATATTTCACGTATCATCAGAGGTCTGGATGTTGTATTTGAGAAATATTTAAAAATGATAACATCTTTTGAGTGATTTTAGGGTACCATTATATAATAATTTTGTGGATCGTAAATATGGCATCTCGGCTTATGTGAACGGCAACATAATTGCAGTAAACAAAAATATTTTGATTAAGTAAAAAAAAAAACCTTTTCACAAGATATAATTAATCAAAATAGTATTAACAAATTATCTTATTTACTTCTTAGTAAATTATTATAAAATAATATTTATCCCATTTTCAAATATACTTTTACCCTTACATTTTTTCCTTTCTTTTTTCTCATAAAATAATATTTTCTTCTATTATTTTATCCCTCTAAATATTCCCTCCTCCTCCAAAATTTTCTCTTTATTACTAAGTGAAAGTAATAGTGTTAGCCACTAGGGTGCGCATCCAGTTCGATAAACCTAAAACTTGAAATCCAACCGAATTCTTCTGAGCACGAAATTCAGTTGGATAGTAGTCAATAATCGGATTTTGGTTCGGAACAAATAGAATCGAACATTCGATTTCTGAAATGAGCACATGAACCCCATTGAACTTGGCCCCATTACCCATGAGGAACGGACCCAAAATCAAGTCTCCTAACCCTACCATATCCCAATTGTGACCTCTGGTCTCCCCCAACTCGGTCTTCTCTCTGTCTCTTCGCTCACTTCCCCTTGTTCCCTACTTCTTTCCCAAACTCAACCACCACCTCCTATGTTAATTTTTTTTTTTTTTTGCATTGACGGAGGCGCAAGGCCACAGAAGGGAGAACAACAAAGGGGGGAGAGAGGGAAATCAACAGGAGGTAGTAGGAGTGTCAATCACAATGTTCCTAGGAAAGGTGACACCTCTTTCGTCGTCCTGTAAAATGGAGATGAGGTCTTGCGGAGGATCCTCTAGCTCATACATACCGTAGGGATAGACGAGACTGTGCTTCGAGAGCCAGTCCGCGGCTCTATTCCCTTCCCGGTATGTATGAACAAGATTCACCACCCAGTCTACTGAGATCTTTCTCCTGATAGCCGAGAGGATCGCTGCATAGGGGTGAAGGGGGTCACTTCTGTTCTTCACAAGATTCACCTCCTATGTTAATGTTAGTACTTCAAACCTCTCTTCTCCAATATGTCATATACGTCGTCTAGTGCCAACCGCTGCCACCCCACCAGCCACTTCTGCTCATCCCTGTCACTGAGACCAGATTCAAGAACATTTCGAAGTTCCGTCAGATCCAAACCGAACCCAAAACTTGTTGGTTTTGTGCTCGCCGGATGTCGGTCCAGGAACATGCTCTATCTCGATTTGTAGTTCAGTTCAGTTTTAATCGAATAGATCGAATGCCACCTCTTTTAGCGAGTATCAAGGATTTTTTTTCCCCAACGTACTCTAGCTCTTAAAAAAGATTATGAAAGTACGATAGCTCTTATGAAATTTCTCAATCTACACATATTTTGCATGGATCGCTTTTCGTCATTTTGTGATAATGTTATCTTTCCATCCGGAGACGTTTTAACATTTGTGTAGTACTCATAGCTGGTTTTCAACTTTGAATTTATCATTGAACTTTATTGTAATGATGTTTTATCTTTTCCATCTTTTGATATTTTGACTTTCGCGTTGTACTCCTAGCTCGTTTTTAACTTTGACTTGATCACTGAACTATATTGTAATGCTATTTATACTGAACGTGGATTGCTGAAGGCAAAAGCAATCATAACAGATCGCTCTTGCTCCCGTCGAAAGTTATCAAAACTTCATCGCCTCACACATCAATGATCTATGTATAAACACGTTCCACCTCAGTGATCCTTGTCAATTATCGTGACCAATCACTTCCCTCTGTAGCTATGTACTCTCGGATTGCTTTTTCAGACGCGATCAAGGTATAGATCGCTTGACACCTCAGCAATCCTTGCAGATCGCTTTTCCCACCAGCAATCAATATTTAATCACTTTTCTCTTCAACGATATTTCCACAGTTCGCCTTTGACATGAGCGATCGATACAAAATGTATGTAGGTAGAAAAATTTCATAAGAACTATTATGAATTTTTTTTTCCCCCGGTAAAGAATTAGTGTAGCTTGGGAAAATTGTCCTAGTATGAAATTTACGAAAAACAACAGAAAAAAGTAGATATGGGACAAGCAAGCAAAGGACGAACACACGACACCAGAGTATCCAGCGGAGCGAAGTTAGAGAAATAAAACGGAAACAGAAAGAGGGTTCAGCTGCTTTGTCCTTTCCCTAAATCGTCTTTTTGGGGTCTATTTTGGCATTTTGTCTTTCCTTCCACCTTTGGATCCGCCGAACATAACACAAATGGACAAGCACTGACCATTACTTAATTGCTCTGCTTACGACCTGACACTACTTAGTACTTAATAATATTCCCCAAACCATAATGGCGAGAAAACCCACAGAATACACTGATAACTGTAACGAGCAAGCTCTGAATCAGGATTCAGGAAAGGGAAGAATCAATCAGGAAACAACTGAGACCTCAGCCCCCCCATGGCCACTGACTTCAAGTCAATCCCTATCATCGGTAACGAAACTGAAGCTCACTCTACTCCATGAGAATTTCCCACTCCATTTTCTGAGAAAATTCGCCTTTTAAAGTCTCCAACTCTGTTTTTCCTTTTCCCCCGCTGAATAAAGTCTCCAACTTTGGTCATAATCCGGTGGTGGGTTCTGCAGATATCGGTCCTTTACTGTCGAAGAGCGATGACCCGGATATGGGTTCGGACCCGGGTGTGGCTCAAGTTGTCGAACAGCTGGATCGGGCTTGTAGGGAAGCTGGCTTCTTCTATGTGGTAAGATTCGAGTCTCGAGACTTGGGAAATGATTCGATTTTGTAGCTGGGAAACTTGAATCAATTTTCTGTACCGTTTGATTCCGTTCATTTCCAGAGCTCGAATTGGTGTTGTTAGCAAGCCTTGAAACCCCTTTTTCTCTTGCTTTGAATTAGTCTAATGATGTTCTTGTGCTGAATTGGTGGCTGATCAGAAAGGCCATGGCGTTCCAGATCCCCTAGTGAAGGAGGTCAGAAGTATAGCACGCAAGTTTTTCCATCTTCCCTATGAAGAGAAGCTTAAAATCAAAATGACACCAGAAGCTGGATACAGGTTTTTTGCTTCTTCATCCATTTCTGAGCTATATGGCAAGTAAATTCAGGTTACTTGACTCATGTAAGCTCATACTGGAAATGCAGGGGATATCAGAGGCTTGGAGAGAATATAACCAAAGGTGTTCCTGATCTGCATGAAGCTATCGATGTAAAGTTTGTTCCTTTGTATCCGGCACTCGTTTTAAGATTTTGTGAACCTTAGGAAGGTGGCTGAAGTGTGGAGAAACGTTTTTGTCTTTCTTTCTGTGAATAACAGTGTTACACAGAAATAAAACCAGGGAGGTATGGAGCTCTTGGAAAGCCTATGGAAGGACCTAACCAATGGTATAGAAACCACACTGTTTACAAATTTAATCGATCGGGGTACTCGGTTTCTGTTGTTGATTCTTGATTCCCTTTTCAGGCCACAGTATCCGCCAAACTACAAAGAACTGATGGAGGAGTACATAAGCCTATGCTCAGGCATGATTTTTTGTCCACTCTTTACCTTCGTTTGTTCGTCTGAGTTGCTATCTATCTGTTTGAATTTTGAGAAATCTTCTGCTAACAGAACTATCGAGGAAGATCATGCGAGGAATTGGTTTGGCATTGGGTGGATCGCCGTCGGAGTTTGAAGGCGATAGAGCTGGAGAAGCGTTTTGGGTGACGCGGATCATAGGTTACCCTGGTGTACCTGATGCAAATGGAGATAACAAAACTGACAATGATGTGGGATGGTAATATGTTATATGCATGTCTGAACTATATTGTGTTGCCGCTTCCATGTTGCTTGATAGTTTCACGAGTTTAACCTAAAATCGTTTGCCTTTCCTGTGGCTGGAAAATTTGTGCAGTGGAGCTCACACCGACTACGGTAAGATTCATTCAGGTGTTGGGGGTACAGGTTTCTGCACAGTTTTTCTAAACTATATTGGTAACAATTCTGCTATTTGCGGCTGCTTGATAGGTTTGGTGACGTTGGTCAATCAGGATGATGATATAACTGCACTTCAGGTATTGCAGACTGTACCTTCTAGTTTCAGTTCCATAGAAAGTTTCATCTGTTAGGAGAGGTTTTGTTTCATAGTTTTGAACTCCGTTGTTCTCCCGATTCGAAGGTGAGGAATCTGTCTGGGGAATGGATATCTGCTCCTCCGATACCCGGGACATTCGTGTGCAACATTGGGGACATGTTGAAGGTATATGTCATGTGTGCAACCACCCACTTCACTAAATTTACTTCTGAATTCCTGTACTGGATCATTGAGTTCGAGCCTTTTCCATGGGGCGAAAAACTGCAGATTTGGAGCAACGGTCTGTATGAGTCCACTCTCCATCGAGTTGTCAATAGCAATGCCAAATTTCGTGTCTGTGTTGCTTACTTCTATGAGGTCTGCAACTTGCCTTGCCTTCCACTGATGCGTGTGAATCACAGATGAATTGATATAAAACATTGTGCTATTCGTTTTGCAGCCAAACTACGATGCCGCCGTGGAGCCCTTAGACTTTTGCATCCAGAAGAGTGGTGGTGTTAGGAAGTTGGGAAAAGCTGTTTATGGAGAACATTTGGTCGCCAAAGTTCAAACCAATTTCGCCTGAAATGTCTCTGACGTTGGTTCATACTGATGTTGTACTATGGTTTTATAACTTTCATTGCAATGTACTATGTATAGTCTTTTCTCAGAAGCACATTTTCGGAATAGTTCAAGAAACCTAGAATAAAAACAAGAGGAGAGCCCATAGGAGTAACCCTTCCAATGGTGAGAATATAACAATCTGAAGTTTCCTGTCAAATGGTCTACAAAACATACAAGTGGGCTAATTCCCATCCCACAACCCGGGAAGACGAAACCAGAATGGGTACTACGAAGTAAGAACATCAACAGAAAACCTGCAGGCTGCCATCCTATGAATCACAGTACAAACTGAACATACACTGTATAGGTTATACACCGTACCTTGTTCATGACGAGAGGATGAATATTGAATAGAACAGCCAGCTGCTCTTAATTCAACTAGCAGAAGTTCTAGGACTTGGCTACACCCTTATCCTTGAGGTAAAGCGGAATCCTCCCGCCTAGCTTCTTGAGACGATCCACCATATCATACAAAAATTCAAAGGTCAGCTTGGATTGTGCATTCAGATCCTCTCTAACATGAGGATGAACCCTGAACCACTCCCCCAGCATCTTATGCACATGGGAACGGATCATTCTCCACGGCACTGGGTACTCTTCGCACAGCTTCAAATACTCCACAACCAAATCAGCCTGGTCGAGCAATCCATCTCTGTGCATTTCTTCTTCCCCGCCAGGGGAAACCCATTCAGGAGTCCGGTATCCAGCAAACACCGCTGGATTCTCGAGCAGAGTCTCGGCCGAGAGCACACCTTCCACGCCTGTCTCATCCAAACAGTCGTGAACGTCTTCCATGTGGCGGATGTTGCCATTGGCAAGAACAGGAATTCTCACTGCTTCTCGTACGGCTTTAATGACTTTCCAGTCGGCCCTGAACTTCTTCCCATCCTTTTCGTCTCTTGTTCGGCCATGGACTGCCAGCACCCAGCACCCAGCTTCCTCCAACATCTTCGCGTAGCTAATTGTATCCTCCAATTTGGGGAAGATTCGGATTTTACAAGAGACACGGATGTGGTTCAGGGCCAGCTTTTCAACCAGGGACTTGACGAGTGGCAGGTTGTCCATTAGAAAAGCTCCGTAATACCCTCGCCTGGCAATCCGCTGAGGGCAACTGCAAGGAACACCATATAGCAGCAAATCGCAGTTAACAGTTAAAAATTGAACCATTCTCTTCTCCCACTTTTATGTTACCCTTCTCAGAGACATTATGTCGAACACATACCCGAAATTTATATCGACATAGTCGCAATGAGGCTGCACCCTCCCAGCAGCTTCAAGCAAGGTGTCTGGATCATTGGCACAAAATTGAACGAAAAGCGGCCGATCCTCCTGTGAATCGGCTAATGAGAACTAAGATTAATCAGTATCCAATAGAATCAATGGAGGCAACAACTTACCTTGCAAGTGGTGAACTCTTGGCTGCGGTACTTCTCATTCTCGGTGAAAATCCTCGAATGAAGCATTGGAGTGTAAGCAGCTTCTGCACCGTACTTTCTGCAGAGCATCCGAAAGGGGAGCTCGGAATTGTCCACCATCGGAGCAACGATGAACTTGGGGCGACCAAGCTCGATCCAATGCGCCCATGCTCGTTCCGCCCGGGACTCCCCGGTAAGGTAACCGTTGGGCGAAGGGGAGACGCCGAATGCCGCGGTTGAAGTGTCCTCTTCTTCTGTTTGGGCTGCGTCTTGGTGTTGGAGAGGGCTGCTGGAACAGAGTGAATCGTCGGGAGTGGGAGGTGGGTCAAGAACTTGGGTGCCGGAAGAAGCCATGAGAGGTCTGGTTAGCGGGAAGATGAGAGGGTTGGGAGGAGGACGGGGAGAGAAGACGGATCTCATCGGCGGGCGACGGGGAGGGAGAAGAAACCCATCGCCGCCATTGACGAGGGATTTTGGGGGGGGAAGGTTTCCCTCTTCGGTATTGGGCAACGTGAGGTATTTGCGGGTTTTTTTGTAACTTCCCCTGGCTCCAGGCCTAGAGTGGTTCGATGTAGGGGTGGCTATACGGTCCGGTCCGGTTAAATTGGCCCAAATTGATCCGGTCCAGTCCGGTTTTTTTGAAAATATAAGGACCGAAGATTGGATTGGATACAGTCCGGTCTTGATCTGGTCCGGTCTTGACCCGGTCCGGTCCTAATTGGTCTTGATTTTATATTGAGATTGTGGGAATTTGAGTGGCCTAAGGCCTAAAAGGGTGAGGAGTTGGTTAAGTTTTGTACTAAGTGCAAAGTTTTGTGACCGTTTATGCAAATTACCCTTAAGTTTTGTGTGTTGAGCTCTCTTATCCGGTCTTTATCCGGTTTTTTACCTCAAATCTAAGCCCAAAGATTGGATTGGATTGTTTACTATCCGGTTCCGGTCCGGTCTCGGTCCGGGTTATACGGTCCGGTTTCCGGTTTTTTATCCGGTCCCGGTCCAAATAGCCAGCCCTAGTTCGATGGACGAATGGGCCAGGCCCGTAACTTCTCAAATGTGGAACTGGAACATAGCTGGATTTTATATATATATATATATATATATATTGATACGACTTGTATGCTCCAGACGCACACCATGCTCTAGGCCTTCGCACCGTAGATCTAATCTAACGGCGTTTATTAATTCTATTAAAATTATTTATTTACCAACAATAATAATTACCATCATCACCCTATAAATAATTATACATACAATTTAATCCTTCAACAATCTTTATCACTATACTTTGAATTCTAATACCGTATTTCTAAGAGGCCTATTATTCAACACCCAAAAGTTATATAATTGATAATTATCTGTCCATTAAAATTTCTTAGGAAGGATTAATTAATCAAACGCCCTCATCAACCTGATATAGACTCGCATCATCAAAGGCGATCACCATCATATGCAAGCCACACTGCTACCCTAATTTCACCATCTTCATCAATAGACCTCAGCTACCCCTAATTACAAAGTCATCATCAAGGGAATAAATTTGCCTCGACTGATTAATGAATCAAAGATTCATCTATTTCTCTAGTAGCAGCTCCAAAAAGCAACCTTAAAAAAAGCAAAACTTCACTGTCATCGTGCCACTGAAAGTCCATCGTCATCATCAAAGCTACCAATATCGATTGCGGGTTCGATTCTTACATATTATGGTCAACCCACGCCGATTGAATGCCCCCACTTCAAGTTTTGGAATTCGTTAGGGTTGGATCACACAGATGATTCGGTTTTGACCGGGAGAGGTTGCTCGTTCATTCGCTGCCACGGATGTAGCACCCGAGCGCCGGCGGAGACATGGCTCAGTGGGTCTCTTGATTTGAGAGGCGAGGGTGGAATTCGATCGGGGCGGCGACGGGGTTTAATGTGCTTGACTGGAGATGGAAGAGTAGGATTATTCCATCAATTGTTCAGAAGCTAGCATTCTCATGGCCGGAGTTCAAATTTGAAACAGAGAAACTGCAGGGGGAGATAGTGGCGAAGAAGAACCCTTTCGTAGAGATTCTAGAAATCTGCAATTGTCTTGCACCTTTTATTCAATTCCCTTTCTTCCTCAATGAACCGGGTAACCGGCCTGGACCCAGTCGACGTCGTAGACGGCCCGGGGCTTGGAGAGGTCGAGGATCAGGAAAGGGGACTTTATCTCGGAGGCGTAGGAGAGGATCAGGATCAGCACAGCCATATGCGAAGGAGCCACAAACAGCGACGAACGTGATGAAGATGAGGACAGGCGCGCGACGGCGCTACTGCCGACGATGATTATCCGGCGCCATTGTAGTTTAATTTGCAGCAGCTTTTTCAGGAAAAGGCTTCTCTTTTAGGATCTCGAGTAAAATATTGTTTGAGATTTTGCACCTAATTAAGAAATTGGGTATGTTTAAGTTATGGTTAAACAAAATCAGGTACCGTAGTGTGAAAATAAATGATATAATTTGTTGGGGGATTAAAGAGAACGTATTAAAATGTAAAGGAATCAATTAATTATCTTTAAGTTGTAAATTATAGATAATATTATCATATTTAATGAAAGCCATCAGATTAAATCAACGGTGTGGAGAACCTAGAGCATATTATATGTCTGGAGCATACGAGTCTGACCCATATATATATATATATATATATATGGACGGTTATGAGCTGGTTTCAATCATAGGTTATTCGGTTTTTGAATTCATTAATTATGAGTTAGTCGGGTTCGCAATTATCAGGTTGGACGTTCATCGGATTATGGGTTTATCGGGTTACTGGTCAATTAGGTTGCGGGTCATTTGGGTTTCAGATTAAGCAGGTTGCGGGCTAATTATATTACAGGTTGATCGGGTTATGGGTCGGGCAGGTTGCGGCCGGATCAGGTTGCAAGTTGTTTGGTCGTCAGTGCATCGATTTACTTACTCGTTACTTACTATGGCTTACACGTTTTATTACACTAATTTAAAACGTTTTTCAAAAAAAATTAGCCAATTTCTTTCTACCTTGTATATGTACTTACAAAAGTTAAAGAAACTTTCAAAGTGTTGAACCAATTGTATAACTTGCAAATTTATCATATAATTAATGATAACCGATAAAATAAACTAGCTAATAATTATGATAATATCAACATTTTCATTCAATAATCACTACAGTAAAACTTATCTTCAGTCACGAAATATTATTCAAGGGATGTTTCCCATACTAAGATGTATATATACTACTAATCACGAAAAATGTTCATGTGTTTGATAATATAATTCTAATCACATGAATTAATTAGCCATATTTATGTCTTCAATTCACTGTTAGTTACTAAGCATGACTGCATGAGTATGAGTTTCCTATTAGTTTCATTCGTTTTTTTCATGTTTTTTCCGTTTCGTTTTGTATGTATCATCTTGTAAATTGCCTCAAATATTGCTATCGCTATACGTAACTTTAACATTCGTTTGGAAGTTGCAATTGTTTTGGTGAGATTGTTACTATACTTGTATTGTTTAGAATGAATCATTTTTTTTAGTAGAAACAATACATGGATAGTTTCTTATGTGATGTGACAAACTATCACTCAAAATGAGTGATTGTTATATCTCAGTTTTTAGTTGTGATTGTTGATATTGTTGAGTAGAGAGTGTTTTGTCTCAGCTTTTAGCTGATGTGACATACACAATCACACATACCAAATGTTGTATTTTACAATACATCAAATTCAATAATACATGTATAATATTATACATGCATTCATAATAATACATCTATTTAACAATCACAACTTTCAAACGACCTTAATTACGATAAATTTTCACGATGAAATATAGGATAATTATCATGAAAATTAGTTCCGAAGATTAATAACATTAGATGAAGCTAATATAGTTATAATAGGGTGGAAAAATAGCTATAATTATGGTTACCCCGAATTCGACACGATTGGGTAGGTAAAATCTGAACTAAAAAAATTATCTAGTAGTATGGAAAATCTGAAACCGAATATCATGGGTAGCGGCGGTACGATCAGTTGTGGGGCTGCCTCTCTTTCTTTTGTCCAAATGGGTCGAGTCTTCTTCATATTGGCTTGTCTTGAGATAATGTAGCAACTTCTAGTTGACTTCTCCATCATTGGACCTCTTCTCTCTCACGAAAGCTCCTTAATCTTCTCATTATAGCTCATATGGTCTTCCGAAGTTCTTCAATGCTTGATCCAATCATCCTTAGGTTGCTTTGTCATTCCATCAAGTCGTGAACCAAGAGTCACGACTGTGGGCTGAGAGTCACGGGCGTGATCGTGACTTGTACTTGAACCTTCTGTTTGCCCGTGTTCGAGTTAAGGGATGGTGGGAGATGCCACGGCGGAGGCTGAGAAGTCACAATCGTGATCGTTACACTCTTGCCTTCGCCATTTTCCACGATTCATCTAGCAGCTCTCAATCCCTCTCTGCTCCATTCGATTCATAAATTGCCCCCAAACGTTTCCTCCATGCATTAGGCCCTGAAATATCGCAAACAAACGCAGCCTAGCGTAAAATCGATCCTTAGTTGCAACAAACATATCCCAAACGGTCCAAAGGTGAAAGGAAAAACATGTGTAAATACTGTGTTATCACATACGTTTAAATGTCTAAACTGAGCAAGCTCTTCTTGCATAGAAAAGTTCCACTCTTCATCGTTTAATGCTTTTTAAATTTTTTTTGGTTCAAGCTTAGACACAAAAGCGTATTGGCCAGGGGCGTGCTTAGCTCGAGGGTTGCGTTCATGTCTTCGACGTTCACTTTCAAGTTGTCCCTAATGGCCTGAATGCTTGCCTCCAATTGTTGTTGATTTGCCTCTTGCTCAGGCAAGAAAGAATCGAATCTTTGATTTATTTTGGCAAAGATTGCGTTGAACTTGTGATGGAAGTCGTTCAAACCCCTGGGTGAGAGTTGTGTCGAACTCATCCTCGCAACCAGACTCTGACACCAAATAATAGAAACAAAGTTTTATCGGTTTTTATGTTTGGGGGATTTAGGGTTTATACGGACATAATTGGGGATAGAGATTTAGATTTGGGGAAGAAGAGTTAAAAAGAACCGACCGGCGCCTTAGAGAGATAGAGATTGAGAATAGAGAGGATAGGGTTTGGGAGAGATAGTTTGCTAATACTTTTCTTGATCGATTATGATAAAACCAAGTACATATTTATAGAGAATACTAGGAAAACCCTAATAATAAACCTAATTCTACTAAAATACTACTAACCATATTTAATAAATATATAATGCTGATGATTATAATTATGATTGAACTGGGAAATCGTGTTTCTATCACAAACAATAGACTCCTTCAAGTTCATAATGCCAAAAAGTCCATTATAAATTTAGGAATTTCTAAAATCTGCCTCTTTTGATATTGGTGATATTTAGATTGAGATTGTTACAATGCTTTTATTGTTCACAATGCATCATTTTTATTGAATTTTCTGTTAAAAAATACAAACATTGTTTACTTGTTGCGACATATAGTATCTCTCAAAATTAATGATAGTTAAATCTCAAATTTTAGAGAGATTGCTCAGATAATGTGACTGAAATGGTTGTTATGGCTTTTGTTCCAACTCTATCTAAAACATTTCATGTGTGTTAATTAATCAATTTAACTATAGCTGAAATTAAACTATTTTTAAAAATTACCAAAATCTGTCGTTTTTCAAATCTACCAACAATCACCCCTTTATCTGGTTTTCCCTTCAGTTTCCCATTCCAGGATTATCTTCTTCCACAAGGGCAGTCGGTGTGTGAGGCTCGTGACGCATCACGTGTGCATTCCGGCTACGAGGATGGGCCGGGGAGAAAATTTGGAAGTAACAGTTTTTTTGTTTTTTTTCTTCACGCGGGTAGAAGGGATTGCAATGTGTCGGGTTGATCGGGTTTTGTCAAATCTAAATCTAAATTTATGGGTTTATCCGTAAAAATCCGGGGTAAAATTTATTGAGTTTTGAAAACTCAAACCCAACCCACCTGCTGGGTATTCACGGGTTCATGGGTACCCATGGATTTTTGTGGTAACGAATTTACAATAACAAGTTTCTATCAAAATATTATTCAAACATCAATTTCCCCATACAAATTATCCATACATAAAACACTATTCTAGAAAATTCGAACATATCATAATTACACTAAATAAAATCACACGGAATAAGTGTAATGAGAGTTAGATTTGAGGAAACTAGAATTAGGGTAGGATTTGGGGAGAGTAGGGCAACAAAATAAGTATGGAAGGATATTCATGGGTCGGATCCCTCTAAACCCAAATCCAACCCAACCCAATAAATATTATATTGATTTAAACCAAAATCCAAAAATCCGTAAACACGAATTTTACCCGGACTCACCCGGTGAGATAATGCGGATTTGGGTTTTGTTGCCTATAGGGATCAGCATTCCGGTTAAGAGGAGGGGGCGGGCGGGGCAGGGAGCTGAGATCACTCCCACGCGGAAAGTCATCCACGGCGGGCAGCGAGAAAACCGGCGCCCAGTTTTTCACGGAAAAAATCCCAAGTTACACATGTTTTTAAAAAAAATTCTCAAAATACAAACGTTATGAAAATAATTCCCAATCTACGTTAGTTTGGGCCATCACCGCTGTCGACGAAGACAGTGATTGCATCACTGTTGTCGACGAAGACAGTGATTGCATCACCGCTGTCGACGAAGACAGTGATTGCATCACTGCAGTACACGGCCGCGGTGAAGGCCTGACCTGCGTCGAAACTTTAAACAAACGTAACTTTGTGCTCGGTTATCCGATCGTAGCGAAATTTTTTTTTATTCCGCATAATTTTTTGAGATCTTGCAAGCCGCAAATTACCGTAGGCGGTTTGGTCCCGCCTTCATCTCGAAAATATGTCGTTTGCTACCCCGGACGAGCCTTTTTTCGATTTCGTCAAACTTTGAACGACCATAACTTTGTGCTCCACAATCCGAAAATCATGAATTTTTTTTTTATTTCGCATAACTTTTTAAGGACTACAATTTTTATCATAGACATATTTTCGGAATGTACTTGGATTCCTGAAAAGGAAGGTAAAGTTATTCCCAAAATCCCTTATATCCATAAATAATTCATTTTTTGAAAATTCTCTCCTACTAAATATTGTAGTCCTTATAAATTTATGCGAAATAAAAAAAAATTCATGATTTTCGGATTGTGGAGCACAAAGTTATGGTCGTTCAAAGTTTGACGAAATCGAAAAAGGCTCGTTCGAAGTAGCAAACGACATATTTTCGAGACGAAGGCGGGACCAAACCGCCTACGTCAATTTGCGGCTTGCAAGATCTCAAAAAGTTATGCGGAATCAAAAAAAAATTCGCTACGATCGGATAACCGAGCACAAAGTTACGTTTGTTTAAAGTTTCGACGCAGGTCAGGCCTTCACCGCGGCCGTGTACTGCAGTGATGCAATCACTGTCTTCGTCGACAGCGGTGATGCAATCACTGTCTTCGTCGACAGCGGTGATGCAATCACTGTCTTCGTCGACAGCGGTGATGCAATCACTGTCTTCGTCGACAGCGGTGATGGCCCAAACTAACGTAGATTGGGAATTATTTTCATAACTTGTGTATTTTGAGAATTTTTTTTAAAAACATGTGTAACTTGGGATTTTTTTCGTTTTTCACAGACAAAAGTCAACCAAATCATGCTGCCGGGACCCACTCTCCAACTCCTATCGTTCAGATCTACTGACGTCCATCAGACGGCCGGAGACGCTCTTTTGACTCCCCCACACTCTTTCTCTCTCTCCCTCACTCTCTCTCTAACGTGCCTCTGGGCTCTGGACCAAAATTTCTCCCCACCTGGGCCCACTTTCGATCCAGCAAGTCAAACGTTTCCCGACAAGTCATCCCCCACTAGCTTCAATCTATTCTAATCACTCTCATCTCATCTTCCCTATCGTACCCCAAATACTAATAAAATAAAAATAAATTCCCCACAGCAAAATATAAAATTTACAGCGACTATCGGTGAAGTGAAGAAAAAAAAATTACAGCGATTATTGTCCGCAGACAATAGAAATTTACAGCGACTGCTCTTTTTCTTCCTTCTTCTTGCTTCGAGAAGAGCGAAGAATAGAAAAAAAAAAGTGGTTGCGTGATGTTTGACCGCGGCCTGCTTTGACCAGCGACGACCCATCCAATTCAATTCACAATCTGTTTTTATTCCTGGTCTTTGCATTTGGCTTTCATTAAACAAAAATAAAAGAAAATTTAATTAAAAAATGGGGGAATCCAAAAGCATGATGTACTGAATTATTCTTACCTACACTTGACGACAAGGCTAAAGTGACCCGTCGGTCACCTTGTCGACCAATACCTTTTTCGCTTTCCTCCTCCATTTCTAACCCAAACCACCACATTTGCCCGACCCCGAACCGGCCCGGCCCGACCGCTTTCCCCATCCTTTTATCAGCACCACAGCTCTCTTCTTTTCCCCTCTCCTACAATTCCCCTCTAATTCCTCTCTCTCCTTCTCTCTCCTGGGGTTCCCCCACTCCGCCATGGCCATAGAGCTCATGATGAACTACGGCGGCAGCAGCAGCAGCAACGCGAGCTTCGTCACCAAAATGGAAGAGTCGGCCGTCCAAGAAGCCGCCTCCGGCCTCGAAAGCGTCAACAAGCTAATCCGCCTTCTCTCCCAGCAGCAGCAGCAGACACAAGATCAGAACCACCGCCGCTCCTCTCCCTCCGCCTCCGCCGCCCCCGGTCCCGCCGTCGACATCGAAACCGACTGCAGAACCGTCGCCGACGCCGCCGTCTCCAAGTTCAGGAAAGTCATTTCCCTCCTAGGCAGCACCCGAACCGGCCACGCCCGCTTCCGGAGAGCCCCTGTCTCCGCCGCTTCTCCGTCGTCGACGGAGCTGATCCCCGCAAATCTCAACCACTACCACCACCGCCACCACCACCACCGCAGCAGCGGCAGTGAAATCCCGCATCCCGAGAGCAACAGCAACGACGACAACAACAAGGTCTACTACGCGACGCCGATCCAGCAGATTCCTCCCTCGCCGCAGGATTTCGGCCTCGCGGTTGTGAAATCAGGCGCATCCGTGGACAGAAACGGCAAAGACTCGTCCGCCACGACCATCAATTTCTCGTCCTACTCCTCCGCAGCGAACTCGTTCGTTTCGACGCTGACCGGAGAAACAGAGGGGAAGCCGCACCAGCATCAGCACCAGCAGGGACCTTCTTCCTCGTCGGCGTTCCAGATCACGAATCTATCTCACTCCGCCGGCGGACGGCCTCCGCTCTCCACATCGTCGTTGAAGAGGAAGTGCAGCTCTGAGACTCTGGGATCCGGGAAATGCCTCAGCGGCGGCTCCTCCGGTCGCTGCCACTGCTCCAAGAAGAGGTAACCAGTCCACTCGAGTCCTGTTTTTTAATTCACTCCCCCCACCCGCTAATTCTTCCCCCTGTAGCCCTGGTTGTATTGAATTTCGTCCGGAATAATTTTGCAGCAGGAAATTGAGATTGAAGAGGGTGGTTAGGGTTCCGGCGATAAGCCTGAAGATGGCGGACATTCCTCCCGACGACTACTCGTGGCGGAAGTACGGGCAGAAGCCAATCAAAGGCTCCCCGCATCCACGGTAAGTTCGATTTCCTCGATCTGCTCCATCGTTGACCCGGGATTGGGCGAAAGGTTTTGTTGAATCAATTTTTTGGCAAAAAAAACTGCAGGGGTTATTACAAGTGCAGCAGCGTGCGGGGATGCCCGGCCCGGAAGCACGTGGAGAGAGCGGTGGATGACCCGTCGATGCTGGTGGTGACCTACGAAGGAGATCACAATCACAACACGCTGTCCATTGCTGAGACTGCTAATCTCATCTTAGAATCCTCCTGAATTTCATTAGCAAGATGATGAACAAATTCAATGCTTTGTTTCTTTCTTTTTTTTGTGGGTGATGGTGATCTCGAAGGAGATCGAGGGATCAGAATCTGTAGGCTTGTAGTAAGCAGGGAATGGATATTTTGGGGGGTCTAAGTTCCCCAATTTGTGTCCAATCATTTCATGTAAAATATTTATTATGGGGATACTTTTGGTTTTTATTTTTTTGGGGTCGATAATGAGGAACCCATATGTTGTTTCTTGTGATTTGGGGAAGAAATTTGGTGGAAGGAAAGGGGATGTGGGGATTTTGATGGAATTTGGATGAAGCAAAGCAAAAATGGTGGGTGGTGGTGGAAGTGGATTTGGTGGTGGATTCCTCCACCTCCCTCTATCAGCAATGAACACTAGTAGGGAGAAAGTTGGTATTAGCATAAATGGTGTTTTCTTTATGCGCGCTTTGTTAGTCAAGATTTTTACTGATTACTAAGATTTGTGTTTGAATCGCAACCCACATTGGACATACGTCTAATTGGTGAGCAACTATTCAGTTTATTCTTATTTAGACTTGCTTTAGACACCAGGGATTTTACAATGTTCATAAGCACAAACATTTTCAGGTAAGTTGAGTTTGTACTAAAATATTGTAGGTACAAGTTTTGTGTATACTATAAACGAATTTGTACAAAATTTGTATCATAAGGAATGATAGGAGAACTCTTGGTAGGTTTCCATTCTCATTAGCAATTATGTTTACTTTATATAATGCTATCCATATCCCAATTTGACAAATTGTCCAAGAACTGATAAGCTTCCAATTGTGTTCCTTTTGTTCAAAACACTTTTACTTTAATTTGCTTTATTTGTTAATAGACTGAGACCGAACGAAAGATTCCAGCTTTGGTGGTGGCACTGTCTGGCTGTTTGATTGATACTTTGGCCTTTTTTGTTCTTTTCAAACATGGGGAGTCGTTGTTTTTGATCCTTGGATGCCAACTTCCTTTTACTTTTTCAACGTTCTCCCATGAATAATTTGCAGAGACCCCAAAAAAAACAAAAAGTGTTTTAACAAAAAGAAAAAGTAAAGGAAGGAAGGAAGGAAGAGTGATTTGGTCAAAGCAAGCAAACTATTCCCCTCTCTCACCAAGTGGATCAACGTGTCGTGTGTGGTAGACTTGGTTGACTGGAACATACCATGCACGACAAATAATGTGTTTTCCTCTAAAATTTATATTTACTTGAACAATAAAATGGATGTTAGCGTCTGCCGGGCCGATTGGGAATATCCTATATTTATTTATTTATTATCAAATTAACTTTGTTACGATCGAATTATTTTTATTATTATTAATCATTTGAAATTATAATTAAACTATTTTACACCAAAGTATTAGTCGGGCTGCATTTTCAAAACAACCTTTCCGAAGCAAAAAAAAAAAAAAAATGGTGAATGCTCTGTCCTCTCTCCTATGGAAAACCGTAGGAACAATCCTCATCGCCTCCATTTGGTTTTCGAAGGATGACGCCATGGAGGGCTGTGCGATGATGGTGCGGTGGATGAGATGGATTTGGGAAGGAGTATTGAAGAAGTGGGTCGAGTTAAGGCACACCGATGGCCCTATGCTGCGCCCGGCAGCGAAGAAACGCTGGCTGGAAGACGCACGGGGCGGAGAGATTCTGATGACTGATGATCAGTCTGGGCGGGATGGTGATCCTCGTTTGGAGGTTAAGGACCGAAAATGGTGCCTTTGGTTAATAAATGTAGTGGCAGGTGCAAGACGTATTGTTCAGAGCCGGCGTTCAATCGTACACCCTGATGGGGTATGGGGCCGGGTTGATGACCAGAGCGCTACTCCGGTGACCGGCGGTGGTGATCGGGCTCTGGAGCTGACGTTCAGCGGTTGGCGGAGAATCCACAGTATCCGATTTGATAGGGATATTGATAATATTGAAAGGTTTAATTTTGAGATCCGAAAGAAGGTTTATCTCAACCGAAATCAGTTGGTGGATTGGGATATTGATAAAAACAAATCCCTGTGTTTTTCTGTTACGCGAATAAACCCGATGGTAATCCTCCAGGATTCGACCATGTTTCATCTTTGGGGCAGGACTCCTGGAGTCCCTTTAAATATGGCCGAACTTTGCAGCAACCTATTCATCCAAAAAAAATTCAAAGGTTGGCTTGTGAACTGCCTACAGAGGGTAAGAGTTTTCCGAGCGCTTAAACTCTCAGTGCGATTGAGTGTGGGTGGCGCAGAAACAAAGAGTGACATCGAGCAGCAGGGACTGGGCATAATGGTGGACTCGAGCATTTGCCAAGACCAAATAGTGGAATTCTCCACTGAGGATGTTGCTGTGAGTATGCAGAGGGCAAAGATGAGTTTGTTGGGGAGACTTTTCATTGAGAACCGACCGAGCCTCTCGGTTATCCACAAAATTGTTTCGAATGCGTGGGAATGCCGGAAGAAGGTGCAGGTGTTGGAGGCGGAGATGGGACTGCTCCAATTCTTGTTTGATGATGCGGAGGACATGGAGTGGGTGTTGAAGCGGACGCCATGGCCGGTGAAAGATCGGGTGCTGCAGCTCCAGCGATGGGCACCGGTCACGGAGGAGGTTTTTGATTCCCTGGGTTTTGCGCCTTTCGGGGTGCAGATGTGGGGAATCCCATCGCACTGCCGCACTATTGCTTTTGGAAGAAGGGTTGCGGAGATGAAATTAGGAGAAGTGCTCGATGTCGGACTATTCGGCATCAAAGGCGAATCGGACCAGTTCATCAAAGCTCGGGTGAAGATCAATGTTCGTGAGCCGCTGCGATCGCAAGTCTGGGCAAGCAATGAAGTTGCTGGAAAGTTCTGGGTGACTTTCGCATACGAGTTCCTCCCTCTATTCTGCTTCCATTGTGGCAGATTGGGGCATATGGAAAGGAATTGTGTGTTTCCGGCGCCGGTTGGAGAAGAGAGGTTCAGTCAGGAAATGGCGACTACTGAGGTGGGGTTTCGTCTCCACGAAGAAACACTCAAGTCGGCCCAATTCAGTGCCCCGCCGCTGCCGCAGTCTGTGTGGGTTAATCCAAAAACGAAGGGGCAGATAGGTGCTAGCACGGTGACGGCGAACGGAGAGAAGCGGAAGACGGGGGACAAGGGGGTTTGGCGGGAGGCGGTCTTGGCTCTCCCTGCTGGTGGTGAACGCAATCCAAAGGGCGCGCAGGGGAAGATGCAGGGGGGAGCAGAGAATCGAATCGACTGGGGGGACAACTTGGGTCACAGAGGGTTGGCCGTGGTTCTCAGGTGGAGGAGATGGGGAATCGGCCGAAGCCGGCGAGGCAGACCAAAACCACGGCATCCAGTGCTCGTGGGAAGCTCCCGCCGGCTAGTGGGGGGCGGGCTGACACGGAGGTGACGAAGATGGGGGAAGGTGCGAAGGGCGGAGGGACAGGGAAGCAAAGGCGGGCGGAGGGAGTTGGTGGGGAGAGCAGTGCGGACCAGAAGGGGTCTCGCGAATCAGGGGGGACGAAGATGGAGGGGCCCATGGGTGTCGGGCCAGCAGTGGGTATGGGCCTTGGGCCTAAGGGAGGAGACCCATTATCTCCTTTGGCCGGGAATGGGGATGTGCTGCAGGGGGCCAAAAAGCCCGTGGAGAAAATGGCCGGCCAGCATAGTGGGGAGCAGACCGCGATGGCGTCGGAGATGCAGGATGGTGGCGAGAGATCCGTGGTGAGCGAAGCGACTACAACGGTGGCTGATGAATATGGGTCTAATTTGCCCAAGTTATTGGAGGTCTTCAGGATGGCGATTGCGGAGGAGGAGTTAGAGGATCGAAAGAGACCTGCGGTCATGGTGGAGGATCTTCCGCGAGACCCCACACCAACAAAGAAAATTTGCGCGGAAAAGACAGGCGAGGAACCAGAAGAGTCAGTGGAGGTAGCCAGCCCGAAACGGCCCCATTCGATTAAATGAGGCTTTTGTCGTGGAACGTGAGAGGGATTGGGCCGTCCCTCACGTTCCAATCGCTGTTAGGGTTAGTTAGAGTGAATAATCCAGATTTGGTGTTCTTGTCAGAGACCAGGTCTCGTCGTAAAGTTGTCTCTCGTCGTATGCGAGGTTTAGGGTTTGATTCAGATTCTTGTTTTCTTGTTGATGCCGTTGAGATGTCAGGCGGCCTAGCGGTAGGGTGGTCCCCGAGCATCAGTGCCTCGGTTGTGTCGAGTTCTTCTTCTTTTATTTCTATTCGGATTAATAATATGGATTTGCCGTATGTGGTGGTTTGTGTTTATATTAGTTGTGTTGAGACTGTGCGGCGAGGGCAGTTGGAGGCCCTTCGTGTTTATTGTCAAGGGATTTCAGACCCTTTTATCATCATGGGGGATTTCAATTCGATTTTGTCCTCCAATGAGAAGGATGGGGGGGGTGCCGTGGTCTCCTGCCCAGTCCCAGGATTTTCGTGATTTTGTTGATGCCCTGGCGCTGCGGGACCTTGGGTTCCAGGGACCCTTGTTCACCTGGACGAACAAGAGGATGGGGGCCGCGTGTGTGCAAAAAAGGTTGGATCGGGTCTTGGGCTCTACAGGCTGGGCGGAATCCTTCCCGGACACGATTGTTCTTCATTGTACGGATATTGGTTCCGATCATCGGGCGCTTATAGTGGCGGATAAACCGTTTAAGAGAACGGCCCGCCGTTTGTTTCGATTTGATGCCCGATGGGTGGAAAACCCGTAAGTGCGCTTGATGGTCAATTATGTTTGGACGCAGGAGGAGGCAGGTTCGCCTATGTATAAATTGTGGACGAAGCTTAAGAAAGTCCGGCATATGCTGTATGATTGGGCTCGCGCCGGGGTGTCTAATTCTGCTAGGAATATTCATACTCTCCAAGAGGAGATTGAGGCGATCAGGAGGGTGAATCCGGTGGATTGGGATAAGATAAGGGAGCTGGAAGGGGATTTGGGACGACAATGGGCAGCAGAGGAGCTATTCTGGAAGCAAAGGTCCCGGGTTCGCTGGCTAAAGGAAGGGGATAGGAATTCTTCATATTTCCATACGGTCACGCGCACTAAACGTAGGAAAAACTTTATCGCCAAACTTCGCGGTGAGGATGGTGATTGGGTTGAAGAAGAGCCGGATAAGGCTAAAATGGCGGTTGAGTTTTTTGATACTCTGTTTACGTCTGAACTCCAGATTGGGGATGTGGATGCTAGGGTGGCGGCGTTGCCTATTGAGAGGCTGGTCACGGCCGATATGAATCTAAAACTGGTGGCTCCTGTCTCGGCTGAAGAAATCCGGCGGACGGTTTTCTCAATTGGACCGACGCAAGCGCCAGGATCGGATGGGTTCACGGCGAAATTTTTTCGGTCGTATTGGGATATAGTGGGGCCCTTGGTGGTGGAGGCGGTGGGGTCTTTCTTTGAGAATGGAAAACTGTTACGAAGTTTTAATCACACGTGGATTACGTTAATTCCTAAGGTGGAAGAGGTAGAGACGATGCGCCAGTTGAGGCCAATCAGCCTATGCCAAGTCATTTATAAGATTATCTCGAAGATCTTAGCAAATCGGCTTGCGTTGGTGTTACCAGTAGTTGTTTCTCCTGAGCAAAATGCTTTTATCAAGGAGAGACAGATTGTTGATAATGTTCTGATTGGACATGAAATCATGCACTATCTTAAAATTAAGACGAAAGGGAAGAAAGGCTACTTGGCACTAAAGGTTGATATGGAAAAGGCCTATGACAGGGTCGAGTGGCCGTTCTTACTTTCGATCTTGAAGAAGTTGGGGTTTGGAGAGCAGTGGGTTCGGTGGATTCAGGAATGTATTTCTTCATCATCTTACTCCGTGATGATGAATGGCATGCCGGCTGGGTATTTTTGGTCATCCCGGGGTCTGCGCCAAGGGGATCCGTTGTCCCCCCCTGTTGTTTGTTCTGTGTACGGAGGGACTGACTGCTTTGATTAAGAAAGCGGTGATGGACAGGCGGATAACGGGGGTGCGGGTTAGCCCGCGAGCACCTAGGGTGACTAATTTATTCTTCGCGGATGACTCCTATATGTTTGTGCAAGCCTCGATGCAACAGTGTGAGAACCTGCTCCAAGTTTTGGGAGAATATGAGGAATTAAGCGGGCAGCGGGTCAATTTGGACAAGTCAGCGGTTTGCTTTAGCCGCAATGTTCTCCAGGAGGATTGTGAGGCTATGGCTGCTCGATTGGGGGTTGGGGCAATGGGGGTCCAAGATAAGTATCTAGGACTTCCCACTTTAATTGCTCGGTCAAAGTCGGAAACATTCCGTTTCCTGGAGGAGAAGCTTTTGCAGAAGCTGGAAGGATGGAAACAGCGGCATTTATCATGGGCGGCTAAGGATACTCTGTTAAAGTCGGTGGCGGCGGCATTACCGGTTTATGTGATGGCATGTTTCAAGCTTCCGGTGACGCTTTGTCGTCGTCTTGATAAGTATATGGCTCGTTTCTGGTGGGGTGGTTCGACAGATAGGGTTCATTGGATGTCATGGAGAAAATTGTGTCGCAGTAAGCGTGATGGGGGATTAGGTTTCCGTCGGTTTGAGCAGTTTAACCAAGCTCTGCTGGCGAAGGTTGGATGGCGGATTTTGCAGGACCCGGACTCTTTGCTTGCTCGAATCTATAAGGGGAAATATTTTCCGAACGATACGATTTTGGAGGCGACAGCACGGTCAAGACTGTCTTGGGGATGGCAAAGCGTCTTGCATGGGGTTCAGTTGTTGAAGGAAGGCCTGCGATGGCAAGTAGGGTCGGGGGAGGAGGTGGAGATCATGACAGCAAATTGGGTACCGGGGTGCCATCCTAATCCTCCGATGGTTTTGCCCTCGGCTCACCTTTGGGAGGGGGCTACGGTGGCTGGTCTGATGGGGGAAGAGCCGGGGACGTGGTGTGATGAGTGTTTGGCTAATTGCTTTGCCCCGGAGGTCGTGAGGGAGATTAAAGCGATTGTTCTCCCACGATTGCCTGTCAGGGATAAGCTGATCTGGCATGAGGACCGGTCAGGGGAGTATACGGTAAAGTCCGGGTATCACTTGGCGTTGAGATTGAACAGGGGCCGATGGAAGGGGAAGTGTGAGCCATCTTGGATGGATTCTACTTTGTGGGGGAAGTTGTGGAATCTTGGGATCCCGCCGAAACTCAGGTTTTTTATGCGGCAGGTCATGAGCAGAATTTTGCCGACGACGGAGGCCTTTATTGCCCGTGAGATTGATGTGCTGGAACGGTGCCCGGTGTGTTGGTATGAGGTGGAATCCCTGGAGCATTTGTTCCTTCACTGCCCAATTGCTAATGAGATGTGGGCGGGGTCTGGGCTGATGGATATCCGGTAGGGATGGCAATTTTGCCCATACCCATGGGTATTTTACTATCCAACCCAATTGGGTTGGGTATGGATTCCAAATAAATGGTAGATGGGTAGAGTTTGATGGATTTGTACCCATACCCATTTAGTTGGGTTGGGTTGGGTTTTTAACACATGGATTTGGATTTGTACCCATGCCCAAAGGAAAATTACAGTTTGGTACCTAAACTTAATAGATATGAAGATTTAGTCCTCAAAATATCGATGGAAAATTACGTTTTGGTACCTAAAATTTTTTGGTCTTACATTTTGTTACCTAAACTTTTCAAGTTTTACAAATAGGTCCAATTTTTGTGTGTGTAGTTAAAACACCCTCAAGTAAATGGATATCCATATCCAACCCATACCCATTTACATTATGAAAGCAATATCCATACCTAACCCAAACCCATTTACAAACCCCCAAACCCATATACACTTCATCCAAACCCTACCCATACTAAATGGATCTATTTGGATTTGGGTAAAATTACCCATGGGTGGGTAATTGCCATCCCTAATATCCGGGCTGGGCTTCCGGAGGAGAACATGGGGGTTTTTGTTAGGCGTCTGCTTGGCAAGGTGACCAATGAGGGGGTTCTCATGCGTGTTGTCTCTTTGCTGTGGCGGGTGTGGAAATCTCGCAATTGGGTGGTGTTTGAGGGTTGCCAATATACTAGGTAGCGGTGGGCATTGGGTGGGTCGGGTGGATTTTGACCATAAAATGCACCCACTCGCGCTTAAACGGATTGATAATTTTTAACCCACCACCCACCCACATTTAGTCTTGGGTTGGGTCGGGCGGATGGTGGATGATTTGGGTGGGTTTGTGGGTTCACCCACATCACAATGTATATAATATAAAGGAGTCAACTTGACATGGTAATAGGCGAAGAGAGTTATATGGGGAAACAAGAAGATGAAATAGGGCAAAAAAATGTCGAATTAATTCTTAAAATGATAGAAATTCTATTATGAAAGAGTTTTCTACAGATTGAGATGATTATCAGGTACAAGGAACTAAGAAAAATAATTCCACAAAGGAAAGAACAGTGATCTAGGCATAAGAATTAGAGGAAAAAATAAAGGGAAGAAGAGGGGATTGATATTTGGAAGGTTGGCTTTGAGGTTCAAACTCCAGGAGCAATCCTAGTTTATGTCTAACGTCTCCACTCTCCCCTCTCTAGCGCCGACAACTTTGATCTTTTTGCTATTGGGTTGAGCGGGTCACCCGCGCACCCACCCACAACCCACCCACCACCCGGTGGATGGCTCCCAGCGCAACCCGTCACCCACCCATAGACCCACCCACTTAACGAAATTCGGGTCAAATGTGGGTGGGTCGGCCCAAACCCGCGGATGATCCGCCTGCATGCCCAGCCCTAATACTAGGGAGGTTTTGCGCAACCAGTGGTTAGTTCAGGTTGAGGAATGGATGCAGATGGCGAGGATGGCTGAGGTTCGATTGCAGGCGACAAGACGGTCGCTGACGATAGATCCTTTCCGGCCTCCGCAGGGGTTGGCTTGGGTGTGCTCCTTTGATGGAGCAGTGCGTCAGGCGTCTCACTCTGCGGTGGGCTTTGTCCTACTAGGGCCGGATGGGGTAGTGGTTAGCGCCATGGGGAAGGGATGGGGGGGATAACAGATCCAATGCTGGTGGAGTTGCTGGCTCTCCGGGAGGCAATCTTGTGGTGCCGGTCGATGGGTGTGCAAGGCGTCTGCTACCAGGGGGATGCTAAGGGTGTGATCGATAAGGTTTTGGCTGGCAGTACGGGGGATTGTTATGGCGGAGCAGTGTTGCGGGAGGTTCAGGGCTTGTTGGCTGCGGTGGGTGTGGATGTTCTCCGATTTGTAGGTAGAGATAACAATAGGGTAGCCCATAGGGTGGCTAGGAAGGCCCTTTCTTTGTATCCTACTCTTATCGGAGGGTTTGATTTTTGCGTTTGGCTCCGTTCGGAGATGTAATCGTTTGTGATCTTTGTTTCTTGGTAATGCAAGCTATCTTTTGTCAAAAAAAAAAAATAGTTTATATTTGGGTTGATTTAATTTATTTGTAATCATAAGGTATATGTTTATATAACAAGATTCATTAAAAATTCATCTAACTTTTATTAATTGATAAAGGTTAGGACGCCCTTTAAGGCTATGTTTACAAACATACAAAAATAACAGGCTAGTTATAGTCTTGTTATAATAAATATAAGGGTTATAGGTATAATATGCCCCTCTACTATGACGTTTTATCAAACATGCCCCTTTACTATTTTTTACATCAAACATGCCCCTGTACTTTGAAAAAATTATCAAACATACCCTTATGTTAAAATTTTCATTGAAAAATCGTCAATCGTGGTTGAACCGAGATTTAGATGACCCGACATCGGCAAATGGGAGGAAAAATGTCAGTTTTGTCCCCTGTTTTATTTCCATGGGTCTTTTCAAAGTGAAATTATTTGAATTATTTGATTATACAAAAGAACCAAAAAAATTCTAAAGTGAATTTATTAGGGATATTTTAGTCATTTGTGTCGTCCAAACTAAAGTTCGGCCTTGGTTAACGGTTTTTGGATGAAAATTTTAACAAAAGGGCATGTTTGATCATTTTTACAAAATACAGGGGCATGTTTGATGTAAAAAATAGTAGAGGGGCATGTTTGATAAAGCGTCATAGTAGAGGGTCATATTATACCTATAACCCTAAATATAATAAATAGAGTTTATCTTGTAAGTTTTGTAATAAGTATTATCAAATAAAGTTTATTATTCTGGCCGCCAAACTTAACTATTTTCTTGTTCATTCTGAGCTTGCTCCTGTAACCGGCTTTTAGCCTCCATTAAATAAACAATAAACTTTACACTATAACAGATTAATAATTAAAGCTGGTTGTGTATTCGAATCTAAGACTCTTAGTAATGATTATTAATATGTTCATTTACTTTTAATCAGTGTTGAGTCTAGAAAATGAAAAAAATAAAAATGCTTAAAGAGAAATCAAAGATCAAAGTTGGCGTGGGTGCTTGAGAATTGAAAAAATTTGAAATTGTACAGTCTAACTTGTAAAAATATTGCTTGTGTGATCTAGCTTTAAATTTATAAGTCGATGCACACTCTCTATTCAATTCTAACTAAGTCAAGTATAACCTAGTTAGAGTTGTAGTAAAGTGGTTCGGTCATATTCCAAAGGAACACTAAGTTTACTATTACTTCGCTCTGAACAATTATCTAATCGAATCAAAAGGTTGGGTGTTTAAACTAATCTAATCTACTCCTAAAGGCAAAATAAACAACCAACAAAGTGGCCGGGAGATCGCTAGAGATGAGACGGTTGCCTAAGGTTGAATCCTCCTAGATATGGTTGTCATGTAGGGTTAAGAGAATGTGGTGAGTGAGCTCTTTACCATGGGCATTTGTGATTATCCACAAGCATCGATCTAGGCTATCGTATCTGGGGCTTTAAGAACATAGCTCATATCAATGGGTACTACCCACTGTCCACACCGAAGTTTAATCCTGGGTTCTATCTAGAAAGACATTCTTATGGAAGGGATACAGTCGCATCGTCCACCACAAGATCCTATTCAATCATCTAACCCTAATTTGCAAGATGGCGCATACTCGTCTAACCTTAAAACCCCATACCTAGAGTAGAAGCTCGGGTAATTATCATAAATGGTCACAAAACTATTCACTTTGTACAAGACGGTCACAAACCTTTAATTTTGCACGTTTCAGTAACATATATTTGAACTAATAACAAAAAGGTAATTCCGTCAATCTCCATCCAAAAGTCCGTTAATTTACTCCAGTCATCACTCCATGTCATCAACAAATAATAATAAAAAATCAATAAACCAAACCAATTATATCCAACCAAACCAAACTCCACCCCACTCAAAAAATTATACCCAATAGAAATACAAATCCAATACGAGAACAATTTCCCCTCTCTCTGTAACCCTAATCCAATCTCCACATTCCAATCCAAAATCATTCACTCCGTCCAGGAAAGAAGGCTCACAATCGCACTGCTGAAGAAGCTTAACTCCTTGATGAACTCTATTAATGCTCCATCAACATAAGGCAAGCAATTCCCGAAACCCAAACTTGAAACGTCACTGCCAATAGCTTCAATCCTTCCACCTGCTGCAGAGTGCACAATCTCCATGGATTCCTTGCCTTCCCTTGTTCTTCGATCTCCGACGGATCGACGATTATCGCCGCCTTGTCGAAGCACCTCAATCTTGTAGTTCGAGAAAGCTTGGAATTGTTGGGGGCAGAGAATTCCACTGTTTTTCCCCCTATTTCTTCGTCGTCTTCGTTGGGGGTGTCATGGAATCGGGTTTGGGAGTTGCGCCGGGTTTCGATCCTACGTTTCGTGAACGCAACGGTGATGACCCGGATCATATCGAAGAAGGGGCTTCACTCGGGGATTTGAGGATGTAGGTTCTGTAGTCGATTTGGAAGAGGGAGATGGAGAAGAGGAGGCAGGCGGTGGTGAAGGCAAAACCGAGATCCAACTGACTTCGGTCTGAATGTAGACGACGACGGTGAGTGCAACCGCGAGGGAGACGGAGAAGCAAAGTACCACTCGTTAATCTTTTGTCTATCGTTGACTTTCTCCAAGTCGGGAAGGGGTGTGCATTAGGGTACAACCGGTTGGGTTGTGCCGGTTAATTGGGATGATTAAATGATTATTATATTAATATTTTTAATGACGTGTGATGCTGATTGGACAAAAAGTAACAGAGTTTTGGATGGGAGTGGACGGATTGACCAATTCGTTATTAGTCCAAACATATGTTATCGAAACGTGCAAAATTAAAGGTTTGTGATCGTTTTGTACAAAGTGCATAGTTTTGTGACAATTTATGATAATTAGCCGTAGAAGCTCAAGTAAGTTAGAAAAGAATATTAGGGCGACTTACCCAAGCACAATTTAATCTAGAGAAGCAATGAAATCAACTAGATAAATATATTCACTCAAAACCAAATAAACTAGAGTTCATCTTCCCTAGACAACAATTAGAGATTCAAGTCATAGAGAGAAAGAAACCACAAACTAGAGAGGGTGTGATGAAATCAATCTTCTTTTCCTTGCTTGCACCTTTCTTCTTGCTCCTTGGGTGGATTGGATATTCAACTAAACTCTCCTTTAAAAACAACCCTAAATTTCTCACTCTAGGGCGGCTCTCCTTTAAAAAGTGCAGCAAGATGGATATTTATAGAAAGCTGATGGTGGTTTGCTTAATCAACAAGAGAGCTCTCAGGGCAGCTCGGGTGAGTAGCCCGTCCAAGCGAACGATAATAGACAGTCCAGTACAAAGCCCTTGTTCTTGCTCTGCAGCTACCTTTCCTAACCTAACTAGGAATCAAAGACGCCTTCTCCCTCCTTGTTCTATCAAACCAGACACTTCATCCCTGGTGGGTTATCCGGTGAATTTATTGCTGTCTCTTATAGGGCTAATTCTTACCTGGTAGGGTATATGTTCTCTCTATCTAATATAGACTTCTATATGCTTTGTATGATTACTCCTATGTAATAGGGCTTTCTTCTCCTATTTAGATTCCTATGGCTCTTTGCCAACCTTCGAGAAGGCCTCTAGGACGTGACACGATGGTCAAGGCCGTGACCTAGCCGTGACCACCTGGAACATCTCTGAATCGCCCGAAGCAACGCGTTTTGATTCCATCTTTAAGGTTCAAGATCGCGGATGTGATCTGTGTGTCGCTGACGCGATCTTTTTTGCGGTCAAAGTGCACCATGTCCGCAATTCGACTGGGGAAACTTTCCGCCTTCTTCTTGGGCGCCTGCTGAAGTCTGCGGTTACTGTTCACGACCGCGATCCTCAGCCTGCGAACCAGTACCTCTTCTCCCCTTCTTGCTCCTATGCTTTCCAATCGTGCTCAGATGACCTCCAATCGATTCCCGATCAATCCCGAATGCATATAAGACCTTGAATTCCATCACAAACACTTGGAAAAACATAACATACGACAAATTGGGGGTCAATTCCCCTATGTAAACCTTCATATCAAGAATACCTATGCTAAGATGGATGGTTTGCAAATTTTGATACCTTTGATTTATGGAAAGAAAAATAAGTGGCAAATTTGGATTTTTTATGTATGGAAAAAGAAATAAGGGGGGGAATTGTGTTGTTTTCAAATTTTTGGGAAAAGAAAAAAGGGATAAATTTAGTGTTTTTCATTTTTTTGAAAAGAAAGAAGAGGGAAATGTGAATGATTTTAGTTTATGGGTTGATAAAAATGGGGAAAATTTGGCGTTTTCAATATTTTTAGAAATGAAAGAAGATAAAATGTTTATGCTTTCAATTTTTTTATGTTTCAGAATTTTAATCTTTCAAATATAAATCTTGAAATTTTTATATGGAGAGCATGACTAATTGAGTATATTATACTTTTACCTGAAATAGCTAATTAATTATATTAGAATTGAGAACCTATCATTGGTTATCTCATCTTCACTGTAATATTACTCAAACTACCTCAAATGAAGGTTATTTTATATTATAGATAATATACTTAATTATTTATCAATTTGATTATCACAATGTGCTACATGTGATTGTATAAGAGTTTAGCATTTAGTGCCTAAGAATGATCAATTATGCATTGAAGACTTGGAGTTCTAATCGATTAAAGGGTTGTTATTACACATTATGTGTGTATATAAATGTTTTCAAAGCCAAACAAAGCCGGTCAATCGAACCGATAAAACCAGGACCCAACCACCAACACAGCCCAGAACATAAAAAATAAACAATTGCTTTTAGCCGATCAATCGGTTAGCGATTCAAAGGGTTAACTGCTCAAACCACTCGAACCAACCAGCCGGTTCTCAAAAAACCAACCGTGCCCAGCTAAACAATTGGCCTCCAAAAGTCCTAGGCCTAGGCCCATATTGTTTGGGTCCGGCTTGCACAACATGAAGCCTAAACACTTGGACCTCAAAAGAACACATTTTGAGGCCACAATTACCATGAGAACTGCCACCACAGTTTTGAAATAAGTGGAGTAGTGAAATTTTCTTACACCAACAGATGTTGTATTACAACCAATTTCTATCACTTTCAATTTCACTCTCTTCCCCTCCCTTCCCCTCCAGTTGAAAGCAAGACTATACCTGCATGCAAACCAACGCTAACAATTTATCAATCGATGTAAAATAAAGTAAGAAATTAAGATGGGGAGATTGGATTCGTACATGCATGGAAGGATGATGATCAAGAGCATGACGACAAACTTAGCAACAATTCTGCAGATAATCACCATGGCTATCTTTCTTGGGGTAGAAATTGATGATTGACCACTGCTGCTGCTGAATAATATTTATATATAGTATGAAGAGTTCTAGAGACCTGAATATACCATTCATATACCATTCATCAATAATTTTATACTTGTTTGAGATTAAGTGATTTATAAAATTTAGAAATATTAGTACTCATGTTCTAAATTAGTTTAAGAGTAATACACTTATAGGTTATTGTGCTAGGAAGTGTATGGTACTTATAATATTTTTGTTTATTATACATCGGTTCATTAATGAGTTTTTAATGGTCTAAATGTCGGTTGAACCAGTAAAACGTGTGTTATTTACAATACTGATTCGTACTCTGCTTCGTTTCTGACAACATTGACCAATATGTTGAAGTCATATATGACACTAGGGCTGCAAATAAGCAAGGCTGCTCACGAGCAACTCGGACCTCGGCTCATTTGCATCCCTATCTGATACCACTTCATTTCATCACTTGAATGTTTGTGGAGTTAGTTATTCTAAGGTTTCGTTTTAAACTGAATATGAGTTCTTACTTATTTATCTTATGGTAAACCTTTTAATTTGTGGTTATAAACTTATAATAGGACTATTTGATGGAAATGGTGATCTCACCATAACAATTAACTAATGTACTTTATGAATTACGATTAGTTACATGGCAAGAACTAAAGTCATACGATTGTAGTAACTCAATCATCTAAAAAATACCAAATTAATTCGACATTTTGACAGCTTTCTTTAACCTTTATAAATGATTATACAAGTAGAAAGAAGTTGTCTAAAAATTGCAAAAAAATGTTTGAAATTAGTGCAATAAATAATGGGTAAGCTGTAACGAGTATAGAGCAAGTAACACAATGCGACAGCCTGAACAACCCGCAACCCGATTCGCTCACAAGCCGCCCGACCGAGACCTGATTAACTCGAAACCCACTGACCCGCAACTCGACTGACTCGTAACCCAATGGATCCGATATCCGACTGACTTGCAAATCGGTTAACCCAAACCTGACTGACCCATAAACCAATGAACTCAAAACCCGACTAATCCATTACCCGATTGAACCTAACCTGAACCCGCCAGATTGACATCTCTACTTGTGAATGGTGGCTGCCTTATTTTGTTGTTTATGTTCTTAGCCAATTGATTTTGTTTTAATAAAATTTCATCGCCATTTAAAAAATAGGTTTGGTCTGGTCCTCGCCATCTGTAACACTCCGAATTCTGGTTTAGGTCCAATCCAAAGCAAACCTATAAAATTAATAATTTATACTAGTTATTAATTAATCAATAAATTAATAATTTATTAATTTAAAGAGGAGTTTTTTATAATGTATATTGTTAACATAAATGACTTTATAACCTTAAAATTAGATTCATACGTGGTGCATTAATCGCAATTGAGGATGAAGGAGATGATGATTCAACGCCTTTGAAATCGGTCATGGAAAGGAAGTAGTTAAAGGCGCATCGGCTCTTCGAAAATATTTGTTGCAATTAAATAAGATAACACCAGCGATTTCGAGTGCAATGAGGAAAGTTCAAGATGAACTTCTAATAGACTTGGCCTTCAAGAATAAACAAACAACTATAGATTCATATATTTCTAGATTATCCTAGTTATATTATAAATTTTCTGATGAATTATATTTGCATAATTATTAATTTATAGAATTGAAAATACATATATTTATGTAGGTTGGTTTTTCAAAAACTATTATCTTATTATTTTTAGAATTTTGCTCATTTTTTATAGTTGTGCAAATTGGGACCGGAAATTATTAATTTATCGAGTATTAATTTATAGAGATTTTACAGTAGGTCAATTTTAGAACGAAAAGTTGAACCAAAGAATTTGGTTGGTTTAACTGCTAATGGGCCGACCTTGTCAAATTGGGTAGGGATTTGTCTCTTCGATGGATTCCTTGGTAGCCCACGAACTAGAAGTAGGGATGGCAACAAAATCCGAACCCACGGGTACCCTGCTCGACCCAACCCGGTCAACGTGGGTAAAACCCGTTTTACGAGTTTCGGGCCGGGTTTGGATTTTAACCCGTACACTATTCACTGGGTTGGGTTTGGGTTTATGGGTATCCAACCCATGGATACCCGCCCACACTTATTTAGTCGCCTTACTCTCTCCAAACCCTAACCTAATTCTAATTTCCTCCTATCTAACTCTTACTACACTTATTCCGTGTGAATTTATTTAGTGTAATTGTGGTACGTTTGAATTTTCTAGAATGGTGTTTTATGTATGGATAATTTATATGGGGAAATTGATGTTTGAATTTTATTTTTGATAGGAACTTGTTATTGTACATTTTTTACCACAAAAATCCATGGGTACCCATGAACCCGCGGATACCCAGCGGGTTGGGTTGGGTTTGAGTTTTTCAAACCTAATGGATTTTAACCTGGATTTTTTTGACAAATAAACCCATGGGTTTGGCAAAACCCGACCCATTGCCATCCCTACCTAGAAGGCAAATTTGAAGGCAAATTATTAAGTGAGCCGGCGGAAACCCTAGGAGAAGCATGGAAAAGACGCTGTAAGTGTAGGTTTCCATAAATGATGGCATATGTAAACTAGAATAGGGCACGGCCCGTTGGCCGAATTAAGTTTGATAATACTTAAAATTTAAAATTTCATATTTTTTTCCAGGCATTTATGATAATTTTAAAAATTCATATTGTCTAAACTTATGTTCTCCATGTTTACCTTAATGATAAAATTGATCATAAATTTTATAGAGAAAACGGGTTAATAGTGTTTATCGTGTCATTTTCAATGTTTCCAGACACATTTGAATACATACATTGTAATCTCATATAAAAAATAAGGATAAATTATTCTCTCTTTAATTACACTTAGCTCTACAGCTGCTAATTGATATCAATTTCTTCTATCACCAAATTCACTATATTATCATAAAAATCCACTGTCTTCTATGCCTAAACAATAATTAAATTTGAGTATTTTTAAAAATGAGGTTTGCCATGAAGTTTTTGTTTTAAGAGTTGGCCTCAGAACATTTTTGAAGTTTTGCCATCTTTCTATATTTGGAAAACCAATTTCTTTTTTAATGTAACCAAGCCCAAAATCTATAAGATATATGAAGCCAAAACAAGTGTTTAGTTTGCAGGGATTCAAATTTCCAGCCCGCAGAGGGTTTGTCGGAAGGGCACTTTAGGCAATTCACATTTAAATAAAACTGTGCGTTTCACCTCCAACACATTCTGCCGGTGGACCGGGCCAGTTTATTATATAGTTGGACCGGGCTGTTGCCCCCTGAAGTATCCGGCCCAAACTCTTCCCCCTTGACGTAATCGGCCCAAAGACTGCTGGTGAAATGCTTCCATCGAAATCTCTCGGAACCCATATTCAGCTGCCGTGGCAGTCCATGTCGTGTTAATTTCTTTCTCCATATCGATTTCGGTCTCAAGCCCTGCACTTCAATACTACATATGCAATTGTGAGGGACGCGTGGGCGGTGGGAGTTGCTACTCCTCCAATTGAATTCCCCAACTCCTCCTGGCGTATTTTGCAGGGTTCATGCGAGCTATATTCAACCCGCCAAAACCTCCTTCCAATCAACAAACCGCTGCTGAAAGGGATCGTCTTAATCAACGTAGTTCCGCGATTCATTTGTTGGTACATTAAATTAAAGTTTACTTTGGCACAAAATCAGGATAATTTGATTTGTATATTTCAATTGCAGAAATACTCACCCTTCAATCACAAGTTGAGCATATTGATCGCTTGATAGCTCAATCCTATCGAAAACGACGACGGGAGATCTTGAATGCGCGCTTGCGACGTACTGTTGAATATATTCCACATGGTAAGCTTAGTATCTTTTAAATGCGTTTCTTTATTTTGTAAGGTGTGTTCTAGACTATTTTGCATATGCATACCATAGTCCATATGTGCATTGCGTTGTATATGTCACGGAGCAGGATTCCATGTCGTCCTAATGGATTTAGTTCATGCATAATTAACTTTGTTACCACAGATTATAGTTCATGTATCTCCCACCTTCGGACAAAAAGGGCACGTTTAATGCGAGCGAGTCATTTGTACAAAAGGCGGATGGTTAATGCTGTACCGAGGGGGTTCTCCCGTTCCCATGGTTTGTGGCATCATATTTTATGTTTGTACATTGTAAATGCGTATTCATCATGTGTGAGTTATCTTATGTGACTACTTTGATTGTAGGATATCCTGTTGTGGAACTTTTTAGTCTGGGCGAGCCTACAAGCATTTGTCAATACTGTGCAGCAATTATGTGGGTGCAAGAAAGTACGGTTCCTACTAGGAGTCGTGTTAACCCCACTTTCTCATTGTGTTGCAAGGCTGGAAAGGTAAAACTACCCCCTAGACGTGCTCCACCAGAGTTTTTGAATGAATTGTTACATTCTTCTACACCTATGAGCCGTCATTTCCGGGAAGCCATTCGTAGATACAATGCTGTGTTTTGCTTTATCTCCCTGGGCGGGAAAGTGGATCGTGGTATAAATGATGGTCGAGGGGTGTATGTGTACTCTATAGGAGGACAAATTTATCACTCTATAGGCAGCTTATTACCCCCAGACGGTCAGCCACCGCGGTTTGCCCAATTATACATTCATGACTCAAGTTCTAAACTACAGAGTCGTTTGCATCTATTTCCAGTTGATGATGCCTCCAGTTCATTGCGATCAGATATTGTTGAACGATTGCAAGAAATGTTTGATAGAAACAATGTTCTGGTTCAAACCTTTCGGATGGCTAGGCAAAAGATACAGGAAGGCAATGTGAAAGAGGTGAAGATCAAATTAATTGCCAAGCGTGCTCATGATGGGAGAGAATATGATTTACCGACGGGGAATGACATAGCAGCCTTGATTGTTGATGAAACAGGGCAAGATACATTTGAGCCAGATATTATTGTTCAGTATAAGAGTTCTGAATTGGAGAGAATTAATTATTATCATCCATCATTAATGGCTTTACAATACCCAATTTTATTTCCTTATGGAGAGGATGGATGGCATCCGGACATAAGCTGTGATGATGATGATGATGATGATCTTTGGAATGACAAGACACTGTCCCAGTGTGATTATTATGCATACCGCCTACAGAGTAGATTTCAGGAGTCAAATTCGGTTTTATTATCTGGGAAATTATTTCAGCAGTATGTTGTGAATGCGTATGCATTAGTAGAGGCACAGCGGCTTGATTGGATCCGAAATAACCAAGCCAAACTTCGTTCCCATTATCTGAGTGGGTTAGTGGATGCATTCCTCCGTGGTGATTCTGATTTAGAAATGACTGGAAAACATGTTATTTTGGCTGCTTCCCACACAGGAAGTCCACGGTACAAGTATGAAAACTTCCAGGATGCTATGGCTATTTGTAGGTGGTTGGGCTACCCAGATTTATTTGTTACCTTCACCTGTAATGCAAATTGGCCGGAAATCCAGTTTATGGTTGATTTGGTAACCGCAGATGGTCGGAAAGATGTCAATAGATCTGATATTATTGCTCGGGTCTTCAAGGTTAAACTGCAGCAATTAATGTTTGAGATAAGAGAAAAGAAAATATTTGGGACTACCACTGGATGTAAGTCGTACATGCTCCATAATTGTTATTTTAGTTTTGAGCAATACTTTTGTTTCATATGGTTGAATTATTTTAGTCAGGTTGTCCTTTACGTAATAAGGTTTTGGCAGGCTCCAACTTAATACATAGTGTATTTGTTTGCAGTTGTGCTGGCAATTGAGTTTCAAAAGCGTGGCCTTCCCCATGCTCATTTGCTGGTTTTCCTAGCTTCGGAATGTAAACTAACTGGGCCGACGGCCATTGATTCCGTCATATCCGCAGAAATTCCAAACTCTGATATTGATCCAGAAGGCTATAGGGCTGTAACTGCTTTTATGCTGCATGGTCCATGTGGTCTTTTGGGCCGTAATGCTCCTTGCACAGAAGGTGGTGTGTGTACTAAACATTTTCCAAAGCCGTTTTGTGAGCAAACGACGATTGATGATAATGGTTTTGCCAAGTATCGACGACGTGACAGTGGAATATCTTTTAAAGTTAACTCTGTGTCATTGGACAATCGTTTTGTCGTGCCGTACAATCGCTATTTATTATTGCGATTTGATGCACATATAAATGTTGAGTTCTGCAATAAATCCAGGTATCTTTTTCATACCACATATAATATTTATGCTCGACACTACTTTTTTATTCCCTTCCATGGAAAGTGCCAAATTTGGTAGCTTTTGGTGTGTTTTTTTATTGGTTTAAACGTATCAGTTTGGTTGTTGCATTACTACTCATTAGTTTTGTTGTGTCCAATTTTTGTTTGACATGGTAGGGCAATCAAATATTTGTTCAAGTATATCAACAAACCACAAGATCGAGCAAAAGCTTCATTAGTTGACAATGAAACTAATACTGGAATTGAATCTGGTGCATCAAGTTCAAATCCCACACCACGGGTTGATGAGATAAAAGCATATCTTGATTGTCGGTATATCACATCTGGTGAAGCATGCTGGAGGTTGTTCAAGTTTGATGTCTACTCACAGTACCCATCAGTGTTGCGCATGTCTTATCATCTTCCTGGGCAGAATGTAGTTGTCTCAAGGCAGCATTTAAATCCTCAAGGTGTGCTCCAGTCTAAGCGTGCTCAAACCTCTATGCTGTTGGAATGGATGAAAATGAATAAGTTATTTCCAGAAGCAAGGAAATATACATTTGTAGAATTTCCGCAACATTATGTTTGGGATAAAACAAAGCAGGCGTGGCACAAGAGGAAATCCATGTTCAGTATTGGGCGGTTGTATTATTGTCATCCTTCGCCTACAAATGATAGGTTCTATCTGCGTATGCTTCTACATATTGTTCGTGGTGCTCAAAGTTTTGAGGACATCAGGACAGTGAATGGAGTTTTGCATAAATCTTTTAAGGAAGCATGTTATGCGCATGGTCTATTGGCAGAAGATAATGAATGGAATGACTGTTTGGCCGAAGCGGCCCTTTGGGCATCCGGTAAAAAGCTTAGAACTTTATTTATTACTATCATCAGCCTCTGTCAAGTTTCAGACATTGGGAAACTATGGGAGCGGAATTGGGCACTGTTATCTGATGATATTTTGTATGCCCGTCGGAAGGAACTAAATATGCCTACTTTAGAAATGTCTGATCTCCAGTTACAGGAATGTTGTTTGCTGGAGATAGATAAATTGCTTGCAAGAAATTGCAAAACTCTATCTGATTTTCCTGGATTACCAGTTATCGATACTGGTAACATGTCATCTTCATCTAATCGATTGATCACTGCATAACTTAATTACAATGTTGCAAGTCTTCGTGAGCAATTTGAAGGTATGATTTCCAAGCTCAATTCCCAACAAAAAAAAGCTTTTGATGAAATTACTGAATCGGTGTATGGAGATAAGGGAAATGCATTCTTTATTGATGGATGTGGTGGGACAGGAAAGACCTTCTTATGGAAAGTCATTTGCTTGAAATTGCGATCGGAAAATAAGATTGTTCTATGTGTAGCTTCTTCTGGGATTGCGGCCCTTTTAATGGATGGGGGTCGAACAGCGCATTCTCGATTTCACATTCCAGTAGACCTTGATGGTAGATCGACATGTCATATTGACCAGGGTAGTGAATTAGCAGAACTCATTCAGCGTGCTTCATTGATTATTTGGGATGAAGTTGTTATGTCACACAAGCATGCAGTGGAAGCTGTAGATAAATCATTGCGGGATATTTTGCGGTTTCGGTATGAAAACAGTCAGGGTAAGCCCTTTGGAGGTCTTACAGTTGTTTTTGGAGGAGATTTCCGGCAAACTTTGCCTATAGTATTGAAAGCTTCACGAGGTGATATTGTGAACTCATCTATAAAGAGGTCCTACCTTTGGCCCCATTTGAGGGTAATTAAGTTAGTTGAAAATATGCGGCTAGCACGATCTAATTGCTCTCCGGAGGAAACTGTCGAGATAACTACTTTCCAGAACTGGCTCTTGCAAGTAGGAGACGGAGTAGATTCAGATGTGTTTGGTGAGTCTTTGATTCGCATACCTCAGGAATTAGTAATTCCTCGACAGAGTGATCCTGTCATTGATATTGTCGCCTCTATATACAGTGATATTAGTAGTCATGCAGGAGATCATAATTATTTAGTCAATCGAGCTATCTTGGCTCCACACCATGATATGGTTTCTGCAGTGAATGAGTATATTCTAAGTCAATTCCCAGGAGATGCAGTGGCATATTACAGCGCAGATTCTATTGAGATGGACCCTGGGAAGGAGGGAGTTGTGGATGCTGATTATTCAATCGAGTTTTTGAACAACCTCAGGATTGGAAACTTTCCAGGCCATCAGTTGGAACTAAAAGTTGGGTGTCCAGTCATTCTATTACGGAATATGGATCAAACTGTTGGCCTTTGTAATGGTACTAGAATGGTTGTGAAGACTTTGGGTAAATGGTTCATTGAGGTGGAGATTTTGACAGGTACCAATATCGGTGATCGCGTCTTCCTTCCCAGATTGACATTATCAACCCATTACAAGAGTCTTAATTTCACCCTCATTAGAAGGCAATACCCTGTGGCTCTTTGTTTTGCCATGACTATTAACAAAAGTCAGGGTCAAACACTAGCCAATGTTGGTTTATGTCTTCAAAGACAAGTTTTTAGTCATGGTCAGCTATATGTTGCATTGTCAAGAGTTACTACAAGGCAAGGATTGAAGATTTTGAGTGGCAATGAGAATGGAGAGGAAGGCACTTCAATGGTGAACATAGTATTCCCAGAAATATTTGATTGATTTATATGAACTTCAATTCAGGTTTAACTTATGATTACAGTTTATATTTTTTATGGACAACTGTTAGGCGTCATGTTTGGCTATTTATTTTTGTTAAGGCAATTTCCCTAGCAATGGACTATATGTTTTAATTCAAAGATAATTTCTGTATAGTTGTTCCAATTATGAATGTTGAACTCTTTCCCCGAATAGATTATTACTTGGCTGCTCCATCTATCTCCAGTGGTTTTTACCAATGTGATGCTTATTATTATGTTCCAAATATTACAGCCCACTTATTAAATTTCATATATTCGTCTAAACATTTTAACTGAACAATTTGAAACTTAAATTGACCAAAAAATGAATTCGTTTTCATTTGATTTCATGTTCCAACGTTTGTCAAATGCGCCGCTTATGTTTAGTTTACCCGCCCAACGGGCCGGGCCCTGCGCTAGTAAAAAATAGAAGTCCAAATTCAGAAAACGTAGTTGTGATCTCTAAGAGCAAAAAATAAAGAAAAAAATAAGAAGTCGAATAATATTAAAAAAAACAAAGTAAAATGACAGAGATAGCCCCCTCGATATGTGCAGAGGCCTTTGTTTTTTTATCTAACCCCCTCTTCGTCAGGAATGTCCATATAGTAGTGTAAAGATACTAGATTTTACCCGACCCGTTGGCCGGATGAATTTTATTTTATTTTATGTTGATCAATTTCTTCATACTTTTAATTTGAAATATTCTAAAATAGTTAGTTCATTAATTTTTTTTTATGAAACGATCACTTGCATTAACAAGAAAACCAAGTTACATATGATCTAGCTCCAAACGGAGCCAAGTATGAAAATCAAATACATTACAACCCGTAGGAAACAAAGAAAGGGCTTTCTGAGCCACCAAATGGGCTACCCAATTGTTCTCCCTACCCACAAACATGATCCGGAACCCTGGCAATGCCGAAAGGAGATGACAAATTTCCTCAAATATGGCCCACCCAGAAGCATCAGTAATACCCCTTGCGTTGACCTTATCAATAACCACTTTCGCATCCCCTTCAAGTAAGACCGTCTCCAAGCCAAGGCGCTGGCACCACCTGATGGCATCCCGAAGCGTAGATAACTCCACCAGCATTGGACTCTGGAGACCGCTATATGTCACCCCATGCACTGCCAACACCATACCTGCCGCATCACGTAGAACCATTCCTCCGGCTAGGGCTGTCACTCGGTCGGTTTCGGTTTAACCGAAAACCGAATTGTCGGTTATCGGTCAAACCGAGACCTCGACCAGAGCTACCGCCAACCGACCGTCCGTGAGCCTCGGTTAGCCGCAAAACCGACCGACCGGTTACCGGTTTCGACTCGGTTAGCCGGCCAACCGGAAACTACCAAAAAAAAAAAATTAACAATAAATCTGCACCACACACTCCTAACCTAACCCCTCAGTTTCTCGATTCTTCTTTCCCCTCCGTTTTCTCGATTCTCTTCCCAGACCATCTCTCTCCCTACTCTCTCTCTCTATTCTCTTCTCTTCTTCCTCTGGAAGGAAAATCGAACAACCAACTCTCTCTCCCTATTCTCGCCTCCTCCCTCGATTCTCTCTCTCGATTCTGCTGGCGCGACGACGGGGGCAGGGCGCGGCGACGAGGGCGGGGCGCGGCGACGAGGGCGGGGCGCGGCGACGAGGGCGGGGCGCGGCGACGGGCGCGGGGTGCGGCGACTGGCGCGGCGACGGGAGCGATGTGCGGCGACGGGCGCGGCGACGCGGAGCGAGGTGCGGCGACTGGCGCGGCGCGAGGATCTGGCCGTCATGCAAAGGAAGAAGAGTCGGATCTGCTGTGGAAAGGTGAGGAGGAGGAGGAGGAGAGGTGAGGGTCGGATCTGCTGTGGAAGGATTTGTAGGAAGAAGAAGAAGAGTCGAAGGGTCACCTCACCTTCTCTTTTTTATATTTTCGGTTGTGGGTCGGTTGGCCGGTTAGTCGCGGTTAACCGGCTTCGGTTACTCGGCTAACCGGACCCCTGATTTCCTCTACCGCCAACCGACCGACCTCTTTGGAATCGGTTTTTCGGCTAGCCGAAAACCGGTCGGTTCGGTTGAAACCGACCGGTTAGCCGTTAACCGGAAAACCGTCCGCCAGCCCTACCTCCGGCTGCATGGGACCCCTCACGGACTGCACCATCAAAGGAGCAGATAACGCCACCTAACGAACTCCCCTGGCCAGCCGGTACACCCACATTCTGCGGCAGAACCTGTGAAGAACCACCCCGTCATTTCAAAGTAATCTTTATGATAATTTTTGATTATTACATTAGTGATAATGAGTTAATGTATATTTTTTTTATCAAGTCGTGCTAGTGTACTGTTGTGTATTTTTTGTCATATTTTCGTAGAAATTTGCAAACTTTTTATTGTCAAATATGAATTTGGATTTGGAAGGAAATATATGTCATCTAGAATTGGTAAGAATTGAAGATATATTAAAAAATTAAGAGAATAACGAAAAGATTATGCCTAGAAATCTCAAATATGGAAGAACACGAAAAAATAATTCTTATTGTAATAATTAAGATAATTTGGTTTATAGGCTTGTTTGAATAATAAGTGGGGCTTGTTAAGTGTTTGTACTAATACACGTACAAATGTTAAGAAAATCCAAACATTATAAAATCTTAAATTCTACTCCACCAAATACGATCTTTGACTTTTTATGTGGATTTAATAGCATAAATTGTCACTCTATTATCCATTTTCTCAAATCTATTCCTCTACTATTTTCACATCAAACATGCCCGCATACTATATAGTATATACGTTTTAACAAATTAAATTTACCCCATTTTGTGGCTTATCTTCTCCGTTTGCAACTCCCAATAATTAATAGACACAATCCCATCATCCATCTGTTTTGTTTTCTCTTCCTTTGACCCAACAATAAATAAACGCAAAAACTTGTCTGTCACGAAAGAACCTTGAAGACCGACTTTTGAATTTCAAACACTCTCTAAAAGTCCACAATTATTGATCGATTCGACTCAATCATAAAAATTTGAACCCAAAATGTTTAGAATATTTGGATTTCAAATTATCAAAGGTTGTCAACCCGCTTTAGCCCGTTGGTCCAGTCAATTAAGTGGGTTGAGGGTTAAATGTCCAATCGTTTTAGTCCGCTTTTGCCCAGATTTATGAAAAAGTCATTATATAAAATCTCATATACATATGGATAATATTCTTTCTCGTCTCGACTATCTACATTTGTTTCTCTACCTGCTACTTTCCGCTATCCTGCTTCGAGCTCCTAAAAAGCACTCCAACAACATGTATTCATCACGTGATGAAGGTCGCACTCCTATGGTGGCGGTGTGTGTGCCAGATGTGGAATTAATGAGGCACGATCAAGTGGGAATTAAGCGTGGGGGTGTTTGCGAGTGAAGGCGATATGTGATGGAAGGCGAGTTTTACCAGTAGTCTCTTTGTCTACAGAATTAACTCAACGGATTTAGCTTACAAATTCGCGGAGCGGGAGCTAGAATGGGTGCATAAGGAAAAGAGAAATGAATGCATAGTTTATTCACCCCATGCACTCAATTAGTAGTTAATAAAAGAGTTTATATTTTCGTCTTCCCCTTCGATTCTTTGTTTCCTAAGCCGACGCTAACAATCTCTTGTAGATGTACCAAATTGTCATATTTATATCACCGGCCATCTAACTAACCTCCTATGCTTTTATTTAGCCCAAGCCCGTGATTTGATGATCTATTTGTTAGTCCCCATTCAAGAACTCGTGGTGAATCTTCAGAATTAGGAAGATTTTTTTACCGCTCATCTAAATCTTCAACAACTATCTAGATCTCGTGCCGCATGTATCCTTTTCATCTTTGCTCTCCAGATCTCTAAGACCACCACAAGTATTCCTTTCTCCCACGAAGAAGCAGGTCATCGTCTTCGAGAACTTGTTTCATTTTACTTTGTTTATAGAGAGAAAAATCTCTCAAATAAGTGATATATGAAATAACATTTGTGAAGTTTGATTTTCGATGCTCTGATGTTTAGTTTGAGCTACAATTTTTGGGTTTTGGAAGTTGGTAGTTTCTGTAAAAGAATTGTGAAGCAAAAATATCATTTCTACTTTCGCTCTCGTTATAAGAAATTTGAAATGAGACAACAATTTTCTCATTTCAGTATTACAAATTGTTTAGAGTGTAGATAAAGACATGTACTTCACTACTAAATTCATTAGCACATATAAAAAAGGTGAAATGAGCCAACTATTAAACTCTTAATGATTGTTGGATTCAATCATGTCAGAATAGAAATAGGCTTAAAATTTGACGGTATATGAGTGATGCAGTTAAAGTAGCAATTAATTTTTTATAGCTATCGGTGTACGTGGGCACCGTGCCGTACTGCCCACGGGCTTGCACGACACGACACGGTTAGAGCCCGACACGAGCACGGACACGAAATATATGGGCCAATCCGGCACGAGCACGAATTCTTTACGGACCGTGTCGGGCCTAAACTTCATGGACACGGGCACGACACGATATGTAAATGGGCCATGGCGGGCCTAATATTTTCAAAACCTTATTGAGTATACGAAAGGACATAGCACAAAAAAAATATTAATTTGATAAAAAAATATAAAAAGAATAATAGGTTCAAATATTGCAAATATAAGTACAAAAATAATTATTTATTGTTGTTAGAAGTGATCATTAATATATATACATTCTCGGTTAATACTTTCATTCTTCGTCCAATTTTCTCCTTCTTTTTCATTCCCACTTTTATTTTCTTCCTTTTCATTAAACACAAATATGAGCATGACACGAGCACGAGTAGGCACGGCAAGATTCAAACCGTTTTCGGGACCCGGCCTAGCAAAAGTAATAAATGGGCTTTTAGGCACGGCACGAAAACTGACGGGTTGTGCCAAGCACGACACGAAATAAATGGGTCTGAAGCGTGCCTGTGCCGACCCAAGCACGACCCAACTACCATGTACAGCTATAGGCATGAAAACATCTCAGATTATTACTTTTTTGGGTGCATTCAATGCACTTGCCTCATAATCGTCGTTCCGATAAGACGATTCACGTTAAAATGACGTCAAGCGTCACTCATGATATTATGGACAAGAAAATGCATTAATTTTCACAAAAATCATTTAAGATTTATCTTGATTTGAATGATTTAGTGTTAAGGAGTTTAGGGTTTGCAATTGGGGGTTTAGGATTAGGGTTCGAAATTGAAGGTTTAGGGCTTGGGATAATGCATCGATTTGTTGTGATCTTATGTTATATCATCATATTAAACGAATGCTACAACTAAAATTCAAAATCTTATGACTACTTTTAGAGTTGGGTGCATTGTATGCATTCATTTTTGTGATGTCTTATATTAAAATATGCTAATATTTGTTCTGTTTGGAAGCAGTTCTACTCAGTAAGCTTGGTCAATAACCATGCATAACTATGCATTTACCATTTATGAAAGGTCTCTATCTATTCCCATTTAATTTGAACGAGCTATTTCTTTTTCATTTTAAATCATTCTTTTTTCATAAAAATCATATGAATTGTGCTCTTCAAAATGACATCTAATTTGATATACTTTGGAACAAAAAATTGAGACTTTTATTACCAGTCCATACCATGTGGTATTGCTTGGTATGTACAGAAGAGTATACCATGTGGTATGAAAGTGTACCAAGGTGGATGAATATACCATAGTGTAGAATGATTGTATACTTGATAGTAGAAATATATTAATTGTTATTTATCACATCTTCATGGCCTACCACCAGTTACCACCCCTATACCATATTGGTACAATGTGGTATATTTGGTCCTGAAAAAATTTTCCCAAAAAAAACATAGATTTAATAGATCACGACGACCTCGTTCCTTTTGGGCAAATTTTTTTCAAAATTCGAGTTAAAGCAAAGGTGGTACCGGGGGGAAATGAGTGGTACAAGTGGTATGAAATTTTTTCTCAAAATATATGGAAAATGAATCTCATTATATAGTTACAATGAACTCGTTCCATCTGTGCAAATTTTTTTGAAATCCAAGTTATAACTAGGGGTGTTCAAATGGTTGCCATGATAATTACCAGCCCAAAATCTATTGACCATGGAATACTATATCATAACCAAACCAATCAAACTAAAGTTTAATAAGTTTGGTTAATTCGTTAACCAGAATAGCCAATATAACATCACATTATCATTAAGTGAGAAATTTTTTGGTCAATGCATCAATTCGTAATTTATATAAATGAATAACACATAATTATAGTTAACCCTTATTCCCTCAACATAAATACATGTAACTAATACAATTTTCTTATAGTCAATAGAAGTATTCAGCAAATAAAGATATATGTCAATGGTATGAGTTAATGAATTGTTGTATTAGTAATGAATTGTCTCTTGGCTATTATTATAGGCCGAAAATACCTTTCTTTTAAGTTTCAACCAACATAATATCATGTTTTAATCTAAATTAGGCGTTTATATGTAGTAGTCTACACTCTACAAATACAAATATTTAGTATATGAAAAATATTGAGTTTATTTTTTATGAGGTTAAAAGAGACGAACATTTGACTCTTGAGTCGTTGTGAAAAGTATTAATTATGTGTATATAATACATATTAGATATATGATAAATTAAATAACTAGTTAATTTGGTTTGATTAGTTAGGAGTGCCTGAAACCAACCAAACCACCTTAACCAAACATGCTAAATTTTTTTAACTAATCCAAACCAATTATCCAATTTAACCAAACCAAATTATCCAAATACTACCACTTAAAATGGTTACCACGGTAACCTCTCCATTTGAACAACCCTTATTTATAGCGAAAAATAAAAAAATTCGACTAAGAAAAATAGATTTAAAAAAACAAATAATTAATTTTCATCTTTTAAAACTAGCCCACTAAAATCTAAAGATCCAAATTTGTTTATAGAAGTGTGTACAACCAAGAGTAATCATGAGAACGTTGTATTTGTCCTTGCTAGTTATTACGATTTACAAACCTTTATTGTTTATAATGACAACTAGATCCGGGCCCACCCGTTGGGTGGCTATATATATTTTTAGTTTTATAATAAATTCGTCATTGGACGGATAAATTACTTAAATGGTATAAACAACAATAGTAATTGTTCATGAAAATAAAAATATATTGTAGATTTCCCCCCCTTAAATTCTAGCCAATTCTCTAGTGTAAGGAGGAAAGTAAATAACCAAACTCATGCCAGAGAACCATCTCACAATGAAATAAAAACATATAAAAAAACCAAACATTAATGAAAATATCTACAATCAATATCCGCTTCCTTCTTGTTAACAATGTGGTCATTTTCATTATTAGATCCACTACCTCCAATATTAGTAGACCGACTTTCTGCTTCTCCCACATCTCAATAAAATCGAAGCTTTAATGATATGGCAAATATGACACTTCAAGTTGAATATATTTCATCCAAGTCGTGATATTATTAATGATTTGTTGTTTATTCTATCTGAAATCACTAATTTCCAATATGGATAGTATCTTCCTCTTCTAAAAAACCGTTATTATTACTATGACTTATGTTTTAATGGGTATGGTGATTTTCCTAAAGTGAATTGTGAAATTAAGAAGAATGGACCTCTATAGATAGATTGTTACCTAGTTGACATCGTCTGATTTTGTTGTACGATTCCCACAAAAGTACTTGAGAGAGTTTTCTTCAACTTTTGGTCGATAGGTCGCATTAAGCATAGCACCACCAGTTCCTAACTTTGACAACTTAATTACATTGGAAGGAATACGAATTATCCTACTTATTAGAGAGAGATAACATTTTAATATTAATGAGTCGTTAGATTGAAACTGGAGTTTCATCATTTCAATTCGTTTACACTCTTAAAGGATGTGATGCACCTCCATCACTTTTATCACGAAAACAATACTTGTGAAACCAAAATTTGGTTTTCTAAAACTCCGAAATTTGTAGTTTCATTAAGAGACAAATCTGTAAGAAAATATGTTTCTTTATCATCGTGTTCAGAGAAAAATATCAATGTAACAACCAAAATGAGAAAATGATCACCAATATTTGTGAGAATTGCATATATTGTCCTGCCCACGGAGAACCTTCACAACAAACCTCATGTACCCAAATTGTATATCAGGCCCGAATTAAAATTTTCAACAAAGCATGAAAATATATAGATGCAAGTTTAAAATTTTCAACAAAGCATGTAAATATATAGATGCAAGTTTAAAGAATCATATAATCATAAAGCTTTAGTTGGATCTCTGTACAATTTGTTCTAATAAAATTACATGTTTCCCTCTTACTAACTTTGTCAATAGCTAATCAATTCTCTTCAATTTTAATGTAATGGCTAAAATGAGAAAACGGTCACCAATATTTGTGAGAATAATATATATTGTCCTGCCCTATAGGGGAACCTTCACAACTAACCCATGTATCCAATTGTATATTAGTAGTGATGACAATATCTTACATGAACCTCGCGACCCGACCTATCCCAACCTGTTTGTGGCGGATATCATCCGACCTCTAGTAGCTTGTTGCGAGGCATGGGTATTGCTTACGACCTGTCCCTTCCCGTCCCCTTTTTTACCCGTTCTATCTTGATTTGCATCAATATCTACATGTATTTATAATCTTCTGACCATTCTAAAATCATGTTTACATCCCAATGAAATTTTCTATACTATCTTTCAACTATTGAGACTCAATTATTCCTTCTACTACGTTTCTCATTCATTTATGAATTATTTTTCTATGTGTTCTTGTCAAAGAATTAAAACATTGACGTTCCTTTTTCAGATAACATATAAGAGTGGGTCGACCTGCCCTACCCCCACACCCGAGCGAGTATTATCCGACCTGACCAACGCTTAGTACGGAGTGGGTATGGGTATTAAGTTACCCATCCCGTCCCGCCTCATTGATATTACTATATAGTAGGCCCCAACTAAAATTTTAAACAATTCATGCAATTTTAAAATGCAAGTTTAAAGAATCATGTCTCGTTATGCTTTATTTTAATCTCTTTAGAATTTTTTCTTATAGAAAGAAATGTTTCGATCTTACTAATTTTGTCAATAGCTGATAAATTATCTTCAAGTTTAACTTACGTGAATCGATTTTTGTAAATTTAATTTGAAAAACAATAATTCTTTAATGTCGAAAGTCAAAATAATTGAAGTGATTATAAACCGATAAGAGTTATTATTTATGGTCATATCATTAGTAAACTTGTTTTGTAGTTCAAATAGAGATTGGTCAGAGTGAATTGTAATTGATTTTGTAATATTCTACTATTAAAAAGTCGTGGTCTTTTGCGTGCAACTTTGATATAGGTTTAAGAGACCTTGATAGAGTATATACTCATTTATCAATCAAAATACTTAACACTCGATCAATGATTTTTAATAATATACATAAGCGACCTATATTGTTAAATCAATACATTTTAATCAGTGATTATTGACTATTTGTTGAATCTATTAAAGGCCTATGTTGAAAATTTCAAGGATAAATCACACCCGATAATGACCGAATAATGAACAATTTGTTTACTCAACCACACAAAAATTTGAACAAATAACAATTTGATCTACGATTTTCAAACAGTCTAGTCTATTTTCCCGGCCCTACTTTCTGAAACCGAAAAACAGCAAAGCAGCTGCGTTTGTGATCTCTAAGGCCCATATGAATTACCCATATATTATTTAATGTCTTCTGTGATCTCTAAGGCCCAAATGAATTAAAATAAAATTGACATATGGAACCCTCGGTTGCAAATTAAAGCTTTTATGCTTATTATGGCCCATTACCTAAAATAATTAAAGTAAGAAATTGACCTAATGGCCCCTCCGTGCTATGCGTTTATAATGACAATTACTTGTTTGGTCCTAATTACGAATTAAATATTTTTTATTAATGAATTTACGAATTAAATTTTCCAATTTCCAAACGAGACAAAAAAGAATCCGTTTATTACCTGTACCTAAATCACGCAATTAATTAATTAAAAAAAATTCCCCCGCCCTCTCTCTCTCTCTTCTTTTTCCATTTTGCCTTCCTTCCCTGCCTGCATCGTTGTTTGTCCTAAGCTCAGCTCCCAGCAAACCCAGCTACAGCAACCCAGCAACCGCAGCCCCCAATATTCAAATCCCTAATTTCTCCCTAATTGTCTTCCAATTCGTGAATTCAAAGCAATCTGTCGGCTCAAGATAGGGTGCATAACCATGAGTTATGCACCCATCAATAACCAAATCTGGACCCTTCATTTAGAAAATCCAGATCTAAGGATGGAGAATTAAAGACTATTTTTATTTTCACTAGCTTTCTTAATTGACTCATATCTTTTTCGTTTTAACTCGGATTTTAATTTTTTTTGCACAGATGGAACGAGTTCACCGTGCTCTACAAAATGAGATCAATTTTCAATATTTTTTTAGGAAAAAAAATTCTGGCCTCTCGGTACCAACTGCATACCATATGGTATCTTCTTCGTTTTTAATTCGTTTTTGAAAACGTTTGCACAGCAGGGATGAGTTCATCATGATCTACTGGATCTACAAATTTCTTGGTGAACAAATTACAGGACCAAAAAATACCACACAATACTATACAATACCACCCTGGTACGGGGTGGTATTGTATGATATCTTCTTCGTTTTTAATTCGTTTTTGAAAACGTTTGCACAGAAGGGACGAGTTCATCATGATCTATTGGATCTACAAATTTCTGGGTGAACAAATTACAGGACCAAAAAATAGCACACAATACCATACAATACTACCCTGGTACGGGGTGGTATTGTGTGGTATACAATGTTAAAAGTCGTAAATTACAATTAATATACTTCTACTATCATGTATTCAACCATCCTACAGTATTGGTTTGTTCATACCACCATGGTACGTTTTTCAAAACATAGGTATGCTTTTATTTCAATACCAGTCAATACCATATGGTATAGGCTGGTAAAAAATGGCTCAATTTTTTTTGTTCGAAAAATATATTAAAGTGGATATCATTTTGAAGAGCACAATTAATCTAATCTAACTGTGCAAAAAAAATTAAATTTCGACTTAAAATGAGCGAGAAATCGTCCGTAAAAGATTAAAGAGGGAAAAATTAAAGACTTTCAATGAGAGAGAGGATGCTGATGTCATGCTGATGTGGACGGGTTACTCATGGTTACTCACCATAAGGTTACTCACCTGATCCATTCCCCAATCTGTCTCCTTCCTAACTACTTTTTTTCCTTCTTAATCTTCATCTTCATACCAACCGCTGCTTTTTTTTTCTTACTTCAATCGAACTCAACAAATACCCTTCTCCCTCTTCTTCCCCTTTCCATCTCTCTATCTCTGATAGCTCTGATTTCACTCTCTCTCTATCTCGGAATTTGGACTGAGTTAGGGGGAGAGAGGGACGGAGGAAGGGAATGATGAAGCTCTCGGCCCTTCAGCAGAGCTACCTAAACCGCCGGCCGGGGAGTTTCAGGGGAGCGGCTCCATTAGATTCGTCGGCTGACGGCGCTAACAAGTCGCCGGCGGCGGTGTTCTGGCTCGTTCTCCATGGACTCTGCTGCCTCATCAGTCTCGTCCTAGGGTTCCGCTTCTCGCGGCTGGTCTTCTTCTTCATCTTCTCCACTTCCATCACTACCAACACGAATCACTTCATGGCGCCTTTCCGCCAGCTGACCACCACCACCACTGCCGCCGACGTGGCGTCGGATTTGCCATCAAATCCGGTTGGAGACGCGGCGCTTAACGGGACCAGAGTTGTGGTCGGCCGTCACGGGATCCGGATCCGCCCGTGGCCGCACCCGGACCCGATCGAGGTCATGAAGGCGCACCAGATAATTGAGAGAGTGCAGAGGGAGCAGCGGAATCAGTTCGTTGTGAAGAACCCGAGGACCGTCATCGCCGTCACTCCGACCTACGTGCGGACCTTCCAGACTCTGCATTTGACCGGCGTCGTTCACTCGCTGATGCTCGTCCCTTACGACGTTGTGTGGATCGTCGTGGAGGCTGGCGGAGTCACTAACGAGACCGCTGCGATCATTTCGAAATCCGGTGTCAAAACCATCCACATTGGGGTGGATGAGAAAATGCCCAACACGTGGGAAGGACGCCATAAATTGGAGGCCAAAATGCGGCTTCGAGCTTTGAGGTAAGAATCTTTGTTCTTGGCTTGCTTCCCCTGTTATTGTAGAGCTCTGAAACTTCAAAGTAAAACGAGAGTCAATTCAAGTCAAGCATCGTTCTGATCGGAAAACTGAGTGACCGGTTCTTGTCTAATGGTGGAGCAGGGTTGTGAGGGAGAAAAGACTGGACGGGATTGTGATGTTTGCAGACGATAGTAATGTGCACAGTATGGAGCTGTTCGATGAGATTCAGAGTACGAAATGGTTTGGTGCGGTTTCGATTGGTATTCTTGCTCATTCAGGAGGTGCCGAGGAGTTATCATCATTTGCTGCGGTTGAGAAGGAAGTAGAAGAGAAAGAGAAGAAGCAGGCAATCCCTGTTCAAGGTCCTGCCTGTAATGCATCTAGCAAGCTGGCTGGATGGCATACCTTTGATCCACAACCGTATGAAGGGAACAGCGCAATTTTTATAGACGATAGAGCAACTGTGCTGCCTATGAAGCTGGAGTGGGCTGGGTTTGTGTTGAATTCGAGGTTGCTATGGAAGGATGTTGAAGATAAGCCTCACTGGTCCAGGGATTTAGATTCAGTGGTTGATGATGATATAGAGTCTCCTTTATCTCTGTTGAAGGATCCTTCTATGGTGGAACCACTTGGCAGCTGTGGCAAACAAGTTTTACTATGGTGGCTTCGAGTCGAAGCTCGTGCAGACAGCAAGTTCCCTGCTGGGTAAGTTTTGCTTTCCCTCATTTCCCCTCATTTGTGTACAGGTGATATGGTGATTTTGCCGTTTAAATTTTGCATGAAAGTTCTTGGTCCTTCAGGTCATTTAGTTAGGTTCTTTTAGGAGTGAATTCATGCAGTTGTTTGGGCAAGCAACTGTATGTTCCCAGATTTTTACTTCCCGTTTGAGTATTCCTAGAGCAATTTAAATAGTCTTCTGTTGAAAATAATGCAAAGACAGTCAAGAAACTCTTCAAAAAGTTTCAAGGCATTTACTCTTGCCGAATTGGTAGTTAATTCCACTTTCTAGACTTGTAGTCAATAGCAAAACACGTGAATTTCATGGTTAATCAACTGCTTCTCGTATCAGGGATCGATTAATTTGGCAACAGTAGTCTAGAAAGTTACTTGGCATATTAGATTGACTTGATTATTTGTATCCGGATTCAGCATCCGCGTGACACTTGTTGACAGTGGCAAACAAACATAGGAAGCGAACATGTCGATACTTGTAGGCATATCCTTGTTAAGTTGTTATCGAATGAGATGATAATAATTCACTTTCCTTGATTCCTTTCATGCACACATGCTCTTGCTAATTACTTGCCTGCCCTGGAGATTCCTAATTAGTAGCAGGTAGATTGCTGCAGTGGTGCATAGACTGTTTGTTGAGACATGTTTCCATGGCTTATCAAGACTAATTTATGCCTGAATAATCGGATTTTATTCCCCCGGGGCTCTGAAGTATAGATACTCTGGGGTGTTTATTGTGCTCTTGTAGAAATAGGCTCTGAAATTTGGTCATAGCCGTTTGTCAGTGGTCGTGCTTTGCTTAATTGACCAGTTACGGCGCTGCATGCCCTTACTCTTCGGCTCTTCGTAGACCAAGTCCTTTCTGGTTGAACATGCTTTATGCCAATTATGCGGTATTAATATTCATTACACTGGAAAACAACCCCTGTGAATGACTTGCGCATCTAGACCTCAAAACCGACTCGGTTATCATTGTTGGTATGATCGCACCCCTCGGTTATCATTGTTGGAAGAAGTCGTAACATGTGCTTGTTTTTTAGGTGAATTTGTAGTTTCTCAACAGGTTCTTTTATTTATTTCTTTTCCCTTTGAGTTCATCTATTCTTGGTGCGTGCTGTTTATACAGGTGGATAATCGACCCACCACTGGAAATCACCGTGCCATCAAAACGAACACCATGGCCAGACGCTCCGCTGGAATTCCCATCCGACAACAACGAAAAGACAGCAAACAACATGGAAGAGGCACACCCAGTTGTGAAGCACACTAAGACGCGATCATCAAGATCTAAGCACAGAAGTAAGAGGAAGCATGAACCCAAAACTGTGGTGGACACAAAGCAGCAGTCTGAACAAAACTAAATATAGAGAAAACAACCTTCCTGGGCAAGAAACAGGTGAGATAACCGTATACTTACTGCTTTGAACCTTCAAATTTCCAGCCTCTCTATACGCGATACATGATGAAGCAGGGTGGACTGGGGAAGGAGGGGAACACCCTCGTGATGATCATACTGGAAGAGAAGGTAAAATCCACCTTTTACAGCTTGGCAAGATTGAAATGTAACTTGGCCACTCCTTTTTACCTTACTTTTTTTTTTACCGTTGTATTCCATATTTGTTTTTCTTTTTCGAGCAAAGGGGGTGGTCATTTAGTACGTGTTGATTAATCTTTGTTGCCCATCCAAGTAGCGATATTGTTGTAGGAGAAGGATTGGGATGGGAGAGACAGAAAAGAGGGGGAAAGCGAGTTGTATTTGTATGGTATAATGGAGGGAGGTGAGGTTAGTCCCAAATTTTATACATGAAATGAAATTCATCAACATGCCTATTTCTTTTTTCATTTTTTTTTTCAAGGGCCAGGGTGTTATATACAATACTAGATGCAGCTGCCGCGCTTAGCAGCGGCCTAGATAAATTTTCAATTCGGAAGGCTCAATAGACATGCAACTAATAATAAACCAGAATTGAAATATGAAAGGATTTGAGTGGCTTGAAACATTTGTGCCTTTAAAGTTGGTTTGCACCACACCCAATATTCTTTTGAATGAAGCAAATTCCCCAACTCTAGTGATCATAATCACCATATAATTTGTGGAGACCCACTTGAGCAAAGATTCATGTATCACTTATTTTGTCAGACACAATTATATCTCTTTTTTTTTTTTACAAGAGGACACTGTATTTCTATTACTAGAGTTGTATTTCTATTGTCAGACACAATTGTATCACTTATTTCTATTACTTGTTGCAAAAGTCAAGTGTTACAAAAGTGGTGATACAACATCAAGAATCTGAACCCATTCAGTGGGTAAAGTATTTTTGGCACAAGATCTAGCTACCCAGTTTGCTTTCGCGTTGCTCTTACGACCAATGTGCGTGATCTTAATCAAAGGGTTGGACTCCAACGTTTGTATGATAATGTCGATCCAGGCTGCCGCTCGCCATGGCCACGATTTCGGATCATCATGAATTGCCTCTTAACAAGTGGCAGGCAGTCAGAGCGGACAAGGCAGGGGGAAAGGAGATCAGCAGCCAAACGTGAGCCTTCCAACAGGGCCTTGGCTTCAGCTTCAAGTGGGGAAAAACAGTGCAAGATCTCAGCCTTACCGTCACAAACTTGACCATGGCTGTTCGAAGCTACGACGCCATAAGCCGCCTCCTGGGAGTCGCTGAAAAACGACCCATCGCAGTGTATCTCAAAGTCATGAGTACTTGGCGGTGATGAAGAATGATTCGGTGGTGGGATAAGCTGAGCTGGAGATGTGGCAGCGAGGGGTTTCTTGGGGCAGGAGGTCCATTGGTGATGTGCCAAGGACGCCTTTGAGATCGTAGATGGAGGCCAAGGAGTGGTGTTCTTGAAGACCCGTTCATTCCTTGACTTCCAGATCTGCCAAAGGAGAAAGACAATCTTCTGGATAGAACTGCTCGAGTACCTGGCGACCAAAGAATTCAACCATTCCAGGAAAGGTGTGCTGGGAGCAGGGGTAGGAAGAGAGGGCCATTCCTGTTTCCATCCTTCTGCTGCATGTGGGCAGGTGAAGAGGCAGTGGCGAATCGATTCAGAGGGGTGTTCACATAAAGGACATGTCATGGTTGGAGAGCACTTCCTTGCATGAAGGTTCTCTTTCGAGGCTAGCGCTCCTTTGGAAATCCTCCAAACAAAGAACTTGAGCTTCGGGGGGATGGATAGGTTCCACAACCATTTCCATCTATCCTTACTAGCTTCCGAAACAATATCCACATGCCCTTGTGACGCTCTGAGTCGGTGGTGGAAGTGAAGGAAAGCGGACTTCACCGTGAAGGCACCTTGTTCAGTGAACCTCCAGGCCCAGAAATCTTCCAGGGAGTCCGGGCCAACTGGAGTGGCAGCCACTTGTCTCAAATCATGTGGGCTAAGAAAGTCTTCAAGGAGATCAAACTTCCACTCTCCGGTGATACCATCAATCCAGCCATCCGTAGTAGAAAGGTCAGGCCAATCAAAGTCAAGGAGGGTCCCCGCGCGATCTCTTCTCCATGGGTCCTGAAACAGTTTGGTTGATTTATCATTACCAATAACCTTGATGATACCAAGTTCCATCCATTCTTTGCCTCGCATAAGCTAGACCATATCCAAGATGCCTTTCCTCCCTTCTTGGCTCTTAGAAAATCAGAATTAGGGAAGTAGATGCTTTTGAGAACCTTGACCCACAGAGCATCTTTGTTGGTGAGGACTCTCCAAGCCTGCTTGGCAAGCAGGGCCAAGTTGAAAATATGAAAGGGACGGAAACCAAGACCCCCCTCATTTTTTGGAGCATAAAGGACATGACCTGCCCTCCAATGGATCGTTCGCTTGATCATCGATCCACCCCAGAAGAAGTTTTTCAGCATGGTGTCCATCTTCTTCGTTGTTGACTTTGGCATGAGGAATAAGCCCATAATGTAAGAGGGGACAACTTGGAATACAACTTTAAGGAGGACTTCTTTCCCCTGGTGACAGGAGGAGGCTTTTCCATGCTTCACCTCTTTTTTCCATCCGTTGTATGAGAAAGTTGAAAGTCTCCTTCTTTGATCTTCCCCATTCAGTGGGAACTCCAAGATAGTTGGAGTGGCAATTTGTTGAAGCAAAACCGGAATCATGTATGATCCTGTCCTGTTCAATACTGGGGACGTTGAAGCTGAAGAACATTGAGGATTTCTCCTTGTTAACCTATTGGCCAGTAACAGCCCCATACTCATTGATAATTTCCAAAATCTTCCCAGCTTCTTCAGATGAGGCTTCCCCAAAGACGACTGTGTCATCTGTGAACAAGCAGTGGGGCAGAGTAGGGCCAGACACAATTATATCTCTTGACGGAGGTATTTCACTCATATTTTGTTCAATAACCCCTCACAATATCACTCGATATATCTCTTTTAAAATTGAACATAACTGAGAGTCAGGAAGAAAGGACTAGAAAAACCCCTCAGAGACACTCGAGAATAATACCATTCTGATAGGACACATTCATACTAGTGAGTGAGTTCTGAATCGGCCAGGAAAAGAAGGAGCTATTTGGCTTGATTAGAGGAGTGTGCGAAAGGCTTGCAGATCTCCCTCCTTTTTTAAGGGAAGATAGAATTTTTCTCTTAGTACCTCAATACCCAATACAAAAGAGGCGAGACCAAAACCCTTATCTTAGATTATTTTCAGAAATTTCTCGATCTCGTGCATTAATCATATAGATCGCTACTATAAAGTAGAATGTCGTTGAGATGTAAAACCAAGAAACAAAATTTACTCCCACTGAACTTAATATATACGCCATCATCTCCAACATTAGCCTATGAATTCGAGTGAGCTAACAACAAGATGATTTGTGATATTAATAAGGAGAAGGCTATATGAGATCATAGATGGGTTCATTCAATTTAGTACCATAAAATTGTTTCGTCAATGTGACAATAGAGACACACAATCTATATCCATCTAATATGGCTCCATACCATAATTAGCCACCATTCTCATTATATTCCTAAAAGAGTATTGCAAATATTTTGGAAAGAAAGTCTCTTTGTAGTAAATGCTTTCCTTATGGCTTATGAATAAAGCAAATAGTGGCCAACGTTCCTTATTTTTCTAACACCACGGTCAACGGGCCATAGTAGTCTATTTATGTAAAATTGGGGCCAATTTAAGGTATTAACCCTATTTGTGTAAAGTTCGGGCTAAGAAAAATACTTTAACGTAAACTAAGGTCAACCTACCTCAATCACTAATTTTACTTATGCTTAATTTTCTTCATTTTTCAACCTCCTTGTCAACTTTATGTGGTCCACTATGGGGATCCACCCTGATAAATAACTTGAATTTAATAAAAAAATTAATTTCTTTTGTTAGATAGTTTGAATTTTCAGTTAGAAATTTTTGGTGAATATATGATATGGATTTGAATATGTTTATGGTTAGTGATAATTTTACTACTAAATTAGTGTATTATATATTTTTTATTTTATTTTAGGGTTAACACTAATTATTAGCCAAATTTTTTCCGCAATCTTATTTATTAGCCAAACCTATTGAATTACTAATAATTAGCCAACTCTTTTGTAATATACCAAAATATCAACCATTTTTCTGTTATCGTTAATAATTTTGTAACTCTTTTCTCAATTAAAATGCTAAATTTTTGAAATGTTGACCTTCATGTTTCTCTTTCAAATCAGTATCATGTTGCCCAACCAATATTACTACAAAAACTGCTAACTCGAAGTTAACATTTGGCTAATTATTAATAATTCAATAGGTTTGACTAATAAAAAAGAATGCGAGAAATGTTTGACTAATAATTAGTGTTTATCCTTTGTTTTATATCGCACGAACATATCTATCAACTACCGACCCATCCACGATTCTATAACAAATAATAATTGAACCATCATCTTAGAGTATCCATATTGATATTGCATTCTCAATTGCAAAAAGACATGACATAGATGTTTTACTTAATTTTTTATAATTTAAATATAACATTTATGGAGGTGAATGAAATGAATGTGATGTGTAGTGCACAAAATTTGAGTTGACAATAAAAAACACAAATAAATTATTTTGCAATTGCATTGATGGATATGTTATTAGTTATTAGTTATTACCACCTTAATTTTTTACCATCTCAATTTCTTTTTGTAATATTCTCGGCTGAATTCGTAGTAGACCCGATCTGCTCCAAAGCCCAATCATAGCACCGCTCGGGGTTCTCTCTCCATCTTTTCCCTCTCTTTCTTCCTTCCTTCCTCGTTCCTCCCTGGTTGCCCAAATTCTAGGGTTCAGGCGCATCAGTTTCGAAGAGGTTTCTCCGCACAAATCAACCGGCGAGGCTTCGTTACTCGCCAACAGAATCCGGCTATATTTTACACTCCATCCATTTACCCTAACCGTTCTATCCAGAACTCCAGTCTGATCTTCCTGCGTCCGGCGTCGAATCCATCATCGTCACTGGCCGCCAATCACCACCAGTCTCCGCTATATCCACCGAGACCCTACCAGCTCCGACCGCCAATTATCCACTCCGACCAGTATCAGAGCACGGTCATTGCTGTAGAATAAAAGGGAAGAGGATTAGGACTATCTTGAGATGGTTTGTTGACTCTGCTCGCTTTCTCATCACCTTACCTCTCAACCTTAGGTTAGTATATCTAGACGTTCCGGGCTTATAGATTAGGGTTTAAAGTTGGCTGTTAACCGGAGAGAGAAGAGAAGAGAAGAGCGGAGCAATGAATCCCTTGACGCTTGTGAAACGTATCCAGAGCATCAACTCTAAGGAAGCCGCTTTAGGGATTTCAGAGGAAGCTTCGTGGCACGCAAAGTACAGAGATTCAGCTTACGTCTTCGTCGGTGGGATTCCTTTTGATCTCACCGAAGGCGATCTCCTTGCTGTGTTTGCTCAGTAAGTGATTCTACTATTGAAATGTTCAGCCTATTATTTTCCTTCAAAATGTTCGATTACACCTTGAGTTGGTATTGTTTGTTCAGTTAATTGAAGTGTAATATTATTAATTTGGGCTGGGACCTCGACTCTGTGATTGAATATTCTTTCTCCTGATTAATGATTCTCCAGGTATGGAGAGGTCGTGGATGTTAACCTAGTTAGAGACAAGGGTACTGGCAAATCAAAAGGTTTTGCGTTTATTGCCTATGAGGATCAAAGAAGTACTAATCTTGCCGTAGGTTGGTCTTTCTTTGTCTTCCTTTTCTGTTCATTGTCTTTTTCCTCATTTGTTATGGTGAGTTGTGAGAATTGTATGCTCAATTATGGGTTCTTGTTTTCTGCAGACAATCTCAATGGGGCACAGGTCCTTGGTCGCGTGATAAGGGTTGATCATGTTACTAGCTACAAGAAGAGAGAAGAGGAAGACGAGGAGACAGCACAGAAAAATAGGGAGGCTCGAGGTGTTTGCCGTGCGTTTCAGAAAGGGGAATGTACACGTGGAGCTGGTTGCAAATTTTCACATGATGAACAGGTTAGATCATTATGTTTGGAGCTTAGAATAATACATCTGAGCACCCCAACACATTTGCTCGTTTATTACATTTTTTTCTTTAGTAATGATTTGATCCTGCCTTTTTACATTCATTTTTTAGGATGTCCTTTCGTGCTCTGGCCTGCTGTCTTCATATAATCATATTCACACTTCCTTTGTTATATTCTAGAGAGCTGCAAACACAGGTTGGGGTGCTCAAGATAGAAGTCCAAGGTGGGGACAGGATAAGTTTGATGGTCCACAGAAGGGTGAAGAGGAAGATGAGGAGACAGAGCGAAAAAAGAGGGCGGCTCGAGGTGTTTGTTATGCCTTTCAGAAAGGGGAATGTACTCGTGGAGCTCGTTGCAAATTTTCACATGATGATCAGGTTAGATCATAATTGTTTAGAATATATATTGATACATCTTCAAGTTAACATGGTTGCCGCTTTCCTTAGATACTCTTCATTTTGACTTGAGAAAGTAGGTCAAATGGATAGAAAATTTTCCTGGTTTTTGAACTACTATAGTGTGTGTTCATTGTTAATAAATCTACTGCCACCAGTTTCATGCTAATGGCAGGATCTAAAACATGTTGAATTACCTATTTCACACTTCCTCTTAGTATTAGCTGTCAGTTGAATGACTATGATTGGATGGAGACTATGTTTAAATTTGCTTGTTTATTACTTTTATTTTCCGAGTAATGATTCGACCCTGCATTTTCACATTCATTTTTAGGATGTGTTTTGTGCTTGGTCTCTTTATCTTCATACTCATACTTGTTTGTTATGTTCTAGAGAGCTGCCAACATGGATCGGGGTGCTGAAGATAAAAGTCCAAAAAGGGGCTATGATAAATTTGATGGTCCAAAGAAGCGTGAAAAAGTTGTCGATGAGAGATCTAGTGGAAGAAACTCTAGACTGAGTGACCTGAGAGAAGAGGGAAGGAGATCAAGGAATTATGATGATTATGGAAGTGGGCCGCAGTCCGGAGAAGACCAGAGGACCGTAAGGCCAAGGGATAGTCTGTATGAGAAAAGGTCAAGAGAGGATGTTCATAGGAGAGATGAAAAGAGATTGAAAAGGGATGAGGATGATGAGAAGAGCACAAGAAGGCATGAAAGCGATGACTTCAAGGCCAAATCAAGGAGCATGAAGACACACGAAGGCGGTTATGGAGGGGAAGAGAAGAGTTTCAGGAGACAGAACAGTGATGAACTTGGATCGAGGTCAATGGAAGATGACAACAGGAGGCACGAGAAAACTTCGAGAGGGAATGAGTCCAAGTACTATGCTAGGGATGATAGAGACAAAAAGAGAGACGAGAAACGGTCTGCTCGTGGAATGGATTCTTCGTCTGATCGTGATAAAAGAGACGATCACAGGAATAGATAGAATCTACTGGGGCTTTCCGATACAGAGTTTGCAGCTTGAGTTCTGACGACATGGTTTGAAGGTATTGGTCTCTATCTCAGTTCAGATTTGTTCTACCTTCTCCTAGATTCGTGTGATCCAATCTATGAGTCGCAGCTTAGAGAAGCAGGATGCATTCATGACACACTTAACAGCATTTACTTCGTAGGGCCAATGTAGCTCATGAACCGCTTGGTCATTTTGACTACATTTCCATCTTAATGTCGGTGTTCCATGTTGACAGCATGTATTTCTTAGTGCCAATGCAGCCTTTGTTATGCCGTTCAACATTCATATGTCAGGTTCTCCTTTTCTGAAGGGAAAATCATATATGACGGCAATTCAAGTCGAGACTGGGCAATTTTTGTTTTCTTTCACAGGCTCATAGCACTTGTGGGTTAATAGCTTCTCCAGGTTGCTTCAATTACTCTTTGCTAAATCCAATTTTCCGACTCCAGCATAAGAATGCATCGTTGCTAATTTGATGTTTCATCTTCAAACAGATATATGATATATCAGCGAAGTAAAAAGTTTGAACTACAGGGTCGTTTGGAAGTTGTGATTGTTTGTTGAATACATGTATTGTGCGCAATACAATGTTTGGAAGTGCCAAAGTGTAAAACAATGTATGCATTGTTTTAGGTAGGTCTCACCAACAATCACAAAAAATGATGTATAGTACACTCTCAACTAGGGCTGATAATCGGTTGGCGGTTAATTGGTTGGACCGAAAACCGAACCGAAAATCGCGGTTATCAATCTAATCGAAAACCGATATATTTGCCTCGGTGTCGGCGTCGGTGGGCTGATTTTGTGCTTTAAGCTAACCGTCGGTTGCCGGTTTCTAACCGAGATCAAACTTGGTGCACTGCTGCAACCGACAGACCTCATCTCCCTCTCCTCACCCCGCATCGGCAACACTCTCTCCCTCTCCATCTCCAGCCTCCACCAGGCCACCACCACCGCCCTCCACATCTCCAATTCCCCGCCCGACTTCGTCGAACCTTCTCTCCGAACACTCCCTCCTCTGTTGTCGATTCCCACTCCTCCTTCCATTTTGAGTTTCGAATCTTTGCCCAGCAAATCCCAATTGACAGAGCGGAGTTGGGGGTTTGAGTTGGGGTGACGCTGGAAGAGTGGGAGAGCTGTCGGCGGCGCCCGGCGGGTGACAGACGCGACGACGCGAGGGGAGATCTAGCAGCGGCGCCTGGCGAAATAGGTTTAGCCGTTTAGGAGTCTTCTCTTCTTTTGCCTAGACAAATCGAAATCTAATGGGAGAGGAGGACCGGAAGAACCCTAAATCCCGAAAAATACACCTGCTACCACACCATCTCGGCATCTCCGATTTCCTCCAGAGTTCGAACCCTCCCCGCCGGCGCCGCAGCCGTCGTCATCGCCCCTGCCGTCGTCATCGCCATACCTCCGAAGGGTCTCTCTTCTTCCTCTGCCGATGGTTCAAAATTGGGATTTTTCGGTCACATGCATAGCGATGGTGGTGGTCGGAGGTGGTGTGCGTCGGTCTCTGAATAACCGTCGTTTGAAACCGAAACCGACAGTTGCGGTTATCGGCTAACCGATGGTGCCGTCGGTCGCGGTTGCGGTTGCCGGTATTGCCTCTTTCTCGGTGTCAGCTAACCGACTTTGCGGTTCGGTTAAAACCGAAATCGTACCGCTAACAGGCCTACTCTCAACTAAAAGTTGTTGAGATTCTACTTTATGCATTGTATAATACACTCTCAACTAAAAGTTGAGATTGTTGCTTTTAGATTTGTGTCCACTTTTTCTTTTCATATATATTCATAATAGTTTTTGTCTTATACTAAATGTTGAGGGTAAATATGACATTTTCCCATAAATGTAACTTTGTGTAAATCAATGCATAAAGTAGAATCTCAACAACCAAACAATGTATTGTTAAAATGTATTCATTGTATCAATACATGCATTTATTATATTATGGTGATTCATTATAATGCAACGATTTAACATTCGCAACTTCCAAACAAACCCTACATTTACGTTTCTGTCTTAAAATAAAAGAAAACGAACATGGTTTCTTCAACGAAGAAAACAGAGGATAATTTCTTGCAATTTGTACACTGAAGAAAAGAACATGAATAAAAGGCTAAACTTACTGATTTTCGAAAAGAGGGGAGAGCAAACAAATACAAGAATGTGTATTATGATTAGGGACGACAATGGGTATGGGAATGATATTACCATACCCTACCTGCCGGGTAGCAATGGGTATTCGGGTATCCACATGTACAAATCCTAAAATATGAACTTATGCACACTGTCGTAATTTAAAAATTCTCAATACTTATAATTGTTCTAGCTTCAACAATCACACAAATAAAAACAACAAACACATGACATAATAACTGTTCTTGCTTCTACAATCCACACAAACAAAAACACAATACATCATATTTGTTCTACATTCAACAATCCACACATAAACAAAAAACAGCAAAGACAATAAGTTTTGGTTCTTCGACATACATATTTTATGCAAAGCAAAAGCATTAAGTCCTTGGGAATATTGCATCTTGTCTCTTCTCCATATGCCGAACATTAGTTCCCTTCTACGACCATATAAAAAGACAATCAACATATAAAAAAGAGGAAACACAACTTAAATAAACATTTAAATTGGAGTATAGAGATTACCGGTAACACACGATGCATCTTCTACATCTTAATCATAAATAATGGTAGTTAAACTCAATCTCTCAAGTGAACCCAGATCATCTACAAGAAAGAAGACACTCAGCTAACAGTTGCATTAAACAACTAGATATGTGCACACATCAATGCTTCAACTATCTCCGGGAGAAGTCTGCTACGACAAGGGCTAACTGGCCTTCCACCTGAGCTAAAAGCATACTATGTAGTGACCGGAATAGCAAGTATATCTTAGCAATCAATGCCAAAGTAGGATACTTCAAAACATTTTCCTTCCACCGCGACAATATATCAAACCTTGTTGTTTTAGGAAAAAGCCTTTCTCTAAGATAACCATCCAACTCGGTTTCAACTTCTTGTTGACTAGTTTGCAATGAAGCCACATACCTATCGTAGGCAGACATTTTTCCCCCACTTTGACTACTCAAGTTTACTCCTTGGGTCACACTCACATTATGACCCACATTCACATTTAAACAATTCTTATATTCCTTCTCTAAATCCATAATCAATTTTCGAACAATCTCAATTATATCCATTGCTTCCTCACCATAGATTTTAGGAAAGTAGCATTCCAACAAAGTAAACTTGTACCTTGGATCAAAGACAATAGCTATAGCTAAAACATCATGGATAGAATCCCAATACTTCTCAAACTTTGTCCTCATACTTGTTGCCATATCTCTAATGAAGAGATCATCATCCAACAACCAATTTGAAATTCCCACTTTAATGTCACATACTTTTTTCAAAGAACAAGTTAGAAGTTGGATATTTTGACCATGAAAATAGCTCAGTCACTTCATTAAAAACAACCAATTTCTCACGAACTTTCTTTGCAAACCTCCAATCTGACTCCGAATGCAAAATCTTATAGTGTGGCTCTCTTAGTTTCATCCGTGGAAAAACAACTTGGTAACTCAATGCAATAGTAAGCATAAGATATGTAGAGTTCCATCGAGTTGGACAATCTAAGCTTAATGCTCTTCCATAACAATTCCCTGAGTTCTTAACAACAAGCTCAAATTTTCCATTCCTTTTTCGGGTTGTTGTCCAATATTGTACACTTTCACGAATGCGCTTTATGCTTTTCTTTACAACCTCCAAACCATCCTTGACAATTAAGTTGAGAACATGAGTACAACAACGTATATGGAGCTTAGAACCAGACCACATCAAATGCTCACTGCATAACTTGTACTTCAAGACATCCATCAAGGCATCATTAGTAGAACAATTATCCAAGGTAATCGTAGATACCTTTGTGTCAATATCTCAAGCACGTAAAGTGTCAAGAAGTGCCTGAGCAAGCACCTCACTTGTGTGTGTGCAAGGAACATAAACAAATCTACAATACATAAAAAAACAATAAGAAAAGTATTAGTCACATATGTTTTACTCCGAAACATGCAGAATTTAGTGAAGAGAAGAATAAACCGTAGAATATAGCTTCGAATGTTCCATCCATCATCGATAAAGTGAGTTGTCACCACCATAAATCCCTTCTTCTAATTACTTGATGTCCACATGTCACTAGTAATTGCTATTCGACTCTCAGTGTCATCTATGAGTCTCTTCAACTCTTTATTTTCATGAAGATATATCTTCAAGATGTCACTCGTGATAGTATTTCTCGATTAAAGAGGGGTTGTAGTACATATAAAAATTGCAGAAAACCAACATGCTCGACGATACAAAGAGGATATTCATGCAAAATAATCATAGATGCCAAAGCCTTCCTCCATTCATCCTGACTATCAAATCTATTAGAGCGAGTTTTACTAGAATCTCCATTTAAATTCTTAGTCAGGAGCATATATCTTATGTCCTTAATATTTTTTGGGACACTCGCGGATATGTTCTTTCAAATGACTTGTCCCATTATTTGAAGCAACATTGAGAGACTTTGAACGTAGATTACACACATCTTTTATATTACCATCCACCTTCAAGATTCATTTAAAATGTTTCCAAACACCACTCTTCAGTTTGCTCGTATCAAGTACCTCATGATTACTAGTAGCAAGAGGAGCATCAGTTGCAGGTGGTGGACTCTCCACTCCAACCGTAGCAGCAGGAGTACCGCTGGAATTAGGAGGAATCTCTGTGCAAGCATTAGTTGACAAATTGCTGTCAACACTTACGACTATGAGAGGATTTCCACAAGGAGATTCATTTGACGAACTCATTGTTCCACCTACAAAACAGGACACAACATAATCAGGGGAAACACACTGCCACAGTGAGCACAAGTGGACATATAATACACTAAACACATTCCTTTGAGAGAATTGGAGATTCCATACTGTTTAGACTTCAGATCACTAATATGCACAAGACTTCTAACCACACGAAAGATCGCCAACCGTTCTTGGGTGAATTGGAAACCCACTAAATCCACAATGGGGGAAGATAGGAAATCGAAGTGTGCCATTGAAATGAATCAGAAAGCACTCATCTTTCAGCGCATTAGCAAAAATACAGAGAACCCTTAAAATTGTATGTTGTAGGTAAAGACTCTCTCGGAGGAAATTAAACAAACATGTGGAGTGGGAAGGAGAAAATGAAAAAATGCCAGAGACTTACAGATGATGTCACTGAGTTCAAATTGCGTGCCGCCCATGAGAGAGCTTGTCGGCGACTCGCAAACGAGAGGGGAACAGGGGAGAGCAGGTTGTGCGACTGACGGAGAACAGGGGATAACAAGTGACGTGTTATTCATCACAATCATTCCCAAAAATGTATGTTAAAACTTTTCATGTGAAAAGTTTATTAAAGCATACCAGAAAACCTCATCACATAACACCATCCTACGTCAAAGAGACGTGTTATTCATCACAATCATTTCCAAAAATCTCACAAACATTTATCTATGTATGTTAAAACTTTTCATGTGAAAAGTTTATAAAGCATACTAGAAAACGTCATAAAGCATTTCATAAGTTTATTAAAGCAGATAAGAAATCTCATAAACTTGGAACTATTTGTAAAATCTAGAAAGGTCTGGTATCAAAATGTAAGTCATAAAATTTTTAGGTAGTAAGATATCATTTTTCTTAAGTATTTATAGGAATTATCTGCAAGAAATTGATAATAGGTACTATTTGTAAAAAGTTCATAACTCGATGATAGGTCCCAAAAATCATATCCGCAAAATTTAGTAGCTTAAACCACTAATGATATCTTCAATTCTTGTTTGCTCATGATGCCATTTCGAATGAATGGAAGAGGTCACTTGATTTCCTTATTAGTGGACAACAGTACTAGACCGTATATCTATGATGTGTACACGCATGCATATTTGTGAACCTAAATAATTAGTGGAATCTCAATCCATTAGTTTTGTCTTCATCCTCTCTACTCCAGCAGAGACAGAGATTACTTGGCACTCAACTCAAAACAAAACCTCTTCAGCATCCATCTTCTGCACTTACGGAATGACGAAGTTGGAAATCTAAATGAACGAACTGATTTGAACCGTGATAAATTGGAAAGAAAATTGAAACCTTACTATTATTTTATTTTCTAAATCTGTTACGAATTTTAGCATTTCCGTCAAACTTTTGCATGAATAACACTGCAATAGCCCCTTCATTTCTCTCCCAAGCCTCAACTTTGAAGGTTAGCAACTTTCTTCATTACCTAATTAACTCTTCCTTTTCTCTTTAGACACACATAGGGATGGCAATGGGTCGGGTTGGAAACTGATAGTGCATATCTGTTATCCTACTCAAAATAGTTCGAGTTTTACCCATACCCATACCCACATAAGAAACGGGTAGAAAATTCAAACCATGCCCATACCCATTCGGGTTTCGGGTATCCACGGTTATCCATAGGTAATAGTTTTTCTTTATAACTCCAACCAATATGTTAATATTTACACGTATTCTCACGTCACGTAAGACGAAAAGTACGATAATAATTCACTAGAATGAAGAAAATTAATTAAAACAACACAATTTCATACAAATTTTATATTTATATGCTAAATATAAAATATGTTAGAGAAAAATATTGATTATTTCTACACAAAATACATATGCATGTGTACAATCGGACGGGTTCAGGTTAGATAATGATAAAACCACGCCCACCCATTACCCACAATATTCAGGTTCAGGTTTTACCCATATCCACTAAAAATTCTTCGGGTTCGAGTTTTATCCTAGCCGATTAGATCAGATTCAGACGAATATCCACGGTTACCGATATTTTTGCCAGACCCGCAACACGGACAAGTTGAAAAAAAGGTTATCTTTATAAACGTCTCTGATAATCATGCACGTTCGTGATAATTGTACATAACGCTCTCGTACTATCGCCTTCTTGCTCTCCCCTGCTTTTTTCAAATCCATTTCTTACCCGACAGGCAGCAAGCAAGCAATGGGTCCATTATTCCATATGGGGAAGGACGAATTGATGATTGATTGCCCCAGCCAGCTAACATTCATCAATGCGAGAAAAAAGGAAGCAGCTTTTTCTCACACTGAAGTAAAAAATTAGAAGAAAGGAACACTCTGTCACTCTGCGATCATCATCTTCCACACCCAACCACCAATAAATTAAAACCTACAACAATGGTAGCCGTCTTCAACAAAGATCTCCTCAGTTGGTATCTCATCACCCTCAAGCTCCGCGAAACCGTCGAATCCGCCTCCGCCGCCACCGCTGCCGCCGATTCCCATTCTCCCGCCGCTCCCTTACTCCTCGAATACCCACAACAACCACCACCACCGCCTCCCGATCAATCCAAACCGCCGTCGCCGGATTCCGATTGGGTTATATCGATTAAAGACAAACTCACCCAGGCTCGGATCGACGACGCATCCGCCTCATGGGAGCGATTCTGCATCTACAGAGTCCCCCACTACCTCCGCGAAGAAGACGACAAGGCCTACGCCCCACAATTGGTCTCTCTGGGTCCGTACCACCACGCCAAGAAGCGGCTCCGGAAAATGGAGCGCCACAAATGGCGGTGCCTCCACCGGGTCCTGACCCGAACCGATCACGACATCCGCCTCTACCTCGACTCCGTCAGGGAGCTCGAAGACCGGGCCCGCTCCAGCTACGAGGGCGGCTCGGCGGCGATTTCGATGGGCAGCAACGAATTCGTCGAAATGCTGGTCCTCGACGGCTGCTTCGTCATCGAGCTTCTGAGAGGCGCGGCGGAAGGGTTTCGGGACCTAGGGTATTCGCGAAACGACCCCGTTTTCGCGATGAGGGGATCGATGCACTCGATCCAGAGGGATATGATTATGCTGGAGAATCAGATCCCACTTTTCGTGCTGGACAGGCTGATGGGTCTTCAGCTGAACGAACCGGACCAGACCGGTATCGTGGCCAGGCTAGCGATCCGGTTCTTCGACCCGCTGATGCCCACGGATGAACCGTTGTCCAAATCGGATCGAACCCGGTTGGAGTCCTCCCTCAGGACTCTGTCCTCGTTCGACCCGTTGTCCGACCTGGGAGGCCTGCATTGTCTGGACGTGTTCAGGAGGAGCCTGCTCCGGTCCGGACCCAAACCGGTGCAGCGAGTCTGGATCAGGAAGCGATCCCACAGCGAGCGAGTCGTGGACAAGCGACGACAGCAGCTGATACATTGCGCGATCGAGCTGAAGGATGCCGGGATCAAGTTCAAGAGGAGGAGGACGGACAGGTTCTGGGACATCAGGTTCAAGAACGGAGTGCTGAAGATGCCCAGGATCTTGATCCACGACGGGACGAAATCGCTGTTCCTCAACCTGATTGCGTTCGAGCAGTGCCACTTGGACTGCAGCAACGACATTACGTCGTACGTGATCTTCATGGACAACCTGATCAACTCCCCCGAGGATGTCGCGTACCTGCACTACTGTGGGATTGTGGAGCACTGGCTTGGAAGCGATGCCGAGGTTGCCGATCTCTTCAACCGGTTGTGTCAGGAGGTGGTCTTCGATGTCAATAACAGCTACTTGGCACGAATGTCGGAGGAGGTGAATCAGTATTACAACCACAGGTGGAATGCCTGGCGAGCGAGCTTGAAGCACAAGTACTTCGGCAATCCATGGGCGATCATCTCTTTGTTTGCTGCGGTTGTTCTCTTGGTGCTTACTTTCACGCAGACCTTCTATGGTGTTTACGGCTATTATAGGCCTAGGACCTGAGAGGCTGGAACTCCGGGTCATTTTTTGTTTAAGTTTACATTTGTTGGTTCGATTCTTTGCTGATTGTTTGTCCTTAAGAGAGGTTCTGACTGATTTCATCTATAAAGAAGAAGAAGAAGAAGAAGAAGAAGAAGAAGAAGAAGAAGAAGAAGAAGAAGAAAGGTTCTGATTGTATGATAGGCAGAAGTAGTTTGAGAAGGAATTGCATTGCTGCATTGCTTTACTACGATTAATGAGAGGAACAAAGCCAGCCAACTCCAAGCATTGTTTTTTTATATAAGGGGAAATGCAAGGTTGGGACTCGTTTCTGCAAACCAAATGAAAACAAGTGTTTGCTGCTGCATCAGTTCAGTTCAATTCAACCATGCTTTGAAACAACTAGCCAGAAAAAAGCCATCCAGCAATCCGAAAATCATACAACTACTAGAGATTCTTTACACCTAAATTTCATCAACAAGAGTAAATGAATCACATTAGGATCAACAAGGAGGCTGAATCTGGCCTTAGAGAATTCACTTTTATGCTTCTCTAAACTAGTATAGACATATAAAAATTCACAGTGGTGCGATATAAACGAGTACAAAATGCGAAAATGAAACAGAAAGTTAAAATAAAATCAGGGAACCAAAATTAGACCCCTCGATCAATGTCTAGGAACAACCCTGCTTTTCCACCCTCTCTAGATTCTCAACCTGCAGAAGGAAAGGATCCACATGAAACAACTCAGAGCTTGTTGTAATTTGTCAATCAAATTTCAGAAGGAAGTAGAAAGGTTTCCTGCTTCATCTAGGGTATGATATAGAGAAGTTATACCCGAGGCATTCAATCCCTAGTCAGGTTATCACTTGATGGTGTCTTCTTCCCATCATATCGCTGTTAACGAGAGTAAATAACCAAACAATCAATTAATATTATTTACTCTGGGGCACAAATGCAGCTGATTATTCAGAATTTGACGAACAGATCTACTGAACAATGGTTGGGACATACCTGCTTGCCGAAAGAGAAAGGAACATATTTGTATTTGACCATATGCATAATCTGTCTTCTCATTGTGAGGATAAACAGCATGATCCAGTAGAATAGAAGTATCGGCCAGAACACAGGCACATCAAACACCGCGAAGAATGTCATGTGAAACGCTATGCAGAAAGCCTTGGTAATAGAGTACCTTCATGAACACAAACGTAAGAAGATAACAAATACATAAAGTACACCAAAATTCCACAAAACAAAGAATAATGCCTAGATTAAACTTCACCCTTATCTACCAAGGTGAGCACCTATAATGAATCTATCAGAAGAAGAAATTGAAGAACAGGAAGCCAATCAAGGAAAAGTAAAGACAACGAGAAGATATTTGGGCAATGAATCTATCTCATAGATTAAATTGCACAATATAATCAGCTGATTAAGTATACCAGCCACCCAACCCTCATCCCGTCCGTTCTCTTCCCTTCCTTTTCCTCTCTTCAGAATGAGCAAGGGTTAAAAGCCAATCCAAACAAAATACCCCAAAGAAAGCTACAAGTACATTGTTCAATCACAGAAAGCAATCTCTTTGAAGCATTTCATCATTCACCTAGTATGCAGTTCTATAATCACGGTCAAAATAGCCGACAAACAGCTGCTAAGGAAACAGAAACAGAAAAGAACCACAATTTCTGATAGGACCAAACATTTAGGCAATCAAAATGCACAGGAATAGAAGAAACCAAGCGAAATCGACGAAGCAGATCAATCTTACAAAGATAAACGAAACAAATAGAATTAGGAACCCAAACAACCCTATTCCAATCCTAAGTAATTTTACCAGAACTTGAACTCGGGGAGGCGACGGACGAAGGGACGGAACTCATCGGATCCGCGCGTGGGGAGCGAGGGGCCGTCGCTGACCTCCGGGTCAATCTGCGGCGAGAGGAATCCAATCAACAGGTTGAGCATGTAGATTCCGAGGCCGTAGGTAACGATGTAGAATCCCTGAACGAAGTAGACGCGCAATCCGTAGATTAGAGCGGCCAGAAAGCATCCGATCCACCGGTACCAGATGTGCGGCACCGTCTTGTCCAGCATGTGCTGGTACCGCCGCGTGACGGCGAACGTCCACTGCGAGACGACGGCTGCGGGGGACGACGACAGGGATGAGAGATCATCTCCAGATAGGGCTCCTCCATTGGGCTGCTGTGCGGTCTCCATGCGCCCAGCAACAACAACAAGCTCTCTCCGTCTCTCTCCCTCTCTCCGTCTCTCTATCGAGATCGATTTACAGATTGAATTACGCGTTCGCCAGCTTTCTCCTTATTCTCCGCCGTCTCCGCCGTGGATTTGCCGTCTATGGTTCTCCGGAACTACTTCGCGAGGTTGTTAGATGGGGAAATGGTCATTCTTGAAGAACTGTCGGTTTCCAGAGCTCCGCTCTTCCATTGATTCTATGCCGTTGACGTGTCTCTCCTCCGGGTCCGGGCTGGACCGTTCGGCCCGTTTCAAATTCTCTCAGCCGATCATTAAGAAACCCAATAGGCCCAGTATCAAAGGGCGGCCCAATTAAATCCAACTCCGGCGTTATTTGCTTGGAGAAATAGTTCAGTTCGTTTTCTTTTCTTTCCTCGAGGCGCAGGATCTAATTCCAAATTCCCGTTGATGATTCGAATTCGATGGAATTCACTCTCATTCTTCTCCGCCATTGATGTGGCTTCTTCGAATCTCTTGCTCTTTGCTTATCAGAGTGTCTTTCTTGGATCTCCTCCGTCCCTGGATTGGTGGCGGCAGAATTCAGAGGCTGAAATTTTCACGAATCATTTGTTGAAATAGCTACAACTAGTGCGGCAATGAATTAGAACAATTTGCCGAACCACGTTGCAGTTATTGTTGAATCTGCAGGTTTGGATTTCTCCACCGGAAATTCCTTTGAATTGGATTCCGTTGTTTCCTAAATTGTTGTAGTCATTGAGAGCGAAATTATGATGGATTCCGAATCCGCCGACTCGTCTTCATCAGCGCAACCTCCTCCTGCAAAACCTACTTCCACAGCAGAGCCTATTGCGATAGCTTCGAATGTCGATTCTTCTGATACGTCTTCTAACGCGGAGCCCTCGGTTCCAACTGGAACTACGGCCGATCATCCAGCTGAAGAATCACGAACTACAACTGCGGAATGTAAGGATGCGAATACAAGTCTGCCTACGCCGACGCCGCCACCGCCACCGGACTCCGTGGCTACAAGTTCTGGTGGTTCCACCCTTTCTCGTATTACTAGTGGCATCGGATTGCGTCTCTCTGCAATGGCTTCTGGATCAGAAGAGGCTTCTCAAGGCAGTGCAACAACAGCTGGGCAGGGTGGTGTTCTTGAATCACTGACGAAGGGCTTGGTCGACTCATCTCGGAGTGCCGTCAAGGCTATCCAGGTCAAAGCTCGCCATGCTGTTTCTCAAAATAAACGCAGATATCAGGTAGCGTTATCCTGTGCCTAATACGCGTAGGGATCTTACTTTTGGTCTCCAGCATTGTTCTGAAGGGAACATTCTGTCACGTAATAATTTGCCCTATGTGCAATTGCTTGCTGATGTGCTCCTCCTTGATATTCCGTTTGTGAACAATTGACTGGATCATAGGAAGGAGGATTTGATTTGGATATGGCTTACATCACTGAGAACATCATTGCTATGGGGTTTCCGGCTGGTGATTTGAGCTCTGGGCTTTTCGGGTTCTTTGAGGTAAGTTTTGTTGCGAGACATTGGCACCCAGGATTGACTAGCTCATTTAGACTTCCTCTTAATAATATAGGAGCTCAAACTTTGATATAGGGATTCTATCGGAATCACATGGAAGAAGTGATCAGATTTTTTGAGAGTCGCCACAAGGTAGTGTCTGTTCTGAACTCAATTGGTGTACTGTTGTTCATTTGTGTAACTGGTTACAGGCCTGGTCTTGATGATGGAACTATTTTAAACCACTCAATGTATCGAATTGAGGTAAATTTCCAGAGTTAACTTATCAGGGGATTAACTTAAACTCACCCTGGGTACCATTTCCCAAGAGCAATGATAGCAGTACTAATGGTTTCATTCATGTGGGAATTCATTGGTTCTTTGTCTATGCAAGTGTATTAATATCTCTTGCCACTGATGCAGGGAAAATATAAAGTGTACAATCTATGTGCAGAGAGACTGTATGACGCATCACGGTTCGAGGGGAAGGTATTATAACAGTCTTCTTCCTCGTCACTAGGCTACTTCTTCATGAAATTTCCAGTTTTCGTTTAAGAAAGGGAATAGAATCTTAGATTTGAAAAGAGTAATTCTCTTAGAAAGATCTTCCAGAGAATAGAAATCATATAATTGCTTCGTCTTATGTCTGGCTGCAACTGTAAACTAGAGTTGAAGCTTGTTTTGCTGCTCCACTCCTTCGGTTCCGGTGAATAGGAGCTCTAGTTGAAGACCAGTCCTCTTTTTGTCACATTAGTTTTTCAACTGATTTGAATTGCATTTCTTGAATTATTTGACTAGGTGGCATGTTTTCCATTTGATGACCATAATTGCCCTCCGCTTCAACTCATACCATTATTCTGTCAAAGTGCATACTCCTGGTTGAAGGCGGACATTCAAAATGTAGTAGTAGTCCATTGTAAAGCTGGAATGGGCAGGACAGGTCTGATGATCTGTTGCCTTCTTCTATTTCTTAAGGTAATATTTTTTATCATGTCTCATCAATGATTCGTAGTGTATTTAGGTGAAAATAGGGTGTAATAACCCCATTAAAAAAAAAGTCATCCTTTGTTTCTACTGCAGTTCTTTCCGACTGCTGAGGAGGCCATTGATTTCTTCAACCAGAAAAGATGCATAGACGGGAAGGCTTTAGTTCTCCCAAGTCAGATTGTTAGTTGGTTTCATCTTTAGATTTATTTGCATATCTCAAGTTCTTTGGATGGTTTGTCTCTTCCTTTTTCTGATAAATGCTCTGCCTTTTCCCCCTTTTTGGTCTTTCTGTTTCTAGAGATATGTGAAATACTTTGAGCGCATCCTGACTTACTTCAATGGCAAAATTCAGCCTGGACGGAGGTATGTGATCCTTTTGTTACTTATGTTTGTAAGTTTGTATACTTTCTTTTCAAGAACTTGCTGAACGTGTGTTAATCTGATGTAGGTGCATGCTTCGGGGTTTTCGGCTTCACAATTGCCCTTACTGGATACGGCCTTCTATCACCATCTCCAATCATAGTGGTCGATTGTCTTTTAAGTTTTCGTCTTTCAAATCATCATTTTGTGCTCATGTTATTTTATGGGTTTTAGTTTGTTAGTATGTACAGGAAAATCTGGGTTGTGCCGTGATGGTATATAAAAACACATGAAAGCTTAGGCCCTGTTCACTTCCATTTTCGTTTCCTGTTTTCTGTTTTCATGTTACAAATTTGGGAAACGAAACGAGAAAACATGTTTACTTTTCATTCTGTTTTCTATTCGTTTCCAACTCTGAAAACAGAAAGTGGCAAATTCCTACTGTTTTCGAAAACGAAAAAATGTCGTTTTCACCTGTTTTCAACATCTGTTTTCTCAAAAACAGGAAACAGAAATGAAAGTAAACAGGGCCTTACTTTTTGTCTCAGAATTCATCATCTTTTGTTCGTTCCCTTAGGGTTACAGTGCAGTTTGTGATTCCGGAGTATATTAATGAAGTCCGTCTATAAACAATAGTAACTACTATGAAAGGAATATAGGGTTGTCTTTCTGCAGAGTCTATATCTGTCTTAATGTTGAACTTCACAACTACTGGACCAAGTCGGTTCGAGTCCTTGTTCTCGTTAAACTCATTTTGAATGGAAGACTACATGGACGCTATATCAGCTTTTGGAATAGATCTGTAGAAACCTGACACAGCAGAATACACATTGTACTGTTGCTAGACCAGATTCTTTATTTGCTTGCCGTTAAATGTCGTATTTGTAGAAATATAAACGAGGCTTTTTACCTTATGCACAGGAGTTCTATTCTCAACAAGAAATCATCCAAAAACCAAGGATTTGATGGTAATTTCTTGTTCATTCATGCTCTTCTGATTAATACTTGACAGCTTTCTGAACTTATGTGCAAACTGACTGATTCAGCCTGAGGACTTTTGGATCAGTGGCCGGAGGAAAGGAATTGTTGTTTTTGCTCTGCCAGGGGAACCTGGTCTAACCGAGTTGGTTGGAGACTTCAAAATCCACTTCCATGACCGCCAGGGGGACTTCTACTGGTTAGTCAACTCTTCTAACTTGAAGAATGTTTTGTCGGATATGTATTTGCCAAAATGCTAGTTGCTCCTGACTGCATAATACATAAGCACATTCCTAATTTCTTGCCTGAAAATAAACCTTTTATCCTCTCTCTTGCGGTCAGCTGGTTCAATACTACGATGACGGAGAACAGGAAAACGTTAACAGGGGACGAAATTGATGGCTTCGACAAGGTAACTTCAGATTCAGCCTTTCAGATGCCTGTCAAAGTTCTTTCCTCTTGACACATACTCTGCTGTTGTTAAAGTCGAAGCTGCATTTTCGCAGAGAAAACTGCCTTCTCCAGGATTCGAGGTTGAGATTGTGATGATAGATTACGATGGTACATCACCACCGGTAACTACAAAGACCAATTCAGCAAGCAACAGTTATAGCGCGTCAAGTTGTGCTGCAACAGCGAATACAGGAGGAGCTTATGTTGCTCCGAAGTCTTCTAATCAAAAGGAAGCGTCGGCGAGCAATGAGGAAGACGATGTATTCTCCGACAGCGATGAAGAGGACACCAAAGCAGCCTCAAAGAGCAAGCAAGGTCAAGGTCGGAGTGAAGGTCAAGCTGCTCCGCCTACTAGTGAACCGGCTATGTCCACCACAGAACAAATGAACAGCTTGACTCGTGGAACGAAGCAGGTGAGTCTCGGTCTTGCTAGTAAGGAAACTTCACAGCCAAGTGCGAGCAGCGAGCCAGCTGCCATTCAGAAACCTTCAGCGAGCGTGGGAACACCAAAGTTGGAGTCCGGGGCCAGCGATATCAAGGCGATGGCTGCTGATGCTTCGGTGTTCAGTTTTGGGGACGAAGATGATTTCGAAAGCGATTAAAAGATGACAGGTAGGCTCGTTCAGTTTTGACCAACAAGCTATACCATCTTTCGAATGGCCCCCTTTGGATCAGCGAATGACGCAATGCGAAATCGATATGGCCTGGAGCTTGCAAGGTTAGATTAGATGTCAATTGTATTAGTTGTATCAATTTCGTAGTGTTATGGGGTTATTTGGATGCCAAAGTTGAAAAGTGGTTGATTTTAACGCACCTATAAATTTCAGAATATCGGTGTTAGGTCACATTGATCTTAACAAAGCTCACTAATATTTCTGTATGAGGGCAAAATAAACATTAGGAGAGCCCAGTTTCAAGAGTACATATACAAGAAAAATAAATTTTCAAATTTATGAGGTGAAGGTGTTCAAAAAAAAAATTGATGCCCTCATGAACCATGATAATTTGAAGAGAGTGATCTAAATCTTTCCTTCAGTTAAATGTTACAGGACGCTTCATCAACGACAAACTTCAATACTAAATCAACCAACTCCGGTTCAAAATTGTGGGGAATATCGAAGACACGATAAAAGCGGATAACAGTAACAAAATCCTCTCCACGAGTTTAAAACCGTTACCGTCCCTTCTTAGTGGTCTTCGCGTCATTCAATTTCTGTTTGAGATCAGCAATGATCTTGTCCTGGGTAGCAATTTCGAGGTCTTTCGCACGTATATGTTGCTTCAGTTTTTCCATCTCTTTCAAGTGGTCGTCGCAATGATTCTTGACATCTTTCTCCTCCAGTTCTTGTTTCAATCTTTCAGTTTCTTTCAAGTGAGCTTCACCTTGGACTCTTAGTTCTTGCTTCAATCTTTCGATCTCTTCCAGGAGGTGACCATCTTCAGATGACTGATCCGTTTTTCGCTTCTTTTGACCACCGCGGTCCTCGAGTTCCAGAGCTCTCTTTTGCTGCTGATCCTGGAGAGAATCCTCGGGCACCATTTGACGTACACAAACAGTAGTAGTTTTTCCTGAGTCGGAGACGAGGGTGACCAGCTTCTGTGGGCGTCCAGCAGAATCCTTCACAAAACAGACAATGACAGAGACTCATACTAATTTCAATTACATCAATCCAATTCCTCCCAACTTATGGCAGATTTGGAATCCCCATTGCACTTCTGTTTGATTCCAAACATAAAAATGTGAATGGAATTGACACAGGAAATCAGATTCCTCTTAGTTTTTATTGATCCCAATCAGCCTGTAAAAATAAACAATACTTTGATACTACAGGAGATAGATACTAGTCATCAAACGATGCGAAACTTATGGCTAAAGGCGAGAGACAGAGCCATCAAACCAAGTCCTCTGGCCGGTAATTACCTTTTCAATGGAGCCATCTACTTTTTGGAATGCTTCATGTGCCTCTCGTAACTTCTTGAAAATGGCTAACACGGAGTAGTGTTTTCCCTGTCCTTTCTTAAGTGGCTGCCAAAACATTATTCCATCATCAGCACTATAGCATAAGGATAAAGAAAGCAAATAATTGATGTAACAATGCCCTAAAAACAATCGACCAGGTTACATGATGACTAGATCAAATCTATGAAGGAAGTTCACCATTGTGTATGGCTGAAATCGAAAAATTAATCTCAATGTAGAAAACAATAAGAAAATCCAAAATGTGATGGAGAACAAAAGAGTTAACCCTTGTCTGTAGAACCCATAGAATAACCCCATGGTTCAGAGTTCAAATGTAGCTGTGATTTGCAGAGCCAAAGGGCTAGTTTGATTCCGCTAAAAATTAAGAAAAATATCCCATCAATTCTACTTTCTTCGAAAATCTCACCATAGTTTCTCTCTACTTTCACTGAAACTTAAATCACAAGTCACTTTCTTTTTAGTAAAAGCTACAAACACACTCATTAACTTATGTACAGTGTTCTGGGACAGTAGCCTTCTAAAAATGAAAAGGATTAGGTTCACCTTTAGCTCAATAGTAAAGTTTGCAGGAAAGACTCTTCTTAGTTCTTCGGTTGGCACAGCGCTCGGTATTTTGTGAACGAGCAGCCTAGCAAGTTCATCATCAGGTACCTGCACGCTTGCCAACAAATTTAGTAAGTTCAATGAAATCTGCATCATAACCTTAATAAAGTGAGCTTGTTTAACTTACACTCTTCAGGTTAGATACAAGCAACGGAGTTTCTTTATCAACTCCATGCTTGAGCTTAGCCAGTACAATTTTCATAGCAGTACGTGCATCATCTAAGCAATTGTGAGGAGCACCTTCCTCTCGAAGCTTATAGCCTAGAATTGACTGTAAAATTTGAGCGAAGATTAAACATGTGTCTTGAATGAAACATGTTGCAAATAATTCGCTGAATTTTACAGCTTCTAGAATTCCAACCAACTGATTATATCATAGACATTCATTAAACAAGGAAAAGGAGAACTTGAGAAGCAGCTTACAAAAAATAAGGCATAATGATCATTCAGAAACTTACCTCACACAAATTACTCAAAGATGGTACACGCCCAACCGAATTTTTGTAGATAAGTGACGTGTCTATAATTCTTGCGTGGTCCAACTTCAATGCTGCCATTGATGACAAACGTAAAAGAAAACGATCAAGTTCTACTGAAAACAAATCAACATAAGCCCAGCCACATACTTGAAGCATAAAAGTGTTTTGTCACGTACCAAGCAGGTCATTATGTAACCCATGGCCCACTAAAATGGAACCTTTGGACAATAGCTTTTTCAAGGATTTCTGAAAGAGAGTGCAGGAGAACAACTTCAGACAATAGATCGGTCAATCAAACAATGATAGTTAAGAGACCATAGTCTCGGTACCTGTATATCTCTCAAGGAACATGTAACATTATCCAGATCTCCAGGATGGATTCCAGTAATTTCAGTTCGATAATCTGCAACTGGCTTGTAAGGGTTTACTTTCTCGTGGAGCTTGACCTAAGATTTAAGGCTAATTAGTCAGTTCCAATAAAATGGAATTATCCAAATTTCATGAACAAAGCCGGCCAAATGAAAGGACCAACAAAAAAACCAAGATTGGGAACCTGTAAATCACGGTCCACAACACAGACTCTCACTAAAGCATCAGTACCATCCTCACAAAGAACCATCTCACAATCAAGAGCAAGCATCTCATCCGATTTTACCAGCTTGGACATTTTACAGGGTTTTGTTACAACCCAATCCTGCCACATCACATGTAGCAATAATCAAGATACGATAGAGTTTGATAATTGACCTAATTGATTCAACCCGCTAGTACTGCCATCAAAGTAGAGGAATGTAAACCGCAAAAACAAACCTTTTCATATGATGGGAACACATACTTCGCCATGAAAAGTGGATGTTCAAGAGTTAAATGAACCAGCCTCTGCACTGCCACGGTTGCAAATTTCACCACAGGTTAAACACATTAACCAAACCACAGTCCAAATCCAGAAGGCATAGAAACATTCACAGATTGCCCCAGTGATTCCCCAGAAAACCAACGGAAAACTGAAAGCAGTTCCCAAAAGCAGCCAACCCACTGAACCAAATGGAGCTCAGCCCTATACCTGTTCAGGAGACACATCGCCTGAAGCCTCTTTGGCAATCTGCAGCAACACCTCCCGGCTTGAATGCGACTTGAGAACATTATCAACAAACTACAACAAGAGAAAGAAACAGACATTTCAAACAGCGAAGTTTACAGGTCCTGAAACCGCTTGATTAGAGAGAACAAATTAATTTCATTCCGAGGTGGTTGGTTTACCTTGGAATCCTCTTCTCCGCTAAATGTTTGAAGGAAAGAAGCCAAAGCTTCTTTGGGCCTCTTGCCAGGATCACTGAGTGAAGAGCCAAACTTCTTATCGTAGACATTGAGGAACTCCTTCCAGCTTCCCTTTGTGCCCTTGCGCCCCTGCCTTTGCGCTAACTTCACAATCTCGGTCAGAACCTGTGCCAGAACAGATTACGGACCAGAGTGAAGGGGAACCTTACATTAGTTTCTGCTAACTTGCGACGGTGGTAACTCGATTGAAGTGTTGCAGGGGATTGAAGGAGGAAGTAGAATAGAACGAAATCGACGTAGGGATAAGGAGAGGGAAAAGCTCACCTTTGCCGGAGCGGCGGCGATTACGGCGGCTAGTTTGTCGTCCATTTTAGGGATTTCTGGTTGAGAGAAAGGGCTGCTGGCTGCTGCTAAGCAGAAAAAAGCCGGGAACAGCTGCAAGAGGGTTTAGAGTTGAACGTTGCTGCGTGCCTTCGCTTGTTGTTATTAGTTAGTACATGCCCTAGCCCCTAGGTTACTTTCCTTTCGTTCGCAGCGCAAACTCGAACCGGCTTCCTCGATAGGAGAAAGGGTTTTTCTCCAAGAAATTGTGATTTCACTTACACTATGTTCATGAAGGAAGGGAGGAAAAGGAGGGGAGGGTAGGAAAATTTGGAGGGGAGGTTAAGTTTGGAAGGGAGGGAAATTAGAGGGAATTGGAAAGAAAATGTTGTTTAATGGAGGAAAGTGGAAGGGAAAGTGGGAGGGAAAAAGTAGATTGAGAATTGTGATATGTATTATATTTTATTGATGATAGAATAGTTAAATAATTTAATTATGTGTTTATACTATTTACATTAATTATGTAATGTGGATCAAATTTGTTCTTCTTTGTTAATTTTGTTAACTATAACAAATCAAAAGTTGGTTATTTGAATGAAATTTGTCAACCTATTACTAAAATTTTGTTAACTATTTTATTGAGTAATAACATAGCAACTAAATATATAAAGATACAACAAATTACAGATACATAAATTGTAAGAGGAGCGTAACAAGTTTTTATATCTCATACAACAGTGTTATGTATCGTGCAAAACTTTGTTACGTATGAGGTAAATCATCTATCTTGTTTGGTAGGATATTTCATGTCATTATCTTAATTATAAGGATTAATACCGATTATTACAAATATTACTTATTCCTATCTATATCTATAACCCACGTCATCTTCTTTTCATTTTAGTTTTGAGTTTGTTGGACCAAAGTAACAAAAATAAATACGAAAGAAAAGTCTAAAATAAATAAGTACAAGTAATTAATCCAAACAAATAACACATAATTTAAAATAATTACACAAGCGAATTGCAAGACATGACTAACGTTTGTGTAGTTGCACTAAAACCCTCCACTTTAAAAAAGGAAACCATCAAGTATTAAAGTAGCTGAAAGAAAAAGAAAAAAAGGTAAAATTGCACAACACAACTTTCCCTCCGATTTGGTGGGTAGCTTGGTACAGTGTTTTTTCTTTTCCTTTTCTTTCCTTGGTTACTGTTCCAGATCTACAAAAACAGGGGAAAACATCTGAGAACTTGTGCTTCCCCTCTAATCCCTCCCCTCCCCTCCCTTTCCCTCCTTCATGAACATAGTGTTAGGAATGTCCATGCTCGGTTCGAAGTGAGTATTTCAATATTCATGTCCGTCCAGTAGCATGTCGGGTTAAGGCTGGATATTTTGTTTTGGGGTGCAGTTTGGGTCAGATCGACAAATATGAGCAGAGTTGCAAATAAGCCAAACTGCTTATCTCACGGTCTTGACTTGGGTCGTGAGATTGAAACACGTTGTTTCACTTAAATACGTCGATTTGACTTTAAGTCGTGAAACAAGTAAGTCACGGCTTAAGCCGTGGGATGTGGTGGTCGTGAACCAGGTAGTGAGATAGATCGTGAGACAGGTCATGGGGCAGGAAAAACTTTCTGGAACTTTTAGCCATCTCACGACTTTTTGGCTCATCTCACGGGTTATCTCACGGCTTGTCCGCCTAAGCCGTGACTTGGGTGCCAGCTTTACGTCGTCTCGTGTTTTGCTCTCCAATCTTCCCGAAACTCACCCCCAAGCTTTAGATCATGCACTAGGACATGTAATACGACAGAAACACACAACCTAGTGTGAAACCAACACGAATGGGGGCGTTTCACACCCAAATGATCAAGAAACGACCAAGTATTAGGAGACAAAAAAATATATAATTACGAACGTATCAAACTCCCCCACACTTAGCCATTTGCTTGTCCCCAAGAAAACCTGACTCAAACTAGTGCAACTCACTAGACTCTTACAACAGTATGCAACTTTCGTTCATCGATAACGGGTTATTAGCAACTTACGAGGTCAACCGGAGACAAGACATCTCCCAACCACTTCAGTGAGAACCACATCTCAAGTTAGGACAAGCCGAACAGTATAACTAGGGCAAACAACTTGTGAATGGAGAGAATCTCAAAAACATCAAAACCGTGCACCCAATTTTCGTGCTCCTCCTTTAGAGAAGCTCAAACTTTCGAACTTCAATTAAATTTGGCTGCACGTTGCAGCACCTCATTGTTTTGAATGCAAAAGCTCTTATTCTCATGACTAGAGCAGAATTGGCATTCACTTCTCAATCTAGTCCATGCGAGGAAAGTGGTGCAACAGAGGATGGCAAAGTGAATAGTGAAGTTGGATGTTAATCGACTTGAGTAGAGGTCTCTCGACTTGAGCAAGAAAAACCATCTCTTCTATATCAAGTCACATAAGGAAGAGAACTGTAAGGGAGTGCCGAAATTAGTAGGAGAAGGTTGGATGATTAATCCGATTCTCCCTTACACAACTCTCAAAAGCGCATTGTAGTACTTGGACCGGCTGCCACAACACGTGAAACGTCTATTTTTTCATTTTTAAAGCACATTAAGAGCACCTTTTCATTCAAACATTTTAAGTCCACAAAAACGGGTGAGAGTAATCAACACTGCACAAATCACACATCCAAACATGACTATTCAACACGTCAACAAACATAGTAGGAAGTGGAGAGGAAATATCTCATGCACCAACATCTTCCATAATGCTCCACTAGCCTTCTTAGGTTGCATACTACCATGAAATCTAGCAATTCAAACACACTAAGCAGGTAATCACAAGGGACAATGTACTTGGAGCCCTCAAATTAAATATTTGGACATTGAACTAGACTCTAAGCACTCTCAATATAGGCCAAACATTCATTCAAAAGCAATGCATCTAAGATAATCAACACCCTCACACTTAAGTACGACATTGTCCTCAATGGAGGAAGATAAGGGGAAGGTGGAACGAAGTTACCGGACATACGACGAATGTTGAACGAAATGGAGAAGGACCAGTCACCAGGAGCAGCTTGGTATTTTTAGGAAACCCATTCAAACACTTAAAAAGGGTTGATCTACAGACCAAGCATAAGTTCACAAAACACAAACAAAACACAAATGTTACAAAGGAAAACAAAACACAAGGGGGGACCTTAGGGGCCATCACTCCTCCTTGTCACTCTAGTCCTGGGCGGGCACATCGAGTCCAAAGTGGTCGAGGAGTCGCTCTTGCATGGTCTCAATGCGAGGAGTCCTGGTCTCTAAGGCATCGAGAAGGGCAGAGTGGTCGGAGGAACAACTCGTGTGGTCGCGGTACTGAAGAGTCGGAGGTGGAGTGAAAAGCAATGGTGGTACCTGCTGTTCATCGACAAGTGGGACGCCTGCAAGGGTAGCAGCAAGGAGGGGCATATGAGGAAGGCGATGGAGGTATCGAACACCATTGGTCTCTTGCAAAAGCGGCATGTGCCTCAATGTCGACTCGGGTAGATCAACGGTACAACCAACGAGGGTGCACCCAGTGAGTTTGAATCTAAAGTATCGGGAAAGCCAAGTGATGTAGGGCCCACCACCGCCGCCCATCACCACCTGAAATACCACCACACCACCAACACTTTTTCATCCTCAATTGTCGTCGACGTCATCATAGTCTTCCTTAAACCCTGCGGTGGAGATGAGAGTTGGGCATGAGAGATGATGAAACGTCCTGTAAATCTCGAGATGAGCTATTCGATTTGGGGGTTATGGATGGGTTTGAGAACTGGGTTTGGCTTCTTCTTGCTCGGTTGAAACTTGAAAGATAGAAGAAGGATCGGGGAGCCAGGATAGGCAGATTAGAATGGGAACAAAGGGAGCAGCGGTGGGGGAGAATTGGCGAATGACGGACGAGGAGGGTTCCAGATTTAGGGATTTTTTTTGTTTTCCATTGGAGAGGGTTTTGTGGGGAAAAATGGTTATCCTTTTTATATTTGATTCATGTACTTATAATAAAAAATCATCTAATTTTGTTTTTTCACAAAAAAAAAAAAAAATGCCACGTCAGCAAAAATCGTTAGTATAGTTAGCATTCTTTATAATTCTCTTAAAGTTATTGACGAAATGACTATTTTAGTATATTTTTCTAAAAGTGGCTATTATTGTCACAATGCGAATAGTTATGGCTATGAAAGTGTATTTTGCCTTGTGTTTTACAAGGGCTGAACAAATTCTTTTATTTTCTTATTTTCAATTTTGTTGTTTATTTTTAGAGATAAAATCTATTAGAACCTATCAAAAGGTCGCATTCATTGTTATTAAGTGAATTTACATATTATTGATAAAGATGAATAATTAAAGTGTAATTAAAAAAGTATACCAATTGGAATTAGAACTTGTCCATCGAGGAAGGGTGAGAGCCAACTATAAGGTGATGTGGCACTAATTTAGTTTTGATATCCTATAATATTAAGTAAGAATAAGGATGCTCACTAGACTGCATGTCTGATTGTAATTCACCCACGTCAATCGCCTTCGGTTTCACATGTTGTGGGAGAAAGGGTTAAGCATATTGGCTCCCATAGAAAGAAAATGCTCTCGAAAAAAAAAAGACAAAACGAGACGATGGCCAACTTCAAAACAGAAAAAATGTTACCGAATCCTAGTTAAATAAGGATACACGACACAAAATTCAAAAAATTGGAAGCTCCGTAATTCAGCTTCAAACCAATGTTTATTTGTGTCAGATATTTAAAAAAAAAATAATGAAGGTGGTGAGCGGTACTAAGTTAATTATATAGAATCTCAATTCAAACCAAATTAAAAATACAAAATTTTTTTATGTGGATTGCTCAGAAGATGATGATGATGTTGTTGTTGTGGTTCCGGCGATAGCTTCCTTAGCAGACTGGAGCGTGCTTGCGACAGAAGCTGCGGCAGAGGCCAAAACGCCGCCGCTTGTGTTGGACTTTGGTTGAGGAGGAGGAGGATTGTGATGGATCACCTCCACTTTCCTCAGCTCTTGTCCTTGCCCTGCCGACGACCGGTAATCCACCGAGGTTGTCTTTGTTTCCTCCTGACCATGGGATTTCTCTGCCTGCGTCTCCTGCCAAAATCCAAAATATTTTTCTAACCAAACCAAGAAAAAAATACAAAACCCTATTCCATGATCTAAAGTTGTGCAATGTGTTCATACCTTCATTGCGTTTGAACTCATGGTGATTAATTAATGGGTTGATTTTATTGATTGAGAGGCTTCGTTTCTTTCCTTTTTCTTTTGAGTTTTTTCCTGTAGTCTTTTTCTTCTTTCATAATGGTTTCTCTGTTTCTATGATGTTAGGGATAAGTTCGATGCTTCGAAGACCACTCTTTGGCCGAAAAACTTGGGTCGAAGATGAGGAGGGCGTTTGTGGTTCTACCCTCTCTCTCTGCTGCTATCATGCAGACGACTCCACTTGTAATCACAAACATATTTTGGTCCACTGAAATTTTCTTCCAATACGACATTGTTTCTGTTATGATGAGACACAGATAGAATAAACCTTTGAAAGTATGATGTGATAATTTTTTTAGAATGTTATTTGTCGTCACTGCCAAATTGTTAATTAGATTTAGAAAAAAAATTAGGTAAATCCCAATCTGAAACATGAACTTTTAGTTATTTTGTGTTCGCGAATAGAAAAGGAAAATTAGAAGAAGAATGATGAAGATTTATGGGGGCAACAATTTTTTATTATGTCTATCACCACTTGGACAACTTCTTATGAACAATTTGTAAAGATCAGTAGATCTTTGGTCAAACACAAATGTGTAAGCCTGCCCTACTGCACTGGGGATGATAAGGAAGATTTAGTCATGCACCTTATCCGCAACCTAATTGCTGTGGTTGCTCTTATCATTAGTATTATTGGTTTTGCCATTTTAGTGGGTTGTGTACGAGTGGGCAGGGTCGTTTGGTTCATTTATATATTATTAATTGAAGTTCATAATTAATATTTTTGGTGATGTGGACTAACAATTAATCAAAATTAACAAATTTTTGGATGAAAATGTACGAAATAACCAATTTGTTATATGCTCAAATATGTTTTACCGCATCATGTAAAATAAAAAAATGGGTTAAAGACACATTTGGTTACTGAGATTACAAAATCGGGACATGTTTAGTCACTAGAAAAAGTTAATATCAAATTTGGTCACTATAATTACTAAAACTGGACGCATTTAGTCACTCGCCGTTAGTCTCCGTCCAACTCCGTTAATGAAGTCCGTTAAGTGCTGATGTGGCAAACAGAATTGCCTAATCAGCCGGATATAACCAACAAAAATAAAACCCGACCCGCCACGTCATTATAACCCGCCACCTCATTAAAACCAACCCAACCCAACCCATGACCAAACCCTACCCAACCCTTCTTCCTCCTTCCTCCCCAACCCAATTTAGGGTTTTCCCCATCCCATCCAAATTCGCTGAGCGGGGAGAAGATCTTTCCGCCATTAATCTGCCGCCCTTCCTTCATCTTCTTCCTCTGTCATTCCCAATTCCAAAATTTCGAAACAGCTTACCTCATCGGCAACGATGGGACCGGGGGCGTTAGCTTCGGCGCTAGGTCCGGGAGCCCCGACCGGAGGAGCGGGAGGGCTCGACAATGAAGGAGAGGGAGCCGGAGATCCGCTCTTCTTCTTCGACGTCTTGCTGTGAGCCGGCGCCGGAACATCAGCAGAGGGAGGAGAGGCGGTAGGCGTAGCGGCGGCGGCGACGGGAGCAGGCGTAGGAGGAGCAGTAGCTGCTGCAGGCGGATTATAACGACGTGGGTTGGGTCATGGGCCTTTCCTTCTTCGCCCTTGGCTGGGTCATCAAAGGCGGTAATCCTCTCCCCTCCTTCAAACCCGACGACGACAACAACAAACCTTCCTCTTCTGTGACCGCCGATGCCGATGCTCGCCGTTGAATCTGGCTCGTGAGTTTCCGCTCTCTTTCTGATTGGATTTTCAGGAATTTCAAATCGGTCTCTCCTTCTCGCTACTATGATCACTGATTTTGCAGTTGGGTTGCCTGTATTTCAGCTGCTTGAATTGGTCGATTCCAGTGTTCATCCTTCTGTATTGATCATCAACTACGGAAATGTCTGTTTTGCAGGCGAATGAAGAATGAAGAATGCAGACAAAAACCACCATGGGTTGGGTTGGGTTGGTTTTAATGAGGTGGCGGGTTATAATGACGTGGCAGGTCGGGTTTTATTTTTGTTGGGTTATATCCGGCTGATTAGGCAATTCTGTTTGCCACATCAGCACTTAACGGACTTCATTAACGGAGTTGGACGGAGACTAACGGCGAGTGACTAAATGCGTCCAGTTTTAGTAATTGTAGTGACCAAATTTGATATTAACTTTTTCTAGTGACTAAACATGTCCCGATTTTGTAATCTCAGTGACCAAATGTGTCTTTAACCCTAAAAAAAATTGTAAACGTTTTGAACAAAATGCAAAATTTTGTGACCGTTAATGCTAATTACCCATAATATTCCATCAAACATAGATGCAGGCGGCCAAGTATTATACCACAGAGTTACATAAATCCTAAGCATCACTTCTTGTTGATCAAAAACCTACATTATGCAGTTGTAATAGTAGTAACAACCTAGATGGAAGAAGAAGATTCTTCCACACAAGGTCCAACACAGAGAAAGGAAATGGGAAAGTCCAATCATGGCTACACCAAGCTGCAGAGTAAATCAAAGATCAGTAAGTCATAAGAGGTGACCCACTGCAATGGACATCAGTAGCATCTGGGAACCTTTGCCTAGGAGACAAGTTATTGATGCCAGCAGCCTCCACATCCAGGTTTCTAATGCTCTTCCTCTTCTGAGAATCTGGGTTCACCATCTTCTCCTCTGATGATAACACCTCTGGGATGGGACTCAAGGACCCTGCTTCTTCATTCTCCTCCTGACAGTTGAGAGACATCATGGCTCGAGCCTCTGCAACTGCTGACCCATCGTTGTCTGCAGCATACAATATCTGCTGAATTGCAGCAATAACCTGAATATTCAGAGTAGTAACACATGGATTAGAGGGTATGAAAAGAGCTCTGAAAAACAAAAAACAAAAAAATCATCAAAGAGAGATGGGTGAAGCTTTCTCTCACAGGCAGTCCTTCAAGACCAGGGCTCTGGCAGAAAAGCTCAACATCTCTCAGCTTGGCAAAGTAGTAGTCTCTTTCCTTCTCAAGGCTATCCACGGATAGCTTCAGTTCTGTGATCTGCTACCATTCAAGTAGTCCATGTCAGACGCATATAAAGCTCAATCAAAGCAAACAACTAACGTTACTTCTGACTCTTACCTGTTCTTCATATGCTGGTGCAGGCGGTGGAGGTCTAGCAGCCTTCACGTTTAGGGTCGAAGACGAGTTGGAGTTCACTGAAGAAGAAGACTCATGCCTTCGACCGTGGTGGGACTGTGCTTTGGGGGCAGCCGCAGTGCCTTTGGCCGAAGTTTGAGCCGGTGGACCTTTCTTCCCTACTTCTTTTCCACCCTTGCTACCCTCTCTTCTCTCGATTGGGTTGTAACTGTGAGTTAAAAAGCCAGCCAAACAGGAGCCAATTCACACTTCTGGTCAAAATTTACAGCACTGCTTCCCAAACAGCATTCTCAAATCCATATACACAGAACCCCAAAAGCGAGAAATTGAATCAAAATCTTCTAAAGCCAGTAACCAACTAATAGGCGTCGGTTTTCATGCTTAGAGAAAAACGTAAGAAAACAGCCAATCGCGGCGGTCGAAGAAGAGGAAATTCACCTGACAAGGCCACCATTGACGGAATCGCAGTAGCGCTTCAGCCACTGCATGAACTCCAGATTATCCAGAGGCCTCCCTTTCACAAGCTTGCTTACTTCAATATGCTGTCCAGTCGAAGGAAAACAGGGAAACAATAACACTTAAAAAAAGAACGGAATCAATCGCGCGATTTCATTCAAACAAAACGTGGAAGTCGCTAATCCATTTACCTTTGTGATTTTGAGTTTATTGAACACATCCTGAAGGACCTTGTAGTTCTGAATCATCTCGTACTCGCTCTTGGCATCGAAATTGACCTTGTGCATCGGCACCATCCCTGGATGAACCGCGTCCAGAAGCTGACAGTGAACCGCTCCAGAGCACGCCTGGAACCAAACAACAGATCTAAGTAAGAGAAATTTCTTCGGGGCGAGAAGTTAGGGTTTCAGAGAATAGCGAAGGAAACAAACCTCTTCGACTTTGGAGAGATTGAGTTGGAGAGTGGAGTTGATCCAAGCGAGAATCTCCGATCTGCCGACGAAGTACGCCGCATCCATCATCCCGATCTTCGTCGCCATCTCCGACTCTCTCCGCCGGTTCGTAACTCGGTGAAATCCTCTGGTTTCTCTGCGATTTTGTTGAGAGGAATGAGAAGTGAGATCTCTCGTTTACCGTCCTCCGTCTCTCCTCGGCTTATGAGTCCACACAAGGCGCGTGGTTTTCCTGACTTTTGTTGAGAGAGAATAGCGAAACAGAACAGAAAGGAAGTGAGAGTGGGGAGAAGAGCGGGCTCTTTTACAATTCAAAATCGGGATTGACATGTGACCGTTACAGAATCGGGTTATGCGGGTAGGGTTTTCTGGAAACCCGGATTTATTTGGGCTTCCACCTCACCAGCCCAGCCTCACAAGTTGGGCCACAAATCATTTGCAGCCATAGTGGCAGGCTTCCAACAACATGAAATGGAGGTGCCCAGGCACTTTTTTTTTTTTTTTTTTATAAAAGGGAGGTAAGAACGAAGGAACAGCTCTACCAGGTACAAACAAAAGGCAAACGCCCAGCTACCAGCTAAAACTCAACAGCCGCACACAGGCAGGAGGCAAAAAACAGACTCGATCGTGGAAAAAAGACGGAACCAGCGGGCCAAAAGTTACCCCTCCCTAACAGCCCATCGGGGAAAGCTAACTTCGATGATGTCTTCTCTAATGATCCGGGCAAGCTCTTGAGGTGGGTCCTCCAGTTCATAGATACCGAAGGGGTAGACGAGACTGTGCTTCGAGAGCCAGTCCGCATCTCTATTCCCTTCTCGGTAAGTATGTCCTAGTTGAACCACCCAATTTAGAGAAAGAAGACGCCTAATCTCACCAAGAATACTGGCATGAAGATGCAAAGGGTCATTCGGTTGTCTGATCAGGTCCAGGGCTAGAGCGGAGTCAGATTCCAAAAGTAGAAACTGAATGCCCCTTCTCCAAGCGAGTTTAAGGCCCTGAAGAATGCCCCAGAGCTCCGCCATAATAGTTGTGCCTGTACCAATTCTGTGGAAGAATGATCCCCTTGCTGCAATGTCCCCTCTATGGCCTTGAGCAGCGCCATCCGTGTTCAGTTTAAACCAGCCCAGACACTCGAAAGCTTGAAAGGGAGGTTCCATACTTATGACTACCCCACGTGTTTGCAAAATAAATTCAAGTCCAACCATTTTGGCATGCGTACAAAGAGTATTCAGGAGCCACCAAGTGTGTAGCTCATAGCTAGGAAGGAGGCTCATGAAACAACTAAGAGTGAGGCTATGACTTTGGCTCGATGAAAAATAGACGTGTGATCGAGATACAAAAAATGGTGCTCGATAGGGTGCCTCGGCGCCCAATTTAAATAAAAAAAAGGAAAAGAGAGCTAGTTGCAAGGTGCTCGGAGCCGGAGGAAAATAAGGTAAAGAAAAAGAAATCAAGTAAAATGAGAGTCGAAGCTCTCGGTGGACATATATAGATAACGAGTGCCACGAACTCAAAGAAGAATAACTAAAAGAGAAATAAAGACAAGAGAGAGTCCAGATTTATGAAACGAACTTGTACTTTACGGTATAAAATACATAGTAATCTCTAACAAACAATATTATTCAGTAATTTTTCAACTACACCACTAGTATTTTTGTGAGATAAAATTACATTGAGTTGTATATAATACATTATAAATTCTAAATTTTGTTCCTATTTTTCAACAATTCTTGTCCTTGAAACTTGCTATCTAGATTTTATCCTAATAAATTTTCTAATTTTTGGAATAAATTACAAAAAAATATGAGCAGTAATATGTTAAAGATGGATTTGAACTCTAATCTCATTGTTAACAGTTTACTTATTTAACAACCAATGACAACTTACCCTAAAATGCCTATGGATTTGAGACATCTATGATACGCTCCGAATTTTGGATGCATAGGATACATCATTGTCATTTGTAAATGAATATAATATCACTTACAAATCTTATATAAATAGTATGATAATATTATAAATAGATGTTTACAAATGTTTGATGTGGCTTTAAAAAATTATTTTTATATATTTTGAAGCTCGTTTATAACCATTTGTTTCGTAAGGCTAATGTGCATCATATTCACATGTTCATTATTATCAAATGAGCACCACACGTAATTAGGAAAACCCCAGAAAATGACATGAGAATGTATTTAAACATATGATCCAAGATAAGTGAAGTGCAGATGATGACATGATTGGCCATAATTCACAACTCGAATTGCAAACGGATATATGTGTGATTTTGTTAGGGATAAAGTTCGCCCACTTGATGATGATGATGATGAGCTTGCTATAATAATTCCTTGAAAGCTCCAAAAACCGGAATATGACATTTGACCTAACCATGCAGAGGCCATACGGGAAGGAAACATAAAGCTCCCCACCACTTTGACGATTTCATAAAACATCCATTGCGCATATAATTCTATATATATAGTGGCTTCTATCGTATTTTGGATAAAATCTAAGATATGATATACCCTGAGTAAGAAAACATATCTAGATCACGAATTAACCGGATTTTTGGGCATAATTTTATAGTTTATACTGTAACCCTTAATGAGTGAACCCTAAGTCTTAGGGCATGTTTGGAAGTTAGGATTCTCTAAATTGATGTATTTAATCAATGTATGTATTATAATTAGATGCATTGTTTCAATGTATGAATTTGAAAAATACATTGTTTGGAGATTGAATGATTTTGGTGGTCCCTCAAAGAATAAGGAACAAAAAGTAAGACAACAATCCCTCAAACACAATCTCTACTTAAAGTTGGGATTGACAATCATTCATAATGAATGATTCTGGTGGGCCCATTTGGTGTTCAAATACAAGCATTCTGTTTCATTTTAAGCCAAAAAAACGATGAATTCTTCTGATTACATGTATTGGTTAAATACATCATCTGAAATCCCAACTTCCAAACGAGCCCTTATCTAAACCATAGAGCCTAACCCATAAAATTGTGCATGTAATTTGTTGCATATATTTCGACGAATCATTAAATTGATCTTAGTGTATGAGATTTATAGAATTAAGACTTGAATTTTGATCTTTAAGGGTATGAGAATAGTACCAGATATCAAACTTCAGTCAATTCAAGGTTTAAATATCATTTTTTTACTCAAGATATGCAATACATTTGATTTTACCCGACCGTCCTATATATATCTAAAATAAGCTTTTTCTAGCCACCCAAAAATTAAACAAAAATGATTTATTTGTTGATAGAAACATATGACAAAACCCACCCTAAAGGGGAATAATTTAAATTAACAATAATAGTGGGAAGAATGGAAATTTGTTTGATTCTGACTCTGAGCCGTTGCTTTCCTTCCCAACTGTATGCCTTTGCAGCTGGACAATCATTGAAGAACCTCAAATATAAAATCTTTCCTATTTATTATTTAGCAAAATATACTTACATATCCACAATTTTTACATTTGTGACAGATATAGCCACAACTTTCAAAAATATATGAAATAGTCAGAATTTTGATAGTTGTTTGACAAATCTAGTCATTTCCGTTACAAACGTTAACGGTGTTAGAGATTCCGTTAGTTAGATTAACGACACGCTGATTAGGATACCAAATTGCTGATCACCTCAGATGCCAACTCAACTTCTTTCCTGATGCCTTCTTCTTCACAGTCGTCGTTAGCTTCTTCCAGCAACCTTCTTACACGTTTTCTGGCTGTTTCTCTGTGACTCTAGCAAGTGTTTGGGGCCTTCACCTTCAATCTAGTGATTGGGGATCTGAATCGGCAATTGGGGAAATAAGGCATCATTCTCCAGTCATATGGTTAAGTGATACCGTTAAAGAGATGGACGGAAGTGGAAATTTTGTGTGTTTCGAAAGTTGTGGCTATAACTGTCACAAGCGTGAAAGTTGTGGCTATAACTGTCACAAGCCTGAAAATTGTGGCTATAACTGTCACAAACGTGAAAGTTGTGGCTATAAAAGTGTATTTTTATTTTTGTTAATTCACGTGGATCGCCAACTCATCATTTCCGTTAGTCCAATCATACTGTTAAGTGACACCATTAAAGTGATGTACGAAAGTTGCTATTTTGTGTGTTTCGAAAATTGTGACTATAAGTGTTATAAACATGAAAGTTATTGCTATAAAAGCGTATTTTACATTATTATTTCTTGTATACGCCAGCTGCCATGCTCCATTCCTAGCTTGGAGTCCTGCTCACTATCTTTCGGTTAGTTTGATGAGTCCACTAGGTACACATATATGGGGAGTGAGTGCGACATGATCCCCCACCATGACCATGCACACCTTTTTCTTAATTTTCCTCCACATATCATTATTGTCAGAAACTTGACAGGAAAGAATTATAATGAAATGTGTCATTAATCACTTGTTATTTGCCTCACTACTAATTATTGGTACGAGTCACACAAATTAACTCATGAGTCCCTTCAATTAAAATTGGAAAGCATCAAACTTTCATATTTCTGTATTTTATTTTGTCTATATGAGAAGAAAAACGGAAAGAATATGAAGAAAGTCGGGTCAGATCTGGTGCTTAAACCTAAAAGTTTAAGCATATGCTTAAGTGAATTCTATTGGCCGAAATCATTTCAGTTAATTTTTGACAGGTTATTAGTTAGATAATTATTAAGGGTAAACTTGGTATTAGGAAGAAAATTACTAGTTAATAAAAAGGGGAAAGGGAAAGAAATTGGGAGTTAATATTTGACGCCCTAACAATTTAAAAATCTCGCCCTAAATTTGATAAACAGACACCTTTGCCCCTAGCCATTTGCTAACCTAAATCCCCAAATTAACAATTACGCCGCCAACCCCAATCCCTTTACATGCTGCCGATGATGCTCCCCTGCCGTCGTTGATACTCTTATGCTCTGAGCTTGACGGGGAAGGGGGACGGAGAAGAAGCAGGACGTTCTCGTCGGCGGCAGCCTAATTCAGACTGTGGCCACAACTGCTCCCCCGGCTGCGGACATCATCCCCACCCGCCCCCGTTGCCGTTAAACGGAATGAAGCCCAAACTACTACTCCACCTACGCCCTCGTCGTCATCTGTAGGAGCTAGAGGTGGCAATTTCAATCCAATCCACCAATCCAATCCATCAATCCATTAAAAATATCCACCTAATCCAATCCATTTAAATCCAATCCATTTGATCCAAATCCAATTGGATTGGTGGATTCATGGATTGGATCCATGGATCATTGGCAAATTACGGTTTAGTACCTATAATTTTTATTTTTTACATTTTGGTACCTAAAATTTAATTTTTTATACGAAAAATATCATTGGAAAATTACGTTTTGGTACCTAAAATTTTTCATTGTGACATTTTAGTACCTAAACTTTTTACATTTTACATATTGGTCCTTGGTTGAGGATGTCATTTGGATTCATGGATAATCCACCAATCCACTTGATCCAATCCATGAATCCACCAATCCATTAGATCCAATCCATTTGATCCATGGATCCACCAATCCAATCCACCAATCCACCAATCCAATCCATTTGCCACCTCTAGTAGGAGCAGAGGGAGGCGGCGGCGGCTCGTCGGTTAATGGTTTAGGGCGCTTAAATTGGGAATCTCGTCGAGAGGTACTAATTGACGCTTTCAGTCATTAGTAGTAGTTTCGTCTATTCGATAATATTAGGGCGTTAAATTTTAAAAAATTAAACCCTAAATCATTTTGTGTTTCTACCTCCCGTCCGCCAAAAGCGAGAAGCCGCCGCCATAATCTGACGAACTCGTCCGGCTGACGTCGGCACCGCCATCCACCGACCACCATCCTGCCGCAATCCCTCGTCTGTTATCTTCCGTCTCGCAGTCGAAGGCGACATCGTCGTTGTCATCTTGAGCCCCCACAATCCCAGCGTCGGAAACCAGCATCGGCACCGCCGCAAACCTGTCTGACTCCAATTCCGAGATCCCATCACGTCACTACAGCATCCAGCGACGTCGCCATCCTGCAGCAACGTAGCCACAGCCTCCACTGACATCCCGCCAAAGCCACAGCCTCCACCGATGCCGCTCATGTCGCCACAACCTCCAGCCATGCCGCCATCCTGTCTTTACGTTTATTTGTGGGATATTTCATTATTAACAATAAATGAGAAAAAGGTTTGTATTTTAGGTTAATTGTTAACGATTTTGAAACTATTAGTAATGATAAACTTTAACGTTGTTAATGTTTTAATGGGAGTTGTTTAACGTTTTGAACGTAAAAGTGACGTTCTCATAAAAAATTTCATTGAAAGTATAAATTGTAAATGTTTCAGGTAAATTGTTAACAGTTTTGAAACTATTATTAACGATATATTTTAACTTTATCAATGTTTTGATGGGAGCTATTTTATGCTTTTAACAAACAAATAAATGAAATCTTAAACCGATATTAAGGACAACTAATATGTTACTAATATAAACACAAAACAATATTTAATAAATGAGGTCCCAAAGACGGCTTACTCGTTTCAACAAACAGAGAACAACTAATATCTTGATAACTAATCAAAACTTGAAAATGAAATTTGAAATCATTAATAATGTAACTATGTTTTATTAATAATTCATTCAAAAAGCTGATAATGCTCGGTATAATACTTATTACCTTAAACTGATAGCATAATACATCAAAAGTTGACAGTGTTTGCTTTTAACATTATATGACAAAATTGTAAATATTTTAGGTTAATTGTTAAAGGTGTTGAAACTATTAGTAATCATATACTTTCACGTTTTTAACATTTTGATGAGATTTGCTTAACATTTTTAACATAAACGTGACATTCTCATTTCAAAAATTTCATTGAAAGTGAACATTATAAATGTTTTAGATAAATTTTTAACGATTTTGATATTATTAGTAATGCTATACTAATGGTATATCATTAGTAAATCATGATACATTAACAAACAACATCTGATATCATGATACATTAAACCTAGATAACGACATTTAATTGGTAATAACTCAATTATATTTTATTAGTAATTCACTAAAAACCATTGATAATGCTCGGCTATAATGATTATTATCTTAAATATTTTATTACGTTAATAACAATTACATTACATCATTAACAACGAGCCTAAATCCATTAACAAACAACCAAAAATAAATTAGGAGACGATGATAATGTTTTGGTATGTATTGATAATTCATTGCAAAAAAATTGATAACGGTACCTTTGATTGATAACAATGAACCCAAAAAAGTTGATGATGTAACTGTTGGACATTGTTTCATAAACATTGACGTTCAAATTGAAAAAAGTTAACACTTAATTTTTTTCCTCTATCATTAATAATTACATTCATATAAAAATATTTATTATGTATATCGTCCAAGACTGATATTCTTCACCATCTTTGACATTTGGTACATAATGGATCTTTGATTTTGCGTCTCATCATTGCCTTCAACTTCTAGTTGCTTGATCTAAGCAGAACATTCTTGCATGACACGTTCTTAGTCTGCGCCATGCCGTCAAACTACACAAAGAAAGATGCACAAAATTTGAGAACATTATAAAGTGATAAACTGAATTTTATATCATAATAACCATGTAATAAATTACACTCATAAGTTGATAAAGATGTAACAAACCGTTAATAATGTAACAACAAATTATTAACAACGAAACATCAAGGACCAAAATTACGTTCTTTATTGAATACAAAACATTTATTTTCAACTAAATTTTTTTCGTTATCAATGACTTAGTGTGTTGTTATTAAAGGTTACTAACACATTTTATTAACAATTCAAGTAAAAGTTTATAATATATAATGCATTATTAAATATATGATAATGAAAACTATATGTGCACACATGACATGACGTTACTAATTAATGAAAAATTGACAATGAAAAATATAACCACCAAACAAGTCTAATTAATAAACATAGCTCAGATTATTTTACTAATCCGTGTAAAATGTTGATAATGCGTCCAGGTTATATTACAAACTAGTTTGGACAATTCATTTTAATTTCCATTTCTTTCGTTCCTTTTGGCCAACAAATCAATATCAATGAAAACAAAATTATTAATTATATTACTAATCCTACCTATCATATTATTAACAATGTGGTCAAATTATTAACATATTACAAAGCAGCGGGTTGGCATCCAAAAATAGCAAAAATAAAAAACGACAGAAAGCCAGCCCCAAAGACGACGGTGACGACCAAATCAGGCGAGACGTACCTGGTCTACATGCGGACTCCGTCAAACGACAGCTTCTACACGCGGACTCAGTCGACGTCTAGCTCCCTCTTCGTTAAGCGACGGTGACGACGATTGAGGATTGACAATGGAAGACAGGCCAATTTCCGACAATCGGCTCCCTCTTCGTTAAACGAAAATAACGATAGAAGCGGTCGGCGGAGGAAAACGAAACCGCAGCACTGGCGAGAGGATAGAATAGGCAGGGGACAAGGAGGGCGGCCGGGTAGTTTGCTTCGTATGGAATAGAAAAACCCTAATAGGTTAAGATTTAAAATAATTAAAAATCTCTAATGACCTAATTATCCTTAACCACCCATTAACTAATAACTCCTTATTAACTATCTTCTTTCTTAATAGTCAATAGGATTGCTTTAAGCATATGCTTAAACTTTTGAACTTAAGCACAGGAACTTAGGCCAAGAAAGTTGGGACGAAATCAGGCAGCCATCATTTTTTTTTTTTGAAGTAATTAATTAAGTAATAGTATAAAGGTCTACAGGAAATTAGTGGGCAGTCTAGATACAATTTGGGCTCCCACTCCCTTAGCGACAGCAAAGCCAAGTCTAGTGAAAATATACGCGGCCGCCCGAGATCCCGCATCCTAAGACACGGAGAATTTCTGGATGCGCTTGAGCAAAACCACAGTAAGCCCAAAATATTCAAAAAAGTTCATTTGTGTGTTCTAAAACTATTCAATATGAAACTGGGTTGTATTGACGGAGGAAGGGAAGAAGTAAGGTCTCAAACGAAGTAGAGGAATCGAAGAGGAAGGGAGGATTTGCAAAGGAGAGACCAAGAGGTAGAAAGCGATAGGTGTTCTTCTGGAAACCGAAGACACCTAATTATAATAGAGCAAAGAGAATGCAACGGGCAGTTACCACACGGGGAATCGTAAGCGTCACAACAGTTTTTCGAAATTCAAAATCAAAAAGTAACCGACTAAACGAGCGAACAGGAAAAGGCCACGTGGACGACAACTAGACGATGATTGGAAATTCAAGGCGGTGACATCTACTACGCACGCGCACCCCCTAGGGGGCAGGACATACCCGCGAAATGGGAAAAATCACACAAAGAAAATCAACCGCGACCGAATGAGTACGGCCCGCCCGTTACCAGCGGAATGAGTCCGCGGAAAACAAAAAATATACACGAGTATGAAGAGGAAAAGAGCATAGCGCCTGCCTAAGCGCACATGACAAGCAAAAAACGCACACAAAAAACCATGCGGAGAAGAATGAGCGATGCCCGCCCGTTACTAGCGGAATGAGTCTGTGGAAGACAAAAAATATACACGAGTATAAAGAGGAAAAGAGCATAGAGCCCCTGCCTAAGCGCACATGACAAAGCCAAGACAGTCACCACGGACGTCGCGAAGAGGCTTTTTCCCGAGCCATCACAGACGCACAAGCACACCAGGGGGGTACTCGGGGAATACCCTCTGCTGAGGGGCAATTTTTGGGGGCATGGCCCGGGTCCATCCCCTCCAACAAGCGCACACTCAGTCACTCACCACCCTCAGAAAGATAAGATGATGATAAGGGAAAGAGCGACCCAAACACTCATACTCGCGAAAAATATTATTCCGCGAGTACTCAGAGAAGGCGCGCCAGAGAGCGGCGTGACACGGAGAGCATCATATTTCCCAGACGGACAGGGCAGGCCGCGCCGCTCACCAAGAGAGGCGACTTCCACGCAACAACACTGCTCGCGCATAAAAAGTTGAGACTACACCGTGTTACTAACAAAGCTGCCACGTCTTACTTGTAGACCTCATCATATCCCAGCCTTCTGTCTCTTCCAAATGTCATGTCAGCTCGAAAGCCCACCCACCGGAAGGTAGCCTATAAATAGGGCATTTACCAGGTGGGCGAGGGAATCGATTTCCAAATTCTCTCCCTAGAAAGCAAGAAACTTCTCCCTCTAGAATTGGTCCCAAGCTCTCTCTCTAGCTTTCTCACTTGTAATCTCAGAAAAGGTTAAGGATAAAAGTGGAAGCTTTTCCACTTTCACTTGCACCCCGTTCTTTTCGTGTCTCACTCCTACACTCAATTAAACACAAACACATCTAATTTTAAAAATACATAGAGGTACTTAGAACGAATGGAAGTAATTACCTCCTGATTGCTGGTGTTCAAGGGATAATAAGAGGTTCCAAAAATGATTAAAAAAAATATTCTTAAAGGTAAGCAACTTAAGACAGTCAGTTAGGAACCAAAAAAAAGGATTAGGCGGGGAGGGAGAGGGAGAGGGAGAGCTCTGAACAATGAACGGACAAGTCTCTCCACACCACCACTCTACTTACTACCAAGTAGCACCAGTAGTTGTAGCCTGTAGGGCTAATGTATGCCTAATAAGTAATAAGTAATAATGCTTCTCAGCATGGTTGTCATGCCAATTTTATGACCGGTATGACATCTATTTACGAATTTTAATTAGATGATATTATTTTAGTAAATATAATTAATAAAAAATAAATTAATTAGATATTTTATGAATATAAAAATTAAAAATTGATGTAATTTTTTGGTTTTAAGTATAACCATTTAAGTATCGACATTAATTTTTATATTTAAATATAAAAATTTGTTATTTTGTTTGAACTACTATATTTTATTAATCCTGTATTAACCGCGACAAACCGGTTAACCGAGGCAACTGTATAGACTACTTGAGTCAACTTCGTCCCCCAATCCGCCAAAACAAACCAAACCACGAAAAAAATATTGTTATTATATAATTAATTTGAAGGCAGAGCAGAGCAGAGCCGGAAGCAAGCAAGAGATATTTTTTTCCAATGAGGAAGAGAGAGAAAGAGAGTTTATGTATGTAAATCAGTGCTAGTGAGATGTGACGCGTGTCCGTTCGCCAGCTGTATCCCAACCCCAACCGCTTCCCACTTCCCTCGAACCATCCTTCCTTTTACCGGCTCTCCCGGTCGCCTCCTTCCCCGCCTTTATATACCTCGCTCCTCTCTCTCTCTCCCTCACATATATAACAGATATATTCACTTCCTTCTCCATCTCCAAACAAAACAAAACTCTCTCTCTCTCTCCCTCCCTCCCTCCCTCCCTTCTATCATTTTCTCTACCTGCAATCGGACAATCTCAATCTCCGGCCAAAACCTCCATTCCTTTTTATGTTAGTCTGAGATAGATCAGCGAAATGGCAGTCACCGGAAAAGATATAGATCGGATCAAAGGTCCCTGGAGCCCCGAGGAAGACGATAAGCTCCACCGCCTCGTCGACAAGCACGGCCCGCGGAACTGGTCGCTGATCAGCAAGTCCATCCCCGGCCGTTCCGGAAAATCCTGCCGCCTCCGGTGGTGCAACCAGCTCTCGCCCCAGGTCGAGCACCGCGCCTTCACCGCCGAGGAGGACGAGGCGATTGTCCGAGCCCACGCCCGGTTCGGGAACAAGTGGGCGACGATCGCCCGACTCCTCCAGGGCCGCACCGACAACGCCATCAAGAACCACTGGAACTCCACGCTCAAGCGCAAGTGCTCCTCCTCCTCCTCTTCCTCGTCCGGCGGCGGCGGGGAAGGGTACGATGGTAATTTGGCGGATTGTTGCCAGCCGCTGAAGAGGTCGATGAGTGCGGGATCCGGTGTGCGCGTCTCCACGGGGCTTGTCATGAACCCGGGGAGTCCATCTGGATCTGACGTCAGCGACTATTCCAGCGTGGCAGCTCCTCCTCCGGTTTTATCCGCCGTTGCTGCCCCACACGTCTTCAGGCCAGTGCCTAGAGCCGGCGGCGTGGTCCCACCGGCTGAAGCTGCGGCGACGCCGTCGTCTAACAGCAGAAACGGAGGCCCGCCCACTTCCTTGTGTCTATCCCTCCCAGGCGCAGAATCTCCGTCAGAGGTCTCGGCTCCTCGAGTCCCCGAGCCAACAACTCACCGTCATCACCATACTGCTACTGCTGCCAACACGACAGCATTGTTACGGCCGATGAGCCCTCCGGCGCCTATCCCAGCGGTGAGCAGTCAAGTGGAATCTTTGGGGTTCAGCCCGGAGTTCATGGCGGTGATGCAGGAGATGATAAAGAGGGAGGTGAGGACATATATGATGGAGCAGAGGCAGATGGGCGGCAGCGGTGGAGGGATGTGTTTTCAGGCGGCGGCAGGGAGTGGGTTTAGGAATGTTGCAGCGGTGATGAATAGGGTTGGGGTTGGGAAATTTGAGTAGAGTGTAAATTGGTTAGGCAAGAAGAAACCAAAAACTGGACGTAGTTGGTGGGGAAGATGAGTCTGGGAGGGGACGTAGTTGGTTCATGGTTGGTTGGGTTTTTTTTTTTTTGTCGCTTGGGGAGTAGGGGAATACTTTTGAAGGCGCCATTGTACAGCGGAAAAATGGAAGAGGTAAAACGGGTTAAAGACACATTTGGTCACTGAGATTACAAAATCGGGACATGTTTAGTCACTAGAAAAAGTTAATATCAAATTTGGTCACTACAATTACTAAAACTGGACGCATTTAGTCACTCGCCGTTAGTCTCCGTCCAACTCCGTTAATGAAGTCCGTTAAGTGCTGATGTGGCAAACAGAATTGTCTAATCAGCCGGATATAACCCAACAAAAATAAAACCCGACCCGCCACGTCATTATAACCCGCCACCTCATTAAAACCAACCCAACCCAACTCATGACCCAACCCTACCTACCCAACCCTTCTTCCTCCTTCCTCCCCAACCCAATTTAGGGTTTTCCCCCAACTCAATTTAGCTAGGGAAAGGAATTTCGTTCTCATTCAGTTGGGGCTTTGTAATTGTAATGCAGCAAGAGCATTGAACGCCATTTTCGAGAGATGGGGAATCGAAGCGCAACCGGGGCAATGGAACATAAGCGGCGAGCTCTGCAGTGGGTCGGCGCTGGGTGCAAGCCCCACCATCGACGAGCAAGCTTTCAACCCTTTCATCAAATGCGACTGCACTTTCAATTCCGCCACCGTCTGCCGCATCACCGCCCTGTTTGTACCCACCTCTTTGTTCCCTCTTTTTTTTTGGGGGGTTGCTCTATAAAGTAATCATCTTTGTTGTTGGTTTGTGTTCGCAATTTGCAGGACAACAATCCTTCTTTTTCTTCTCTGCTTCAACATTGGTCTTCCCCTCCGGCTCCGGCCGATTCTTCTTCCCGGCAGTCGATTTTGCTTCCTTCCGAGTCGGATCCGGGCGATTCCGACTCGATTTCACTTCCTTGATGAAAGAACTGCTAAATTGAGTTGGGGGAAAACCCTAAATTGGGTTGGGGAGGAAGGAGGAAGAAGGGTTGGGTAGGGTAGGGTTGGGTCATGAGTTGAGTTGGATTGGTTTTAATGAGGTGGCGGGTTATAATGACGTGGCGGGTCGGGTTTTATTTTTGTTGGGTTATATCCGGCTGATTAGGCAATTCTGTTTGCCACATCAGCACTTAACGGACTTCATTAACGGAGTTGGACGGAGACTAACGGCGAGTGACTAAATGCGTCCAGTTTTAGTAATTGTAGTGACCAAATTTGATATTAACTTTTTCTAGTGACTAAACATGTCCCGATTTTGTAATCTCAGTGACCAAATGTGTCTTTAACCCGAGGTAAAACAAGGAAGTTGGGGAATAGTTGCAGGAGAAGGAATATAAGAACAAATATGTATGTAAGGTTGAGTTAAAAGTTGGGCATAGAATGGCAGCAGTCTCTGGCTCTGCTGTGGATGGGGGGCAAAGTTCCCACCCAATTCAATTCAATTCAATGATGACGAAAATACATGTCTTGTGAGATTCAGTTGGGAAGGAAGAATGAAAGAAAATCCAAACTGAAATCTCATACACTACACTACTATTAGTCTTGTTCGCCCATTATTACTCTTTATGATATGAACACATCCGAAATTGCAAACCCAGGCAACATAGATATTATTAATTGAAACTGCTGGTGAGGAGAAGGCGGTTTGGCAGATTTAGGCTACTACTAAGCTAGTGAACGATATGAAGAGCAGGTTGGTAAAGAGGAACACGATTTCCATGTGGTGGTGGTGGGGGGGACCCACACCGCACCAAAGCAGTAGGCGAATTGGCAGTTTACACAAAACACACGCTTCTTTCTCCTTACAATTTCTGTTACGCCATCAATCTGTAATGGAGCCAAAACCCAAATTTTTATCTGATCTGCCAACTATACATACGTCCTTCTTATCGCTAAGGGAGGGGAGACCACAAAAGTCAAAGATAACCCCACCGCCACCAAGTGGCACTCGGAAAACCAAAGCAACTCTTTAGTTTACAGTTTATTTAAGAATAATAATTATTATATATAGCTATCCAAACAACAACTAAAGACGTTTGTGCAGCAAAGCATAATCTTTGCAAGAAACCCACCCTTTTCTCATGCGCATTTATAATTAGATTGGGAAAGAAAAAATAAAAGATGAAATTGATGGCAGAGGAAAAGACCGAAAGAGAGAGAGAGAGAGTGAGAGAGAGAGCCTTCAACTACAAGAGAGGTTCAGCTTTGGTTATCATATTGCCGGAGTTTGTAGCGGTGTTGTGGTCTAACCTGGCGACATTCTTCAGACGGCAACTCAGCTGCTGCATGCCTTCCTTCCACGACCATTTCGGGTCGTTTAGAGCGCGGACCGAGTTTAGGCATACCAGGAGGGTGCCACCTTCGTGTAAAAGAACCTGCATTTCATTCAACAACCAGATCAACCACAAACTTCATCCACCTACCATTGACTTCTTGCAACAGCAGGAGACATTCTGGATATTGTTGGACAATGATATTGTATCATCTCAAACCCACTAAATTCTGTGAGAAATGGCCAGCTAGCAAAGGTTCTGGCTAACCAAACCAGTTAACTAGGCACAAGTCATCCTCAATAGATCATTTAGGACATGACTGGACAATTCAATTTCAGCAGAAAGGATGGTTAACTGGTTCCATTAACTGTGACCGAACTAGATTCCCCATTCGTTTGACTCATTTCCACGATTATTACTGAACAAACAATCTCAAAGTGAAGAGAAGAAAAGGAAGAAGATAGCTTGTGAAGAATAGTTATGTACCGTCAACCAAAGTGGAAGAAATCCCAACACAGAGGGAAGGGAAGCCAGAATTATGGAAGTCAAAGCCAGCGCCACATTTTGCTTGACCTGTGTACGCGCAAGTGTTTGTTAGAAAAGAGAATGAAGAACCAAGATAGGATTAAGTATTATTCAATAATTGGGCAAGATGCAGAAGTTATTTAATGGTACCAGGGAACTTGTTTGGCGGGACTTTGCAATACAGAAAGGAACGGCTGATATATTGTCCCGTAACAATAGAACATCCGCAACAGCTATGGCAGTTGCACTAGCGCGCTGGGCTAGCACAATTCCAACAGTTGCTGCGGCGAGTGCTGGCGCGTCATTGATGCCTTCACCCACCATGATTAGGCCACCACCTGCCACAAAACCCCAACCATGTTGGTTTCAGATACTGAACACAGCAGATGAGCTCAGACCGCTATGTTAACCAGTTCTTTCCAGGACATTACCCATATCCCTTGAGATAGTCTTTACGTGATTGAGCTTGTCCTCTGGTTTCAAGCTACAGTGAAATTGACCAATGCCCACAGCTTGTGCAACTCTCCGTGCACTTGATTCATGGTCACCTGTTAGCATCATTACCTGGAGCTTTGCTTTATCCTGTAGTTCTGATATCACATCGGAAACCCCTTCTCGAGGTCTATCCTCAAGATGAATCAATGTTATCTGCACAAGTTTACATAAACCAAGTTGGAGTTTGAGTGCCAACTTCCTTCCATTTCTGCAAATAATAACATTGGGAGAGTGATGGAAATTGATTTACAGAAATTGCCTCGTCCATAATACATGTCAATTCAAGTTCTTGGGTCCTGAAGTTCAATATGGAAAAAGCAGCAAAAAAGAGAGCACTCATGAATGCATCCTCACCTTTTCATCCACGGAAAGAGCTGCATGGACAAAGTCATTCCCGTAAGAAGATGCACTGACAGCTTCCTTAATTTTTTTCGACTTGTCCTCGGATTTACAAAGAGAAGTAATGAACTCAACGGAGCCAAGAGAAGCTTTCAATGATCTAGCTCTTCCACTTCCTGACTATACACAAATAGTGGCTATAAGTTTCCTCAGGAAGTCGCCCATCCATAGTGCTTAAATATAAAACTACTTCATTGTGTAAGGACAGAGATATTTAGAAAACTCATTCGCAAATGGTGAACTGAAGTTTGCCAAGCAAAATACCTGAGTGTCATTCAGAGTAGCAACAAGTCCTTTGCCAGGAAAATACTCGAACTTTTCAACAGAGACAGAAGGGAGGTCTTTGCCAATGCTATGATCTACAACAGCTCTACAGAAAGAAAGTGTCCAAACTTTAGAATGAACTCATATCTGGTATGCCATTTTCAAAGCGACAACATCTGATTTCTAATCTGAGTTGCTGGAAATATATAACCAAACCAAGCAAAAGGCTTGCATTCAAGTCCAGCACAGATACATGCTGTTACACAAATTATGTATTCGAAGTTGTACTTGCCACCTTATATAACAAAAAAATTCGATAACTTTCTCATCTTTCCACCTACGGATGCTGATTTCCAGCTGTCAAGTTGCTCACTAAATTGCAAGGCTACTCTCAGCATTACTAATGACCCAAAACATCATGGGAAATGGTAGAAAGGAGTGACGTATCCAAGAAATGAAATTACCTCCCAATAGGATGTGTCGTGCCCTTCTCCATAGCGGCTGCAACAGCAAGAGCTTCTTTTTCACAACTGGGTATGCAACAAGAAGCATGAGTTGTCATATTTTTTCCTACTTGATGTCCAAGAATTGGCTCAATTGCTTTGAACATAAGACCTCCTGTAGTAAGCGTCCCAGTTTTGTCAAATGCAATCGTGTGGCAAGAAGCTAGAGCATCCAGAACCTGCCCTCCTTTAAGTAATATTCCCTGTGTGCAAAGAGAATATAACCGTTAATAACATTTCATTCAGAGAAAATTCAGTGATCAATTCGATTAATTCCAAATAAATGTTGACACTTTTGATACCTCAAATAAACGTTTTAGAAAGCTATTGAACTATTCCGTTCAAACTCATCTATCACATCATCAACACAGAAATATGAAAGAGACTACTATCTGGTACCCATAGGTCTCTGCAGTGACACTATTAGTAACTTTCACGTGGAATTTTACGAGTAATAGTAAACATGCTATAGAAAAAGAAAGGCGATACACATCTACAAATTCCAAAGAAGTGGATCTTTATCAACACCACTAGGCACCTTTTTTGCACAGGAACTAATAGCAGTGGCGTATGCCAATGGAGCCACTGCCAAGGCACATGGTGATGCAGCCATCATTAATCCTAGTGCTCTGTAGATTGATCCTCTGCAGACTGCATGGGAAAGCGTGAAGAGTTATAATACTAATTAGAAGTTCCGGCAGAATACATTCAGATTAGGAACAGAAACGAAGCCATGGCCAGATAACCAGGGGACTACTGGTAAATTAGGAAATTTTGGGGTTCAGGATGATTATCTAGTTTATTCTCCTTGTTAGAAGACATGATAAGAGTTGAATGTTATCCTTGTTACCTGAAGTACTCATGAATGGCCACTTGAAAAGTAATGGTCCAAGGAAAGCAACAGCGAACGACAACCCTACTACAACCTTGCTGTACTGCTCACCGAACTCATCGAGCCATCGTTGAAGTTTTGGTTTGTTTTGCTGGGCCTCTTCAGTCAGTTGCACAATTCTATTTAGTGTTGACTCTTTCCATGTCTTCGTTGCCTGATTCGTTCAATAATGGCATCCAGGAGATGATTCAATACAGGGTGTGCAGCACCGCAAGCAAGAGAAATGGAACATAAAAAGGAAGTTAACTATAGTCAGTAACTTCAGATGACCATGGCATATTGGCATGCATGTTGATATCCAATGAGATGACATCTTCTCGAACTATTTCATATTTAAGTTGTGATTACAATACCTTGACAATAATTCTACCATCCAAGTTTCTCGCACCACCTGGAATCCCATCACCCACATTTGCTTCAATCGGTTTTGCTTCCCCAGTCAAATGCTCAATAGTAATTGTTGCACTACCTTGGAAAATCTGACAATCCACGGGCACAGCCTACAGAAAATAAAATATTATTACAAATGTTGTAAGGGGTGCTGAACAATAATCTATTGACATGGTTGAGATGTGCAGAAAAATATCAGATATAATTTCTCGACGATTCAGCTTGATCAATCACCCCATGAAGTAATCACCCAGAGAAGAATAAGTAGAGTACCTTACTTGCCAATGTTATTGCCAAGCTATATCATTCCAGAAGCAAAATACCATTAAACAAGAACGATACCTAATCAAGACTCAAGAGACAGGCAACTAAAACGTATGTATGCCAAAAATAACCTGAATTTCCTATTTCTATTGCAAGCGGAGTGCAACGGTATAAATGGCAGCCCTACAAATTTCACAATTGAACAGATTTATTCCTGAAACACATGTTTTAGCTTCTCTTTCGACATGGCTACTGTTGACTTCCATTCTTGCATTTCAATTCAACATAGGCCACCTTGTCTGCAACCGAACTTTGAGAAAGATGAACAACAAAACAGACTAAGAGGTGCTACATCAGATGATAGTTTGCTCTGGGGTCACCACAGTCTAGTCTTGTGCATTAAGTGTTCCAAGATTCTACTGATACTGTGATTAGAGCAATGCTAATGCATCCTTGAAGCAAAAGGAAACCAGTTCCATGTTACAGACCTCACCAGCTCCAACTAGAACATAGGAGCCCACTTCTATATCATGCACCGGCACACTTGAGTAGGACAAATGCGTGAGGTCGGGTAGTTTCCCCTCTTCAACATCTAGCACGAGAGCCGAATCTGGATGGTTCTCTTTCAACTCTTTAACATCTACGAGCGATCGACTGGTGAAGAACTCTTCGGCTACAAAGCAAAACCCCGCTATTGAGCATTTGCAGCATTCAGAAGATGCTCTAGTAGCTGCAACAAGCAAAGACAGTTTCTATGCGTTTACCAATGTGAGCCAGATTGAACATGGCAAGAAGTAAGCCTCCTTCCAAGGCGTTCCCCATAAAAACAGAGGCAAATGCTGCCAGAGCCATCAGGACATGAATGTTCACCTTCCCGCCAGCAATGTCAATGAGAGCATCCAGGGATGCCGAGACCTGACGCACACATTCTCATCTTCAGTTCCAGTTGCCAGCGAAAAAAAATTAAGTTCAATATGCAAACGGTGAAATCGGAAATCGCGCGCACAAAATAACAAATCACGGAAGCGGTAACAGCGAGAGTGATGAGCCATACCCCAACCAGAGGGAAACCGACGATCATGAAGGCGTTTTGAAGAGGCTTAGCCACGGCCTTGGGAGCAAGGTAAGGACAAATAGCAGCGGCGAGAAACAAAGCCGCGGAACAGCAACAGAGCTGCAAGTGCTCCCTCAGCAGACTGGCGAGATCCGTCCATCTCACGGCATCCGCAAACCTAATTACAGCTTTCTGCGTGCCGGTTAGCTCCTCGAGCTCATCTCCGTGATGGTGATGATGGTGGCCGTGATTATGGTGGTGGTGGTGGTGGTCGTGATGATTATGGTGGGGATCTTCGTGGTGATTATGGTGGGTGTGGCGATTGGCTGGTTCAGAAACGCAACGGGCGACGAACCGGCGGTGGATATTGGGGGAAACGAGACGGTTGGGGAGGGGAAGAGAAGGCAGCGAGTGGAGCCGGCGTTGCCTCGAGGAGGAGGAAGAGGAGGGGCGGATTGAAGGGAAGTCGATCACGCCAAAAGCGTGGCGGACGGCGGTGGAGGCTTCCATGGACTGTGCAGGGAAACGAGGGAGTTCAGGTGAAATTCCGGGGAGAAATCATGACGGTGGAGGAAGAAACGGATGAAAGGTCTGCGAGTTACAGAGGAAGGAAACAAGGGTTGGTTGGTGGGACTGTGAGAGAGAGTCGGAGGACTTTCTGCGGCCTAGAGAAGCGAGTGGTGAGCATTGGCCTCTGGCTGCCCGCTTCCAGTTCTTTTATTTATTTATTTACTTCTTCGTTTTGTCGGCATTCTTCGCTTTCGTAGTTACTTGGGGTTTTCGGTTCTCGACCGGTTCTTCTCCGATGACTTCTGTAGTCTGTAGGCATGTATGGAACCGCCCCTTATTTCATCAATTCATGATTTCATTCTATTAATTTCTAATTTAATACTAGTGTGGCCCCGGTCAGTAGGACGGAGTAAGGTAAGGTGTTAAATTTGATAATGTAACGAAGTGTATAGCTTATTGTTGTATAGTTTGTTTTGAAAACACGTGATAAAAATAGTGAATTTTAGTAGGAAAGATACATGAATGATACAACGAATCAAAAAACAGTCTTATGAACCAAAATCAAGGACCTGTTACCTTATAAAACAATATTGTTTCTGGTAATATGATGAGGTGAAGTAAGTTTTATAGAAACCGAATTTAAGAAAATCGAATAAAAAATCGTCTATCCCGCCGGTTTTCGGAAAATGAGCATCTCACAATCGTTGCTAGCTATTACTCGGGCCGTTGGCCGATTAATTTGCTTTGTAAAACTTTCATCTTGTCGTCATTGCGCTTTCTGGTTTTTGCCGGGCCATGATAAAATCTAAAGAAATCAAGAATGAACAACACGATTTGGGATAGGAACCGTCGTTCCTGTATCCCTAGAAAATGGTGGTAAACACGGACTCACCTGCCAAACTGGTTTGGATTGAGATTTTTATCGGGTATCAGGGAACCATGTGATTATAAATTAGACTTGAACAAAACGGGCCAAAACTTGAAATTCAACATGTTTGACCGACCCATGCCAAACTCTAATTATTCTTTACTTTTAAATTTTCTATTTGAAAATAAAAAATAGTGAAAGAAAAGAGATAACTCCAATTCGCCATTTGCACATCACTGACTCGGAAATAAAATCATAGAAAAAAGAAACTAAAAATGTTTAGGATCGTTTTAATGTTAAAAATAAGCAAATAGATCTTTCTGTTTAGTTTTTTACTAACAAATACCAAACGATTCTCTATAAAATACACTATAATTTAATCATTATGATATCAAATAATTACATAATATATATTTGAAATGATAAAAATTGGACTAATTGGGTTGGTCGAGGTTGAACCATTGAATAACTTTAAAATAAATTATATTTTAGCCACTAAGATATAAAATAATAGCATAATATATATTATGCTAGAAAAAATAGCTTGTTTTAGAATGGCAAACCCATGATGTTTCATTTGTTTTACTTGATGACCAAATCCCGTGTAGGTCAAGCCCATTCAACTCTTTTATTTTATGGTTAGCGGTTAGCTCATTAGAATCCATGCATTAGTTTATTGTTAATTTTTTTTCTTTTTAACAATAAAAAAGAGTATTGTTTTTGCCTTTTCATATATATTTTACCACCACGGAGAAATAAAAGGGCTTAAAGAAAAAATTGACACTCCTGGACCTATTTAAATCCGCATGTGTACGGTAAGTTGGCCCGTTCCACAGAGGAAAAAGAAAAAAAATTGACACTCTCTATTTTATCCTTCCTACAAACGCTCCTAGAGCAGGGAATTTGAAATGGGGAAATGGTTTTTTCCTCTCTGATATTATATGTTTTTACTTTAAAAAGACATGTACTAGGATTCGAACCATGACCACTTTAAAGAAAAGTAAAGATCATAACCAATCAATAGTAAATTCTTCTTAGAAAGTCTACTTCCATAAACAAAACTATCACTATCACTTAATTTTAGGGTAAATTGCTAGTTTGGTCACTGCATTTACTAAAGATCACTATCACTTAATTTTAGGGTAAATTGCTAGTTTGGTCACTGCATTTACTAAAGAGTGTCATGTTTAGTCACTAGAAATATTTTATTTCAATGTTTGTCGCTCGAATTAGTCAAACAGACCACATTTGGCCACTCTATGTTAGTCTCTGTCAATTTTCGTTAACACCGTCAGTCATTGCTGACAGAAGTGCTAACTCGCCCTATTTTAACCCGCCACATCACCAAACTCGACCTGCCATGTCATATTGTTCAACCGAACCCAACCATGACCAGGCCCTGCCTTATTGAGCCGTCTCTGTCAATAAAAAAACTATCACGCGTCATTGTTGCCCAAAATAGCTTCCTCCCTATTCTCCGACCGCCGGAATCTTGAAAACTCTAAACCAACAAAACGGTCACCAATCTCCTTCCCCTCAGGCCCGCCGTAGTGTACGCCTCGTCCAATCCGGACATCAACAACCGCCGGAGGCTTCCCCCCTCATCCCCTCGTCCTAGCCGAAATGGTCCCCGCTCTTTGGTTGGTCCTCCGAGCAGGACTACGTTGGGATGCCAGCGAGCCAGCCGGCGATCGATCATGACGAGAATCATGCAAACCTGGAGGCAAAACAGGCCAGATCTCGATTCTCTACAAACTACTTCACCGTGGAGAAGCCCAATCATCTTCGTATGCTCACCTCAGGGATGTCATCGCACAACCACGCGATGTACCTCTCCGTCATTGCCTCATCCTCTTTTTAGAAACAAAGTGTTAGTATCTTAATTATCAATAGTATATGGTTTGATTCCATAGACAACTTTTAGAGGAAATAGAATATTGTAGTAAATTCTCGCGATCTGCCTTTCTTTTTTTGCTCAATAGATAGATGTAATTGTTCAATTTTCCTCAATATAACTTGACATGACATTATACGAATCTTGTGCAAAGAAAATATAATTACAATTTATGTAACTTCTCTTGAATGCAATATAATACGAAACAACTCGTGTAATATACATACAAAATTCGTGGGCTCGTAGAATGAAACAATAGATCGAAGGAAAACAGAAACAATAAAGAAGTACAGCATGCCATTCATGCCCTTGTGACTCTCTACAATAGTATTGTGTGTGTATCACGTTTCACGTATATGATTTGTCATTTCTATTCATTCCTTTTGCCTCCACACGACGCCGTCCTCAGCATCAGCCGAATGCCGAAGTCCCCCAAAAGAATCCAAACGAATTAAACCCAAAAGCCAGAGAGAATGAATCGTCAGCAATCTAACGAATACGACTCAGCAAAGATCGGTCGAGTTTGACCGGGTCGGGTCACTGGTGGGTGCCCGTGGTAAAGCTGTGACCCACTCCCGGGCTGGGTCCGGAGTTCTTCATTCCTCCCAGCGCCTCCGCGTTGCTGAACGAATGCCCCACGCCGGGGCTCGGCCCCGACACCATCATCGCTCCCAGCGCCAGCCCGTCGAAGAATCGTTCGATCGCGCACCCAGCTGCCTGCGCCGTCTCCGAATCCATGATGCTGAACGGCCGGCCGGCTTCTGCGAACACGACGGAGAGCGCCAACGCAAAGAAGATTGCGTACCGGAGCGATTTGAACGTAGATGCCATCTGGGTTGCCGTCAAAATTTCTCCTTTTTTGTCGTAGTGGATTGCAGAGAAGGAAGAGCTCTGTTTTTTTGTTTGTGAAGAAGGGAGGCAGAGGAGGGTTTGGTGGGTTAGTTGATGGACAGAAAAAGTTGGTGACTTTGTGGGGAGAGATGGAGGAATATATAAGGGCTGGTTTGGTGGGGGGAAAGTTTGAATAAAAGTACAAGAATTGAGGAAGTTGTTCTTCATTGGCATACAGAATTGTTCAAAGGACAAACGTAATACGGTGCGTGTTTTTTCAACACCATCGTGCGACGGGGAAAAAAGAAAGTAAGAAGAAGAAAACATTGGGCAGTGTGGCTTTGATGAAACTGTGGCGCGGGGGAAAGATGAAAGTTGGGAACCAACGAGGGAGCTTCTTTGGGCCATGGTGACGCAATTTGGGAGTAGAGGGGTAAGTAATGTGGGGGTTGAAAAAAATTCAACGGGGTAACAACGCATAAAATTCATTTGGAAGTCGTATATTTGGACTAAACACAATTTTCTGACTTGGAGATAGGAATGTAATTTGTGGGTTCCATCAAGATCAAGTGTTGGGGAAAAGTGTAACGAAGAAATATAGTTGTCTCAACTTTAAAATATAGGTAAAATTATAAGTGAATTTCGTAACAAATTTGAGATATAGAATAGTCGATAAGGTCTTAGACTCTTAGTCCCCCTCCTCCAAATATTGTGGTTCAAGTCAGGCCCCCTCATTTGAATTTCAAGCTCCTGCACTGGAAAAGTCAAATACAAAGTTACATTTTTACTTAATTCTCACTTATTCATGCAGATTCACTTATAATTACGCATGCAACCTAATTCTTATGTACTATGATCATTATCGACTTACTTAATATACTATATAATTGGAGTGTGCTTAAAAAAATGGATTCCGTACGTAAATATAAAGGGTTATAGGTATAATATGCCACACTATTATGTCGTTTTATCAAACATGGTGTTGTATTATTTTTTATACCAAACATATGCTCTTGTATTTTGTAAAAATGATCAAACGTATCGTTGTGTTAAATTTTCATCCAAAAACCGTTAACCATGCCTGAACTTTAACTTGAGCGACACAAATGTCTAAAATATCTCCAATAATTTCACTTTAGAATTTTTTGTTTGTTTTGTACAGCCAAATAATTCTTATAATTTCACTTTGATTGGACCCAAAGACGCATTTCGCAAAAGAAACGTGTTTATTTTAAATGGACGTGTACACAGTGCATAGCGAAATAGTACGGATGAGAGTGGGTGGGTTGACTTAAACCCATTCCATTCCATTATCATTTTCAATCATTACTAGTATAAGCTCGCTCGTTGTCGCTTCGTGTGTAAGTGAAAACGTTATATTTTAAAAATTAATAGTTTGAATTTTGATCCAAAAGTAAAGGTTTATCATCTACAACTCCATGTAGACGACGCAAAGATACTTTAATAAGGGAGGCCGGTCGTAGAGCAAATGATTTCTATGTTTAATCTTCTCTCATAAACTACTTATTAGTGTATTCTTTTTGCTTTGTTTTTTTTTAAGTTCATCTTGATTCTCCTTTTTATGGAGTTTCGGGACTGATCGTAGGTTTGAGAAGGTCCAACTCACTTTGGCCCGTTCGAATTAGGTTGAATAGCCATGAATTTGGGTTCAATTTTATTCTCAAACAAAAAGAAAAAAAAGAAATTAACAAACACTAAAGAGGATAAAACTTGCTCACGATCCAAAACTCGACAACATCATGTTCAACTCTCTTTGATCGGATTGAACCGGATTTGTAATAAATTCACAACCGACCTGACCCATCACTTTATCCGGATCGAATTAGGTTGGATACCCATGAATTTGGGTTCAATTTCATTCTCAACCAGAAAGAAAAAGAGAAATTATCAAACACTAAAGCGGATAAAACTCGCTCGCGATCCAAAACTCGGCAACACCATGTTCAACTCTCTTTGATCGGGTTGAACCGAGTTTGTAATAAATTCAAAACCGACCTGACCCGTCAATTACAAAAGAGAATAAAACTCACTCCCGCCCGGAAACTTGTAAACATCGGCTTCAAGTTGTTTTGATTATATTGAATAGGTTGGATATCCGTAGGTTTGGGTGCTCAACCAAAAGGGAAAAGATAAATAAAAAACACAAAAGCGGATAAAACTTGCTCCATACCAAAAACTTTACACACGGAGCGCAACTCGCCTTGACTGGTTCGAACCAAGTTTTTAACAATTCACACTCTGCTCAACATGTCAATTCTAAACGCAGATAAAAACGCACTCTCGATTAAAAAACTCATTAGTACAGGGTCTGAGATCAATTGTCATTCTCAACCAAAATGAAAATGAGAATAAAAAGGGTAATAGGTATAATATGCCCCTCTACTATGACGTTTTATCAAACATGCCTCTCTATTATTTTTTACATCAAACATGCCCTAGTACTTTGATAAAGTTATCAAACTTGCCCTTTTGCTAAAATTTTCATTGAAAAAAATTATCAGTCATGGTTGAACCAAGATTTAGATGACCCGACATCGGCAAATGGGAGCGAAAATATCAGTTTTGTCCCCCGTTTTATTTCTCTGGGTCTCTTCAAAGTCAAATTATTTGAATTAATTGGCTACACAAAAGAACAAAAAAAATTATAAAGTGAAATTATTAGGGATATTTTAGACATTTGTGTCGCCCAAACCAAAGTTCGGCGTTGGTTAACGGTTTTTTGATGAAATTTTTAACAAAAGTGCATGTTTGTTAATTTTTACAAAGTACAAGGGCATGTTTGATGTAAAAAATAGTAAATGGGCATGTTTGATAAAACATCATAGTAGAGGGACATATTATACCTATAACCCAAATAAAAACTATCAAAGTGGACAAAACTCACTCTCAATCCAAAACTCATCAATACCGTGATTAGGTCGCTTTAACCGGGTCGAATTGAGTTCTTAATAAATTCACACTCGACTCAACCTGCCAAATACAAATCCAGATAAAACTCGCTCTCGATACAAAACTCGCCAATACCATGGGTTTGGATTCAATTCGCTTTGACTTGGTTGAATTAGGTTGGATACCCATGAGTTTGAGTTCAATTTTAATGCTTAACCAAAAGGGAAAAGAGAAATAAGAAAACATCATTGAATATGAAACTCGATCTCAATATAAAACTCGGCAACACATAACAGATTTAGTATGAATTTTCAGTAACGATCTTGGAAAACGGTGAATGTGTGAGAGGCACTAAAACATTGACAATGATCACTAAAATATCCTCTAGCTGGTACTGAACCACCCAAGTTTAAAGGGCTTTTGTCATGGTATTTTGTTGGCAGGCATTGGATCAAGCAAAACCAGAATCAGAAGAAAAACATAATCTCTGAACAATTGATTGTTGAAAAGGCTGGTAGGTTTTTGTTAACTAATATGAACTACGAATTGATAGTATCAAACTAATACACTTTTTTTTTCTCTTTTATGTCTGGATGTGTTTGGGTTTTAATTGCGTCATTCTCAACAAAAAAAAGAGAGAGAAAAAACACTAAATAGGATGAAACTCATCCCCGATACAAAACTCGTGGTTGTGAAATGGGGAACAACTTAGGATTTCACCGATAGTATTTCGAGATGGGCTGCGAAATGGTGGCAAATGCGATGATTTATGCAAAAAGTCATAGTCGAAAACCTAGTGGATAGTTGCTGCAATAGGGAGCTGAAAACCTAGTAGACAATAATTGTTATGGGAAACACAATGGACAATAGATGTAAACCTAGCGAACAATAGCTAAACACAAAGGTTGTAGAATGGAGAGTGGGATAAAAGAATGACTTGGAACTTCCCCACTTGCACTTGGAGGAGTGTGAGACCCATTAATGAATAATAACTCCAACATGATCATTGAAAAGGTGGTAGGTTGTGTTTGGGTTGGGTATAAGCAAGGTTGTCAACCCGGTTTAGCCAGTTGGTTCGATAAAGTAAATGGGCTGAGGATTAATAGTCTAACTGTTTTAGTCCGTTTTAGTATGAAAAAAGTCATTATATTTTTCATACATTTATAAATTATATCAAATATAATCTAATATATGAGTAATAACACGTATCACTACACCAAAATAACATATGTAACATCAATATTCAAATGTTCAACTTAAAATTTCACTGATAGAGTTAGACGAAGAGGAAAACTGGAAAGAGACGCATTTCGCAAAAGAAAGGAAAAAACGACGTCATGTGACCTCCAGCCCAGTAACCTTGGAGCGGGTCGACCCGACAGGTGTGTGGCCAGTTTTTCTCAGAGAGTCAGGTCAAAATGGGTTGACCACCTTGGGTATACGTGCCATATAAATTGAAGCTCAATTACACTTGTAGTCACTTAAATTATCATATATTTCATGTTAACCATTCCTTTTTTCTTATATGTCACCGACTTTACCCTTTATTTCATCGATGATCACTTGCCGTCCAACTCTTCAAGTTCATCCTACATCGCCTTCAACTATGATATATGACCGTTAAGTTGCTCACGTGTTAAAAATAAAATAAAAATCACAAAAAATCTTTATCTACTCCTCGCTATGGCCAATCCAACCTCAACTTGGCTACTCTCGTCGCCGCTCTTACAAAGCTACCATTCAAACCTCCATACTGTCCCGGTTTTGGTGATGCATATGGAAACATGTCCTTATTCTAGACTTAATCAGTATTCCATCCAACATTACTTGAGTTTCCATAGATATGTAGGCAATGTTTTGTCCCGCCGTTATCCTCTAAATCTCTGTAAGGTCAGCTTTCTAGACCGCGAGCTTAGGTCGGAAGGAAGAGATGATTCTCTGGTGATTAGGGTCATACGATATGCCTTGTACCATGATGCTCAACGGTTGTTGATTGTGAGTCTAAATGACCTGACGACCCCTAACCCTTACAGATTCTCCAATCTGTTTCGCTCGATCTCAATTTGCAATATGAAAACCCTAGATTTAGAAGGTTATTAACCTAGATAGAGGGCTTGGACCCTTGACTTCTACTATAATTAGAGTATAATTAAGGGTACGCTATACTCTTAGTAAGATTACACTATCTAGATCTTAAACTAACCATAACTAGAATATATACCATTTTCTATTCTCGATTAAGTAAATGATCCACCCTAATTCTCTAAACCCCAAGTTCAAATAATTCTTTACTTTTAGGAACAAGAGCTTTTTATTTCATCAAATGCAGGGGTCGTTTGGAGAACATGATTTAGACCGTGGATTCACTGAATCCGTAGATTTTGTAGAAAGTTTTTTTTGTTTTTGTTTTAATTTGTATTGTGGATTTTAGCTTTAGAGAATTCAAATCTCTAAAATCTACGGATATCATATCTCTCATAATCATATAGATTATATATCTTGATTCGTGGAATTTTTTTCATACTTTACCTCTTCCTTTTATTTATTTATTTATTTATATCATCAAAAGAAACGAGTACGTATGTGGTGAACAACCTTCATCACTGAGAACAATGCAATTAGAACTCTATATATCTATAGAACCAAGGGAAGAGTCAAAAGAAGAGACTTGCATCATCTGCTCCACAAAGAACAACGACATCTTTCTTCATCAATTGCACTACATCAGCAGCTGTAAAGCGCTGCATACTATACCTGGCAACACATCGGTTTCTCCATATGGAACTAAGCATAGCTTTCCACACAATCCGCCCTATTTTTGAAACTTGAGGAATTAGAGAACTGACAGGTCGTCCACTTCAATTTTGTAGGCCAGTTAGAAGAAGAGGTTCTGCTAGTGTACTTACTGAATAAACTAACAAACAGTTCATTGTAATGCACACAAGCAGAAAAGAGGTGTTGGAGAGTCTCTGGTGAAGTAGTACAATAAAGAACAACGACATCTTTCTTCATCAATTGCACTACATCAGCAGTTGTAAGGCGCTGCATACTATACCTGGCAGCACATCGGTTTCTCCATATGGAGCTAAGCATAGCTTTCCACACAATCCGCCCTATTTTTGAAACTATTGAGGAATTAGAAAACTAACAGACCGTCCACTTCAATTTTGTAGGCCAGTTAGAAGAAGAGGTTCTGCTAGTGTACTTACAGAATAAACTAACAAACAGTTCATTGTAATGCATACAAGTAGAAAAGAGGTGTTGGAGAGTCTCTGGTGAAGTAGTACAATAAACACATTGAGTAGACCCCTGAAATTTCCATTGAATCAGCTTATTACATGTGGAAATATAATTCCGAAACAATGAGCCAGCATATGAACTGATTGTGAGGGAGAGAAGGACTCTTCCAAATCAACTTGAACCAGTCCACTTCAGGGTGTCTAGGTCTGAACTGCTTCTAGATAGTTTGAGTAGAGAACTTTTTCAACATTTTGCCATGCCATTTACCAACCCCATCATCCGCGGTTAACAAACCCTGCACTTTGCTTCTAGTTTTCAAAAAAAGTTAACCATAACCACGAGCTAGTTTTCCAGGTTGCAGACAAGAAATCCTGATTGTGCAACCTGTATTCTCTAATCCAGGCTACCCATAGAGAGCCTTACTTCAAAAGTAGATCCCAGATGTGCCTGACAATATAGGCCAGATTCCAACTATTCAGATCCCTCAATCCAAGATCACCCTCTTTCTTAGGGCAAGTTAACCTGTCCCATGCAACAACTGCCCTCTTCCTATCATTAGAGCTAACACCCCAGAGAAAATCACTGCACAACTTTTTTATTCGCATGATAAAAACCTTGGAAGGATGAAGATTGTCATCCAGAATTAGGCAAGACTATATAGAATAGATAGAACAAGCTGAACATTATCAGTATAACTAAGTGTTTTAGCCCCCCAACCTTGGATCTTACTTGTATCTGTCAACTAGTGGACGATAGGCTTTAATAGTTAGTTGCCCAGGTATTAAAGGAACCCCCAAGTATCTGACAGAGAGTACTTCAAGATTATACCCAACCTTGTTAGCTATATTAACCTGTCATTCCTTTGGTAAACCTCCACAATAAAGTTCACATTTTGCAGGATTAGAGACAAGACCAGATAGTTCTCTAAACTTAGTTGTGACTGTCTGAATGCGCTGGATCCCAAAGTTTGAGCCATCAGAAAAAATAAGCAAATCATCAGCAAACATTAAATGGGTTAGACCAATCCTTTTACACATGGGATGGAAGGGGAGTCTATTTTCCTTAGCTGTCACCCTCATCAGGTTTCTAAAAACCTCCATAGTAATGGCAAACAAGTATGGGAACATTGGGTCCCCTTGCATGTTCCCCTTTTTTTTTTTTTTGCAGAAAAGTACCCCACAACCCCTCCATTAAACCCCACACTAAGTTTGGGAGTAGTAACACACATAGAGATTCACTTTATAAAACTCAGGGGGAAACCCATTGCCTCTAGGACAGTGAACAAAAAGTTCCAGTCAACTGAATCGAAGGCTTTCATTAAATCAACTTTAACTATACTATGAAGGGGATATATTTTTTCTAGTGTACTTTTGAACTAGTTCATGGGCCAAGAGAATGTTCTCCTCAATCACTCTACCCTTCAAAAAAGCAGTTTGATTCTCCCTGATCACAAGAGGCAAACATGCACTTAACCTAGAGGAGATGATTTTTGCAACACACTTATAAAGTATATCGCAACAAGATATAGGCCTGAAGTTCTTCATCTCTTCTGAGTTTTTAGTCTTAGGTAAAAGAGCAAGAAGGGTAGAATTTACCTCAACGGAGAAATCAGAGGTGGCAAAGCAATGCTGGATAGCATAGGTGATTTATGCTCCCACAATGCTCCAGGACGCCTGAAAAAGCATGCAGAGTAGCCATATGGACCAGGGGCCTTCTCCCCATTAAAACCAAACATTGTAGTTGTAACTTCTTCTACTGTGACTAGTCTATATAAATCAAAAACCTGCTCTGGTAAGAGTTTCTTTTCCAGAATTTGCTTAATATAAGCCACTGACTCAACCATAACAAGAGGTTCAGACTTCCCAAGTAGATTTTGATAAAAAGAGACAAAGCAACACTCATGAAAACCTATTTGAATGGACTTCAAAGAACTATCCGTGTCCAAGAAAATAGGACAATGATATGAAACTTAAGGATCAAGAAGATCAACAACACTATTTGGACATGATTCCAACCATTTTAGGTTAACAAAGGCCCTATCTAATCGTCTTGCAATAGGATTCTGTGCCTGCTTGTTAATCCATGTAAACCAAGGCCCTGAAGCTTTATGTTCTACTACTTCTACGTCATTATACCACTGCTTAAATTCATCCATACTACTATTATAAGGTGGTGTGTTAGAAGCCGAACTAGGATCTCTTATAACATTAAAGTCTCCTAAGATGATTCAGGATGCTTCACTAGCTTATGAACAACTTTATTTTTTTCAGGGTCCTTAAAACCCCTTGAATTCAAGGTGAGTTACTTCATCGAGTTCCTCCCTTGTCGCTGTCTGCTTTCTTTTTTGGTACATGAGCCTCAACCACTGGCCTCTTCTGAGAAGAAGAAGGAACTTTAGAGAAATCATCGGACACGATAGCAAAAGAGTTCTCAATATTTCTCGATCCACTCTAATTTCTTTTATTAAGGATAAACATTTTATTTAATATAAGATTAGAATTTTTATTTTCATTGAAGGTTAAAAATCATAGTTATCAAACAATAAACATTTTAGAATATGTTTTCAACAATCTGAAGAGTTAAAATCTTTACATTGTTAACAATCTATTGATATAGAGTCATATTCTCCAAACGAGCCAAGAATCTTAACAAACCAATATAAGTTTTAATATATTTGAATTCCAAGCCTATACAGACTACAATGAACAACATACTACAATTAGAATCAAGAAACAAACCAACGGTAGGATTGGTATTCATTGGAGACGTACCATCACATTTCGTGTTCTCGGGAAGTTGTTCCCTCTCAAATTCATTCATCGAAGAATACATAAGATGTAGGCTAAAATTAGGGGAATTAGGGTTGGAGAAATTAGCAATGGCTACTTTCAAGAAACAATTGACTTCTAGCTCGATCATGAATGTGCTCTCTATGGATGGCCTTGGATGATTGAAGACCATTATATCGCGGCTGAACCATGGAGACTCAACTTCGACCTTTACTTCGACTCAATTGATAGGGCTTCTGTTTGGGTAAGGTTTTCCCGCCTTCCTTTAGCTTACTTTAATGAAAGAATCTTAAACGACATTGGGGATAAGCTAGGAAGAGTGGAGAAGATTGACTATAACATGACAAATGGTTTTAGAGGCAATTACGTACGAATTTGTGTGGAGATTGATCTTAAGAAGAGACTCATTTCAAAATATAGAATCAAAAGAAGGGTAAGAAGAGTGGAATATGAGGGTCTACAAACTATGTGTTTTCTCTATGGCTACTATGGACACCTTGAGGAGAACTGCCCTTGTCGTCTACAAAGAGTCAAACGACCCCAGAGGAGAAGTTGAAAGAAGGAGAAAATTCCACACCTAAGCAAGAAATCAGATCGGATAAACTAGAAGATTTTGATCCTTAGATGCTTGTAACAAAACCAAAAAGGAAAACCCATCAACGAAAAGTGAAGAAAGTGGGGGTTGAAGATAACACCAAGGTGACATCGGGGGCGAACACTGAATCGAGTTCAAGTTGGTTGTGTTGGCCTCATATAAAGCTATGGACGATGGCATGGATGTGGAGAATGTTGAGGAATTTCATGTTGAGATGGTGACTGAAGCTATAGCCGAGAATATCGAGTAAAAAGCAAAGGGCATGAGAAGAAATCACAAGAAACTACAAATGAGGGGATAAAGAAAAGAAAAAAAGAGTTGTAGAAAGCAAACGACCGTCTATCTCAATAAACAAGAAGGAACCCCATAACATCTCACCTATTATATCCAAACAAGTCAAGACTAATGAGTCCAAAGGGAAAGCCCCAGTTTCCTCGGCTAAAGCCCCATCTCTCTCCTACCCCATTGCTAGAGGTAATGCCCAAGGAAGAGGGGGCCTTGACAAGCATCAAAGAGGAAACAACTCATCCTTCACCTCACCTAAAACCATTAAACAAGGAAAGGCAGGTTATTTTTGAGGGAAGGACAAAGCAGCTCCTCCTTCTCAGCCTAAGGAAGTTATCCTCCAAGGGGTCAACTCCTTGGTGAAAAAGAAACCTCCTGATTTGTTGGAGTTGAAGAAGCTAGGTTTTTATGCTAGCTGCAAGGGAAGAAAGTCTCAGCTAGAAAGTGCTCGTAAGCTCACATATGAGACTGCTCCAGCTGGTGGGACAATAATGGGTGAGACAGTCCTTGGGTCTCAGCAGGGAAGACTTTTCTTCTATGATTGGTGTCCTTCCTGGAATTGCGGGGGTGAAAAACACCCCAGTTCAAATCTTTTTGTAATTTGTATAAAGCTGAGCATTCCTCGAAGGTGGTCTCTATTTGGAACCTCGTATTTGCGATGATAAGGCCAAGATTGTGATTAAATCTCTTGGCTTTGACTCGTCTGAAGTCTATGAAGTGGTGAGATTTAAAGGAGGCATTTGGGTGTTATGGGACATCAAGTCTGTGTAGCTCCACCTCAAGGAAAAGAGTAATCAATTCATCCACGTCCTACAACATTGATGGGAAAGAGGTTGGGTTCTTGACTACAGTTTATGTTAGCCCTAACTACCATGAAAGAAGTTATCTCTAGACTTCGATAAGGAGCATATCTAGAAGGATGGACAAGCCATGGATGCTTCTTGGCAAGTTTAACTTGATCACCTTCCCGTCGGAGAAGTAAGGTGGTGCTGCTTTCAATCCTACTCGCGTGGAAGCTTTCAAAGATTGCATCAAGGATTGCAGTCTGGTGGATATTGGTTTCATTGGACTAAAATTTACTTGGGCCAAAATCTATGGGTTAAAAGAAAGACTCAAAAGATGTATCTTTAAAGCAGATTGGATTCATAAGTTCCCGGATACTACGAATTACCACCTTACTAAGATCAAGTCCGACCACCGGCCATTTATGGTTTGTGAGGGTAGACCTCAGCAGAAAACCTCCTTAGTGAGAACATTTCATTTTCTCACTCCTTGGCTGGCTCATGATGGTTTCCATAATTGTGTTTCCTCTTTGTGGAACTACGCCTCTAGTTTTTGCCTTGTTTGCAGGAACTGATCGGGAAGCAGTTGTGGAGCTAGGGGTGTTTGGCTCCGTCGCGGGGCACAAGTAAATTTTGGTAAAATGATTATAAATCCCTATGTATGAAAATGAAGAGGATTGAACTCACCGATTTAAAATAACGTAAATGTATTTTTATCACTATACTTAAGCCCACTTATTGTTATTTGATTGTCATAATTTAATTTCATACACTATAAATGAAATCTCCAATATAAAATGTATATTATGAAAAAAGGACACACCTAATTTTTGGATCTGGCTCCGCCACTGCCGGGAAGCTCTAGGAATGGAACAAGAAGATCTTCGACAATATTTCCATTAGGAAAAGAAAGCTTCACGAGTGGCTTGGCAAGCTGGAGAGATGTTGAACGAAAGAGCACCATCAAGTCACTCTCGATCTTAGGAAAGAGTCACTAGGGAAGGTCTTGAACATACACCTTGTCAAGAAGAGCTTCTTTTGCGACATAAATCGAGGACCAATTGGGTAATTTTTGGAGATGGCAACACAAAGTTCTTCCATACAAGCACACTCACAAGAAGAAAAAGGAATCAGGTCACCAAGCTAAAAAATGAAGAAGGCCTTTGGATTATTGACCCGGACGAGCTCATTATCCACTTAAGAGAGTACTATGTCAATCTTTTCACTAAAAAGGATCTGGATTTCTGTAATTCCCTTGCTGCTGACTTTCCAATGGTTGAGGTTTCTGGACTGGCCCGGGTGGGATCTTTACCTATGCTTGACGAAATCGGAGAGATTATCATGACAATGGGAGGAAAGAAAGCCCGGGGACCTGATGGTTTTCATGATATTTTCTTTCAAAAGTTGTGGGCTGTTTTGGGATCTGAGTTCTCTAACCTTTTTAGTTCTTGTTTCAGGATTCCAGAGCTCATTGGTGCTATTAACTCTATAGCGTTGGCTTTGATCACTAAAACAAAATGACATGTGTCCACGGCTCAATTCAGGCCAATTAGTTTGTGTAACGTGGGGTATAAACCGATTGCCAAGTGCATCGCTAATAGGTTGAAAAGTCCGATGCCTCACCTTATTCATCCTAATCAAACCAGTTTTGTCCCCAATAGGCACATCACTGATAATATATTGATTTTACAGGAAACTGTCCACACGATGTCTCTAAAATCGAGAAAGAAAGATTGCATGATATTCAAAGTGCACCTTGCCAAAGCTTATGACTACATCGATTGGGAGTTCCTTGAAGAAACACTGTGATTCGCCCACCTTCCTAAAGACAACATTCGTTTGATCATGGGATGTGTCACAACTAAAGAGCTTCATGTCCTTTGGAATGGATGCACCACAGATGTGTTCAAATCGAGTCGAGGCTTCCGTCAGGGATGTCTCTTATATCCTTACCTCTTTACTTTATGCATTGAAAGACTTATCCATTGCATTCGTAGGGAGGTGCTGGATCATATAGTTGTGAACCAATGTTGTTGTCTAAGAGGGGGCCTACCCTCTCTCACTTGTTCTTTGCCGATGATTTGGTGTTGTTTGATGAAGTTACTCTCCCTCAAGCTAATGTGATTATGAAATGTCTTGATAAATTTTGTTATGCTTCTAGGGAGATGATCAGTAAAGTTAAGTCTCGGGTCTTTTCTCTAGAGATGTGTCTGGTAAGCATCGGAAGGATATTTGTACATGTCTAGGGATCCAAGCTACCATGGACCTTGGTTATTACCTTGGTGTGCTTGTGTTATATGGTAGATTGACCCCTAATACATATAAGTATATTTTGGAGAAATTGGTTGTTATGGTACTATACACTTCGATGATTCTAGCAGAGGATAGAGCTCTTCTACTGGCATCAAATCTTGACAAGGATCACACGGTGGCATTCACTAGCTGCATGAATCTAGTTAATACTCTAGAGTATCATCGATTCAATTGGTTTTGGGATGTACCATATGGACCTGTTGTATGATAGATCTCCTTGTTCAATGCGACTACACCAATTTTTTTTGTCTGTCGTTTCTCGTCATTTTCAAACGAGCTAGATTGTAATAGATATGGTTCCAAAAAATCTATACTATAATCGAATTCAGATTCTCAATATCACCTCAACAATACGGTAAAAAGTTAACTACGCAAGACATTATTTAAGAAAATGAAATCACTATAACTACTACGTGATATATTCAAACAAATTAAATGAGGTTATGAACAAAAAAATAATCACACATTTTTCAATAAATTCATAAATGGAGAATGAATGACCGTCTATATTATCGTTTGGAAAAACAAATTATTGGATAACCAAAGAACCCTTGAACATAATTATTGAAAAATCTGTATAATTTTTTTTTAAAGTATAGAGACTGTAAAACAAATAAGAAAGATAACATAATTAAAATTTTTTTATTGATCAAATCAATATGAAAAGAGCGATTAAATTCCGAACAAAAAATTATTTACACATTTCAATTTTTAACATATTTTTAAAATATTTTATAGTTGAAAAATGAATATCTATCAGTATTATTGTATAAAAATAATTAATTATATTACCAAATCAACCCTCTAAACATCAGGGTTTTGAAGTTAATAATTATTGGCTTTTTTTTTTGAACTGGTTAATAATTATTGGCTTAGTTCAATATCATAACGAAAAAAGAACATTGAAATTAATATGAAAATGACAAAAAGAAAACTGATTACCTAGACCTCAAATTTGGAAGAGAACAAACTCTACCATTAGATCAATGCCCGATTTTTATGTCAATATTGCGCATAACATTAATTATACAATAACGTTTAGTTTATACGTAATCTTCTACAATCTTAAGAAATTTTTGTACGTATCTTCGAAATTATTAGGAACCAACCCACAGCCCAATCTAGCTCCGACAAGTATGCCGCTATCGCTCGACTTGCTATCTAAAAACACTAGCACCGGGCTCGGTCCGTTGGTCGGAAGAATTTTGTCAAAAAATATGGCATTTAATAATGAATATAATAGATGATTTGAAATGCATGAAATGATTGTTTTCTATCTTAGTTATGCGCATAATATTTTTGAAAGTGATTCAACTATGCATAATATGTTTAGACCTCCATGAAAAGAGAACAAAATATAATATAAGCATTATATATAATTAATGAATGAAAAATAAAATATAACTAATTGTCATTCATTACTTAATTAAACCATATAGTTGAATATTAGAGTTGCTTCTCATAATACATACATAATCAACATTTAGGATTAAAGAAAATGTCTCATAGAGTTTAGTATGACATTTAAGTTTTTCTCAATAGAGAGCATTCTTTTTTACCACACTATTGGTAATGAATCTAAAGTTGCTTTATTTGAAATATATAGGACATGATGCTAAGTTGTCGCTAATAGTTAGTTGGACAATGTGTTGTGTACAGACTTCCCAAATTATTGTTAGATCGCAGACATGTCTAGCAACAATGTAGTACTTTTCATGCATCAAATATTTTTTTCATGAAATAATTCAATAAATAAAAATCTATTAAAAAATATTGCATGAAATATATGTTACTTATTAAGTTGATGAATGAGTGAGGGTGTGAGTAGTATACATATATTTTAAAAAGATATGGCAAAGTGTCTTTTGGGTTGCATGAGATCGCATGTTCTCATTATCGCTAACTAACTTATGCTTTTTTGCAATAGATAGTTCAAAATGTGCTTTAAAACTTTTGTTTCCACCAGTGTAAAAGAATTGTAAAATCGCATCGAAAAAGTTGGCAGTAGAGTATTTTATACTAAAGTCATAATTGAACTGTGGTTCAACCGTTTCATATTGCTAAATATCACATATCGATTTAGCCTATGATGTGAAGTTTTATAGTCAAACCGTCGGTACTTACGATCTTTCAATACAACCTTTAAATACAAAACCACTAAAATATTGACATTATCAAATACCCCTTAAATCTTAGAAATTACAATAATCGTATTAAGGAAAAAATCTTCCAAATGATAATATTGATTTAGGATTTTAAATTGAAATGAAAAATATATGTCAAATATAATGTCACCTCCTAAATAAATCAAAACTCAACAAAATAGGGCCAAGAATATCAACTAATCAAAGCAGAAGAACAATTATTTCACACTACCTCATTTACCTTTTTTAAATGTGTTCTCTCACTCTGTCTTTGCCTTCCTCTTTGTTTTTCCATTTGTTATTCCATCTCTCTCTCTCTCTCTCAGCTTTGTATCTCACCAGTCTCCCCATTTTCCCTTCCTTTTTCTTTCCACCGCCTGGAATTGAGAGAAACCTATAAACATCTCAATTACTGCTCCAATTTTGAGTTCGAAATGCTTCTTCTCTATTCACAGTCGATAGTGTGAATCAGAGCACCTGAAACCTGGCGAACAGATGGTCGCCTATTCATCGGTGAAGCAATGTAGCTTGATAGGTTGTGAATAAACTAATATTAAAAGTGATAAAAAACAGAACTCGTTAAATCAATCGAGTGGGTGTATAGTTAATTCATCGCTTCAAGCCTTAAACCATTGTATTTATGTAAAAGAATCAAAATGCATAATCAGGTTCATCTTCACTTTACATTTATTTGTCGTACAAATTCATTACACATAAAAAATGGTTTTGAATCAATGTCATATCAAACTAAATCTCATCTTATGATTATTGGATCCATATCAGATTAGCAAAAGGTCTAAGGTTATTGGTCAATCGAGCTGAAAATTAATACTAATTTAAGAATTATATATCGCTTCCAAAATGTTCAATACTTCAATTGAATATGCAATATTCAAACGAATGATATATAAGTTTCAACACTTCCTCAAAAAATTAGACAAAAAAAAAATCTCACCCTCACACACATTTGCAAAAAAAATACTAAATCCCAATTTCTTCTTCACTTTACTCGCTTCTAAAGTTATTGTTGACGTTGTTTGTTATTACTGCAAGCTACAAAAAAAGACTTTTCAACTATGAAGTTAATCAAAAATGATTTTATAAATGAATTTTTAGTTGTATACATTGAAAAAGGTTTGAGTCTCAAAATAAACAACGAATGTATTTTATAAAACTTTTAGAATATGAGCCGTCACACGTTGATGTGAGAAACTACTCATTAAATTATATTTTATATGTTATCTTTTAGGATATTTTATTTTATTTTTATCAAATGGTGCATTTCTCCATAAAACATGAGTTCACCAAGATAAAACAAATTTGTTTAGTGTAATTGATTGTGATTATTATTTTTGTTTGAAGAGACCATGGTTCAAATAATAATATTGATACTTTTTTCATATGAAGTAGATAATAATTGTGATGACAAAAATACTCTTTCTATTTTCACTCTCGCTTCACGAAATTTGAAATAGAAAATCTTAAAACATTGAATATATCTTAAAGAAAGAGCTTCTTCAACCAAGTATGAAATGTATTTTACCTGAAATTATTATATCTCATAGAAAGTGATTAATTGTGAAATTGAAACTCAAGTAACATTGATCAAACATTAAATAATAAATTATATGTGTGGTTCAGTCTAGACAAAATACATATGTGTAGCCAACACATGGATCTTTGTGACAAATATATTAATTTTTGTTACAAATCTACACATAATATAAAGATAAATTGTGCACTATGACGAATAAGAGTTTTCTAGAATCACTCTCAGAACACGAAATTTGAAAGGGTATAATTTCAATCCATGTTTTGCTTTTTATTATGTATTTTGTAGATAGATTGTAGACTAATTAAGCGCAGAAAAGTAGATGGAGAGAAAATGGGGCTTAGGGGGTTGGGTGAAGGAATAGACGTACAGCCGTAATGCCATACGTTAGCACAACAAATCAAATGAACCAAATTAGCTTTCAGCACCCCCACTGGCCACTGCTGTTCTTGTGGTGGGAACCAGTGATTGTGTTGTATTTCGAATTTCGATCTTCTTATCCAGAAGTGGACCAATTAGCATTTTGCATGCGCATACACTTACGTCACCCTCCCGACACTCTTCTTTTTATATGCAGCCTTTATATATGTATTGTCACGTTCAGTTTTGTCATGGTCTTCTCCTTTTCAGTACGTTAATTGATGGACATGTGATTCAGAAGCCGTTTGGTAGACGTGTAAATTGTTTATTTTAATGATTTCATGTACACTCTGTTTGGGAAGAAGGGTAAATGGGAGGAGGGTGCAAATGTGAGGGGTAAACACAGTTTCCAACACATTTGCACCTGTTTGGTTAATTTGGAACAGTAGGGGGTGCAAAACGAGAGTGCAAATTTACTGTTTCGGCTTACCCCCCGAATTGGGGTGCAAAGGAAGGAAGGAAGAGAGGGGGAGGGGGGAATTATGGAATTTTGTTTTTCTAATTGTGTTATATATAATTATATAATAATTAATATTATCAATTTCTTCTTTTTTATAAATATCATTAATGTAAACATTATTCGGGGTTGACCATTTGACTCTGGAAACAAATTTATAAATGTTCGTCAAGTCAAATCTAGATCTCTTGGTTGAATCGAATTTGCATTGAAAATTATATATACAAGGTGTTTGTGGAAAAGATAGAGAAAAATTGTTTGGTTAACTCATTTTATTTGACTAAATAGTTAAAACTTACAAATTCGAACGTGTTTGACTAAGTTTGACAATTTAAGATTAAACTAGACACGAAAACCCTATATAGGATGACCAGTTAGGAGTTGAGCTTCGAGTTTTGAGATCGCTCGATCAGTGATTATTACAATTGTTATAATTAATTATTATTTGAGCATTATTATATAATAACTATTTTTAGTAAAGTATATTTATTATTATATAGTAATATTTATTTTATTATTTTATGATAATATTTATAATTTTAAAATCTATTTTATAATTTTAAAATCTATTTTAAAATAATATAATTACTTACTTTGCACTTTATTTGCACCCCCCCTACTTTTTCATCCAAACAACAATTTACCCCTCCCCTTACACCCCCCAGCAATTTGCACCCCCAGCAATTTGCCCCTCAACTTGCACCCTCCTGCAATTTGCACCCCTCTTGTTGCCAAACAGAGCGGTATTGTAAATACATATATATTGATAAAAATGTGTATCATAATTTATAAATGAGGAGGGACAGAATCATGTGTCATCAAACGTAAAAAGTGTACCTCGTTTTTTTCACTTTTATTGGGAGTATACAGAGTTATTTTTAATTTTAGGATAACATTGGAAAGAAAAGGAATATACTGGGGGTTGGAGTTAGGTTGAAGAGAGGAGGGTTTTTAGCTCTATCTATGAATGAAATATAAATAAAATTACATGCATATAATTTTACTGAATTTATAAAAATAGAATATTCATTAAGGTTTTAGCCCCTCTTTATTTATCACAGATCAAATTAGACATCTCTCATTCATATTCTTGGTTTCGCCTGGCTTCGATCCTCATTCAAATTCCCGACTCCACCACTGAAAATACATTAATAATCCCCACAACCTCTACTTAAAATTGAGATTATGTAATTACTTGAAATGAACGGTAAGCGTAAATTGTTGAGCTTAAAATCATGGGATTGAATTTTTTCTCTCTCGGTAAGCGAGAGTTTCGGAGCGGCGGAAACTAGGTTTTCCCTAGTTTTTCCGAAGAGAGCTAGGTTTACGATTCCCAGTTGACAAAGGTCTACCCCATCGATTGTGGTCTCCTGTTCCGTAGGAGGAGTTGGACATCAATTGAAGCTTTAGTCATTGATATAAGCAGTTGTTTAGGTGAGCTACGAGTCCATAAAGAGTTACAACAGTTTTCTGTGGAAAAAGAAACCCTACAAACCCTAGCATCTTGCAACTCTTGAGCCTGCTGCTTGAGTTTGTTCCCCTGTGAATCTTCGATGGCTGAGAAAGAACCTGCTGAGCCTGTGAAGGAGGGATCCAATCTGGAGCCCCTAGAGCTACGAAGTACTGCTGAAAGTTTGGAGCGAGAGCTGAATAATATCACTTTGGAAGATGATGATGAAATACCCCTGGATGTAGAAGATGGAGATGTTGATGTTGTTCGAATGGAAGCTGTGCGGCAGCTGGGATTGATCGGTAGATTGCTGTCAGACAAACAACCAAACATCAAATCTATGAAAATTGCCCTAGCAAAGGCGTGGAATCTGAAGAAAGGTTTCCAGATCACTGACCTGGGAGACACGCTATATGCCTTCCAATTCCTTGATCTCGATGATAAGAACAAGGTCTGTTTCGGAGGCCCCTGGCATTACGAGAACAACGTAATGGTGTTCATATCTAGCCTACTCATCAAAAAACCAACTCCTGAAGCCCTGCACATGATTGACATTTGGATTCAGATCAAGGAGTTCCCTGCTGAGCTCAGGACCCAAAACATGGCAGAGAAAATAGCAAATCGATTTGGTTCCCTGGTATGGTTCGATGATAGCTCGGGAACCATGTGGGATACCTACATGAGGATGAGAGTAAGTATCTCTATCAATAACCCGCTGAAGAAGAAAGTTAAATTAAATATAGGAGGGAAGTTGGTAGATTACCTGGTGAAATATGAGAAGCTCCCAATGTTCTGTTACTCCTGTGGGAGAATCGGACACCCAAAGTTGAGGTGCCCCAAGCCTTCTGGGGTAGTGCCTGACCCTTTTGGTATGGATCTCAGAACCAGTCCCCCTGGACCAAGGAACTGGATGTCATACACCACGAAAAAAGAAGATGCTGAGCTCTGGGAATCCCTGAAGAAAAAATTTGACATGGAGAGTGTTAGCTCAAACTCCTGTGGAGATAGAGCTCCTTCAGAAGAACTAGCCGAACCTGAGACCATACCAGAAGGTCCAGGGAATCAACTTAAGGAGCAAGGCAAGACCATCATACAGGAACAGAGAGTGCATGATGAAACGGGAAAAGCAGAAGAACATCAAGTCTTTGCAAGAAAGACTGCTACCGAGGAAGGACATAGCCCCTCTAGCCTGATTCAGATTCAGGCAGAAAGAAGACAAGATGGGGTGAATCACTGTCCTAAGGAGAATCGAGGGGAAGCCCCCAAGACTACACCAGGGTCACTAGGGTGTAAAGGAGCTGTGCAACAGTTTGTTCTTGGGGTGAATAACACATGGCCAAGCAAAAGAACAACAAGCAGAGTGTGGAGGAGGCAGGAGCAATCTATGCCGCGACATAAAAATAACACCCAGCTTACTCCACAGAAGAGAATGGATACAGACAATCTGGTATCAGAGCAGAAAGAGGGGGAGATTCCAATTCAAAACAAAAAAGCCAGAGTTCTAAACTTTGATGAGGAAAAATCCCCGGTTGAGACTGATATGCAACAAAACAATATGGTTGGCGAAGTGGCGGACCCTGCTATGGTGCAGGGCCGCCCAGCCCAATGAGTATACTCAGTTACAACTGTCGTGGGCTGGGGAAAACCACGACAGTTGATAGAGTAGCTAGACTACTCAAAGACCAGGACCCCAGTTTTGTTTTCTTAATGGAAACAAAAAAGAAAGATCATGAATGGGAGGCAACAATGAGAAGGTTAGGATGGTCGCAGGGACGAGGAGTAGGATCGAGAAACAGAGCGGGGGGACTCCTGATGTTATGGAAGGAGGAAATGAAAGTTGAAGTCAAGACTGCCACTCAGAATTATATAGACATCTGGATCACTGAGGGTCCAGCAGAAAGGAAATGGAGGCTTACAGGCATTTATGGCTGGCCTGAGCAAGAAAACAAACCCCAAACCTGGGAAATGATTAAGAGATTGCATGGCCAGTCCAATCTCCCATGGATTCTTTGTGGGGACTTTAATCAGGTCCTAAGCTATGAGGAAAAGAACGGAAGGAACCCTCCTGATATTCAGAATATGGAGGAATTCCAAGCTACATTGGATGAATGTCACCTAGAGGATTTAGGCTACTATGGTAGCATGTTCACTTGGGACAACGGGAAGGTGGATGAAGACTTTTTAGAACAGCGTCTGGATAGAGCGGTGGCCAATATGGAGTGGAAGACCGAGTTCCCAGAGGCCAGGGTTTATCACCTTGATCGATGGGTATCTGACCATATTCCCATAAAGATTGAACTAAATTTACAAGAGGAACAAATCAAGTGGGGGTGGCATTTCAAGTTTGAAGCCTTCTGGCAACAACACGAGGACTGTGCACCCATAATCGAGGCTGAGTGGAATAAGAATCCAGATCTTCCTCTGGAAGATAGAATAAAGAACTGTGAAAAAGCTTTACTTGAATGGGGGAGAAGAACTTTCGGCAGTTTGAAAGCCAGGAGAAAGAATATTGAGAGAGCTCTATCTAAGCTCTCAAAATCGAAGAAGAACAGAGCAGTGATTCTTCAGAGACGAGCTTTGGAAAGAGAGCTGGAAGAAGTCCTTAACTTGGAAGAAATTCGATGGAAGCAAAGGTCGAGATCAGATTGGCTTAAGGAAGGTGACAAAAATACGGGTTTCTTCCATCGCAAGGCATCTAATAGAAGGCACAGAAACACGGTGAAGGAGCTGGTGGGTGAGGATGGTACAGTTTTCAGGGGGCAAGAAGAGGTCATGTCTTGTTTCAGTGGGCATTTACAGCATCTGTTCACGGCAGAAAATACCCCAAGCATTGATGAAGTGTTGGGGATAGTAGAACCTAGGGTGACAGCTCAGATGAACCAGGAGCTTATGAGGCCTTTCTCTAGAGAAGAAATCTTTGAAGCACTCTCCAAGATGGCCCCAACCAAAGCCCCTGGCTCGGATGGGATGCCAGCTCTATTTTTTCAAAAAAATTGGAACACAGTGGGAGATACTGTCTGTCTGGAGCTGCAAAGGATTCTCCTAACTGGGGTGGTTCCTCCTACCCTGAACCATACACTATTGGCAATGATACCTAAATCGAAAAAACCAGTCTCCCCAAAGGAATTCAGACCCATTGCACTGTGCAAGGTTTTGTATAAAATTCTCTCAAAGGTAATTGCCAATCGTATGAAAACAGTTTTGGACGAGGTTATTTCTGACACTCAGAGTGCCTTTGTTCCAGGCAGGAACATCACAGACAACATTATGATTGGTTTTGAGTGCTTTAATGCAATGAAAAACAGGAAAAAGGGAAGGAAAGGATATGTTGCAGCAAAACTCGACATAGCCAAAGCCTATGATCGAGTAGAGTGGAACTTTCTTGAAGGAATAATGCTCAGAATGGGATTTCATGAAGACTGGGTCAGGTTGATAATGAGCTGCGTGACTACTGTCAGCTATGCAGCTTTGGTTAATGGTCATCAAACTCAAACATTTCAACCTACAAGAGGATTAAGGCAAGGTGACCCCATGTCACCATACCTGTTTCTCCTATGTGCAGAAGGGCTTTCTGCTTTGACTAAGAAAGCAGTTGAGGAAGGAAAAATCAAAGGAATCAAAGTAAGTTCTAATGGCCCTATGATCACCCACCTCTTCTTTGCTGATGACAGCATTTTCTTCTTTGAAAACAAGAAAGAACAGGGAGAAGTCCTAAGAGATATTCTCAGAACATATGAGCTTGCCTCTGGTCAGCAGGTTAGTTTGGTAAAGTCTGAACTATCTTTTAGCACGAATGTACAAGAAGGAGACAGGAGGACTATGGGAGAAATTCTTGGAATGAAGAGAGTAATGTTCCATGACAAATATTTAGGCCTGCCAACTGTTATTGGTCGAGGTAAGAGAGCTGTCTTTGCACAGCTTATTGATAGAGTTAGAGAGAAAATTAAGATGTGGAAGGGAAAGCTCCTGTCTATGGCAGCTAAAGAAGTGCTCATAAAGGCTGTGGCACAGGCGCAAACCCTTTATGCTATGTCAGTGTTTAAAATCCCTCAAGGTGTCATTGATGAAATTCAAAGAATGATTGCTAGTTTTTGGTGGGGGAGAAAAAGGGAAGAGAGAAGAATACACTGGATGAGTTGGGAGAAGCTCTGTCGTCCCAAGTATGAAGGAGGAATGGGTTTTCGAGATCTTCAAGGTTTCAACATTGCTCTGTTAGGAAGACAAGTTTGGAATCTACTTAAGAATCCTAATTCTTTGGTGGCTAGGGTGTTAAAGGCACGCTATTATCCACATTGTGACATTCTGGAGGCTAGTGTGGGATCAAACCCAAGCTATATATGGAGAAGCCTAATGCAGGCCCAATCACTGGTCAAAGAGGGAACGAGGTGGAGAGTAGGCAATGGTGAGAACATCAGAATATGGTGGGATCGATGGATCCCAGAAACTAAAGACTTTAAAGTCCAATCCCAAGCAACAGGGCTGGGAATTACTGAAAGGGTGTCTAGCTTAATAGACTGGGAAACGAGATCTTGGAGGAATGACATTCTACAGAGTCATTTCCAACCAAATGACAGAACCAAAATAGAGCAGATCCCACTGCCTCCTCAGCCCAAACCAGATATTCAGATTTGGGGCAGGGACAAAACGGGGAGATATTCAGTGAGATCAGGCTACAAAGAATGGAGGAAGAAGCTAACTTCGAACCAGGTGGAGACCTATGTTCCTGTTGATTGGAAGAAATTATGGATGTTGGATTTACCACCCAAGGTGAGAATATTTGTATGGAGGTGGGGTAGCAATATACTCCCTACAGGTGTGAACCTAAGCCGAAGAATTCAGGAGGCGTATGATGAATGCCCTTTCTGTGGATTGCTTGAAACTCAAGAACATATAACCAGGGACTGCGACTGGGCAGGAAGAGTGTGGAGACCTAGTGAACTAGTCGATTATTTCAAGAAGGGAGAAGGGAAGAACTGCGAAACCTGGCTCTGTGATCTAATTGAAGGAGCGAGTAGAGAAGACCTAATGAAGGTGCTAATAACGCTGTGGTTCCTCTGGAAGGAACGTAACAACCATCTATTCAACAATCCAAAGCTCGAAGAATGGGAAATTGTGGCTAAAGCACAGAATTACCTGGAAGAGTACGTGGAGCAGCAAAGTCGAAGTAACCCAGCATCAGCTCTGCCGCGAAATCGAAGTAGGGTCAGATGGGAGCCTCCTCCTGAAGGAAATCTGAAAATGAACACTGATGCGGCTATATTAGGAGGCGAAGGGACGGGTTATGGACTGATAATCAGAGACAGTGCAGGCCATTTCTTAATGGGAGCTACTCACCGGACGAAGACGAGATGGTCAGTCGAGATTGCGGAGGCTCAGGCGATGCTTTGGGGGTTGAAGCTCACTCGATTACATTTCCCCCATCCGTTGCTCATGGAAACTGATTGCCAAACCCTAATTCAGAAACTAAACCGCCGAGAGTCTACAGATCTGGAGGTGGCTACAATCTGTGATGAAATTCGCGCGATTGCAGAAGCAGATGGAAGAATGGACTGGAGGTTCTGGAAGAGAGAAGGGAATGTTTGTGCTCACGAAATGGCGAGAGTGAGATGCAGGTTGGAAGAATCGGAGATCTGGTTCTCAACTCCACCTATTTTCTTAGTCCCTCAACTTTTACAAGATTCCAATGTAATCCCTGAACCGTAATTTATGGATTACAGATGAAATGTCAAAAAAAAAAAAAAAAAAATGAACGGTTATAGTTATCATATCAAAACCTAATATACTCGGGTCATTATATTTCATAGAAATTATCCCATTCTTACTATGAAGTACAAAGCCCACTTAAACTATCACAATTCCTAATACGATTCCTCTAATTGCTCTAAAAATAATCAAAATTTCCACTCTTAGCTTGTACATAAAAATAGGATCTTTATCATGTACCAGAAAATATATAATGAGATTACGACATTTTCATTAATTATCTAATTTATGCTGATGTGATTACGACATGGTACTGCTCTCGAACTGTTGACACTAGCTCGTGTGTACAGTGTACAATAGAAAAATACAGCAATAAAATTTAAAATCATAATAACGTGCCCATTAACCAATTTTTCACCATGTCTCTCCTATAAGTGGCGGGCGGTTGTCATCCGAAAAGTTGTAACCCACACAATAGCCACGATGGACCTGCAGAGTGCTTTCCAAAACATCTCCGGCTATCTCTTCCTCCCTTTATTTTTCCTCTACTTAGCCCACCTAGCGCTCAAATCCACCACCACCGCCCGCCGCCTCCGCCGGAAACTTCCTCCGAGCCCACCGTCGGCGATCCCGATCCTCGGCCACGTCAGCCTCCTCAAACCCCCAATCCACCGCACCTTCCACGCCCTCGCCCAAGACCTCGGACCCATCTTCTCCCTCCGTCTCGGGAGCCGCCTCGCCGTCGTGGTCTCCTCCGCCTCCCTGGCGGAGGAATGCTTCACCAAAAACGACGTCGTCTTCGCCAACCGCCCCGAACTCATCATGTCCAAGCACATCGGCTACAACTACACCACCATGACCCAAGCACCCTACGGCGACCACTGGCGCAACCTCCGCCGCATCGGCGCCGTCGAGATCTTCTCCGCCCACCGCCTCAACGCCTTGCTCCCCATCCGCCGCGAGGAGGTCCGCCGCCTCGCGTCCAGGCTCGCGGCGGCCGGCCGCCGCCGCGTGGTGGAGCTGAAGTCGGCGTTTCACGAGCTGACGTTCGACACCATGATGAGGATGGTGGCCGGGAAGAGGTTCTACGGCGACGGCGATGAGCAGGCCAGGGATTTCAGGGAGGTGATCAAGGAGGTGGTGTCGCGTAGCGGCGCGACGAACCCGGGTGATTTCTCGCCGGTGCTGAGGTGGCTTGACGGCGGGAAGTTCGAGAAGACGGTGGCGGGGCTGGCTCGGAGGACGGATTCGTTCTTGCAAAAGTTGATTGAGGAGCATAGGAGCAGGACGGAAAGGTTGGATAGTGCGAATACCATGCTTGACCACTTGCTCAAGTTGCAGGAGTCTGAGCCTGAGTACTACAATGACAAAATTATCAAAGGCCTTGTTCTGGTAAATTACTAAATTCACCTTCGTTAATTTAATCATAATTTTATAGATGTTCTGCTGCTATAGATCTGAATTATTAGCATGGTTGTCACGCCGGCCGGCGTGTTAACGGTTGTATCGGATTCAACCGGTATCGGTCATAAAATCAGTGTGACACCACTGGTATGACCGGCATGATCGATATACGAATCTCTAAGTAAAATGACCTTATTTTAGAGAGTTTAACTGATAAAAATTATTTTATTATTTATTTTATGAGTATAAAAGTTAAATATTGATGTTATTTGGTTTATTCAAGTATAAATGTTTAGGTATTGAGGTTAAATGTCATGTTTAAATATGAGTATTTATAATTTTATTTGTAATATTGACCGGCACAAACCGGTATGTTCCACCGGTTGAACCATTCCACTTGCGAAACCGGCACACTGGTATAAACCGGTTTGACAACCTAGCCTCAATCTTTAAGTGCGGGATTAGGTAGAAAAGATTGGTTGCTATTGTATACAATATATATTTAATGTGCATAATTAACACTATCATATATCAACGTGATGCTTTTTTTTCTCTCCATATTTTTTAAGTCTAGTAATTTGAAAACATGTGTACTTTTGGGTGTTTCTCAGGTGATGTTGTTAGCAGGATCGGATACTTCTGCGGTGACTTTAGAATGGGCGATGGCAAATCTTCTCAATCACCCCGACATATTAGTCAAGGCGAGAGAAGAGCTCGACAAGCAAATTGGTGAAGAACGCTTGGTGGACGAGGCCGATATTTCCAATCTCCCTTATCTTCGGAACATCATTTCTGAGACCCTTCGACTGTACCCAGCTGCTCCGCTCCTTGTCCCTCATGTGTCCTCCGAGGATTGTGTGGTTGGAGGGTACCATTTGCCGCGTGACACAATGTTGTTGGTCAATGCATGGGCTATTCATAGGGACCCTAATCTTTGGGACGATCCCACTAGTTTTAGACCTGAAAGGTACGAAAATGGAGGGAAAGAAAGCTATAAGCTGATACCTTTTGGGTTGGGTAGAAGGTCTTGCCCTGGCGCAGGCCTTGCCCAACGAGTTGTGGGCTTTACTCTTGGGACATTGATCCAATGCTTTGAATGGGAAAGATCCGGCGTGGAAGAAGTTGACATGAATGAAGGGAAAGGAATCACGATGCCTAAAGAGAAGCCATTGGAGGCCATCTGCATAAATCGTCCAATTGTGCACAAGTTTATTTGTTGAAGATGTTAAGACAACAAAAATCAAGACTTAAAATAGGTTTAATTGACCTGTTTTAAATTTTTTTAGTTCATGGATGGGCATTGTGAAGGAGCAACACTGCTGACAACTGGATATAATAGACAAAATGATAGGAAGAGTTCTTAGCTTGTTGTGTATTGAGAAGGTTTCTCCTTATAATCTTAGTTCCCTTTTCAGGGAAGGAAATTAGTTGGTTGAAGGCTTGCACAGCTCATGCCAATGTATTTCAAACCAATTTCATAAAGGTACTAGTTGTTGATAATGGACATCCACATTGCATAAATTCACAATACTACCTCTTGGATGTTCATAGATCTAAAACATGCATCACTAATCATGCTAGAAATTTCCAAATAGGAGAAAACCTAAGAAGGAAAATTATACATGATTCTTGTGTTACACTTTTGTAAATTGGCTCATTAAAAACCTTACAAGGAAAATAGTTGGGAAATTTGTTAAATGAAAAAGAATACAGTTCATGGAGCACTTTTTACGTTAGTGCACGAACTATCCAGAGGGACCCTAATCTTTGGACGATCCCACGGGTTTTAGGTCCGAAAGATAAAAAAAAATGAAGGGAAGTTATGGGGTCTTCGTTTCAATAGATGAATACCCAGGAACTCATCCACATGACTGGCTAAGTTATTTAGTTGCGAAGGTATATATGTGATCCCTAGGAGTTCTAACCATGTAAAAATTGATGTTTGGTTTAATACGATTGATTTTATTTATGTGTTGATGGGTGATTTTCTCTATTTTGTTATTTGTCGATTTTAATGAGAGCTTAGTCGACCTTGAACTCCTTCGAGGTGCAATGATTGAAATCCAAGTCTCTTAGGATTAGACTAGAAATGGCGGCCCTATTCGATCGAACAATGTGACGTCTAAAGGGAGAAATTCGAAGGGTCATTGTTGCCCATTAGTAAAGGTAAATGGTTCCACATAAGGTGGGATCTAACAAAATAAGAAATGGACAGCTCGTATGCCACTGATTATCGAGGGATGCATGGTTAGAAGACCTAAGGGGAGCGCACCTATGCAATTGTTTCCTTCTTAGATCTTCATTCGTATATTAGAGTAAATTTACTTTTCTACACTACGTTCTTGTTTAAATCTTACGTTCTGCAAAAACTGGAGGCATCTCAACCTCTTAAATCGTCTCTTCTTCTATAGAACCGTACCTCGATTCCGAAGTAAAGGCTATGTGAGAGACCCGAGGGAAATATGATCTGGCCTTAGGGCCAGGTAAATTTGATTATGTTCTTCAATAGATCACATACCATATGCCTCTAAACTAATTTTGTCAACTAATTTCTTCTTCACACTGATTTCAACATGTATTCTAGCAAGTCCAAGCCTAGTCCCGTGACTCGTAGGTTTATCCATACACATAGGCTTACCCAAAATGCCCGCAATCCTTCTCAAATCAGAATAGCAAAGTTGAGTACTTGGATTCTTGGTTCCCATTTTTTATGGCATAATATGTTATCTTTAAAGTGTCAAGCCCCTCCCTCCTCTAAAACCTATATACAAACATCAGCAAAAGGGAAATGAAAGAGAACTAACTGGTCCTCCAACAGGGAAACCTTTATCTCTCTATCCCCCATAATAAGTTTGTCGTAGCAGAGTGAAGATATTGATGGTAGTGACAAGAACTGACCCAACAGATTGTGAACCCACCACTTCACCTCAACAACTTATCTAGGTATCCACAAAGAGCCATTGATGAATTCCGGTTCATAAAAATCCAACCGAAAATCCTTAGTAACATTCGTTTTAAGTCATAATTTCATTTTTTTACAAATTAATCAGATTAATTGCGCTCTTTGAAATGACATATATTTTTATATAATTTGAAAAAAAATACATTTATTACCAATTAGTATGGTAATGTTTGGTAATACATAATATTATACCACGTGGTATGGAAGTGTATCGCGGTGGTTGATTCGGGTCTAATTGCACATGTTTTCACCTCGTATTCTTGTGGTGTTTGGGGCGTTTACATTGCTTAAGGTTCGATTTTACGCTAGGTTGTGCATGTTTCCAACATGTTTCAGGTTCTAGCAGGTGAGATTGACCTTGAAAGCAAAAATTGAACCAAAGAGGGAGGAAGCGGACCGAAAAGGGCAAAAAGGCAAAGATCACGATTAGAGCAACTTTATCAGGGTCAACCAACCGTAAAGAAGAGGCTCAGACCATTAAGCGCGTCGAATTCCAGAAAGTTTATTACACCTCACGGGCCTAAACATTGTCACGATCACCAAACCGTGATAATGTCGTTCAGTCCTTGAAGGCCATAAATGAAACTGTTAATTTTTGCCCGAGATCACGGGCAAGGCTTTGAGATCGCGCCCGTGATAATCGACCGTGATGAGCGCACGACTGGAGTATAAAAGGAGAAGGGAGCTGAAACTTGAGACTTGAGAGGGGGGATCCTAGTGAGAGATTGTCATTTTCTTCTTCTGATTATAGAGAGAAACTGATGAACAAAGGGATAAGAAAAGGGTTAGGGTTTTCTCCTAGTTAGAGGATTGAAGATTTTCATCTTCCAAGGGTGATTTCAACAAAAAGGAAGGAAGTCAAACACCACACCATGATTCTTTCTATCCTCTTTGCTGTAATCCCTAGTTTAGCTATGGAGTGATTCTCTTTTTCACTTGGGTATTGTGAACCCATACCTAGAATTGTGATAGGTTGTTGCATCTGAACTCTATGTGTGTTGATTGTGTGTTTTAAGATAATGCTTGAGGTATTTTCATGATTTGTGACTGTTGAGTTCCATATCTCATTTGGGTCAAATTGACCTAGAAGGAGGAAATCCCCTCCTTGCCCATTTCTTGGAAAATTGGGTAACCACTTCTTGGGCAATTAGGGACGTACACCTCAAGCATCGATTTGGCATCACGATTTGATAGTGTCTTATCACTTGTCGTTGTTCCGGATTAACCTCTGAGGAATTGGTTAACAATCCTTAGCCGATTGATTGAGAGAGCTAGGTTTCCTAGCTTAATTGCTTTTCCCTAATCGATTGCCTAAGAGAGTGTGAATTTTCCACAAGTTGCGCCATCCTCGCAGTATAAGAACACACTATTTCGCACTAGAGTTTCGATTATTGCAACTTGATACAATGCCAGGGGGAGCAATACCCGGGTGAATTTTCTTATTTAGAATCCAAAACAATTCAACGTCTTCCTTGCTTTAAATTGTAGTTTTTAGTTTTCACTCAAACCCGTTGGCTAGATAACATTTTAAACAAGGTAAGTAGGAGTACATGGACCGGCCTGGTTTGACATTTTAAAACGGTTTTCCTATACTGCACCCTACTAGATTTTATACTTGGACTCTAGTCCATATTTTATTTGTGTAGTTAGGAACAAGTCGCTGGTATGAACATAACAGAGTTTAGAATGGTTGCGTACATGATGGTAAGAATATACTGACCGTCATTTACTATCTTTCTTACCACCGGTTCCCACCATATACCAGAATGGTATATTTAGTCTTGGAATTTTCTTTCCCTAAAAACTTGTAGATACAATAGATCACAAATAGAACTTGTTTCATCTGAGAAATATTTTTCGAAACTTGAGTTAAAATCAAAGGTGGTACAAGGGTGGTAACGAGTGGTATGGATGGTATGAAATTATTTTCTCAAAATATATTGAAATATATATCATTTTGTAGATCACAACAAACTCATTTTATAGTATGAAATTATTTTATCAAAATATATTGAAATATATATTATTTTGTACATCACAACAAACTCATTTTATAGGTGCGAACAATTTTGAAATCCAAAGTAAAAGAAAGAAGATAAAAGCCATTTAAAAGTAACAAAACAAAAGGCGGTTAAATCTCATCATTTAGACAATTAGACTTATCTTATCTCGCTCTCCCGACAGTCCGACACTCCTGCGCATGCGTTCTCCTTTTACATGCCTTTTGTTTTTTATAAGTTATATTATATGCCTTTGTATTGTTACTTGCATTCTTCTTTTAATTTTAATTAACCTACAATTATTCGAAATTGCCACTCTTATTTTATACATAAAATTGGGGGAAAGTATCCTGCATAACTAAATCGATATCAGCATATCAAGGGGTTTGATTAGGGAATACTAGAATGTCAACACTTTTTTTAATATAGTGTTAACAATTGCGTAAGTCAATAGGAATATTTCGTTTTGATAATTTTTTAATTTAAATGAACTGATCAGAAGTAATGAAGAAGAAGATGATGTAGAGGCACGTTTGGTATTCTATGAAAAATAGGGGGAGAGAAACCAACGTGTCTTGTGCTTAAAATGGGAGGAGGGCACCACAAACACTAAAAACCACACCAAAAAATCTAGACCATATACCTTAGAAAGGAGACCACAATCTCAACAAACCAATCCACAAGTTTATAAAAATATACCACAACTTCTATGAACCATACCACAAGTGTCATGAAATACACCACAGGTATGTAAACCATAGGTTCCATAAAAGTACACTACAAATTTATTAAATCAGAGTTGTAGACCACAATGGTCATAAAACATACCACAAGTTTATTTTCAATCAAGTTTCTTAAAGTAGACCAGAAGCTCCATGAAGTAGACACAAGTTTCCTGAAGTAGACCACAAGTTACTTAAAGCATGCAAGAAGTTTCTTCACAGTGGGCCTATTTGTATAAATTTTAAAAAATTAGTTTTCAAAATGTGAGTGAGCACAAATTTAGGTACTAAAATAGAATTTTCAATCAATATTGTAGGATTTATATGTAAAATAATTAATTTTGAGCACTAAATATTAAATATCTATTAACTTTAGGTTCTAAATTATAATTTGTGTGAACCTCTCATAAGTCGAAATAGAAGTATATCACAAGTTTCTAACACCCTATCATAAGTAGGAATAGGAAGGAGAAAGGGAAGTATATACCACAAGTTTCTAAGTTTAAATTTTGACACAACAATTATTTAAAAAATGTACGACAGAATTAAGTCTTTTCATTATTAAAATCTCTTTATCTCCAAAAATGAATATGTCATATCCACTAGACCTTGATTACGAAACAATATCGAGATCAAACTGTTGAGACTAAAAAACTGGTAAAATCGTACCAACTTATCTATTAATACCATACCTAATCAGTGTAATCAATACTCTATTTAGCACAAATATTGAAGGTGACAAACTGAACATGGCACAACGTAACTTAATTAGGATAACAAATAAAAGCACCATATCTCTTCTATAAGTAGCGGTTGTGAAAGCAACTCATCCCTATTAGTTGCAACCCACACATAGGCAAACGAACAATAGCCATGATAGACAACATCTGCTGCTGCTATCTCCTCTTTCCTCTCTTCTTCCTCTACTTAGCCCATCTAGCACTCAAATCCACAACCTCCTCCCGCCGCCTCCGCCGCCGGCAACTTCCTCCAAGCCCACCGTCGGCGCTCCCAATCCTCGGCCACATCAGCCTCTTGAAACACCCAATTCACCGCACCTTCCATGCCCTCGCCCAAGACCACGGCCCCATCTTCTCCCTCCGCCTTGGAAACCGCCTCGCCGTCGTAGTCTCCTCCGCCACCTTGGCGGAGGAATGCTTCACCGAAAACGACGTCGTCTTCGCCAACCGCCCCGAACTCATCATGGGAAAGCACATCGGCTACAACTACACCACCATGACCCAAGCCCCCTACGGCGACCACTGGCGCAACCTCCGCCGCATCGGCGCCGTCGAGATCTTCTCCGCCCACCGCCTCAACGCCTTGCTCCCCATCCGCCGCGAGGAGGTCCGCCGCCTCGCGTCCAAGCTCGCGCACGGCAGCCACCGCCGCGTGGTGGAGCTGAAGTCGGCGTTTCACGAGCTGACGTTCGACACGATGATGAGGATGGTGGCCGGGGAAAGGTTCTACGGCGACGGCGATGACCGGGGCAGCAGGGAGTTCAGGGAGGTGATCAAGGAGGTGGCGGCACGTGGCGGTGCGACGAACCCGGGTGATTTCGTGCCGGTGATGAGGTGGATTGACGGCGGGAAGTTCGAGAAGACGGTGGCGGAGCTGGCTGGACGGATGGACTCGTTCTTGCAAAAGTTGATTGAGGAGCATAGGAGCAAGACGGAAAAGTTGGATAGTGCGAATACCATGCTTGACCACTTGCTCAAGTTGCAGGAGTCTGAGCCTGAGTATTACAGTGACCAGATTATCAAAGGACTTGTTCTGGTAAACTCACTAATCATCATTTTATTAATCTATAAATAAATGCGGATAGATCTGAATTATTAGCCGCCCCAATCTTTAGGTGCCGGATTAGGTGGAAAAGATTGGTTTGTAACAATATAAAATGTTAGGTCGGATCTTTACTTTAATTTTGGTGTACCTTGGTTGGGTCCAACATATTGTACATTCATCAATATTTAACGTGCATAGTTTAACATTTTAATATACCGACCGTGATTATAGGCAGTGATGTGATGATTTCTCCATATCTCGAGGTCTAATGACTTGAAAATATGTGTCGTTTTGGGTGTTATCAGGTCATGTTGTTGGCAGGAACTGATACTTCTGCAGTGACTTTAGAATGGGCGATGTCAAACCTTCTGAATCACCCCAGCTTGTTAGTCAAGGCAAGAGAAGAACTCGACAGGCAAATTGGTGAAGAACGCTTGGTAGATGAGCCTGATATTTCCAACCTCGCTTATCTTCAGAACATAATTTCCGAGACCCTTCGGTTGTATCCGGCTGCTCCGCTCCTGGTCCCTCATGCCTCCTCCGAGGATTGTGTGGTTGGAGAGTACCATTTGCCACGTGGCACAATGTTGTTGGTCAATGCATGGGCTATCCACAGAGATCCTAATCTTTGGGACGATCCCTTGAGTTTTAGACCAGAAAGGTACGAAAATGGAGGGAAGGAAAGCTATAAGCTTATACCTTTTGGGTTGGGAAGAAGGTCTTGTCCTGGTGCAGGCCTTGCCCAACGAGTTGTGGGCTTCACTCTTGGAACATTGATTCAATGCTTTGAATGGGAAAGATCCAGTGAGGAAGAGGTTGACATGAATGAAGGGAAAGGAATCACAATGCCTAAAGAGAAGCCACTGGAAGCCATCTGCATAAGTCGTCCAATCGTGAACAAGTTTTTTTCTTTAAGATAAACTAAGACATCCACGATCAAGACTTAAACTAGATCGTGACCAGTTTCAAATTTTATGAATACATGGATGAGCAAATGAAGCGAAGGGCTGTAGGGAGGTTCATAGTGTTCTAAATAAATAGTATTGTATTGCATTCGTCAAATCATAAAGAGTTCAACGAGGATATTATGGATCTTTTTTTTTACTTTATTTCATAATTGTGGATCATACAAAAATTAGGGAAATGAACAAAATTAGATAGATCATACAATTTTATGAGTGACATTGGAGAAGTTTATTTTATTGTGGTTACACTTGAAAAAAACTCATAATCTTTATAAAGGCACTGGTATCTAGGGGATAAATTTTTGGAGACTAATTCAAGTTTTGGTGAGTAATCCCATATCTGCCTCTCTTTAAAGTCTCTCTCTGGACTTCATTATCAATAGGGCAGTACCAAGGGCGGACCCAGGACTAGTTAGGGCATAGACTGTAAAAGCATATACGAAATCGAATAGAAGTAACCAACCTTGTTCCACTGAGCAAGTGTTGGTGATAAGCTGGAGGAAGGTGATGTTTATAGCATCATGCCCCTTACGCTTTGGGCGACACATGTGCTACAATTATTTTTTTAATAGTCACAAAGCTCACTAACAACGGGCCAGGATCTCATTTATGTGGGTGCTTATCATCAGTGGCGGACCTATTTGTTGGCAAGGGGTGTCGTCCGACACCCATTCACTCGAAAATTTTGTGAAGAATCTATATTTTTCGGTACAAAAAAAAAATTAATACGAGATTTCCGACACCGCTTTAATAATTATAGCCAATACTCCTTCATTAAGAGACACCCCTCTTCAATAATTCTGAGTCCCCCACTGCTTATCATGCTTTGACCTTGCATTAAGTGACTCCAAAACAAGAGCATACTAATACTAATGAAAATGTGCATGTTAAAGAATATCATATGATTTAAGTTCTTCAGTGAAGTTCGTAATCCATCTTCTCTTCTAGGCTTCTTTCTACTCTCGGGCTTCCATCTAATAAAAAAGGTGGTGGGTTCCTCGACATGAACTGAAATGGGTTAGGCAAACCTTTACCCCGAGTGCCACATTTTCCCGTTCGAGAATCTCTATCTGCTCAAAGTGGGCGAGCTAAAATCCATATGTCAGGTTGGTTATTCAAAAAAATATCTTTAGTCTTTGCATATTTATATTTTCGAAAGCGCTTGTGAGTACTCTCGTAGGTTACTAGCATACCTCTTTGGTTGCTTGGAACTTGATGCTTCCCTCTTCCTCTTCAGCTTGTACTTAAGAGCTCACGCACTTTAACGTACTTTCTCATTGGGAAATGAGAGAGGAGACCATTGATCTTATATGTGTCACCAAAGTACTTACTTCAACACAAAAATCATGGGCCTCTTCGATAGAAGCAGTTTATTTTTAGAGGTTGAGCTTTTTCAATTAAGCTTATTACCGCTTATCATACTGTGTCATGCGAGAGACAAAAAATATATTCAGTTGATTCATTTCCAATGAAAACTAGACACGCACTCCATATCCCCATGAGCTTGAGGATCCCGCTTGATGCGTGAATCCAGTCTCTTTCCCTTACAGCCTGTTTGGATACAATTCCATAAGAAATGGAAATGGATTTCCATTCCCAATTCTAACTTTTATGGAATTCCATTTCCAATATTTGTGTTTGGCATAATTCCAACAACTATGGAAATGAATTGTATTCTTTAACAATCATTAATGATTTAGTAGATTTTTTTATCTTGGGAAATGAAATATGGATGAGAGAGAAAGAGAGAAATAAGATAGTGGAATTATAAAATAATAATAAATATGAATGGGTCCCACTAATTCCATCCCCATAAACCCAATTCCTATCACTTTTGATAGGAATTCTAATTTCCAATATTTTAGTCAAATGGAATTCATTTCCCAACCTTCTTACCATTCCAAACATGAGATAATGAAATAGAATTGGAAATGGAATTCCAATTCCTGAGTTTTTTGTCCATCCAAACAGGCTGTACAGCCTGTTTGGAAAGGCTAAATTTTGAGGAAATGGAATTCCAATTCCCAAACTTTCCATGATTCTCATGTTTGGAAGTAAAAAGTAAAAAGGAAATGGAATTCCAAAAGGTAAAAAGTTGGAAATTCTAAATCCTACCAAAAGTGGTCGGAATTGGTGGAGGGAGTGATGGAATTAGTGGACCCCACATTAATTTTGACTCACCTTTACAAGAAAGCCCTTACTACTTTTGGATTTGAAATCATTAATACTAAGGATATTATTGTAAAAGCACTTGTAAGAAATCATTTCCATTTTTTCCAAACATAAAAAGATGAAATCATTTCCCAAACTTTTGGATTTGTTCCAAACATAAAATTTTAAAATGAATTCCCACTTGAATTCAGATTCTCATAAAAAATGGAATTCATTTTCCAACAGAATTATATCCAAACAAGCTATTAAGACATGACTCAAGGATAGAGCAAAGACCATATCTTGCTACAACCTTTGAGTCTTTCTTTATTTTAGCTCTAGAACGAGGATAGGGGTAAACCTTCGGTTGACCATATTGTTCCAGGACATTGTGGTTATTAGCAAACATGTTTTCTATTAGACTATATAATTCATTTATTATTATCTTTTAAACATAAATATAAATTATAATCTAAACAAACTCAAATTACACCATATTATTTTCAATTTTTTCTTCCAAAATCTAAAAACTAAATTTCAATCCGCAATTAGCACCCTTATGATATTTGACGAATGAAAGCAGAAAGGAGAATCGACTCATCTTCTCTCCTCTTCTTCTATCATTCATATTGAAAGAGATTTCACTTTGGTTTATATCAAGAACAAACTTCAGAATCGAATATGTGATCAGTTCATATATGAATGTCTATTAGGATATATATTGAACGATACTTTTCTACTGTGAATATTAAATCTAGAACTTTTTTCAGAATAAGAAATCACGTCTTCGTGTTCCATTATAACTGTACTAGTATAATATATTTTTATTTAACATTTTTATAATTATTTTAAATTATATACCACTAGTCTTTAACCTTAAGGTCTCATGTTCGAATCCCTTAAGTAGTACATAAAAATAAAAAATAAACATATATCATCCTTATGAAATTCATGGTCCACTACTGGCAACTGCCAATATATCTTCTCGACAGCTCTCCAATTTCTTTTATGGTTAAATTAAAAATGCATTAAGAACCGGCAACCATTAGCAAAACACTCAGGCGCCCCTCAGCACAAACAAAGTCTGTACAATGAAAATCTTCCTGTACAAGGAAGAAACATAAAGAAAGAACACTACCCCAATCCCCTAGATTCCAAACAACCTAACAGAGTCTGATCTAGTTGGCACCGGAAATAAAGGATCCACTTTGCCTCTAAGGCCAAGCTGAGAGGGACTTCTCGCACTCTTCGAGCCATACATCCTAGAGTAGCGTTCGCGCCAAACTAGGCTTATCACCACACACCAAGCCATATGATGTAAAACATCATCAGCCGCTGCACCACTCCATCGAGTCACACACCACTATAAAACAGACTGCCAGTCACCCAGCTCTGGGGGAGCTGCAGACTACAAAATCAAAGAAAGAATACTTCTGATATATGAACAATTAACAAATAGATGATAGCGCATCTCATAACCTCCAGGACAGAGCACACAGAGTACCAAGACCGGCTTCCCCCACGCAATCAACTTGTCATGCAGTTTTAACCTGTTATGGATAACAAGCCATAGAATAAGACCATGACGAGGGATAATATGTTGATCCATACAAGTTTGAACCACGGCACAGAGCTGCCATGCTGTCTCAGCTAGTTCCAAATATTCTTAAAAGAGTAAGACTTCATCACATCGCCATCCCATGTCAAAACAACCCCCATATGTGATATGAAAGGACGTGCTACCTCACAACATTTGAGAATTCGTTTCCAAATACATGAACGAGCAGCAGAGACTTTAATGTCCCAAATGGAAGACTGCTTAACCCGATAACGACGGATCCACACAACCCATATAGAACCCTCCTCAGCAAGAATGGCCTAGGGATGTCGAAGAGCACATGCTTTGTTCCAAAGAGCAAAATTACGAATCCCAAGTCCACTCTCTATTTTTGGACGAGCAAGAAACTGCCAAGATGTAACAGCCCTCTTCCTTACTGATGAATCATCGATGTCCCACAAGAACTTATTACAAATTGGCTCAACCTCCTTGATGGCAAACTGAGGCAGAAGAAAAATACTCATCCATAATTGCAAAGTACTAGTTAGAACTGAAGAAATCAGCTGAAAGCGACCAGAGAAACTTAGAGACTTGGCCCTCCAACTACGTATCTTGGCAGTAATTTTCTCCACAAGTACCCGACACACAGCACGAGTAAGCTTCCCTGTAATTAGAGGAACGCCAAGGTAACGTACAGGCAGATGCCCCGAGGGAAACCTTGAAACAGAGGATAAAAAATGATGCTCCTGCTCAGATACCCCCCCCCCCCCCCACACGGAACATTTGGCATTTATCTGGGTTGCACTTCAATCCAGAAACAACATAAAAAGCATCAAGGACCCGTCAAACACCAGTCACACCTCGCACATAACCATTTGTAAAGACCAGCAAATCGTCAGCAAAACACAAATGTGTTATTGCTAACGGTTTACATCGAGGATGAAAGGGAATTTGGTTCTGTTTCACTGCCAGTTTAAGCATAGCATTAAGAACTTCCATTGCAACCGTAAACAAATAAGGAGACAAATTGTAAATTATCAATGCTCTATGGCAAAACCATGCTTTCATGAAAAGCCTTCATTAGAATGTGGTTTTTATTTTTTCTTAGTCAAAGTGGAAAGAATATTAGAGAGCGGTTCGGATCAAAGAGATTGCTACTTTTTTCTCTTTTTTTTTCCAGACTTGAATTACTATTGGAATCGAAAAGTTTTTTACTCTAAGAAAAGAAGTGTCCTGCCGAAACACCCTTTAACTAGTTCTGGATCCGCCCCTGGTCATGCCCCTATTGAAAATGAAGCTTAGACAGACTTCAGACAGATGCTAGATCTATGAGATATACTCAATCTCTTAGATTACTCTCCGAAAAATTCATCCTCCTAGATACATATGCCTTTATAAAGGATTTCAACGACTTGTGAATAACCTAGGAGTATTATATGAGTTATATTTTAGGTGTAAACACAATAAAATAAACTTCTCCAATGTCACTCATATGAACCACCATCTATGATTTAGTTTTCTTGATTTCAATAATTTTCATAGGAACCACCATCTATGAAGTAATGTAAAAAAATGATCCATAATATACTCCTTGAACTCGTATGATTTTATGAGTACAATTATATACTACTTATTTAGAACAATATTAACCTCCCAACATACCCCTCGCTTCATTTGCTCATCCTTGTATTCACTAAAATTAAACAGGTTAGAACCTAGTTTAAGTCTTGATCTCGGATGTCTTTATTTATCTTCAAGAAACAAATTTCTTCACAATTGGACGACTTATGCAGATGGCCTCCAGTGGTTTCTCTTTAGGCATTGTCATCCCTTTCCCTTCATTCATGTCAACCGCTTCCTCGCTGACCCTTTCCCATTCAAAGCATTGGATCAATGTCCCAAGAGTAGGGGTGGCTATACGGTCCGGTCCGGTTAAATTGGCCCAAATTGATCCGGTCCAATCCGGGTTTTTTGAGAATATAAGGACCGAAGATTGGATTGGATACAGTCCGGTCTTGATCCGGTCCGGTCTTGACCCGGTCCGGTCCCAATTCGGTCTTGATTTTATATTGAGATTGTGGGAATTTGAGTGGCCTAAGGCCTAAAAGGGTGAGGAGTTGGTTAAGTTTTGTACTAAGTGTAAATGTTTGTGACCGTTTATGCAAATTACCCTTAAGTTTTGGGTGTTGAGCTCTCTTATCCGGTTTTTTACCTCAAATCTAAGCCCAAAGATTGGATTGGATTGTTTACTATCCGGTCCCGGTCCGGTCTCGGTCCGGGTTATACGGTCCGGTTTTCGATTTTTTATCCGGTCCCGGTCCAAATAGCCAGCCCTACCCAAGAGTGAATCCCACAACTCGTTGGGCAAGGCCTGCACCAGGACAAGACCTTCTACCCAATCCAAAAGCTATCAGCTTACAACTTTCGTTCCCTCCTTTTCCGTACCTTTCGGGTCTAAAACTCGTGGGATCCTCCCAAAGATTAGGATCCCTATGGATAACCCATGCATTGACCAATAACAACGTGTCACGCGGCAAATGGTACCCTCCAACCACACAATCCTCGGATGAGGCATGGGGAACCAGGAGCGGAGCAGCCGGGTACAGTCGAAGGGTCTCCGAAATTATGTTCTGAAGATAAGGTAGGCTAGAAATATCAAGCTCATCTACCATTCGTTCTTGGCCAATTTGCTTGTCGAGCTCTTCTCTTGCTTTGACTAATATGTCTGGGTGATTCAGAAGATTTGACATCGCCCACTCTAATGTCACTGCAGAAGTATCCGTCCATGCCACAACATGACCCGATAACCAGGGGCGGACCCAGGGAGTTTTAGGGGTGTCCCCGGACACCCCTAAATTTCGGGAAAATGATTATCCAATCCCCGGTGGTAATTTACGTATAGACAAAAAAATATAATTGATAGTGAGGGACACCCCTGAAATTTGAAAAAATGATTATCCTACTGTCATTTGTGTATAAAACTATAAATGGTAGGTTGGGTAATTCAACTCATTTGTTGTTCGATTTTGAACAATGTGTAATAGTAAAAAGTCATTCCCTATCTCTAATTATGTTAAAAACCTAACAATTAAACTAATTTCAATCTACCCTTAATTTGTATTGATTTTATGATTGTATGGCAAGTGTTGAAAGAGTCTTTCAGCTTTGGGTTACATCAAGAATAAGTTTACAAATCAAATATGTGATAAGTTCCTGAATGATTGTCTAGTAGGGTATATAGAGAATTTGTTTTTAACACTATAAACACCAAGTGTATTCTACAATTCTATATTTTTGTTTAACATGTACGAGTAAGGTATTTTCATATTTATGATTTTATTTTTATTAATTATTATTATTTTTTTTTTTTAAAAGTGGACACCCCTATGAAAAATTTCTGGGTCCGCCACTGCCGATAACACTCAAAATTACACATGTTTTCAAATCATTAGAACTCGTAATATGTAAAAAGCATTACATGTTAGCTTACCAGAACAAGCCCTTTGATAATCTGGTCAGTGTGGTACTCAGACACCTGCAACGCGAGCAAGTGGTCAAGCATGGTATTCGCACTATCCAACCCTTCCTTCTTGCTCCTATGCTCCTCTATCAATTTTTGCAAGAACGAATCCGTCCTTCGAGCCAGCCCCGCCACCGTCTTTTCGAACTTCCCGCCGTCAATCCACCTCAGCACCGGTACGAAATCCGCCGGGTTCGTCGCGCCGCTGAGTGACACCACCTCCTTCAGCACCTCCCTGAACTCCCTGCTGCCCCGGTCATCGCCGTCGCCGTAGAACCTCTTCCCGGCGACCATCCTCATCATGGTGTCGAACGTCAGCTCGCGGAACAACGACTTCAGCTCCACCACGCGGCGGTGGGGGCTGCCGGCTGCCGCGAGCTTGGACACGAGGCGGCGGACCTCCTCGCGGCGGATGGGGAGCAAGGCGTTGAGGCGGTGGGCGGAGAAGATCTCGACAGCGCCGATGCGGCGGAGGTTGCGCCAGTGGTCGCCGTAGGGGGCTTGGGTCACGGTGGTGTAGTTGTAGCCGATGTGCTTGGACATGATGAGTTCGGCTCCCGAGGCGGCTCCCGAGGCGGAGGGAGAAGATGGGGCCGAGGTCTTGGGAGAGTGCGTGGAAGGTGCGGTGGATTGGGGGTTTGAGGAGGCTGACGTGGCCGAGGATCGGGAGCGCCGACGGTGGGCTTGGAGGAAGTTTCCGGCGGAGGCGGCGGGCGGTGGTGGTGGATTTGAGGGTTAGGTGGGCTAAGTAGAGGGAAAATAAAGGGAGGAAGAGATAGCCGTAGATGTTGTGCAGTTCCATATTGTGCCTATGTGTGGATTAGAATTTGACAACCGCTACTTATAGAAGACTGACATGACATGTGCTCTGTGTTATTGTTATTCGAAGTTGTGTCACATGTCGCCATCAAGATTGGTGTTAGACTGCTAGGTAAATAACGCATTGATTGTATTATGATTTTGTTACTGTGTGTTTCTGTTATACACTGTATGCATTAGCTAGTACTCAACAGTTCGAGAGCAGTACCATGTCATAATCAACGTCCCATGCAAAACAACTTTCACTTCAGGAGACAATAGATTCTACGATGAAAAGATTCCATGATTTTCTGGTACATTTTTCCCCCCTTCTTCAAATGGTTGTTTGTCTCAAGATTTAAACTTAGGAATTTTGAATTTTAACATGCTACCAATTTAGATATACATGATACATTTTCCAATTCTATGTATAATTTTCTTTGAAATATAATGACTTACAACCAGAAGTCTAGAACCATTCATTTCGAGCGATTGAGTGGCAGTTGAGTGCGATGCACTAGATTCTAAAAGTTCTTTCTGATTTTTTGATGAATAAAATAATTACAAACTTGCTCAAGAGTTTATGCTCAAGACTTTGAAGACTATTGGGCATTGGATGTATTCTTTGAAAAATGAGCCACAATAATATGTCGCTCATGTGGTTCATAGCAGTCAGGAATATGAAGTTTCTTTCCCAGCAAAGTTACTAGAGAAGCTTGTGGAAACAGGGATGGACACACAATACATATTGACTTGTGGGTTGATTCATCTAGTGTTGAATTTCTCGCTAATTGCACAACAAAATGAGTGCAACTAAATGTGAAAACTGATTTGCGCATGTATTAAGGGAGATAAGGTCTTATCGACTACTCTATTATATAAATCTCTTGTCGGGTTTACATGTAATTTGAATCGTGGTTTTTGAAAAGGGGGTTATGGTCTCATCGACTCCTCTGTTTTCAAAATTTCTTACCAATTTTACATATAATTTTACCTCTATTAAAATTACATGTAATTTACCGTGATTGTAATTTAAAGAGGAGAAAAGTCTTATTAACGTTTTTTTAATTTATTATCAATTTCACATATTATTTTACCTGTATTTTAATATTAATGACAGCTATAACACTCCAAACTTCAGCATATCTCCGCCAAAAATTATTCCATTTAATTTTGGGTACTCCCAATAAAAGTGAATCAACGAGGTAGACTTTTTATTTTTCCTGAAACGCGATTTTGCCCCTTCGTATGTATAGATTGTAGAGGTGGCAATTTCAATCCAATCCATCAATCCATTAAAAATATCCACCTAATCCAATCCATTTAAATCCAATCCATTTTATCCAAATCCAATTGGATTGGTGGATTCATGGATTGGATCCATGGATCATTGGCAAATTACGGTTTAGTACCTATAATTTTTAATTTTTACATTTTGGTACCTAAAATTTTATTTTTTATACGAAAAATATCATTGGAAAATTACGTTTTGGTACCTAAAATTTTTCATTGTGACATTTTAGTACCTAAACTTTTTACATTTTACATATTGGTCCTTGGTTGAGGATGTCATTTGGATTCATGGATAATCCACCAATCCACTTGATCCAATCCATGAATCCACCAATCCATTAGATCCAATCCATTTGATCCATGGATCCACCAATCCAATCCACCAATCCACCAATCCAATCCATTTGCCACCTCTAATAGATTGTAATATACATACATTCATTAATGTAAACAATTTACACGAACACGACTACCAAACGGGGTTTTGAATCAAATATCCATTCATGGGGTTTAGTCAGCATGCTTGAAGCTGAAGGCATGGAAAAGGAGAAAACAATGACAAAAGTACATGTGATTATACAAATACACGTGCAGTAGTGTCGGGAGAGTACGTGTGTGGATGCGCATGCAAATGCTGATTGGTCAACTTTTGGATAAGAAGATCGAAATACAACACAATTACTGGTTCGCACGTTTGCTGGGAACCCACCACAAGAGCAGCAGTGGCCAGTGGAAAGCTAATTTGGATAATTTGGGTTCATTTGTTGTGTGCTAACGTATGGAATTACGGCTTGTACGTCAATTCCTTCACCCAATCCACCTAAGCCCCATTTTGTCTCCGCTTACTTTTCTGCCCTTAATTGTGGGTTGTTTGGGTTAAAAAATTTGGTTACGGATGGGATAAGTATTCTTATGGTGCATGAGCTTATTATATAAGATCTAGGCCCCTAATTATAAGTGGATCTCGGATCTAAGGGTTGATACTTGATAGTTACCCTAAAAGAGGGAAAATAGATGGTGGGGAAAATTAGGGGGAAATAAAGGGATTCAGAACTTTTCCCCAATTCATAAGTTTTGCGATAATACAGGTAGCAGGACTGGTCCATAATATTCGGAGGCCTTGTTCGAAAATTTAAAAAGTTGTCCTAAATTTTTTTCATGCAAATTTATTAAAAATAAAAATTATTAGATAATAATAAAAAAATACATAAGTTTAGAATATGATTAGGAGCTCTTTTCCATGGCTCTTGGCTGCCCTAGCCTGAATTTTGTCACAATTAATTAGAACAAATATAGCCCATTAAAAGATCAACTAATTCATTCAATTTCTTTTATCTTAGTCCATCAAAGACCAACTATTCCATTCAATTTCTTTAATTTGGACCCATTAAAAAACTAACTAATCCATTCAATTTCTTTTAACTTTGGCTCATACATCCTTCAATGACCCATATAAACGAATTAATAAGTCATTTCTTTTAATTTGGCCCATACATCCTTCCCTAGCCATATAAACGAATGTGAGGCCCTGTGTTGTGAGGCTGACCAGCACGGGGTCTGGGTCTGGTCTAAGTACAAGGAAGTAATTATTCTGGGGGAAATTTGGACTCTCCCCCAATTAGGGGTAGGCAACAGGACGGGATTGGATACTCGTTGTGTTTGAAACGGGTACCCGATTTCATTTGGAGAGAAAACTCATCTCATGTCCCAATTTCGTACGGGTTAATGGTTATCCATTACCCGTACAGAACGGATAACGTGTACCCCGAATAACCCATATAATACCCAAAATTACAAAAACATAATTGGTTTCCAAAAATCTAGACATACTAAATTGACCAAATTAACATGACAACCAATATAACAATACCAACCATAATCATTCTTTAGGTTTATGTACGTGGGAGAGCAGGTGCTAGCTTAGGTTACTTTTAATAATGGAATGGCTCACTTTATCAACCTAAAATATACCTAGCTTAATTATACTTAGATTTAAACAATTATAGAATAATTGTTGTAATCGCTCGAGGCAATTTGGGAATTGCAGGGTAAATTTAGATATGGGTGTGACAGCTTTAAGAATTATGCTTTTGACTAATGGATATTATGAGTACCCATACTACCCAAACGAGTATTAACGGATAACTCGTGGGTACCCAATCTAAAAATTATTAGTCACAGTCTCGTCCCCTAAAAAAATTATGGGTATTTGTGTACCCGTAACCCTAAAAAAACGAGACTGTACGGGTATATTCAAATAATCATTTCCCATTGCCGACCCCTACTCACAATTTGGAGTGGAAACAATTGTTGTCTTTTATACTTTTCCCTTCAAAATTGAACACATATTTTCCCCACATTATTTCACTACCCTCAAATGTTCACTCCCTCCTAATTTTCCTTCCTCTTCCCATATTTCTCCCCTCTTTCATGAACGGAGTGTTACATACTTTTTATTTTCCGTAGTTTTTTAATCAGCTCTTATCTTCTTCGTTAACTTGAAGAGGTAGGTCCATCTGTCCAACCATAATGCAACATGATAAGGCTAGGTTGCTACTACAATTAACTTGATCCACCTGAAATCTCAAAGGGGTGTATGCTTGATCTAGAGACCCACTGATCCGTCCCGATCCTGAGAATCATGCTGGATCATTTTAGGGTCGGATCACTATAATTCCTCATACCAACACATTGGACCTGTTTGTAAAGTTTTAAAAGTTTAGATACTATAATACAAGATAAAGAACATAAAAGTTACTAAAAAGTAATGTTACCACCAAAATTTATGGACTTGTTTGTAAACAAAAATAAGGTTTAGGTACAAAATTGTAAGAAAATAAAATTTTGTATCAAAATGTAATTTTCAAAAAATCAGTGTGTTGATTTGAGCCTCACCCCGTCTTGGATGGTTAAACAGGATCAAGAAGGAAACAAGGGTGAGGCCGATAAGTTATATAACCTGCTTTTTTGGGGTTGGTCATGACAATTTTCATCTCTAAAACCTCGTACTAAGACCAACTTCAAGCCTCCCACTCAAATTTATCTCCCAATACTTTCAAATACTCACTTTTAGCTTCTCAATCCAGTTTTGTACTCCAACCCTACAACCTCTCAAATTTAGCTTTCCTATTTTTATAATCTACTTCACATAAAATGCTAATTTATTTTTTCACTTTAATTTTTAATAGTTTGTCACCATTTTTAAAAATAAATTTTTTGATTAATTGTTTAAATTTCCGAGACAATTTTTTGTGAAAATAACCTTTAACTTACTTTTGTTACTTTATGACCATTATATGTGACCTTTTTCTTTCTTTATCTTACGACCGTCTTTTTTCTTTTGCGTAGAATATGCATGCATATATAAATAATAAATTCTCATTTGCCATCAACACATAAAACTCATATAAAACTTCTCTCCAATTATAAAACAAACACATCCATCATGATTTTCTTTGATAGGTAATCAACAGAAGAAGAAGACATAGAAGAGTATGAGGCATTTCACTATCAAAGATTGAATTTAAACACTCGAAGGCTTGGTGAAGGTTCATCACATCAACGTCGATCAACAAGTCGTACTCACATTGATCTTGAGAGGATCGAATGTTGTCAACGACTTATGAAAGGATTAATTCAATAAGTATCTTGTATATAAGAATTAATTCAATAAGTATCTCCTGGAAATTTAGGTATGACTTGATCAGGTTGGGATGGCAGCAGTTGGACCCATCTCAAGGTTGCCGTCAATTCATTCTCTAGTATGGGTTGAGTTTCCTCTAGTGGGCTCATTTGAGCTCCACTTAAGACTTCTAATAGGCTTCCCCTTCTTTGGGCTACGTCTAATAGGTGAAAAACTTCTTTAATCTTCTCAAATATGCTCTATTGATCCTCCATAATTATCCATGCATCAATCCAAATAATCCTAGATTGTGTTTTACCTTGAAAAGTACAAAAACATAGCAAAAAGGCATAAAAGATACAAAAATGCAATCTAGGTATAATAATAGCTCATTGATCAAATAGTCACGAAATTCATATGAAATCAAGTAAAAACTCCTAAAGGTGCAGTGATAGAAGGGGAAAATGTACAAAATATGAGAGTGATAAACACTATAATTTGAGTGTTATCAAGCATGCATATGTAGAGTGTCAGATCACTAGGAAAAGGTTGGCGAATATATCCGGGAGGAGAAAGTTGGATCGCATAAACTTGGATCATAAAGTCATAGTGACATGCTACAACATGAGAATAATTTTGCAAGATCCCATGGATTTTCACAAACATGTTATCCGATGAGTGGTTCATCGAATGAGTCACTAGTCATGTTGGTGATCTTTGCAGACTATGAAGTGGAGCTTGTTCTAGTCGACAATGAGAGCTCAGCGGATATGTTGTCATACTTATGATGGCTAGACATTAAAATACCTTCAGAACTTCTATGCCTAACCACCACTTAGTTGGCTCCTTTTTTCGGGAACAAGTATCCCGCAACAAAAATGTGGGGCAGGTTAGGTAATACATGCGCGAATACAAGTGGGACAGGTCGACCCATTATTATACATTTGAAGAAAACTTCTTTTTTTGTTAAACACAAAAGAAAATAGTTTATAAATATAAAATAGAGATAATAGGTAGATTAATAGAATGAAATTAGTTGAAAGATGAAGTCTTGCACTTGTCTAAAGTATCCTTGGGTAAAAATATGGTTTGAGATAGGTAAAAATAGGAGAATTACAATTAAATATTGAGACAAATCAAGGTATAACAAGTCAAGAACGAGGCAGGGCAGATGTAGTACCCATATGCCCGCCACATACTACTGCAGGTCGGATATTACCCACCCTAATACGGTTCAAATAGGGTAATATCCAACATGGAGAGTTCAAATTGCCATCACTAGAAACAAAGTTAAGGTGGTTGGGATGGTGCCTAGAGATCACTTTGGGAAGCATCGAGCACAACGCATCGCAGATCTTGAATTTTCGTGTAGTAGAGTATAATTAGGCCTACAATGCCATTCTCGGGTGCCTGAGCTTGCCTAATTTCATAGCGGTTTTATCACATGCTAGAAAACTCTTAAATTCTGAACTCCCGAGAGGTATCGACAAAGTGAAAAGGAACGTCGCTCAATTTGGAGAATGTTGTTCCCTTATAATAGAAAGAGCCTAAGTATGCAACCTTGATGCCATACTAGAAGACGTATGACATCCAGATCATGCTCTTCATGAGGAAGATATCTTGGTCATGCTTAATGAAGATTGCTTAGAGTAAGTAGTCTGAATATCATCTCATCTTTCGGAGGATATGAAGGAGACAATGTCGTTCTTCAAACTTTCGGAGGTGATCTATGTCGTTCTTCACCTCGTCTTCTGTACTAGTTCCGAGATCACCATGAAACATTTCTTATCAATGTTATAATTGGAATATATTCTATATCGTGTCTTGCAAGACCAATTGAATAATTTTTGGTGGAGAATAATATGCTCTATGTACAACCCCTACCATATTGTCTGCTTGAGAACTTAGAAATCCGACAATGCAGTCATTGTCGAGAATACTCAACTATTGACTTGCGTCTTCACTACTCAATTTTCTCAACAAGTCTGAGAATTCTCAACCACCCATCTTTTGTTCCTCTACCTTCCCCTCCAACCATCCTTACAGTGCATCTCCTAGTCTCCCTGAAATTGTAACGAGATCTTACACTTGTTCCATTATTTTTATTTTGGGATAATGTGGTTGATGTGAGGTTTACTCATGTTTTAAATATGTTTAAGAGTAATTTACTCTATTTGATGTTTACAATGTTGCGTGTTTTTATACGTATAATACTTATAATATTTTCATCTTTATAAAGCTTCAGTTTATTTTTCCAAAATTAACGACCTAATATTGATTACGAAAGTACAATGTGAACTACTCGCTATATTGATTCTAACTCCGGTTTGATTCTGACAAGTGACAACATTACATAACATTTGAGATAGAGGTGAACAAAAATAATCGTAACCGGAAATAACCCTCTTGTATTTATCGATAAATTTCAAGTTTAAAGCTAGGTGAAGGTTTTCTTTGTGGAACTCGCCTCTCTTGGGTTGATTGCGGGTTTTGGCTTATGCAACCCATAAATAACCGACCCAGCCCATGTTGCAACTATTGTCATAAATGTTCGTATCCAAAACGTATTTATATAGTATAGAAGCATATTTGTGAGGGAATTATGATATGTTTCCATATTAGTTGTATTTAATATAAGCAATGGTTCACGTTATTTTATTTTGTGTGTATACAATTTTAGAAGAATAACATATCATTGGTGTGTTAGTTTATAATGAATTACGTTTTTCACTTATTTCGTTAAATGTTTATGAAAAATACTAGAAATATGTTGAAGAAAATTGCACTTCATCAAGATCCAAACAACAACCACTATGTATTTTGATGTTTTTCACGTTGGTTTATTTGCTTGAAATTTTAATGAGTTATATAATTTTTTTTAGTGTTGGTGGGTTCTTAGTTAAAAGTATAGCCCACCCAACCCAATTCAATTGTAAACTAATCGTAGGGTTCTAATTTTTGGGTGGTTTTGAATTTTGCATTGTCAAAACCGATGGATATACATCGGGTGATTAAGATAACTAAACCCGAATCACCTGACCCATGTACACCCCTAATTTGATACTATTGAGATTTGGGTGGGCCAAACCTAGAATATAATTGAATTGTTGGTGCCTTGCGTTGGTGGCCCATGTGGAAGCAAATTGGGCCCAACTAGATCCATTAAGAGAAATTAAACCTTTACTTGTCAAGGTCTGTCCAAGTCGAAATTTCAATGGTTGCGGACTACGGTTAAGCAAAACAGTGCACATGATATCTAGAGATAAACATCATCGTACTACAATTATTTATTACATTCACCAATGGCAATTGATAACACCAAAAATTAGTGTTATTTAACCATCATATCAAGGTTTGTTTCGTGCCAATTCATGTTCATAGTTGCTTGAACATCGTCGATTGCATCCCTATTTCGTTCTTATGTGAATTGGATGTGAGCTTAGGGTGTATTAGACGATATGTGCGAATTAGGTGCAAAACAAGGTCACAAGTGTAGCAAGGGGGCATAAAGCTCAAGATCGTGGCTTGAAAGTTGAAGATCACGGTCGGGAACATAGATTGCGAAAGTTGAAGATCCGGAAGCCACATATTGCGGCCGCGAATTGGAGGGCTCAGGACGCGAACTTCGGGAGGAAGGAGCCAGGGAGAAGCAGAGACTTTTCCCAGTCGAATCACGACCACAACATCTTTTGACCGCAAGGAAGATCACGACTGTGCCTCATGGATCGCAACCGCGAAGTCAGCCCGCGATCTCCTCATTTCCGAAGGCCAGGACGATGACATTCCAAGATCCCAGCCTCACTTCCGAAGATCACGATCGCGATCTTTGTGCTTCTGGCCGCGAACTTCTCCGTCCCTAGATTGCCTATAAATAGAAGACCCCGATCCCCCTTTTAAATGAGCTTATTTTGAGAGAAATTTCTGGTTTTAGAGAGAGAAGAGAGAGAAGCTGAAGAAAGGAGAATGAAGGAGAAGGAGCTAGAAGAGAGGGAGCATCTTCCTCAACCCAAGTCTTCTTCAATTTCTTCTATGTATCTTCTTTCCTCCTTTATGGAGTAGTCCTCTAAGGTAATAGGGTTTCTAAACCCCAAACCCTAGTTTTAGAGTTTATTATGCATATATGAATATTTTAGGGTTTGAATGAATGAATGTGTTTACCTAGTTGATTCTATTGCTATTCTATCCATGATTGTGTTTGTGTAGGCCGTCCTAATCTTCTCTATTAGTACGTCTACTTTATGCTTCTACGCTGGGTATGGAGTTCTAGTGTTAGAGGAGTATGCGCCATCAAGCAAATCGAGATAGATGTATGAATATCGACCTAGGGTGGTCGAGGCGATCGAATCCCTGTCGTAGGTTAGCCTTCCTAGATAGAACCCGGGATGAAACCTCGATGTGGACGGTGGATAGTGTCCATTGAAATGAGCCATGAACTTATTGCCCCATATACGATAGTCTAGATCGAGGTGACTATATATGGGTTTAGGGGATGTGTACTCGGAGGCGTGTGGATAACCACGAAAGCCACGAAAAGAGCTCACTCACCAGTCACCACATTCGATAACCCTAAGTTAGGGGGAGGATGAGTTCCCCAAAGTACCTGCTTTTAGCTTTGATCATTCTCTAGTCTAGTTATCACCTCAAGTCCTCCACTCAAACCTCCAAACCGATTAACTAATTAGCAACTAGGTGGGAAGTAGGCTAGGGTACCAGGACCCGAGTAAAATACGACCTTGATCACCACTATACGACAATGCCATCTTAAGTTAAACTTGGCTAAGAATGGGGTAGTTGGCGACACGTACTAACCATTGACAATAATCTGCACGGATTGAACCGATCAACAATTTGAACCTATTTCGCTTATTAGAGGTAACCCTCGATTGAGCGGGTATTACCCAACCCGTAGTAATAGTATCATGGGGCGAGACATGAGCTGCTTCCGACTCTTCTGGTTTACGTTCCATTTTATATTTATTCACATTTCTCTTTTGACATTTTTTCACTTAGGTAGACTTTACACTCAATTACTCATTTATTTTTACTATTTTTCATTCATATAGTGATTTTTTTAATTTTATCATAAAAAGTAAAATTTTGTATGTATCTTTTCAAATAATATATTAGAGTGGGTTCACCTGTCTCGTACCCACATGATTATTACTCATCCCTACTCGTAGGGCTTGTAAGTTTGGTATCGGTATTTGGGATATACCGAATATCGTACCGAATTTTTATATATTTGGTATTACCGAATACATGTATTATTTATTGGGATTGCGATTGGGATTCAATTTCAATTGTTATTCGGTATTAGGGATTACGAGATTGGGATCGGTATATACCGAAATACCGAACAATACCGAAATATAAGCTAGTGTGTATTTTATCCTCTCAACTAGACTCTCTCATTCACTACTACACTACCCTCAACCACCAATCTATTGTTATTTTCATAACATCAAAAAGCAAACACTAGTATTAGTCTTCTCTTCTCTCGGCCTATAATTCGCCAAATTAAAGATTAACAATGACAAAAATTTGAGATGTCACCTCTACTTCATTCTCCTTGTCCATATCCTATCTCTAGCCAAACTCAAAACTATTTGTTTAGTCTCGTTGTCCTATATTAAACAATCAAATCTAATTTATATATTTAAGGGTAAATACAATAATATCCAAACCTTTTATTTTAAACAATATAATAGCCAAACCTTTTCGAAAACAATCTAATATCCAAATCGTCAACTTTCTGTCTGTTTGACCGTTAGTTGACACTTCAAAAAAGTTCGAAGTACGACACTTCATCAATATCCATCGATATCTTCTCTGAAAAACCACCAACATATCGTAGTTCCAAACCTGAGAAGTCCATGACTCCACCATGATGGTTAGAGGTGTCAATCGGGCGGGTTCGGGTGGGTTCATTCGGGTTGCGGGTTGGTCGGATTGCGGGTTCATCGGGTTCGGGTTGATCGGGTTGTGGGTTACTCGGGTTGCGGGTCGCTCGGGTTGCGGGTCAATCGGGTTGCGGGTCAATCGGGTTACGGGCCGATCGGGTTGCGGGCCAATCGGGTTACGGGTCAATTGGGTGCGGGTCAATCGGGTTGCGGGTCGGGCGGTTCGGGTTGCGGGTTTTACGGACCAGAACTTCGCGTTACTTTTTAGTGATTACTAGTAAGTCGTCAATCGTAACTATATGAAGCTAGCACAATACTTGTCAAAAAAAAGGAATCACTACTTAAAGTCAAAGACTCAAAGGTGGGGGGAAACAAAATTTTGGGGAAACATTACAGGGGGAATTATTGGCAGGTCTCGGCGGGTGGAGAATCAAATTTTTGGGCAATAGTATTGGGGAACCTAAAATTTGGGGAGAAAAGTTTAAAAATAGTTTTTTAATTTTTTAAAGCAAGTGAAATTGTTCATATAAATGTATAGAGAAATTGTTGGTTTAGCTAATTAATTGTTTATATGTTTTTTGTATTAAACTAAATTATAAAATTTAGAAAAATTGTTGTGAGTTCAATTGTAACTTTAATCGATAATATATAATTTGTACCAATTAATCACGGGAGCCCCTTGACTAATACCAAATTTTGTCACACACAACATCCAAAAAAATCTCATTTAGAGACAGGAAGTACACTTGTTTATACAATATTTGTTTATACAATATTTGCCGTGACAAAATCATTTCCCATGACCAGACGTCAAACATTAGTCACAGTATTTGACTGGTTCTCCCATGTCTATATATTAACAATTGATCACAAGCACTCATACAAACACATGTTGACAAGCAAGCACTCCAGACTGATGCTAAGCTCAATTTCATGGAGGTCCTCGTCCTCAAGAGATTGCTCTGCTAATATTTGATTCATCTTTGGAGTTGCTTTGCTGCTGTCCATTCTCCCAGCTCCCTGTTCTTGTATACTATGTCAGTGAGCGCACAACTTCGCCAAAAAATGGTCTTTTCCTCAATTACCACCAGCAGCAAAAAACACAGAAAGAACGCAAGAAAGAATTAACTCACCACAGCAGATAACCATTTCCGTCCACCAACCATCCCAACCTTTAAACCCCACATCAAAGCAGCACCAGAAGCTGAAATTGCAGAAACTACACTGAAAGAGCTCTGCTCCTATTGCAGTTGTTCCTACAAATTGTTCAACAAATTTCCCAATGCATTAATTTCTGAAACCTTAAGGCCCTGTTCACTTTCATTTTCGTTTCCTGTTTTCTGTTTTCATGTGATAAATTTGGCAACTGAAATGAGAAAACTTGTTTACATTTCATTCTGTTTTCTATTCGTTTCCAACTATGAAAACAGAAAGTGGCAACTTCCTGCTGTTTTCGAAAACGACAAAATGTTGTTTTCACCTGTTTTCAACATCTGTTTTCTCAAAAACAGGAAACGGAAATGAAAGTAAACAGGCCCTAAAAGTCACTTATGAAATGAATGGGGGAAACCACGAACCTGATGATCTTGTGCAAACTTACACACTTGGTCATCTGTATTCTTCTGCTCCAAGGGTACTCTCTTGCTTGAAAGTAAAAAATGTGAGAACTTTGTAATTTAAATGCCTAAAGGAGACTAGTGGGGAAATCTTAACAAGAACAGAAGAATAGCATGTACCTCAGTTGATGTTGCAGTCTGTAGATCTACAGCTTGAGATATGAAATATGAAGGGCTGAAGCTGAAAGATACAGAAAGAGGGTAAAGCGAGATTTGAAGTCAATGGGTGTACTGTTTTGATAAGAAATCAATCAAACTACGCTAGCATAAGATAATTAATTGGCCCGAAGAGCGAACATACCCATCAATGCCATCTTCCCCATCTTAGGCTGCATGCACTCGCGTTGCTTCCGCTTCAAATTTCTAGCATTATCCTTCTCGATATATGCCTGCATAGAGTGAAGAAAGCAGTAAAGTGGAAGAAGTAATGTTGAATTCCGTCAAAACTGAAAAATCCCTTATTTGTTCAATTTCAAACCCTAAAAAATCTAAAATCTGAAATTTCAATCCCATTTCACAATCGAAGCATGAAATTGAAGCTAACCAACCCAAATTCCATAAAGAAGATGAAAATACAACGAGAATGTTGACTGCTCTCTCTGCCAGCGTCGATTTGGCAGCGAAGTGAGCAGAGGTGGGGAGTTCAGGAAACGCAAGGAGAATGCGAGGTTGGGAGAGGGGTTTCATAAGTGAAGGAGTTCGGGTTTTGGAGAAGGACTGAAGGAGGTGGGAGGAGGAATCGGTGGGAACTGGGGCTGCAGCAGCAGTGGAAGTGGGTGGTGGTGATAGGCTCTCTCACCTCCACTTCTCTGAACTCTGAAGAAGAACGTAGGGGAGAGAAGGAGGGGAAGGGAAGGGAAGCGGCCAAGCGGGTAGTAAGTTTTGCATTTCATTATTCTGCGTGGGGGCGGGGAGAAAATTGTGAAAATTCAAAAGAGGCGGGTATATTTTCTATGCCGGAAATTTTTATGCAGAAAATGAAATTTTGGAGCCAAAACAAAAACCAAAGTAAAATTTGGAGCCAAAAATTATATACCGTGTTTAATAATATGCAATTAGTTATAGAAATATTTTCGCTAATCATTGGTATACTTCTTAATATGTTAAAAATTTATACCCTAAACCCCTAATGGTTTGATTCATGAACATATATTAATAAGAAAACTTGATTTTATTAGTTATGATTTTGAGTAATCGTGGCCAAACCATTAATACCTTATACTCTAACCATATACCCTCCAAGTCGACTCTATAACCTATACCCTAAACCCCTACTGGTTTGATTCATGAACATATGTTATTAAGAAAAGTTGATCTTATTAGTTATGATTTTGACTAACCGTGGTCAAATCATTAAGACTTTATACCCTAACCATATACCCTATAAGCCGACTCTATAACCTATACCCTAAACCCCTAATGATCTGAATTCTTATTGATGAACATGTGTTAATAAGAAAAGTTGATCTTATTAGTTATGATTTTTACTAATAATTGTTAAACCATTAATACATTATACCATAACCCATTAGACTAACCATATACCCTATACATCGACTCTATAGTCTATATACCCTAAACCTCTAATGGTTTGATTCATGAACACATGTAATCAAAAACTCAATCCTTATTAGTTATAAGTTATTATTTTGAGTTTTTGACTAATCGTGCCTAAAACATTAATACCTTATATCCTAACCCATTACACTCATTATATACCCTATACACCAACTAAAATAAGCAAGTAGTTATGTGTACTAAAATAAGCAACTTAAATCTTATAATTATCTTATTATGCTAATTAATATTTTATAATGTTATGTACACTATTAGGTTGATGATATATCTAAATAAATATTTGATGATATTATATGCGTTAATAGGTTGATAATGTATATTATTATACTAAGTTAATAATTGATGATGTAATGATCAGACTTTAGTGAACTAGAATTTCAAATGTCAACTTTTGGTTTATCTTCATCGAATTCCTTCTATTATAGTCGGACTGCGGGTTGGTCGGGTTACGGGTTCGGGTTAGTCGGGTTGGTTGGGTTGCGGGTTAATCGGGTTGCGGGTCGATCGGGTTGCGGGTTGGTCGGGTTGCAGGTTGGTCGGGTTGCGGGTCGATCGGGTTGCGGGTTGATCGGGTTGCGGGTTGGTCGGGTTGCGGGTCGGGCGGGTTACGGGTCATTGACTTTTAGTCAAATCGGGTTGCGGGCAGGTTGCGGGTCGGGTTGATCGGGCGGGTTACTCGGGTCGGGTTACATTTTGACAGCTCTAATGATGGTATAGAATATCTAAATATTCAGTCATCTGCAATGCCAAAACAAGAAACAAAGTTGTATTGTGACAATTTCCCCTAAACAAAGCTTTTTTGAAGTGTCAACTAACGGTCAAACGAACGAAAAGTTGATGATTTGGATATTAGATTGTTTTCGAAAAGGTTTGGCTATTATATTGTTTAAAATGAAAGTTTTGGATATTAAATAGTATTTACCCTATATTTAATTGTTAATTGTAAAGGTAATTAATTTCGTATTCGATAATACTGATTGGGATACCGAAGTACCGATTGGGATACCAAAATATTTAGAGATTGAGATTGTGATACCGAAATTATTTAGGGATTGGGATTGAGATTGAGATTGATTCTAGAGTGTAATTCGGTATTCGGGATTTCAGTATTTAGTATTGGAATACTGATATCGTATCGATTTCCACCCCTACCTACTCGCACTTGGTATGGACACGGAAGCGATATGAAAATTGAGATACCCGTCCTGTCCGGCCCGCCCGTTTGCCATACAGAGCGAAAACAAGAAGACACTGTACGGTCTGCGGTGTGGGGGTGACTCGGGCTCAGCGGGCGGCAGCTCTTCGGCGTCATTGCACCTTTGCCCGGTTTCTAGCTCCTCTGCGCAGCTTGGCCGCGCTCCGTAAATCAGAAGCAGGAGCTGTTTGATTTCGGCGACTGCCCGGCCATGACGTCAATCACTTCTGTCGAATTGAACTACCTCGTCTTCCGGTACCTTCAAGAGTCAGGTCAGTTGGGTTGTCCTCCTCTCTTTGAATCCGGTTTCACCCGAACAAAATTAGAGCATTTATCTTCCTGGTAGGCAAAATTAGGGTTTGGATTATGAGGCAGAGGCTTTTGAACCTTCGCTAAATGGAGTTTCTTTAATTGGTATTTGGTGTTTTCTTTCACTTGGGAGTGTTTTATCCTCTGTTCGCTGAGTGGAGAAAGCATGCAGGGCTTGCAGATCTGTTAAAACTTTTTTGAGTTCTTTTTCTTTGCTTCTTGGTGGTGGTTTTGCAGCATTTTTTAGGGTATTTGGTTATGATTCGTTTCGTATATCTGTTGTCGGTTCCCTTGAATGTACATTCATTTGGTTAGAGCGCAGAATGCAAATTGTTTGGGAGCTTTTGACTCAAACAGTGAATGGTGTGTCTGGGGCTGCTTGAACACTGAATGCAGGATGCAAACTTATTGTGGTTAGTTAACTGTAAGGATTAGCACAGTGGATGGTTTTCTGGTGTTGCATGGACCTTGAATATAGGACACAAAGTTATTGTAGTTAGTTACTGTATGGAATGACTATATTTGGTTGAGGAAGTCTGAAAAGTTCGTCTTTTTCCTAGCTTACCTGGACTGGTTGATGTGGATTCTCATGTTTTGTTCAGCATTCGTAGTTATTATAGAAGATCAACGAGTTAAAAGATCCCTTTCCATAGATGAGAAACTTCTCAGGACACAGATGCTAACAGAATGTATTTTGAATGTTGCTTACTTGACACTTGCAGGTTTCACCCATTCAGCATTTGCTTTAGGCTATGAGGCAGGTATTAACAAATGCACTATAGATGGCAACATGGTTCCTCCTGCTGCTCTTATATCATTTGTCCAAAAGGGACTGCAGTACTTGGAGATGGAAGCAAACTTAAGTAATGTAAGCATACATAATTCTTTCCCATCCAATTTTTTTTGAGATTTGATATGCTTTTGAATTTAGTTGATATAGGCTTATTTTAAGCTTGCAGAGTGATGCTGACGCTGATGAAGACTTCTCACTTCTGCAACCTTTGGATCTAATCACAAAAGATGTCCGTGAGTTGCGGCAAATGATCAAAGAGAGGAAAAAGAGTCTGCAGAAAGAGAGAGATAAAGAAATAGAGAAGGCGAAGGAGAAAGAGAAAGAGAAAGAGAAAGAGAAAGAGAAGGAGAAGGAGAAGGAGAGGGAGACAGAGAGGGAGAAGGAGAAGGAGAAAGAGAAAGAGAAAGAGAGGGAAAAGGATAAGGAGACTGAGAAGGAGCATGAAAGAGAACGTGCACGTATAAGAGAGAAGGAACGACAGGAACGAGAAAAAGAGGTAGAGAAGGACAGAGAGAGAGATCGAGAAAAACAACATGAAGATAATGCTGACAGAGGGGCCATTCCTGACCGAGAGGAGAAGACTGTTGTCAAACATGAAGAAAATGGAATTTCTGGAGGTTAGCTTATATATGTTGATGATCCATGTTGGCCTGATGTGAAAATATGATCTTTTGTTCCGTATGCTGATTTTTTCAGCTGCTCCCTGAAGCCAGCAAACCTGTGAAGTGAATTTTTAGGAAATAATTCTTCTTCCTTTTAGCATCAGTTAACGCAAATGAAAGTAAGATAATGATGGAACAGTAAGTAATGAATCTTTTCTGCTGTAGTTGTAATAGAACAAGAACGAAATCCATGCTTGTTACCGAGAATATGACCGAAAATGTTGTGGTCACGCTATAGGGATAAAATACTTGATTTGTCCTTCTGTCTGTTTGTTTCTGTCCATCGCATCGCATCTCTGCTCTGTTTATTCTATCGACTAATTCTTTGTAATTCATTCTCCTCTTTATATAACTAGGGGCTGAACCAATGGATATATCTGTTCCATCAACTTCTCAGGCATGTGAAATTAGTAGTTCCAATGTGATGATATTGGAAGGTCATGCTTCGGAGGTTTGTATATGTTGACCATTTCTGTTCGTTATGTGCTGTTTAGTTTGATTTTATTCTTGATGTCAGGTAAGGCCCGCTTGACAAAATTGTATTTCCTCCTTTTCCCCAGGTTTGTGCCTGTGCATGGAGTCCTACTGGATCACTTCTTGCATCCGGGTTGGTACTCTATTAACTAAGAATCTTATATTAACTGTGACTATCTATATTGGTTTGTGTTTTCTAGAGCTGTTGGGCGTTCCATACTACGAGTTGGACTTGCATGTTATTAGTTTAGTGGAGAAGTTTCATGCTTGTTGCCTTAAATGGTAGATCTGGAGATTCAACTGCACGTATATGGACTATTGCGGAGGGGACCGCTAGATCTAGCATGCAGAATGGTCCAGCTAATGTACTGGTGCTGAAGCATGTAAAGGGGAGAACAAACGAGAAGAGTAAAGACGTGACAACACTTGATTGGAATGTAAGCCGTGCTACATGCTTCATCATTGAGCAAGTGTAGCTGTAAAATTACCTGTTTTTCTTTCATGGATGTCAAAGCATCAATGGTGTACCAGTGTCGTGTAATTATGGAAATTTTGTCGGCTTTAGCAGTGGATATATTATTTTGTTGGCTTTTCCAATCTCCATATGTTCATTAGAATTTCTCCATGCCTGGTCATTCCATTTTCTCAAATTTCAGTGAACCTAGAGTGATGAACTGTTACTTTTCCTGAAATGAGTGCAAATATATGTGTCTTATGTACAAGTAGCTTCAGTTTCAGGGGACATAATTGCGGTTTTGTTTCATTTCTGCTTGCAGGGTGAGGGAACATTACTTGCTACAGGTTCATATGATGGGCAAGCCAGAATATGGAGTACGAACGGTAGGTTGTTCTGGCTTGCATCTGTGCCCCGCCATCTGTTTGACATCTTAACCCTTGCAAATTAACCTTATGAATATCCATTCTTGAAAGCTTAGAAAGTGTGGTGGGGGATAATGAAAGAATCACCGAGGCAGGCCAAATGGAGAAGCGTACTCTTCGATCATGACTTAATTGGCTTCTCTTTGAGCTCGAACTTTGTTGGGTCTCATTTAACTTAAAATTTTCAATGAATATTTTTGAGATAGAGGATGCTATGGGTAACTATTTTTTGAACTTGTGTCTTGTCTATGTGGGGTCTAGGCGAGCTGAAAAGTACTCTGTCCAAACATAAAGGACCTATTTTCTCTCTTAAGTGGAACAAGAAGGGAGATTTTCTTCTGACTGGAAGCTGCGACAAAACGGCGATAGTTTGGGATGTGAAAGCTGAGGAATGGCGACAACAGTTTGAGTTCCACACAGGTTCAATTTTTGGTGTCTTGGTATTGTTAATCTGCTCTTCATTTCTGGAATAAAACATTGAGTAATCAAGTTTATTTTAGGTCCTATACTTGATGTTGATTGGCGCAACAATGTTTCATTTGCAACAAGCTCCACAGACAATATGATATATGTCTGCAAAGTTGGAGAGACACGCCCAATAAAGACATTTGCTGGCCATCAGGTTTGTTGAAGGAACTATGTTTGTTGACTGTTGATTTTAAGAATTTAATCGAAGCCTTGAACGTTGTGCTGTGTGAGCTTTTGTAGCTGTTGCCTAACTTCTAGACTCTAGTAAAGCTTTAACAACCTACAAGAAATAGAAGGAAGAAGAAAGATTGAGCTTGTGGCCTAGAGTTTGTCACTGGTCATATTTGACCTGTGTGTGAGTCAAGAATGACGAGACCAAGCTGCAGTTGGAGTCTGATCAGCTGCATACTTTTATTTAATTTATTTCATGAATGTAAACAGTCCACTTACTATCTTAATAAATGAGAGATATTTTGGGAACTCTACATCTTTCTGCCCTAGTATAGTACTAATACACTTGGACTTGCTCTCTGCCTACTTGAATGATTGCTTTTTTTTTAAAGGCTGGCCTATGTGCTACTCATTTATGTCATACTGACATTGAAGGTTTCCAAGGAACTGATTGCAGTTTAACTCGCAAAATATAGTCCTGTAATTGCTGCTACTTTGTTGTCTGATTTTCAGGGTGAGGTTAATTGTGTTAAGTGGGATCCAGCAGGTCAGCTATTGGCATCTTGCTCTGACGACATCAGTGCTAAGGTTGTTTCCACTGTTTTGTTCAATTATTCAACAATTTGCATTTTGGGTTTCTCAATTTCTGAATTTAATGGTAATCACTTGCATTGTTGTTGCTTCAGAGCTTCTAAGTTATGTTTTTCATTGTGTTGTTTGTTTACTTATGAGTCCAATGTTGCTGCAGATATGGAGCATGAAACAAGAGAAGTACGTTTATGATCTGAGGGAACACACCAAGGTACTTTGGAGTTCCAGTTTTCCTCAAGTTGACTAGATGGATCTTTATTCCAGTTGAAGTGTATAAATAATCTCGTTCTTTTCAGGAAATATATACACTTAGATGGAGCCCTACTGGACCTGGTAGCAGCAATCCTAACGAACAATTGGTGCTGGCAAGGTAGAGTCTTATTGTTGGGTGTGTTTCTTTAGGCTGTTTGAATTTTACAGAGCTGTGCTAAAGGAGAACTAGGAGTGAAGTGTTTGGAGAAGTTCCTATAGCAAAGTAGTGTTAGTGAACTTCTTTCTTTCTGATGGTTTTGTTTCAATTGCTAAACTTGGAAGAATATAATTATTATGGTTGTTTGTCAAGTAGGATTATTAACGTTGAAGGGGAATTAAAAATAGAAGGTAGAATGACCAAACTGGAGTAATTGTTTAAAAGATTGCTTCCCCTTTGTCAACCCCAATTTGTTATGCAATGAAAGCATCCTGGTGACTCGGTCATCTTGTGCTCTCTTCTATGGCCCTTGGTTCGAGACGATTAAAGAAAAAAGCAGAAGGGATTATGTGGCTGAAGTTAAAGGAGGGGTGAGGGTGTTTGTTTTGAGCTTAATGGCCGCTAAAGTATGAGGTCCTAAAACTTGATTTGCATCGAATGCACTTATATGTCTTTATACTCAGATTTTATCTTTGATTCGTTTATTACCAGTATGGTCCTGATCATAATTTTGGCCCTGTTTGTAGATCGTTAGCAACTTCTATTGCCCCTTTTAACTTAAATTTATATTTCTTTGTATAATGGAATTTCATGTTCTGCGTTTTCCACAGTGCATCATTTGACTCAACAGTGAAGTTGTGGGATGTGGAGGTCGGGAAACTTCTCTGCACTTTGTGTGGACACAGGTAATTTCTTTTGTCGTGATGAACAGAAGTTTTCCTATCAGTCATTCTGCTGCTGAAAATTCTTAACATCGTTGATTTGGTTTCAATTGTTCCTACTGTTGTTGACCGTCTGTCCTCGACTGATTTGTGCAGGGATCCTGTATATTCCGTCGCCTTCAGCCCTAATGGAGAGTATCTGGCGAGCGGTTCTCTCGACAGATGCATAAACGTCTGGTCATTGAAGGATGGAAACATAGTGAAGAAATACACCGGCAACGGTGGAATATTCGAAGTTTGTTGGAACAAAGAAGGCGATAAAATTGCCGCTTGTTTTGCAAACAACACTGTTTGTGTTCTGGATTTCAGAATGTGAAAGAAAAACTGGAAGGCTCTCACACAACGATGTGGAAACCTGCTTGGGAATTGTATTAATGGGGGGAAGAAGCTTTTCGGTTCTGCTTGTAGCTGTAGTAGGCAATGCACCAGCTAACTGTGATCAGTTTTGTAATTAAAAAAAAAAAAAGAGTCGGTCTTTCAATTGTGAGTAGGGACTTCCATTGAAGGCTAGGCTGCATAGAATATTATCTTCATATGTACAAAAGTAACTCGCGTCGCTGAGCATTCATACAATATAGAAAATGCTTTGCCTCCTTTCTTTAAGTTTTGTGATCTGCGCTCTGGCCTTGTGATCTGTAAGGATATGGAAAATCACCAATAATCGCCGCAAGAGCACGAGCCATTCTCGAAATGGTGAAAACGATTTCTGTCTCGCATTACGATCGTTCTACGAGTGATCTTGGAGACCAACTTCATCACATCATGGCAATCAGAACACACCCTGAGGTTCTTCACGATCCTTATTGTGGCTCCTGGTTCGGTACTGATGAGCCCAAAAGCCATGGCCAGTTTCTCGCTGTGTACACCAAGGGACTTCTCCTTCTCTTCCTCCCCTAGATCATGCAACACAGTGTCCGTCCGAGGGGTGTACCCTTGAGCCTTCACCCACGCATTCATCTCTTCGAGCATCATATGGATGTCTTTGCTCCTCGGATGCCACGAGTCTCCAGCGACGAACTCGTGCACTCTGTTGTTCACTTCAATCGAGCTACAACCATGCTCTTTCTCTACTCCACCGTCTCTCATCATGGTTCGCACCTTGGCCACACCTTCCCAGTTGTTTGCCTTGGCGTAGAGGTTGGAGAGCAAAACATATGTGCCGGAATTCTCGAGATTCTGTCTCATCATCAGCCCTGCAATTTCCTCCCCCAAAGCAACGTTGCCGTGAATTTTACATGCGCCTAATAAAGCTCCCCATAACACTGCGTCCTGCTCTACTTCCATGTTCTTCACCAGGTCATAAGCTTCTTCTAAATACCCGGCTCGACCGAGGAGGTTCACCATGCACCCATAGTGCTCAACTTTTGGTTCAATACCGTACGTCCTCGCCATGGAAGAGAAGATTTCCCGCCCTTCACGAACCAAGCCGGAGTGACCACAGGCATTCAGAACGCCGATTAAAGTTATATCAGTCGGCTTGTACCCAAGTCTACACATTTCGTCGAACAGCTGGAGTGCGACGTCGCTCAATCCGTGCATCGCATATCCAACGATCATCGAGTTCCAAGCCACGACGTCCTTGTGAGTGATTCTCTCGAAAACCAGACGGGCTTCCTCCAAGCTACCGCATTTGCAGTACATGTCGATGAAGGAAGTCGCGACGCGGACATTGATATCAATCCCGTGATTCTCCGCGTACCAGTGGAGCCATCTCCCTGACTCCAGAGCCCCGATTTGAGCACAAGCGGAGAGAACCGCGACCATGGTTGCTTCATTTGGCTTCACTTTAGCTCTCAGCATCTGCTTAAATAGAGACAACCCTTCATTCGGCGACCCAAATTGAACGTACCCATCGATCATCACGTTCCAACAGATAACATCTTTATCCTGCAGTCCGTCGAAAAGCACTCTCGCCTCTCGAACCATCCCGCACTTGGCGTAGCAAGTAATCATCGCCGTCAGCGACACTAAGCTTCTCTCGGGCATAGAATCAAACAGCTTGCGCGCAGACTCCATATCTTCCCCTTTGGCATAAACGTCGAGGAGTGAAGTACTCACGTAGGTATCTGATTCGAGCCCGAGTTTCGTCGCTTGCCCGTGCAATGCCTTGCCGGCTTGAAGCCGGCAAGACCTCAGAATCGACGAGAAGGTGAAAGTGTTTGGGGTGACGTTATCGGAGAGCATTTGGACGTACAAGAGGAGGGCATCTTTGTGGAGGTTGTGGAGCGCGTGTGCGTGGATAATTGAGCTGTAGAAGAAGACGTCGGGGGTCTGAGTTTGCCGGAAAATCGAAAGTGAGTGGTCGAGACGGCCGGCGGCAGAGTAGGAGCGCTGAAGCTTGAAGGAGAGGATTTGGTGGTCGCTTAAGTTGTGGCGATAGAGGAAGGCATGGATTTGGTAGAGCTGGTTTGCGGATTTGGATTTGTCTATCAGTGCGGCAAGTTTTTCTGGACCCGGAGAGTTGGCAGTGGAGGATGGCCGGCACGCGGGATTAGATGCCGCCGGTGGCGGATTAATGGGGAATAGTGCGACGGAGTACATGGTAGCCGACACCAGCTAGCGGTTCCCAGACATTTAGCACCATCGGATTGGTTGGTTTCTATGATATGTGTTTATCCGGATATATGGGAAGGCTTGGTGTGGGTAAGCCCAAGCCCGAGCCCAAGCCCACGCCCTATGCAGCACTCAGCCAGCACTAAAGATTTTTTTTTCATAGATAGGGGTTAGATAGTCATAACACATCAACCAACCAAATAAGGTGGTCGACAAGTAGTCGAACTCTCGACGAAAGGGACATGTTAGCTACTAAATGAATAGGCATGTTGTACCTATGAAAAGTAAAAGAAACAAGAGAAAATATAAAAAGCATATACAACCAATCGAACTTCCTCCAGCATTGCGCCACTCGTACCATGAGCTACATAGTCCTCTCGAATACGCCGCACCAGTTTTTGCTATCAAGTATCAACATCCCGAATCGGTGTGGCAGACCGAGAGAGTGAGACATGGGTTCTCTCAATCGGTTTGGGCAAACATATCTAAGGAGTATGATCTGTTTTGGAACTTTGCCAGTCTAGATCCTGGAAATGGATCTTCGATCTCGTTTTGGCACGACTGCTGGACACCAAGGATGATACTGTCTAAATCGTTCCCCCGTGTTGCTGCTGCCGCCGCTGTCCCTGACGCGAGCCTAGCCGCCGCTGCACTCCTTAACAACCCTGATCAGGTGAGTTGGTACATTCCTTTGAGATTTAATTTAAGAGGGGGTGCCGAGAGAGAGAGATTGGAACTTATGGAGTTTCTTGAAAATGCTAGACTTACTAACAATGTTTTTAGTAAAATAAGTTTGGCAAGTATTAAACCATCACAGAACTATTCTGGTTCTGCAGGGTACTGATATACCAGCTATCATCAAGAATCAATCAATTAGTAAACTGGACAGTGTTGAAGAGTGGTTCAAAGACTGTATCTTGCACTTGGTATGGTGGCTTGTCTGGAAGGAAAGAAATCAAAGGGTTTTCGATGAGAAAACCTCGTCTTCAATTTCAGTAGCAAAAAGAGCGGCCAGAAGTGCCATGGAATGGATAGTAGTTCATGGGAAAATCAATAGCACACAGGGTGAGAGTTGGATTAGAATGGTCCTGGAAGGAAATTGATGATGAGGAGGTAGCTATCGGGTGGAGACGGGGATCTTTCTTCTAGGAATTTCTCCTGTCTGTCGACACTCTTGGGGCTGTGATTTGTTCTGGTACCGAGTCCTTTCCAGTGTTGATTTTGTGGAGCCCCGTGACGTTCGCTTCTCCTCCTTTGCGAGCCGTTTTGAGGCCTCCTGCTGAGTGTGCCTTCTGTTTTTCCTTTTGTTGGTAGAAGAGGAGCAGAGACGGTCTGGTCCGTCTTCCTCCGATTTTTTGTGCTTCGGTTTCTTCCAGCTTTTGTTTCCTCTTGTGGGTTCAATCCTGTTGATCCCTTCTTTGTAATTTTTATGGACCTCTTTTGTTTCTTCGTTTAAATATTTTAATACCATCGCTATTATTAAAAAAAAATCGTGAGTCAAGCACCAATTAATTGTGTCAGTAAAAGCTTCGTAAGGAAAGGATCAGAGATATCTTAATAGTATTTGTCGTAATCAAACATGAGAACTCCGCTGTCAGAGAATCCCGCAAAGCCAATGCCTCCACCGCAACCCTTCCGCCATGCCCCATCACATCGAACAAGAACTCCCCTCGTCGTACATGAATCATCTTGTTCTTGTCGAGAGGAAGAGGGTCTTGTATCTGATGATGGTCCACATTGAATTTGATTATCCCTATATAACCCCATTTGACACCAAAATCGCACGACACTCCCCTATATAACACCAAAATCGCACGACGAGCTTCTATGATGCTTTGACCTGAAAAATATACAAAAAACTACCCAAAAAGGCATCACATGTATAAAAACAGTCATAGAGACTGTCAAATGCACCTTTAAGCAAAATCCAAGGAAATCCAAATTAAAATGACTACAGATACGCATAAATGGTGCAAAATATGACACATAACGAGGTGATAAAACTTATATTTTACGTGTCATGGTTGCATTTTCTCTTGTTGCTTGATATGGAAGAAGGTAAGGTCCGAGATACACTTGCCAATACCGCCTATCACCAAGTGGTTCGAATCCAAACTCATAGCACTCCCTAAGAGCCAATATCGAATAGTTAGCATTGATGAAAACTTTAGCCTCCATGCGTAGAAAATGGACACATGCTATTGCGTGGGAACATGGTATAATTGTCCCTTGAAACTTTCCTCATGTGCACCTCCAATACCTATAATCAATATTGAGGTGAACCACTTGGGAATTGCCTCCTCTATTTGCTGCATTGTTCACGCCAATAATGACTTCAAACCTTGCAGCCATGGAATCAAATGGTCTCACTTGACGAGTTTTCCTAAAGCAATATTCTTATAAATTCGTAACACAATATTTATTAAATAAATTGCCTATTTTTTCAAAGTCGGACTTAGGATCCATACGATGATCATTGAAGTACTCAACCATGCACCAGAAAGTTCATAACACAAGTGTCTCAACTGGCATGCCATGAACTTCTTTCCTAACACCATTCATTGCACTCTAGTATATCTGATACTACATGAACTATCCAATACTATGCAATCTTGACCTTGTATCAATGACAACAAATTTCTCAACCAGAGTCGCATACTTGTGTATTTGATTCTGCACACCTAAAAATTGAAAATGAATAGTAGATGATCATTGAAGGAGTAAACTTAATACCAATTTAATAAATAGACCACATATATTAAACCTACCAATTGCCCAAATATTTTTCTTTATATCCACCACTAATGTTATTCCATTGCACTTTGAATACATTGATGTTGATCATATATCATACAAAGGCTTTCTCGTTGAGTGACATATCCTTGGAGGTGTTCGAAAAACAAATGCCAACTCCTACTATTCTCTCTCTACCATTACAACTACCAAATGCAATAATTCTGTTACCATCTTGAGCGCATGCCATCAGCAAAACCTCTTTGTACCTACCAGTAAGGAAGGTACCATCAACAAATATGACAGGTAGACTATGTTTGAAAAAACCATGAGAAGATGAGATAATATGGATGAGCATCATTCTCATAAAAACCATGAGAAGATGAGATAATATGGATGAGATAATATGGATGAGCATCATTCTCAATGTGATCTCACTCATAACAAAATTCAAGATTTCGATCCAAGAATGCAATCATAAGATGTTGAAGCATGGTGTATGAATCCTCCCAGTTTCCGTATAGCTTATCAACTGCTTGTTGCTTCCCATACCATACTCTCTTATATGAAGGAGTTGCGTCGGATATGATTGTGCATTCAGCTATGACAGTTTGATCCAAATATTAGGCTGCAGTAGTGACAAAATGTCTTATGGAGTTAGATATGAGCTCTAAATCCATTTGTAACATCCTGATCCCTTTTAAACAAACATATAAAACTGTTGCTCCGAAGCAGAGTAAAATTCCTTAAAATCAAAACAAGGAAAACAAAAGAAACTGAACCATTTCTTGTAACTCAAATGTAAAGCCTAGATAGTTGAGCAAATCCAATTCATAATTCATAAAACACTAAACTCTCAATCTCCGGTATAAACTAATAATAAGAAATGACATAACAAGAATATCCAGCTGCAACTTCTTATTGTGATCCCTTTCTCTACCTGGTGAGTGAGAAGGGGCTAGTCTACGCCGTTACTAAAACCTCACAACACTTAAGGTTTCCCCCTTAAGTGTTCACCTTACAAACTCATGAAAGTTGTTTATACTTCCACCCTTTAACACTAACACTTAACACATGGGAGTTGTTATTACTCGCCACCCTCAAAACTCAAAACATTATAATAAACTAAAACATTTACCTTTACTTTACGAGAGTTGTTCTTACTCCATTCCTTTAACATATCCATTAAATGAATTTGTGGGAGTTGACATTACTCTCCACCCTTAACCTCAAAACTAGACACTCCTTATCCTATGACCACCGCGTTCGTATCGCCATCCAGTGTCATAACCTCCTAGGAAATTACCCGCGTTTCAATTCGTTGTCCGGTGCCATATTCTAGGTAATGGCCCGCGTTTCAATTCGCCGTCCGGTACCATGCCTGATCAACTATTGCGTATCATATCGCCGTCCAGTAGTGATTCAACCACCCGGGGTTTCCTTTCCTTACTAACACTCACTCACCACATACACCTCACACACATATCAACTTCACCATCATTAGGCTGTGAAGTACCTCAAAAATACATATCACATAACACGGCATCACCTTCATTAGGCGGTGAGGTATCTCAAAGTCCTGTCCTCACCTTTATTAGGCGGCGGGTTACCTTAACATATATTCATAGGCCTCATACATTCTCAATTCTCCTAGTTCAAATTTCTAGGAAAAATAGATCCTCAAACATGTATTTCGAGTAAATATAATTCGTAACTGAAAGCTTGAAATCATAAAGCTTAAACTTAAAAAATTCTACTTATTAGAAGGTCACCATTTTCGTCTATGGGATTTGAAGGCATTACATTTTAAGCGAGTTCCAGTTTGTAATCTCTTTGCTTCTCTCAAAAGTTTTTCTTTTTCACCCGAACTAGAATTTTCAATAATTATACATGAAATGTTTGTCTAGATATATACATATCAGATAAATAATTTTCATTTTTCTATAAATACTTTTCATTTTTCTATAAAAAGTACAGAATTATCATATTAAATATATCACGATAAAAAGAATTGATGAGTCTTAATTGACAACTACACCAACTCAATAGTTGAGGTTCCAGGCTTCCAGCTTAGTTATTGTACTTCAGGTGGTGTGGCTTTCTCTGGCCAACAGCAACCTTTGCCAGTCCGTTTCTTTCTTCCTTTAAATCTCGTTATCTTCCGTTTCTTTCTTCCTTTAAATTTCGTTATCTTGATATCCAGATCGATAATGGTGATTAATCATTGGCTTATTTAATTCCTAATTCACAATTAATAATTCCTTCCAGTTTGGTTATGAGGAACACGAATGGGTTTTTGTGACTGTCAGGAAGTGAAGACAGTGGAAAAGGGTCACCCACCCTCTGTTCCCTCTGGATGGTTGAATAAACGATACCTTATCAGAACAAAATGGACAGATCCAAATCACGACAAGCAGGAATTTCCAAGCCTATATTGATTGCATTCATCAACTCTGTTTAGGGCTAACAATCCATTCGGTTCGGTTATAATCGGGATGGTTTAGTCATTTTTCGATTAATCATTAACCATTTTTTGTTTACTATTAATCGTACTGTTTATATTAATCGGTTAACCGTAATCGTATATTCGGTTCTCGATTATTTTATCAGTTAACCGGATAATCGTTAAGAAAGGGATTCGACAAGATGATATCAAATAACCGATCAATAACCTAACCAATAGAAGACATCCTTCATTTTTCAATTGTACATTTTTGTAGATTTTGCTACATACGTGTGTATTCTTTTTTAAGTTGTTATCAACGAATAAAAATAATCTAACATAAATATCAATCCATAATCAACTCAATCCAACACATGTACACAATAACACCAATTTACCGTCAAATTTTATTAAAGAAGCAGACACAAATAAGAGATCGAACAACTAACTCATGAACCCCAGTAGCTCAAATGTTACCGGTTGTTGTCGAGCTACTGTGCGCACTCAAATGTTACCGATTGTTGTCGAGCTACTGTGCGCAAGTTCAACATTTTACTATGCTCATTCTAAAGCTCTTCTTTGAAATTATTCTCATTTGAACCTAAGTCATTGTTATAACTAGGGTAGGCAAGATATCTTGTTGGCCTTCAAACATCTCATTATTTTAGGCCCGTCATTGCGTTTCATCGAGGCATGTTATTTTCGGCCAAAGATATGAGGATAGTCGTAATGGGTAAACCATAGATTATTAACCAATTAACCGTTAGTTAGCAACTATCTAAATTTGGCTACCGAAAATTGACCATTTAATGTTTAATTGTTTATTGGTGTAACCGTTAACCAATGGTCCAGATTCGGTTATTGGTCACCGTACTAACTGCTTAGCAGCCCTAACTCTATTTATCTACGCAAGGAAATAATAATGGAGGGAAACATAAGACCCCAAAGTATATATATGAGTGGTTTCTAACCGTGGCTCACAAAAAAGCGGATACTATACTATCAATTTTAAGATATCAAATTATGAATTTCATAGATAACAAAATGAACAAGGCCGTCACTAAGATCAGGAGGATCCATAAAAACATTCTCATCATGCCAACAATTAGAACGGAAGGCATGAGTACGAAGCCATATATACCCCACAAATCCAAACCCCCCATCCGCTTTAGATAGTTTCAACATTAGAAAACACCGTCAGACTATCAGAAATTGTGTGGCATGTAACATAACCGTCGACCCAATCGTTTGGTCGAACCAACACCCAAATGTCGGGGTGTTGCATTTCCTCCAGGCTTGTAAAATTTTTTTCCCTCCAAACTGGAACTGTTGGGTAGGGACTGAGAGACAAACACTTGTACTGGGACAAATCGTATTCGATCAAACTATCTTGGCTGAGATGTAACATTTCCCTCCCCCTTAAGAAAATTTCGACATCATAATTTGCTTCATAGCGTAACTCCTCATGTACGGTCATGATAATCAGCTTTCATACGAGCATGAGTATATTCCTTGTGTGTCTTATAGCTTATCGAATTCTCCCATCATAGTACCACTTGACCACTAGACCATATAATCTTCCCCAGTTAATCTTATCTAGCGTGGCTTCACCCATTTGAACTCCTAACTTCTCTAACAAGGTACCCTGCATTCCTCTTCCACGATCAAATGTGTCCCTTGCATCTTTATCCCAATTGCGATTGTCATGTCGATGACCACCAATTTTTATGCTCTCTGACCATTCAACCTAAGATATTTCAACTATGTCGTGATCATACTATTCTCTCCTGGAGGATTAATGAGGTCCTTCATATTGCTTATTAGAGTCAGCATTCTCATACTGTTGGGCTCATGATGGTTTGCTTTTCCGAAGTTAAGAGGTGGTGCTTGTTCGGGTGAACTTTGCATTCATGGAACGTTCTTACAACCTCCTAGTCATCCTTCTTTACTGTTAGCCAGTAGTGCCCCTGCAGTAGAACTGTTCTCTCAAGACCGCGTGGTCCCACATGCGTGGTGCACATTCCCTGATGAATTTCCTTAAGTATCCACTTTGATTATTCTTGTCTAATGCTTCCACCAACATTAGCGCCCTCCTTACTAGCTAGTCAAGATCAAACCACGTCTTTAAGGTGTGTTCATTCTTTATGAGGGCCGGCTTTAGCTAGTAGCTATGAGTAGACATTCTTAGGTAACCTGCAGCCACGCTGGTAGATATCCCCCAGATTTCTCCAATGATCGCGTTCCATCAATCACAAAAGTCTGAAAGTGTCTCCTCATCCCCTGTCTGCAGTTGACGAGAGCCAAAATTCTAAGTTTTCATCGCCTTAGCGAGGCAAACTTTGATTTGAATAAGACCGCTAACTGCTCGAAGTTCTCGATTATCCCTTCGGGGAGTCTTGTATACCACGACCTGTACAGTGGTCGCTGAAGGTCACAAGGAATGCTTTGCACATGTCTAAACATGTGGTGTTGATGAGCTGCATCTTTAGCATATAGGCGCTTAAGTGATCTGTCGGATCTGAGGTTCAACTATATGTAGGGAGTCTAAGAGATGAGAAGTTTGGCGGGACTTTGGGTCTTAAATAGATGTCTAGACAATGTGGTTCTGCAACACACTGACCCCTTTATCTCTCACGTACAAAGGTTTCAGATGCTTTTCTAAAAAGCTAAAGTTGAGCTGCTCTGGCCCTTCAACATCTTTATCCTCACTTTCTGTCTGAGCAGGGCTGTCGGGAATTCGGATCCCTATGAGTCGTTCATGCGGCTTCTGTGAGCCCGTGCCCTCATGCGTGGTGGTATTCTTGTTCTTCATTAGTGCCTGGAGTTCCAAAACTCTCCTCCATCACGACTTCCCAAGCTTTGCTAGTAGGACCCATAGAAAAACTAAGAAAAATATGCGGCAAAACAAGAAAGGGAGGGAAGAGATAAATCATTAACAATGGTAATTTTATGAACTATGCAGATGTCCATCATGCTGCATCGTAGTGAACGGTCGTGTAGACCTTGGAGCCAGCAACTGGTTCTGTAAGCTAGTGCTACAAAAAAAACATATCTATATTTCCCAAGGTGAGATCCGTTTTGGGCATGACAACCCTTGGACGAGCCCTCCTACAAGCATTTTACACCGGCATTTTTTCTTCCCATCACAATCGAAGGTCCATTTGTCATCCATACACACTCACAAACCTTCAGCAACGGCCCAAACAGACAACTCAAATTGGATTCACTTTGTTAGCCATACGCAATGAAGTTTTCAAAGCCCTTGCCAAAATGTGCGTGTACAAAAAACCATTCAAATTCAAACGCAAGACGTTGTCATTTACAATTTGGGACGACGAAACAAAAACGAGGAAAAAAAAAGAGTTTGGCCGTTCCAAGGGATCCATTGCTCAGACCGTACCGGAGGCATGGCAAAAAATAGTACAGTATTTAGCCGGCAGCCGTCGCTATCCGGTACCAACAAACTCCTGACGATGAATCCCATCCCCTTTCCCGCTGACATGGCACGACATGTGGGCCCACCCTTGTCGGCTCCATTGGGCCCCACCTGCCCCCTCTCCTCTCGACACCCTTCCGTCCCCCCATACAATATTTTAACAATAAAACCCGGCTGTCCCACGTGGACGGTGACGTGGCACGCTGCTATAAATACAAGTACGCACCCCGCCTTCTCCCTCCCACCTCTCATCACCCACCGCTTCTCCCTTACAAACAATTCTCTTCTTCTTCTTCTTCTTCTTCTTCTTCTTCGTTTTGCCAACACTTGGAGGGAAATGGCCGTCGATTCCACTACGCCGACGGCGCTGGGCCCACCGGCGTGCGAGAAAGACAGGAAGGCCCTCGAGTTCATCGAGGAGATGACCCGGAACGCCGACTCGGTGCAGGAGCGGGTCCTGGCCGAGATACTCCGGAGGAACGCCGACACCGAGTACCTCCGCCGCTTCGGCCTCGACGGCGCCACTGACAGGGAGGCGTTCAAGTCCAAGATTCCCGTCGTGACTTACGAGGATCTCATGCCGGAGATCCAGCGCATCGCTAACGGCGACCGCTCGCCTATCCTCTCTTCCCACCCCATCTCCGAGTTCCTCACCAGGTAATTCAAATCACTATCAATTAACTATTAAACGATCGTAATAATTGGTAATTAATTACTAATTAATAATTGATTGCTTTTAATTTTCCAGCTCCGGAACTTCAGCTGGGGAGCGGAAACTGATGCCAGCTATTGAAGAGGATTTGGACCGTCGCCAGCTTCTCTACAGCCTTCTCACTCCCGTCATGAACCTGTACGTATTTTTTGTACCATTACAATAGACGAAAAAAATAATTAAAATAATTAATCAATTAATTAATAGTTTTCTTGTTTTGTTTGTATTTGTATATATATATAGGTATGTCCCGGGACTGGACAAAGGCAAGGCGCTCTACTTCTACTTCATCAAGGCCGAGTCAAAGACCCCGGGCGGCCTGCTGGCCAGACCGGTTCTAACCAGCTACTACAAGAGCGACCACTTCAAGAACCGGCCGTACGACCCGTACAGCGTCATCACCAGCCCGACGGAGGCGATCCTCTGCGTCGACTCCCACCAGAGCATGTACACCCAGATGCTGTGCGGCCTCATCATGCGCCACGACGTCCTCCGAGTCGGCGCCGTCTTCGCCTCGGGTCTCCTCAAGGCCATCCGCTTCCTCCAGCTCAACTGGGAGCAGCTGGCCCGCGACATCCGGACCGGCTCGCTCAACCCCAACGTGACCGACCCGTCCATCCGACGGGTCATGGCCCGGACCCTGACCCCGAACCCGGACCTGGCCGACTTCGTGGCCGAATCATGCTCGAATACCAGCTGGGAAGGGATCGTCGCCCGTATCTGGCCCAACACCAAGTACCTCGACGTCATCGTGACGGGCGCCATGGCTCAGTACATCCCAACCCTCGAGTACTACAGCGGCGGCTTACCGATGACTTGCACCATGTACGCCTCGTCGGAGAGCTATTTCGGGCTCAACCTCGAACCGATGGTCAAGCCGTCGGAGGTGACCTACACGCTGATGCCCAACATGTGCTACTTCGAGTTCATGCCACATGTGGATGATGACGTGGACGAGGAGGAGGAGAAGAGGTCGCGTAATCTGGTGGAGCTGGCTGACGTGGAGGTGGGGAAGGAGTACGAGCTGGTCATCACTACGTACGCTGGGCTGTGCCGGTACGAAGTCGGGGACGTGCTGCGGGTGACGGGGTTCCACAACGCGGCCCCGCAGTTCCGGTTCGTCCGGAGGAAGAACGTCCTGCTGAGCATCGACTCGGACAAGACGGACGAGTCGGAGCTGCAGGGCGCGGTGGAGAGCGCGTCGGAGCTGCTGCTGAAGGGGTTCGAGACGAGGGTGGTGGAGTACACGAGCTACGCGGACACGAAGACGACGATCCCGGGGCACTACGTGGTGTTCTGGGAGTTGATGGGGAAGAATTTGCCGACGGAGGAAGTGATGGAGCGGTGTTGTCTGGCGATGGAGGAGAAGCTGAACTCGGTGTACAGGCAAGGCAGGGTGATCGACTCGATCGGGCCGCTGGAGATCAGGGTGGTCCGGGGCGGGACGTTCGAGGAGCTGATGGATTACGCGATCTCGCGGGGCGCGTCGATCAATCAGTACAAGGTGCCGAGGTGCGTGAGCTTCACGCCCATCATGGAGCTGCTGGACGCTAGGGTTGTGTCGAGGCACTTCAGCCCGGCGGTTCCTCATTGGTCGCCGGAACGACGGGGGCTGAGTGAATGAAACGGCAGATAAATAAACCCATGATCGATCGTGTTTGAATAATAATAAAGTTGGTGAAATTGGCAAGGGTAAAGATGGAAACGAAAAGGGTCAGTCGGGGTAGCTAGTGGCTTCTGGCGCTGCTGCTGGCTGCTGTTTCTGCTTCTTCTTTTATCTTTTGTTTTGGACTGTAGGTTTTGAAAGTGTCGTCCTTTTTCTTTCTTTACAGTAGTCCTTTTTCCTCGATTTGTATGCGTATGTCTGCGTCTGTGTAATATAAAAACATGTAGCTACTGCCTAGTAGTTCATTATTGTGATGATAATATAATAGTAATATTAAAGTTTGGTGTTGCTGTAAAATACTAAAATGTGTTCTTCTGACTGCACCCCGGCCGTATGATTTGTTAATGTTTTATGGTCGTCCCTGCATTGCATGTTGGTTTTGACATGGTCTCTTTTGGGTCATGGATACCAAAGATGTAAAGAGAAAGAGATGTCTTTCTGTTCGTTTTTTCTGTTTCAGGTCATACTTTGGACCATCTTTTTTTTTAAGAGAGAAGGAGCAATGCATTAATGTTCACGACCACGAAAGTTGATCAATTATTGGAGACGTGAATATTGAATATTGAATATTGATTGTTGTCACTACACTTGTGTTAAATTTTAATCCATTGATCTTGCTGATTAAATTAATTTATGTATTTCATTCTTTCGTGATGTTTTAATTGATTCTTTGAAATTCCAGTGTTTTCTCGTGTGCAAACTTAAGGCAAATTTTATGCGACATTTACTTGTTATTAGATAATTTCTCAATCAAACAAAAAGTACTAAATCAGTGAATTTTATTTATTCATCTAAGTAATGCATAATTTGAATAAAAAAATTCATTCAGTCAATCTTGACCAAACTTATCATAAAAATATGTTGAAATTTTCCATGATCTAACATCCCAACTTATAATAGTAAAATATCTCATTTGGACGCATGTCTTTAATGGAGGTGAGCAAGTCTCGATGTCAGATATTGTGTCAAGTTTTTTGAACTAATACAGTAAGTTACTTATTTTATATAATATGCATCAATCTATCACTTTTAATGCTTAGACCCTAACTTTATAGACCTTAAATCCTAATTCTAAAATAAGTGAATCCTAGACCCTAAACTCAATGAGAGTACGTACCCTAGATCATAATTTTCCAAACCGTAAACTTCAATACAAAATATACAACAATCAATGAGTTTGATTCATTGAGATATATATCCAAGGTGCCATATGTGTTATATTAGGGTTTACAGATTTAGGTATAGGATTTAGTCATTCGAGTCAGGGTATAATAGCATACCCAAAATTTTCATTAATTCATAGTCTATACAGCGGTATGCGGTAATCCCAAATCCATAGAAGTACCATCGAATTCCCCGTACATATACACTGTTGATTGTTATTTATAGATTGACCAATGACGTTCGACTCATTGGCCAATGAAATTTTGTCGGTTGCTTCTATGTTTATGAAACTCTTAGTACAAGTATTAGCCAATAATTTTTGGTCATTCACTTCAAAAATTGAATATATTTGTTTACAAAACCATTTCATTTTACTTTTCTTATATTATCAATTTGTATACCACTTTCAAGAATAATCTTAGTCTTCCCACAAAGTCATGTAACCTAATCAATTTATAAGTTTTAGTTCATCACTTAAAATGATTATTTTTTTTTATTCTTGGTGAAGATCTTTGTGATTGGAGAAATTCACTTAGTTGATTTGTAGAGCTTGCATGGTTTATCCAGATGAAATGTTTGGTAGAAAATTTAAAGTTATTGGTTACTTGAAAGACCGACTATTGAGGCACTACAAAAAAACAGTCTTTTAGCGACGAAACTGTGGTGACGAAACATCATTTCGTCGCCAAAGAACAAGTTTCAGCGATGATGTTACATAATTCGTCGCGATAGGATATTAAGTTAAATTGTCGTCGATGCAATACCTATGGCGACGAAAATTTATTGGTTATTTCGTCGCAAAAGGTTGACCAAGTTTTGGCGACGAAAGTTAATGTCGCATAAGGTTGATGGATCATTAGTGACGAAATGATTCCGTCGCAAAGTTTAAAAATTTTTGCGACGGAAATTAATCATTGCAGAAATAGATGCCACATTGCACCAAAGAATTCGTCTTGAAAGAAGGACATAAAACGACGTCGTTTTGGAATTCTTAATGATCTGTTTCATGCATAGAAACTTTCATACTGTGATCCGATTCTGGGCTTGTTTTGAAACGATTCTGGGCTTATTTCAAAACGTTTTTCGGCCAGCTGTGACCAACAAACGGCACGTTTTTATATTCAATCAAAAGCCCCAATTTACCTAAACTTCGTTGTCTTCTCCCCATTCCAGTCGAGAGCTCAAAGTCTGCAACTCTTCCAAAATCCCTAGCCAGGTCGCGATGACCAAATCCAGCACCCTCATTCCTTATTTCAGTCCTCTCTTGCGCTTTGTTCCCGAAGGCGAGAAGATGGTTTCTTGATTGGTAGCTCTCGATCACCCGTCGGCTTCCATTTCAGTCGATAGCTCGTTCCTCCCGAAACCCTAGCCAACTCACAATCTCCCAAATATGAATCCATCTGCTCCCTATTTCAGTTGCCGTCTTTTGATTTGTTACTGTTAGGGATCGTTTCTTACCTGATTGACTCATTTCCACTAAAGCAAATCTTCGTCCTTGCTCTGCCACAGTCGATTATTACACCGCCTCGTCAAAATTGATAAAGAAAGCGAGCCAATTTGTCGATTACATCCACTCAATTCTCGTAGGATTCATCTCCATCTTCGTAAGTCCCCTTGATTTGTGATTACCTCTTCTTGCTCAAGTTAACATTTGTTTAGATAATAGAATGTCCTATATGTTGCCTTCTTAATATTCTGAAGTTAGATCTGAATCATTCTCATTTCTAATTCATTGAGGCTAGTGCTCAGTTCTCATTTGCTAGCAGTGGAAAAATATGATTGGTTAGCTTCGTTACAGGCTAGCTAGTAGCATGATTGGTTGATCAAGTATTTTATACATGGAGGTTAATGTATGAAGGAGGCTAAGGCTGCTGGAGCATTCAAGGCCCAGATTGAAAAGCTTCAAAAAGAGATGAGTTTCAAAGGATGGCTATTGGAAATCAAGTTAGGACTTCAGTCACACTTTATTGCTGCCATATCGTTCTGATTTACTGCAGGGAAATTACAGATTTTGAGTAACAACTGTTGTTTGGTTGAAACTCTGATTTACAACATCTGAAGACTCAACAAGTACATGTAATAAAAAAGAGATAAAAGGAGTACATAAAGCTACTAGTTGGTTCTTGTTCTTTAAAAAGGTATTCTAAGTAAGAGTTGCTAGACTTGCAGCAGGTTTGCGTGCAATCTTGCTTTGTTTGAAGGATTATGCTCTATTTATGTATTTATTTCTTTGACTTTATTAGGTTATGCACAAATACAAGCCGCAAACTGGTCATCTGAGAGAGTAGATTGGACGTGCAACAAGGACTCCAGAGTCCCTCAAGAATGCTTCAACATCCTATAGAAAAACTTGCAAGTAGTTAATTGTTGTTTCATTTGATATTATGAATGTTGAATAAATTTATTTATTATGTATGGTTGTAGATGTATAGCTACTTGGATGAACCAGATTCAATATTCAATGGTAATTTATTATAAAACTCCTCAGATGAGTTATCTTTTACACTAATTGGTTGCAAATTTGTAGTACATATGAACTGTAGCAGGTAATATAAGCATAAGAAATGGTGAGAAATTAACATTTTTAGTGACGCAATTTTGTCATCGCAAAATCCATCGGCGACGAAATGAAGCGTCGCTACTAGTTTCTTTGTGTTACGGTAGAGCGTTTCTGCGACGAAAATTTTCGTCGCAAAAAGATAATTTTTGCGACGACGTTAAGGTCGTCGCAGAATAACACATTCTGCGACAAATCGTCTCGTCGCAAAAGCTTCACCCTTCAGCGACGACCTGTACTTTTAGCGACGGATGCATTATATTCGTCGCAGAACACCTAGGGCGACGCGGTATACGCGACGAATGGCACTCAGCAACGGCGACGGAGAAAGTCATCGCAAAAGTGTTTCCGCGACGAATTTGAGACTTTTTGCGACGAAATTTTTTGTCGCGAAAGGTCCATTTTGTTGTAGTGAGGTGGATAACTTCTCGAAGACCTTTTACTATACTCTAAAATATCGGTGTTTCGAGATACAATTTGAACTTATATCATAACGTTAATGGTACAAATTCAGTTTGTATCATAAGAGAATTTGCACATATGTATTATAGTAAAGTTCAGTTTGTACATGTATAATTCATATTATATGATAAACTAATTTCTTAAAACATATAAATAGAAATTGTATGATACCGGTAGAATTTTAATTTGTATGATAAATGGAAACATATTTGTGCATGTAGTTTAGGGGAAGTTGGCGGGTGCTTGTGACATGTAGGTATCCGTGTAATTTGTTTGGAAGTTTGTTGGAGGTTGTTAGTGTGTGAGAGGGAGCATGATGACTAGCCAAGTAGCCACTACTATTATTTGTATTTGTTCTTTGTTTGGGTCTGAATTTCAAGGATATTGATTAATTATTAATAAGAATGTAATGTCATTATAAAAAATAAAATAAAAATGGAATGCCCGTTTCATTTGATTTGATCTTCCAATTATGTTCCGGATTAGAGTCCGATATTATGGAAGAAAACGCAATAAGACGAAACAAATTGGGGCGTAATTAATGTATAGTTTTCTAATTTGATGGGCTGCCTTCACTTGCTTTTTATTTGGAAAAAGATCTCTAAAAACAAGGGTTAATAAAAATAAATTCATGCAATATCATATTTACAAAAATATTTCCAAAACTATTTAGAGTTTCGGATGGTTCGCTGGAAAGTCAAGCGAACAGAGCCGTGATTCGCGGTTCAAATCGGCGAACAAAACAGATCGCTAGTAAGAGTTGCCAGTTGTTCGATGGGCTAATAAAGCGAACTGCATAGGTTTGAAGTAGTTTGCTAGTGACTTAAGTGAACTAGTTGGGGGTATTTGAGGTGTTCGCTTGAATCACAAGCAAATCACTACTACTACTACTACTAAAAACAAACGTCATTTTATTACAGCGAACTAACACGTGCTTAGATAAGATCAACGATGAAATGAAATAAAATTTTAAAAGACTCTAGAAATTATAACAATCTCTAAAGTCACTCTGCTCTCTCAACACGTCCTCATCTTGCCCTCTAAGCTTTGTTCCTCTCACAAACTCGATGTGCGACCGAAGTAACATGTCGGAGGAGAAGTGGAGGTGGTGTTGTAGTGGACGAAGAAGGATTGTAGATATTGCTCATCGGGTGATGGAAGCTTGGCTGGAGGGTTTGGAATTGTTGGTCGACATTGAAATACACATAAAATGAAGGACCAAACCTTGTTGATCCCCTCTAAATTGTTCAGCGGAAGGTGCTGAGCTTAATGATCCTCCTTCGGAATCCCTTGTGACATGGTTCGTACTCGTACGGGCGTGGAAGTGTCACCTCTTCTCGTACTTGCACATGCTTTCTTACTACCTCAATGAGACGTTTACTTCTCTCTGGTGGCAATGGCGGGAGGGGTTGGACATCAATTTATTGGGAGGAACGACGTGGTGGTTCAAGTGCTGGTGGATGGGTGTGGACATCTTTTTGATGCTCCAGTATACATGATAACTGATTCTTGAAGACCTTCGCAAGGACATTTTTCCGAGCCCCATTTTGGGTTCACTAGCCACAATGGAACTCGCAAGTTCCAACCAATCAACCTAGTTCACAAGCACGTTAGTTAGAACATCTCTATTTGAATAAGGTAAAATACGCATAAGCTTACTAACGAACCGATCATGCCACCTTGTTTGGTTATCCATCTTTTGGTGAACTTGTGGTACCAAATTATGTATTCATCTTGGTACCCCATTGGCATTGTTATTGGGATGACATCAACTATATATAAGTCTCGCTCAATTCTCACATGTATTAATCCAAGTTTGGTGCTTGCTTACCCAGTTGGTGATACTATCCCGCAGATCCTAACTGTATTTGTGGAGGTCTTTAAGCTTCTACGGTGGTGGTGCAGGAATTGGAGCTTCCACTGATATTATCGGATGCATCTATCTGGGAGGTGTCACTAGAAATTATATAATAATCGAGTTTCAATGCTAGTTTCAACTTCTCTCATTGGGAGATTCATACTAAAATGGGTAATATCCGATTCACAATAGTTTGGGATGCTGGATGAGAAGTTTCATCTTGCCTCATCATGTCCCGCCACGTTTTTTTACCCGTTTTATTTTGATTTAGTTCAATGTCGATTTATAATTCTTTTCTTAAATTATATTTTCACCCACCCAATGAAGCTTTGAAAAGAGCCCAAGACTTCCTCTTTCAAATAAGTAGACTAAATTATTCATTAAATTATATATCTCTATTTTTCATCTATAAAGAATCTTTCCTTTTGTTTCATTGTTAAGAATTAAATATATTGTGTTTATTTCCTTCCACTAATATGTGAGAATGATTTGACCTAATCTATCGTGTGTCGTACAAAAATTATCGGATACAATCTGGACTAACATGAGACAGATATGAATATTGAGTTACCCTTCCCATCCCATTGACATCATTAAAACGAGCTCCTTCCTTCCTGCCGCCTTCTCGCAAAATTAAGCTCATCCAGCTAATAGTGAGAATCGACTCCAATAACATGGAACACGTTGATAATCAATTCATCATTATCATCATCATCATCATCCTGATTATGGTCGGATTGAAAAAGAAAGTTCAAGGAAAAATTATGTCTTTAATTTTTTGCTTTTTACCCTGTCCATCTGTCGCCATAGATTCATTTCCCATGCACCTTCTTTTTGCATTTTGGAGGATCACAACAGTACATAACATATATATGGGTAGTCAGGACGGTAGCCGAGACAGACAGAAGCAGAGACACGTCGCTTTTTTTAACTTTCATTATTCTTGTCTTCTCTTTCTCTTTGGCCCTGCATGTCCTTCGGTTCTTTCCTTCGGCGCATATATGAAAGAGGGAGGATGAATCCCTTGAGCTAGTTTATACAATTAGAAGAACCCAGATAAAAAGTTGTCTGAAGGCTAAGTTTGTACCTAACTATATATGTTGGAAACTAAGATCGACGCTGTTGTACGTGTAACTAAGATGCCGTTTGGGGATATGTATTTAAAATAAGAACTTATCATAAATTAGGGGCGGACCTAGAGTGTGTTGTCGGACCAATTCACAATAACCATGGTGTTTAGGTCGAGACCTATGTCGAAGATGTTCGTTAATTGTTCTTGCCCAAAGCTACGAGGAGGGAAAGAATGAATGAGCTCTTGGAATAGCTCTCACGCTTCTTACAACGGCTCTAGAGTGTGTTGTCGGAAGCGTGCCTTAGTTTGCCAGTTCCCAGCGGAGGGAGCATTGTTAGAAGAGCGGGTTAAGACAGAGAGCAATAAGCACCTTTCTATTAGAATCTCTCTTATTAGGTGGAGGTTGTGACTTAGATTAATAGGAATCAGAAGTACCACTCCGATAAGCACGACATTTGCAAGCCTTTTAAGTTTAAGCCTGTTCCACTTTTTCATGGTTGGTGCTGGGCTCATACATAGCCTTAAAAAATAAAATCTATACATGACAGGCTTATGCCACATTTGGCGTTTGGGCCGCCATTTTTTTTCTTAAAATGGCACCCTAGCCGCTTATTCTTCCTCTTCTAGGTGTAACCCTAGACAATGACTCTAACACACAGACTTGACAAAATACAAAAAACAATTACCAAAATAATTAAAAAACTGAACACAAACAAAGAATGAACACAAAGTTTTTCCCCCAACACAAACCCTACGCAAAAACTTTCTCGCTCCGCTTTCACCGTCAGAAAACAGAAAGCTGCTGGGAAAGAAATTCAGCCGCTAGACTAGAGAATCTACCGGTTACGGCGGCAACCTTCATAAGCACCGCCGGTTACAATTCCGGGGCAGTGGCGGTTACTTTGGGTTTTTATCATGCATGAGAGGGAAAGGAAGCAGCGGAAAGCGACCTGCTCTGGCTACCCTCTGGATCTGTTTCTCCCTCTTTCTCGACGTCGTGTGATCCAGCAGATTCCTGCGCCACGTCATCGTGCGTCAATCCTGGATTTGACTCTATCCTTGAAATCCTTCCCGTGGATCTTATCTTTTGTAGGGTTTTTAAACGAGTGGCGGTACGGGCTTCTACGGCGACTCCCACCGGTGGACGGCGAGTGTTTCCGACTTTGTTACTGCGTTGCGGTTTCTTTTTGGTGCAGTTACAACTCTTGGCAGGCACGTTTTCAATTTTCAAATCTTTTATTTCTTTATTTATTTTCTTATTTTTAATGGTCAGCAAAAAAAAATGTTATGGAACCCTAATCGTGGCTACTCTGCTGTATGTTTTGTGGTGAATCCTACTTGGTCATACGATGTGCAATGGAGAATGATGTCGATCATGATCGAGGTGGAGCAACGCTTGAAGACCTCTTTTGCATTTGTTTCTTTTGTTTTTGCTCTTAGTAGTACTAACAGGGCTGCCCATCGCGTGGCACAAACGGTCCTTGCATCGGTAGCAACCCTTTTGGTTGACTACCGCTCTTTCATTTTCACCGCACTGTAATACCCTATCTATTACGATCTATCTATGACAAAAAAAAAACGAAGAATGAACACAAATTGGCATTGTCAGCTAGGGGTGTTCAAATGGTTACCATGGTTATAACCAAACCAAATAAGGCTAAATTTCATTGACCATGGAATACAATATCATAATCAAACCGTCCAAATACAACAACCAAATTAACCAATATAAAATCACATTATCATTGACGATGAAAATTTTCCGGTTAATGCAACAATTCGCAATTTATATAATGAATAAAACATAACAATCAACACGTAGTTATAGTTGACCCTTAACAAAAAATACATGCAACTAAGATAATTATCTTACGATTAGTATAGAAGTATTCACCTAACAAAAATTTATGACAATGGTATGGGTTAATGAATTGTTGTGCTTGTGTAAATTGACTTAGTCTCTAAGCAATTATCATAGGCTGGAAATGACCTTCCTTTCAAGTTTTCGTCCGTCATAATGTATGAAATTTATCTAAATTAGGCGTCCATATGTTGTGGTCTACATTTTACAAATACAAATATACACTATATGAGCAATATTGAGCTTTATATTTTATGAGTCTAAAAGGGATGAACGTTAACTCTTGAGTGGTTATGCAAAGTATTAATTATGTGTATATAATATATGTTAGATATATGACTAATTACTTAACTGGTTAATTTGGTTTGACTGGTTAGGAGTGTCTGAAACCAAACCAAACCACCTAAACCAAACAAGCTAAAAACTTTAACCAAACCAAACCAATTATCCAAATTAACCAAACCAAATTATCCAAATAGTACTGGTTAAAACGGTTACCATGATAACCAAACCGTTTGAACACCCCTAATTCTCACAGGCTAGCAGCCAAAATTTGAGGGAATTGTAAGCCCAATTCCCGTAAGTGACTAGGGAATAATTGTGGCCCAAGTGTAATTATCATTTAATGGTTTAATATATAAGGTAAATCCTATATTGATTAGGTTAATGATAGGTAAATTCCTAATATACCCTGATGGTGGGTCTATATAAAGAAACCCTAGGATTGGTCCTCTCTCAACCCATTACGTAGAATTTCTTAGCCATCACAGAAATCTCTAAACCTAAAACCTAAAGGGGTCAAGAGGGAGAAACTCAATTCCGGTGATTACTACTCCAGCGCCGCCGCCGCTCTCGTCATGGATCGAGGTAGGTTTACCCGATCTATTATCGATTCGTGAAATCATCTAATTCTAAGATCCATGCTATTATGATTTATGTTTACATGTGGTATCAGAGCCTTAGGTTTACATGAATAGATGATTTTCGCTTACGTATTTTATTTCCGCTGCATCTGTGCGCCGAGCTCTGCGTACGAGAGCCATTATGCTTCGGCTGTGATTATTAAGTCTTCGAGTGTCTCATGTTAATTCGTCGTTGCTGTAGGGTTTCCCATCTTCCTTTTCCTTTAATTTGTACCTTTTATTGATTAAGCTACTGTTTGTCAAATTCCAATTCATTTGATTTGTCGTTTATTTCACATCTTGCTTATGTGGGTGCAATTATGCTTGATCAAATTCCATTAGTTCTTTCCTGTTGCTATCTATTGGCTTCGGCTATAATATGTTTTAGTTTCCTTGATAATGAATTTGATCAGTAGGCTTAATGGTTGATCAGTTAAGCAATTATTATAATAGTAACCTATTAATGAGTCAAGTTTTGCATATGTGTATTTGAGAACTATGATTAACAATTGCTTTGACTTGAGTTAAATTTTATCTTTGATATCTATGTTATGATTAATTTGTTAGTCACCAAAGTGGCCAAATTAGAAGATTTATAGATATCAAGTTGAATCAAGTTCAACTACTAATGTTTATGTGATGCTTTAAAGTTGAAGTTCGTGATTATAAAATATTTTCGAATCGCCCAAAGGTTGATTGCTCGTTTTATAATTCATGAACATTATTGTGGTAAATTGATGTGCTTGGTTAAATATATTTAGTATATCCAAAGATTGCAAGTATATCTAATTTGAGTATGTCTATCACCAATTATAGGATTATTTTGAGCATCAATTACGATTATTTATCGCATATATATTGTTGTTTTGCCCAAAGGTAGCACCAATATATGTTTTATGTTTATGCTTACGAATCTGTATTATAGTTTATGCTTATTACCCAAAGCATTAATGTGTGAGTACATGTTATATATGTTTGCAGCATCTGTTCCTGTTTCTCTTCATTCGCAAGCCACGTCTGTTGTTAAGTTTAATGGCCTCAACTTCTCTGAATGGGCTGAACAGGTTCAGTTTCACCTCGGTGTTCTGGATCTTGATTTGGCACTCTTAAGTGAGAAACCTGCTGCTCTTACTGATGCTAGCAGTGCTGAGGAAAAGTCTTTCCATAAAGCTTGGGAAAGATCTAACAGACTAAGCCTAATGTTTATGCGAATGACTGTAGCAAACAACATTAAGTCAACTTTCAATGATACTGAAAGTGCTAAGGAATTTATGAATTCCGTGAAAGAAAGCTCTCAATCTGAGTCTGCTGATAAGTCGCTTGCTGGGACACTGATGGGTACGCTAACCACCATGAAGTTTGATGGTTCTCGTACCATGCATGAGCATATCGTCGAAATGACGAACATTGCAGCAAGACTAAAGACCATGGGAATGGAAGTGAATGAAAATTTCCTAGTAACGTTCATCCTTAATTCCTTACCTCCAGAGTATGGCACATTCCATGTGCATTACAATACTCTAAAGGATAAATGGAATGTGCATGAGTTACAAAGCATGCTCATTCAAGAGGAAGCAAGACTTAAGAAACCAGGAAATCATTCTGCCAATCTTGTTGGTCATAAAGGAGCTGGAAAGAAACCATGGAACAAGAATGGGAAGGGCAAGGAAGGACTATCAAAACTTAATGAGTCATCTGCCAAAATCCACAAGAAGGAACCAAGTAAGGATATATGTCGCTTTTGTAAGAAAGCCGGACATTATCAGAAAGATTGCTTGAAAAGAAAGGCATGGTTCGAAAGAAAGGGTAAGCCTAGTGCTTCAGTATGTTTCGAATCAAATTTAACTGAGGTTCCTTATAATACTTGGTGGGTTGACACTGGTTGTACCATTCATGTTTCCAAAACAATGCAGGGATTCCTTACGACCCAAACCATAAGGCAAAATGAGAAGTTCATCTATATGGGAAACCGAGCCAAAGTTCCAGTTGAAGCTATTGGGACTTATCGTTTGGTTTTAGATACTGGTCATCATTTGGACCTTGTCAATACCATTTATGCTCCTTCTATTTCTCGTAATTTGGTTTCGGTGTCTCAACTAGATAAGGCTGGGTATTTTTGGAACATTGGAAATGGTTCTATTAGTTTGTTCAAACAGAATGTTTTATTGGGTTCTGGTACCCTTGTTGATGGTTTGTACAAACTAAAGCTTGATACCCTATTCGCTGAGACTCTCTTAACCTTGCATCATAATGTTGGTATTAAACGTGGTTTGTTTGATGAATCATCTGCTTACTTGTGGCATAAACGTTTGGGTCACATATCCAAAGAAAGAATGGAAAGGCTAGTAAAGAATGAGATCCTTCCTCATTTGGATTTTACTGACCTTGGAATTTGTGTTGAGTGTATTAAAGGAAAACACACAAAACACACACTTAAGAAAGCAGCCACAAGAAGCTCACAGCTCCTTGAAATTATACACACCGATATTTGTGGGCCTTTTGATGTTCCATCACTTGGTGGAGAAAAGTATTTCATTACCTTTATCGATGATTTTTCATGTTATGGATATATCTATTTGCTGCATGAAAAATCTCAGTCGGTAGATACCCTTGAGGTGTTTATCAATGAAGTTGAGAGGCAATTAGAAAGAAAGGTGAAGATTGTCAGATCTGATAGAGGTGGAGAATATTATGGAAAATATGATGAAAGTGGACAGTGCCCTGGTCCATTTGCTAAGTTCCTAGAAAGACGTGGTATTTGTGCTCAATACACTATGCCAGGAACACCGCAACAAAATGGTGTTGCAGAAAGGCGGAATCGTACTTTAATGGATATGGTTAGGAGCATGTTAAGCAACTCATCTTTACCCAAATCATTGTGGATGCACGCTTTAAGGACCGCTGTGTATTTGTTAAACAGGGTTCCTAGTAAAGCAGTTCCCAAGACACCTTTTGAACTGTGGACGGGAAGGAAACCCAGTTTAAGGCACCTGCATGTTTGGGGTTGCCCAGCGGAAGTGAGAATATATAATCCACATGAAAAGAAACTGGACTCACGAACAATCAGTGGTTTCTTCATTGGTTATCCAGAAAAATCTAAGGGGTATCGATTTTATTGCCCTAACCATAGTACAAGAATTGTTGAAACTGGAAATGCTAGGTTCATTGAGAATGGTGAAGTTAGTGGGAGCTTAGAGCCACGCAATGTGGAAATTCAAGAAGTTAGAGTGCAAATATCCTTGCCTCTACCCTCTTCTCAAGTTGTTGCTCCTGCACATGTTGAGCATGATAACGATTTGCAGGAACAACAAATGAACGATCAAGCACCACCTAATATTGCTATTGAGAATGATCCTAACATAGATGAACCACAAGAAATCGCATTAAGAAGGTCTACAAGAAATCGAAGGCCTGCAATTTCTGATGATTATGAGGTTTATCTTCACGAGTTAGAATCTGATTTAGGACTCTATCATGATCCAGTTTCATTTTCACAAGCCATGGAAAGTGAGCATTCTGATAAATGGTTAGCTGCCGCGAAAGAAGAGATGAAATCTATGTATAAAAATGAAGTTTGGGACCTTGTTGATTTGCCTGAAGGTTGTAAAAGAGTTGGTAATAGATGGGTCTGGAAGACCAAACACGACTCTAATGACAATATCGAAAGACACAGGGCCAGACTTGTTGCCAAAGGTTTCACTCAGAAAAGTGGTGTTGACTATAAAGAGACATTTTCACCCGTCTCTAAGAAAGACTCCTTAAGGATTGTCATGGCAATGGTAGCTCATTATAATCTAGAGCTCCATCAGATGGATGTGAAAACCGCCTTTCTGAATGGGAATTTAGATGAAGCAGTCTATATGGATCAACCTGAAGGTTTTGTAGTTGAGGGAAAAGAACATATGGTGTGTAAATTAAAGAAGTCAATATACGGACTTAAACAAGCTTCCCGACAATGGTATATTAAGTTCAATGATACCATTACATCTTTTGGATTTAAGGAGAACATCGTCGATCGATGTATATATCTGAAGATTAGTGGGAGTAAGTTTATAATTTTAGTTCTGTATGTTGACGATATCTTGCTTGCTACTAATGATCTTGGTTTATTACATCAAACCAAGGAGTTTCTCTCTAAGAACTTCGAAATGAAGGATTTGGGTGAGGCATCCTATGTGATTGGAATAGAAATATTTCGTGATAGATCACAAGGACTGTTGGGATTGTCTCAGAAATCATACATTAACCGGATCCTAGAGAGATACAACATGGCTGAATGCTCTGCAAATGTCGCTCCAATTCAGAAGGGAGATAGATTTAGTCTCAAACAATGTCCAAAGAATGAATTGGAACGCAAGCAAATGGAACACATTCCTTATGAATCTATTGTTGGAAGTTTGAATTATGCACAAACTTGTACCAGACCAGACATCAGTTTTGCTGTCGGAATGCTGGGCAGGTATCAAAGTAATCCAGGAGTAGATCATTGGAAAGCTGCAAAGAAGGTATTAAGGTATCTGCAAGGAACAAAAGACCACATGCTCACCTTTAGGAGATCTGATCACCTTGAGGTGATTGGATATTCAGATTCAGATTATGCTGGATGTGTAGACACCAGGAAGTCTACTTTTGGCTATTTGTTCCTTCTAGCCGGAGGGGCAATTTCATGGAAGAGTGCGAAGCAATCTGTTATTGCCACATCCACTATGGAAGCTGAATTCATAGCTTGTTATGAAGCTACGAATCATGGTTTATGGCTGCGGAATTTTATTTCTGGACTTGGAATTGTCGACACTATCGCCAAGCCGCTGAAAATTTACTGTGATAATTCCGCAGCGGTATTCTTCTCTAAGAATGACAAGTATTCGAAGGGTGCTAAGCATATGGAGGTGAAATACTTTGTCGTTAAGGAAGAAGTTCAGAAACAAAGGGTGTCGATCGAGCATATTAGCACACAGCTTATGATTGCTGATCCATTAACAAAAGGATTGCCTCCTAAGACATTTACTGAACATGTCGAAAGGATGGGGATTATAGGACGTCATGATTAAAGTTATTTTATGTTTCATGGATTGACACTTTGAGCTCATTTATTTTTGTTTCTGAAATAAAGTTATGAATCTTGTTTTATTTATTATGATCAGTATATATACATTATGCATTATGTGAACAAAACAAGATTTTGTCTTTAGGAAAGACATTATTGTTGGACCATTATGAATACCTTGTTATGTGTCGTATTGAGCATGAGACTGGTTTTGTGGTACATGGAAGGGACTATGTCGATAAACTGATATAGAACCGCCATGATCCTAATCTAGTTTTCATACTTGATTATGACTTTATGGTGAACCAAATATTATGGATTTATCTTATGATGTGCACACTTATGTTTATTATTAGATCTTGTGATATATAATGACACATGGACCAAGTGGGAGAATGTAAGCCCAATTCCCGTAAGTGACTAGGGAATAATTGTGGCCCAAGTGTAATTATCATTTAATGGTTTAATATATAAGGTAAATCCTATATTGATTAGGTTAATGATAGGTAAATTCCTAATATACCCTGATGGTGGGTCTATATAAAGAAACCCTAGGATTGGTCCTCTCTCAACCCATTACGTAGAATTTCTTAGCCATCACAGAAATCTCTAAACCTAAAACCTAAAGGGGTCAAGAGGGAGAAACTCAATTCCGGTGATTACTACTCCAGCGCCGCCGCCGCTCTCGTCATGGATCGAGGTAGGTTTACCCGATCTATTATCGATTCGTGAAATCATCTAATTCTAAGATCCATGCTATTATGATTTATGTTTACAGGAATTTGTCGCCCTAGTCGTCGGTGCTATTCCTTCTGAGTTTGGCTCTAAAATGTGGACTAGAACATAGACTCAAAAAATACGAAAAATAGACAAGGAAAAAAAGAAAATAAAAAAAGACTCTATACGAACATAGATAAAAAAGGCGCTAACACAAAGACAAATGTAAAACCATCTCACTTGTACATATCCAGGACCAGGACGTGGTGACTGGTGACCATGGTTGTCATGCCAGTGGCATGCCGGCCGATTGAACCAGGTTCAACCGGTACCGGTCATGAAACCGGCTGGAATGCTACCGGTATAATGCTCAAGTCAATACCGGTCAAATCCGGTCAAAACCGGTCAAATCCGGAAATTTCAGTGGTCCAACCGGAATGTTTAATTCCGGAAATTAATTAATGCTTTCCTTTTTCGTCTGCCGCCACCGCTTAATCGCTATGCTTCCTTTTCTTCGCTTGGTTCGAGATTCCTCCAAATCAATCAGGGTTTCGTAAGCAATCGAATGGGGATGGCGTAGAAAGGAATTAGAATCGCATAAGGCTCCATCCTCCAACCTGTCCTCCTCGTGCTCCCTATTGCCATTGACTACCAAAAACCAGAAGATCGCTGACCCAGATCCGTCGCGCCTCGACCCTCAAAACCTCCATAGCGGCAACTCCGTCCTGTCTCCGTCTCCGCTCCCAGCTCGCGACCCTTGCTCCCAGCGTTGCCGCGCCTTGGCCAACCACCTTCAAATTGTCATCATTGCTTAGCCTCCTCCAGCCAGTTTCAGTTGTTGATGACGACCACCTTTGTCCTTTCTCGTCTCTACCCCAGTCACTAAACCGGCGGCGACCACCCCTCATCTAAGTTTGAATTCAAGATGTTAGCAGTGGTGAAGGATTTGGCCGCATTAGGGTTGCAGAATGGGGATTTTCCCAATTCGAGATTTGGTGCCAAATTGAAGTGTAGTTAGAGGTTGGATTGTAATTACTTTGCAAGAAGTATATATATTTGGGGCAGATTAGTGGTGAAATGTGATGTCTTGTATTTAAAATTAGTGATAAAATCTAGAGATATTGTTTAAGATAGGTTATTTTGATTTGATCCATAATTTTGTTAAAACCGGCATAAACCGGCACATGAACTGGTTCTACCACGGTAGAACCATTCCAGTTAGAAAACCGGCACACCGGCATAAACCGGTTTGACAACCTTGGTGGTGACAGACTCATTTACGAGAACCCTCTAAGCACCATTATCAACAGGCGCATTTTGGGTTCTTCTTCTTCTTCCAAGAAATGTTGAGGGAAGCAAATGGAAGTGGAAGGGTACATCTATAAATGAATTCTTGTAAAGTAAATCAAGTATATCTGTATTAATTCAGTGGTGGTGCTGTTGGAACAAATCGTTACCTAGATAATTGATTACTATTAGGACTTAGAAAACATAAATTTGAAGCTTTCCACTTATGGAAATTAAGCAAAAAAAAAATTACCATTAAAATACAAATACCATTTATACATTTTAATACTTTTCGTTTTGATTTATTTGGTTATAAACTTAATTAGTTATATATATTTTGTGGTGTAGAATAGTTGTTTTTTTTGTGTGTGTTGGGTTTATAATTAAAATTATCTCTAACCCGACCCAACTCAATAGGATTCTAAATTTTTTGGGTGGGTTTGGATTTGATATTTTCAAAATCGTAGTGAATTGGTCGGGTGATTAAAATATCCAAACCCGAACCACCCGACCCATGTATACCCTACCTAGATGCTCATGGGGACAAGTTCTGGGAGGATATCAATGAAAATGAGAGCACCAAATTAAAAGACCGGGAAATCAGAGGTCAGAACATGGAATTGGCTGCTAAGTTGCCAATTTTGGAGCTGATTTTCCTGTCAAGTTTGGCTTCGCTCTAAAACAAGAGCCACTTTGCTAGTAGAATAACGTCCCTCCAATGCGTCCTATCACTGGCTCCCGAATTTCTATCCTCGGGGGGTCTGTTCATAAGCTTATGTATAAGCTTTTCTAGGAGGAAAAGTTGGCCTAAAACAAGTCTAGGCATATTCCTTACAAGTTTGGGCTCGATATGGCTCCCAGAAATGGCGTCTAGGCAGCCAATTTGGGCTCAGGTCGACTAAATCCACGTAATTTTCTGGACCTCAATCCAATCTCGAATTCTGACACTCAATAGCTGACCCTTGATGTCCCCCACTTGTACAAGATGGTCCACTAGGATAGTTTGGGCTTAAAGCAGATGAAACACTACCAAAAGCGTATAACATAGTAAGAGTAATCCTAGAGTTACTAAAACACACATTGAGCAATCATCAAACATATGCAAGTGAGTGTGAACTAAAGATATGAAAATCATATAATTCTAGCCATAATAAAGGGGTATAAAATAATACTTTCTACATGTGATTAATCACCCTGGTATCAATATTTACCACCTTCATTTTCACTCGAATTTAGAAATGGTAAATGATGGCTAGTATATTCTTCATATCATGTATACAATCATTCTACACTATATCAATAACACCATGGTATAATCTTATGTACTACCAAACATTACCACCATGGTATAGACACGTTTTTTTTAAAAAAAATATATCATTTTGAGAATAAAATTAATCTAATTTTTTATGCAAAATTTTTTAGCTAGGAATTATAATGAAAAAATTATAACCCCTTGAATTAAATTGGAAAAAGTTAATTTTCTTCCGAGTTATGCATGTTATTAATGGGTAAGTTACTGATGGAATTTGTTCCTCTTTCTCGGTGGATTAAAAAGAATTATGCTTCTTAAATGCAAAATGTCTCTTGTAACATATTACTAATTGGGTTAATACCCAGTTCTGACCAATGTACTTTCAATTAAGAAAGTTTTAACCAAATTTTGAAAGTAATGGACACATTTGATCCAGATTTTAGGTTGATCGCTTAATTTAACATTCAACAATTCCTCCGATAGTCGGGATGGGAGCAGGCGAGAGAGTAAGAAGACGAAGTAGATAAAGAAGGGTTTCTAGGATTTTCTTATTTAAATTTATTTTATATTATTTATTTTAATTAATAAATGAAGTGGATGTCATCTCGGCAAGGGATGCTGAGTCACGAACGAGAAAAATAGTTGACCGTTCGTTTTAACGGTCAATTCAAACCACATGCCAAATCTGTCTATTTACTTTAAAAGTTGGCCATAACTGTATTATTCGAAAGTTCCTGCCAAAATTATCTTTTATGTCAACCTTCGAGCCAAAACATGATATTATCCTTACTAGTTTGTTAGATATAGAGATGACAATTGGATTCATGGATTGGTGTATTGGATTGGTAGATCCATGAATCAAATGGATTGGATTAAATAAAATCTTATATTCATAGATTGGTGGATTGGATCATGGATCCAAGTGGCATCTATATATTGGACCAATATGTACATTTTGAAAATTCTATGCACTAAATTGTCTTAATAAAAACTTTAATTACGAAAATATAAATTTTCAATAATATTTAAATGAATAGATTGAATTGAAACTGTGGATTGAATACAAAATTGCCGCTCATTTTATACCAGTTTTTTCTTCTTGTTATTGATATTTTACTTTCATTTAAATGTTTTTTAATCATTGGATGAGGTATATGTTTTTGTAGAGAACTCGATCGCTTGTATACTGAAAGCTCGTGCCCTAACTTCGGTGTGGTGTAAGTAGGGATGGCAATGGGTAGGGTCGGGTGCGGGTTTACCCTATACCAACTCCTAACCCGCCGGGTAGAGCCTTCTAAAATACCCGACCAAATAACCACCGGGTATGAAAATTATATAACCATACCCTACCCACTGGGTAACCACGGGTATTCGGGTAACCATGGGTACGAATCCTAAACTATGAACTTATACACATATATGCACATACATACTGTTGTCCATTAAAAGTTCTCAATACTTGTAACTGTTCTAACTTCAACAATCCACACGAATAAAAACAGCAAACACATAATAATTGTTCTTGCTTCCACAATCCACACAAACATAATAATCGTCTACATCTTCAGCATCAATAATGGTAGTTAAACTCAATTTCTCAAGCTAAACTAAATTTCTCAAGGGAAATTGACCATTTGGTTAGCGGGCCGGGTATAACGGGGCGTGTATTATCGATTACCATACCCGTACCCTACCCTTTATTTTGAAACCGGGTATTACTCGTACCCGCCCCTTAACCCGTCAAAACGGGTAATTACCCTCGTTGACTGGTAACGGTCGGGTAGGATACACATGGTTACGGGTTGGATTGACATCCCTAGGTGTAAGTATAGTAAACTCTTCCAATTAGTAATGTGACGTCATCGGTCCGTCAACCGTATATTGGGTTGGTACATAATCTCAATTTCTTAAATAATTTAACGATATTTATCATATTGTTTTTTTAGTATTTTATGAAAAATTCCCATGCGTTGAACTCTGTGCCGTCGTCCCACTCGTGGTGGGCTAGCTGTTGGCAGGATGATCCGTTAATTAAATATTAGAGAGCCCACACCGCCGGTGTTAGCCCGGTGGATCACACACCCGCCCGTGGGCCCGCATGTGCCCAGCACGGTAATAACGAAGCCGGCTCGTTCCTCCCACGCAGCATCGGACGACCCCTCGTTTCCCTCCTTCGGTTCTTCACTTCTCCTCCTCCGTCCTCATCACCAGAAACTGCGCATGTGGCACGCCACGTCCGTCGCTATCGTCTTTCCCGTCGGTCCCTCCTCCTCTGTCTTTTTTCTATCTTCTTCTCGTCCTCTTCTCATCTACGACTAACAAACAAGCAGCCGATAAGACTACTTATATACCACGCCCCACCGGCCACCACCACCATTCGTCCTTCGCCCGAGGATAAAAAGCTGAAAAGGTGAAACCATCCTCCACTCCAAATTACTGGATTTACACTCCCTTTCCTTCCTACTACACTCACCCGCTACTCCGAGCTTCTATTTGAGGAAAGTGTTCGCCATGGCTCCCCCGCCTCAGGATCACCGGCAGCCCCTGCTCTCCGGCGAGGAGCCGGACGAGCGGGAAGAAACGGCGTACGAACCCTCCGAGAGAATCCACATAGTCGGGGTTGATTCCGACTCCGACGCGTCCGATTTCGCGCCGCCCTTCTCGTGGAGGAAGCTCTGGCTCTTCACTGGTCCTGGATTCCTGATGTCCATAGCGTTTCTTGATCCGGGGAATTTGGAAGGCGATCTTCAGTCCGGTGCGATTGCCGGATACTCCTTGCTCTGGCTGCTGATGTGGGCAACCGCGGTTGGGCTTCTCATTCAGATGCTCTCGGCTCGTCTCGGCGTGGCGACCGGCAGGCATTTGGCCGAGCTCTGCCGGTCGGAGTACCCGACTTGGGCCCGGATGCTGCTCTGGATTATGGCGGAGCTGGCTCTCATCGGAGCTGATATTCAGGAGGTTATTGGGAGTGCTATTGCGATTAAGATTCTGAGTAATGGGTATTTGCCCTTGTGGGCTGGCGTTGTCATCACCGCTCTTGATTGGTAACTTTCTAATCATCTTCCATTTTTCCAATTGGGTTCACTTTTCTGTTCTGGGTTTTGAATTTTGGTTCATAGATGTTTTGGCTGTCTTTTCCGACTTTCAAAATTTTTTGCTGATGGAGGATTTGGCGTTAGTGCAGTTTCGTGTTCCTGTTTCTCGAGAACTATGGTGTGAGGAAATTGGAAGCGTTCTTTGCTGTTCTAATCGCTGTGATGGCAATTTCTTTTGCTTGGATGTTTGGTGACACGAAACCGAATGGAACGGAACTTCTTCTGGGTGAGTTGTGATTCTGTTTCCTATTCCATCAAGGGCTTCTCTTTTTCTTTACCATGGCTGGTCATGTTAAAACTTGATTGTGTACCTGAAATCTGCAGGCATCTTGATTCCTAAACTCAGCTCAAAAACCATAAAACAAGCCGTTGGAGTTGTGGGTTGCATCATCATGCCCCACAACGTGTTCTTGCACTCTGCTCTAGTACAATCAAGGGATGTCGATCGAAGCAAGAAGGGTCGTGTCGACGAAGCTCTTCGATACTATGGGATCGAGTCCACTGCTGCACTAGCTGTATCGTTTTTCATCAATTTATGCGTCACCACTGTGTTTGCAAAGGCGTTCTATGGCACTGAAGTAGCCAATAGCATTGGCCTTGTAAATGCAGGGCAGCTTCTTCAAGATAAATATGGGGGTGGCATCTTTCCGATTCTGTACATATGGGCTATTGGATTGCTGGCAGCGGGCCAGAGTAGCACCATTACTGGCACTTATGCCGGCCAGTTTATAATGGGAGGTTTCCTGAACTTGAGATTGAAGAAATGGGTTAGGGCAATGATCACGCGGAGCTGTGCCATCATCCCAACTATAATTGTTGCACTTATCTTTGATTCCTCTGAGGACTCCCTGGATAAATTGAATGAGTGGCTGAATGTCCTTCAGTCAGTTCAGATTCCTTTTGCACTTATACCCCTTTTATGCTTGGTCGCCAAGGAAGAGATCATGGGCACTTTTCGGATTGGTCCCGTTCTTAAGGTATACTTCTTCTCCTGCCCTTTTTCTTTGCTTTCTGCAATCTATCTCTCTTTATAGCCATTGAAATGCGCGTGTGATCAGAGTGCTGCTGTTTTCAATAGTCTATTGTGATCATGCCAATCTTGTCTTCTTTGCCACTCCAATGGGCTGGAGAAGTCAGTTGTTTGGTTGAAACTTGATAGTTTTTTTTCTCCTCAGCAGTTTCATCCTTCTCAAACAATCACCCCACTTAGAGAACGGACCCTCCTCTTACATGAACTATGTTAATGTGTTGTGCTTATCTTCTTGCTATTGTACACGTTTCTCTTACTGCACCTACATCCATTCTAGACTGCAGTAAACGAGATTCTACTGCGTTTACTAGAGTTCCCTAATTTGTCCCCTTTACTTAAACATAAAAAATCTTCTCTTTTGCAGACAATTTCATGGATTGTGGCTGTACTGGTTATATTGATCAATGGCTACCTATTGTTAGACTTCTTCATGAACGTGGTAGATGGATTGACAGTTGCAGTAGTGGTCTGCGCATTCACAGTTGGATATGTATCATTCATACTCTACCTGGTGTCCCGAAACTTTACATTTGCGTCATGGAGCCGCCGTCAGTCTAAGCAGTTAGATCTAAATTGAGTGAAGAATGAACACCAATTGCCAGATATGTAAGGCATGAATCATGCTGTGTTCTGCTTGCTGCCTCCGGGGCTTCATACTACGGTTATGACTTCTGACCAGAGAGTCGCTTTATGTGCATGAACTTCTCTGGGTAGCATCTAATACAGCTCCATAGTCTGTGTGGCTTCTCCTGTATGCCTTGTGCAGAAAGGGTCAAGGAAGATATCGAAGACCCACAACGCAACGAAGTGGATTTTGAATCCAGCACTTGGTACTTTGCGAAGTAGTTTTTAATAGCTTTGCAGCCCAGATTGCTGGATGGATCAACTTTGATCAGTGTGTGATGAAGTTGAACCTCCAATGCAATCGGCTTTAATCTTCACATGTATCTCGTCGTCTTTCTGAGTATGACAATGAAATGGCAATGCAATGTATCTTGTAAGATTATTCCCTCCCAATATTTGCTGTAGTATTGGTCATCATCAGAAGATGGATCTCTTTGAACAAGAGCAGATAAAGAAGAGATGATCTCTTAACTCTGTTGCATTGTTACAGAGTGGGCAACTGTTAGTTACTGAAGGATTCCAACTACTAATCTTATCCAGAGTATGAATTATTTCAAAATAATTAGCCACTGAACAGTTTATTTTCCTATCAAGGCTCTCAAAGTATAGATTTTTCCCCCCCATTTATCTAACTCTTATTCAAAGTCAGTTCTTAGTACTTTGTTGCAAAAATTTTAGCTTGTTGGATGGAGTGACCTCCTTAAGAATTGAGACAGGGTTTTTGTGCCTAAAAAGTCTTCATAATCATAAAAATATTCCTCTATATTTTTAATCCCCTCTCCCATCCTTGAGTTTCACCCAACAATTACCTTTTATCGAAACTGAAAAAAGATTAAAATAGCAATGTTAACTTGTAATTATATGATTTTTTTGGATGGAGTCAGCGCCTAATTACCTTGTTCATCGAGTAGTTGAGTCCCCGTTTAACGATTTTTTTAACAACAAGAGGCACAAGAAGAAAACATTTATCTTCGAAAGACTATATTAGGAACAAAAATAATATAGAGGTGATGATAGGAAATCATTATATATACTATTAACTCTTTATAAAACCATTAAAAAAAACCCGGAACAGAAAAAAAAATGGGAATTTTTGGCGGAAAAAAACCCCGAGATAGTAGGCCATCTTTATGGATCTTGAAATAATGTTTTTTTTTGTGAATCAGTCTAAAACTTGAGGGGAAAAAAAAACTTAAAAAGAGGCTGAAAATGCCATTAACACTGTTATTAATAGCAAAAGAACCAGTTTTTTGCAAGCAATTCAGTTCATCCAACTTCTTCTCCACCGGTAACACTACTCTTCAAATCTGAGCCCTGTTTCTGTCGTGTTGCCCGAGCCAAATTCGTCCCCTGTGATAATGGCTTGGGCTCGACCACATCTACATTCTCTTCTACTACTTTTCCTCGTCTTCTTCTACTCTTGTGCTGCAAATCCCACGGCACGAGCACCGTTAAGTTCTACAGTACTCTATGATTCCGATCACCGGCCCTACTCTGCCAATGCCAGCACCGTTCTCGTCGGACCCGCTGGTCCGGCGATGATACTGCCGCTCTTCCACCACATTACCAAAAAATCACAATCAGCTTCTTCTTCTTCTGGCACGTTGTCAAATGCTAAGCACCGCAAGAATCTTCGGAAATCATCAATTCCTCACTCCCTTCCTCATGCACGTATGGGACTCTACGACGATCTCCTCCTTGATGGGTAATTTGCCATATTTTTGCCTCTGTCTCTTTATTTATTTTTCTTCGAAAGTTTTATGAAAGTGTGTAAAAAAAAAAAAAAGAGCAACATAAGAATTTTTATAATCTTTACTGGTTTTGCTATGCTTGCTCGTTTGGTGACAAAAAAAAAAATCTATTTTTCACACTGGCTTGATTGGATTATATTTTGGTTTTTCTAACTGCTAAATATGGTGTATTGTGATTTTTTTATCTATGACATGTATTATGTTTGTGCAATGTATGAATGGATTTGATGTAACAAAACAAAATGTACTTTTTAAATGATAAAAGTAGAACAAAAAAAAAAAAAAATGAACTCAACTATCCCAACAACAAAATATGATGTTGTATAATCAGACGGTTTGTGTCACGTGAAGGTAACAATACATGTATTTTGTTGTACATAAAACTAAATAAAGGGATAAACATTGTAACAATAAGAGTAACCAAACCAGGTATTTGAGTACTCTTTCTCTAAACAAGATATCATTTGGGGTAAAAAAACCAACCTCAAAATTTTCTTATCAAGTAGGTTATCTTATCAGGAATTTTTGCAATTGTCATCCTGATTTGGCATCTTCACTTCAGATTGGTTTTTATTAATTTTTGTGCAAACAAACATATTAGTTAAAATCCCTCTTTTTTTTTTCCTTTTCTTCTTGTGACGAAGGTATTATACCACTCAACTTTGGATTGGAACGCCACCCCAGAAATTCTCCTTGATTGTTGACACAGGTAGCACCGTCACCTACGTCCCCTGCTCCACTTGTGAGCAATGTGGCAACCACGAGGTACGTACGTACTAATTGCTTCAAACTTCGTTTGCTATACGGTCCGATCCGATTAAATTGGCCTGAATTGATTCGATTCCGGTTCGATCTTTTTGAGAATATAAGAATCAAATATTGGATTGGATACAGTCTGGTCCCAATCCGGTTTTGATTTTAGATTGAGCTTGTGCTGATTTGAGTAGCCTGAGGGGGAATTTGAGTGACCTAAAGCCTCAAAGTTTGAGTAGGTTAAATTTTGACTGTTGGACTCTCTTATCCAGTTTTTATCCGGTTTTCGATCCGGTATCAAACGGGTTTTTACCTCAAATCTAAACCCGAAAATTGAATTTGATTGTTTGCTATTCGATCTCGATCCGGGTTATACGGTTCGGTTTCGGGTATAAGTCTGTAGAAAATGATAATAAAGCCTCTCTCGAAACCAGGATCCAAAGTTTGCGCCGGAACTGTCGCTAACTTACGAGCCCATGAAGTGCACCATGGAATGCAACTGCGACGTCGAGAACGTGTTCTGCACCTACGAGCGGCAGTACGCTGAGATGAGCACCAGCAGCGGCGTCCTCGGCGGCGACCTCTTCTCCTTCGGCAACGACAGCGGCCTCGACCCCCAGCGAGCCGTCTTCGGCTGCGAGAACGTCGAGACCGGCGACCTCTACACCCAGCACGCCGACGGGATCATGGGCCTGGGCCGAGGCGACCTGAGCGTCGTGGACCAGCTGGTCGACAAGGGCGTCATCAACGATTCCTTCGCCCTCTGCTACGGCGGGATGGAGGTTGGAGGCGGCGCCATGGTCCTCGGCTCCGTATCTCCGCCTCCTGACATGGTGTTCACCGGCTCCGACCCTCTGCGGAGGTGAGTTGAAACCGCAGCCTAGTTATTCTGCTAACTTGAAGATTCGTTAGTATATACTAACTAATATTCAAGTTGTATGAACTAATATACAAGTATCTGCTGCGGAGTATCTAGATAGCACAGACTAGTATTCAAAACATCACAAACTAGTATCCCGATAGCAGATATCAACTAATATCCACAATCAACCAACTAGTATTCAATATGGATACTCTTATGTGTTGTCTGGATACTAATTATGTGTTGTATGGATACTATTCTGTGTCGTCTAGATACTAGTTTGTGAATTTGGGATAATAGTTGATTCATGGTGGATATCAGTTAGCAAACTTTGAATACTAGTCTGTGCTCTCTAGATACTTTAGTAATTGGATATTCAAGTTAGCAAATTAACTTTTCCAAGTTGAAACGAGAACGATGATGAGTTTTCTCTTGCGCGTTGTTGTTGTGTGTGTCGTCGGTCGTTTTTGAGCTTTCTAAGACACATTTACTCTTAGTTTCGGGATGGCCACAGTCCATACTACAATGTTGATTTGAAGGAGATCCATGTCGCCGGCAAGAAGCTGCAGCTGGATCCCAAGATATTCAACGGCAAATATGGAACCGTCTTGGACAGCGGCACCACGTACGCTTACCTTCCGGAGCAAGCATTTTCTGTGTTTAAGGATGCTGTAAGCTGCTGCTTCTTTTGTCCATGTGTTTAATTCATTCAACGATGATCGATGGTGAAATAATTATTTGGTGGTGGTGATTCTTGGAATCAGATTATGAAGGAACTTCATTCCTTGAAGCGAATTCATGGCCCCGATCCTAATTATAACGATATTTGTTTTGCTGGAGCAAGCAGGTATTATTTATTCCTTCGTTTAAAAAAAAAAAATCGTAGTTCAGCTGCTGGTAAAATAATGTGTATATTCTGCGGATTGTTACTAACAACGAAAAATGCGGATGTCTAAGCAGTAATGTCTCGGAGTTGTCGCGTACTTTCCCAAAGGTCGAGCTGGCGTTTGAAAAGGGACAGAAGATATTGTTGTCGCCCGAAAACTACTTGTTTCGGGTGAGTGTTTGAACGTTATATTATATAGCCAATTCTTCAAAATGTTTTCTCTATGGATGGGGAGCTTTAGTTGGATTTAATTTATTGTAGCTAGTTATTAATTTTTTTTCCACAAAATTTATTAATATTTTTTTATTGCAGCACTCAAAAGTGAATGGTGCTTACTGCCTTGGGGTGTTCCAAAATGGAAAGGATCCAACAACACTACTTGGAGGTGCATTATTCATCATTCTTCCACAATTTTTTTTTGTGATAGTTTAATGATAAATAATAATTTTGTCTTAATTACTAGGTATCATTGCTCGAAATACTCTTGTTGTATATGACCGTGAGAATGCAAAAGTGGGATTTTGGAAGACCAACTGCTCGGAGTTATGGGAAAGACTTCAATTAGCTACTTCTTCTCCAGCTCCTTCGCCACAACCTTCACATCAAAACAACCATACCGAAGAAGCTTCATCTGTTTTGGCTCCGAGTCCAAGTGATCTACCGCACTATGCTCTTCGAGGTATAACTTAGCTTTATAGGTCGTATTTTTTCATGCAATTTTTCCTATATATAATCCCACATCTCCCTTCGGTGAATTTTTGTTTACAGGAGGGATCTACATTGGCCGTATCGAGTTTGAAATGTCATTCAGTGTCAACTACCATGATCTGAAGAAAAATCTCCACAACTTAACAGAACACATTGCTCAAGAGTTAAAAATCAACGTTTCGCAGGTGATCAGTCGAATATGCTTTGAAATTGTCCGTCTTTGTAATTGGATAAATTTTTTTTTTCTCTCGAGAAGATAACATTCTTTTTTCTTCAAGCGTATCTATAGGTCCACGTGGAGAGCCTTTCGCCAGAAGGGAACGATTCACTCGTAGGCCTGTCCATAGTTCCTTTGGAATCTACTCAATACATCTCCAATGGCACTGCTCTGGTAAGTTATTCATCATTGTGACTACGAACAATACCATCCAGAGCACTTCTACTATGCTTTAAAGTATTGGTGCTTTAAAGTACAACTTGAAATTATACCATTACGCGCTGAAAGGTACAAATTGAAGTTGCACCATAATTGAATTTGCCATTTATGTTATGGGTACAACTTGAAGTCGCAAAGTTGTACATAACATAACAGTACAGCTTTAGTTTGTACCATAAAAAAGATTTCACAAAAGAGTATAGGATTATAGGTACAACCCGAAGTTGTACCATAAATGCAAAAACTAAAACACCAATACTTTAAAATATTGTAAAATTCCTCTACCATCCATGGAAAATTGTTTGTTTTGATTTGGTGAAATTGTGTACAGAGTATAATTGCTCGAGTGGTGAAGCACCATATGAATCTTCCTGATAGCTTTGGGACTTATAAGTTGGTCCAATGGAAAGTTCAGCCACCACCACAACAGTGAGTCTTTTGTTTTGTTATAAGACTCTCTTCTTATATTTCGTGATTGAGTTGAGCCCATACAAAAGATATATAGTATTTATTTTCCATGATTGGTTTGAAAAATGTTACTTTCTGTAGGACGTGGTGGGAGACGCACTATCTAGTGATTCTCATAGCTGCAATAAGCACACTCATCGTTGGATTGTTCGGCATAGGATTATGGTTAGTTTTGCGGCGTAGGCAAAATGCATTGACGACATACAAATCTGTCGATGAGGATGATGATGCTCCTGAGCAGGAATTGCAACCTTTACAATGAAAACACACCAATATTTTTGAACATCAATGGTTATGGATTGGTAATTTGACTCCAGCGTCCATTTGATGATTTTTCATATAAAGAGTTCATTTTGAGGTAGAAGGAGGTGGAAAAAAAAACCTAGCAAATGTGCCAAATGAGAAGATTTTATATTTCAACAATGAAGAGTGACTCAAAAATTTAGTTTATACAAAATTTCGATTATTGATGCTTGATGCCTATTGATAACGTAGTTTATCTACACGGTCAGTCGGTCACTTTGTCAAGTGTACGAATCTCAACTTTTAGTATTATTAAGGTCTCTATATGTTGTATTCCATGGGGTAGTAGCTTAACTAATTGACAGCTAAAACTACTTGAATTAAACTACTAAGGCAAGCAAAGGCTGTCAAGAGGTATTCCTTTGAATGAGAAAAGTAGTTGGTTAGATTTCAAGCAACCAATTCAATATCTGTTTAGGGTTTTAAAGCATGAACAGAGTGAGGCAACTAACTTAATTATCAGTTTATCACTCCATACTCAACAAGAAACTTCACTTTTTGTGACAAAAAAATTTGTCACAGAAAGCCTCAAATCCGTCGTATAAAGGTTTATGCGGCGAATTCTATCGTCGCATAAGGCAATAAACTTTTGTCGCTTATACAGTGTCGCAAAAAGTTCTGCGATGAGAAAACATGGTTCGTGGAAAAAACCTTGATTCATCGCTGAAGGATCTAAGTTTTGGCAACGCATGTCGTCGCAAAAAATTTATCATTTGGCCATGACACTAGATCCTCCGTCGGAGAAAGTATAAAAAAATATTAATTGTGAAAGTTCGTTTCCAATTAATATCATATGAAGCGAAAGTATAAAAAAGCATCATTAAAAATATTTGAAACCTCTAAGTTCCACAAACCTAAACAACTATTGAACTACCCACTCATGGGGACAGAAACAACCATAAACATCCAATCGGTAGCAAAAAAAAAAAAACCTTACTGTGGAGTTTGGGCAACCTCTATGCTTTTGGGATGATTCTAGGAGATAGTGTAAACTGTCCCAATCCTCTCCTTCAAGGTTTCAGATTGATTGGAATTTGGAAGTCTGGAGGACTTCTGGGAGTTAAATAACCTTTCAATAAAACTTATATGCAATTGTTTACTTGAGGGACCGATTGCCTTGGAAATCAGGGTTTCACGATGTTTTCTATAAAAAAAAATCTCTCATCTTTGAATATTTGGCATGTATCCTTTGTTTGGAGTTGATGAGAAGGTTTTCGATCGCCAAGAAGTGAATGGACTTCCCCAATATAGGACAAAATGGATCGTCCCAGGGCTTACAAGTTACAAGACCGCCCCATCAGACCGCCCAAATATCTTGGTCTACTTGAAAAGAATTTATGACTTCTGATTCATGAAGCGTTCATGTACATGATGATCCTATATGCTGCCTTGGCCCAAAAATATCCAAAAGTTGTCCAAAAGGAATCAAATGCACGTTTTAGTCAATACGAAGCAAAACAAAGCTAAAATGGCTAAAGATATAAGAAAATTTTGTAAATTTTTTCATAAAATGAGGTAGAAAAATAGTATATTTTAGGTGTCATCATATTACCCCAAACTTCATATTTATTCTTGTCCTCAAGCATATCACATTGAAAATTTGACACGTGCCCGAGTAAAGGTTTATATTTCTAAAGTCGAAGCGCACCTACTCTATGTTCATGAAGGTGGGGATCGACTCAATGCATGCAATCGGTCCCCCTCCTAGCTAGGTGAACCGGCCCAATGTCACCTCAACCGGTGTACCCAACTAGGAATTTGGTTCTACCTCCTCTAAACGGATTGTATACGTCCGCACACAAGTCGGGTAAGTCGATGGTCATGCACTTACCCGAAAGAATCAACTAGGTGAGAATCTAACTAGAAGGGGATGTTCACCTCGACCTCTAGCTAGATCTCTAAATCAACCAATCATGGTAAGAAGCATTCACACACATCTAAACCCTAATTAGAAGTATTAAGAACTCTAGTTAAACCCTAGGTTGCAAACAAGCAAATGGGATATAGACAATCCCACACTAATTGGTGTATGCCCCAATCTAAACCTAAGGGGATGTTTATCTCTCCTAGGTCAAGAACAAGTCAATCACAATAAAGTAAAAGATTCTCATGCACAAACATCAATTAGACATAGATTATAGGTTCATAATCATTCATACACATGACCCATAAGCTAGGGTTCATCTTCCCAAAACAAACATAGGGATTCAAGTCATAGAGAGAAAGAAAATACAAAATAAGAAGAGGAGAAATGCTTGGAATCATCTTGTTCTCCTTGCATTGCACCTTCTCGTTGATCCTTGGATGGATTGGACCTTTCCCAAGCTCTCTCAAGGCGTTTCCCTCTCTAAAAACTACCCAACAACTCTAATTTCTCACTCTAGGTCAGCTCTACTTCGTCAAGTGCAGAAAATGTGTGTTTATAAATTATACAGTCAGATCACAATCTCAAGGGCGTGACTCGATGGTCACATACATGACCTGGGCGTGACCAGGCGGTGACTAGGCTAAAACAGAGCTGAATCGCCCGAAAATTCGTGTATTGTCATCGTCTTCAAGTTCTGATATCGTAACCTCCATCATGAATCACGATCGCAATCTTTTTCGCGGTCGAAAAGCCCCTTGGCCGCGATTTGAGTGTCGAAACTTTATGCCCTCTTTGTTGGTTGCTTGCTGAAGTTGGCGACTATTGTTCAAGACCGCGAACATAGTCACTACAAATGTATTCAAAAGCGCGTTTCTATATAGAAGCATTTTGGTGATCTAAAAGTGTAAAACCGTAAGCTTTTAAAGTTTAAAGCGCGTTTTTAACTACATTAGTTATAAAAACTGTGATTTTGCATAGAAGCGTTTTGGTGACCTAGACGCATAAACATATAATTTTTTAAGCTTTGAAGTGCGATTTTGACTACATTAGTCACTGCCTGGTCACGATCGTGATGTGGTTGTGATCTGTGTTTTTTCTCCCTTCTTGCTCCTAAGCTTCGCAATCGTGCTTGGATGAACTCTAATCAATTCCCGATTAAGGATGGCAATGTGGGGGCTTTGGGGCAGTTTTGTCTAAACCATCCCCACCCTCGCTTTCAAATATCCAAATACATACCTACCCAATACTCATGCGGGGGAAGGTTTTGCAAACTTATCCCCATACCCGTGGATTTCGGGTACCCATGGGTAATATCTGCCACGTACATCCAATAGTATAATACCTAAAAATTTACATGTAAGTTTTCAATTATAACACTAAATGCATCTACTATATCATGAAGTCTACAAAGAGACAATCGTTCTTAATACGGTTCAAAACATCTTATCCTAAAACCTCCATTAATCCATAAGAGAGTACAATACAATCCACATCATTATTTTGGCTATGATACATCTACTAAGTAATAACTAACTAAAATAATCTTGTTAACACGAGGAAAAAAGTGAAAGAGTGAATGGAGAGTTGAGGAAAAGGTATTAGGTTTTGATTTGGGTGGCCGCTCATTTACATTTCTACTATTTATTTTCTTGACTTACACTCACTATCATTGATAGGTTACAATTTTATCCATGTATTATATATATGTGAAGAAATGCTTTTGATGGGGCGGGTATGAGTATGGGTATGTGGTGGGGAGGCTAAAACCATACCCGCCCCCATACCCATCAAATATTTTGTGGGTTTTACCCATATCCGCCCCATACCCATTCAATGCTGGGATTCCCCGCTTTCACTTGGTCGGGGGCGGTTGGGTACCCGCGGTTATGGGTGTCATTACCATCCCTATTCCCGATCAATCCTAGATGAATATAAGACCTGGAATTTCATGACAAACACTGAAAAAATCATAAAATACAACAAAGTTGGGTCGATTTCCCCATAAAACCTTCATATCAAGCTAACCCATGCCAAAATGGATGTTTTGCAAATAGGACAAAAATAGGCCTAAACTAGCTTGACATGTGGCATAGACACTGTAATTCAGCACGCAAACACCTCAAGAATGATGGCTAAATAACACCTATTTTAGGTGTATCAACTCTCCCACACTTACACTGTTTTCTTGCCCCCAAGAAAACATACGATTAAATCATGCAACTCGAGGCATCTAAATCCCCCACACATGATGTGTTTCGTAGGAGTCTGGTTTCCAGTGGCTAAGGTCATCCCAATTCTACATTATCTTGCTTGATTTACTCGGGAAAGGTCACCATAAATGTTCTAAAATGATGGTGATAGGCGCAAGGTGCAAAACAAAACTCTTCGAAGTAGGTGAAAGGACCGCTACTCTTTCGGATTTTTTCTACACTTTCTCGAAAACCTTTATTTCTATTTAGAATTTTGGCTTGAGGGTTTTAGTAGTCATTCATCTATTGTTGAGTATGTGCACTTTAATGGTACTTTTTTTTTGTGCTTGTTCGCCGGGCAAGTAGGAGTAGTTTCTCCTACATATACCTCGGCCCATGAGAGGAGGTACACGAGAGGATGGAAATAGTGAAAAATGTGAAGTTTGGATGCGGCAAAAATATCTGAATCTGAATCTCTCATGTACATTATCCCAAAAGGCACTCACATTACTCTGAACGGGGTGCCACAACATGTTGCATTAGACGCTGCACCCAAAGTTTTTTGTTTTGTACGCATGTTGCGAGAAAGCACAGAACCAAGCACCTTTCTAATGGCCTAACCAAGAGAAATAGGGTTCGCTCACATGCAAACCTAACACTAATCATTCTTCAAACATTCTCATACCCACCTACATCAAGAAATCAAACAAAACCACTTTGACTTAAGACATCCCATGCACTACAATCCTCAACATTGGTCAAGACGTGGAGAGCAAGATTCACTGATCCAAAGCAAGTAATCGCATTGCAAGCAAATAAGGCAACTTGGAGCCCTCAAAATTGAAAAAAATTTGGCCATGCATGCAAGTTTCTAAGTGGTCGAATTATACTAAATCATCATCCATAATCACTATGCAAGGCACACTTTCTCTCGTTCAATAATTCACACATTCATAACACAAGAAAGCGTGATCGATAGCAAACCTTCTACACAAGCATTTATGCACAACCTCCCCCCCCCCCCCCCCCAACACACACACTTAAGGAACACACTATCCACAATGCGAGCAAGGGTGAAGGATAGGGGAACGAGATTACCGATTTGTCAAAGTTGAGTGGTTTTTGGGTTGAAGGGTAAGGTGGTGCGTTCGATTTTTGTGAAACATCCACGAGAAAGGAGCTAAGAAAATACAAAATTCACATCCATAAAAATAAAAATTAAACAATACAAGTACTAATTAATATAAGTAGAAAATTATACTAAGTACTCAAATAAAAAGTAAAGACAAGCACACTATACTAACATTCTACAAAGTATATTATTCAAATGGAAAGATAAAAGAGAAAGGGGTAGAGAAATGGCTCTCCCAAAGTTGAGCACTCGCCTTTTGGACTCAGTCTCTCGACCTTCTAGATGACACTTATAGTTTTTAGTGTTGTTCTTCTTGTGGTTGCTCCTCGACTAGAGGTTATGGTTATTCTTTTGATATTTTTAGTTTTTCTCGTTGAGGGGGGTTCTTGTTTCTTTCTATATACTACTCAGGGCTAAGGTCCTCTACAAACCCCTTACTCTTTGTGGAATCGCCTATATAAGATAAAAATCACAATACATGTCCAAACGTACCATTAAGAAACACACTTGATCAATTGAAACAACTAAAAATCTATCCTTAGGTCCAACTTTACACACCCCCACACATAAGTATTACAGTGTGTAGAAACTAGATGTGCATAGGTGGAAATGCATGTTGTATTGAATAGGGGCGAGGTCTAAATGCATGAAAAAGGGAATCATGTCCTTCTGGAGGTTTCTATACCTTAAAAGCTAGAATCAACTCATTAGACAACAACCAACAGCTGAACTCACGGCTCTAGAAGCATGCCAAAGCCCAAAATATAAAATTAGCCAAAGTAGCAAACTCAAGGATCATGCATCAATGATTCAATCTGAAGTCATAAACACACTTCTAAGGGTCTATATTAATCAATCAAGTTCATTTGATAAGCAATGGATCCAGATAAACAAGTTTTATGTGGTTTGGGAATTCCATCGAACACTTGGTGAGCGACATTAAAACTTCATAAAATCATTCAATTCAAACCCACCAAGGCCTACAAATGCACATACACATTCATAAACGTACACTTTATGATCCCATTGTACTAGCCATGACATTCCCTTAACCTAAGTAACTTATTTGGTAGGCTAGTGCACATGCGTAACAACAACAACATTTTTCAAGCAACTATATAGATTCCAAACAATCATTCATGTAATTCTTCACATGGCAAGGTAGTCATTCACTATCCAAGAGTATAAACATTCCAAAAAACAAGATCAAGCATGAAAGTTTTATTTTTGAAGAAGGTAAAAGAAATGCAAACCGATTGTTGGGGTACCTCCCAACGAGAGCGTCTTTCAAGTATTATCGTCGGACGCTTGCCTTCAAGTTCTCGATCCAACGTACAACTTCCTTGGAGTTAAGGCTTTCATCGGTGAAGTCGAGTCTCAAGTCTTGATCGGTCTTCCGATCATTCGGTGAAGGCTCATGTGGACAAGAATGCTTGAGACACCTCCAATGAAACCTCTCTTCAACCCTTTTCTTCTTCTCTTTGCCTCGAACCAAATGGAGTAGTTTTGAAAGTTCATCACCACATCCACCAAGAGGGATTGATGATGAGTTGGCCTCATTTTGGCAAAGACATGTCAAAAAAGGATCCAACACTAGAAGCCTCTCGATGTCGGGTGACCTTCCGTGGTCAAAATGAATTACCTCTTCGAGAACACCAACCCAGATTAACCCTAGACAATCATCATCTTATTCTTCAACCACCTCTCTCTCGTATATTGAGTGACTTCTTCCCCATGTGGAATCTCAAGCTCATCCTCTTCATTACTTCCTTCTTCACCCATCATAGCTTCATCATTGCTCCCTTCCTCCTTTAATGCTTCTTCTTGTCCGATGAGAGCATTCTTCAGCACGGTCTTCATTAGATTTAACATTGCTCTCTTCTTGATCTTTCACCATTTTTTGCCTCTCCTCTCCACTTCATGTTCAAATCTTATGTGGAAACACCCCAAAGTAAGAATAGGATCACTAATATCTATATGCTCGTATCCTATGTTGAAGCGTTCCACGACTAAGTCTGCCGTGCTTTTGGCCTTCGATGGTGGTGTGGGATGAAGCACCTCTTCATCATTGGAGAATACAAGAAAGAAAGTAAGACATAACAAACACACTAAATCAACACAATATTCACAAAACAAGATACAAACACACAAAAACGATAAAATGACACCAAGAACTTGGCACAAAACACACAAAGATTATAACAAAATGATTAAATTAGTAGTTCTCAACTTTTCCTAATAACCTAAGACTCCCCAGCAACAGCGCCAAAAACTTGGTCGGCGCTCCGTGCTCGTTAAGAATTGGTTGCACGGCTTGAACTAACTATCCCATCTTGAGCCAAGTATAATTCAAGATGGCATTGTCAGTATACCGGTTGACCAAGGTCGTATTCCACGTGTCTCGATAGCTTAGGCTACTTCTCACTCGGTTGTTATTTAGTCGATCATGTTTTAGGGTGGCTTGGAGACAAATAGAAATAACTGGTGACAAAAGCATAGATAAAAAGCTGGTACTCAGGGCATCACCCTCACCCTAGCTAATAGCCTATCATGCAAAAAGATAAATTTTTCGGTTTGTGGGGGAAGTACGGTAATCACTAATGTGAGAACTAGCTCAATGGTCATGCAACTAGATCCCTTTCTAATCTGATCCGCTGACCCAATCTCACCACAATCAGGTTCACGAAGTAGGGCTACAGTTTAATTCCTTTCAAGAGGTTGCACCTATCTGCACACGATTTCGATATGTAAATGGTCACGCACGTACCACCCTAGCATTACCTAGGTCGGCATCCTAATTGGCAGGGGATGGTCACCTCGACCACCAATTAGACCCCTAAATCATTCATCTACACTAACATGCATACTTCTCAAATCCACAACCTCCTCAATCAAACCCCAACTAGGCAATCATAAAAATCATGTGGAAAGAAAATTTCAAAGCATAATCAACACAGATAAAATCATATAAACCATCGGTAAACACATTCCATTCACAAATCCTAACAAAATTTCTTCTAAATAAGAAAACCTAGGGGTGGGCAACGGGATGGAATTGGGTACCCGTCCCGTTTGAAATGGGTATCCAATCTCATTTGGAAATAAAACTCCATCCCATGTACCAAACCGATATGAGTTAACGGGTACCCATTACCCGTACGAGACTAATAACGGGTGCCCAAACTACACATATATACCCGTCCAACATGGGAAGTACCAAAATTAGAAAAACTAAAAAAGTGAAGCCGCCACATAGAACCAGAATATCCTTTTTAGCGAGTAACTCGTGGGCATCCAATGTAAAAACTCTAAATTCATAGTCCAATCCTGTAATAAATATTACAGGTATTTGAGTACCCGTAATCCTAAAATAAAGGGACAAGTATGGGTATACCCAAGTGCCCATTTTCTGTTTCCCACCCCTAATAAAACCTAAAGCTAGGATTTGGGGATCAAACCCCTAGTACCTTGAGTACATACTCCATAAATGGGGGAAGAAGAAACATGAAAGAATGGGGAAGAAAACTAGTGGGCGATTGATGGACAATCCCTTCCTTCTTTGCTCCTCCTTCTCTTCTTCTCCTTCCTTCAACTTCTCTCTCTAATATCTCTCTAAAATCATAAATTTATCCAAGTTTTTCTGCTACTTTTGCAAAGGAAAAAGGTTCCCTATTAATAGATTTCACAAGGATGGACCAGTTCGCGGTTGAGGGTTGAGAGATCGCAGGCGTGCACTTCGGGTGTGAGGTCGTGATCTTAAAATGTAGCGTTTTTGCATTTGATGGATCGGGAGTTCTCTGCCTGACTTTACGGTCGCGATCCGTAAGTCACGGCCACGATCGTTCTCGAGGTCTTGGACAACTAAAGCTGTGAGTCGACTATCGAATCCTTATTTCCATTCCTTGTTGCTGCTTCCTCAAGTTCACGACTGGCACCTCCCAGATCGCCGACGCAATCTTTGCTCCAAAGGCCCCGATCTTTTGCTTGACTTTGCGGCTTCTCTTCCCGACAATGATCTTTTTGTTCCTTTTCCTACACTTATGACCCATTCTTGTGCATAAAACGCAAGTACCATCTAATACACCTTAAAATGATATGAAATAATGAGGAACAAATTTGAGATGCATTTGATGATTTTATAACCATTGAGACCATGAATGACCTAAAAATGCCTAAATATAGAGGCTAAATAACACCATTTTGGGTTTTATCACTTGGTCACTTTTATGGTTAGTAAAGGCGCCTCACAGTTGGTAATGAGAATTCATCATTTGAACTTCAGTTCATGTTTCCTAGTTTGATGGTCAAAATTAGATAACACCAAAATATTCTCATATGGAAATGTTAGGTTTATGACCAAAACCATTTGTAAAAAGGAGGAGAAAGCTCAATTTATTTTCATAAGCAAATTGATGTTTGATTGGATAACCATCAAAATGTATCCACTATTAGAAAACAAATCTCGTAAACACTGGGTTGCGGTATGAAAAGTGTGACCATAGAGTTTATGTATGATTTAAATCATAAAATTACTAAATGGTCCACATGATGGTTGTATTTTTTCGCATACAAGTCTCATAAACTATACATGATCCACTCTTACTTCACCAAGTGATAGTAAAATAGTAACTTTTCTTTGGGAACAAGCTACTCATAATAAATCTTTCAGTTGAGGATTCTTTATGTTCACATGAATTCTCAATGATTTTCACATCTCGATCTGAAATGGTAATTTGACCTGTCAAACTACCAGTTATCAATTCTTGTAAACCTCTAGTTCACACTTTCATGTGTAATGATATCCATGTAAAACATATTTGAAATGCAAATATTAGTTTCACTATTTTCTTACTATTATATTCCTTTATGTGAATATCTTTTTAATTAGGTAATTCATCATCAATAAATAGTTTTGTTCCTTTGGGTCACAAAACATTAGCTATTTAAGATTCTTAACATATTTTGTACCATATTTCGCCCTTCCGGGCGTTTTATGATTTTATGCATTCTTAGTGAATATCATCACAAATTGTTACCTTGAGTACATGTTTTAGTTATTTCAAGCAACCAAATTGACTCGCATTAAAATACACCACAAATTAATCCCGACTAGAGTCCAAGTTTTTAAACTCTAGTCGGGTGCAGTATAGAGCAAGTATTTAAATATCGACTCGGGCCGATCCATGCACCCCTACTTCAATCGCTTAAGTTGTTATCTAGCAAAACGGATTTCGGTTTTCAAACTAAGAAAACTATAAACTAAACAAGCAAAGAAAAGTAAATAAAAGAAAAGTCTAACTAAGGGAGCTTCACCCAGCAGTTGCTTCCCCCTAACTAGCTACCAAGACTCGATGGATTGGAATGATTGGTTTGGGCAAGGTAACCGCAAACCGCAGAGGGATGCATATATGGTCAGAGACCACAATCTCAATTGCTAAACCGAGGTAAACATTAAAGGCTGTGTCACTCGACCCTCTCGGTTTAGGCAATCGGTAGTTTACTTACTCCCTCACTCAACTCAAAGGTCGGACAGCTTAATCTCGATTAATCGATTTGCTTAATTCAACATTGAGGGTTGTCCTAAATTAACCTAGTTAGGTGGCTTAAAAAGCTGAAGGAAAACCAACTCGATTGAGTCTCCCTTGGAAGGGGGGTTTTCCTCTCTAAGCTAGGTTAAGGTGGCTAATTAGATTGCAAGCACCAACATGCACAAATCTAAGGATGTTAAGCACAAAACATGCACAACTCTTAGATTGCTAAGCACAAGCATGCACAATCAACATGAATAATACCTCAATCATTGAATTAAACAATGCCCAATAACAATCATTCAATCTAAACAAGTAATTACAAAGTATTAGTTAGGGATATACAACATCCAAGAGAAAAGAGTGAGTTTCTATATATATATATATAGAGAGAGAGAGAGAGAGAGGGATTACAAATTTGAGCTCAAGATCTTCTTCTTCTTCTAGGCTTGAATCTTCCACCAAGCCTCGAATGATGCTCCAAGATCACTCTAGCACTCTCTCTCTCACTAGAACTCCCCTTTGGTCTTTAGGTTGAAACCCTAGAGAAAGAAAGTGTTTCTTCTCCAAAAACCCGCTCCCCTTTCTCTCTCCCCGCTGATGTCTTCATATTTGCCCGAAAGTGACCAGTTCACGGACGCGTTGACCAGTTCACGGCCGTGAACACCTAAACGCATTCGTGAACTCAGCGTCGTCCGAAACGCACCGCTTCACTGTTCTGGGTTCACGGTCAATGGCCACAGTTCACGGTCTTAGAGACCGTGAACTGCCGTGTCGTCAGTAACTTCAGGAACCTCACTAGACGTCTCGGTATTCACGGTTTGTAGTCGAAGTTTCCTGGGACGCCTTCACTTCACTGTTACGAGGCAATTGTCACGGTCTAGCGGCCGTGGCAATTGCGTACTTTGGACTTTTCTTCGGTTTTTGCGCTTTTTGACCTCCAAATATCCCAAAACTCGTCCTCGACCCTTCCACACGTGCTAGGACCTGAAATGTATCTAAACAAGCACAACCTAGCGTGAAATATATCGAGGAACGATGAAATTCTAAGCTAAATGAATAAGAAATGAGGGATAAAATGTGTACATTTGGGCCCGAATCACAAACATAAGCTCTCTGTAAGGTTTTACTTATTTTGTATAATAAGTGAATTTTGCCAATATTATACTTTATAAAGACATATTAAAAAGAACAATGAGAGTATGTCAAAATTAAGACAAATAATGATGAAATTATCACATTAAATTATGCATCAATAAAATGAAAGAATTTAACGACATAATAAAACATAATAAAAGAAACAATAATTAATTTTCAAATCATAAGACTGCAATTTTGAAAATTAAAAAAATTATTTGTAATACGATTATCACTAACTAGGGGATTATAATTACCTTCAGTAAAAAAATAATAATATATGTGTGTTTCATTACACATTTCAATGTACGATGAGTGTGATACGATATTGTAACTTTGATAGTGCAATTGTCTTGTCATCCTTATTTATAATTCTATTTTTGTCCTCTTCTCTGACTTCTAGTGAAAAGTCCAAACAATACAATGTTATTTATCCATTCACTTATGGGAATAGTTTGTTTCATTCACTTATAGGATTGCAAAAAACTTCTCTTGAAACCAAATTAATTAATTAATTTTTTTTAAGTACAATATTGTTTGAGGGATAAGATATAAACTTATAATACATATTTGTTTGGAATTTTTATATAAATATCACCCAAAAACTAAAAAATTAAAAAAATAGCGCCATTTTCCAAAATTTTCTATCAATACCACCATTTCCCAAGGACCGCAGGCCTTATGACAATTTATAAGAAAAACCATAGAGGTTGCTGCGGTTTTCATTTTGTAAAATAATCACAGGCGGTAGCCGCTGTTATTTGGCAGAACGCCGCACCCGACACCGCAGTTTGCATAATTTTTTTTCCGATGAATGTCTTACCTAGGTGAAACTTCAAACGAACGTAACTTTGACCTCAGATATCCGATTGTAGCGAATTTTTTTATTCCGCATAGTTGTTTGAGATCTTGCAAGCTCCAAACTATGTGGAATAAAAAAAGTTTTTGCTACAATCGGATAACCGAGCACAAAGTTACGTTCGTTTGAAGTTTCGGCATAGGTAAGGCATTTAGGCGAGCACAAAGTTACAATCGAATTTTGTTGGGCTTTTATACTTTTTTTTTAGGTTCATTAAGTTTTTGGGGGGTTGGTTTTTTGAGTTATCTTGCCATGGAAAAAAATATTCTAAGCAAACCGCGGGGGTGCGACGGTTTGCTCCGGATCGCTAAGGTGGCGCACCGCGCACAGTCAATCTGACTGTGGCAACCCAATGATGTTGTTGGCTGTAGAAACGAAAACTGCAGCAGCCCCTTGCGGTCCTTCTATAGACCGCATAGGGGATGCGATTTTGGGAAGGGTGGTATGGATGAAAATTTTCGGGAATGAGTGGTATTTCTGGAATTTTTTTGGTGGTATTTCTAGGAAAATTCCAATTTCTTTTTCCATAATATTGCTAATATATGAGCACATTTGAATTTCTTTTCTCTTTGATTCTTGGTAAAATAAAGTCGTTTGCGTACAATGAGTACAAGACAAACACATTTTTCTTTAGCGTTTGTAACATACAATTCTGATATTCTTTTTACAATGTCAACTTCTTTTCTTGCCTTTCTTTCTTCAATTTCCACTTTTAGGGAATATATGAGCTCTTGAAACTTGCATTTTTTACATATCAATGCATGATTGATAATAATTGGATAATGCATAGAATTGAGAAATTAAATTATCACTTATATTACTTTTCTAGTTATTGCTACTACATGAGCAGTTTTTACTTTCTGATAATGTCAAAACATATATTTAATTTAAGAAATCAATATGTATTAAAAATTTACAAAATAATATTAATCAAATTACACAACCAAAAATATTAATCCAAATAGATGTGCTTGGTAAAATATCAATGGATGATCTACTACGAGAAAAGAGTAGCATCCATTTTAATATATTGGGATGAGATAATCTCAACACCAATAAGACGATTGAGAGTTTAAATTTACTATAAAGATTAGCAAAATATTGACACTTATATAACTAAAAGAAACGTTAGATTGATAAAGTGTTAAGAAACCGATTGAGAATATAAACAAATACAAGAGAAGACTAGAGAGGAAAGACACGAATAGAAGAGGAGAGGACTAGAGAGGAAAGACACGAATAGAAGAGAGGGGGAATAGTGCTTTTTTATTCATATTCTCTTTTAAGAAAATGATGTGCTTTATTTATAGGCACAATTTGGTAAGTATTACATTCTAATATTAATACATATAAATGAGAGATAATGAAACATAAAATACATTTCAAATGTAGGAAAAAAAGGATTACATAATTTACATGTAATTCTCAAGTGATAATCTAATGTAATAATCTAATAAGGTCAATAATCATCCATAATCAATATTTACATAATATGTCTTAAATATTTTGGGTTTGATTAGCTTTGAGAGTTCTTAGGTGTTCTTGCTATGTTTTAAAGTGTTTGACATATTACAGGGGAAGGTTTGATCGAAATTGTAAAAAAAAAAAAGAGGCTACAATGTGTTAAGATGTACTATAAGTAAAAAAAAGGGTCGGGCTACCTTGTATCACTCCTACGCTATCTATGAAAAAATGGGTCGGTCTAGTACTACAATTGAGCTTACAAAATCATACATCGCTAGTACTAACTTGTTCCCGCAACAATCAACTTTTCTATCATAAGAAGAGTCCAGGGTAAATCTTACTCTCTCGACCCGCACGAATATGAGACGGATATTCTGAAATAGATATGAATTTAGCGAAACATGCTCCATTACCATCATTTAAAAACTAGAAAGTCTAACATCTGCACTTAGTATACTATGATGATAAAATAAAAAATAATAATAGTAACCGGCCATGATTTTGGTGCCTATTTCCAAAGTCAATTCCACAAAATTAGAATAAAAGACTGCTTAACCAATAATTAATGAAATATATTCCAAAACACCACACTACTACCAAAGGATAAATATATAACGACATTCAACGAAAGGAAAAATATAGGCAAAATACACTTGTATAGCCATAACTTTCACGTTTGTGACAAATATAGCCATAACTATTTGAAAACACAAAATAACCAATTCCGTCCATTTTGTTAACAGCGTAAGTTGACGGTGTGACTGGACTAACGGAAAATGCTGAGTTGGTCAATTTATGGTCTCACCAGCTGATGTGGATAACACAAAAAAATAAAATTAAAATCTAGCACATTAAAATTAAAATATAAAAAAAATTAAATCCCCAATGCTGAGCCGTCTTCCCCAATCACTCCATCTTGACATCTTCCCTTCCCTTCCTCCCTCCACGACCAATGCCCCACTCCCGGCGGCTACCATCATCAGCACAACCACAACCATAACCGCAAGTTGAGAGGGTTCGAGCAGCAAGGGATGAACGTAGACTTCATGCTCGTTCGATTAGGGGAAATGGTGAAGGCGAACCAGTACGAGGAGCTGAAGGCAGAGAGGGTTGCGGCGAAGGAGGAGCTGTAGAGTTTGGTTGTGCGAGTTGGGAAATTAAGGGAAAGGGTGCAAGTTCTTTATGCGGAGATTGAGAAGCTGGATCTCATAGAACAATCGCCGTGAATAGAGATCTGAAGGCGCCGATGTTGCAACAACAGCGACAGTGAGGCAGATCTGAATCGACCGTCAAAACCCACTCCCTTTGCTGGTGGTACTCTATCGACAGGGGGCAGTTGGGGGCAAGGCAAGGACAACGAATTTGGAATCCTTCTTTTTCTTTGTTTTCTCACATAAGTGGTCTTCTCATTTGGATTGGGAAACATTCTGATTCTAGGGATTGAGTCGTTGGTGGTGGCTCTGTAAAAGCGTATGGGGTTGAGGATTTTGGGTATTTCTGGAGATTTTGGGTGTTTCTAGGTTTGGGATTTTTGTTGCAGGGAAGGGGATTTGTTCGAAGCTGGAGAGGGTTTGGTCGCTGGTTGGGAGCGATGGTCGCCGGTTGGGAATGGGTCCCTGGTGGGAACGATGAATCTCCGCCCTCTCCCACCCAGATTGCTACCAAACGGGAAGAAAGATGATGAAATTTCGTTCGACAACTCCGACGAGATGGGTCTCCGAGTATTAAGCTTAATCGGGGAAGGGAAACGGAATCGGCGAGGACGCGGTAACGACGGGCGCTCTTCCCTTCGTCGTGGCGGGAGGAAGGGAATCGGAAGTGGAGGGAGGGGAGGCACGATCTCCAGAGGGAGCGCCACCGGGTGGAGAAGAGGCTGGTCCGGACGGCGGTGGCGGTGTCGAGGTCGGCGGCGATGAGGATGCGCCGGAGGAGATCGTCGGGGAGGGCGCTCAACCTGTCGTTGTTGCTACCGCTGCCGGCGGCCGGTTGGCGTTTCCTTGTGGTCTCCGAGTGTTAAGCTTAATCGGGGTAGGGGAAAGATTAGATTTTTTTTGTTTTTTAATTTTAAAAGTAATTATTTTATAATTCACATTGACGTGGCATTCCACGTGTACATTTTGTTGATGTGTCGCTGATGTGGAGGTCGGATTTCGTCCTCGTCAGCTTTCCGTTAAACGATTTAACGGAGTCACAGACGGTGTTAAAGTTTCTAACGGATTTGGCTAGATTTGTCACACTACCCTCTGTTTTTTGGGCTATATCGTGTTTTCGAATAAATATGGCTATATTTGTCAAAAATGTGAAAGTTATGGCTATACAAGTGTATTTTGCCAAAAATATATAAAGACGAGAATGTCTAGTGAGTCTCCACACCTAACTCCCACTATTTCAAATAAATAATTATTAAAAGAAATTAATAAGAAAAAAGATGGGAAATGACAGGCAGTCGGCCCGGGTCGGGCAGACTCGGGGCGAGCGGGCACAGAGAATAAAGCGAAATCTGGGTGGTTGGTCTTTCCACAAGAGGTTTTTTTTTTTTTTTTTTTGTTGACAAGTTCAAAAGAGGTTTTGGGAGAGACCTCGAAACGAACTCTCGCTGACTCTCTCTGCCGTGATTTTCTTCATAAGTTCCCTCCATTGAAGGTACCGTTTCTTTCTCCTTCGAGCTTCGATCTGTCTAGGGTCTTGCCGCTCTATCTTTTCTTAAAATTTCGCGGCTTCGTTTCATCTTTAACTGAATTTCCTTGTTAAAAAAAAACTGAATTTGCTTGTGCTTTTGTCATTTCTTGGCCGGCTGGAGAATCAGTCGTTCTGGGGGGGGAGCTGAAATCGAGAAAAATGGGACTTTTACTTCTTTCTGACTTCCATCTTCGAGGTTTTAACTTTGTTTAGTTTCGATTTCCCCTGAATTTAGATGACCGAGTAGAATCTTACCCATTTTCGGGCTGCCTTTTGTGAAGGTAGAGTTCAGCTAGTTGACTGTTTTTAGGATTTGGGTGTTCTTTAATTGGTTGTGTTGGTTCAGGGACTGGGTGATTGTTCTCGTGATTGGTTCATTAATGGGTCGATAGGTAGATGAAGCTTTCCTGTTTTTGTGTCTGAACAAGCTGGTTCTAGTTGGGTTTCTCTTCATCTGAATCTATCTCGTGTTTCTTTCTGAAGTATGCTTAACATGGCGATGCTACTTTAGGAAGGATTTGAATTTCGGGAGTTGGCATGTAGTCACGAGATGCTATGCTAGCATTTTACCATAAGTTGATCCTTGTTTGGTGGCTGGTGAGGGAAATATTTCTGTGCATAAGCTACTCTGTAGAATGGTATGAGAAATCAATGCATCTTTTGTAAGATCAAATTCATTGATATTCGATGCTGAGTTCCAAAAATAGGAAAATGAATGAAAGAAGAAATGCATCCTATATATCATATCATGCACCTCTCTATCAGAGTTGTGGATACGCTAGAATTATAGTTGTGGATTATTGTTGCACATTGTCCATGGTGAAGTTGGTGGAGAAAACAATTGAACAAGTGGAACATGTTTTCTGTTAGGTCTGAAGTATGGATTTTGGAACCACAACCAATGTCTTCTTATATTACAAGTTATGTGTTTTATGGCCCTTTAAGACCCTGTGGTTATCAATCCTATGCACACTCAGCTAGCTTTACCATATGGCTAATTGATTCAAGGTTTCGTCTCGCATTAGTTTCTAACATTAACCCGTTGGTTTTGTGCCTGTGTGCTGCAAACGGTTTTTTAGCTGCTAATTGATTTCAGTGTCATCAGTTTGACAAATTACCAACTAGAATCGTCCCTGCCCCCTCTCCCAAACTCTTTCTCTGGGCGGGTCTTTTGTTTATTTGAGTTCTATATTGTTTCTCTATGTTTGTGGGTTAAGGGACTTGTGAACATTGTTTCTCAGGTCTTTGTTGGCTTGTCCTGTATTTACAGAAGTCCCGTCTTCTCTGTCAGAACTAGGAGCGTTGATGGTAGCTCTTCTTGTGCACTAACTTACAAGCTTGTGGGGTTTGGTCAAGGAAGGTAAAGCCATACTGTTATTATGATCTGACAATCACCTTCTGTGCGAACTATAGATGCTAATTATGGCATTCATGGGAAAAACTTTATCTATGCTTTCCCTATTTTCTCCTTGTACGCGCTGATGCCTCATGAGGCGATTCTGCATTAGGATGTAAGAGTTCACCGTTGTACCATATTCTCATACTCGTTTTCAGCATGTGGAATTATTTGTACCAAGTACGGCATGCTACCGTCGTCAACATTCAATTCCTCTTAAGGTTCACCCTATATTTATGCTAATTAATCTGTTTTGTTTCTTTGTTAGATACTCTGTGATTTTGTTCCAGTGACTTGTGGCTCTGATGGAGATATCTCTGTTAAAAGTGCTTCTCAATAATATCTCCTCCTTTTCTCATCTATCATCATTTGAGAATGTAATCTCTGGTCTGGTCCAGAAGTATTTTCAGAAGACAGAAGAGATACTGAAGCTTCTAAAGCCCATACTTGATTCTGTTGTTGATTGTGAAATAGCTTCCAATGAGATGCTTAATAAAGCCTTTGCAGAGCTGAGTCAATCTATCGATGAACTCAGGGAGCTCTTCGTAAACTGGCAGCCATTATCAAGCAAAGTATTTCTGGTGAGTTCCAATGCCTTCTCTTTTGTATTGAATAAATGGAAAATGGTCTCTTGAAATTGTTAAGTGGAGTAACTAAGCTGCCGTTGTAAATGATAACATCCTCATGGTTACTGCTGATAGCATGCTCATGGATAGTGCATCTTCAACTGAGATGTTTGATGTTAATTTGTCTGAGACTTTTTTTTTATCACTCACTAATTGTGATATGTCCGAAGGGAAAATGTAGTCTTTTGTGCTCCTATGTCAAGGGGTGTGTATGTCGGCTTCGGTGGGGTAGTGTTCGTACCATCGCCATGGATTTACTTACATGTGCTTGTGTGGGGGAGTATTCTTGTTTTGCAGTGATCTTCTCTATTTTCTTTTGCATCTCCTCATATCCTCTAATTATAATTTATTAAAATTAATGCGCCAACTGTTGTATTGTACCCTATCTTACTAATTACTTATACTCATCATACAGGGAAGAAAATCACTGACCATCTGCCTATTCATCTTTGTGCTTTGTTATGTAGGTTCTTCAAACTGAACCATTGTTGTCAAAGATCCGAAGTTTGGGCCTGGAAATATTTCAGTTCTTGAAATCTGCCAATGAACATCTTCCTGAAGAATTGAGTTCGTCGTCTCTTGAGGTACCTTTCTCTTGTTACCCTCATCCAATCTCTTATTTGGTAAAATACTAGTTATATGATATGGTTCGTCAGGTTGCAGTATACATCATGGATTTTTTTTTTAACTCGGTTGCAAAATAAACCATTCATGCTGCCATTGAGATGACAAGATTAAGTGTTTTGTTTCCTCATGATGTCCAATAACCTGGCACAACTCTCTGCAGTATTGCATACAAAAATTGAAGCAAATGGGAGTGGAAAATACGTCATCTACCGTTAAGGAGGGCTTAAAGGATCAAGAGGAAGGTGCTGGAACAACTGGCTCTGATATCTTAGTCAGAATTGCTGAGAGTCTCAGCTTAAGAACCAATCAGGAGATTCTTATCGAAGCAGTGGCACTTGAAAAATTGAAAGAGACTGCTGACCAGGCTGAAAAGAACGGGGAAGTTGAGTTTTTCGATCAACTCATTGCTCTTGTAACCAGGATGCACGATCGGCTTCTCCTCATCAAACAGTCCGAAACCAGCAGCCCAGTCCCTATACCACCTGATTTCTGCTGCCCTCTCTCACTTGAATTGATGACTGATCCAGTTATTGTGGCATCAGGGCAGACCTATGAACGGGCGTTTATCAAAAACTGGATTGAACTTGGACTCACTGTGTGCCCCAAGACACGGCATACTCTGGCTCACACTAATCTCATACCTAATTACACCGTGAAGGCCTTGATTGCAAATTGGTGTGAATTGAACAATGTTAAGCTGCCAGTTCCTGTGAAGTCTGTGCATCCCTCATCAGCAGAACCACCTCGTTCTCTGAGCTCGCCTGGCCCAATTTTGGTGTCGTCTAGTGGATTTCATAGAGATGGAAGTTCTCTGTTACATCCACGTTCAACTTCCGAGAGTTCTTTATCAGGCATAGTCGCAAATGGCCAGGATCTAGATATTGCTCGTATATCACTGACCGGTTCTGAAGAAAGGTTTGCTAACTCAGAGGAAAGGATCATAGATTCTATTGCATCACCATCTAGAATGGAGGAAGTTTCAGATTCTGTTGTTGCAGCTGACGACTCCCCCCTTTCAAGGAGGAGCCATGGTAGAAGTGCCTCTGCTGCAAATGCAACTTCTCCTAGAAGATCATCTGGAGATGATGCTAGTGAGTCTTTGGAGGTGCCCAATCATCTTATTGCTTCATACAATAGCGACACATCTGGGGAAGTAAAATCTGAAATGCCACGGGTGGTTTCTTCTGCTGCTGCATCAAACAGCTCTCTTCACAGGGAACCAGAATTCTCGCCTCGTTTTGTTGAGACTCGATCTCGAAGTCAACCATTTTGGCGCCGCCCGTCTGATAGGCTTCTCCCCCGGATAGTTTCTTCTCCTACGACTGAAACAAGAGCTGATCTCTCTGGCCTCGAAACCCAAGTCAAAAAGTTGGTTGAAGATTTGAATAGTGATTCTATTGATACGCAGAGAGAAGCAACAGGTCAGCTCAGATTACTTGCGAAACACAATATGGATAACCGGATTGTGATCTCCAACTGTGGGGCCATTACCTTGTTGGTCAACTTGCTCCGGTCAACTGACTTGAAGATTCAGGAAAATGCTGTCACAGCGCTTTTAAACTTGTCGATCAACGATAACAATAAAACTGCGATTGCTAATGCTGAAGCCATTGAGCCTTTGATATATGTTCTTGAAACTGGAAGCCATGAAGCTAAAGAGAACTCAGCTGCTACACTCTTCAGCCTGTCAGTGATAGAGGAAAACAAGGTCAGGATTGGAAGGTCTGGAGCAATTGGACCACTGGTGGATTTGTTGGGGAATGGTACTCCGAGAGGGAAGAAGGACGCCGCAACAGCATTGTTTAATTTATCAATATTTCATGAGAACAAGGCTCGGATTGTTGCAGCTGGTGCCGTAAAGCATCTGGTGGAGTTGATGGACCCAGCAGCTGGAATGGTGGACAAAGCAGTCGCTGTTTTGGCGAACCTTGCAACGATCCCCGAGGGGAGAAATGCCATTGGTCAGCAAGGAGGGATCCCTGTTTTGGTGGAAGTTGTTGAGTTGGGTTCTGCCAGAGGGAAAGAGAACGCAGCTGCTGCTCTTTTGCAGCTTTGCACGAACAGTAACAGGTTCTGCAACAATGTGCTCCAAGAAGGTGCTGTGCCGCCATTAGTGGCGTTGTCACAGAATGGCACTCCCAGAGCTAAAGAGAAGGTACACTTTTTTTTTGGGGTGTGTTGGGCTTAAAAGCTAAAATAAGCTGACTGTTTTCATATAACTTCTGAAAACAAATATTCACAACTAACAAATAGGGCATCAAGCTCAACTGTTTCTAAATGCAACCAAACACACTTGGTGTCTTATGTCGATTGCCAAGGAATGCTTTTTAACATGATTTAGGGTTTTGGGATGATGGTTTGCAGGCGCAGTCACTCCTTAGCCACTTCAGGAACCAACGGCATGGAAACCCGGGCAGGAACTGATATGTTGAGTACAAAGAGACTAAAGGTGCCATTGGTCATTGCTGAGGTTTTTATTCTGGAAAAAAAAACCATATACATAGTGTGTGTACATTTGTTGTCATGAAGGTGCAAATAACGCATATTAAGATTGAGGATCATCTACGTGATTTTGATTAGTTGTTTGTAGAGAGTAAACAAAATGGATATATGAGAGGACATGATTATGTCGTTTTTAGTGAAAGTGAAGTCGTTTCATGTCAATTTGGGAAATGATTATATATCTCTGCATTCTTGTTTAGCCATTCGCAGAAGGATATATTTGGCTGGGGCTGACTAACGAAAGCTAGCTTTTATCCTAGGATTAAAAACCCGAACCATGCCAGCGGTTCAACCGCTACAAACTGGTAATGATCAACAGAAGCAAAAAAAAAAAAAAAAAACCAGGCCAGTCGCTTTCTAGCGGATGAACCGTTGTACTATTATATTTCGACTGGTTTAAACTTTAAATCAGACCGAGCAACCCGGAACAAAAAAAAAAAAAAAAATCGCTCTCCAACGTCAAGACTCCGCCGTTTGATTTAGTTAGAGAAAAAAGTCGAACAATAATCGTCCACAGCTGCTCTGTCAGCCCACCAACCTATATTTTGTATGTAGCATAGTTCAAAAAGGTATGCTTAACGCCTTAACGTTATGCTTAGGCACGCCTAGGCGCAAGGCAATGGCAAAACGCTTTGCCTAGAGGTTTTGCGCCTAATTAGATACTGAAACATGTCAATGGAATAAGGTAACATATAAGCACGGTCTATGAAATCGTACCGGGACCGTATCGGAAAAGTCAGCGGTTGGGTATTTTATGACAAAACCGTGATTGAACCGTAGTTCAACCGTTAATATCGTTAAATACCGCCTCTCGATTTAGCATCCAATACTGGTATTTTGTGGTTGAACCGACGGTACGGTACGGTTTAATGGACCATGCATACAAGTCTCTCCTAAATATTACTAGATGGAGCTAGGAAGTCAATATTAAAGGAGAAAATTAACATCAACTACGAAATCAATTTTCTATATCAATATTTTCAATAGCTCAAGAACTTTGTGAATTATTGAGCTATGATTCTATGAGTTCGTGAGATATATTCTTGTCATTAAGTGTTGAGTAAGTTATTAATCATTTTAACTTAAATGAGAAAGTGTTGTAGATCATTATTCCATTCATCATGCAGTGTGAATAGCTACTTTTCTTCTAACGTCTAGGCACGCTTAGTCTACGCCTAGACGAGCTAGGCGCTAGGCAAAGCCTCAACGCTCGCCTTACGCCTAGCTTCTTTTTGAACCTTGGTATGTAGTATGTAATTATGTACAACAATGTTGATTTGTGTGGGCTGGGGACAGGTTACGGTGATTACTACAAAGTAGTAATCACCGTGGTTACTAAGGGTAAATTGGGTATGAAAAAATAAATTATATTAATTAATTTTTTAATAAATTACATTTAAGGTAGTTACAAAAATCTATTAATTAAAATTCTCTCTTTCTCTCACTTCCGTAATCTCCAGCCAGATTTACTTTTCATATTTTTCTCAATCTTTCTGCAAAAAAAAAAAAAAAAACGAAATCAGTACCAGTCCATTAGACAAACACTACCACTTTGGAAAATATCAATACCATTGCAGAAATAAATCTATACCATTACACGAAAACTACCATTGCATAAATAAATTTATACCAATACACGAAAACTACCATTCAAGAAATAAAAACATTACCATTTCACAAAACATCAATACCATTCAAGAAATAAAAACACTACCATTTCACAAAACATCAATACCATTGCAGATTTAATCACTACCAATGCGACAAAATCAATACCAATGTAACAAAATCAATACCAATGCGACAAAATCAATACCAATGCGAAAAAAATAATACCAATGCGACAAAAACTATACCAATACGACTATAACACTACCACTACGGAAAAAAATGACTACCATTTAAAAAAAATGACTATTGAAAAAAATGACTACCATTTAAAAAAAACATACCATTCCAATGGAATTCCTTCTTCCAATTGCAGAGACGACGGCGGCGGTTGGTATTATTTTTGAATCGACAATGAACAATCAACTTTCTTTCTCTCAACTCGTTTTCAATAGAAACAATCATGTGCTGGATCGAGGGACGTGCCTGCAAAATCATTACGGTCGCCACAACCGCTACCACTCGCCACATTGTGAAGCGTAGAATCCTTTTACTCTCTCTCTCTCTATCTCTATTGTTTCCTTTCTTTTTTGAGTTTTGGATGCTCTTATAGTGCACGAATGCTTCTGGTGTATGGAGAAAAGAAGGGTTTGTCTTTCCTTCCACGTTGAAAACGCGCAGAGGCGGAGGAGGTCGGCGGAGGGTGGGCGGAGAGACGGGAGGAGGAGATAGCAGGGAGGGGAGTGGAGGAGGTGGACGGAGGAGAAAGAGAGGGGGCGGGTAGCCGGCAGTCGGCTACCGTCGTCTAGGGTTCGGCTGGAGGGGATGGTAGATTAGGGTTTGGGTAGAATATATAGAATAATCAGGTGTGGACTCTTTTTTGTTTCCAAAATTACCCTAAAATAAAATTAACCGTGAGATTAAAAAAAGAGGAAAACAAGAAAAATGGACGGCAGATAGTGATGTAGCCACGGTGGCTACTAAAATTTTAGTTGTCACCCTAACGCATTCCGTGTGGGCTGAGAGAGAATGGTTGGTGTAAATGAAATACAACTTTTACTGGAGTCTAATACTTTGAATGTTGTAGCATAATACTTTGTTGATTGGTTTGTTATTCTAATCTTTGTTATTTCTCTATTTATTGTTAGGTATAATTACATTATAATTTTAATATTAATCGGTAGTGTTTGGCTAATTTGGATAATTAGTTTGGTTTGGTTAAAAAATTTAGTTTGTTTGGTTTAGTTGGTTTGGTTTGATTTCAGACACTCCTAACCAATCTAACCAAATTAACCAGTTAAGTAATTATCCATATATCTAATATATATTATAAATACATACTTACTACTTGGCATAACCACTCAAGACCCAAAAATTCCTTTTTTTAGGCTCATCAACAGTAAAACTCAATATTGTTCCTATATTGTGTATTTGTAGAGTGTAGACCATGATATATGAACGCCCAATTTAGATAAAAACTCTTACAGTATATTAGATGAAAATTTGAAAGAAAAGTCTTTTTGAACCTATGATAATTGCTAATACTCTAATTCAGTTCACGCAATCACAACAATTACTTAACTCCATACTATTGACATATATTTTTGTTAGGTGAATACTTCTATTGAATGTAAGATAATTATATTAGTTAACTATAACTATGTTTTCATTGTAATATTTTATTCGTCATTTAAATTGTGAATCGATGCATTAACCAAAAAATTCCTCACTGAATTATAATGTGATGTTATATTGGTTAATCTGGTTAACCAATTAACCAAACTAATTAAACTTTAGTTTGGTCAATTTGATTGTTGTATTAGTTTGGACGCTTTGGTTATGATATTGTATTTCATGATTAACATAATTTTGACTTATTTGGTTTGGTAATTAACATGGTAACCATTTGAACACCCTTAAGGTACCAAATGAATCGAGAATTCAAATCATTGTAAAATGAATTATCGTATAGAATTCATTGTCAAATGAAATTTTGTGTTTGGTATGTCATATTCAAATCTTTAAAAATAAAATGAATTACCGTGTAGAATTCATTCTCAAATAAATTACTTTGTTTTGTATGTCATATATATAAGTAATTTAGTTAATAAAAGAGGATACTTATATCATATTATTATAATTAGTAAATACTTGCGGAATTCATTTGGAAATTCTATTTCAATTTCTCAGAATTGCTATAACTAGTTCCAATTTTATAAATTCAAAATTTAGAATTGAAAATAAATTCTTTTAAATACCAAATATAAAAATATTTCATTTCAAAATGAATTTCTCAAAATTTATAGAATTTATTTAATAAAAAAAGTATGTATGGATTTCGTGAGGAAAAAATCCCGAACAGAAAAGCGTGAAACCAATTGTTTAGAAGGTTCGAAAAATGGGGAAAGGCGAAATGAAATAAGGAAAGCAAAAACAATTATCAAAATAAAGGGAAAGAAGCGCAAGAGAAAAGAAAAGTTCCACAGAAAAAAAAAACAAAAAGAAAAAATAAGGAAAGTTCCAACCGCGGAACCGCCCAAAAGAAATTGCTCTCTCTGGCCTAGCCCGGCTTTTCTGGTCTCGCTCCTCGGCTCCTGATATCACGTTTCGTACTCCACAAGTCTCTCTCTCCGACGCTCGACCACCGTGCTGGCTGAAGTGCAGCAATCGGACTCCGGCAGTTCAGCAGCCCCGCCGTCGATGAAGTTCTCCGTCGAATTCCGCCAGCTAAATGACCGCTGCAAGCCCTAGACTCTGCTAGGTAAGATCAAAATTGGTTCTCGGTTTCTGGTTTCTCTTGCATTACGGATCGTGATAGTTTGAAAAGGGAGTACCTTTTCCCTTCGAGTATCGCCGAATCTAACTTCGAGAATCGTCAAGTTTTAACTTCTCTGCTCGCGTTTCTATCGAGAGTCCCTTCGATTAGAGAACTGTTTCAGTGGTTTTTTTTTTTGTTTCTCTAAATCTTACTGTTGCTTCGATAAAGGTTTAGGGCTCCTGCTTCTTTTCATCGTCGAAAGAATCGAAGTTGAATGAGAAATTCTTTTCGATCAATCTTTCTTCCCACTAAAAAGAAATTAACTTTTCTTGCTCCTTCTTGTACAACTGAGAATGCTTAACATGTTAGCTGTTTGGTAATAGGATTCTTCCGCTGCAATATCGTCCCTTCTCAATTGAGTTAGTCTAGAAGTTGTTTCCTTTGTTTGGTGGGTGTATAATTGCCTGATTGTTCTGCTACTGCTGATTTGCTAGACAGTGAGTGGATCCTGTGGGCATGGACCCAGATTTGGAGATGAAAGATCAAATGAAGGTGGGAATGGAAGGCTTGCCTCAGAAAGAGTCTGCAAGTCTTCCGCAGCATGGCAATGAAAATTCTGTGCCTTGCTCAGATAAACTTGATGGCGGTTGCTTTCCCAAAGAAGATTTGTCCAAAAATAAAGCTGAGGTTCAGCAGACAACTGAGGATTTGGAAGTTAATATAGTTGATTGTTTGAATTCTCATGATCTTGGAGATGTGGAAACTGAAAACGATGACACCAGCGAGAGCATGAGTTCATTCAGCAGCACGTCTGATACAGAAAATGGCTTGATGTTGACTGATACTGAGGTTGAATCGTATATGTGCAGTGGTCGTCACTCAACTTCATTATTTGATAGCTATGGTGCAGAATCTCAATCTAGGTACTTACTGTTAGAAAATCTTCAGTTCTCTGCTGATTTAGTTTTCAACAGTTGTCAGAAAGGAAAGTATTTGACATGAGTCACTGTTTTTAGATTGTATACCTTCCTCAGTTCGTATTATTGTGAGAATTATTGATTAGGATATAGCTGGGGAAAGATACTAGCATTTTTCATCATGTTCTGACTACTTTTAAGAAGTTTCATTTCAATGGTGCATATGTTGACGAAATACATTATACAGGGATGCTTCATGCATCATGTTGCTATGTTGAAGTTTCGAGGTGGGACTTTTCAGTTGCTCAGTTAGCTTGATGCATAGTCTTGGTTACTTCGCTTCAAAACTTGATAATGCCACTCGAATTTATGTTTTCCTTTCAAATTTTCCAGGAGGAAACGGTTAACCGAACATTGGAGGAGATTCATTCGTCCTCTTATGTGGCGATGTAAGTGGTTAGAATTGCAACTTAAGGAATTTCAATCGCAGGAACTGAAGTATGATAGAGAACTTGAAGAAATCGAACAAAGGAAGACATATGATCATGAGACATTAGTAGCAGAAGGTCATGAAGCAAAGTCAAAACCTTTTTCTTCTTCGAACCCAAGGATGAAAGTTTTGAAGAGAAAGAAAAGAAAGAGATATGAAGAGATGAATGATATGACATCGTTTATGTTGCAGAATAACATGCTCTCCTATTATGGTGCGAACTAATTTCCTGTTCGTGCTTTTGTAGTCTCTTGATTGTTTTTGTTGTTTTGGAAAGTAATATTATACTGCATTTAATTTTGTTTTATCCAGAACATAAGAAGGCAGCCAATGATGGTGCTTCTATGAACAGTGATCCCACTCTTCCAGGTGAGAAGTCAAATCATTGGTTCAACTTACAGCTGGTTATTCTCTCAGAGATAGTGTACCAAGGGCATGTTGTGGATTGTCTAGTGAATTGAGGATGTAAAAAGTGAGAAGAATTATTGTTTCAACAATCTTAACTGTGAAAGAGGCCTGCAGGACCTTGTTCTTAAATAAGTTCTTCCACTTTTTGCAGAGAGGGCAAGCAAAGGGAATCCAAAGTCTGCATTTCATCAGGATGGATGGGCACCTCTACACTCTAAAGATGGGATTAGCAGGGATGAAGACATCCTTATGAAAATTGGAACCCTACAGTCCCAAGTCCATAAGTTGAGGTCCCGAATCGATGTGGTGATGAGGGATAATCCAGGAAAGTTCTCTTATGTTACTAGGTTGAGCTCGCCTGAGCCAGATAAAATGTTGGCCCGTTCTGAAAACCCGGGTCCCTTGATTGAAAATGGAGATAGAGAGCTTAATTCTCTATACCCTATGGACGATCTTATACCTGGAATTCCAGTTTCAAGTCTGGGTGAGGCAGCCCCTGGTCCTGATATGCCAGAAACCCTAGTTCAGTCTTCTGTTGGAGTGTCTTGTGAAATTGTAAGTTCTTCTGTTACACAATGATTTCCTTGTCTTATCTGTCACAAATAAATGTGTGTTTGTTACTTTGTTTAGGCTAAAACAAATTGGGTAAAAACAAGCTAAAAGATATACACAGACATTACTTAAATCTGAATATCAAATCACTAATAAATTCATTTCCAGCTTTGTCCCTTCGAAATACAAATATATTTTTTTTTAGGTAACTTCTTTTAAACAATCATTTTCTTTTAGACAAGCTATACCATCAGTAACTTCTTTTACGAATAAAACATATTTCATACCCTATCAACTCATCAACTTTTTCCCAGACCTAACCGCAACATAACTTGTAAAGTCTTGTAAAACAAAGTTAATTGTTATTGCATCTTTACAAAGGGTGCTTTTGTGAATCCATTCTTATTTGTCACTCTCAATTTGCATGGGGGCTACCACAAGAAACGGACTCTATGATTTGCTACTGATTCGCTCTTCCCTATTTGCAGATGAACGATGCTTTTGCGACTGGTAATCAACCAGCAAAGAAAGAAATTGCAGATTTTGGGAGTCAGGCCAAGCAGAATCCTGATTTACCAACCGATGTGCAGTCAGCAAGCAACCCAAGTCAAGCAAGGGCTCCATTACTTCAGATGCAGTACCCTGGGAAATCACTTCCAAAATCTAGGTCCAGGGTGATTACCAGTAACAAGCGAAAACGTGGTAAGAGGAGGTCTGGACGAGGTGGATGGAACCGGAAACCTTAAATTGAAAGGTGAAGAAGAAATCTTTTTTTACTCGGTGCATATGCTAATTGGTATATATGTTGAAAATGAGGCTTTTTTACCAAGAGGAGAACTGCTCAAAAACCATACTCTTCCCATCTGTTGATTTTGTATATGCTAGCAGCTGCATATTCTTTCTCTCATGTCTCTCGTCCCTTGCTTGGTTCTCTGTCTACTGCAACAAAGCAGCAACGTATATATAGTATAGCTTACATTTCTGTTCTGTTCTGTAGATCTGTTTATTCTTTCTTATACATTTCTAACGTAGTGCTGAGAGCCGTGATGTAAACCGAATGGTGTATCATTCTGAGACGTTAATTCTTTAGCTTCTCATTTTGTCTAATGGTTATCGATTCCTTACTCATTTTGGAACAAGATGAAACACACAAGTATATGGATATATGAATTTAGAGTCTTTTATTTATATACAGAACTCCCCATATACATATAGTTTTTATCTTCAGTGTGGGTGAGTAGGTTTAAGGGCACTTCTGCCTGCCCTTATTGTCCTTCATGTCCCTGTAACAAGGGCACTCTGACCTATTCCCGTAGGTCCCTGAAGGCACACAGTGACATTTCCCGCAGCAGATATTGCAGTACTTCAAACACCTCTTCTTCACCCCTGCCTTGGCGCATCTTCGCTCGCACTTCGAATCGCATGTTCCTGCCGTAAAAATACCCACAAAAGCCATTGAAATAACCCAGAAAATCTACCGAACTCGATTCCATACATTTGATTAGCACTTACCGGGTGGAGAGGCAGGGGGTGAATCAGGGGAAAAGGCACCGTCAATATCGAGGGCAAGTGAGAGCTGAAGGAAAGAGGCCGCCGCCATAACCATGGAAATTATGAGCAGCAGAGTAATTGGTAGGAGGAGTTTCATTCTGCCTGCATTTTAATTTACTGGGTATTTTCTGGAAGACAGTATTACTACTAATGCTTTATAGTTGGCTCTCCTTGGGGAAACCAGATGAGAGAAGTTTGGCGGTAACTCCCTTCTAGCAGGAAGTGTACACACGCAGCCGTTCCTTGTTCATGCCATCACGAAGCTGCCTGAATGTACCGAGGAGGTTAACGCCCGGTTTACTTGCAATGAGCATAACTCAAACGGTACAGTGAGTGGTGAATGAATCCAATACCGGTTGACAGCTTCTGTGTTCCATGGGATCTATGACGGCTTCTGTTTCACGGCTACGACCGTTTTCATTTCTTGTTATGCTTCAAATCAAACATAGTGCAGGACGCGAATCGGTTCTCAATCGATTTTCGACGGACATGAGATCTAAAACATTCAGGAACACACAAAATCGAGCACACAAATTAAGATATGATGATAAAATTTCCAAAACTATTCATAATTTTCTTTTTTTGCCACGATCAAACACCTAAGAGAAGCATGTATAAATCGTGATGATAAACATTTATGACATTAGATCGTCAATGGCAATGCATCATAGTATAACATTATAGATAGTGATGGCAATTTGAATTCGTCTCGTGGGTATTACCCGACCTGATCCGCGATGGGGCGGGTATTATAAGACCTGCAATAACATAGAGCGGGGCATGGGTATCTACTTTCGATCCGTCCGGTCCGGCCCGATCTAGACCCATTTCATCTCAATTTCTTATAATAACTGTCTATATTTCTCCTATTTTGACTTTTTTTTTTCAACTAGTTATAGTCGATATTTCAACTTGTAAGACTCAATTACCCATTTCATTATCACTATTTTACATTTATAAAATATTTTCCCTTCGTTTTATCGTAAAAAGTAAAATTTGCGTGTATTTTTTTCAAATAACATGCAACTGTGGGTCGACCCGTCCCGCCCTGACCCGTAGTAGTGTGCGACGGGGCATGTGAATTAAGGTGCCCGCCCCATCCCGCCCCATTGCCATCACTAATTATAGAGAGATCCATCATAGGTAAGAAACTGATCTTAACTGACATGACACATTTTGGTGTGAAATAGAGTAGTTCTTGTAATAACTCCGAAGTGAAACGTGCTCACTATGTAGCATTGCAAGGATGGGAGACCTCTCGGTAAGTCATCTTGATATGCACCCAAAGCAAAATCCGCGAGGGTCTAGACCTAAAACGGATAATATCTTGTTGGTAAAAAGTTCGGGATGCTACATTATCTTTGAACTGGTTTTGCATGTTTTTTGTTCCAACGAAATTAATTTCAGTGTAAATTTCGTATTGGTTGCTATTTGGAGAGCAAAATTGGGATTTCAATTCTAACGGTTATTTTTTTTTTGATGGTAAACCTGCGCTTTTCATTAATCAATTCCTGTCGTTACATCATCGAGCTGTAATTGATCAATCAAACAAATTGGTGGAGTATCAAACCAAACCACTCTCTCTCCCCAAGGAGTCAACGCTCTCGCCATGATGTGAGCTGCACCATTCGCTTCTCTTGGGATATGTCGGCACTGACCATTAAGCTGTGTAAGCCGTCGCCATATACTCCGACAAACCACCCCTACTTCGGTCAGATCACGGGTCGGGTTCTGGATCTTTGAGATCAGAGTCATGCAATCACTCTCCAACATAGGGGTGCCATTTTCCAGACCTGCCGCCGTTTGAATTCCCATCTCCGCAGCCATAGCCTCAGCCATCTCTACACTGTAATCCCCTCTTAATCTCTTTGCTGCAGCCAGAACAAAAACACCATTGCTATCCCGTACAACCACCCCAAGACCAACTCCCTCCCCTCCATCAAGCATGGCCGCGTCCGACGCCACGGAGAGTCTTCTCGGCCCTGGCTTGCACCATTTTTTTGTGACTGCAACAGTCACTTCAGCCTATTCGATTTCCTGGTGTTTGCGGTAGTCCTCTAAGAAGTATTTAGCTCGGGGCACTATCTCATTCTCGGGTAGCTTCAGCCCATTCCAGTATTGTGCATTTCTTTCCTTCCATAGGAATCAAAGCAACACACTCCACCCTTCAATCACGTCTTCCTCCATTGTATTCAGCACAGTCGTCATCCATGTCATGCAATCCTCTGATGCTCTAGCCTCAAAGCAGTTCACGAATTCCGATGACCGCCATATCCTGGATCCCCATTGACACTCGCTAAACACATGAACTTGCGTCTCTTTTTGGTTACAGAAGACACACCTATCACCCCATCTCAGACTTCGACTCCCTACATGATCGCCTGTCGGGAGCGCATCCCTGGTGAACCGCCATAGGAATTGTTTTACTTTCGGAGGTAGCTTGAGCGCCCATAGCTTCTTCTAGGTTTCGGGGCTCCCCAATGGCACAATCCCCTCTTCCTCCTTATAGCTCTGTAGCCACATTTTATATCCTTCTTTAACAGAATAAGTCCCATCCTTGCTATTGCACCATACCTGTTCATCCACTTCCCCTTCTCCTCGCAATGGGATTTGGTTAATGGCCTCAGCCACTTCCGTCGGGAAACAAGCTGCAAGAAGATTCTGATTCCAGCCCTCTTCCTCCTCCTCCATCAGATCTCGTACCACCGCGTCCACCGGCAAACCCATTGGCACGGAAGGCACATAATGCTCGTTTATACTCGGGACCCATCTATCACCCCAAATGCGTACCGTAGAGCCATTTCCAATTCTCCACCTAAGGCCATTGCATAGGAATTCTTGAGCTGACATGATGCTACGCCATATAAAGCTCGGTCGGTACCCCAGGTGCGCTTCCAATATGCTAGTCTGTTTATGATACTTTGCCTTAAGGATTCGTGCCGCAAGGGAATTCGGTTTCTTGTAGAGGTTTCACAGCTGTTTCGCCAGCATGGCTGAATTGAAACCTCTTAACTCCCGAATCCCCATACCCCCCTCTTCCTTAGGACAAGCCATCTCCTCTCGCCTCACCCAATGGGCGCGGCGTTCTGTGCCTCGTTGCCCCCACCAAAAATTGTAGATATGGCTCTGGACTTCCTCCAAAACTCCTTCGGGAACTCTAAACACAGTCATCGCATATGAGAACTGAGCTAGAGCCACGGATTTGATCAGGACCTCTCTGGCTGCCGCTGAAAGTGTCTTTTCCTTCCAATCATTTAATTTCTTCCTGATTTTTTCTTTTAACTCAATAAACAATTCCTTTTTTGATCTTCCTGCCACTGTTGCCAGCCCCAGGTACTTATCATGCTTTTCTACTCTTTTCATCTCGAGGATACCACTCGTTGTCAACTGGTTATGCATACTCACGTTTGCACTGAACAAAACGGCCGACTTGGAGAAGTTTACCATCTGTCCCGATTCTCGTTCATAATCCTGTAGGATTTTTTTCAGTTCCTGGCTTTCCTGTGTGGTTGCCCGAATAAAAAATATGTTGTCGTCCGCGAAAAAGATATGAGAGACGACAGGGGAGCCCTGTGCCGGTTGGTACCCATGGATCCTCTTTTCACGAACGGCCCTCTCTGTATAAGCCGATAAACCTTCCGCACATAACAAAAATAGGTACGGAGAGAGCGGGTCTCCCTGCCGGAGACCTCTGCCCGAGACTAATATCGGAGACTGGTTCCCATTAACCAAGATCGAATAAGTAACTGATCGGACACACTTCATAATCGTTCCAATCCAACTTTCCGCAAATCCCATCTTTCGCATCACACCTTCCAAGAAGTGCCACTCCACCCGATCGTAAGCCTTTGCCATGTCAATTTTCGCGGCCAGGAAACCCGTCTTACTAGTGCTTTTGCGCTTCATCGAGTGGAAACATTCAAAACTTGCCATCAGATTATCAGTTATAGACCTACCGGGCACAAAAGCACTCTGTGCCGGTGAGATTAGCTTGTCCAATATCAGTTTCAACCTGTTCGCCAAGACCTTCGCTACGATTTTATAGATCACATTACATAGGCTGATCGGACGAAACTCCTTAGGAGAGGTAGGAAGTTTCACCTTAGGGATCAGAGTGATCAGCGTATGGTTCAGATTATGCGGCATCTCCCCTCCTTCAATAATCTCCCGAACAAGCTTCACAATATCCTCACCTATGATGTTCCAGAATTTCCTATAGAATAGTACCGACAAGCCGTCTGCCCCCGGGGCTTTACGCGCCCCCATCTGGCGTAGAGCTCGAGTAACTTCCTCCATTAGAACTGGGCTCGTCAACATCTCATTATCACCCGCCGTAACTGAAGTCGCGATTGATTCCAAAACCGGTTTCTCTGCTGGGATAGGACCTGCTGTAAACACAGAAGCAAAATGGTTAGTTAAGACAGCAAAAAGTTGCTCCTGCCCCAAGAACCACTGCCCAGCTTCATCCTTCAACTTCTTTATCGTGTTTCTTTTGCGTCGGGCGGATGCTTTCCTATGGAAGAAATTGGTGTTTCCGTCTCCTCCTTTCAACCAGTCAGCTCTCGACCTCTGCTTCCAATACTGTTCTTCATTTTCCTCAACTTCATCCAACTCAGATTCCAGTTGTTTTACTTGGGCTATGTTTTCCACTGTCTTGGGCATTCTATCCAAAGCTTTAAGTGCCCTTCTGATCCGATTCTTTTGTTTGGAAAACCTTGGGAAAGTATGCTTACTCCACTCATCAAGTTTCAACCGACAATTATCCAATCTCTGAAGGGTTGGCTGGCCTGCTCCTCCTGCCCATGTATCACCAATGATTTTTGGGCAGTTTGCGTGCTTAATCCAGTGCGGCTCAAACTTGAAAGACCACCCCCATTTCGGCTCATCCTCCTCCTTCCCAAATGTGTTACATATAACCGGTCTATGGTCTGACCGGTATCTTTCGAGATTAGTGACAGAATAGGACCGGAACTCGGCTAACCAACTCTTCGAAGCCAAGAATCTATCCAGCCTCTCTTCTATGTAATGCCCCGCTTGCCTCCTATTTTCCCAAGTAAAGCGGTGTCCCTGAAAACCAATGTCACTTAAACCCATATCCAACAAACACTCAGCAAAACCTTCAATCTCTGCTGTGACCACTGCATTGCCTCCCCGCTTATCCCTAGCTGAAAGGACTAGGTTGAAATCACCCCCACATAGCCATTTACCCTCCCATTGATCCGCCAGTCTTCTTAACAAGTCCCATGTTCTCTCTTTCTCCGCCGAATCCGATCACCCATAGATCCCGGAGAACCGCCATACCCCTCGGACCTCATCATCAATTCTAGTGTCAATATGATTGGGTGACATAGACATAACTGTCAACGGCACACCATCTTCCCACCATATACTCAAACCTCCCGCTCTACCGCCACGCGCCTGATCCACCTCCCACACATCCCCATTGTTGAAACCCACTTCCCTCATCAAAACTTCATTCTCGCTCTTAGTTTGCTTGGTCTCCATTAAAAAGACCACATTTGGGGACAACCGTCGCATTAGCGACTTCAGGGAATTAACTGCCCGTGCGTTCCCCAGACCACGGCAATTATAACTCAGTACTTTCATTTATAACCCAAAGGGGATAGGTTCCCCGCACCTTTCAGCTTACTTGTGATCTGATCCCGACCAGCTTCGGGAGTGCTGCCTCTATCTGCCCCTACCGATACTCCTCCCCCCTTCTGTTTAGTCTCCACCCGTTTGCTATCTTTCCCCTTAGAGTTATCTAGTTGCTTTCCCACCTTCTTGTTCTTTTCCCCAGTAATTGCCCTCTTCTCCAGTTCACTGTCAACTTTTGTATTTTCTCTTGTGGGTTTACCTCTCGCTTCCTTATTATCTTTCTTTCCATGTATATTAGGCCCCGCTTGAGCTACCTTGCTATTCTCAGCCTCCTCCACGTCCCCATGCAGTGCATGAAATTTATTGTCAGTCTCCATTGCATTTATCTTATTGCTTGGAGGCTCAACCTTTTTGGTTCCCTGCACTCGGCTCGGGGCAGCTCTCCACTCCTTTTTGACGATCATCCACTCGCCGTACACCTGACCCTTTGTTTTACTTTCAGTTTCCTGAGTTTCTGGAACCTCTTCTGGAGTGACCGGAGTATCCTCCTGAGGCATATCTCGGCAGCCGCATGCCGCCGTAGGTTTCCCATAATTACCACACTCGGTGCACAAGTTCTCAAGTCCCTCGTATTGTATGAGGTACTCCTCTAGTTCGATTTTCTACTGGGACAACAGCGGTTTGGTTAGATCGACCTCGACGCACACCCTTGCAAACTTCCCGCGATCCCCACTTTCCGTTGCCCGGTCCACCCTGATTGGTACCCCAATGAATTGTGCGATCTTCATGACAGCTTCTTTGTTGATGAATTCAATGGGTAACTCCGGCAATTGGACCCAGACCATAGCTGACTTGACTACAGATTTCCAGGGGTTAAAGCCTTTATACCACCTTGACACTGTTAGGTATGTGTTTCCCAGTAACCAAGGCCCACTGTTAACCGCAAGTTCATAGTCTTCCCGATGCCGAAAGCGCACCAGATAGCAACCGTTTTTCATGTCCGAAACCTGCAGTTCCCCATGCTTTCTCCATAAACTATTCAGCCGGCGGACAAGCGGGATGTAGGGGACGTTTCGACCTAGGCCTTTAACCACCAGGGCCGAGCGCCACTCCCTCCGCCAACGAATCTTCTCAGCAGCAGTGAAAGGGATAGTAGGGCAGAGGGGATTTTGTTCCTCCTCTCCAACCTGGTCATCGTCCTCCTTCTCCGCTTGTGTGACATCCTCCATATCCGAGTCTTCAAAAAACCAGACGTCCCTTCGCACGATCTCGCTGAACAGTCTCCTCCCACCTAGCCTTTCCCAGACCTTCGCTTGTGGGGTTTGAGTAGTCTCAGTTTCCATCGCCTCAATCGTTTCCACATCGTCCAAATTAACGTTCTCTTGGTCCAGATTCAGCCCGCGAACCTTTTTCTTTGGTTGGGTAGCTTCTTTCGCGTTCCTGTGATTTGGTGAGGATGACAACTCTGCTTGGCGTCGACTACCACTCAGGCTTTCCGGTGGTTTGTCAACATGAGCCGCCGTCATGGCCGGCACAGCCGCCGCCATTGCAAAGCCCTTCCTCGAGCCGCAAAAGTTTTCTGTTTTCGCTCCGAGAATTCCAGAACCCTAGAGAATTCGTTATTCAAAGATAATTAATTGGTTGCGATAGCGTAAATTTAATTCTAACGGTTATAAAACACGAGAATATAATAAAAGGGCTAGAAAATCTCTATTTAATCTTCATTTCAATTGGATAATAGATGAGTGATGTTACTATCTTCATTTCTGCGTGCATATTTCTAATTTGCCTTGTAGAGTTTGTTCTCCCTGCCCTCTAGGGGTGGGCAATGGGCGGGTTGGGTGGATTTTGGTCTAAAATTGACCCACCCGCTTACTAGCGGGTGGGAAGTCATGTGACCCGCAATCCACCCACATATTAATGCGGGTTGGGTTGGGTGGGGTGGCGGATGGGTGCGGTTGAGTCGCGGGTTAACCCGCAAAAGCAATTCTCCAACTAGCCATTAAGAAAATTGACTAACATTTATAATAAATTCATAGCAAATTAGTAAGATTGTATCAATAATTTATGATTTTGATACAATTAATAATTTATAGTTTGTATCCCAATATTTAATGGATATTAACAATAATTTGCATACCAATATCCAATATCCAATGGATATTGCACAACACAATAACCAATAATAGTAGTCAAAACTATTCTTTATTCTCCACCTTTTGAAGTATATGGTCAGACTGTAGTGCAGTTCGAAAATATTATTAATATTCGATACTATAAGAACAACATTTTTTCATGTAAAAATAGGACGCGTGTCGTACGGATGACCTGCCATCCACCCACCATCCACCCACATAAGTGCGGGTGGGAGATTTAACAATCCGCAATCCACCCACATCAATCACCCATTGTATGCGGGTCGGGTTATTTGCGGGTGAATCGATATCAATCCGCGGATTAACCACCCACGTGTCCACCCCTACTGCCCTCCATTGACAAAGTAGATGGCACAGCCTTTTCAATCGAACCCACAACCGGTACACCCCGACCCCTAAATCAGTTCCGTCCACACTTTGTACCATGGGTTAATTGCAAGGTTGGTCACTCGGATAACTAAAAACGTTCACGTTTGGTCACTAAAAATATTTAATTTCATTCGTGATCACTAAAATTAGTTAAACATTTCTAGTTTGGTCACTCTCCGTCCAACTCCCTTAAAATTTGCTTACGTTGCAGTCAACTCTTATAATTGACCGTTAACTGTGCTGACATGCCAATTAAAAATAATAAAATAAATAAAATTTAATTTTTTACACACCTCAATATTATTGCAACTATTAAAAAATAAAAAATTTCTTTTAGTTGCCGCAGGTGCAACAAGCAGAGTGGGGTTCTGGGTTCTTGCCACGGCGGCGAAATTGATCTCCGGGACATGTCTCATGATCCGGCTTGACATCGGCGCGGCGTTATCGGCAAAATCTAACGGTACGAGGCCCAATTGAGTACCCCACCTTCGAGCTCCGCCACCCCAAATCCTTCTCCAGCAGCTCCAACACCGATGCCTCCGCCAATACTTCCACCTCCGCCACTGCCAACACCACAATCTCCGAGCCACGCTGCCGCTCATGTGAGGTCCGGCCCCGGAACTGCCTCTCTGAGCTCTTCGACCACGACGATGACGGACCAACCGTCGAGTCGTACGCCAAGGCGGAAGTGAAGGCTATGGTCGTCGTCTCTCAGCTCGAGATGCTAGGAGGAGGAGATGAGGAGGAAGACGAGAGATTGTTTTCCGATCTCAAATCCCTTCACCGGAGCAAGCAGGGAGGAAGCAAACAGCGGCGGCCACCGCATCCTCTCGTCTCGTCGTCGGGCTCGACACCGCCACTCTACTTCTCTTTGCCATCACCGACAACCTGTATATCAACCCAATAGATCTAATTTCTTGATTTCCCCTAGTCGAATAGATGAAAACCAGAGGTAATTTCTGGGGCGGATAAAATCCCTAAGAGCGGGTTTGTGACGGAGAGATGTATGGATGAAGGAAGTAGCTGAAATCGATCACCACCTCCAGAACAGGGGAATCGCCACACAATTTCTTCTCCCCCGAACGCCCGACATTCTCTCCACCAGCACTCTCGATCGATCCGGACTCACCGGGAGCTGCTACGCCAACCATCGACCATCCTCACTCAACCTTCCTCGGCATCTGGTTCTGGCGCCGTCGAAAACTTCAAAAATTAGGTTATGGGTTTGCTCAGCAATAGTCGGCGGAGGAGGCAAAGTGGCAAAGTTCCTGTTCGTTCTCCCTTACACAGTCCCCACCGACGATTCTTCGGGAAGAAGAAAAGATGGGCTTCTTATTAATCGGCGAAGAGTATCGAGAGCAGATTCGTTGCCGACTTCGCCCAACGATTCACGGAAACACAGATCCACATTGCGACAGGTCCACGGCGCCGGTGGCGGCAACTAAAAGAAATTTGTTTTATTTTTTAATAGTTTCAATAATGAGGTGGGATTTAAAAAATTAAATTTTATTTATTTTATTATTTTTTGATTGACATGTCACATATTTAACAATCAATTATAAGCTGGGTTCCTATTCACAGCCCTAAGTTTTCAAAATTTAACGCCCTAAATAACTAAACTGACAATTCTATCCCTATCCGCCCCCAATTCCCAAAAACCCCCCATTTCCCAAAATCTGTCGCCCCAGAAATAGAACAACGGGCAGCCACGCCCTAAACCCCGTCGGTCGGCAAAACCCGTTGGTCGGCGAGCGTGCGGATCTGATCCGCCCTTTTCCCGTCGTCGTCATCAATGTCCTCATCACCATCGTCGTTGTTCCAAACAGAAATCCCCTGCGGCAAAATTGCTCCCTTCCTTTCCCTCGATTCTCCCAAGTAAATCCGGTCATCGGCCGCCAAATTGCGGCCCGTCGGTCGGCGAGCGTGCGAATCTGATCCGCACTTTCCCCGTCGTTGTTCCAAACGAAAATCGCTCCCTTCCTTTCCCTCGATTCTCCCAACTGCTCCGCCCCGTCGCCGTTGAGGATGGAGGCGCTCGTCGCTGTTCAGGAAGGAGAGAGAAGGCCTTGGCGGATGGCTGCTGTTGCTCACCCCGTCGCCGACGAGGAAGGAGAGGGAAGGCCGAAGCGTTGAGGAAGAGAGAGGTCTCCGCCTCTGTTGCTGCTCTGGCTCGTTCGTTGAGGAAGGAGAGAGGTCTCCGCCACTGTTGTCGCAGGGGATTCCCTCTTGCTCGACGGCGTGAATGCTAGGGCGAGGGATTGGGAATTCTCAGGGGCATTCATGTCAAATTGCTTAGTTAGGGCGACAGTTTTTTAAAAACTTAGGGCGTAATTTAGTACATCCCATAATAAGAGTTGACTGTCACATAAGCAAAAGTTAACAGAATTGGACGGAGAGTGACCAAACTTGAAATGTTTAACTAATTTTAGTGACCACGAATGAAATTAAATATTTTCAGTGACCAAACATGAACGTTTTTTATAATTTCGTGACCAACCTTACAATTTACCCCTTTGGACCATTGATCGCACTTAATTTGCTAACTACTATTTATATAATAATAATAATAATTTATTAAAAGTGCATATTATGTAACCTTATAAAAACAGAAATCAGTGAGCATAAGAAATATGTATACATAAATAGATAGAGAACATGAAAAGGCGTCCAAATTACAATGGTACAAAGGAATCGTGACCACAAAGAAAGAAATAATAAAGCTACGTAAATACAACCAGTTTACCATACCCGACTCAAATCAAAAAGCTCTGCCTGTCTCTCAAAAGAAACGGCGGGGGAGACTGAAATGCCAACAAAGTGAAAAAAATGTCCGGAACGAATTTTGACTTGAGACGGGGTGGGTAAACCAAATCCTCCGTGAAAGAGGATTAGATTAGAGTTGACCACAGATTTAAAAATAAATTGAATGAAATATTTGAACCAAAACAAACTCGATCGGCTCCGCTCTAAAATGCAACAGCCATAGCAACCAGTGCGGCCATTCCACCGACCATCATCTTCTGCACACTCCTCATGCTCTCTGCTCCACTCTGCAACACAAGCAAAAACCCCAATTTTTATATTATTAAATATTAATTAGTCATAATTCTAGATCTCCATGAATGAATCTAGTCATCTACCCATAATTAATCATCGGATTCAAGGCGCGTGAGATATTAATTAATTTAATCTGCCCATTGTCAGCCATATCAGACAAACAATCAATCGCACAGCACGCGTGGATCACAACCGCCAGCGATCTCGCGTTTCCCCGTCCGGGAGCGAGAGTAAATTAACATAGTCAACACTCCCCCACTCAACAAAAACGGAGAGATTCTTGCCTAATCCCTAATCCTCACTACTAGATCTGATCTCAGATTCGCCGGCATTTCAAAAAAACTGAGGCCGCCGACGAATTCTACACTACCTACTGCTGCTATTTCCAGATCTGAAAGTGTGCAATGCATTTAATTAACCAAGGCGCTTTCAATTTCGAACGGCTTACCTCATCGGCAACGACAGGGCCAGGGGCGTTGGCTTCGGCGCTAGGTCCGGGAGCCCCGACAGGAGGAGCGGGAGGGCTGGACAATGAAGGTGAGGGAGCCGGAGATCCGCTCTTCTTCTTGGACTTCTTGCTGGGAGCCGGCGCGGGGACGTCGGCTGCGGGAGGGGAGGCGGTAGGCGTAGTAGCGGCGACGGGAGCAGGTGTAGGAGGAGCGGTAGCTGCTGCAGGCGGCGGAGAGCTGACGGGAACGGCGGCAGCTGGTGGAGGGGAGCTGACTGGAGTCGCCGCTGCTGCCGGCGGAGTAGCGACCGGTGCTGCGGTTGGGGTGGCGGCCGGTGGAGAGGATGCGGGAGCTGGCGATTTAGGGCTGCTAGCGGCGGGGGCGGTGGCGGGAGCAGCGGGAGTGGCTGGAGTAGTTGTCGGTGCGGCTGCCGGGGCTTGGCCACCGACGCCGGCGACGACTACGCACACCAATGCGAGAACGAGCATACTCTTCTTGCCCTCCATTTCTGTTTTCTTTCGAGAGAGAGAGAGGAAATTCGAGAGCAGGAATCGAGATTAGAGAGAGGAGTGAAGAAGATGGGGTTGAGTGTGGGAGGGTGAAGGTGGAGAGTGTAATTTATAGGAGGGGGAGAAAATCATTTTGCAACGGACAGATGTCTGATCGATCTGGACCGTTGATTTGGGGAGGAGGGAAAAGGAACCCCGCAGTACAGCCGTTCGATGGATGGCCCACTCGGGTTTGGTTTAGCGGTGGATTTGGCTGTTTGGGGAATCAAAAGAAGAAAGGGAGGAGGAAGGCTCCAACGGGAACGCCTCGCTGCTTCTTCTCTGTAATGTTGGGCCGGGCCGGGCCGGGCCAGTCACAGGTCTTAGCTGGCTGGGCCCCACCGTAGGGTGAGGGCCGGCGGCGATTGTGTTTGTGTGCATCAATGCATGTGGTAATCAAGTGGGTGTTGATCATGCCATGTGGGATTGCCACGTCGGCTCAAACAACCTTTTCTTTTTGTCTTCAATAAATGGATCGATCAAATCAAATCACATCTAAACTAGCCGTTACCAGTATTTTACAACTCAACATAATCCTCCTTTCATTATACCATTTTATCATAATTTTTACAGTTTACGGTGAAGTTAAAAAACAAGAAAGAGGTAAATATTGGTGTAAAGAATATAGAGAGGAACGGAACGGAAGTGGATTTTGGTTGGTTAGGCGTAACGGAAACGCGAAGGGAGGGGGGAAGGGGAGACTTGCTTGCATTGTCAATAACAGTTGGCTTGGATTCAGCGTTTTGCGGGTGATGACGGGCGCGGAGATACAGGGTGAAGAATATACAGCTGTGACCAAGAAGAAGAAGAAGAAAGAGGATGGCAGTTTGTAGAATTGTGAGAAAGCAACAAGTACGAATGGGGATGTTCCGCGCGGCGAATCGGACATAGGATTGCGAGTGAAGCGAAGTCTTCCCCGGGCCGGTTAACTTTTGAAAGCCACCACTGTGCTCTACAGCTTTCGCATTTCATAAACGTGTGGGACCATGGAAAAAGGCCTGTTCTGGGGAATCGTGCCTTCAAACCCCAGGGGGGCAGTTCACGGCCACAGACCAATCTTCTTCGCTTTTCCTAGGTAAAGGGGTAAGGATAGGGGTGGGCATGCGGTTCGGTAACCGACTCGAACCGAAATCGAACTTAAGTTGTTCAATTCGAAAAGGAAATATACTTATTTCGGAAATTAAGGTACGGTCGACCGAATTGAGTTTCCGAAATCCAAACAAACTAAACCCAGCCCACATATATTGTTATTAAGCCCGCCAAACCTTTCCCATTCTGCCATCCCAGCCCACCCATACACATTCCCTCAGGCCGAAACCCTCAGAGGCCGAAACCCATCCAAACACACTGTTGAGGCCAAGCCCACCCAAGTCCCAATAAACACTCTAAACCCTCTTAGCTGCTAACTCTAAAGAAAGTAAGAATATAAGAGGAAGAAAAGAGTAACCCATGTCTTCCGTTCTCTTATAGATCCCAGCTCTTCTCTTCCCTTCTCTTCAAGACGCTCCGAGTCTGGGCTTTGCATGCGGCGGATGAAGAAGCGAAGACCGGGAACTGAAGGGCGCGGTGAACGGCGGCCCTATTAAGAACGAGAGAAGAATCAGATATGGCAATCCGTTGATGAGAGGAAGAGCTGATACCCACCAATTTTCCCGGTGAGTTGAGGGCTTGGATTGAACAGACGAATCGGCGCCAGAGTTCTCTGGGCGGTAGAGTGCTTGGAGAGGGCGGATCCGCGACATACCATCATTCTCTGCCCCTCCGCAGAATAGATTTACCATTCCTCCTTCGTTCTCCCTCTAAAAATCGCACCTTTGAGATCTCTGCCTCTTTTTTATCTCTCTTTCCTCTGAAAATCAAACTTTGTTTGGCTTTTGGGATACATTTATGTTTGGGCGAGAGTTTGTTTATGGAGGGATAAAGAGCAGAGTAGCAGAGGGAGGGGTGGAAGAAGATGACGAAAGTGGTGAAGGGAAAGTTTGTTTGGGAGAGAGAGAGAGCGCGCGAAGCAGAGGGAGAGGGGTGATGGGAAAGTGGGAAAGTTTGGGAGGGAGAGAGAGTAGCTGAAGAGACGACAGATTGAAGAAGAATTGGGAAAGTGGGGAATGTCAGTTTTCTCTAGAAGTTTGGACGGGTCGGGATCACGAACCGAACCAAAATATATTTTGGCTCGGTCAAACCGAATCGAAATATACTTTTGTTCGAATTCGGTTTCACCTTTGGCATGTTCGGAGGACCCCGCATGCTCCTATTCGGTTCGGTTTCGACCGAACCGATGCCCACCTCTAGCAGGGGCGGACCTAGGGCAAAGTGTAGGGTTATTCCCCTATTTAATCTATTTTGACTTAGGTTTCTTTCTATTGATCATAAAAATGAATCGAATGACAGGATGGCTAAAGCCGTACAAGAAGAAGGGAGATGATGGTGCTTCTTCTTCATGAGTACCATGACATCCCAGTCCCCATCGAGCGGAGACAGAGTATGCAACCCCTAAAAGGTCTGCAAGACTCAATAGAAGGGAGTGATCACACATAGAATTGACTATTATAGACCCTCGTATTATGATTCAATGTGCATTCATTTAGTATCATTATCGTCATAATACCTTGGATTCGTGCTATGATTGCTTCAAGTGTGTTTTACCAACCATAGGATTGCTTTTGCGGGTTTGATGCGCTTTTGGTAGTGCTTTGTGCATTTTTAGCTCAAAGTAGACTAGTGAACGACTTGGTGGACGAAGGGGACATCGTGATCCAGTTGTTGGAGCCAAAAATTGAAGAGGAGACGAAATTAAAGAAATGGCGCCCAAAACGGAGGCCCATGATGAAAAATGGCGCCATTGTTCTCGTTTAACGGGGCTCCTCTTCTTTTTCAGAAAGTTACCTGAGAGCTTCCTGATTCGCTAGCCAAGGTTCGGAGAATTTTGATTGGCTGGATGACGTAGTAGCTATCACGATGTAGAGATGAGAGGCCAAGGAAGGACCGTTGCTCTGTCGACAAAGCGACTCACCAGAATTAGAGCGAAATTAACCTCAAGGGAGGAATCGGCGCTAGAAACGGCGTCACTAGCTCTGTTTCTATGTTGTGGCCGCCGATTCCAGTTGTGTTCTGAGGATTTCTTTTTGACCGATGATCGCCTAGAAGCCCTTCCACGTGACTGGCTAGTTCCTTTAGTTGCATAGGTATGTGAACCCTTGGAGTCTAGTCATGTAAAATTTGATATTTTGCATAATATGATTGTTTTATTTCATATGTGTTACTGCTTGATTTCCTCTATTTCGTTATTGGTCGATTTGAATGCTTGCTTAGTCAACCTTGCACTCCTTCGAGGTACAAGGATCAAAATCCTAGTTGTGTAGAATTAGACCATACATGGCGGTCTTATTCGATCATCGTTAGATCGAACAACGTTATGCCTCAAGGGAGAAACCACAAGGTCCTTTTTTCCCATTAGTTCGGGTAAATGATTCGACACAATGTGGGATCTAACGAAATACAAAATTGGCAGCTCGTATGTTGTCAGATATCGAGGTATACATGACTAGGAGACCTAGAGGGAGCTTGTCTATCCAACTCCTTCGTTCTCTGTTCTCTCGTTATCCGAACCATTTTCTTCAGTCTCTCTCCGACAGTTCTAGTGCCAAGAAGGCGGAGAGATGGAGAGAGATACTAGTGGATGCCCAAGGAGAGCTTAACTGGCCAGACTGTAAACAGTACCAAGGATGGGGCGCAATAGTGAGACAGAGACTAGATGATGTCGGTCTCCTGTCCTTATTCGGTATCAGAGGAGAGAATAATGACATGCTCACAAGAGAGTTCATGGCCACCTTGATTGTGAGTCCAACAACGTACTTAAGTCAGAAGTGCATCTCTTACAGATTGGCGGGACGGCACTTTAACTACAATTATGATAGTTTCTCCATGAATCTAGGACTCCAGGCCAACCATAGAAGATGACCACTCTCTAATGCTATCTTTGGAGCTTATTGAAAATTTACAACATAGACAACTATCTTTCGGAAGCTATAAGTGACGATCACAAGAGATCAGGTCGAGTTTGCCTTAAAAGGTAGCATTTTTACTTTATTCTCAAATCTCACTCGCTTAAAAAAGCAAGTTTGTATATCACCATCTTGACAATGCTTCTTTTATGTGCCGGTGAAAAAGAAGTGTTTCAGCCCTTCCACGCCTATGTGTGTCATCTTCGGCAAAGGAAAAATAATCGCCAAAAGCAAAACAGGAAACCAGATCCAGACACAAACTATATTATGTGTCAAGAAATTAACTGAACCATGTGGGACTAATGATTGTCTCCAAGCATTTTAGAGGAATTTTGCATATGACAGCCGCATTTTCTTGAAACCAACCCCCGCACTTCACTTCACTTCGCTCTGGTACTTGGAACTACGTACTATGTCCACAAGATTAGGTACTAGATTCTATTATATATGTTTGTGCTTTAGTCCACTTTTCCCTTTTCCTTAACGTGCTAGAAACCAACACGGGCTTTTTCCGATGTTAATTACCCCCAAAAGTTACCATTTCAGATAGCAAAAACTAATTTTATAGTTTGCTCTATATGGAGGGGACCAGCGGAAAGGAAAAGGCAGGGGCGGACCCAAGGGGTTGACACCCCTAAATTTTGGAAAAACGATTATCCAACCCCGGTGGTAATTTACGTATAGACAAAAAAATATAATAGATAGTGAGGGACACCCCTTAAATTTGAAAAAATGATTATCCTACTGTCATTTGTGTATAGGCTTATAAGTGGTAGGTTGGATAATTCAAATCTAGAACACTATTATTATTAATAAACTTAATTTTCGTTGAGCTAAACTCATTTGTTGTTCGATTTTGAACAATGTGTAATAGTAAAATGGCATTCCCTATCTCTAATTATTTTAAAAACCTAACAATTAAACTAATTTCAAACTACCCTTAATTTGTATTGATTTTATGATTGTACGACAAGTGTTGAAAGAGTCTTTCAGCTTTGGGTTACATCAAGAACAAGTTTACAAATCGAATATGCGATAAGTTCGTGAATGATTGTCTAGTAGTGTATATAGAGACAATTTTTTTAACACTATAGACACCAAGTGTATTCTACAATTATTTTCGAATATGAAAACACATCATGGACTTTTTTAACCTGTACGAGTAAGGTATTTTCATATTTATAATTTTATTTTTATTAATTATTTTTATTTAATTTATTTTTTAAAAGAGGACACCCCTATGAAAAATTTATGGGTCCGCCACTGGGAAAAGGTATTAGATGGTTGGCTGGAATTGGGGCTCCAAATGAGTTAACTTCCATGAGCAGCTCGACACTCGATTTGAGAAAAATTCGTTCGTAACTCGTCTAGTTAGTAAACAACCGAGTCTAAGCTCGTACTTGTTCAACTAGTGAGGTTCGCGAGCTAATTCGACTCTGAAGCTCATTGAGTTCAACTAGTGAGCTGACTCATTGAGAGCTAATGAGCTCGCTCGACAGTGTGGCTAGCAAACTAGTTCGCGACTTATGAGCGTATTAATATATATAAATTATAATGTGACTTTTTAATATATAATTCATATGTTCGTTGGATTATATATCTCATAATATATAATGGTTTAAAACTTGGAGTACATAACCAAATATGTAACATTTCTAATTTGAAATATAAATCATGTATTATAGAATTCTTAGTTACTAATTGCTATTAAAAAACATGATACAAATTAGTTAAACATTATGAATTAAATTATATTACACCAACATTGTATATAAACATGAGAGTACAATATGAAATGTTGACTATTATTCTTTTTCATTCACTATATGACATTCAAATATTGTAGTATTCAATTTATAAATTATTTTAGAGTATAATTTATGTGTTATAACAGGTCTAGACAAGTCAATCCATATGAGTATGTTTTGTAACGGACAAACACTTGATACATTGATTTTTTCATTAAAAATTTGACAAATAAACTATTATATGATAAGTGTAGTTATATTATTTAAGAAATTGAAATTCTCATCTAGTTATAACTTTATTATTGTTTTTATATGATGTAATAAAAGTAAAATCTTAAGTAGTTTTAGTAAAATTATAAATAATTTACCCAATAACGCGTTGAGAATGGGACAAGTCGGGACGGGTCAGGTCAAGAACAATATTCATACCTCCAAAACACGTGAGATTGGACGGGCTAAGTTGAAATTGTTGGTGGATGTTCGTAAGGATGGAAATTTGTGCGGGTTGGATTACCCACCCCACATTAATTACGTGGTTAACCACATACACAAAATCGTAATTATACTACATACAATCCGCACCGTAGTGGTTAGTAGGTAACCACTACCCAGTACGATTTGCTGCGTGTTGGGTGTTGTTATCCGCAAAAATTCATCTTTCTGACACATGGAGATGGAGTTATGGCTGCCACCAATGAATCCACGGTTGACAACACGACTGTAGTGATATATCATTTTGTTATACGTGGAGAAGCAATTTTGTAAAACTTACTCAACGTGGGATTTTGTCTTTCTGATTTCGGTATTCTACCTTTGTGTCGGAGAGAGAAAGATACTGTAAGTTTTGCTTTAAAAAATGGAAATTTATCTCACACGACACACCTTATAAATTTGCAATTTGACATTGAACAATTCTAGCCTTTTACAAAATTAGTGATTACTCCCTTTTATCATAAACTATTAATAATAAGCATGATGGACTTAAATGTAAAGAACATTTTGTTATACTAATGTGCTTATAGTGAATTTTGTGAGTTAACTACTATGGTTAGTCACTAACCACACAAATTAAATTTTTGCTAATCACACTCAACCCACTAGCCACAAATTGTGGGTGTAGTTAACCACAATGTGTAAAGTTTGGTGCGGTTTGTGGGTTAACCAAAAGAATCAAGTTTCTTGTCACGTTAGGTGACAAAAACACCTAATTCATGCATTTTTTTCATTTATTTACGCTATATTTGCGTTAATCACGTCATATTGACGTTATTCACGTAAGAGTGTTGCTTATTCACGCAACCAATATTTTTTAGTCACGCAACCTGGTATTTATTCACGCCATTGTAAAATTAAATTTTAGCCGTTAAAATATATGAAAATGGATGTCATTGTGTAAATTATGATCAATGCAACATATTTTTACAGACTAATTGGGAATCCAAATTTAAATCCATAAATTATAGCCAATACAAATTATTAGGGAGAAAAAGTCTGAATTTTCATTTACGTGAATAACTTACACTTTATGTGAATAAACATAGTATTACATAAATACACACCAAATGACGTGAATGAGTACAAAAATACGTGAATAAATTGACATTAGTTGTTTTATCACCTAACGTGACAAGAGATGTTTTCCTGACCAAAACCACAAAACTTCCACCCTAGATGTTCCTACCATTTTCCCGAACGTTTTAGTGCTTCTAAGTTCTAAGTTCAGAGCCACGGCTGCTGAAAGCTCAATATATATGTATAGCTGCTGAAAACAACAACCACAAACTTTACCCCCATTTCTCATCCCTGGGTTCATTTTCAATTATGCACTCGGCAGCAGAATGTCAAAAAGCACTCTGCTTCTTCTGCATCATGAACCACCCAGACCCATTGGTTAGGAGATCCCAAGCATCTCATTTCTTCCAACAGATGCCTCTCACAGACGACAAAGACCACGTCTTGGTCCTCAGCAGCCTCCGAAACATCGCCATTGCTCAACCTGACGACCCTGAGTTCCCTTCCCTCGGCATCTTCACCTCCATGACCCGCCTCATCCAAAAGGGTATCCACTGTTAGTGTTGTGGTATATGATCCACGATTGAACCTCTCCCAACAACTCGAGTTATTGGATTAACTGGTTCTTGACATGGTATCAGAGCTTTCTGTGATCGAGAGGTCTTGTGTTCGATTCCCGGTGACCCCATTTGTTAAGCACATGGTATTCTTGTCTTCAGACCTGTGCAAACTTCAAGCCCTTGTGAGTGGCTTTCGTTTGAGGGGGCGTGTTAGTGTTGTGGTATATGATCCACGATTGAACCTCTCCCAACAACTCGAGTTATTGGGATCAACTGGTTTATGACATCCACCACAAGCAATGGCTTCTGAAAGACCAGAACATCTACATCCCTTACTACGCCGCCCACATCATCGGCACCTACGCCACGAGCAACCCTCAATCCGCCGGGAAAGCAGCCGAATCGGGAGCAATCCCGGCTCTGTTGGAGCTTCTAAGAGGGAAAATCAGCTGGGTCGAACAGCGCGTCGCGGCTCGAGCACTCTGCCACTTGGCTTCCCACGACGTAGCATTCCGTGCTACCATGTCAGAAACAGAGGACATCGTGGAGCTTGCCATGGAAATCGCTTCGAGCTGCCTCGGAACTGTGTACCGGCAGTTTCTGGCGACGGAAGAGAGGAATCGGTTGAAGTACCACTGCGAATTGCTGACCAGAGGGCTTGGAGGCGTCGAAACAGAGAACAGAAAGGCAGAGGAATGGGGGGTTCAGTTGCAGGAATGGTGTCTGTACCTTCTGACATGCTTCGCTGGAAAAGGTAGTGATAGATTCCTCGATCGAATCTGCGAATCGGAGTTCCTGAAGGAACTATGCGGGATGAGAGGCGGAATCGAGAGCTGCAAAGATTCCCCTGGCGGGCTCGGGTTGATCAGAGAGCTCTGCAATTTCGAAATCGGCAGAGACAGAATCAGCAATCGGAGGGAAGTAATTGAGAATTTGTGTGACGTGGCGAGATCTTCGGATTCCTGGCACGAAACAGCGATCGAGTGCGTCGTTTTACTTCTGAAAGACCCCGGAACCAGAAACAGAGTGATCGGCTTCTCTGCCGCAGCGATGGCGCAATTGGTCGAGCTTCGGCGAACAGGGGAGACGATAACGCGGGCTTTGCTGCAGGATTACCACAGGATCAAGTACGGTGAGATGAGATTGGGAAGCTTCGAAGTGGAGAAGGCGCTGGAAGAGACGTGGGAACTGAAGGTCGAGAGGAAGAAGAAAGAGAAGGTTATGAATACAGAGGAATTGAAACAGAGGGAAACAATGGCTGGTTTTTTAAAACGGGAAGGGAACGAGAGCTTCTGGCGCGGGGAAGTCGAGAAGGCGGTGAACGAGTACTCGAAAGCTCTTGAGGTCTGTCCTTTGAAGCTGAGAAGGGAGAGGATCGTGTTGTACAGCAATCGGGCTCAGTGTTGTTTGGTGATGAAGGAAGCTGAACTCGCCATTGGCGATGCGACGAGAGCTCTGTGTTTGTCGGGTGGTTCGCGGCCTCACCGTAAGAGCCTGTGGAGGAGAGCGCAGGCGTTCGATATGAAATGGTTGAGTAGGGAGAGCTTGATGGACGGTTTGAGATTCGTTGAAGTGGGGAGGAGGAAGGACGTTGAGATCCCCTGCTTCGCGGCACGGTTGGTTAAGAAACAGATGCATGCCACGTGGCCTTTCGCGGCGGCGGTGAAGTCGGAGGTGGCGGCAGGGAAGTGCAAGAAAGTAGAACGTTTCGACCACGGCGCGGCGTTGTGAGGAGTAGGGGTGGATCGATATCAATCCGTGGATTACCCTCGCACGTGCCGACCCCTAATGAGGAGGAGTCAGCACAAGTAAAGTAAGTGTAACTCGGTTTCACCTGCGTGTCTCAAGCACATTTATAGATTTCTAAGGTCGAGGCAATACATTACATTTTCTTTATAAATTGTTATCATATTCCTTGAATTTAGATATTTTAATTTCTCATTTAGATTTCTAGTTGTGCTATTCTCACGGAGTTAAGGCCAAACCCCGGGACCTCCGTCAGCAGTTCGGGTAAATGCGAGGTGCCTCCGGGAACACCATGCAGGCGGTGAGGATCGAACCTGAAATCTCTCAGTCACAAGTCCGTTTTCATTACCACTAGGCTATGTGACCTTTGGCGGAAAGGGAAAGAGAGAGACATAGACTTGTAGGGTTTAATCCCTTATGATTAAGACTGGTTATCTATCTAATTAGAGACAAACAACCATATAAGACAGCGGATCTAAAGTCCACACAACTCGTCTTTTGGCCTACCTAATCCAGATTTCGATTGAATGATAGAATACCTAACTCACTAATTGAGCTTTGCTTACTATTTCCAATTAATAACTCTAAATTAATCTCTCCCCCCGCCCCCGTCATACATACCCCTAGGCCCATGCAAGTAGTGGTGTCAATCGGAGGGGTTTCGGTTCGATTAAATCGGGTTACGAGTATATCAGGTTTTGGATTAGTTGGTTTCAAGATTTTTAGATTGTGGGTTAGTCGGGTTACAGATTGATCGGGTTGAGGGACAATCTGATTGCGGATCAATTGAATTATGGGACGGGAGGGTTACGAGCATATTGGGTTGCGGGTCGGTACATTGTGTTACTTACTCTTTACTCATTACAACTTCCAATAATTTTTAAACAAATATATTATTTTTAGAAAATTTATTTCTCAGTACTTATAATATTTTTTTATAGAGGTAGTTATAAAAGTTTTAAAACACAATAGTATGACTTAACAAACCAAACTTAGCCCTCATTTTTTAAACCAAAATGCAACTCGAGCATAACTTAAATGGGTCAAACTTTTACTTCACTGTTGTAAAATAACAATCATGTAGTACAGGAGTTGCAACAAATGTATAAGTATTAGAAAACAAGTAGACAAATTAAGTGAACTTTTCCAAAAAAAATGTTTGTTGAAATTAATTGTTTATTTAGTTATTAAAGTCATAAACAATCCTAGATATACATATTTTTTAAACTTCAAATTATATAACTTGGTACCATAAAAATAGTCAAAATTAGTTCACATAGCTATATAAAGTGTGGTGTTTATCATTAAATTAGTTCATATCATGGGTGCTAGATTATGTGTACTATAACATAGGCGATTAGTTCATAATGATAAGATGACTGATAATATGTTATGAAATATATTATAATCAATTAGTTATGCCCTATAAGGTTATAACAAAGTTCACTATAGACAATATCTTAGTTACTAAATGTTAAACTCTTAACTCATCGTTGATAAAGATTGTGACAATGACATTGGTAAAAAAATTAAGTATATGATCTGTAATGTTAAACAGTGTGCATTTCACATAGTTCGAGTGATGTTATTTAGATAGGATAACTCATGAAATGTTCTCAATTCTACTATATCCAATTGGGCATGCCCTATAAGGCTATACTAAGGTTTACTATATACAATATCTTAGTCACTAAATGTTATCCTAAACCATCACATGTAAACATTGTGTCAAGTACAACTTTAATGCATTCATACATAATTTGCAGCAATAATCATTAATCGACTAGAACTTCAAGTCTTGAATACATCATATACATGTTGTAATTTGCAACATGAAACTTTTGTTAAATTTTGAACATTTCTCTCAATGCATATGCTAAGATTCCTCTTCTAAGTGATTATCTCATACTTAATAGGGTCGCAATAAAAGTGTTTCAAACAATAGTTACATTTTGAGGGTTCAAATCAATTCAAACAACAATTGTGGGTAATTAGAGGTACCCAAACTTGTAGCTATAATAGCCTGTTTACTGAGAATTAGGGGTGGGAATTCGGTGACGGTTTTGCGATGAACCGCTAACTGCACCGAAACCACACGGTTAGTGGTTAACCACAAATCGAAAAAACAGGCTATTTTGAGGTCGCGATTAGCAGTAGTCCTCATCCTCGCCGTCATCGCTCCTCCTCGTCCTTTGGGAATCTCTTCCTGGCGATTTCTTGAAAATAAACTTTGATGCAGCTGCCTGTGACTCTGGTTGTTTGTCTGCCCAATTGTTCATGGGGACAGACGAACATATTGTGTTGGCAATTGGGGCCAACACTTTGGAGTCGTTGATCCTTATCTGGCAGAACTGGTTGCAGCTAGAGATGCCACTTTGCTAATCGTCTCCAAGTCCCTGGCTCGGGTTTTCGTAGAAAGTGATTCTGAAGTGGTTTTCAGCAGCTTCGCCAAGGAGTTTACGATGGATTCTATAGGATGGCATGTGCTAAGAGATTGTCTTCATGTTTTTGTCTCTATGTCTTTCTGTATAGAGTTTTGGGCGGTTCTTCAAACCGCAAATAGGGCTACCCATAGCGTGACGTGTAAAGCTCTGTTATTGTCTCCTCTTGAGTTAGTTTCTTTCGATTTTGTAGGGTGGTTTCACTGAGATGTTGCTTTGGGAGGTTTCGTGGGTAGATTTATTGTTTATCTTATATCTTGTCATTACTTGAAAAAAGATAAAAATATACTATGTGAAGTAGCAACTAGCTTGTTTTACTTTGTCGTATTTATTTGTTTTGGGCGGTTCGTCAAACCGCAAATGGGGCTAGCCATAGCGTGACGTGTAAAGCTCTGTTATTGTCTCCTCTTGAGTTAGTTTCTTTCGATTTTGTAGAGTGGTTTCACTGAGATGTTGCTTTGGGAGGGTTAGTGGGTAGATTTATTGTTTATCTTTCTATCTTGTCATTACTTGAAAAAAAAAAAAAGATAAAAATCTACTATGTGAAGTAGCAACTAGCTTGTTTTACTTTGTCGTATTTATTTGTTTTGACAAACTCTAATTGTATAGCTCACTATATTTGACCATCGGTAAAATGACTCGGATACCAATTAAGTTTAACAATTGGTGTAAGCATACTACTTAAGTTTGAATAGGGCATCGGGTATAATTAAAGTCGTCGAAATGTGGTTTTCCATCCAAACAAAACTTTTAATTACCTTTTGGTACTCAAAACTTTTTAAAACATCCAAATCTATATTTCAACAAGTATTATCTAATATAAGAATTAGAAAATTTTCTAAACATAGTATTATTAGAATGACTAATAATTTTTTTCAATAAAATAGATAAATTAGTCAGAATAATAAACGAATATCAAGAAGGAATAATAAATATCCCAGAATATAATAATAAATATTTAAAATAAATATTAGAAATTCTATTTAAATCCCTAATTCAATTAGAAGCACCCCTAAAATAGTTAAAAATATAACCTAATCGACTATCAATACATCAAGACCAAATAAGGATAAATTGAACACAATCAGAAAAAATTAAACATATTTCATTCATTGAAAAAGGTTTAGAACAGAAAGAGACGGAAAGTAACTAAATAATAAGTAAACTATAAAAGCTACAACATTCAGTAACAAATCTAGAAAAAAAATATGACTATAAGAAGTGAATTAGAATTCGTGACTTTACCTAATATAAAACATCTACAATATAATATTAGAGTATTATGTGGGGATTTAACATAGAGAATTAGAAGCATCAGCATGATGTAAGAAAACTAAATATAACATACTCGTATTATTTATAGCATGATGTAAGAGAACTAGATATAACATTCTCATATTATTTATTTCGAGACAAAATTCATAGAATATATTTACTTTGGAAAATAATTTAATTATTAGAATACATAATGATAATTGAAAATATTTATAATGATAATTCATGATAAATTTTCTATTCAAAAATTGATTTGATGAGACTCTGCAAAAGAGAATTCCAACTAAACAATAAAAAATAATATTTTTCTTAAGTCCAAAGTATTTTTTTAGAATAAAAAAAGTAGAATGACCAATTCTGAAATTTAGAAAATGGAATATTCAAAGAATATTATGTCAATTTTAACGGAATGCACTTAACAGTAAACTTAAGTGGTACCAAGTGCACATATAATATAGTTCAGTGGCATGCGATGCTCTATTCTTACTTAAATGGTATAGCTCTCACAATTCTCATACTTTAATGGTACTCGAGATATTTTACCCTTTGGCCAGCCAATCAGTGTACCGCTATTGTACCTAGGCGCTAGGTCGGCACAAGACAGGCACGCTTTGGGTCTATTTATTCTCGTGTCGTGAATTACTAGCCCATTTTTCAAATTTGCTAGACGCGATTAGAGCCGGGGCATGGTTCGAAATGTGCAGTGCCTACTAGTGCTCGTATCGTGCTCATATTCGTTTTCAATGAAAAGGAAGAAAATAAAAGAGAGTGAAAAGGGAGAAAATTGAATGGGGAATGAAATTATTAATTGAGAAAATTAACAAATAAGAGTAAGAAGAAAATTAAAAGTATATACTATAGTGGTGTGATTTGACCTCCACACGTTTTTTTACTTTCTTCAACTATGTTATTTATCGTAATAACTACAAATAACATTTTCGATCACTTCTAACACAAACAAATAATTATTATATAGATCATATATATTTTTTTTTTTTACGGAAATCTACTTTATAGATTATGTTATTTAAAGATGCCGTGATCATGAAATTTAGATCAAGCACAACTCCTATATTATTACGTGGTAGCTCAATTAGGTGCCCACATAAAGAGTCAAATATACAATAAAATTTAATGATGTCATTTTGAACTTCAATTCGTCGGTTTGGTGACAGTCTAAACCGTATGATGACTGGTGGCGGTGTTACATATATTAGCATCATCAGACTGCCTCTTTCATATCCTCTTCAATTCCCTAATGATTCATCAGACCGCCATCAGGAAGAGGAAGATGAACTCAACAAGGGGAACTTGTGATTATGCAAAACAGTGCAGGTGAAATAGATGAGACGAATCTCGTGCACTGACTAACCCGCAATGTTGATTCCAACATCAAATTTACCAAAGGGTACACTGATGAGCCTAGCAACCAAAACTTAGTAGGTCAGGGAGAAGTGGTTCAGGTCTAAAACCCTAAAAAAATTTCTGTTATTCAATCAGGTAGTAAGTAATGAACTCTGTCTTCTGCGATCTAAAGCTTTACTGGGACTGAGAATTGACGGGTAACTAATCATCATTCTCCAAAGACATCACTGGGATCCCTTTACTAGAAAAGCTGGTACACGTAACTCGCAATTCATCACCAACTGCATAGTCCGTCTTCCCGTGATCCTGCTTTACAATCACAACAAACATGGTGAACACAACTTCATACTGAAAGCCGAAGAAACTATCAGGTAATTAAATGTCATATTACTTTACCTTTAAGCGATACATTCCACGAACTCCACCACCTAAATCAAGGACCAGACCGAGCGCACGTATTTGATGAACTTTTGCAGTAACGGTCGTTCCAAGTTTCAGATTTTTCGCACTTATGGGACCCTTGGCTTTTGTTTCATCCTTAACATCTGGAACGACATTAAAAGTAGATGATGATGAACAGGTATCCTGACTTTGCTTCAATTTGGATGGCCACAACTTATTAGAGGTGCTCTTGAATCTTTCTTCCTCTTCGTCACACTCTGCAACACTACGGATCCGAAAATCTGGCGAAGTAGAAGAATCTTTCAATGTGCTGACAGCCTGTGACAACAAATCCGCAACCGATTTTGCATCTAGCTGAGCGGAGTCACTGCTGGACAAAGACTGAGCATTTGCTGATGTCTCCTTGCTAACAATAAAATCACTGACATTGACCTCTGGTGTAATGGCATCGACTTCTAGTGATGCTGATCGAGGTGACATTCGTTTAAGGGATAATTTTATGTTGCCACGAACATCCTGCTCTATGCACATCACAGAAATCTGCTGGCCGATGGATAATAAATCTGAAATTCGTGTCACCTAGATGACACAAACAACGGATTTAGCATCAAACTGGGAGGAAAAGAAAGAGAAACTAGTGGAACCAATGAACTGGGCAAAAGGTGACAGATAAGGATTGCCATTAGCCCATTACATACCGGCTCATGTGACAATTCAGAAATATGCAACAAACCATACTGGCCACCACCGAACTCCACAAAGGCGCCATATTCTTTTATTGAAGTTACAACGCCTTTGTATATCCCACCAACTGTGATCTCCCGGCCAATGATGGAATCAACCTGAGAAGCAGAGTAAAGAGGACAAGGCCCTTGACTTATAACATGAAAGATATGTCTAGTCAAAATGCAGCAGCCTGAATGGACATTAGCCGAGAACTAGTGTACTCCTAGGCGAAGTATCAACATGAACATGTACTGAACAGAAGTATCAACTCAATAAACAAGTACCTTTTCTAGCACTTTGTCCATCACATTCTGATTCTTGGCAACTATTGTCAGTGTTTCATCACTAACTGACAGACGTGCACCTAAGTTCAGCAAAAAAAATGCAACATTAAGACATGATAAAGTGTATGCCTTTTATGTGATAGCTCAGAGTTCCTGGTACAATTTCAAGCAAAAATACCTGTTTCCTCTTCAATCTTTTTCCTAATTGCACCAAGAGGTCCGATCAAGCGACGAAGAGCATCATTGCTATACCTTAAGCTAGCTATGAAACAAACCCAAAATTCAAGTTAGCATGCAAACATGCCAGTGCAGGGACACAAAAGTGTGACTACATCAGACTTGGTGCACAAAACTCAACCTAGTCGAGGGGCATTCCTGTCATCCTTAGAACGTGGAGTACTAATTTCTCTTTCCATGTGCTCGAGAATCTGAAGGCGACCTTTGCGTGCAGCTTCCAAACTCTCGCAAACAATATCCAAAGGGATTCCAGCTGGCTTAATGTCCAACTGAATTGCAGTGATGCCACTCCGTGTTCCAGCAATTTTGAAGTCCATATCCCCTAAATGATCTTCCAGGCCCTAGGAAAATCCAATGAAGAGCATAGATGCAAAGACAAAAAATGGAACTGCCCTCAATATCTCAATAATTTAAGAAACCATTTGACAACACTTTGAGATGGAAAAAATAACAATCTTAAGCTGCAACCATTAACAGTAGCATCCACATACAAGTGACTGGTGCAAATAGTAGGCACAACACAGATAGAAACAAATCACGTTGAGTATCTTACCAAAATATCAGTCAATATACGGTAGTCTGTAATTTCCCCAGTCGAGTCAATTTCAGTAACAAGACCCACAGAAACACCTGCTACATGCTCTCGTAGAGGAATACCAGCATCCATCAAAGCCATACTGCCTACTCAAAACAAAAGAAACATTTCAGTTTTCATGTCAAAGTTCCAAACTAAGGGCACATCCAAGGATGCACAAAAAGAATCACACAAGCTGAAAAGCCAATTCATCAAGTACTTAAGCAACAGGACAAAGTTATTTAATCTACTGATATAGTCAATAGAACAACTGTACATGACATAACATCTGTAAAATGGTCAAATGTACCTCCACAAACAGTTGCCATAGACGTTGACCCATCAGACGCCATGACTTCTGAATTTATACGAACAGTGTATTTGAACTCATCTTCTGGAGGTAAAACTGCTAGCAGCGCCTTTTCTGCAAGGGTTCCTGTAGAGATGAAGACAACCAAGCAGTAACCACTTCAGACACCTTGCTTTTAAGATGTAGTACTTGGTATTAATTTGGTTCAGCAATTCAAACGGATGGCTCAAGCATACAAAAGCACCAAGTAACTACCATGGCCAACCTCGCGTCTGTTAAGCCCGGTCCTTTTACCAACTTCATTTATGCAAAATGGAGGAAAACTGTAGTGCAGCATGAAACGTTTTGTTGAGGGTCCAACAATGGCATCTAGGCGTTGAGCATCTTGAGGTGCTCCAAGTGTTACAGTGCAAAGAACCTATGAAATACATACAAAGCAACATAGTTCAGATGAAAAACAGGGAATACAGCACATTTGTACCAACAGAGCATCGATTGTTCTCTCTTTTTGTGTGGATGACCACCTACTATTGGTAAACAAAGATATAGGAGAACATATACTCACCTGAGTGTCCCCACGATTAAAAAGTGCTGATCCATGCAAAATGGGCAAGTGCCCAGCCTCACAATAAATAGGCCTCACTTCATCAAGATGTCTCCCGTCGAGTCTGTATCCTTCTGTAATAATCCTCGTACGCACTACCTGACATAATGAAATGATTCAACTTTTATCACCTTAGTTGATTTAGTGACAGGAAATACGTAAAATATCAAACAGACATCAATTTGCACACTTTTGCATCAACTGCTCGAACAACAGCCAACTGAGCTGCGAATGCAATAGTCCTATCCTAGAAGACCTATTGTTGTTGTATTGAAAAATATAACGCATTGGTGCAGCCAAAATTCCTTCAAAACAGCTAAGTACACATACATATAAAAAGAAAATATGAACAAATAAAATCTTATAACCATTGATTTTTTCATGTCGAAAAACAAAAACTAGCAAAATATTTAACTAGTTTTTCCAGCAGATAACTGACCTGTTTTCTCACTGTGTCTATTGCCTTTGGAAGAATTTTTATGCTTTCCTCGTCACCTTCCAATTCAAGCTGTTGTTTTACATCTTGCATGATATTCTCTAAGGCTTCTCCACGTTCAAACTAGATAGGCCAACAATGCAGATGTGCAACGAAGATCAGTACCCCCAATGCTTGAGCAAGGAAGCAGGAAAGAATCCATGAAATCAACTGTTCTTATTCAAACGACAACTCATGTACCTTTCCGTAAGAAGGATCAGTAAAGACGGCTTTAATATTGGCTTCTGCCAATGTACCAACTTTTTCCAATGTCTTTTGTGACAACATAGATAATTGATACTCCTTCTTCTGTTTTCCAGCTTTTGCCGCTAGTCTGATTTGGGGTTCAAGGTACTTCACTGCCTGGAAAGCAGATTCCAACATCCAATTACTCTCCATCTACCCATGGAAAATACAAATAAGGAATGCTAACTATTTACCTCTGGATGAGCCATTCTCAATCCAGCTTCAAGATCTTTCTCTGTGATCTCACGAGCTTGAACGTCAATCATTAAAGTTTTCTCCTTTGTACATGCATACACTAAGTTGAGATCACTTAAGCTCAGCTGCATCACACCCAACAAATGCATCTAGCACATCAGATTAACCCACAAAATCGTATAGTCACACTACCAGTAACCAAGTTAGAGAATGACCTCATCCATTGTGGGATTAACAATGAAGTGTCCATCGATCCTCCCAATTCGTATCATCCCAATGGGACCTCCCCAAGGAATATCAGATAACATGAGTGCAGCAGATGTCGCATTAGCTGCCATCACATCCGGATCATGTCTTCCATCAGACGAAAGAACACTTGCCATCACCTGTCCACAAACAAAAAGAAGCACTAAAATTTCCACACCAACAGGAGGAACACAAAAAAAAATATATGAGCAATTAAGTCTCATGGCAACAATGAATACCTGAACCTCATGATAAAACCCATGAGGGAATAGAGGACGAATTGGTCGATCAATAAGACGGCCACATAAAAGCTCCCTTTCTTTTGGAGCACCTTCCCTTCTCATGAAGGTGGTGGGAATTAGACTTTGTGCGAACTGTTTCTCTTGATAATCAACCTAGAATTCACATCCATCACCACATTGAAAACTTCAGTGGTCACTCCAGCTGACGCTGGTGCCAAGCTCGTGCAGGAAAAAAAAAACAAATAGAGCACCAAGTTGATGGAAGATAGAATTAGGATAGAGAACGTTACAGTGAGGGGCAGGAAGTCGCGTAGGGCGTCGCCTTTGGAGGCGGCGACTGTGGAAAGAACTTTGGTTTCTCCTGTGCCTAAGACGACAGCGCCATTAGCAAATCTGGCGATTTTGCCGGTTTCTAAAGTTATCAGGCTGGTGCCAATCTCGAATTCCTCCTTGAAAGAATCGATGAGCTTGGTTCCGGCGACTGGGTGGTCGGGATCGGAGGGGGCAAAGCCGAGGCGGCCACTGCAGATGGTGCGGAAGCGGAGGTGGGGCCATGTTAGGAAAGGTGGGAGAGACTTGAGAAGAGGATTAGCTCTGGCTGCTGCGACGGCGGACATCAAACGAACAAGCGGTGTGGAGGAAAGGGAGGGAATGGAGGAAGGGAAACTGGACTGTGGAGTTTTAGAGAAGAGCTCCGAGGGTTTAAGGAGCTTTCGCCTCTCGGCGCTGCAAATCGAAAGATGATGCTTTGGGTTTGGGGGTTTAAGAGCTGTGATCTCCTACGTTCAGGTACAAGTACAACCTTGTGCGCAATTTCACAAGATTTTAACTAGCTGTATATATTTCACACAAAAAAATAGTTGTGTTTAGGTAATGACTAGTATACTCCGACTCTCCGATTATACTGCATGTCATCTGACCGTTAGGTGCATTTTGATGAGCTTCCATTAATCTCAACGGTCAATTATTATTTTCTATTAAATTAAACTTTGGATTTGAGTTTAGAGAATCGATGTTTATGGTTTATCTATTAAAAGTTAGGGTATAGTATCATAGCTAAACTCGGTTTAATTCATAGTCTAAAATAGAGATGTCCCTCTACGAGTATGTAGAGTATAGTATACTCCAAAAGCACACCAGTCCGACCCGTCACAATAATTTATTTTAAAATAAAATGAATTCTCAATTCATATGGTACCAAACGTCTAACTTGATTTTTTAAAAGAAATTGTAAATCTATCGGAGGTTATAAAGGTTAGTGGTAGGGTATTTGGTTATGTAATCGTAGTTCAACCATTTCATACGATTAAAATCGATTATCCGCTTGGGCTCATGAAGGCAGTTTTTTTATCGGACTGCGTGTACGGCTTGTAATGGTATTTTTTATGGGCAACACTAGTATTTTTCTTATATTTGCTTAGTATACATATTTTGACTCTCATTTCTTTATCATTTCTTTGATCATTTACCTTGCAAAGCCCTCTTCTTTGTCGATTTTACGCTAGATTGTATTCTTTAACATATTTCAAGTCCTAGAGTATGGAGGTGGCTTGGGAGCAAGGCACTGGAGGTTGAAAAAGGAGCCAAAGAGGACTGAGAAAAAAGGTCATGGTCGTGACTTGCAAGGAAATGGTCGTGAATGACTTTATGAGGCTCTGATCAAAAGTCATAGGCAGAATAGAGAAAGTCACGGTTGTGACTTTTCTTTATCATGTCCGTGACTTTCCCCTCATGCCCACTAATTGTTGCGTTGTGTTTTGAAAGTTACTGCCATAAATCTCAAAGTCATAGTTGTGACTTCTAACAGTGACTTTGCCGTTGGTTCGGGTATAAATAGGTTTTTTACGATTTTCGAAAGTGTTAATACCTTATTTTAGCCCGAACTATGATCATATAATAAACTTTGGCCAGTGGTTTGAGAAATTAACATCCTGACCCGAACTTTGCAGCATATAGACTCAATTGGCCGAAAACATGGTTTGACCGTTTGTTTAGACGGTCAACACCATTGACCGTTAGTCAACTGTACAGGTCACCGCCATGTCAGCACCAAAGAAAAAATTTTGAATTTCAATTTCTTTTATTATTTCCTTACCTAATTAAAAAAAAACAAAAAAATCGGCCACCCCTCGCCTCTTTCCTTCTTCGACCAAAACCAAAAAAATCCCTAATACTAATCATTCTTCTTCTCCCTTCTTCCCCGACGAGCAGCATTCTCCCTAATTCAAATGAGCCATTGGAAGCACCCACCATATTTCCCAGGAAGGTCTTCCCTTTGAAGATCGCTTCCACCTTCAAGGTCAGCCGACAAAGCTCCACCATCGCCTCCCTCACCGCGTTGCTGTCGTAGAACACCCGTTGCAGCCCGTCGAGAAACCTGAACATCGTCGCGAACTCGCCGTCCCACCGAATGGAGTCGGGAACGGGACCGGCCAACTGGTTCCTGCCAAGCAATGCGAGGCTGAGCATTTTCAATTTCCCAAAATAGGTGGCGATCCGTCTATAGATCTGGTTGTTGTTCAGTTCGAGATGATTCAAGCACTCCAATTTGGAAACCGAGGCCGGGATTTCCCCCGAGGTTCTGTTGTCGGCGAGATTGAGTACCACGAGGCGGCCGAGGTTGCCGATTTGGGAGGGGATCTGGCCGGAGTGGCTGTTGCCGACGAGATCCAGGACGCGGAGGTTTGAGAGCGAAGAGACGCAGTCGGGGATCTCGCCAGAGAGGCTCTTCCAGTCAACGATGATGAGCGTGGTGAGTTGGTCGAGCTTGCAGATGGGGGGAAATGGTCCCGGTCATGTAGCCGGAGGTCCGCCCGAATTTTGTGAGGATTGGATCCTCCGACTCGCCGCGGAGGTTGATTTCGGTGACGCGGCCGGTGGCGGGGTCGCAGCTGACGCCGAAGTAGTTGGTGAATCATAAACGAAGAAGAGGGAGCTGGGGTATTGCATACCGAGAGTGTGGGCTGAGGGTTGGGAAAGGGATCGTCGGGGAAGAAGGGTTGGGTAACGATAAGGCTATGTGGGCTGAGTGAGGAGAGAGAGAGAGAATGGGAATTTTATTTTATTTTATTATTTTATTAAATTATTATTTTCCACATGGCATCCACGTCAGCGTAGCATGGTGATTCACTAATGGTCAATGATGTTGACCGTTTAATTTGACGGAAATTCACGAGTCGGGCCAATTAAGTCTATATGGTGCATAGTTGAGGTCATGATGTTAATTTTTGAAATCACGTGCCAAAGTTGATTACATAGTCATAGTTCGGGTCAAAATAAGGTATTAACCCTTTTCGAAATGGAGAGCTGAGTTTTGGACTTCAAATTAGAAAGAGGGCGAATCCTAGAGAGTTGTTAGAGCAAAATTGGGTAATTTTTTCACCATTGAAGCTAAAGGAATAAACTTAGAAGAGGAGTTTGAAGATCAAAGAAGAACATCATCATCATAAAGTCATTCTTCCTCTTTTTTCTGTTTTATTCTCTCTATATAGCGTAAACTTATTTTTCACATGGGTATGAGGAACCCTAGCAATGGTTTGTTGATTTGATGATTGTATGAGTACTCTGATTTATTAAACTCGATCATATCCAATATATGCATATTTCATGAATCATCTTTGCCTTGATAAAGTATTGTTGATTTCTATTTTAACCTAGGAGAGAGAATACTCGATTAAATTTTGATTAGATCAATCATTGATTGGAAGTAATGGACTGATTACGTGAAACTGAGTTTACTCACTGCTTTGTATTGGACCAAAATTCAACAAAGGGAGTCGAAATTGAATTGCGTTGGCCGGTTTTCTTAGTTGAGTATAGAGTCCCTCTAAGCAATCAATTAAAGAGGGCTTTGATTGTTTTAATCAAGATTCAAGCTAGTTAAAGACTCTCCGCATTATAAATGAGGTATGAAAGAAGTTATGATGCCATTATTCAAAATTCAACTAGTCCCCTTTACTTGAGTGAGCTTTCTCACTTTGAACTCTGTCAGTGTAGTTATTTTGTTGTTTGAGCATTTGTAATCATTGCAAGTAATTGAACTTGGAACCTGAATTGGCTGCATAATAAATTGAAGTTGAGTAATGGTTAATCTAGATACCCGAGGATACGATATATGTTACTTAGTCAGATTCGGAAGACGTAGCTGCAACTAAGAAGGAGGAGGATGTAGTATTGGGCGAGGAACATGACCCAAATTGCGCCACTGTCCTATTTTCCAACGGATGTAAAGTTCAGTTTATGTCTAGAATGGAGGTCGGTGTTGATCGTGAAAGGGTAGAGGAGAAACTTTTCGTGCAACTTGCTATCTGGGATACAATACTCCATTTGGGCAAAGAATGGAGGGCTGTAGATTTCTTATATGAAGCACATATGTTTCTTAGCTCGGTTCAGTCCTGGATTACTAGTATGTTATTTCGAGTGGTATTATATATGGCCTATGAGTTCAGCTCCCCAAATTGTCAATTGAGTTAAAAACCCGTTCATTTGATGACTCGTACTAAACACGTATAAAACCCGTATAACATGTTTATTATCCATATTTTACGAATTAAATTGTTAGCTTTACTATTATTTATATATATATTTATTTTAAAATGATTAATTTTATATATATATGACTATTAACGTACTATTAAACGTAACGTTACCTTAGAAACGAAGTATAATACCCGTACGTATTTTTTAAGTAACTTTTTCGTATCATATTTTTACTAACTATGAGCACAAGGTGGCAAGCTGAAGGAATTAGTATATGGTGATTGAAGGAGGTTCAGTGGTTCACATGTCTCTCATGTTCGTCTTCCTCTCTTCGTTATATTGACATGAGGGTGAAACTTTATCAACATGTTTATCCTTAATCAATTTTTTTTTAAATACATCTTGAAATTAGTCTGTTTTGGTTAATGGAGAGGCCGTTGGCTTCTTCGGGATGGAGAGAGGCCTCAAACAAGGTGACCCTCTCTCGCCTTTTCTTTTCAATATTGTCATGGACCTCCTATCGCACATTCTTCTCAAAATGAGGGAGGCTGGAATGATATCGGGATTCTGTATGGAAGAGTCAAGCCGAAGTGGTGAGATGACACATCTTCTCTACGCTGATGACGCGATTATTTTCTGCGACGCTAGCGAGGAGGAAATCCTTAATGTGACTGCTGCCCTCGTGTGCTTTCAAAGCATTACATGTTTAAGGATCAACTTAGAAAAAAGCAGAGTTTTCCCAGTTGGCGAAGTTGAAAATATTGAGAGATATGCTGAGATTGTGGGCTGCGATTGGGGTTTTCTCCCAACACTGTACCTGGGCATGCCTCTGGCGGTTTCACCGACTGCAAAATCAATATGGGATCCGGTCATTTCAAGAATGCAAAGGAAGCTTGATGGCTGGAAAGGGCGCTTCCTCTCCACAGGCGGCAGAATTATCCTCAGCAATACCTGTTTAGCCAGCCAGCCACTTTACTTAGCCTCCCTATTCAGAGCACCTAAAGTTGTTATCGATGCAATTGAGAGGATCCAAAGGAATTTTATCTGGTCTGGTACAGCGGAGAATAGCAGGATGCATCTTGTTGGGTGGAGCACTTGTAAAAGGCCTAAAAACCTTGGGGGACTTGGGATCCCCACTTCGAGCAAAGAAACCGTGCCCTCCTCTGTAAATGGTGGTGGAAATTTGCAATAAACAAGGAATCTTGGTGGACGAATCTGATTGCTCTCAAGTACCCCAATGCAGAGTCAGATTGGATGTCGGGAACAAGTTTTGGTAGCAGGGGTTGGAGCCCATGGTTTGAAATTGCAAAGTTCAAAAAGGTTTTTTGGAACTTCTCTTTTATCGAAGCTGGATGCGCATGGAACTCCTTTTGGCATGATAAGTGGATCGAAGACGTTGTCCTTGCAGAGGCTTTCCCGAGAGTTGCTGCTGCTGCCATGTCTCCCAACTGCCGCGTCTTAGATAACCTGCAGGTTGAGCATGAGAGTGTTTCATGGGTTATTGAGCTAAAGTTTTCTCTTAGGGGTGGGGCGGAGAGAGAGAGGGTTATGATGATGACTCTCCTAGAGTCCATTTCTATTAATTCTTTGTTTGCAGGTCCTGCCAGGCTGATTTGGAAGCCCAACCCGTCCAAGGGGTTTTCAGTCAATTCCTTGTACGAGGCTTGCATTGCTGAGAAGTATCCAGGAGTCTATGCTTTTCCGCATAAAATGATCTGGCAGAAGGAGGTTCCGTTGAAGATATGCTTCTTCATGTGGACGGTGTACCACTTGAGGATTCCGACTCAAGACAATCTAAAGAAAAAAGGATGGGTGATGCCAAACATATGCGTATTGTGCAGGAGTGCCGAAGAGAACATTGACCATCTCTTCCTCAGTTGTAGATTCGTCAAAGATGTTTGGAAGATTATTGGAAAGTTCGTGAAAATTGATTGCATCACCCAGAGCAGCTTGGTGAATGTTATTGCAGGTTGGAATTCCCGACAACCTCAAAGCCCTGCTGAGTGGTGTTCCCGAGTGTTGTTACATGCTTTGTGCTGGTGCGTGTGGTTGGAAAGGAACGCGAGAATATTTGAAGAGAAGCTGTCAACGCCAATATTGGTGAGCTACAAAATTGGCTGTCGTATTGCCAGATGGTTGATCAGTTCAAATAAGGTGGATCGGAATGTTGCCGAATCTTGGTACTCTTCTCTTAAGGAGCAATTGTTGGTAGGAAAATCTAGCATTACGTGAGTTAGGTGAATGTCTGTGTTCCTTTTGGTTTGGTTGTGTTTCTAGGGAGTTCTCTTCCCTTGCTGCGGGGCATGGTGGTTTGTCATTGATGTTGGGTTTTTTGGCCTATTTCTTTCCTCCCTGTTTTTACTTTTACTTTTGTTTGTTCCCCGTTGTAATCCTTTTATTTCCTATAAATAAAATTGATGTCAACCTTATCAAAAAAAAAAAAATTTTGAAGGAATAAAAGAAAAAGGTAAGGGATTAAATTTTTAGCAAATATTCACAAGTCAAGATAGAAAATCTCTCTATTCTTGAGATATTTGATATCCACGAATTCTAGAGATTTAAAATTTCTGAACATACCAGGATACCAAAAGTAGAAGAAAAAATATGAAATTTGGTTAAATTCATAGATTGTACAAATCCATACTTCAAATCTCGTTCTCCAAATGACCCTTGAAAGAGGTGTGTACTTACCTGGAATCCATGGAGAAATCGAAAACCATCTTTTGAAGTGGTTTTAGATCTTTATGACTACTAGGAATAGGATAGTATATTTTATGTACATGCACACACGAATAAGAAATTCTACCTTTGTTGAGATCTTGTCAAAAGCATCAAATAATTTACCCAAGTTGAAATCATCATCATCATTGACAATATTGGGAGTAGAAGAAGGTTTTATTAGTAGGAATCTTTTTCAAATTAATCATTCGAATACATGGTCCCCGATCTAAGAGTTACCTTTCTTGTCGGGACATCAATCATAGCGCCAACAATGGCTAGGAATGCCTTACCCAGCAAGGATTAAAGTGTAAGAATTGCCCGATTTCATGTCAAACACCATGAAATTGGTCGAGAAGGTTAGTCCATGTATACTAGAGCGCAGCAATTTATGTAATGAAGCTACGCATGCATTCCGTTTATGTCTGAAGTCTGAAGACGGTGAAACCAGATCGAATATTAATAAGCGGAGTATAACCTGAGATTAAAATCCAAATAAAATCGCGACAAACAAATCTGGTACTTTCGCTATCAGTCATTGGATCTAAACTTTAAGGAAAAGAAAAACTAGAATAGGAAAAGGTACAGCTTTATTCTGTAATCCTATACATACAAGCCTCTCAATGATACAACAACACTTCAACGCTAAAGGTATTCTCAGGTTTCGATGAACGCAGAAAAGATCCTTCCGTCTAATCCCCTTCTTAAGCTTACAATGGACAATGCAGAAAAGCTTCACTCAGGAAAGACCAACTCCCAAAAACAGGTTGCTTTCCTTTCCATACTGCATTGACTTGAAAATACATAACAATGAGCAACCACATGATAAGATTAGTCGCTACGTTTCTAAGCTTACTAATGAAGAGGGAACTCACCTCTCGTGACTCGAAATGATTAACTCAATCGTTGTAAGTGCTGAGAGCCGCTACAACAGACCCTGTGGTCTCAAAAGTCGATGCAACGTCTGGATAATCTTTCCAAGATGTCGTGACCTTGAGAGACGGGTACAACCAACTCTTGACTGAATCCACAAAGGAGTTTGGATCATAATTAAGAATGGCTTCCCAATCCACCTGCAAACCCTTGGGAATCTGTCCCGTGAACTCCATATTTGCAGCAAGAAGTAATCCCAGCAAAACGATGAATCCTACAGCAGCTGAACCTCTGGATAGCGGCATAAAATTGTACCTGTGATATTCAACTCGGACCGTTCAGCTGAAGAGCCACTGTCTAAATGGAAACTAGGTATTTCCACTTACCAGTAATATGTCATCCTTAGCATCGCAGCCCTAACATTCTCAAGGACATCAAAGTCGGTGGAACCATAATTTTCTCCACAGTAAGTATTGCACAAAGCCTGCAGGTTAGAAACACAGAGTTAACTACTGGTGTACTGCTTCATTCAGTACAAAAGGGCATGCATTAGCAGAATGTTAACCATAAAACTCTCTGCATTACTAACAGACAAGCCATACCATAATAAAGGGAGGCAGATCGATATCAAGAGCTAATTCAGTGTTCTTGGGATCATACAACACAGACAACTTGGTGACTTGCCCCTCTAATTTAATCCATTTGTCATTTTATAATATATATAAAAAAATGAGAGATCGTAAAACAAAATGCTGGAGGAAGAAACAGACTGAATAACCAAACTATATAAGTTTGTTGCTTCCTATGGATCTGCTGCTAATGTATTGCAAGGATGGAAAGCAGACAAAGCAGGGGTAACCAAACAACATAATACAGAAGATCAGCTGCCAGCGGATTGATTTGTAATGTTTTGAATTAGATTTTTTTTTATGGGAAATGTTTTGAACTAGATCACTTATCTAGAAAGTATCATAAACACTTGTCCACCATATCAATATTACCGAATATTAGTATCATTATGATATGTTTTGGCAAAATAAAAACTGACTAGCATAAAATATATATATATATACAAGATATGGTTATTGATCAAAAGTGAACTGAAATTTCTGTGTTATAGTCTTGAGGTTTTGACCAACTTACATCCCATGCCATTGCCATTTCTGCATCAAAATCTTCCCACCTAGAAGGTGTGCAAGGGGTTTTGATCGCATAGTCAAACCCAAGCTCTCCCCTGCAAGATATGTTTCAGGTTTAAGAACCAAATGAGAGATGGATTAAAACAGCAGATAAGAAGGGATTAAGAAGATACAAAAAAGAAAAGGAATGATATGATATTTACATTTTCACCAAGGCGATTCTTGTCCCCTCAAGTTGCTTCCTGCAATCAGTAACAGTAGCACTTATGACTTATGAAGAGTGAAAACCTCATAACATAGTGCTGGAACCTTGATTTCTACAATTTAAAGTGAAGGAAATTACCCCTCAAATGCAGTGCTGTTGCACCATGTAGCCAACCAGAAGTCTTCACCAACTGCTCTGTAAAGATCAGAACATGTTTCTGCAACCATAATCTATCCAGAAAAATAGGTCAGTAATTACAAACTGATAAGATGAAAATAGTGGGCAAGCAGATGTAATGAAGTGTTCTTACAAAATGTTAACTAGGCAAAGACTAAATACTAAAATGGTTCACTGCGAGGACTAAGTGGCCAGAACTTGAAATTTGTTTGCCTCTACTAGTTTCACTCCTATATCAAATAATATGGATTAAATAAAGAACAAAAAATAGCATTCTCCTTAGCGTACAAAGGCCATAAGAGAGAAGCAGAAAAAAACAGGAACATAAGCACTCACTTCATGCAGCTTCTCATCTTCGGATATGTCGATGACATTATCGTTCTTACTGTAGACATATAGTTTTTTCTTCATCACATTCTTTGCAACCTGTAATGTCCTGCAGCATTACGAACGAATAAATAATTCAGAAGAAATTGGACTGAACTTATCAGATTTTAGATATTACTGGTACAATATTGAACAAGTTTTGCTAAAAAATGTAACTCAAGTAACTATCACCTTTCATAATTAGGGTAGTACCGAACAACTTTTGCTTGCCCTAGAATCATTGGAGTGTGAGAGCCAAAGCCAGAATTGAATTCCTCACTTTATTGCAAACATGGGCCCCAATCACATGAAAAGAAACACGAGGGAAAGGATTATGTTAGTCTTAACCTTTATGTAAATGCCTTAAACCTTGCACAGACCATTCAACCGCATCTTGACAATGCTATGTCAGAATCAGACACAACTTTGTAACAGAAACAGATGCTAATGTTGTTATGAGGTCACTGTAGTTCAGACGAGTTGAAAAGATTCAAACTGGCAGCAAGAAGAGCCACACCTTAGCTTGTTAATCCACACAACTGGATCACAGGGTTCAGAAATCTGTCTCCACCGAACAGCCAAGGAATAAAGATCATGCCATGATAACATGTAACGGGCGGATGACCTGTCCTCTGTAATGCTATACGAAGTTGATGTTTCCGGGCCACTGCTTGTGCTACAACCAGCACCACCCCTATTCTGACTGGCCACATTGATTCTTCTCCTTGGTCTCTTACCATTCTTGGATGAACTTTTGTTTGAATGTTTCCATTCTGCTTGTAAGGAACGCCATGCTTTCGACACCTTTTGTGCAACTTCAATAACAGCCAACCCAGCCATCCGATGCTGAGACAACAATAGATAGACTTGTAATTACTAATTAATAGAATGAGAAACAGAATGGTAACAAGTATGAGATCATGAAATAATTTAGTTGGATAAGTTATCAACTATAAGGAAGGACAAACTAAAGTCCACAACAGAAAACAAATAACCACCTAATAATAGCATTGCAGCCCTAGCGGAGGTGTCCAAACTTAATCGGGAGGAGCAGGACGACTTAGAAAAAGAAAAAAACTGCTAAGCTATATTACTAGATAACTCACCTGTCGCCTATTTGGAAGGAAGCCAGGGCATTCATACTGAATCTTCTTGCCGATTGAATCAGCAGCAGCCAGAAGTACTGCCTTCTGTTTTGTAATAGCAAAATCATGTTTCTTAAGCTTACCCCTCTTTAGAGACTCACGCAAAGGTGGCTGTCTGTAAACCTTTTCGCAGACGTTCTTTGGATGCAATCTTTTGCACCAGTATTCCTGCAATTTCAAGTGCATATTCCAGTGACCAGTGATCAAAGACTGAAAAGTATGAATGCCATGAAGTTGAGTACTGTATGTAATAGCTGGAAACTCATGCATAAAATCCTTTAAATCTATGGAAGAAGTAAGAATCATCATTTCTTGTTATGAATTCAAGAGAACCTTAGTTACCTTGAACAGAGGGTCAATATCACCATCAACGTCAAACCAAGAGAATTCAGTATTGATTTTTGAGGCAGTATACAAAGCTATCTCCTTCTGCAGAGGTAAGGAGGGACAGGAGGAAACTTCAATACACCATGTGGCATTAACTAGGAAGTAGGAACGTTATTGGTTTACATCTTTGATGTTAACGTACATAACAAGTCAAAATTAGTACCTGCATGTTCGGAAAGTATACAAGATAGAACAAAAACAATTACGGGATACACGAAGCAATTTTGATCCCAAACTCAAGCATCTATAAAATGAGTTGCAAAACATAGATTATGTGAATCACACTGTTAACAAGGTATAGAACAACAGAAACCTGATAGAAGGCCAAACATTGAAGCACAAACTTCTCCATGGAGTCTAGTTCCACATCTAACGTAGCATCATAGTCCTTCACCTGTGAAGGCAAAGGGGAGCAAACATCATGTACCCAAGGTACAAAGGCAGGTAAGATGAACTTAAGAAAGTCAATAGTGAAGGCAACAAAACTTTCTTTGGCACCAAAAACTTAAAAAAGGGTCAAAGGACATATCCTGTAATAACATTAAAAAAACAAGGGAAGAAAGAAAGAAAGAAGTCAAACGAGTTCATTACCGCCTCTGCATATTCTCCAATAGCATGATAACAGGAAGCCCGTATATACAAGCACTCAATGTTTGAGCTCTCAATGGTCAGCCCAACAGACAAATCTTTGATAGCTTTCCTGCAACGATCAGAAGTAGATTCAGTATGCTAAACTCCAAAACCACGATTGGTGTGTGATTTGTCCCACTAGAGATAGCATACAAGTTTATAATCAACGTGGGAACTGTGTAGTAACTATTATGAGCAATCAGCGGCTATGTTTTAAATCCCATAAAACTAGGAGAAAGCAGCATATGCCACACAATAACTCGACGCGAAAAGTGACATGCAGACAAGTCCATCTGCACATAGACCAAGTAATTATTTCCCTCTTCATGTTTTACTTTTAGACAGACCTCTTACATAAAATAGTTGTCATCTGGTTTAACATCTCCTGACATAGACATGACAACAAGAATTACCATCCAAAAGACACCGAGCACCGATGTCCAACCTTTTCCCCTGAAACCCTTCTTGAATAGAGCTCCACAAAAGATCGTTCCAATTTATATTATGAGAAAAAACATATTTTCACTCCTTTCAGAATTAAGAACTATTTGGCCGAGCTTTAGCTTTTGCATTCGATCAGCTATCCTACATACTAGGGCAAACCAGCAACAAAATGGGGAGTCAAACAGAGCCACCCATATAATTTCATAAGCAAGGGATTATGAATCACCAGACTTGTAGCGGGAACACAAGGCCAACTGATCTACTGAAGAATAACCCAATCATCAACCCACAAAAAAAAAAAACCCAATCTTACTAGTAGATAAATGTCTTTACACAAGGCCTCATCTCATTAGTTGACAGACAACTACTATGTCCCTATTTCTCAGAATACAGGATATGAACTAATTCAGATAACTTATACAACCGTTAAACCACTGATAGGGGAACAAATCCACCGTGTAGAAATTACCTGTGTTCGCCCATTCCATGCATCAGCAGCCCTCGCAAATGATATCCTTTCGCAAACCTAAAGACAGAGGAAGCATAATTTAAGCATGAGAGACAGATACTGCTGAGATTACCAGTATTATCAACAAAGTCTAAATAAAAAGACCAAAGCAAGAGACAGAATCTAACACGAGAAGCTACTAATAACCCTTGTTAAGAAAGAACAAACTTGTTTGGTGGCATTACCTTGCATCTATTTGAAGAACTTGTTGAATGCAATCCAAAGCCTTTGTGGAGTTGGCTAAATCATGGTAGAACTGGCAACAAAAGAGCACAGACATGTCAAGAAAAAAACATCATGATTTCTATGGAATGATCAAGGCCAAGCTTGGTCATCACTCTAAGTGCATGATCGAGTTCCAGTATTTAGTCAATGGAACAAGTACAAGCTAATCTGATGGCAAAAGCTTTAGCACATATTTCATATTTCAGCATTCCAAAGATGCAGATATCAGAAGTACTGCTTTGTTTACCTGCGCCAAATGACCCCATGCCTCAAGGAAGCTACGATCAAGTTGAATTGATTTTAAATGTGCCTCCTCTCCTCTTTTATGTTCACCAATTGAAGACAATGCCAAACCCTGTTGAAATCCAATTGTATCAGTCAAAGGAAGACAAGTACTGCAGGGGGGAAACTGAGTATACAAGATGCAAAGATCCTTCAAGGCTTACTAAATATGTATAGGCAGACTTATTTTCCACGTCAAGCTTCACACATGTTGAAAGGTCTTCAATGGCAGCATAAAAATCCTTGAACTTGAAATTTACAATACCTGCAACATTAGTTTATGCCGAGAATTTCTGCGTTAAGGAGCAAATGATTGATGCAACAAGTCACAATTTTTGGTGTCTGCAAGTACACATAACATGCATACCCACATTCCTACCCAGAATTGAGACAAAACAAGATGATTAACATAAGGAGGTTATTTGCATGCAATCCAACATCAAAATCTTCTTGTACTTTTGGCTAGTTAGACAGGTGACCAGAAGAAAAGGAGAAGCAGAAGATTCAGGGACATTTCCATAACAGTCAGGGGACAGAAGTGACTTAATAATGGATGAATATTCGTATGTTGTTTCCGAGGAAGTTACCTCTTTCATGCAATATGTCCGGTGAGTTCGGCTCAAACTCTAATGCCTTGGTCAAGTCTGCAATGGCCTGCGCATGTATGCAACAGGAACTGAGACCATGTAACAACACAGACTGGATACCTTTCCAAACAGAAATTTGAACTAGCAATGTCTACTGAATTAGACAAATCATGTAGATATTTAGATCTCATAATATCCAATATTCAATCCATAAATGACTAGCTGACATGAATGACTAAATGTAAAATGTCTTCAACTTTTCATGACAACATGAAATTCAAACTCAAAAACTGAACATAGATGAAGCCACTATTTATCATAGATGAAGCCACTATTTATCATAGATAAAGCCACTGATTCATATTTTCACTTTTTTGTAGCGAAAGAGTTAGTAAGCTGTTCTGACCTCTGCAGATTCCCCAAGTGCAGCTCGGGCCTGTCCCCTCCGCTTCCATGCTTCACCAGCTGATGGTTTTACTGCTATAGCCTAAAACAACATACAAAACAACTTAATGGTTGAAATGCATATACTAAATGCAGATCGTACTCTGCATAGAAAGGTTTTAATACCTTTGAAAAATCAGCAATAGCAGCTTCTAGTTCTCTCTGAAATGCATAAGCTGTGCCTCTCCCTATGAGTGCTTCAGGATAATTAGGATCCTCTCTAAGTATCTGGTGAAGAAACGTTAGGAAGGACAGGTTGAAGAAATTCAATAAGACTAAGAAAAGAAGTGAAATTCCTAAGAAACACAAAAAACATGGTACAATCATCCTCCATACACTTTACCTGGTCGAAAATGCCTACAGCGGAAGAGTATTTCCCTTCATTAACCTGAAAATGAATAGATAGTAATTCAAGGCAGAATACTACTTCGAATTGGCATCACAAAGTGCACAGCTTCTACAAATGGTACAATAATGAAAACGCTTACCTGTGCTATTCCCCTCGAAAGTCTAAAATCTACACTTATAGACTTGGTCTTTGAAATCCTAGTTACACAGAACTTTTTGTTACCCTTTGCTTCATCACTAGCTTCATTATGCACATCAGCCTTTTTACTTGACCTGCCTCGAATTTCACTTGTGCCTTCTGAGTTGCTAGAAATCATTGATGATCCACTGGAAAACTCAGACAAGCGACTCCTTGAATCACTGAAACTGTTAGTATCACTTTTTGGTTTGTGGACAACGTCAAGTGCTCCATTTGTCTGGCTTACAGGCTTTTTGCCACTTCCAGCATTATCGTTTAGCCTATTATTTGGGTAAGAAGCCCCCTCAGATCTCCCACCAACATCAGTAACATCTCTTAGCTCATTACATATTTGAGGGTGGACACTCAATCTAATGGGGCTTGCATCAGCTTCACTTGCTTTGCCATTGAGAGACGGTCTTGATTCAGGTAAAGAATTCAGAGATCTCATGCCGCCCTTATTGGTTGTCCCGTTTTGCAATTTTGAATTGTCACCATACTTACTGTCAGTCTCAGAAGCCTCCCTTGACCCATTGCATATATTGGAGATATCGTTTAATTTGTTTTGGTTCTTAAGAACATCCATTGACTTGCCATTTGTAAGCTGTCCAGAATCAGCAGTGTCAACAAATGATCTAGATTCAGTGCCATGGTTCTCTGAACTAATACTTTGATCCTGCTTTGCAAATCTAAGAAGTTCTTCTAGCTCTAGTAATTGTTTCAGATCTGCTGTTTGGTGTAGAGCATGCTCATAACCTAGTTGCCACGCTGCCAGAGCATCACTGGACCTACCCAATGATGAAAAGGCACGACCTAGATAACAATGAGCACAAGTTCAGGAGAAAAGAGAAGCAACTTTTTATCATTCAATTGACTTATGAATCAGCTGTGAAGCATGGATATATAAGAGAACTTTGCACCTCAACATATACTGGATACAGGAGGACGCTGTGAAATCACATGAGCATGCAAAAGCAGATGCGTAACTTCTCATACCCCCAACCCCTGATCTAACTCTACTTTCTTATTCATGCAATATCTTAGCTTGTGAAGGCATGACCAGCATTACCTTTATAATACTCTTAACACCCAGTTATTCTCACCATAATTAATGTCAACGCATAGTTTTATTAGGTTAAGAAGTTCCTTCAAGGAAAGGCAAGACTGAAACAGATCATTTCACCAATGTTATGACGCTTCTGCCTCCTATTACTCATTAACCGTTAAATACGTGGCTGAGACTTGCAAGCCTTTTGCTCATCCAAGTTGATCACGGATACCATGGTGGCATAGAAAAATCGTCCATATATAACAACCAGGACTTAGGAATTCAATTACAGGAACAATTCATCTATTTCCACCAGAACAATTAGTTTGTCACACGCGCATACCACTTGGATGGCCACATGAATAATTGTGGTGACATTTCTGCTAACTAGGCTACACATTCCTTCAACATGTGGTCGATACTCCACGAATACCACTAAGCAGCCAGAGGCAATAATCCAAAACTCGGATGTAATTCAATTATTCTTCCGCAACCCTTTGATATTACACTGTCAGTACCATTCTGATTTCACGAAATTCTTTTCATGAAGTATCCGACACATATTCCTACAGATAGCGTTACAATCCTCCTCTCATCTAACTTGATCACCAATGCCACAGTGGCATAGTAAACAACCAATATAAGTAATTAAGAAACCACAAGCAAGAAGTCTCAGAACCTAGTTGCATCTCTCTCGTAAAACCATTTTCACACTCATCTATAAACTTCGATTTCAAAATCTTAGATCGTCACAACATCTCTGCCACCTATCCAACGCATATCATCTTAAACACATCATTAAAGACTCGCAGCCGACCCCATGTCTAACCTGATCACCAACGTCATGTAGGAATCCTGAAAACCATTATGTTAGAAACAAGCAAGAGACCACGCCTAAGAATCATACCAAGTGTATGATTCAACTATTCATGTGGAAGCAATTTGATACGCTACTCATAGCTCAGACCAGATAGAAAAAAATAAGTGGACAAGGGCAACACTCTGTCATTCACCAGCGTTCTCCATATGCAGACTCCAATAAACCAAATAATCAACAGCAGAACCAACACACTGGAGGCAGCAGTTATCCAAGTCAACGCTATGCAAATGGAATGGGGAGCAACTCATGCTGCTCCTCACGAAAACACAAGAAGACAGATGAACAATGCACAAGAACAAACACCTTTCAGTATATAAGCTTGAAGAAGCGTAGGTTCGAGCTGGAGCGCCCTGTCACAGTCCTTAATCACATGCTTGTGAAGCTCCAATTGACTGTAACAAAATGCTCTATTGCTGCAAAAAAACAAAACAAAAATCCCTCCGTCAAGGGGGAAAAAAAACAATCGACGAAATGAATAACTAAACAGATCGAATTCGGGATAGAACTCGGCGGAAAGGAAGGAAGGAATCACGGACCAGATATCTTGAATGGAAGAGGACTGGGAGAGGAGAGAGTCGAGAACTCGAATCGCCTTGGACCAATCCCGGGAGGTACAAAGCTTGGCGAGCTCTACTCGCTCGGAGATCGCCGACGCCATAACCCGAAAAATTGAACCAAAATCGCTCAGCCAAGCGAACTCAGGCGAGCCGCAGCCTAGCTTGCGTGCACTCTGTGCTTCGACGACTATCCTTCGCTTTCTCGGTTTCCGCTCAGCTCTTCAATTTTTTTATCGCAATCTCTCGAACGGGGGCAAGACTGAGAAACGGAGTCTGTTTTTCCGTTTTAATTTTCTAACCCTCCCTGAGGCTGTAAGCGAAGGAAGGAGAGCGGAGGAGAGTGAAAAAGGAGTGAGGGGAAGAATGTGGCCGCAAGTTTGACGACGTTGGGTGGTCTGGTGGGGAAGCAGCGGGGCGGGCTGTGGCGCAAGATGGATGGTACGTGCGAAGGACACGTGTGGGCGGGAGTGGGAAGAAAAGTGCTGTGGTTTGGATTGGTGGTTCGTTCCGTAGGTTTTCCGGTGGAGGAACTCTGGGGTCGGATATACTATGCTAAGTTGCTAACCCCCTAAAGAGTCTATTTTTTGACACCATCTTCTTGATTGGTCACTTTTCCATTTAATCATTTGGTAAGTTGTATTAATGAAAGTTGCTTTTTATTTTATTTTTTGTAATCTTGTAAATTGGGAAAGCCTTAATTGTGATAATAATTATGAATGGGGAAGGAGAAAAACGTTGGAGGGGAAGTGTTTTCAGCTCCCATATTCCTCTTATTCCCCTCCCAAAAAATAGCAACCCTTCCCTCTCCTCTGCAGAACTTGACGGTGGCCCTCTCCTCTGCAGAAATCGATGGCGGCAGGAAACCATCGAGTTGCTCGCTGACGGTGGGATCGCCTTCGACCTGCCTGGTGGGTTGCTCTTCGCCGAAGGACGACACTTGGAGGATGAAGAAGAACATGAAGGGCGGCGGTCGGTCATTTCTTACCGCTCCCTGTCATGAAGTGCAACCCTACAACGTCTAGGAGACAGCGACACTCCCGTGAGCATGTACCACTGATGTGGTACATGTATCAGTGATCTGGTACAAGTACCAGTGCAACTATTCAAGCCATATTTTCCACACCAAAATGTGACCATTCACTTGTAGTGTTAGATATATTGCACCTGTACAAAATCGAAACTCATCCTAAATGTTCCCATTTCAGTGTTAGATAGACTTTGGAGTGGTACCATTGAAATGATACATGTATCACTGAACTGATATACTAGTGAACTTATACATGTACCACTAAATAGATACACGTATCACTGAACAGATATATGTACAACCAATTCGATACGTAAACAAACCAGCAACTTCCCATTAGTATCACCACTAATCCTGGAGTAAAATGTGTTATCAAAAAAGAAAAATGGCAACAATAATAAAATATCCAGCCAATGCAACAAATAAACATGAAGTCACTATGAAATTGTTTGTGGGAAGTCTAAACCAAGGGAAATCAAGTATAGCCTTTCTATCCTATGAACCGCACATTTTTTTTTTTTTGTCGCTCCCTGTCGTGAATTGCAACCTTATAGTATTTGGCAAACGACAACACTGCCATGAACATGTACCACTGATCTGGTACATAAACATGTACCACTGATCTAGTACATATACCAATGAATTGATACATGTACCACTGAAGTGATAACCTTATACAAGTAACCATGCAACTATTCAAGTCATACTTTTCACACCAAAATGTGACCACCCACTTGCAGTGTTAGATATAATGTACTCATATCATTAGCAAAATCGAAACTCATCCTAAATGTTTTCATTGTAGTGTTAGATATACTTTGGGGTGGTACCATTGAAATGATACATGTATCACTGAAATGATAGATATACCAGTGAAATGACACACATATCATTGCACTGATACATGAACCACTTAACAGATACGTGTACTACTGAAAGTATATATGTACAACCAATCTGATACGTAAACTAACAAGCAACTTTCCATTAGTATCACCACTAACCGCAGAGAAGAATGTGTTCTCAAGAAAGGAAAATGGAAATAACAAATAATATCCAGCCAATGTAATAAACAAAAATGAAGTCACTAGGATATTGTTTGTGCAAAGTCTAAATAACGACAAATCAGGTGTCGAAGGATGATTGGGTCACTTGGGTAATGCAATGGAAAAACATAATTTGAATTATAGAGTTGGAGTTGCACTTCTTGCCGCTAAGATAATCAGTATGTTTCCTCTCCCCCCTAACTTGTTGTCCATTATCCTGGATTTCACGAAATCGCTTCTTGCTGGTACCCGCACTCGAGAAATGATCCTAACCTAACCCATTTTCTTCATTACAAAAACACATAGCTTCCATGCCTCTTCACTCTAGGCACTCAAGGATACGGTCTCTTCATCCTGGCTAGTTCTGTAGTCAATAATTAGCACTATCAATGCAGTGATAGAAATACGAATCAATAAGTAAGACAACTATCACTACATTGGTAGAATTACCAGTACATTTTTGCACCTGCTGACTCCCTCCGAGCACCTGCAAGAAGTATCACTGCACTTGTAAGGCATATCACTTCACTGGTAGAAATACCACTAGACTAGTAAGACACATCACTTCACTGGTACAAATACCACTCGAATAAAAAGTTTAACATTGATAACATTCAACAAAAACTCAAACACTACAATTATCATTGCAGTGGTAACATTACCACAAGAAGAAGAAAAAAGATCTTAGTGGGTATGAGAGAGAAAAACTAAACTGATAAGGAATAGTTAAAAAATCACAAATCTAGAAAAATTCAGGATAATGATAAACTACCAGTACACTGGCACCATTACAGTACTCACATATGAGTATAATCATAAACTACCAGTTCAATGGTATCAATACCAGTTCCACACCAAAAACCCAGATCTGGGTATGGGAGAGATAGATAGTGGGACAGAGAGAGCTACCTCAGATTCTTCGTCGTTGTCGGGAAGGGGAGGATGGCCAGTGTAGGAAGGGGAGACGGGTCATCATCTTTGCCGGGAATGTGAGGAGGGTCATCGTCTTCTCCATTGATCCCTTCACAGTGCCAAGCTTGTGGAAGGATATGGAATGTTACGGCAAGCTTAGCGTTGCTCGGAGAACAGCGGCAGTCACCATCTAAGACATAGCCTACGACGGAGGATGTGGGACGGATCCGGAGGGAGATGTGGACTGTGACGGTGAAGAGGCGACGACGATGAGCAGGGGAAGAGGGAATAGAGGGAGAGAGGAGGAAACGAAAGGGAGAGAAGAAAAGGGTTTCAAATTAGGGGTGAGAACCGTTTTTTCCCGAGATTCTTTCCCTTTTCCAATGTGGTGAGAGAAATTAATTATGTAATTAATGTCTAAAAAAATAGGTGATTAATCCTTATCATTGGATTAGATGGATGGTATCTAAGAGGGGTGTCAAAAATCAAACCCCCTTAAGAGGGTAGTCACGTTAACCGCTCTCAGGAACTCTGATTCTGAATTCTGATAGCTTTCGGATCTCTTTTTTTTCCAATTTTTAGGTGGCGGATTTGATTACCCTTCTCTTTTTTGTGAGCGTTAGGTCGCCCTCGAATATTAGGTCACCGGACGGCGACGGTACGGGATTAATTGTTTGCCGTTACAAGCTGCCACTTTTCCCCCTAGAGTGTTAGATCAAGGTTGTCTAACCGGCGGTCTGGGTTTAATTGGTGTTCTTGCCCCTCCATATACACTCTTTTCTCTCTATTTTCTAGTTCTCTTGTTGTTTAGGAATATGAATCCTTGTTTATAGTTTGTGTACGGGTCATGTATAAGAATGATTGTTAATTTAACTGATGTTTGATTAGCCAATTTCTTGCTTTAGTAAAAGTGATAGATTGATTTTTCTTGTCCTAAGTGAGGTGACCATCCCCTTAAGTCAAGATTAGAACATACACAAAGTAGCGTGAGATTTGGATTTCATGACCATTGAGTCAATGTCCCATTTGCCTTTGGGCTTGTTCCTAATCGGAGGAATCTAGGTTTAGTGTTCTAGGTGATTTGTTGGTTGCATGACTATTGAGTCAAGAATTTAACTAGAAGTGTATCTAAGTGCATGACTAATGACTTAGGTGCTAGCTTAAGTGATTCATTGCCCTTAGAAAATAGGGAAACCTTCATTTCTTGCATACGAATCTATGTTATGGTTGTGTTTGATTAGAGTGCCTAATGCTTCTAATTAGGGTGTGGTTGTATGTGAGTGTTTCCTACCTAGGTTATATTATCTAGGGTCCTAATTGGTGGACGAGGTGACCATCCCTTCCAATTAGGAGCCTAACTAGTTAATGCTAGTGAGGTGAGTATCGAGCTATGACAAATGCAATCAGTGAAGTTATCTAGTTACGATGGCTAATGCGTGAACTACGTGTTCCGGATGTGCGTCCACTCCTTTGTATTGCGATAACCATGAGAGAACAAAACATGTGGAGATTGATTGTTTTTGTGCGAGAAAGAGTTGCCAGCACATAGATGAACCTTGCAAGATTTCGACCTTTAGTCAGCTGCAGAGTAGGGGTGGGCATTCGGTCGGTTCGTTTTGACCGAACCGAAATTATGAATACCGGGTCCCCGAATTCTCCCAAACCTCAAAACGAATTCGAACTTAATTATAATTCGGTTCGTTCATTTTAAACCGAATTATAATTCGGTTCGATTTTGCACACAAAACCAAATTTGATAGGCTACTTGTATCTTCTCACTTTTAAATTATTTTTCACCCTTAATATAAACAATAAATATGCAATTATATGCATCATCAATGATAAAATCAAACTTTTCATCACATAAGTCATAAAATATTTCAAATATTTAAGTATAAAAACAACTACAAACATAAAAATACACCATTTGAAGCTTGCAATTATAGTATTTTGATTTTTTGGTCGAAATTTCGGTTCGGTTGAAAGAATCCTGGTTTCCGATATCCATATTTTCCTTCCGAATTCCGAACCGAATAGCATTATTTCGGTTTCGGTTCGGTTTATTTCAGTTTCGGTTCGGGTTTACCGAACCGGTTGCCCACCCCTACTGCAGACGTCTTCACCAAGGCTTGGGAGTAGAGCAATTTACCTACTTATCTTCCAAGCTTGGCCTCTACGACATTCATGTCTCTGCTTGAAGAGGAGTGTTACGAGTCATAGACTGCGCATATTGTCCTTAATTTACATATGTATTTAGTTGGTGACTTTCCTGTTAATTCGACATTGTAAACCTAGGAGATATAAGATGGGTACAAGGAGTTAGAGATGGGTATATAACCCGAGCTAGGTAGTTGTGTGTTGTGTGTCTGTTAAATCCATACACCTAGTGAAGTTTCAGTTAAGAGCTACAACGCTCTATAGACTAGTCATGTTCACATTGAACAGGGAAACCACGTTAAATCATCGTGTTCTTACTTTTCGCATTTGTGTTTCTTCAATCCCTCTTTCCAAACACAAACTACCAACTCCATCCATCCATGAAAGGACGTCTCTGAAATCCAGCTTCATCCCATGAGAGCCCACAATAGGTATGAGAGAAGAAAGAAAGAGATGAGGCAACGACGATTAATAATGGAATAATGAAGAAGAGATAAAGGCAGTGGTGTTACTCTTTGAGAAGCGAGATCAAGAGATGAGATCGGAACGATAGCTCTATGAGAAGGAATAGAGATGGATGGAGCACTTTGAGAAGAGAGAGGAGCAAAATAAGAGGTGTGATTACAAGATGGGCCAAAGGATTATGAATGATTAATGGTTTCTTTACTTTATTGTTATTTGAAGTAACGATTTGATATTTAAGTGATTTCTAATTAAATCTAAAATAAATTATAATTCAATCACTTAAATTTTAAACTACTACAAGACATGCTTATCCCTTATTGAGGGGTTGATTTGTGACCCAATCGCTTGGTTGGGTCAATGGTTCAAACTGGCTTAACAACCTTGTAATGAACCAAACCAAATTTTTGTATATATATGTCTTTGGTAGAAAATGGGACGCTACACTCCCTTGTGCCAGATACTTAAATTAAAGGGCTAATACCACTACAACACCCGAACTATCCGGAAAATGACATTTGTGTCTTATTGTTTCCAATATTCCATATGTGTCCTCCACTATTATTCTGTTAGTGTTGACCGGCGTTGACCATTAGTATTTAACAGAAAATCCAATCAGCATTGACGTGGCATCTGACGTGGAATTTTCATTTAATAAAAAATAAAAAATAAAAATATATAAAAACCTCCCAATCCCTTCTCCGCGTCTCCTCCCGCCGTCTGGTGGAACCTTCTGCCGGGAGCCCTATCCGGGAAGTCGCCATCAACACCCAGATTCGGAACCTTAGCCGAATTCATGATGGGGGGGGGGGGGGGTGTCAAGCTGAGAGGACAGTAAATGGGAATCGAAGGTCGTGGAAGGGGAATCGTCGTTCTCGAAGCGACCAAGGGCATGATTCCAAAATCTCATCGCCGCAAAGCTTCATCCCCACTCAGTGTTCGTCGTCGTCGACCCTCCTAACTCTCCTCCACCACCGCAACAACCTCCAGATCTGACGAGATCCTAACCCATGGATGGCGAAGCTCCTCCGCTCCTCAAGCTCACCGATTGGACATCTGAATCTTCTGGTCATGTTCAAAGGTTGGACGACGGCGAGGTTTCGGGACACAGGAGGGCGAAGCTTGTTGTGGAATGGAGAAGGTCGAGGGAGGCTACCGATACTGGTGGAGATATGAGGGGATTCGCCTCATTCTCTCCCTCACTCCTCATCCTTCGCTCCATCCCCAAGTAAACCCCACATCATTGCTACCTCCGACTTAGAAACAGTTGCGCATAAATCCAGTCTCTGGTCCCCATGAACGCGCTCTGATTTCTTCTCAGACCGATGAGCCTTCCATCAACCTTCGTATTCCCCGATTTCGAAGGTTCGAGATGTGGCGCCACCCTCTTTTTGTACTTCAACGGTTCCCGACGATAATCCAGCCGCATCCACCTCGTCTCTTCCTTTCTTTCCCTCTTCCACACGGCAGTTCCCTCCTCACTTCCGTCATCGGTGCAGGAGCAGTCGACCACAACTTCGAAGTCGCCGAAGTATCGACGGGAAATCCTCCGCTCCTCAAGCTCAACGATTGGAGAACCGATTAAATTTTTTTCAATTTTTTATTTTCAAAGTTTTATTTAATATAAATTAAAAATGTGAGGTGTCAATGACTTGGCACTGCCACGTCAACAAAAGTCAATGTTAAGTTGACCGTCGTTTGGTCAACTATTATCTTTAACGGTCAACGAAATTGGCAGGATACAAATGACACAAAATATAATAGTTCAGGACATGAATGGAATATTGAAAAGAATAGGATACAAGCATTTTCGTCATAGTTCGGGTGTTGTAGTGGTATTAGCCCTAAATTAAACGATTCTGGGCAATGCCAAAAGTGTCGTACAGTAACTAGTAATTGAGTCCTGAATCTGAGGTCTCAATGTTATGATAACCTATATGAAGAGAGTGAGCTATGTTGGCGAGATAGTCCATCGCCTAATTACATTCTCTATAAGTATGAGAGATGATCACCTCCCAGTCTTGATTGACAGTTTCCTGGAGCCTCCGAATGAGGTTCGAGTAGTGAGTATTCTCATGAATTCCTTTTTGGAGAAGATGTACAAAAATGGTAGAATCCAACTTTAACATCACCTTTTTGTAGCCTTCTCTCTAGGGAGTTGCAAGCCAAGAAGGGCTCCTTGTAGTTCATCCCTCGTGATAGTGCATGTCCCAAATTAGCTGCAAAAGCACCTAAACACTTGCCGAGATTATTACCGATGAGGCCACCAGTCGTTACCTCCGAGTTTGATTAAAAACGGATCCATCGACATTAACTTCACCCACCCTAGAGGAGGTGCCTCCCAAGCAAGCTCTGTACTGGACTTATTTTGTTGCATTCCCAACATCTTGGCATTATTCTCTTTAGCTTGTAGGATCGTCTTGTTCCAGTAGTGAATGCGGAATGCAAGACTAATAGATTCCTCCCTCTTTCCTTCAAAAATCCATTCGTTCCTTCTCTTCCATATGTACCAGATGGCAACACCAAAGAGCAGTCCTGAGTTTGGGTCTTGCACATTAGCCGCAATCCATTCTGCAAAAGCAAGGTCGTGTGTTAGGTTATTCTCAATGATACCTACTTTTTGCCAAACCTGTATGGCGTATGGACAATGTCGGAAGACATGCTCAGTAGTCCCGGGTACCGATTTGAAGATTTCACAAGTATCTACTAAGCAGAGCTTCCGTCTCTTTCTTTTACAATTTGTCATTAGGCGGTTGTATTATGTAAGCCAGAGATGGTGGCGTATTCTATTGGGTCAGTCCACTTTCATGCGCTTTTCCAAATCTCTTGGTGATGAAGAGAAGCGTCATCATCGTCTTCCTGTCTCCATTCTACCATAGCTGCATAGACTGACTTCAAACTGAACAAACCATTCTTCTCTAAACCCCAAACGGTGACATCTTCTCATGCATTAGAGCTAGGGGTATCTGTACATGCAATCAAAGCAAGGACAACATCAGTGATATATGGGGGCAAAGTTATCCCAGAGCCACTCACCTGAATTCAAGGCCATGTCCTCAATAGTAACATCCCAGTCAAGATTGGAGCTTTCTATCAGAACATGGTCCTTGAGAATCACTCCATCTGCAAGTCAGGAATCTGTCCAGAATTTAACATTTCTGCCATTCCTCGCGCCCTATAAAGCACATTGTTTCATGATATGCATTGCCTCTGTTATGCCCTGCCACAATCTTCAAGTCCGGCGTCTACGCATGGACAGGTTACCATCGCCATTATTCCTGACATATTTGCCCTGTAGAACTCTCACCCAAAGGTTGTTTTCGTTATTGAGGAAATGCCAACCAAGTTTCATCATATATGCCTTGTTGAGGATGCAGGTTGACCGCAGGCCAAGTCCACCCTCCTCCTTGAACTTGCAAACTTTATCCCAAGCCACCAAATGAGCTTTCTGCTTATCTGTATCTGCACTCCAGACAAAAAGATCTGATTTTTTGTCAATGATATCACAGATAAAGCAAGGTAGGGCAAAAGTTTGCATAGTATAATTTGGAAGAGCATTTAACATCGAGCAAGCAAATGAGACTCTTCCTACCAAGGGTAGGTTCTTAGTTTTCCAGTTTTGCAGTCTTTTGTTAATATTGTCGATAATGTACTTGTAAGTCTCTTTGGTCACTCTGCCTTGGATCACCGGGACACCGAGATATCTCCCGATATTGTTTGTACGGGGCATACTCAGAATATTAGTGATTCTTTCTTTGGTCACTCTCCCATGTATATTTATTGTTTATGGCAATGTGTGTGGGTATACTAACTAGACTTCATACATCAAAAGAAGACCTTTGACACCCCCCTTTTGTTAAACTGGTTCTTCGACATTATGTCTATGCATTTCCTTTTGTAAACGATTTAGGAAAATTGATAATAAGACATCAACAACAACGTACAACCAAAAACTATTTTTATTGATATAAATAATATAGACTTCAAATGTAGACAAAATGTTTCAATTTTGATAACAACATGGTAAATCTCTTTAAATGTGCTCCATAATATTAGTAAGAAGTGGATGCTCCATACTTGACAACAATTTAATAAATTATTGAGAAATATAAAAGTTATCAAATGTGTTCATTTTAATAGGCCATGAACTATATCAAAATTATTATCAACAAGCCTATAATAAGTAATGTCATTTTTTTTTTCATCAGGTCTGGGTAGAGACACACATGTCCAAAGGATGGTTTAAGCTAGTCTTTAAGATGAACATGAAAAAACACTTTCCTCTACGAACTAGTCCTGAAAACTTAAGGGAATTCATTTTCCATTTACGTATAAGGTACTATGTTATTAGAGCTTATGACTGGAGGATTAGAGAGGGTTGCAGTCTGCGTTAATCTGAAAAACTTTGCACTCTGGTTCTACACTCTTGAGGTGCATCTTGGTGGTACTATAATTCATTTCAAAGAACACCTAGTGGCTCATGGCTTTACTTAGGAATAGGGGGTTAATTAGGACACGACTTTTGCTCCGTGGTATTTTTAAAGGTACTTTACTCGCCATCACAAATTTTAAGGAGGCTGTCAACATGGAAACTCCTCCGGGGTACACTCTTGGTTTGCCTCACCAAGTTTATTGCTTACGTACATATTGGTCTTTGTATGGGTTGAAACATGCTCTCGAGTCTCGATGACTATTTCGACGGGCTTCAAGCTAGGTTGTTGCCAAAACTTAATGATCCTTCTCTCTTTAGCAAGATTACTTCAGTAGGAATGCTACTCTGATATATATTTGACGATACGGCGACCAGTAGGGACAATATCAAGTCACTTAAGCTGGGTCTTCACACAACTTTCAGTTTAAAGGATCTTTGCAATCTTCTTATTTTTTGGGGGTTGGAAAACTACGCGTAGCACTCTAGGTATTCTTCTGGCCGATCATCATTCTAGAATTGCAAGCCTGATCATACCCCTGTGGAACTCGACCTGAAGCTTGGTCGTGATTCAGATTCATCTTGGACGATGGGTTGCAACACTATTCGGAGTCTTATATACTTGGCAGGCACCCGGCCTGACATTTTCGTATGTTTTTCAAGTTAGTCATTTCGTGGCTACACCTCATGTTGATCTCCTTTTTGTCATTACATTGTTGTAATGACAAGGGTAATTCAGGGTTTCTCTTGTATATGAACAACGGTACATGGGGGGTATTATCTCTAGACAAATAAGAACTAGTTCTGAACACTCTAGGAAATCACATAAATTCGTTTGTCTTGCTCGTTTTCTCTGATCACGTACAAGCTAATCAAACACATCTATTTCTATTCTATTGCTACTTTTCTACTAATAGGTAACTTGTCATAAATGGTTTCCTAGTAACATCTAACTCCCACCCAACCAACCCTCACGATTTTCTGATATCAGGGTTTCTTTCACTACACAGATATAGAATAGTACTTCTCTTCCATTGATTTCTAGGCTTAATGCTCACTCACCACATCGCAATCACACCCACATGTCATGCCCGTGTGGCCAACGATGCATCTACCCATTATTTTAGCAATTTGCCTCTCCCTTGCATTTTCATTTCCAAGAACAACTTAAACAATGGCTATAATGTGTTTTTTAAGCGGAGAAGAGAGGAGATGCCTTTTACACGTACGATCGGTTCGGTGCTCCCATCCTCTCGTGTAGAGATTTCAATAGGGGCTGCCGTGCTTTGATGATGATAATAACATAAATTCCTGAATTAAAATTACAAATTCCGTGGAAACATAAAAATTAAACTATTTCCTTCTTCTTCATCATCTTCTTCATCTGCCTAAGTCCAGCTAACGGCTATGGGACTCCCAACGACGTGTTTCCCGTCCGACCACTCCAACCGCGCGAAACGATTCGTACTGATCGGCAGCGAACTCGCTGTAAACGTCACCGTATAGGATCGCTTCAGCACTGCCTGGCTGAAACTCAGCGTTTCGGGCTCCACCGTAATCTTAACTCCAGGGGTCTGATTCGGTGTAACCGACACCTTGTAAGTTCCCGCAGGACCGACGTTGGTCACCGTCCGCGTGTACTTGATCACCAAGTTCCCTCCGCCGTTGATCTGGGTCGTGTCGACGTTCACCGCGAACGAAGGGTAGTTGAGGTCGGTCACACTGTACCTCTTCCTGGGGTCGCACGTATAGTTCTTCCTCGCCACGCTCTTGATCTGCGTGTCCGTGTAGTTCAGGGCGCACAGGAAGCCCAGGTAATCCTCGGCCGTCAGATCGTATACCAGCCCCGGATTGAGCGCCGCCACGGGGTCCACGTGGCCGGCGCCGTGATCGAACGGCGTAGAGTCGTTGCCCGTTGCCACGTCTTGAAGCTTGCGCCCGTTCTTGTACGTGACGTAAGCAGTCGTCATCAGCGCCGATCGGATGGCGGCGGGGCTCCACTCCGGGTGCGCTCCCTTCAGGAGGGCGGCGAGGCCGCTGACGTGCGGGCAGGACATCGACGTGCCGGAGATGATGTTGAACTCGGTTCGCCGGGAATCGGTCGGTAACCCGGTCGGACCAACCGCGCCGGTCCAGCCCGCTAAGATGTTGACGCCGGGCGCGATGACATCGGGTTTGAGGATCTCCGGGGTGATTGAGTTGGGGCCTCTGGAGCTGAAGGCCGCCACCACCGGCGCCGGCTCGACTCCCAGCTTCGTTCCCTCGAAGAAAATCGTCGCCGTCGGGTTCCGATCTGAGAGCAGATAACTCTTGATTGTCTCGCCTGTCTTCTGGCCCACCGTGGACGCCGGCAGCAAGTGAGCGTCGCCGACGAGTTCCTCGCCGTTGGCCTCCGTGTTGGCCAGAACCATCCCCAATCCGCCGGCGGCTTTCACCACGGCTCCTTTCTGGACTCTGGCATTCACTCCACGATCGCAGAACACGATCTTCCCCTTCACTTTCTCCGGAATCAGAGTGCCAATCATGCAAAGGTTCCCATTGGTCGAGTTACTGACATTCCCGGCGTAGACGAACGGCAAGAGCTTCGCCGGCAACGCGGCGCCCTTGTAGAGCGAGACACCAGAGTAGTTTTTCCCATTGCCCAGGCTAACAACAGCAGGGAAATCCCGATCCAATGTCCCCGCCCCGACGGTGGTAATCCACGGCGCCACATTCGACAAGCTGTAAGCAGTCGGCCCAGCATTTCCAGCGGAGCAAGAGACCAAGATCCCTTTCTCCATAGCCGAGAAAGCTCCAATCGCAACGCTGTCCCTGTAATAGTCAGAGGTCCCTCCGCCGAGCGACATGGACAGGACATTGACTCCGTCCTCGATCGCCTTATCCATGGCGGCGAGGATATCGGAGCTGAAACATCCCCCAACCCAGCATACCTTGTAAATCGCGACCCTAGCGCGAGTCGCCATTCCTCGAGCAGTCCCGGTGGCGTAGCCGAGGAGATTGGCCCCGTCGACGGCGGATCCGGCGGCAGTGGTGGAAGTATGAGTGCCGTGGCCGTCGTCGTCACGGGGAGATCTGGACTCCTTTGTCTCGTCAACAGGCCCCATCGTGGCCTCATACCCTTTGGCGAAGAACCTCGCCCCAATCAACTTCCGATTGCAGTTGGCTGCGGTGAAATTAGTTCCGGACTCGCACTGCCCATTCCAGGTTCCGGGCAAAGGTCCGAAACCGGTGTCGTCGTAGCTCTTGCTCTCGGGCCAGGCACCGGTGTCGAGCACGCCGACGACGACCTCGCCGAGGACGTTGGCCTGGGGGAACAGGTCGGCGGCGCGATCGAGGCCGAGGAACTCAGGGGTGCGGGTGGTGTGGAGCTCGTACCGGGACTCGGGGATGACGGAGAGGATCCCTGGCTGGGATTGGAGCATCTTGGCTTGAGCGAGAGTCAGGCGAGTGGCGTAGCCATGGATGGCGTTTCGGTAAGTGTAGAGCATGTGGGCGGATTGGGAAACGGATTTGAGAGAGGATTCGTACCAAGTGGTGTGGAGGTCGAATCTGTCCGGCATCTGGGATGTGGCCATTTGGACTATGTAAGTCCTCCTCTGCTGCTTCGCCGCCGCCGAGAGACCCAGCAGGAGAGAAACGAGAAGGAGTAGTAGTAGGAAACTACTCTGTTTCATCTTCGTCTCCATTATTGATTCTTGCAGAAGGGTGGGGAGGTGGGATGGGAATTGAAGAAAGGCTTCTCTTCTCTGCTGTGAATGGAACAGCCAGAGCGCTGCTAATAAAGACTGAGGGAAGATGGGAGAGAAGAGAGAGGATGGAGGAAAAAGGACGGTGGATGGTTGTCTGGTAGTGATGATGAATGATTAGTGCAGGAGGAGAGAGAGAGAGAGTGAGCTGGGCTGGGCAGCTTTGGGTCACGTGGTTTGGAGTAAGCTTAGCTATTATCCCTGGTTTACCCAGATTCTCTTCTCCTTCCTCCCCGTCCTTCTGGGCAGTAACAGTAAGTGTTTCTTTCCTTTTTCTCCTTTCGCAGGTGGGAATGGCCGCTGGAAATGGAGGTGGTGGTGGGGGAGGAGGAGGAAGAGGGGATAAAAAGAATCTGGAGAAACGTTTCGGAGGTTTCAGCGTGAAGGGATTAGGATCATCATTATCAAGATGGTGGTCAGTGGTCACGGGTGCTTTTCTGCACTTGTTGTTTTCTTTCTTTCTATATATTTCTTTGTTTGTTTTGATAGTGTGTGTTGTTTTTTTGTCATCTTCTTTTTGTGGCTTCTTTTTGTGGCTTCTTTTTCCTTCAATTGGTGGGCGAGTGGGGTGGAGACCCAGCCAGATGTGGAGGTTTACCGGCCAACCAACCCCCTAATTGTTTCTTGAGGGCTTTTTTTTTTTTTAACTTTCCCATCTTCTTGGTGAATGGTTTACTTGGATGATGGAACATAAGTTTGCTCTCTCCATCACGCTTTCTCTTTTTGGGAGGGGGAGTACAGAATAGCCGATGGTAGATCCAATTCTGTCTTGGGTTTTTCCTCATGTTTGTGTAACCAAAAGGTATTAGAGCATCAACACCAACGCCAACACCAACACCAATGCAATTATATGAGGTTTCTTTTTTTTTATTTTTTTAACATAGTCAGAAACAGATCAAAATCCACAAAGTCAGAAAACAGAAGATAACGCCGTACGGAAGTCGATTAATCGCCGAACTTCCGATGAAAGGGCTTGTTTTGCCACAAAATGGGCGGCCCTGTTGACGCTGCGGCTAGCATACGAGCACGAACAGAATATGAACTCTGCCGCCAGCTGGTGCACGTCCTCCAAAAGAGCTCCCCCCCAATGCATGGGCCCGATCCCCGGATAAAACTCGACGAATGACCAGCAGTGCATCCCCAACAAATTTGACAGAAAGAAAACCCCGAGTTAGACACTAGTTCATAGCATCCCGAAGTGCCAAGAGTTCATCAATAAAGGGTTCATGAATACCATCATAGAACTTACCGATGGCAAAGTCGATCGATCCCATGGGATCGAAACCGACGAATCCAATGCTGCAGCCCCGATCCCGTTTGATGGCCCCATCAAATCGCACTACATGAGCCGAGGAGGACACGCCACCATCGCCAAGGGACCCCGGTGTCAGAATTCCGGAAGCTTGTGGCGTCGGCCCTCGGCTTGCTTGGCCAGCTGCCCCGCTAGTCGTCGCCGGATTCGTGCCTGGAGAAGCAAAGGCTGCGCGCCACTCATCCACTTGAAAGCGGAATTGCCGATGAAGGGCAGGCGCCAAATACTGTATCCCACCATGAACAGCCCAACACCTCCCTTTCCAGATCCGCCAACATAGGAAAACCACATCCGAAATCTGAATTTTAGACAGGTGAGAAGAGAAGAATAATGTCTTTCAAGCATCTTCCATTTGTAAGCCTTCCAATCGGTTCCGGATGTCCTCAAACCCAGCCAGCACCCAAAGTGGACGGGCCACCCTACAATGGAACAGAAAATGATTAAAAGTCTCCGGGCCAGCCGAGCAGACCGGGCAAGTTTCATTTGCCACGAGTGTTTTTTGGAGGAGGACTGTTTGGAGAGCGAGGAACCGCCGAACCAGCCTCCAAAAGAAGAACTTGAGTTTCGGTGGAATTGGGAGGTTCCATAGAACCTTCCAGAACCTGCAGTCAAACGGGAGAGCATCAGGAGGATGACGGGTATTCAGTTCATTAGTGAGTAAATGGTAACCTGTTTTAACCGTGTACTCCCCTGAATGAGAGTAGTGCCATATCAGACGATCTTCTGTCAAACGTAAGGATAAAGGAATACTCAAAATGGCTTGCACAGACTCCTCGGTGAATAAGGAGTTGAGAAGATCACGTTTCCAGGCTCTCGATTTACTGCAAATCAGGTCAGCTACCTTGAGCGGGATTGTTTGGATCCCCGGTAGTGTACACGGCGCCGACGGCGGGGAGGTGGTCAGCCATCTATCCTCCATCGTACGAACATGCTGCCCCGACCCGATCTGCCATCGCAGCCCACGTTTAAGCAGATTGCGCCCCTCTAATACTCCTTGCCATGCCCATGAAGCCCGATATCCTACCTCCGCATCCAGGAAATGTTGATTAGGATGGTACCTCGCTTTATAAATCAAACCTAGAGTTCCTTCCGGGTTAAGCAAGATACGCCAAGCCTGCTTAGCAAGAAGAGTCACATTAAATCGGTCAAAGTCTCTGAAACCTAACCCCCCATCAAATTTACTCTGACAGACTGCTTGCCAAGATGCCCATCGAATTCCATTCTCCCTATCCTGTCCTGACCACCAGAATTTAGAAAGAAGGCTGTTGCATCGCCTACAAGTCGTAGATGGCAGCCGAAACGCGGACATTGCATAAACCGGCCCTGCTGCCCCAAACGCTTTAATCACCACTTCTTTCCCAGCCAGGGACAATGATTTCGTCTTCCAATTCCGAATCCGCGCAGCCAAGGCCTCCTCCACGAACTGGAATGTTAAAGTTTTTGATCGGTGCACCTGCGAAGGGAGACCCAGATATTTGTCGCCGGTCCCCATTTGCCCCACGCCAAGGAAGGAATTGAGAGCCGCCATCTCCTCCGCCGAGACATTGGCACTCACACACATCGAGGACTTGTGGAGGTTGACTTTTTGACCACTGACAGCCTCGTACTCATGGAAAATATGAAGCAGGTTAGCACATTCCGGTAGAGAAGCCCGAATGAAAAGATAAGTATCATCAGCAAACATGAGATGGGATGTAATAGGCGCACTCCTATGGACTCGAAGCCCATGGAGCGAGCTGGCCGAAATTTCAGAGAGCAGTTTGGCCGTAAAGGCTTCAGTGTATAATGCAAACAATAACGGAGATAGGGGATCACCTTGACGGATTCCGCGTTCCGGTTGGAAGTATCCATACTCAACGCCGTTCATTAGCACGGAAAAACGTACTGTGGAAATGCAAGATCGAATCCACCGCGTCCAAGTCGGAGAAAACCCCATGTCTGTTAAGACCTGAAGGAGGAAAGCCCACTCGACCCGGTCATATGCCTTCTCCATATCAAGCTTCAACGCCATCCACTTTTCTTTACCCTGCACTTTGGTTTTTAAGAACTGCATGATCTCTTGAGCAATCAGAATGTTATCAGATATGGATCGACCCTTAATAAACCCATTCTGACAAGAACTTATAAGACCAGGAAGAATTAAGCTCAATCGCGAAGCTAAATTTTTTGAAATAATCTTATATAGAACCTGACATAGACTGATGGGGCGCATTTGCCGCATCGAGTCTGCATGTGCTACCTTGGAAATAAGAGCAATCCAAGTGTGGTTAATACTCTGCAGTAGTCGCCCAGTACTGAAGAAGGAGATGACCGCAACGCAGACATCCTTCTCCACTTCAGGCCAAAATCGCTGGTAAAACGCCCCTGTGAACCCGTCGGAGCCTGGGGCTTGCGACTTACCAATGGCGAATACTGCTCGGCGGATTTCGTCCGGCAAGACCGGTGCTGTAAGGGCTGCGTTAGCTTCTGTAGTGACCAACCGCAGGTGATTTGCGGTCCAGCCATGGTCGAACCGCAGGTCATTTGCGGTCCAGCCATGGTCCAACCGCAGGTCATTTGCGGTCCAGCCATGGTCCAACCGCAGGTGATTTGCGGTTCCCTTTTTTTTCGTTTTTCAGTTAATGTATTTACCTCATCGGAGTCACTACTCCGACGATATCGGCTTCAAAATGACGATGATGGATTTTTCTCTCCTTACATAGTGTTTTTTTAGTCCAAGTGGTGTTTGTTTGATAAAGGGAAGGTAAAGAAGCTAAGGGGGTAAAAGTGTAACTTTGATTCTTTTTAGGGCGACCTTTAGCAATTTTAAGGGCGACCTTTAGCAACTCCCTAACTTTTTTCTACTGTGCTACTTGTAAAAACCTAGGGGTAGTTTGGAAGTTGCGAATGTTAAATCGTTGCATTGTAATGAATCACCATAATATAAATGCATGTATTGATACAATGGATACATTTTAGCAATACATTGTTTGGTTGTTGAGATTCTATTTTATGCATTGATTTACATAAAATTACTTTTATGGGGAAATATCACATTTACCCTCAACTTTTAAAATAAGACAAAAACTATTGGGGATATAAATGGAAATAAAAAGTTGACACAAATCTAAAACCAACAATCTCAACTATTAGTTGAGATTGTATAATGCATCATTTTTTGTGATTGTTGGTGGGACCTACCTAAAACAATGCATGCATTGTTTAACACTTTGGCACTTCCAAACATTATATTGTGCACAATATATGTATTCAACAAACACAACTCTAACAATCACAACTTCCAAACGATCCCTAGTGTTACAAATTCATTGTTTAACACTTTGGCACTTCCAAACATTATATTGTGCACAATACATGTATTCAACAAACACAACTCTAACAATCACAACTTCCAAACGATCCCTAGTGTTACAAATTCATTGAACCATTCGATGGTGGGGAGACTTGAGAGTGTCAAAGGGTAATGACTGCGCCGTGGATGCCTAGATGGGTTCACGTGTCACAGTGGGACCAAGGTCAGGCACCAGTTTGGGGATTAAACTAATATATATGGATTGTCCAATTTATCTGACTCCTCCTGAGTCCTGTTTCCGCAATTAGTCGCTCTGATCACCTATTTTAAATCATTATTATGTCTATAATGCTTTCCCACCTTAATCAATTTGCAGTCTTTACCTGGAAAAAAAAGCTAGAGCAAAAATAATTAAAATTAAACAAATGATATCCACTATGTTTCACGCCACGAAGCTCAATTTATTATTGTTATTATTATCATTATGAACCAAGAAAGCTTCTAGATGATGATGATAACGTGGAATTAATTCGATTTGATGGCGGAGCTTGGTATAGTACCTGAGAGACTACAAGATTATAAGATTTTTTTTTTTTTTTTTTTGCGTAAAGGGAGGCCAACGCCAAAGAAAAGAGACCCAGGGGTCCTTACAAGCTAGAAGAGTCAGGCGTCACAATCCGACGCTCGAAAGATACACCCATAGCATCCTCTCTAACAATAGAAACTAACTCGGAGGGTGGGTTAGCAACCTCATGCACCCCGTAGGGGTAGACGAGACTGTGGTTTGAGAGCCAGTCCGCGACTCTATTCCCTTCCCGGTATACATGAGTGATGCTTACCAACCACTCAAGACCAATCTTCCTGCGGATGGCTGAGAGGAGGGTAGCATGAGGGTGGACAGGGTCACTTCTGTTGTTGATGAGCTGGATCGCAAGCTGGGAATCAGACTCCAGACGCACTGCCCTGTACCCTTTCTTCCAAGCCATATCCAAACCATGATACACTGCCCATAACTCAGCCAAAATAGCCGTGGCCGTCCCAAAATTCGCAATGAAACCAGCGATCCAATTACCTGCCCAGTCGCGGAGCACCCCTCCTGCTCCAGCAGCTCCGGGGTTGCCACTAGAGGCCCCATCCACGTTAAGAGTCACCCAACCATGCATCGGGGGAGTCCACCCAACCATCACCGTAGTACGAGCGCTCGTCCGCCCTCTACCACTGGGGAGGGGGGAGGGGGCTTGCCAAGCCTCATACCACAACTTACACTTTGCCATAATCGAGTACTCAAGGGAAGGAGGAGAGAGTGCAGAGTTTGACCCTCTGAAGCAGAACGTGCACCGATTCTTCCAAAGAAGCCATGATGCAACGCTGAAACAAGCTGCCCAGCTCATGCCCGAGCCCAAGCTCTCGCTGCTCCTAAGGTTCTCGCGCAGCCAATCACGTTCGCCCATGGTGAAGAAGCTCGACTGAAGTCCAGGCGGGCTGTGACGGAGCCAAAAGTACCTGGCCGCAGTGCAATCTCGTAACATATGCATGATGGATTTGACCGGATGCCCGCAGCTAACACAGCTCTAGCTGTCTGTAACTTTCCTTGAGAACAGAAGAGATTTAGTAGCCAACCTCCCCAAGAAAGCCAGCCACATAAAGCTCCTGATCCTTTCCGGAATAGGCAGGCTCCATATGATCTTCCAGACTTCCTCATCCGGGTCAGGCGGACCCTGGTTCTGGAGAGAATATGCTGATTTAGCCGAGAACCTTCCATCCGACGAGGCAGACCAGAAGATGGTACCCTCCTCCGTGGCCATCTTGTCAACTCCAATGCTAAGGATCTTTTGGAACACCTCACTCGGGATGAGGTCTTCAAAAAGCTCCGTCCGCCATGTACCATCTTCCTCCACAAAGCTCTCGATCGGCTCCGCGACATAAGACTCCGGGATATAACCATGGGCAACCTCCTTAAGCGGAACCTGCAAAACCCAAGGATCAAGCCAGAATTTAGTGCGTTTACCGTTCTTAATATTCCAAGCACAGCCTTTCCGGAGAATATCAGAAGCTTTAGAAAAACTTCGCCATGTAAAGGAACTTCCCTGAATAGGACGGATGATCTCAAGATTCTCTCTCTGACGACCATATTTAGCCACCATTAACTGAGTCCAGAGGCTGTCTTTCTCCTTCATTAATCTCCAGCCGCTCTTAGCAAGCATCGCGAGATTCGCTTGCTTGATAGATCTTAGACCAGCTCCACCCTGCAACTTCGGCTGCGTCATCTTGTCCCAGGCTACCCGGTGCATCTTCGACTTGTCTTCCTCGTCTCCCCATATGAAGTCCCTGTTCATCCTGTCAATACTCTTACACACAGTACTGGGGATTAATTCAGTATTCATGCAGTAAGTAGGAAGGGAGGATGAAACAGATTTGACAACAGTAAGCCTGGCCGCAAAAGAAAGTTTGTTTGCCTTGCAGGGAGCCAACTTCTGTTGGATACGGAGAAGCAGATTCTGATAGCGGCTTTGAGTGACCCTTCCATGGATAATCTGAAGCCCCAGGTATTTCCCTAGCTCCCTCTTAAGAGGAATGCCAGCCCGTCTGCTAAAATGTTCCGCCCTCTGTCGATCCACATTAGGCGACACATACAACAGGGACTTACTGTAATTGACTCTTTGTCCGGAGCTGAAGCAGAAGTCCTCCAAGCACTGCCGAATGACCCTGATCTGTCTCGTCTCTGCTTCTGCAAACAAAAGAAGATCATCTGCAAAAAAGAGGTGAGTAAGGGGCGGCCCTCCCCTGGTCAGGTGGATGGGTTTCCAGTTCCTGTTCTCAACAGCCTTATCAATCATATGAGAAAGACGTTCCATGCACAAAACGAAAAGGTAGGGAGAAAGAGGGTCTCCCTGGCGCACTCCCCGAGTCGGGGTCAGAGTTGGGGACAACTCCCCATTCCAGAGGATCCTCATGCGGTTCTGCTCCACACAATACATGATGCAGTTGATCCACGTACTGGGCAGCCCTACCTCCTTGAGAGTGTCACGCAGAAAATCCCATCTCAGCATATCATACGCCTTTTCCAAATCAATCTTCAGGATGAGCCCTCCTTTCTTCCCCTTTTTCCTCTCGAGAGTGTGAAGCGCTTCCTGCACAATGATGATATTGTCCGTCGTCTGTCTTCCAGGAATGAAGCTACTCTGCCTTGGTGACACCAATTTCCTCATCACCGGTTTCAGTCTGCTGGTCATAGCCTTAGTGATAGCGCCTTCAAATTGACATTATTGAGGGATATGGGCCGCAGCTGAGCAACGAACTCCGGGTTATCAACCTTCGGGATTAACACCACCGTAGACTCTGAGACCGCTTCTGGCAAAAAACTGTAGAGAAGAAATTAATGGCCAAATCTGTTAGTGCCCTTCCCACCACCCGCCACATCTGCTGATAGAAGACCGCTTGGAACCCATCAGGCCCGGGGGCTTGGTAAGGTTTCATATAAAAAATGGCACGGTGAATGTCGCAGGCCGAGAAAGGGCGCAGAAGAAGCATTAATTCCCCCTGGTCAAGTCTGGGAAAAGCGTTCTTTGGCAGTCTATCTTCGTAGATAGAATCATCCTGCAAGTACAGCCGAGCCAGAGACTCAAAGACCAGAGCCGCAAGGGCCTGTGGCTCCTCCACCCAGTCACCATTAACATCTCGGAGCGATAGGATCTTGTTGCGTCTTCTCCGAATGTTAACCTGATGATGAAAATAGGCCGTATTCCTCTCCCCGAACTTCACCCACTGCTCTCTAGATCTCTGAAACCACAAGAGCTCTTCTTGCTCGAGCACCTTGTCGAGCTTAGCCTCTAGCTTAGCATGAAGTTTGGCCAGGGCTGGAGAGAAGGCGTGAGAGAGTCTAGTTTCAACCCCTTGCAATCTGGCCAACAATCTTCCCTTCTTCTGCTGAACATTTCCAAAAAATTCTTATTCCACACCTTGAGTTTCTCTGCCAAGGAGGTAAGCGCATGAGTAAGAAGAGCATCCTCCTCCCAGGTACCTGCGACAAAATACTGAAAATTATTATGAGTGAGCCAAGCTGCTTCAAACTTAAAAGGATGAGAATCGGGCAGAGACGGCCCCTGAGTAGCCACAGTGGTCAGGATAGGATTATGATCAGACTGAAGCCGGGGGAGATGCAACACCGAGGTGGAAGGGAAGCATTCATTCCATTTCAGGTTACAAAGACTCCGGTCTAGTCTGCTTGCTTTGTGGGACTGAAAAGAGTCTCCCCTCGTCCACGTGAACCTCGAACCCGAAAAACCCAGATCGATCTACTCGGCAGAATTGATTCTGTCATTGAACTTTCGGCACCGCCTGATGGTAGCTGCTGAGGATGAGCCAGTCTTCTCCGCCAGGGATCGAATGGCGTTGAAATCGCCAGTGAGGATCCAAGGTTCCTCCAACATTTTGCTTTGGTCGATAATGCTGTCCCAGAGAGATCTTTGGAGGTGTTGATGAGGCGAGGCGTAGACGGCGGTCAGCACCCACGAGCTACTTCTACCTTGCCGAACTCGGATTGAAATATGCTGGTTACATGCAGAAAGAAGCTCAGTCGAGAAACGACCGCCATCCCAACAAATCCAGATCCCTCCTTTTCTGCCTTCAGCATCCACCCTGATGGAATTGGAAAATCCCAGCTTATCACACCAAATCAGCCGAGTTCCCACTAATTTGCGGCTCCAGCAGGATGACAAAATCTGGCCGATGTTGACGAATTGAGAGCTTCAAGGCTCGGGCAAAGGCCTTACTACCTGCACCGCCAACGTTCCAAGCAAAAATTTTAATAGGAGGAATAGACGACATAATAATGATAAAAGGAAATGGGGAGACAAAGAGGAAACGAGAGCACCAGGTCTCGGAAAAAACAGACGCGGGAATCGGGGCCATCAGGCGGATCCGCCAGTTAAGACTAGGGGTGGACAACGGGAAACGGGTATTTGGGTATACCCATACCCGTCCCATTTTTTTAGGGTTACGGGTACCCAAATATCCTTAATTTTTTTTTCGGGATGGGATTTGGGATCAATAAACTCTACAACGGGTACCCGCGGGTTACCCGTTAATACCCGTTTGGGTATTATGGGTACCCGTACTACCCGTCAAGACGAAGGATCCATGGTCTCTCTGCTCTGAACTTGATTGCAACTAAACATTGGTATCTTCTGCAGTTCTTGTTCCCTGTTCTTTCTCTGTTTCTCGGTCTTTGAATCCCAACCAAACTTAAACAAGCCTATTAGTTAAGTTGTGAAACAACCTAGACAAGCCTCAAAGCCCACTCGGTCTGGGAGATGAGAAGGGAATTTGTGGGATTTATTTTAAGTTTATCTCTTTTGGGCTTTATGTGCTTTAAGCCCATTATTTAATTAGAAGAAAGACGATTAGAATAAAAACATCTCTATTAGTCTTCTTCCTCGCGTGCTCTCCTTTCCCCTGCCCTGTCTCTTTTCTTCCAACGTCAAAATCCCTACAAGAAATTAAATCAGCTCACAATTGTATTTCAGTTAAGACTAGTCATTGTGCGAGACGGTAGGGAGATTTGTTTGACAGGGAATTATAAGTATGGATACCCGCGGGTACCCGTTATCCGTCCCGTACGGGTAATGGGTACCCGTTAACCCATAAGAGTTTGGGATATGGGATGGAGTTTCCTCTACAAATGGGATTGGGTACCCGTTTCAAACGGGACGGGTACCCAATCCCGTCCCGTTTTCCACCCCTAGTTAAGACCGAAGTGGGGGGCGGGTCGCTCGTCGATTCTCCATGGCTCGAGGGGGGAGGAGGGGCGCTGCTCAGGCCCTTCGCCGCCGGAAAATTCGTCGCCGATTGAGCCGCCTCCGTCCAAGCATTAATCTCCTAAAGGGTGAGAGATGCCATCCTCGATTTCGATTTGGCTTTCCTATCTTTCATCGGAGACCATATCTGGAGTGGGCGGACCGGATTCAGCTTCGCTGGCGATCCCTTCTTCGAACGCCCCTTGGAGTTCTTCTTTCCTTTTGTTCGGTTGGCCGTTGACGGCGAGGATTGGTCAGCTCGGCGCTGCTGCTCCTCGTTTTGGGATGGAACTTGGATCACTTGCAAAACCGTCCCGTTCGGCCCTGTGGAAACCAGCGTGGGTGGAGGGGAGAGGAGCAGAGCCTTTGGGCTGTCTTGCCCGCTGGGCCCAGATGAAGATTCCCCGTTCGGCCTGCTAAGTAACATGGGGTGTGTCGGATGCTTTGTACTGGATGACGAGGCCAAGAGGCCCTCCGATTTGGGCTGATCCTTCTTGGTGGCAGATCCCTTAGATGGGCCAGGGCCCAGCAAGCCTCTTCCAACGGGCGGCCCGTCCTCATTCATAACCTCCTTGCCATTCCTTCTCTCTTCCCCATACCGCTTTCCCCCATTGTCTTTCCTATTCTGGGCCGAAGACCGTTGTAGGAGAGCCGAGGGCTGCTGCGTCACCACCGATAAGGAAGCTTCCGAATCCCTGATTTTCAGAGCACCCTTTCCATTTTTTTCCGCGTTCTCATGGTGGGAATTCCCCAGGTCCTTCTCCTTGGCTTTAATGGGGTTCCCCGAAACTCTCTCCTTTCCTTTATTGTTCGACTCGCTCTGATTCCGCCGACCTTTACGCGTGACTAGCATCCACGGGCCGAAGCCCGCGTTAGCCTCCGGAGAAACCTCCGGCGAAGCTTGGGAGCCGTCGGCAGGGATACCAGCAACCGTCGGGACAGAAGCAGGTCGGAGCAGGGGGCAGGATGTCGACGAATGGCCAATTTTTCCGCACTCAAAGCACACAACTGGTAGATTTTCGTATTCAACTGGCTGCCAGTCATCGTCCAGCCAAATTCTTGGAACGAGAGGCCTAGAAAGGTCAACTTCCACTGCCAGCCGTGCAAATTTCGCCCTCTGTTGGGTGAGGGTGAGATAGTCGAGTTTGATCGTGCGTCCGATCAAGTTACCCAACGTCGTCAACACCTCCTTGTGGTAAAAGTGGATTTTCAGCTCGGGGAGATGAACCCATACGATCATCGTCTTTGGGAGGGGGTCCGAGACCTTGAATTTCGGAGTCCATTGTTGGACAGCCATGTAATGATCAAAAATCATCCAAGGTCCATCCGTAAGCGCTTTAAAGTAGTCTTGGTCATTGTTGAGCTTCACCAGATAGCAGGCTTCATCAAGATCCCTGACCTCCATTGATCCTGTCGGTCGCCATAGCGCCCTTAGGCGAGAGGTGAGGGTGTGGAAACCAATCTTGATGCCCAGCAGCCGAATCGCCAACGTTCGATGCCACGGGGCACACAGCCTATTCTTGAAATCCATGGAAATACTCAGCGTTGGCTCGCCATTTCGCTCGCCGGGGATCAGGTCGTGCTCCCCGACCGGGGTCCATTGAACTGGCATCGACTGCGGCGTAGATGCAATCGGCCCTCCCGTGAGAGCGCTCGCATACGAGAAAGGTTGTTTCAGAGCCTTCGTCGCCTGTGACGATGGTGCATCCGAAAGGATCATCTGGTCGTCAGGAAAGATATTCACCTCAACCACTGATGCATTAGCGCCCGCCTGAATATCTCCGGCGATTGGATCAACAATCATCTCACTCGAGGAGAGATGATCTTTCGGTTCCGAGGGCAGGGCGCTAGCAGGACGCGTCTCAGGAGTCTGGCCTGTGTCCGGCGGCCGGCCAGTCTCAAAGCCAACCGGCGCCGGAGAAGGCTGAGCAGTCACAGCAGTCGAGAGCATTGTCGAGAGTGTATGAATCAACAAAAAACCACAAGATTATAAGATTATATGTTGAAAAAACACTGAAATTTTGTACAATAAGAGCTATTAGCGCCTGATTGGAAATTTTCCAGAAATACCACCTAGAAACTCAAAAAAATCTATAAATACCATCCATTTCCGATTTTTTTTTTTAAATACCACCCTTTTCCAAAATCGCGGTCTATATGTCAGTTTATACGAAAATCGCAGGTGGTGCCGCGGTTTTCGTTCCTGACGGCTGAAAAACAGCATGGGCTCGCCGCGGTCAGATTGACCGTGCGCCACCTCAGCGATCAGGGGCAAAACCGCCACCCCATCCCGCGGTGTGCATATGAATTTTTTTTTCCCTGACACTTTCAACAGACGTAACTTTGCGCTCGCGTATCCGATCATAGCAATTTTTTTTATTTCGCATAAATTTTCGAGATTTTGCAAGCCACAAACGGCCGTGGGTGGTTTGGTCCCGCAACAATTTTTTGATTTCACCAAACTTTGAAATGCAATAACTTTGTGCTCCGAAACTCGAACATCATTAATTTTTTTTAATTTCGCATAAATTTTTAAGAACTACAAGTTTTACTAGGAAGGAATTTTCAGAATTTGAATATTTTTGGATATATGGGGTTTTGGGTATAACTTTGGCTTTACTTTTCAAAAATCCATATACATTCTGAAAAATAGCTATGACGAATTAAAAAATAACTCGTTCAGGGTAGCAAACGACATTTTTCGGGACGAAGGCTCTACCAAACTAGCTAGGGGTTTGTGACTTGCAAGATCTCAAAAAATTTTGCGGAATCAAAAAAATTTCGCTACGATCGGTCAATCTGACCGCGGCGAGCCATGCGGTTTTCAGCAGGCAGGAACGAAAATCGCGGCACCCGCCTACGATTTTCGTAAACCGTCATATGGAGCCACTATTTTTGGAAAATGGTGCTATTTTTGAATTTTTTTAGTTTTTGGATGGTATTTCTGGAAAATTTCCTCTAGGATCCACGTGGGAAATAAGATGGAAGATTGTTAAAGTAGAATCCTCAATTATATTATTGGGCAGGGCTGGAAAACGGTGTGGTCTGGTCCAGATTGGACTATACATATACATATGGTCTAAGAGCCAGACCGAAAAGGTGAAGTATAGATCGGGGTTCATACCAATTAATAGGCGGTCCACACCATGCATGTGCGGTCTAGTCCGGTACGGTTTGGACTAGGCAAACAACATTGACAGAAAAAGAATAATTTGTTTAGTCAACCTAGAATTTTATTTTGTTTTAAAACATAAATTTCCAGCGCACATACATACTTTTGATACCCTAATCCAAGTGAATAACAACGACACAAAGTCAAAGCAATCCATTTTGACATAGTGTCATGAATATTAACATAATGTTATATGTAGACATGATCATCTCTACTCTCCAGCGGAGTGTGGTTTATAAAAGAAGGAGGGGGCGGGATTCAAAAATCAGGGTTGAGACTTGGGTCTTGTGAAAAATTTAGGAGAGTGGTCGATTGAGTTGCTAACACAAATTGTGATTGGAACGAGTCTAGCTAGTGTTTGGTCCAGTGAACTGCGGTCTAAACTAGACCTGACCAAAAAGTTAAAGTGTTATATAATACAAACCATGTGCCAGATCATGCCATTTTTAACCGTCTATGGTTCGAACCAAACTATGCAGCTAGGGGTGGCAACCGGTCGGTTTCGGTTTAACCGAAAACCGAAAACCCGGTTATGGGTTAAACCGAGGCACCCCACACGGCTGCCGACCACCGACCGTGAGAGTGCCACGGCTAACCGACCACCGATTGGTCGGTTATCAGTTTTGGTTCGGTTAGCCGTGGTAACCGGACCTATGCATGTCGCCAACAATAAATGGCACGTCCAAAACGCGTTTTCCCGGCCAAAATTAACTACGATGGTGGGATTTGGAAAGTAATTAATTAAAAATTAATTACTTACAAAATTATTAATGATAGTTGCAATTTACGAAAATCATTAAAGAGAAATTATTAGGTTCATATTCATATATGGTTAGAGACGTTAGAAGGGAAAGGAAAAAGATCAGATCCCCTTTTTTCTCTCTCTTTCCCCAATCAATTTCCCACATCCCTATCAATTCCCCTTCTTCTCCCGTTCTTCTCTCTTCCAAAAATCCCCCCAAAATCAATTCCCCTTCTCTCATTCTTCTCTCTCCCAAAAATTCTTCCCAACTGTTCTTCTTCCCCTTCTCTCACTCGATCTGCCTCTCTCCTTCACTCATGGCCTCGATCAGTTCGCTGGCGGCGGGGACGGTGGCCGGCCCGATCAAGCAGCAGGAGTCGGGGAGCAGACGGCGACTTGAGGTAGGAGAGTCAGGGGTCGAAGGCGGAGGCCGGACGTGGTGCCGGCGATGTCGCGAAGCGAGGGAAGCCGGAGGATTCTGGGTTTTTGTCTGGTGGGGTGGTGATTAGGCGGCGGAAGGGATGAGGTTGGCGAGAGCCGAGAGGTGGAGGGGGCAGGGGTAAGGGTAAGGGTAGGGCAGGGGGTTTTGGGACTGAGACCGGTTAATTTCGGCTAGCCGGTTAACCGCGGTTATTCACTGTCGGTTATTCGGCTAGCCGAAAACTCCCTCTGACTCACCGACCACCGACCGACCTTAATAACCGGCGGTTTTCGGTTAGCTACTAACCGGTGATTTTCGGTTAAAATCGGCGGTTAGCCGCTAACTGGAAACCGACCAGCCACCCCTATATGCAACACAGTTTGGTCCACGGTTTTCAAATGGCTTGTTCCATTTTTCCAGCCCTATAATTGAGGGGTTTCATTGGTTCCCTCGCTAGGATATTTAGGAATCTCATTGAGCCGCTGCTCGAAGTCCTCTTTCGATTCCTGCCATTCCTTCCTCTAGACCTCCAACCTCATATCTATGGTACAATTAGTAACTTCAAGTTTGCCTTCAATAATCTTTAGTTGAAAGATACTAGGCTAGACCTCAACTGTCTTTGGCTGGAAGAAGTCGGGCAAAAAATGGCGCTCAAGCTGTCAAAATTCAGCCAAAAAATGGTGCCTGGGCTGCAAAAGGTTTTCTCCTCTACTCCTGCCTTTTCGAAATCCGGCACACACAAGCAGAATACTAGGTGAAAAAAGCAATAGCAAGTGCGTTAGAATTCTAGGAATAAACTAAAATAAGCAAATATTTAAAATACAAAGGTACAAAGTATGAGATCCCATTTCTTACAATCAATTACATTATTCCTCAGCGCAACGACGCCAAAATTTGATCCATTGTAGAACAAAATCAAATTTAATTGTGTAGAAATACGAACGCTACTCATATTGTATTCTCGCGATCGAGGACTCTAACCAATATATTACACAAGATCTAAATCCACATGGCAAGAAACATGGCGGGTTAGGTATTACGCCGGGTTTCAACTTTCAACAACAAAAAATATGATGTCATATAAATAAATAAATAAGCCGGTGCTTGAGCACATGGTGATATAGAAAAACAATACACAAAGGAAGGGGTGGATATATATATATATATATATATATATATATATATATATATATATATATATATATATAAATTAATAATCCGTCACTAACATGGCTACTAATTAAGCCATGAGAGAGAACAGATTATTACCTGGAAGTTAGATTCTCACTAACACAACCCGCCACCTAATCAAATGCTCTGAAATCGCGACGAAACTGGGAAGTAGATTCGAAGACTCTCTCTTTATCTATCTATCTGTCTCTAAAGAATTGGACAGCAAAATGATTGGCCATCTGCTGCTAACATGTGTGCATGTGTGATTGTTCGTTCTCTCGCCCATCGCCCCATCCCATGCATGGCTTCCCTCCGTACTCATATTCTCTCTCTATAAATATTTTTTTTTCCCCAAGAAATGTCAAGAGAAAACCTATACAATCTACTCCGACCCTGCCCAACCCAATACATGTAAGTTCTTTCCTGCTTACTCACCGCTACTCAGTTTGAGCAATTAACTTCGGGCATCAATAATTAACTTTCACCGGAATGGTAATTCTGTTTGGTAGATGATGGAATAGTTTACTGAGATAGCTGCAAAGTGTTAGCACTAAGGAGGAATTTTACAATGTTTTAAGTCGCTGGTGTTTTGGTTTTTTTTTTCTTTTATGGCTATATATATGTAAATAGTTATTTTACTTTTAACTCTAATAAATACCTTTGAACTTGTCTCGTTGATTGAAATACGAAAGCAAAATTTTGTGTCTAGAATGACTCGATGTAAATACAATTTGCTTCCGGTTACAAACTAAAAACATATTTCTATATTTTGAGACTTTGACATAAGAAATATGTTTATTATTTTCCAAAATTTGATATGGATTAGTGGCTCACAGGCATATAATGAAATGATTTTTTATTTCATTTTTAACTCAATACCTTTACTTAGAGACTCTTGTAACTATATTTTTTTTTGTTTCGATATCTCAACTAACACACTGACCTTATTTGATCAATGTCTAGGTCACTGATTGATGAAACGTGATGCTTATCAAACATTCTTAACAAAGATTTGTAACCTTCAAACATTTAATTGTTTAAGATATCTTGTGTCTCATCTTAGGGTATGAAGTCAAAGTTCATCTATATTAATACTTGAGTCATTTTGAAAACTTCAATTATAATCCTCGACAATAACTCCAACTCCGTAAAGAAAATTTCTTAGCATACAACTTATGACCTCAACATAGCTTGCTCAATCAACATGATCTAGAGTAAATATTATTAATGTAAACTTAGAACGAATTATAAATTATTGCACATGTGATTCCTCTTTATTTGAGCAATTAAAGGTAGAACATGAATAAATATTTTCATTTATCAAAATGAATAAGAAGTATTTTTAAGAAATAACTATTATTGCTCGGTCAAGTTTATATTTAGCTTTTTTGTTATATATACTTATTTTATTTGATAAACATATGCATTAGGAAAAAGAATGTTTGATACCAAAAAAATATTAAGTAATATAGTTCATTTTTCAAGTTCAATTGATTGTCAAGCGCTTGTTTTCTCTCTTTCCATAGTTATATTTTTCTAATTAAAAAATATATTAATATATATGTGTGTCTTTGTGTAATTTATTTTATTAAAATATAACTTATTATTAATTTTTGGTAAAAATGAGTAGAAAATTAACTTGATAATATTGAACCATATATTATCTATTTAGATAAACTTGAAATATATAAGTCGCTCTCTATTCTATCTTTATATTTTGTTTAATTGACAAGAAGATTATTATTTATTTGTGTATATTTGTTTAGATTTTCATTGGAATTTAATTTATTATTAATTTAACTCAGTATAAAATTTTACTTGGTAAGGTTTAATTGGATATTTTTTGTTTGAACAAATGTGATATATGGTATTATCCAAAAAATAGTCTACTAATGTTGTGCATCATTATAAGCAAAATCAAAATTAATTATTGGATAAAAGAAGAGATAATTTTAAAAGAGAGATAGTTTCATATATAGGTGAATAATTAAACTTTATGTTCGTAAAATATATATGTCTATTTTGACAAATTATGGATTCTCCAATTATTTATTGAAAAAAGAATTATTTTTTAATTGTCATAATATTTGATATATACGTAGATAGATAGATATAGTTTAGATTAATAAGAACGGATAAGGTGCTAACACTCTTAAGAGTTAGCACGCTACTAACAGTAATAATGAGAGTATTATAGTATCATAGCGTCCGTCCCATTCTCCCACTCTCCAAAACCCGACGCTAATCTCCACATCTAACCTCCGTACCCGCCGGCACCGACGAACTACTTTTGCTACTGAAGGCATTAAACGAGATCGATGGTCACCAACCTTGGTCCGACGTCACATACTCCACTCAGGGCGACTGCAGAGTCTTACCGAGTTCTTGGCTTCTCGTTTTCTTCTCGAGAGCTTGGGGCAATTTTGTGTTCATAATTGACAGGAATGTGATTATGTTCTGATGAGAGGCTGAAGCTGTTGTTGAAATTGAGAATTCTACAGCATGGATGTTGTTTCATGGTTCGTTCTGTAATTGAAATTGAGAGTTTGACCACTATGTATGTGGCATCATTTTGAGTTCTTGGAGATTGGGTATGCTCGCTTTACTTGTCCGATTTCGTATTTTATATTTACTAGTATGCTTTATAAAGTTTTGGTATGGTTTAAGTAATTTGTGCGTTGTAAAAATTGTGGGAAGAAAGGAACAAAAAATGGATTTAACGACGTACAGCTTCTTCTATACAATGATAGTCGACCGTTGGTGGGGATCGGTGACCAGAGTATGGATTTGACGACGTACGGCCGTCGGAATCGCACAACAGCCGCCTCCTTGGATCCAACCGGTTCGCCCTCCCGTTGCAATATCCACCGCAGTCGATGTGATCTCCACCACCACCACTGCGATCTCCACAGCCGCCGCTGGTTTCATCGAAAGCGCTGGCAGGTCAAACGAATTGGGGAAGGGATTGGAATTTTATAATGACTAAACGACTAACCTCCTTTTAAATTTACACGTAAAAAAGATTGTCAACAAAATTACCTACAAAGTCTGCCTAACAGAAGAATATTGGCTTTCAAGGTGTTAGCACCGTAATAAACAAAAAAAACAAAAAAAAAAAAATATTAGCACCTTAGCCATTCTCTTGGCTTAATAGCCATTAAATAAAAAGGGCTAATTCGACTAGGAAGTCCAAACTATTCAAAAAGTGTCATTTGTGAGCTAAACTATTCAATATGACAAATTTGGTCCAAACTATATGCATTTTGTGACATTTGTGGCCTAAACTATTCAATATGACAAATCTGGCCCAAACCAGATAGAAGCTGACTACATTTTCTATGATCTACTAACGGTCAACATTAACAAAAAAATAGTTTGGGCCAAGATTTGTCATATTGAATAGTTTAGGCCACAAATGACACTTTTTGAATAGTTTGGGTTTCTTAGTGGAATTAGCCCAATAAAAAAAGGGAAACAACAATTGTCATTGTCTTGTTGGTGTGTAGAAATTTTAAAATGAAAATCAACGGTTCTGATTCGTCGAAAAGTATAAATTATAGGTGTGAGCGCAGGGGTATAGCGTACTGCTGACATACACTATGCTCATTTGTTCACACTTGTTATATGTCCTTTGATACACTTTTATAAACTTTACTGTCGGTTATTATTTTTTATATTATGGTTGGGTTAGAGAAATAGAAGTTGAGGTTCATTCATTATAGATTAGCGTATAGTATCGTATCTCAAACTCTGATTAATTCATGGACTAAATAGTAAAACTCGATGGACGTATGATGATCGTGTGAACGCAGCAGCGTACAACATAGATAAAATATTATTTTTTTAGGATCTTTTTATAGCATGGGTGCTATAAACTATAAAGCACCATATAACCCCACTTTCTAAACATCGTCATGTTTAAAAGACTTTGTAAAAAAACGGGTCATGTTTAAAAGAAGAGTACAATACTACTGCGCCAAGCATGCGTCATCCGAACAAGTTTGACAAAACATTAACCTAGTAATTGTGTTTATCACAACTGATTGTGTTTAACGCACTCATCAAACAATGTCAGGTTTGATAGTGAAGTAATAGAATACTGACAAACGCAACTTGCAGATACGAAAGCGATACGATTTTTTGTCAGGTTCTGCATGAATACTCAGCAAATGAATCCACCACACATCGACCTGGAGCTGGCTGTTGCCGCATAATCTGCAAAAATGGTCATCGATCAAGTCCGTCGACGTTTCACATTCTGGTAGTTACAGATCCAAACCTATTGCACCACATGGCCCTCTTCCAGTGTGGTCTAACTTTTGTGGCTCCATAAATGCAAACAATATAACAGCCCATATCCAAGATATTCTGCCCCCCCTCGTTTGTTTCAACTGCAGATATTTTGCCCTTTCTTAAGCTCAAATTAAAACTTGTGGAACTAAGGGCTGGTTTGGAGATTTGAAGACAGAATCTCTGGATACTAGACAATTTTAATTATTCAGATTATTGAAAATGGAGTTCAAAAGAAATTTTATTTGGCAATTGTGATTGATGACGATTAATGAAAAATAGAGATTGCAATTTGCAACGCTCTATAAGATGACATATTTATTTTATTAAAAAGGAAGGGGGTATAGCTATCAAAAAAAATATTTACAAATCAAGAGAACAAATCTCCCCATTTCTATGAGATTTGATATCTAATAAGGATTTTTAAGATTCAAAATTTCTAAAAATATTTAATCTATGACAGGGTTGGGAAACTGCGCAGTTGCGGTCAGAAGCACCGGAATTTGTGGTTAACCGCAACCGAAACAAAATCACATCTTTCAATCGCAACCACACTTCAAACGTTAGCAGTTAACCGCAAAAGTGCGGCTAACGGTTAACCGTGTCAATAATGATTTGAATGACAATGGTTTGCCAAAAGCCTCTGTAATTCCAGCTTAGATACTCATCGATCCTCTTGGATGTTGTATGAACAAGCTTCTTTCTTGTCAATGGCAATGAAAATTTCCTTTCCGTGACTGATGAGATCTGTTGTGAAGATAATTTCAAATTCTGTATCTTCAATTTAAAGATGAGATTTATATAATCTAGTAATGGAATCAAGGTCCGGAAGACTTGGGCAATATTTAGCGGCAACCTGGGTTGCAGCGTGGCACCTAGTAAATGGATACAAAATAATATTTAAACTTTTAATTATTAACTAAAATCAGGAAGGTAGGAAAACGGAACGGATATAAGTTTCCGTTACCCTTTTTAGTTTTTGTTCATATAATAAAGAGTGGGATTTGTATGGATACCCACATTCTGTTCCTTCTCTTTTTTCAATTGGTATTAAGTATCAACTTTATTGAGGTATCAAATTTATAATGTAGTTTGGGCTTAATTTGTTTCACAAATGTTTAATTAGAATACAACTCATTTGTTTTTTTTTTATTTAGATCCAAATACAATAATAAAAGATTATTTTTATCTCTAATTATTTTCAAAACCTAATGATTAAACTCAATTACGGGATACCCTTATCTTATACGATATGTCGAGAGAGATTTGTTGAGGAGTTTATACACCAAATGTATTTTCCCATTTTTTTCATAATATGAAACACATCTCAACTTTTATTTTTATTTTTACTAGTATGATATTTTTATATTCAATATTTATTGAATTGATTTTTAAATTTTAATTAAATATAAATTTTGGAAGAGGACACTCCTTATTAATTGGTAGAAAAAAGTTAACAGAAACTTATATCCGTTTCGTTTTCCTACTTCTTCTAATTTCAGTTAATAATTAAAAGTTTAAATATTATTTTGTGCCCAATTACAAGGCATCACTTGGGCGGGCAGCAGCTCCACGCTGCAACCCAGGTTGCCGCTAAATATTGCCCGGAAGACTTTGGCCATAATGCGCATAAACGATAGGATAACAGTATGTGAAGTCGCACGAAGGCGATAAATGAAGAATCATTGCTCGATTGGTAGCAACTCGTAGTTAGCGGGCTGGGTTGTTAGTATCGGGTTGCATATTATTATTATGTTAAGGATTTATACTTGTTCGGTTAGCATTCAATGTAGGTTAGGGCCTAGTACGTAATCCACAAGAAGCTGGGCTTCTTAAGGGTGGCGGATTAGGGGTAAAGGCCGAGTGGCCTAGTCGGGTATTAGGGTTTCTACCCTATAAATTTGTATTTTAGGTGTTAGTGTCGTTTATCGAATTAATAAGAAAAGGCCTTTCGATACCATGTCGTTCTCTCGATTGTGAGTTATAAGCAAAACCCTAACTCGGGTAAACGAGTTGCTATCATCAATAAAGGCGATAATCGTCATTCTGTAGACGAGCTCTTGAAGGTTGTATGTGGGGATATGGGCTAGCTTGGAGATGGATTGCTTCGTGTTTGTAGACCTTGCACCCATCAAGTTAAAAAAAAAAACTAAAGGAATCAAACTGTGGCAGTAAATCTTTTACTGTAAAAGATTACTTGTTGGGAATTTATGATAGGAGGAAATTGAAGATGGGGCATGGTGCGAGATATAGAGGCGGGAAAGTAAATTAAGGCATGCTCTTCTTAGTCATGTGGGCAGGGGTGGGCACTAGGAGTAGGTGCTTCAACTCAATCCATCCAAGTCCAATCCCCAATTGACCTATTTGTTATTTTGTGGCAGGTTCCAATCAACGAGTGTAGGTTGTAAAATAAGTGATTCACTAAAGATTGAGTGGATTGATGTAGGTAGGCTGTGGTTGATCCACGATTTACTCAATTTTTTAACCTCAAATTACCATTCTCTAACCTATAGTTTTACCTAAACTAAAACCCTAAAAATCACAAAATGTTCATCCCAATTTCGTTATTTCGATAAGAAGATTTTTCCAAATCTCTAGCTATCCTTTTTCTCCAATTTTGAATAAATTTCTCAAATTCATGGTTATTGAGGATAATTGCAAAGTCTAATTTGTTTTCATGACTAGAAATCTATATCATATTTTCACTTTCTTCTATGATTATTGTTAACTTTTATTGTTTGTATACTAATTCGGTTTATTCTACTATTCATTTTCAAGAGTGTTTGGTGAGTGATTGTGGCTCAAAACTTGGACAATTAGCTAGATTTCAAGAGTATTGGGATTCCTTAACTTAGTCTTTTGTTCTTTTTATTAAGTTTGGGAGTCTCAATGTATTTTGCCATCCCACGTTTATTGTTGATGGGGATCGGCTGTTCTCTTGGTGAGTGAGTGTGGCTCAAAACTTAGACCATGTTTATAAATTGAATATTTTTGTGATTACAAAACAATTACTAGTAGAAAATGGCAAGTTAAATGATGTATATGATCTAAAGATTAAACATCGTGTAGTTTGGAGGTTTCTTTTATCTTACGTTTGGAACAATATTAATTATGTGACATTTTGTAATGTACGTTGTACCCACCGAACCCAACTAGTCCACCCACATGTACATGTATGAGTAAGTGTGGTCCGTGGATCATTTTCTTCTTCATCTGCTACATAGTGAATGACTGCCTAAACCCACTTCCATTCGCATAAAACCACCCATTGATCATCCTACAAGAATAATATGCTGGGAAAAAAAAAAGAAATATCAAAATTAAAGGATTGAAATGAGTAAAAGAAGGGAATGAAATGAACTGGCCCGCGTGCCTATGCACACTAAAATCCGTGCTTTCCATCAAATTAATTACTTTCGTCAAATTGATGATGGGATTGGCACTACTCGATCTATCCAGAGTCAACTCTTGCAATACGTGGTGGTGGTGGTGAGCGCCTGTCTCTGACTGTTCCCTGCAGGGACGTGAAAAATCTGAACTAGATCAAATAGAGGGGAGTGATGATGAAATTATCCTCAAACTCGATCATCATTTCATGACATATATAGCAGAGTTTTATCTCCTTTTTATCTATTTTAAATTTTTTAGGACGAGAGAAAATAGTAAGGACATTTTTGTCTTTATAATTAGTTATTTATTTCATATAAAAAATGTATATACCAGGATTTGAACTCAGGTCTCTAAAAAAAAACAATAATCACAACCAATTACACCAAACAAATTTTTTGTATCCTTTTTAATACAGAACATACAAGAAGTGACACTCTGAAAATCAGGAGACTTTTTCATCATTATTATCATGCCCACTAAGTCTATCGTATGTATTTTTATGGTGCTTAATACTGCAATTTTCATAGCAGAGTTTCAGGGAACGGATCAGGTCAGTAACTCTATGGTCAGTAACCATGAGTAACTTGTCCACATCAGCAATACATCAGTATCTTCTCTCTTCTGTAAAGTCTTTTATTTTTTCCCTTTAATCTTTAACGAATGATTTCTCTCTCGTTTTAAGTCGAAATTTAATTTTTTTGCACAGATAAATCAGATTAAATGTGCTCTTTAAAATGATATCCACTTTGATATATTTTTCGTACAAAAAAATTGAATAATTTTTTACCAATCGTTACCATATGGTATGCTCTATTTAATACCATATGGTAAGAAAGCGTACGATGATGGTATGAACATACCAATATGGTAAGAAGGTTGAATACATGATAGTAGGAGTATACTAACTGTCATTTACGACTTTCATCATTGTTTACTACAAGTTACCACCCACATACCATAGTGGTAAAGTATGATAATTTTTTATCCAGTATTTTTTTCACCTAAAAATTTATAGATCCAATAGATCATGATGAACTCGTTCCTTTTGAGCAAACATTTTCAAAAACGACTTAAAACGAAGAAGTTACCATATGGTATGTAGTTGGTAAAAAAAAGTTTCTCGAAATATATTGAAAATTGATCTCATTTTGTAGAGCACAACGAACTCGTTCAATCTGTGCAAAAAAAATTAAAATTCGAGTTAGAACGAAGTAGATAAGAGCCGATTAAGAAAACTAGGGAAAATAAAATGCCTTTAATTGACAACCCTTAGATCTGAATTTGTGGACCCACTTAGATCTAAAGGTCCAGATTTAGTTACTCATAGGTCAATAACCAATGATTACTGACCCTATCCTAAACAAGAGTTTCATGTAGTTTCTCAATTCTAAAACCACTGCTCTCTCCTTAATTTTCTCTAAAGGTGAATTGGTAATTAGCTAACATGGAATAAACTCATTCTATTACTACGTGTTGTATCCTTGTATTTTTCAATTTATATTTAAATTTGTACTTTTTTTATATCTTTGTTCTTATCTCTTTCTAACTTCCTCTGAAATTCCCTCCATCGTGTAATAGTTTGCGCCCCTTTCACTTCACAGTACATGGTCGCCTTTGAAAATCAATCTTCTGGTCTCTTGGCACTACGATTTTATTCTTGGGGATTTAAACTGGGCAAGTAAAAAAATTCAACTCCGATATCAATCCATGGAGAATAGAATGGAGTTTAATAAATGGAGGTGCAGAAGGAGGATTAAAAATTGAATTTTTGGTTGAAACATACGCCTCTTGAGGTTGAAGATAAAGTGGATAAATTTTTTATTGTACAACGGAGAGTGGTGGCTATTGGATCTTTAGGTTTATGGTTTTTGAAGCTATCGCAACCTAATTCTATCTTAAAACGAGGAATCATCGATTGATTTACTGAAGTATATAGGTCGATAGATTCTTTATTCAACCTACTGGAACTGATAGAGAAGTAGTGTCTAATTTTGTTCCTTATTACTTTGATCGAATCTATTAGTATATTAGAGGTAACCCTAATTTTGACGTTTGCTCTCGAATTGTGATGGTCTCTTCTTAGCTGAGTAGTTATCATATAGTTGACTTGAATCAACTACTCTCCATTTTTTTTATTAGTGAACCTTTATGTAGGATTGCAAGGTTTAAGATTTAGTTTCAAACTATCTATGGTTCGTGAGAGAATTTCAGTGAGCTTTATACTCTATCTTTCTTGACAATCAACTAATCAATAGCATTTTACTAGGGGACTTAATTATCATTTTGAAAATGAGATCAATGATACATTTTTATATTTCTCCAAATGTTCGATCTATATATTTTTTTTATTTATGTATCATCTCGATTAAAAGATTGTCAATAAGATTAAACGGGTTGATAAACTTAAACGTAACATGAAAATATAAATAATCAAATATGAATATTCCGGCCAACGGGCCGGGTTATAAGCTAGTTGGAAAGTATGCTCCAGTTACTCCTAGTGAGATATATTTATCGAGATAATGAATTAAATTGATTTTGGCATGATATTACGCCCTAGCCTCTAATAGATAAACCTCAGGCCCCGATTCACTAAACCCAAACCCGAAGTTCAATTTAAGAGAAAACAATAATTGACCGTTGAGATTGGTCGGAGCTCATTGAAGTACACCTAACGGCGAGATCATCCAGAGCATACGAATCACCCCTTATAGATTTACTTTAATTTGAAGGATTAAGGGTTTAAAGATTTAGAGTTAGGGTTTATAATTTGGACGTTTGGATTTGTGTTCAAAATTGAATGTTTAGGGGTTAGGGTAATGGATTGATTAGTTGTGGTCATATGTTATATCATCATTTCATACTACTATCAATTCAAAATTTGTTGCCTAGGGCTACTATTAGAGTTGAGTGCATTGAATGTACTCATTTTTGTGGGGTGCACCGAAGTAGCCACTATATATATGGCAAACAGGCAAAGGCTAGCGTACGGTACGCCTACATTTACACCTATTATTTGTACTTTGATAATTTCGACGAATCAGAATCGTTGATTTTCATTTTAAAATTAAATCTTATTGTTTGGGTTAGAGAATTGGGGTCTAAGGTTCACCTATTAGAGGTTAGAGTATTATATCATGCCCAAAACTAAGGCTAATTTATGGTCTAAATAACAAAACTCGACGAGCGTACTGTAAGGTAAGGCGTACGCTAGCTTGAACCATATACATATAGGTCGTTACTTCGGTGCACTCACTTTTTTGGGTGCATTCAATGCACCTAACTTTATAAGTGGCCATAATACATTGAATTTTGAAATTTAATTGGTAGCATTAGTCTAGTATGATTATATAACATAGAATCATAACTAATCAATCCATTACCTTAACCCCCTTAACCTTCAATTATGAATGCCAACCCAAAACCCCAAATTGTAATCCTAAGCCCTAAACCTAAATCACTAAACCCAAAATCATTCAAATTAAAGTAAATTTTCAATGATTTTTGTACAAATTCATGTGTTTTCTTGTCCATCAACTCAAGTGATGATTGACATAATATATATATGGGTCAGACTCGTGCAGAGATGGCAATGGGTTGGGTCGGGTTTTGCCAAACCCAAACCATGGGTTTATCCGTGAAAAAACCCCGGGGTAAAACCCACTGGGTTTGAAAAACTCAAACCCAGCCAACCCGCTGGATATCCGCGGGTTCATGGGTACCCACGGGTTTTTGTCGTAAAAAATTTATAATAACAAGTTCCTATCAAAATTAAAGCCAAATATCAAGCTCTCAATACAAATTATCCATATATAAAATACTATTATAGAAAATTCAAGCAGATCACAAATTAACTATACAAATTGTTCAACACCAATCTAGAAAACTTAAGAAAATTGAAGCAAATCACAAATTATCCATAAATAACATGATTAATTGAAAGCTTCTTCCTTTCAATTAAGTTTCTTCACTCTTCACTCTTTACTCTCCACTCGACAACATCAACTTCATTCTACACAATTAGAAAGAAAAAATTAGACATGTCTCCACAAACATAAATGAGATTAGTTGTTTAGAATATTAAATATACCGAGAAATTAATTGTATGGGTGTGGCCGGGTACCCATGGGGTGGTTTTATCTAAACCCAAACCCAACCCAACCCGGTGAATAGTGAATGGGTTTAAACTCAAACCCGGTCCAAAACCCGTCAACACGGATTTTACCAGCGTTGATCGGGTTGAGTCGGGTGGGTACCTGTGGGTTTGGGTTTTGTTGCCATCCCTAGTAGGAATGGCAATGGAGCAGGTCCGGGGCGGGTTTCTTGGTACCCAGACCCGCCCCATGGCAGGTCAGGTCCAGGTCGGGTAATTGATCACAGGTCGCGGGTCAGGGCAGGTCGACCCGATGGGTATGCAATTTATATTAAAAACATTAGAAATATTCGTTATTTTTATTATAAGACTAAGAAAACAAACAATATTATGACAATTGCAGTTAAATTATTGGAGAAATTGCGGTTTTCACTAATTTACAACTTTCTTATAGCTAAAATATGATGCAATAAAAGGAAAATCCTAAGTAATTTGACTAAGATTACATGTAAATTAGACAAGAACAGGTCGAGAATGGGGCGGGTCAGGGCAGGTCGGGTCGATGAGACTACCCATGCCCGCCCCGCCCCGCCTACGGGGCGGGTCGGACCCGCCCCAAAACAGGTCAAACAGGTCGGGTAACACGGGTCAGGTCGAAATTGCCATCCCTAATCCATAGACTCGTGTGCTCCTGGAGCATATTATGCTCCATGTATATATATATATATGGGTTAATATTTTTGTATGGCCTGAACTTTGACCAAAATAAACATCCTGACCAATCTTTTCGATCTATAACATCCTGGCCCGAACTATACACCAAAATAAACAATTTGGCCAAACCCGATGTTTGACCGTTAACTTGGACGGTCAAACGCGTTGACTAACGGTCAACTCGCCACGTCACTGCCTCGTCACTACCAAGTCAGAAGATCTGATAAATATTTAATTTTTTCGTTTTTATTTTTGGTTTAACTAAGGTATTAGATGATTTTTTTAATTTATAATAATTTAAAATTAGGGAATGTGTGGAAATTGTGAATTATTTTAAATATTTTATGCTGACTTGGCAGTGACATGGCGCGTTGACTAACGGTCAACGCGTTTGACCGTCCAAGTTAACGGTCAAAAGTCGGATCTGGCCAAATTGTTTATTTTTGTGTATAGTTCAGGCCAGGATGTTATAGATCGAAAAGATTGGCCAAGATGTTTATTTTGGTCAAAGTTCAGGCCATACAAAAATATTAACCCTATATATATATAGTTTTGTCTTCAGTGCACTCACTTTTTTGGGTGCATTCAATGCACTTGTCTCGTAATCGTCATTCTGAGATGGCGATTCATGTCAAAATGACGTCAATCGTCACTTGTGGTATAATGATGAACAGGAAACTCCAATTTATGAAAAAAAATATTCAAGATTTACTTTGATTTGAAGGATTTAGGGATTAAGGATTAGGTTTAGGGTTCAAAATTTGGGGTTTAGGATTAGGGCTGCAAACGAGCCGAGTCGAGTCGAGTTTTTGCTTAGCTTGAGCTCGGCTCGTTTATTAATTTTTCAGCTCGAGCTCGGCTCGAACTCGAATTTTGATAATTCAGCTCGAGCTCGAGCTCGGCTTGAATAAAAATAATCTAGCTCGAGCTCGACTCGGTAGAGCTCGATAAATTCTCCTTAACATAGCTTGTCAAGCTGAGTAGAAGCTCGGCTCAAGATGAACTCGATTTAAAATCATTTTTGCTGACATCTAAATTTCATACATATCTGTATTAGAAGACAATGTTCATGTTTAAAAGAGTAATTCATCCTTCCCCAAGCTCAAAACAAGGCAGCTCGCGAGCTTAGCTCGACAAGCCACCGAATCAAGCTAGCTCGCGAGCTTATCAAGCTGAGCATGGTCTAGCTCAGGCTTGGCTCGTTAACTAACGAGTTGGCTCGCGAGCCGACTTGTTAACTAACGAGTCGAGTGTCGAACGAGTTTTTCCGATTCGAACGCCGAGTTGCTCGCGAGCGGCTTGACTCATTTGCAGCCCTATTTAGGATTGGTGTTCGAAATTAAAGGTTTAAGTGTTAGGGTAATGAATTCATTAATTGCAATTCTTTATTATATTATCATATATTATACTAATGCTACAAGTTAAAAGTTTAAAATTCAATATCTTATGGCTACTTTAGAATTGAATGTAAAAGAAAAAATGAGTGCACAAACGGATTGAATCAACAATAATATAGCAAGGTCCGACAACATTTAAACTAGGGTTAACATTTTCGTATGGCCTGAACTTTGACCAAAATAAACATCCTGACCAATCTTTTCGATCTATAACATCCTGGCTAGAACTATACACCAAAATAAACAATTTGGCCAGATCCGACTTTTGACCGTTAACTTGGACGGTCAAATGCGTTGGCCGTTAGTCAACACGCCATGTCACTGCCAAGTTAGCATAAAACATTTAAAATAATCCACAATTTCCACACATTCCCTAATTTTAAATTATTATAAATTAAAAAAATCATCTAATACCTTAGTTAAACCAAAAATAAAAAACAAAAAAAAAAATAAATATTTATCAGATCTTTTGACTTGACAGTGACGTGGCGCGTTGACCGTTAGTCAACGCGTTTGACCGTCGAAGTTAACGGTCAAACATCGGGTTCGGCCAAATTGTTTGTTTTGGTGTATAGTTCGGGCCAGGATGTTATAGATCGAAAAGATTGGCCAGGATGTTTATTTTGGTCAAAGTTCAGGCCATACGAAAATATTAACCCTTTAAACTAATAATAATTGTAAAAAAATAAAAATAAACTAATAATAATAACAAATCATAACAAACAAACAGTCGAGAAGGCACAAAAAAGGAGTTTCCTTTCAGAAAGAAGGCGCAAATCATAACAAACAAACAGTCGAGAAGGCAAAAAAAGGAGTTTCCTTTCAGCAAGAAGGCGCAGAAGGAAACAAAATCGAGAAGATCGTATTATCGTAAACCCTAAATCTTTGACCCCTAAGCTAGTTGCCGTCAAACGAAAGCCAACCCACTTCAAACGAATGATACTCGAGTTATTGGGATCATTCGTTTGAGGTGCGCTCCAGTTTGCACAGATCTGAAGACAAGAATACCATGTACTTAATACCTCTCATCATCCTCAATGTTTGCCTTTAAATACCTCTCAAGTTCCGAAATAGTAGTTTCTCCAGCTCTGTCTTCTATTCTCTTTCTTTTAAATTTTCTCTTCAAATAATCCTCAACATTTTCACACTCCTCGTTCTCGTCATTTGGCTCTACACTCCCCCCACTTCTTGAAGAACTTCCACAAATAACCCCTCTCATTTCTGAATAGTTCTTGAACATGTCATCCAGAAAACCCTTCACCTTATTATGCAACTCCTCCTTGGTCCAATCTCCCCCATTATCTTTCCCATAAACTTCATCAAGTGCAAAAACCACATATTCTAGCTTGTATCTCGGGTCAAGAACCACATCAATAAATAATAAGGGGTTAATATTGTCCAAATTGCCCCAATACTTGTCATGCTTAGCTTTCATTCTCTTTGCCATGATTTTATGACCATACACTTTAGATGAAGTTTCCATTTTAAGCATGCAAGCGATGCCATATACTACATGAAAGAGATCATTGCTTGTGACATACAAAGATCCCGAAACTTTCATTGTAGCATCATAAAATATCTTCAGAAATGGAACTAGAGACTCCACATAAGACCAGTCCAACTCCTTTGGAGTCCCTTTCAACTTCTCAAGCTCAACTTTATACTTGGGATCCTCCTCCTCTAACCTCTCAAATGCCCTTTGAAATTTCAAAGCCGACTCCAACATCATGAAAGTAGAGTTCCATCTAGTCTCGACATCTAAACATACAAGTTTTTTGGTCTCTAACTTCTCTTCATGAGCACAAGTTTTAAATCTCTGCATCCTAGAGTTCGATGATCTAACATATCTGACTGCCGATCGAATACGATAGATTGAATCATCAACATCCTTTAATCCATCTTTCACGGTCAAATTCAATATGTGAGCACAACATCTCATATGGAGATGTTGTCCTTTCAAGACACTTCCCTTCCAGTTGTTAATTCTTTTCTTCAAATATGACATGCCCACATCATTAGAACTTGCGTTATCCACTGTTACAGTTAGGACCCTATCAATCCCCCAACTAAGCAAATGTTTTTCAACCGTCTTCCCAATTGTTTGACCCGAGTGATTAGGAATAGAAGAGAAGTTGATAATCCTTTTTTGCATCCTCCAATCATGGTCAATGAAGTGGGCAGTGAGACTCATATAATCCAAATGATGTCTACTTGCCCAAATATCAGTTGTTAGACAAACTCTGATTTGTGATTGCTTAAAGAAACTTTTCAACTTTTCCTTCTCAGCCAAAAACAACTTGAAACAATCTTTTGCTACAGTGATTCTAGAAGGAATATGAAACTCGGGTCTTAGTGAGGAGACGAAATCGCGAAATCCTTCACGCTCAACATGTCTAAAAGCTAACTCGTCTATGATAATCATTCTAGCAAGCTTCATTCTTGAGACAGTTGGGTCATATGCTTGAGCTACAAAAGAGGGAGATGCATTGCTAGTACCATGAACACCAGTTGCCTGAACGTTAGGAGTTCTATTACTCTTCAAGTCAACATCACTATACGGGTATACTTTACATCTTTGCAAATGTCTTCTCAAACTACTAGTCCCGGAAGTAGATGCACACTTCAATTGCTTTGGACAGTATTTGCAACCAGCAAGTCTATTTGGCTTATCCGACCAATTCATTCTTGTAAAGTGTGGCCACACATCCGAAGTTCCGAATGCACCTTCTTCACTCTCACTAACATTCGTTGGCAGAACTCTTTCGGAAGGTGTGCCGGTAGAGCTAGCCATGGGATTGTTACTAGTTGCTTCGTCCATAATTTCAAATCTAAAAATCACACAAATATAAAGAGTGGTTAAAAACCTGAAATCCATATGGGACTAAGCCTCAATTACTTAGGGGTCGTTTGGAAGTTGTGATTCTTCAAATTGATGTATTGGGTTTAGATTGTGTTTTTGTTGTAAAGGTATAAAAGTTAATTTTGAGTGATTGTTAACAATCTCAACAAAAAGTAGAGATTGACAATCCCTCAATTTTGAGTGATTGTGGTGGGACCTCCAAAAAGTGAATGCATGTATTCTCGTTCAATATAACCCAAAAAAACGACTTAATCTCACAAATACATGTATTATTTCTAGTTACACCATGTGTGGATTTTTGAATTTTATCTGGATTTTTTTAATTGTTATTCCACTTGTTGGGTTGTCTTAAACTACAATATTCAGATGATGATACATTTCATATACATTGTCGTACATAACATAGATGCATGCAAAACTATGTTTCGAAAAATAAAACCATCTATCTAGTCATGGCTGGATCTAACCTAAAAGGTGGTCAATACTATGGTCTCATGACGAACAATCAAATGCATGTGGTTGTAGTTGGGTAATTGATCTAATTACAAGGGATGGGCTGTGAAGACAAGTGGTCTCCCGTGGGCATAACCCATCGGCATGACTCATTCGTTCTTCGCAAAAAAGACCCTAAAAGGTTCAAGGTGGGCCCGAGTGTAGGACCAATATCGGCTTGGTAATATTATCTCATATGTACATGCAAAATCAAAATACTAAATTCATCCATAATTATAAAATATTCATCATTTAACACCACTAAGCATATCTCTTCATGTTAAGCATTTAACACCACTAATCGCCAGATGAGTAGGCGTCAGGATTACCTGCACAATTATCAAATACTAATTAGCTTGAAAACTCTGCACCAATAATCCATAACAAGTACCTCGATTTGATGCAAACAAGTACCTCGATTTGGAAAGGCGATGTTGTTGGCGGATAACGTTCGACAACCTTACCGTTCTTGTCCACCAAGAACTTCTCAAAGTTCCATTTGATCAAATCGCCTAAGAAGCCCCCAGCACTAGACTTGAGAAGGCTAAGATTTCAAGTCCTACATTCAAACACAAACCATGTTTTTCTTTCTTAATACCACACTTAATACTAATAAAACAACTTTCCACGCCAACTATAAAATGAGATACTTACAATGCATATAAATCAGACTCTTGAAAGGGTGCAGAATATGAACTCAGAAGCTAAAGCCTCATCGACTAAGCATGATTCCAATGCCTATAGTAGTAAAATGAGTCTGCTGTGACTCGTGATTTCTCAAACAAAACCCATGGGGATAAAGACTAATGGATAGCAAATTCAGTAAAATTAAGACTTCAGTTAAAACAAACAAATGCAAAATCATATCTAAAGCTATCATCTTCACCAACAATGACTGCCCTATCTTGCAAAGGAAAGACTGGAGCTACTAACAGATTCAATCAAACCCATGAACAACATTTGCTGCCAATACCAAATCCAAACCAATTCATGAAAGACATAACCCAGATCTGCTCCTCTGTTAGACTTATCCTTGGAGGCATCAGAATGATAAGAGGGAGATGATCATCTATTCCAAGTGACAAGCATTTGCTTCTCATAGAGAAAGATAACAATGTCGGGTTTGGGATTATTCAGCTTCTACTCTGTCACTTTCCTAACTATTTTCGAGACTCCATCTGGCACACAGATTTTCTATCAGCAATATCCAGGTATCCATTCTATTCAAACATATTCGAATCCTTAACTGTATGCAATGACAAGAATTACCAATTCAATATCAAAGGGAATACATAAAGGGAAATGGGGAAGATGAAAAGCAGAATAACTATTTCAACCCAGGTGGCAGGACAGTTGTGCAGATGGGATGAAGCAAGTTGAACATCCAAGAAAATTACTCCTTGCTTCTCCGAATTCTTGGAACATCTTTATGGGCTCAGAACAGATTGGATGGAAATCAGAGGAAGGTGCTGTTCTGGTCGTTAGAGTACTGGCAGGGAAGCAGCGATCTTGCAAAGGAAAGACTGGATCATGTGGAGGTTTACAGGCTAGAATTGAAGGAGCTGGCGTGGGTTAGGGCGAGGAGCAGCGTTGTTTCTGGGCTCCAATGCTAATTACACACTAATTACACACTAAGATACGAAAAGTGAGTCGAACCTGGGTTTGGGGAGCAGAGAAGCTGGGATCCGATTCAGAGCTGGGTTGGGTCTATTTTCCCTCCACACCCATCAATCTCCAGCGGATATGAAAAAACCCAGCGCCGTGGTCGCCCCTGAGACGAGAAGGAGGAGGAGGAAGGAGAAGACGGCGTCGTCGACGAAACGGAGAGCTTCTGCTACTCCTCTAGGCGCTTCTCCTTCGACGACACGTCGTGCGATTTCAACCGCGCCGGGGAGACGACGGGGTGCGAGAACGAGGAAGGGAAGCTGCGGCCGGGGGGGCAGGAGAGGGCGGCGGCGGAGGGCGAACCCGAGTGCCGGACCGGCGCAGAGGATGAAGGAGATACGGCGGACTGCGGAGTGCGGAGGTGTTGGCTCGATGATGGCGATCAGGAGATGTTAGCGGAAAGAAGAGATGGGGCTGAAATGGATTTTAGGGTTAAAATGGGTCAAAAATGGGTCTGAATGGGTTTTAAGGGTAAAACCCAAAAATACCCTACCCTCTAGGGTCAGAATGTGACCCGACCCTATTTTGGCCCTAAAGACTGATTGACCCTACCCGACCCATAGAGTTGGGCTGGGCCGGGCTGGGCTGACGGGTAGTAAGGGCCACAGTTACAGGCTACTTACAGCCCTAACAATAATAATCTCCGATTAATTTCCGCCATGCGCGACATCTCATCTCTCCTCCGCTTCCTATCCCGCGCTCTATCAATGAACCGCTCCTTCCAGTTCCAATTCGGTCCCTCGAACGGATGGAATGGCAGCGGCGGCGGCACCTCCCCGTCGCCAAACTCCTCGCGGAATTTCGTCGCCCACAGCTTGTAATCGCCGGAGGAGGATAGCCTCCGGAGGCTGCCACACACGCATTCCATCGCCGCTATCGTTGTCCCCGGCACCATAGCTATGATTGCGATATTGAGTTCGTCCGGTAGGGTGGAGAAGGAGCTGGGCCCTGCCATTCCGGCCTCCTCCGAGATATCGATCAGCAAAGGGTGACACATTCCATCCTTGATCTTTCTCCGAAATTCCGATAGGTCCCGGCGATGAACTGCTGCCGCGAGTTCTCCGCTCTTGTCCAAGCACAGGCTGTGCTGATTGGAATCTTTGCGGACCAGATGGCCGTCACAAGGTTTCCACTAGCCTGGAACTCGACTTGTACCAACGGCGGCCGCGGCGGCTTCTGAATCCCATCATTATTGGCAAGGAGGGCAGGAAGAGTATAATAGGAGGTAGAGTATTGACGAGAATCGGATCAGGTGTTGGAGGACTTACCAATTGGTGTTTCGGCGCTGTAAGCCACGAAGCCCGATTCGAGGAATGTGGCGTGGATTTCGTCGGCCAAGAGCTGAGGCGCCATGCTTAACGAAGACGTCAGCCAAACCTCCATGGTGGTTTTTTCTTTCTTTGGAATACGACCGACGAGAGAGCGTTCCTTGTTTTGTAGAGGGGGAGACAACCTTGTTAACTAGACCGGATCCCTCACTGACATGGAAAGAAATTGCTTCTTTTTTGGTTGGTAATGTACAAAAGTAGTGCTATTGGCGTTTCACCTAATTTCCTTGTTTCAAAATGTTAATTTTGATCCTTCATGGTTCATGGCTTTATTCCTAGATTATTTAATCTGACAGAATTGAGTTTGGAGGCAAGTCCTATGCATATGCTTGTAGGAATGTGCTGCCACCATCTTATCAATTGCTTCAGGAAATCCTTGTTGGGTAAAGGTATATCTTTTCCTCAGGTTTGCTTGTTACTTGCAGGTGAAGCATATGCACTGCTATGCTCTGGGAGATAAGGATTCTATTTGTGGGATGTAGATGCAGTAGAGCTCTGTTCCCACCAAGCAAGTAAGAAAGTTATTGGGAGTATGATATGATAGACGATTACAATGTAAAACCTGTCATTCTTTAGGTCAACTTGAATGTCTTGGCCTTCTATGTTTCTGCTTCTAAATGACTTCATCTATAACATGTGAATTTTACTCTTGGGTTTTCTCTCTTGAAGGATGATCGTTCTTATAAGTTCAATCTTCTACATGGTTTTTCGGGTTCATTTTTCAATTGGAAACTCAATTGCAGATTTTGTCTGTTTGAGCCTCGTTGTGGCATGTATGATATCAGAGGTTGGTACATTGAAACATTTGGTCAGGACAGAAAAGGTCACTGGTCACACAGTGACATCAACGAGATATTGGAATGGCTGTGATGGAAGTGAGCTAAATGACAAGTATGTCGATCTCCTAGTTAAAGGAATGTAGAAATCCCAACTTCAATTTTTTTTACACAGGCGTTCTTTCAAGTTCGGGGAACCATGAAGTATAAAGTTATAGATCTTATTCTCTTTTTCCTTCTCACCCTTTGTTTAAACTTTAAACCACTACTTGTTTTGGTTGTTGGTATGACACACGAAGTTGCCCTATATCTATAAATTGTTTGACTTCTCTCTGTTTTTTTTTTGCCATTGCGGAAGACTCCACCCAGCAATGTGTTTGCTTGCTCTTGCTTATAGAACTCTAGACATTGAAAATGCAGAAAGAAATAAAAGACGAGTGACAGATATTGTTGGAAATCAATTAACAAGGATTCTCCATTGGTGCAAAAGATTTGCATAGACCTTACCTCTAACGTATGAATTATCCTTTTTATGCTTCCTTACTACTGATGTTTAAGGATGAGGAGATTGGGTGGAGCCACTGGTGCTATTGCTGAGGGTACTCTAGTAATTTGAGCATCTGGCTCTTTGAGTTTAACATACTCGAAGAACCTGCAGTGGATATGAAATGTATACTCATTGACATTCGGTTGTGGGGACTATTGCTAACCTTACCACAAGCTGCTCTTCGTGCCTGGTTTGCTCGCCCTGAATTGCGGCGATTTTCAGAAAACCATATGGTTGTGTGAGTGTTTTTCAGAACCATTATGTCAATTGTTGAAGTTCTGTTTTCTGGGTGTGTTCCCACATTTCCATTCTCTACATTACTTGATGTATGTCCATATTTCCGACTGTGAATCATTTTTTTTTTCTTCCAACGAATGGCTGAATTAGAATACGGAAACATGAGTTTTTATTTCACTAAGCGCTAGTTACAAAATATTGGGTTTAGAGGAAAACTGTGCCTCATTCCCCTCCTTTTACTTCAGGAGATCTTCCCATTTGCAGTATTGCCCACCAGCTAATGCTCGATAATATCTGTCTCTGCAGTACGCTGGTCTTCCATCAGCAGCTTTGGCAGCAGCTGCCGCTAAATCATCGTCAGTCTTGACTTCTCCAGGTAATTGAAGCAGCTCCTCTTTTCTGCAACATGTATATACCAAAATGTTGGATGTTGTAAACCCATACATCTGTGAGTAACACTGTTAATCCTTGCGATCATACCTTAGGTTATATTTTCCATTGATTTCTGTTGCTGGATTGTCATATCGTCTTTCCCTCATGAGAAAGGTGGTCTGGAAGAAATCTTCTACTGGTGTAGCAAATATGAACAGTGACACACCTGCAACCAGTAACGCTCCCGTCCCCACCAGAGTTTGTTTCAGCATCTTGATGACGGGTTTAACCTGGAGGGGCACAGTTTTCTTCGTAAGGCCAGCATTTTTTGGTCAGAGCTTTAGCTTTTAGATGGTATTCATTTCTTACCTTGTAAGAGCCCAGTAGTCTATCACGAGCCAGAACCTGAAAATGTTTAGGAAAAGAATTGTTCCGTAAGTACAGATTCCACTTACTCCATGAAGGGAAGTAGGGAACATCCACTCTACTGTCAAGTCTTTACGAAACAAAGATACCAGAGCCTTCATACATTATCTTTTTACCAAAATCTTGGAATGTATTCCTCTGCTAACAGTAGTAAGTTAACTAACATGTGCACAAGGATTGATGCACTAACCTCCGGTGGCTTCGCCCACATCTGGCCGTCATACCATCCAGTCTCCTCATACGGTATCACAGCAGATAGAAGTCTGTCACCAACGTAACTCCATCCCTTTAGCAGGTATATTGCCACTGATTAATGTTAGTTTCTTTGTGAAGGTCATTTGCAGGAAAGAAGAAGGGAGTTCCATTCAGTTTTGTGGTTAAGTTAATAATGCCATTTAATATATAGATGCACGTGTTATCGTATCACAAAGAGTTATGCAGAATGTTATGGCCTGGTAGGATTTTGAGAACCTTACCAGATAAATTCTTAAGACAATTAATGAAACGAGGAACAGTGTTCCTGTCCCGGCTGCCAGCGTGAACCTGAAGGGATCCTGTTTAAGATTAGGAAAAGAAATATGAGCTGAAATGAACACTAGTTATACCTTTTGCAAAAGCACTCGTTATACTATATCTATTGAGAATGGTTTATGCGATGACTCTGTATCGATGAAACTAACCTTTGTTGGATCGAAACTTGCAGCTGCAATTGGACCTCCAAGAACGGTGAGAGTTACCAGCCACAGCCCTCCAAGACGAAGGAAAAAGGGCCCCGTACCCAGCTCCGCCCACGAGTACAAGGTCGACTCTTTCAAGTTGGAGTATTCATTTACCTGCAGAGAAGCATCACTTTTACGAACAGAACTGGCTTCTTGATACTGACTAACGTACAGAACCATACTATAGAGGAGACATACCGGCCTTTGCTCAAAAGGGACCCCGATTTCGGCGTCAGGTTGCCAGCTCTGACCCGGGAAGCTGCTCGTTCCGCCATCAGCACCGTCTTTCAAGGTGGCCTTAACGAAAATCCTGCCAAATGGCTTCAGGGCCTTGTGGTACTTAATCACCTGCAGCGACCTGTACTGGCGGCTGCATCCTATGGCTCGAGCGAGGCGTTCGCCGGTGCATCCTATAGCCTGAGCTTGTCGAACGCCTCGGGGCGGCCGAGCGCAGTGGAGGCTTAGCTTGAGCATTTTGGGTTTTCCTTCTTCAGCTCCCTCAATCAGTACTCTGGCTGCAACAGAGTCCACTTGTTTTGTTCTCCATTCAGAGATCTTTTCCTCTCTAATGGAATCTCAGCCTTGGAAGTGTGGGACCCTCCTCATGGGGAGAAGACAAGAAAAGTGATGCGGGGTTGCCACTTCCACGCGGCGTCGTTCATTGCTTTTCATTATTGGTGGGATTGGGCCAGCGAAGCAGAAGGGATCGAACTTTAAGTGGTGGCTTGTGGTTGGAGATGGCGGCCAAACTGCGAACAACGTGGTTAAGTGTGTCAAGTGTGTCAGGTTGTGGCGCTTGCGCGCAGTCTGTGCGTGCACCGCGCCTGTACGGTGTTAGAAACAAAGTTTCTAACGGGTTCTAGAGATTGGGAATTTAGGGTTTATAGAATAGAATTGGGAATTTAAGGATTTGAGAAGATAGAATTAGGGATTTGGGAGAAGAATTGGGGAAGAATAGGAGAGAATCGGTCGAAACCTTTAGAGGGATTGAGATCAAGAATTGAGAGGATTGGGATAGGAATTTAGGGAGATAATTGTTTTATTGATTTCCCCTTCATGACGAATGACCCAAAGTACATATATATAGGGAAATACTAGAAAACCCTAAGAATAAACCTAATTCTACTAGAAGACTACTAACCATAATAAGAATTATCCTAATAATAATATTGATGATAACCATTAAAAATCGTGTTTCTAACATTCCCTCCCCCTTGAGACCAACCTTGCCCTCAAGGTTGATCGACTCGACCCTCTTCTCTATGTCGTCCATGCAAATCGAGCCTTGGCCAATCCATTTCTTGCGCTTCCTTTTCCTCCAATCATGCTCTTACTCGTCACTTGGGTCTTTGGCACTGATCTCCTCTGATGGGTCGCACACCTCGAATTTCGTTTCCATGGACCAACTCTTTTTACTTCATTGGCAAACTCAAACTTCGATAGCTCCTCTTTCTTTGGCTCCACATTCCAGCTACGTACGAAATTCAAAGATTCTTTTAAAAATCCAACCAACTCATTGAGACCTTCAAACATTTTTCTTGGCTCTAGCCCAAAAACTTGTCTTGTTAGTTCCCCAATTGGGTTTGGTTCATATTCTTCTGAGAGCCCACTTGCAAATCCCAAGAAATTGTCTAGCCAACCATTTAGGCCCACAGTCTTCAAATCCGATATACTCAAACAACCCATTTGAAGCCCCAAGTCTCTCTGAAAACTTGGCCTATACAAAACAGAGACCGGCCCATCCAAAGCCCAAGCCTCCCACTGGTCTGATTGGCCCAACCACAGATCCAAGCCACCTTGTCCTTTCTCCTCGAACCGGGCCGCACTTCTTGGCCCATCAGAAGGCCTAGGGTTGGTGCGTAGCAGGGAGGCGTCACCCTCCTTCCTTCCCCGGTTCGCCGGTCACTCCTCTGCTCCATTCTCTTTTGCGATTCGCGACGCAGCCGCCGCCTCACCTGCCCGCGCCGCCGCCGCATCGCCTGCCCGCGCCGCCGCAACGCGCTCCTCCACGTTGGCGCGACGCGCCTGCGCCACCTCCCGTTCCACCTCTGCCGCGCGACGTTCCCCTGCAGCGGCGCCCCCGGCCGCCGCGCCGGTCCGCCGCCACGGGCTGCTGCGCTTCCTCTTGTCGTGCCGTCACTGCAGCCACCCCGAGAGCCACCGACTTCGCCTCCTCCTTCCAGAGGCTCGCGATTTGCCACAACCTCTCTTGCATCTGAGCCCATGACTGTTCTGATTTTTCCATCGCTGATTCTCTGTTTTCTAAGCTGTCCCTGATGGAGTTGAGAAGAACTCACTGATCGGAACCGGGCTCTAATACCAGATGTTAGAAACAAAGTTTCTAACGGGTTCCTAGATCAGATCTAGAGATTGGGAATTTAGGGTTTATAGAATAGAATTGGGAATTTAGGGATTTGAGAAGATAGAATTAGGGATTTGGGAGAAGAATTGGGGAAGAATAGGAGAGAATCGGTCGAAACCTTTAGAGGGATTGAGGTCAAGAATTGAGAGGATTGAGATAGGAATTTAGGGAGATAATTGTTTTATTGATTTCCCCTTCATGACGAATGACCCAAAGTACATATATATAGGGAAATACTAGAAAATCCTAAGAATAAACCTAATTCTACTAGAAGACTACTAACCATAATAAGAATTATCCTAATAATAATATTGATGATAAACATTAAAAATTGTGTTTCTAACATACGGGTTCAACCAGTGGAGAAACTGCGTCTCTGTGGACGTTTTGGCTTAAATAGATGTAGAACTGGTCCTAATCACTCTGTTGAACATAAGACTTTTCTCACGTTTAGTATATACGGTCACAAATTTTTACATTTTGTACAAGATGGTTACAAACCTTTAATTTGTAATGATATTGTAACAAAAGCTTGAAATTGTATAAAATTGTTACTTTTGTTTAATTTGTCATCGTTTTGTATCAAGTGCAAACTGCGAACGACGTGGTTAAGTGTGTCTGTCAGGTTGTGGCGCTTGTACGCAAGTCTGTGTGTGCTCCGCGCTTGTACGGGTTCAACCAGTGGAGAAACGGTGTTTGTTTGGCGTTTTGACTTAAAGACAGTAGATGTTGAACCAGTCCTAATCTATTCACTAGTTTGTTTAAAGGATTGCGAGTAGAGATGGCAAATGGATTGGATTTATTACCGAAGTTATGCTTTGAAACAGACTGAATTTATTTATTCTGTCCTTGATGCATGTCATGACTTAACTAGTTTTATGCAGCAAATTTTGTTTCCTAAACAAAACAAGACGCACAATTGGAACAAAAACTAGGAATAGTGGTTGTGAGTTTCTGAGTTTCCTGCTTTATTTTCTGCCCGAAGTTTGCTATAATTGCAATTGCCAGTGGCATTGTGGTCACATGGACATTGCATTGCACAAACTAGGCATATAATACTGTCTCCTTTTGAAGCCTTTTCTCCAGTAGTCTGCCGCAGGGACTTCTTTTTTACTTGGATGCTTAGCGAATCAAAAGAAGGTTTGCTAATAGAAGACCTGATGTCATTTTATTGTGACAAATGAAGCAGCAAGTTTCTAAGCTATTCTGTGCTTCACTGAAAGAGAGGTGCACGTCTACTATACCCATACATGGACGTCTCTAGAATTTGCTCTTCATCAACAATTTAGTTCTTGTAAATTGGTGGCAGAATTCTTCTTCATTGCTGCAGACTTTGATTTTCAGCTGACGTTTATGATAGTCATAGTAGCCTAGTCTATTTGTCGTGGTGGCCTAGCGTTCTGCTGAGTTCCTATGACCTTCAATATGAGGCATCTCAGGTTGAAGTTATTGATCTCCTCTCCATTGATCAAGCCATAGGTAATGAAACTGTATAGAACTTAGTTAGAACAGAAAGTTATTTGGTGGTTTGGTATCAGCATTTGATGTCTTTAGCAACAAGTGATCTTGTTTTCTGTATTTAGAGAAAAAGATCATTAAAGCAAGGCAAAATACAGTTCCATAGCCAAAACTTTCACGTTTGTGCCAATAATAGCCACATTTGGCAAAATACCACTTATAGCCACCTTTTGAAAATGTTGTTGGACAAATATAGCCTTTTCCGTTAGAAACATTGACGGCGTTACTAACACCGTCAAATAAGCAGACGGTTTGCTGATTAGGCGAGAAGAACACTTCCACGTCAGCGCCAACTAAGCAAGTCTTGACACGTCATCTTGACACGTCATATATTCATTTATTAAAAATAAAAACTTATATATTACATTATTAAAAAAAAAATCAGACTATATATTCCATTTCCATCGAAACCAATCCTTCAGCCCCTATTTTTGCCCGATACAAAAATTAGGGTTCCTCTCCCAAACTTCAAATTTCGACTCTTCTCCCCGAATCCTCAACTTTCCACTCTCCCCGATTCCTATACTAATCGATTCCTATTTCGGAATTAGGGTTCTTCCCCCAAATTCCACTCTCCACGAATCCTCTACTCCCTTCTGATTGAATCCTCACTCCCCTCCGCGATTCCGATTCATATCGATTCTGTTCCGACTCGCAACGACGACGATTGCGACGCAACCCTCTCCTTCTCCTTTCGCGATTTCTCCTGCCCAGCACTTCAAGCGAGCTGCAGGCATGTCCAGGCGAATAGCTTCCTCAAGTTCGACTAGCACTCAGAGACTAGGCGTGGTACTCTGTTGGTGCAATAAGCCTTGTGTGGTCAAGACATCCGCCACAGAGTTAAACCCAGGCAGGCAGTTCTATGGGTGTCCTTTTTGGAAGGTAAGGTGGCGTAGACATGATTTATGCATTTTTGTGGTACTTGTGTGTGAGCTTTAGTCGCAAGTTGATCGTTGTAATGGTGCAGGACGAGACCAAGAATTGTCGCTTTTTTAGGTGGGTGCGACAGAATGCTGATGAAGATAAGCAAGCAAACTCTGAAAGTAGTTGTTCGATTCTGAAGCTCGAAGACAGTTTGCGTACAACACAGTGTAAGGCTGAGAGGAGGAAGAAAGAGATGAAAATTCTGTCCGATGAGTTATCTAGATTGATGAAAGCACATGAGATTATGGTTGCTGAAGGGAGGAGGGTTGATCATGATATTCATGTAATTCGTTATCAGATCACTGTTATTGTCGTACTCAATTTGATAATGGTTGTTCTTCTATGGCACCACTTTCTGATGTAGAATGTTTTGTAATTTGACAAGGTTGTTTCGTATGTGTAAGAACCTGTTGGTAACATTTATGATCAATGTAGCTTTTGGTAAGACAATCTTCATTCCGAACTAACGGTGTTCCAATTACATACCCCCATTATAGAACATAGTAACCATAATCCGAAGTTTTCCAATTACATACCCCCATTATAGAAGTCGGTACACATAATCCGAAGTGTTCACAATCTGACCTAAAAGAACATACTTGGCCCTAACATACACTTGGCCCTAACATACAACCTCATCTTGGCGTTGTGAAGCACCAGGAGCTGCTCCCTCAGCAGCCAACCCATCTGTTTCAGAATCTTCTTCATCTGATCCTTCTTCCTCGAAATCATCAAGCTGCTCAACCTCCTCCCCATGGCCATCAACCCGGGCCTTTACCTTCCTCTTCTTCATCTCCCCATAAGCTCGCAGATTTGCCCTTGCTTCATGGTATTCGTCGTCACTTGTATCTGCATCATCTGAGTCGTATACGTGGTATATGTCTCGAGCAACAGAGGCCTCAACACCATCATCTGCAGCCAAGGATATATCTGATAAAACCACAGCCGCTGGATCGTTCTCCCCAAATGCTTCGTCCCAAGAATCAGCCATCTGTCATTCACGATTAAGATAAATTGTATTATAATCACCATTAACCACGTGATTATACAAAATAAACTGTATTTTACTCACTACCTAACAAATGGAAAACAACAACGAAAAACAGTATTCAATTCTAGGGTTTGTGGACAGCAATAGGAATTGACAAATCTAACCTAGTAGAATCGACCCACTCACCTTCAGTTATGGGGGCAAACTCGCCAAAAAAATGAATCCAGTGGTCCCTAGATGTCTCTGTCCTGTACCTCTCTCGCCTTTACAGCTCGCTACCAACCAAAAAAGATGAAACTATAAGAACCTTTCGACAAGCTTTCAGAATTCAATTGCAGCTATCAAACCCACAATAAAGAACCAAGAAAGTTTCCTTACCAGTCGCGACTGACGAGGGAGAGGACAAATCGGCTTCGAGGGAAGATTAGGGTTTCAGAGTACAATCGGTCGATTCCCACTTTCCTCCTAAGCATGCAGAAGAGAAGAAGCTTAGAAAGATTCGGCCAAAGCTCGGCGTCGATTAGTCAACCCATTCTCTGTTATGTTTCTCGAGGAAGGAGGCGGTAGGTTCACTTTCGGATTATCGAGGAAAATCGAGATTGGAGATGAGAAGGGTCTAGATTGATGGTGGCGGAAGGAATAAGGGGTTCGTCGGAGGGGGTTCGTCGGAGGGGGGGCGTCGGAGGTGGGGCGTCGGAGGAAGATGGTCTTCGTGGTGCTTCGTGCTCGTCGCCTTTCGAAGGAAGATGGGTGGGTGGTTTCAGAGAAAGAAGATAAGGTAAGATGGAAAAGTCGACCAAATGGTCGGTGGGTAGGCTATTTCGTGTTTTGTATTTTTTTTTTAATTATTCGCCACGTGGAAATCACTGGCGGTCCACGTAAGCTGCTCCGTTTGCCCAGTCACACTTAACGTTAACAGCGTTAAAGAATTGGACGGAGGTGGCTATAAGTGGTATTTCGCCAAATGTGGCTATTATTGGCACAAACGTGAAAGTTTTGGCTATGGAACTGTATTTTGCCTTAAAGCAATGGTGTATTCATACTTGGTGTCTCTAAATATTTCACATTGGTGGATCTCATGTACTTTATCGTGCGAAAACTTACCTACTTCACTGGAAAGCTGAGCCCCAGTGGGAACCTCTCCGCTGCATTTCACAGACAATGAAACAGTTGAGTCTTGAAGTTTATCTTTTGGACTCAACTTGCTTTGTTCTTCTGTTCCTTTCATTACCAACCCAACTTAGCAACAACACTAAAAAAAAAACAAAAAAAGGAAAAAGTAGAATGGACAGCAGATAAGAAAGAGATGTGAAAGTTATTTCTGTTCCATTATCCTCTCACACAGAAGGTTTTCTCTGCAGAAATTGGAACCAAATATAGAGTAACAGATTCATTACTTTGCTTATCTAGTGAGATTCCTCTTTGACCATGTCTTCCCAAGTCTGGTATAAGTTCCAACTGTCGCTGGTCAATATTTTCCTGGCCAAAGACCAAAGTTATTTGTCTGCTTGATCTCCATGAGCAATATAGAACGCATTTGTAACTTCAGATATACTAATTTTGGTTTGCAGCCAGGACCCTATGCCTTAGAACATCCTACTACACACTTTAAGCATTTGCACTTTTAACATTCGCGAAAGCACTTTGGCTAATCCTGGAACATTCATGAACGCAGTTGTTGGTCATGACGACGGTGCATGAGCAAACCCAATTAATTTTAACAAAAGCACAAGGGAAATCAGACAAGAGCACAGTCATAGATACATTACACACTAATTACTTTTTCCCCCCCTTTTGCATTACATGTCGATTGGCTCCAGTGAAATAGTTTCCCAGTCATCACTGACCTCTTTTGACACCACACAACTTCACTAAGGCCGGCCGACGTCTGAAATCCCCTTTATCCCCTCCAATTTGGTGCTGATTTGGTTGTAAAGTAGCTAGCTAGTGGTAAAGCAGAGGTTGAAAGGAACCCATGTTTTTGGTCATTCCACTCTGACTCTGGCCCCTCCCACAGTCCCAGGAATGGTATTTGGACATCTATTTAAGACTCATCATTTCATAGTTGTTGGTTACCAGTGAATGTGCATTTGCAGCATAGTTTTGCCATGAAGTTCCTGAGTACACAAAGCATGAGAAGAATCCCATTTTTGAGGTGGGGGAAGAGGATTCCGCGCTCCACTTCAGCTGCTGCCATGGTTGCTATTGTTGACAGGAAGACAAAGGTCCCATTGGGTAGTTGTAGGAGTAATAGGTCTTATGTTCCGAAGCGATGGGTTTACAAGCTGAGGTCGCAGTGGAAGCGAGCAATCGGGTGGCACAAGAGCAACAGCACTACTTCACAGTTCAGCTATGACATCCGTAGCTACGCTCTCAATTTCGATGACGGTGGCTGCCTTGATCACGTCCTTAGAACCCACATTTTGTAGAGGAAATGGTAGGAGGTTTGATCTCAATTCTTCTTCCATTTTCTTTGGCAGTATAAGACTGGTGATATTTTTGGAACCAGAGCATTTGTATAGTATGTAAGCTTGTATGAATAGCAGCAGCTCCTGCTGGGCAAAGTCACTGGGAGTGCTGTAAGAGTTTATTATTTTCTATGGTTGTTCCCTTCTGTACAGTTTCTGTATTGAATGCACTACACAAAAGATTTAATGCACAAGAAAACATGTCCTGCTTAAAGGTATTGCCAAATACTCCCAGTGCCAAGGAAGAATTTCAGTATTGTAGTCAACGGAGCTCCACCCAGATCTCTATTCCCAAAAATGGCTGCTCTAGTAATCCAATCCAGTTCATTTGATGCACTTTGCATTAAGGATGTTCAATTGTGTAGGGAGAGAGGGCCTCATAAGTCAAAAGGGAGCTGTAGAGGTGGTAATTGGATCAGATTCGTGGATTCGTGGAATGGATTGGTGGATCAATGGATATCCAATGGATTGGATCCAATGAATTGGATCAAATGGATTGGTGGATTGATCCATGAATCCAAATGACATCCAAGGCTTGGACAAAAATGTAAAATTTGAGAAGTTTTGGTACTAAAATGTCATAATGAAAAATTTTAGGTACCAAATGTAATTTTCTAATGATATTTTTCGTATAAAAATATAAATTTTAGGTACCAAAATGTAAAATATAAAAATATAGGTACCAAATCGTAATTTGCCATTTGGATCAATGGATTGATCCATGAATCGACCAATCCTATAGGATTTGGATCAAATGAATTGGATTTAAATGGATTGAATTAGGTAAATAATTTGGTGGATGAATTGGATTGGATTCATGGATTTGGATCCTAATTGTCACCTCTAGGGAGCTGTAATGGCTCCTATTAAACGTAAAATGACCATATTAATTAGTTTGGAGTAGGAGGGGAATTTAATTGTCCCTCGAAGTACGAGGGGAGTACTGGAAACATGCATGGGGGCAGGAAAAGAAAGGTCATAAAATAAAAGAGAGGTTTCTGGATTTAGCTTTAGAGATACTCTAGGGAGAATTTGGTTAGCATGGAAAGATGAAATGTAATCGAGTATTTTGACTTCTGATGCCAATTTCGTTCATGCTCTAGTATATCTATCACAACAAATGAGCAATTTTTCTCTATAGCTCATGTATTTGCTTGCAATGAAGAAGGGAGGAGAGGAGCTACTTGCTCTAAGATTAATCGATGGATGGTGATGGGTTTTTCCTGGTTAGTTAGCGGTGATTTTAATGCTATTTTTAACCCAGTTGAACGCAAGGACAAGAGGAAACTAGTCCGACAACTAGAGGACTTGATTGGCGCTAGCTACAAAGAATATCGACTGCAAGGGATTCAACTTGGTCTATTCTTCCTCTATCGTAATCATATTTTTCTTTATATTGATCCGGTAACCTACATTATCCAAATTGTGTGGAACATCAGATTGTTCCAAATATTCGGGACATAGTATGATTTGATTTCTATACTTTTTTTAATCTTCAGTTTCGTGTTTGATTATTCATTCTTTCTTATTTCAAATTGCCCAGCATGGAGTTGAATCTCGATTGAGAAATGAAATTTATTGCAAATCATGTTCGACTGTGAATGTCTTTGTCATGTATTGGAAGTTTGGTATAAGTTGTCACTCTCAACGGTCAATTTTCCCCCTCTACAAGCCTGCTTGATCTCCATGAGCCATATAGAATGCATTTATAATTTTTCCTCCTTGACCCTTTCTCTATATAAGTTTATAGGGATTTTCTATGGTAACTTGAAGTAAGGTATCTTGAATTTTTTACCTACTATAGCAAGTTTCATAGGTCATATTACGTAAAATGTATAGGCATTACATAATGAGCATTAACCTCATGTTATGTAAAGTGCTAAGTCGTTACTAGAACTTTACGTAACACTTCTAATTCAATAAGAATTAAAATAAAGAAAGTGTAAAATAAGGAAGAACAGCTAAATATGTAAAAGGAAAGAAGAAAAAAACAAGAAAGGTAAATGCCAGGGTGATGACCGGCAACCCCTGTTCCCACTAAAATTTTGGGCATTGCTATTCGTCGCTTTGAAATTTAAATTTTTTCGCCCTAAATCATAATACATTGACATTTGTACCCCTATTTCCAATTTCAATCTCTAACCCCTAAACCAGCGGAATTCGAACATCCACCGATAATCCAAGAATCGGTGGTGAGAGGGTCAGAGAAAGAGGCCGGAAGTTCGATCGGTCTCAATGTCTGCCACGAGATCGGAGAAGGAACTGTGGTTTTAACCGCGAGAAATGAGGAAAAAATCCCAAGTTACACATGTTTTTAAAAAAATTTCTCAAAATACACACGTTATGAAAATAATTCCCAATCTACGCATGTTTGGGCCATCACCGCTGTCGATGAAGACAGTGATTGCATCACTGCAGTACACGGCCGCGGTGAAGACCTGACCTGCGTCGAAACTTTAAACAAACGTAACTTTGTGCTCGGTTATCCGATCGTAGCGAATTTTTTTTTTATTCCGCATAATTTTTCGAGATCTTACAAGCCGCAAATTGCCGTAGGCGGTTTGGTCCCGCCTTCGTCTCGAAAATATGTCGTTTGCTACCCCGAACGAGCCTTTTTTCGATTTCGTCAAACTTTGAACGACCATAACTTTGTGCTCCACAATCCGAAAATCATGAATTTTTTTTTATTTCGCATAACTTTTTAAGGACTAAAATATAAGTGGTATTTCGGGAAATTTGGATATTATTGGCACAACCGTGAAAGTTTTGGATATACAAGTGTATTAAACCTAAATTTTATTGTTTTTATCAAATGAAAATCATTCGGGCTAGATTTTCTACGCTAAATTTATTGTAGTGGTTTGGATATGTTCATCTAAACCATTTTTCTAGTTACAAAAAATTCTATTATCAAATAACACTAAGTCGATTTTTAAATAGCACTGGGCCGAATATCTAAAATTGAATATTTTATAAGATCTATACTAGCTCTGGATCCGGAGGAGGGCTAGGCCGTGGTCCGAGTTGGCCCAGTCCTAGATCCGCCGCTGACGGTGATACTGGCGCTGATATGGATGCACAGAAGCGCCGACTTTCTCAAAGAGGATAGAGAAATAGAAAAAAGAAGCAGGAAAGAGGAATTATGTTTATGGTTTATTTATTTCTCTCTTAATCGAACCTGGTCCAAGAAATTCAAAACAAATCGTTATGGTTTGAACCGGCCATATTTAGTGACGGTACAAGTGATGTACCAGCACCCTAGAATTCCCCACAAGTTAATTAACTAACTTGAAAATATACCCCAAGTTATTGTAGGAGATCCGAACTTCATATTTTAGCTATACGAGTTTTATTTGCCGCCAAAAACCTAGTCGGTAGCACTTCCATATATGTAAACCTTATGCATATGAACATTCTCGAAAGCACTTTGCCAATGCAATGTTTGGATATTGTGGCCCCCTTAGGATAACAGATCTTTCATTCTTTTCGGTCAAGAAGACGATGGATGAGCAAACCTAATCCAACCTTTTCTCTCAACTTTTGCCTTTCAAACTTTAAGCAATGCGCATGGGAGATGACACAAGAGGATACACACTAATTACTTTCCTCCTCCCTTTTGCGTAGCATGTATGTTGTTTTGGCCCCAGTGAAAAAGTTTCCCAGTCATCACTGGCCTCTTTTGACACCACACAACTTCACTAAGGCCGGCCGACGTCTGAAATCCCCTCTTTTTGTCACCAAACATTGGGGCCATTTTGATTTGACTGCAAAAGTAGCTAGTGGGTAAAGCAAAGATTGAAACTTGAGAAAGTAACACATGTTCTGTAATTTTGGCCCCTGCCTCTAGTGATGTTTGGAGATCTATTTAAGACTCATCATTTCATAGTTGTTGGTACCAATAAGAAAGTTACAACTTCTAGCTCCATCTAACAACCTTCCCTTTCTCTCTCTCTATCTCAATTCATTTGATTCCTCAACTTGCAGCATAGTTTTGCCATGAAGTTCCTGAATACACAAAGCATGAGAAGAAGCCAGTTCTTGAGGTGGGGGAAGAGGATTCCGAGCTCCACGTCAGCTGCTGCCATGGTATCCATTGTTGACAAGAAGGCAAAAGTTGCATTGGGCAGCTGCAGGAGTAATAGGTCTTATGTCCCTAAGAGATGGGTTTACAAGCTGAGGTCACAGTGGAAGCGAGCAATCGGGTGGCACAAGAGCAGCAGCAGCACTACTTCACAGTTCAGCTATGACATCCGTAGCTACGCTCTCAATTTCGATGACGGTGGCTGCCTTGATCAGGTCCTTAGAAGCCACGTTTTGTAGAGGAAATGTTAGGAGCTTTGATCTCAATTGTTCTTCCCTTTTCTATGTACATAAGACTGTCGATATTCTAGGCACCAGAAAGTATGTATATTATGTAAGCAGCTCCTGCTGGCTGCTGCGCATAGTCACCGGCAAGCCTGTGAAAGTTTATTATCTTCTATGGCTGCTCCCTTCAGTACAGTTTCTGCATTGAAAACCCTTTAATTTTCTATTGGGATATTGATGTTACTAGTTCTTTTTTACGGCCAAAGGAATTTATGTAACTACACATTTCCTATGTATTACTGGTCACCATCCACTCTTTCTATCTTTCTTGCTCGACTTCCAGAATCTTAGGAATACATATACATGTCTCTAATGAATTTAGTTTGAGAAAAACAATTTTGTCTGTATTTGAGCTTTAAGGTACATATTCTTATAGAGGAATTTTACAATGCTTTAAAGCATTGGTGCCTTAGTTTTTTTTCTTTATGGTACAACTTGAAATTGTATCTATAATTTTTTGTAAAATCCCTTTTATGGTACAAACTAAAGTTGTACATTTAAGTTATGGTACAACCTGAAGAGTTGAAGTTGTACCACAAAATAAAAGTCAAATTCTCTTATGGTACAACTCTAATTTGTACCTTTAACGTTATGATACAACTTCGAGTTGTACTTTAAAGCACCAATACTTTGACGTATAGTAGAAGTGCTCAATCTTATATCAATGCTCACTGGAATTACTATTTTTATTATACCGATGATAATACTTTGACACAAGAAAATTGTAAATTGTAAAAAGGACGAGACTCCAAATGAAAGCTTCTTATATTCACTCATCGGGATTCCCTACGGTAACTTGGGTATAATTTTAAGTTAGTTAATTTGAATAAATCTGAACCATTAAAATATATCCTAATCACTTTAAACCATTGATTAAAAAGGAAAAAAATAAACGAAAAATAGGAAATAACTTGTAACCGGCAGTGCCGGGTTTCTTGCGTTCTCCACGACCCCGTTCATTGTTCCTGCCAACATCAACATTGTCCTGATCTCGCTCATGGCGTGCCTGAAATGCCGCGGCATCCACCTGGGGTCTCTGTTTGCGGCAATTTGCTTGTGCTGCTCTTTAGTGGCCGCAAGACGGTACGCTTCAGCAATGGTAGGGGTAGGCTTCATGGATAGTACTTGCATCTTAACCGTTGAAAATCATCGCCTAGGCCATTAAGAAATCAAAAAGACGTTCACTTTCCAGGTTAGTCACAACCTTTTCCCCAACATCGCAGGTGCACAGCCCGCACGTGCAACGCGGATTCATAGTGATTGTTTGCATTTTTCCCAAAGCGCACGAAGCTTGGTATAAAAAGTGGACACACTAAGCTTCTCTTGCCGGAGTGCAGTCACTTCCTGCCGAAGTTCATATGCGCGTGTTGTTGTCCCAGTTCCGAATCAAGACTCTAGATCCAACCAAATCTCCCAAGTTGTCTTGGCATAACGAATCGAGCTTCTGATCTCCTTATCCATGGCTGTCTTCAGCCATCCCTTGACCAGCGCATCGCACTGTAGCAATGATTCTCGAATTTCACCCACAGCTTCAGGTTTGACTAGGTCGCCATTCACAATTCCAAGTTTATTCTTGGCGATTAGGGTTTCGGTCATATCAGTGACTCATTCTCCATAGTTGGAGTCGTTCAACACCTCTCCCACAAACAGTTGACCAGGGTTGTCCGATGATTGCATCCTCAGAGCTGCGGGGATCGCCGGAGGGATCGGTTTTTCCCCTCCACTGCCGTCGCTAGCGTTGACCATAGCGCCATCATCACGGCCAGTTCCGCCAGACATCTTGTGGGTGCTGATTTATAAAACCAGCTCTGATACCATGTCATAAAGCCAGTTGGTCCCAACAACTCGAGTTATTGGGACCAATTGGTTAGGACATGGTATCAAACCAATTGGTTATGACATGATATCAGAGCTGGTTTGTCCTTGAGGTAACGTGTTCAAGTCCTCACGACCCCCAATATTAACTGTTGTCTTTCAAGCACATGGTATGGCGGGCCTGTGCAAACTTCAAACCCATGAGTCGGTTTTCGTTTGAGGGGGCGTGTAAGGAAGTAGTTAAGTACCATACATGGGCATGTATAAGATCCAACATAACCTTTTCCCAATAACTCGAGTTATTGGGACGAACTGGTTTATGACACGTTGAATGACTGATTCTTATGGTGAACTCCTATCGCGATGAATTAAACATGTCATGCTGCTTGTCAATCACATCGGAAAGTTATACCTTTTATAATTTGATTGTTATCATTAGACCACACATTACGAAAAATGTGTGTAATACCATTCTATAAAAGTTATATAAAATATAAATATATTACTAATTTTTTTTGAAATAATAATAATTTCTTATATATTAATTAAACAAACGTATTACATAAGTTTTACCATCGGGAAGCACGGGTCATAAACTAGTTATTCTTTATAGTTGTATATGCTTCCAATGACGAAGGGGAGAGATGAGCTACTTATTCTAGGATTAGTCGATGGATGGTGAGGGGTTTTCCTGGTTAGTTAGTGATGATTTTAATCCTACACTTAACCTAGTTGAAGACAAAGACAAGAGGAAACTAGTTCGACACCTTGATGACTTGATTGGCGATAGAAGAATATTAAACTTGGTCTATTCTTTCCCTATTTTAATCATTAGTTTTTTTGCCCGCGCTTCGCAGCGGTAAGAAACTAATATATTTAAAACTTCATTAACTCAATTTAATAATTTAGTTAAAATCAAATAATTCACAAATTAGTTTGGGTACGTTACCTATATAACCTTTACACTCGGTCTTAATAATATAAAATAATTATGTAATATATTTAACTAATTGATAGATAAGAAATAACTATCATCGATATATTTTCTAAAATCTCATATCCAAAGCTTCCTAATTAGCACATAAAGTGAAACAACTTATAACTTCATTTCCACATCTAATCATTCAACAGAAATGGATGCACAAACCAATCCAATTTATTTATAACTATTAAAATGATAATTATAAAAATAATATGTAAAGTATATATAAGATAATCTGAATATTCAATATTCCATTCCTCTTAATTACAGGGACAGACTTGGAGAGGAATTTGTTAACCAATGAGATCGAAAAATTTGTTGTAAACTCAGTTTGATTTTTAGTTTGAGCTATGTCTCTCTTGTTTGATATAGGGCTTCCATCAAGAGATTAAAAATGCTCTCAGACACTTATTGGATAAGTCGCCCATTACATGGCACTTGCTCAACTCATTTATATTCCGAATAACCATAGTATCTTTAAATGATAAATTGGTAGTTTTTTTAAGATCACCTCTTTTTGCTATAATTGACAATGTTTTCAGCCTTATCAAAGTTAGACCTCTTCTTTTAGTCGAGTTACTTTCTTCCAACCATAAACTTAAGAGATCACAATTATTTTGTAATTCTTAACTTGAATTGAATTGAAATGTCAGCATTGGCTTACATGTACGTATTACTGTGAAACTAAAAGGAATTGGCAAATACGTTTTGGTGTATTACAAACTAATTATACTAATAGTTTAACATATGCTAATGTCCTCCTATTACATTTTGATCCGGGTGTAAGTCTTTAATTAATGTGGTTGGACAATTTGAAGTTTCTTTAGGAATATCCGACTAAAATCTAATTAGCCAATAATTGACCAATACAATGATAATATCAGTTCATAAGATTAGTAGATGGAGATAATTGCTACTCAGAGCAAAATAGCAATGCAAGAAAATCAAATGGCTGATTAGTTTAGTTTTTCTTCAGATAAGTTCTCTAAACACTTGCTGATAAAGAAGTTGTATGCTTAGAACACATGTCCAGAAATCAGAGATTCTGAAAGCTAGGCTAATGTGTTAAGTTGAAAGAGAGAAAGACCATCACATCCACATTCCAATAATTATTATATATTTATTGTCTTCCCTTTTATTATTACATCAAGTCTAATAATATGCCTTGTAAAAAAAAAGTCTAATAATATGCATGTTGGACACTTGGGTTAAGATGGGCCTCAAATAGGAACATGTGTCGCCACCCATGTTTGCCCTTCCTCTGCCTCTCAACAATCTCTTCCTCAATTATCAAGCACACATTTATAATATACCGAGCGGAGAAATAAGAATCACTAAACTTCCTCAATTATGAAGCAGAAGCAGAAGCAAAGCACCCTTAAAACATGATTCTTTTTTGCCTTTGGCGGTTGCGAGGGATTGAGAGATGGCCTTAGCCTGGATGATGAGGCTTTCTATTCTTACTCATTGTGTTGGATAAAGGGGAATCGGAGGATTTGTTAGGATTAAGGGAAATTTGAGGGTCTGTTCTATGAATGTTTGTCTTTTAAAGGGAAAGCGGAGGCTCTGGTCTAGGTGCCGACACTCTAGGAGTTCGATGTCGTCATTGGGCTAAGCTCCGTACCCAGATTTGTCTACGAAGCCTGCAATCCCTAGTTTTGATTTCCCAGAGAAGAAGATGTTGATTTTCTGAAGAAGGGATATGGAAGTTCTTCGGAAAGAAGAAACGGGATTTTTCGGGGAAATCTGGCTTTTGCAAGTCTCCCACCGGCGTGCCGTTTAGCTGGTTCGCGGAGGTGAGAGAGAGAAGGAAGAATAGAGCCCTTGCTTCAATTTCGTAGATTTGTGTCGCCGTCGTCTCCCGTCGGAGATGGGAGGTGGTGAACTTGAAAGACAGTCGTGAGGGGAGAGAAGGAAGAAGGTTTGGGAAGTGAGACCCATCAATATATTTTCCTTTTTTTTATGGAAGGCCACCGATCTGGTGTAGCTGTTTTTTTGTGAACTGATGAATCTTATAAACCAAAAATCCCATCAACGGCCACGTTTGGCCAGCCCAACATATGTACACATGGGCTCACGTTAATTATACCGCAGCCAATTATTCAGCCCCTTTGTGAACAGTATAGTGCGATTATTTCGTAATGAACAGTGAATTGCTTGTTTTGGTAATTTTTGGCTGCTTGCAGCTTAATTATTCTAATTATTCTAATGTACACATGGGCTCACGTTAATTATACCGCAGCCAATTATTCAGCCCCTTTGTGAACAGTATAGTGCGATTATTTCGTAATGAACAGTGAATTGCTTGTTTTGGTAATTTTTGGCTGCTTGCGGCTTAATTATTCTAATAATGTTTTTTCTTCATATTGATTTGGTACCGTACATTATTCAAATTTTGAGAAACCGTGGATTGTTCCAAAGATCGGAACATAATATGATTTGATTTCTATACTTTTATTTGTACTAGCAAAAGTTTGCTCGCTATCGTTTCGTGTATCACAAAAATATATATTTTAAAAATTAATAATTTTAATTGCTAATCATCTTATTTCATTGCTAATCATTATTTTTATAGGTTTGTTATTACAATAGCATATGGTCGATGAACTTGCATAAAGTAGAGGAGTCGTCAAATAGATTATTTATTTTTAAATTTCTTTCATGACGGTAATGTTTCAATTTGTATGACTTTCTTTTTTTGGGATTGAGTTAATCGTTATGCTCCTTTATGAAATTTTTGGACTGATTGCAGGTTTGAGGAGGTTCAACTCGCATTGATCAGGTCAAATTAGGTTAGATACTCATGAATTTGGGTTCAATTGTCTTTCTCAAACAAAAGAAAAAAGCGAAATGAAAAACACTAAAGCTAAAACTCGCTACCGACTCAAAACTCGTCAGACCAAGTTTCAACTCAAACACAAATTCACACCTGACACAACACACTAATTACAAAAACAAATAAAACTCGCTCCCGCCGAAAACCAGTAAAATCGGGTTCAAGTCGCTTTGGTATGGTCGAATTAGGTTGTATACTCATGCGTTTGAACTCAATTATCATTCGTAACCCAAAGGAAAAAGATAATAAAAAAAAATACTAAGGCGGATAAAACTCACTCATGACCTCAAACTCTTAACACTGCGTTCAACTCGCTTTGACCGGGTCGACCCAATTTTAACAAATTTACAATTTACCCAACCTGTCAATTACAAAAGTGGATAAAACTCGCTCTCGATACGAAACGCGTCAACGATGGGTCAAAGTTCAATTTTCATTCTCAACGAAAAGGAAAATGAAAAAAAAAATTAAAGCGTACGAAACTCGCATTCGATCTAAAAATGGTCAACAACGTGTTCAACTCGCATTGAACAATTTTTTAACAAATTAACACTTGATCCAACCTACCAACTACAAATGCAGATAAAACTCGCTCACAATACAACACTCGTAAAAACCTTAGATTCAGGTTCAATTGTCTTCCCAACCAAAAGAAGAAGGAAAAAGAAATTTATAAATGCTAAAGTCGGTTTCAATTCGCTTTGACTGGATCGAATTAGGTTGGATACCCATGGATTTGGGTTCAATTGTGATCATGCTCAATAAAAAGGAAAAAAATAAAGAAAAAACACTAAAGAGGATGAAACTCGGTCCTGATACAAAACTCGTGGTGGCAGCCTTGGGAAACGATATTTCGAGATGGGCTGCGAAATGGTGGCCAAATGTGATGATTTGTACAAAACACTAAAGAGGATGAAACTCGGTCCAGATACAAAACTCGTGGTAGCAGCCTTGGGAAACGATGATGGGAAACGATGGTGGGGGAACAATTTAGGATTCCGCCAACAGTATTTCGAGATGGGCTGCGAAATGGTGGCAAATGCGATGATTTGTACAAAACACTAAAGATGATGAAACTCGGTCCAGATACAAAACTCGTGGTAGCGGTCTTGGGAAACGATGATGGGGAATAACTCAGGATCTCGTCGACAGTATTTTGAGATGAGCTGCAAAATGGTGGGCAAAGACGATGATTTGTTTTCAAGTTAGGATATCCTTGTGTTTGGGTTCAATTGTGATCATGCTCAACAAAAAAGTTAAAAAAAAAACAAAAAAAAAAACACTAAAGAGGATGAAACTCGGTCCCGATACAAAAATCTTGGTAACGGCCTTAGGAAACGTTGGTGGGGAACAACTTAGGCTGCAAAATGTTTGGGTTCAATTGTGATAATTCTCAACAAAAAGTAAAAAAAAAAACAAAAACAAAGAAAAAACACTAAAGAGGATTAAACTCGGTCCCGATACAAAAATCGTGGTAGCGGCCTTAGGAAACGTTGGTGGGGAACAACTTAGGCTGCAAAATGTTGGGCAAAGGCGATGATTTGTGCAAAAAGCCATAGATGGAAACCTAGCGAACAACAACTAAACACAAAGGCGATAATTGTGCAAAAAGCTATATACGAAAACCTAACGAACAATAACAAAACACAAGGCGATAATTTGTGCAAAGATCCGTAGACGAAACCCTAGCGGACAATAACTAAACATAAAGGTTGTAGAATGGAGAGTGGGGTAAAAGAATGAGTTGGAACTTCCCCACTTGCACTTGGAGGAGTGTGAGAGCCACTAATAAATAGTAACTCAAACCTAGGCTTTTATATATTAATTAATTAATAAGGTGAGATATGTTGTGCCCTGCCATGAATCTTCACTTTTCGTGTTTGATTATGAATTACGTAACATAGAGTAGAATTTCGATCAATAAATGAAATAGACTAGAAACCATGTTCTATTGAAATAACTTTTGTCATGTATTGAAGTTTGGTATAAGTTGAACTCTCAATGAATGCTTTTGTTATACATGAGCCATATAGAATGCTTTTGTAATTTTTCCGCCTTGGCCCTTTCTCTATATAAGTTCATATTTTAGCTATGCAAGTTATGTTTGCCGCCAGGAACCTAATCGGTAGCACTTCCATGTATCATATATGTAAACCTAATGCATATGAACATTCTCAAAAGCACTTTGCCAATGCAATGTTTGGATATTGTGGCCCACGTAGGATAACAGATCTTTCATTCTTTTCGGTCAAGACGATGGATGACCAAACCAAATCCAACCTCTTTTGAACTTTTGCCTTTCAAACTTTAAATAATGCGCATGGGAGATGACACAAGAGGATATACACTAATTACTTTCCTCCCTTTTCCCAGTCATCACAGACCTCTTTTGACACTACACAACTTCGCCAAGGCCGGCCGACGTCTGAAATCCCCTCTTTTTGTCACCAAACATCTGGGCCAATTTGATTTGACTGCAAAAGTAGCTAGTGGGTAAAGCAAAGGTTGAAACTTGAGAAAGTAAGTAACCCATGTTCTGTAATTTTGGCCCCTGCCTCTAGTTGATGTTTCGAGATCTATTTAAGACTCATCATTTCATAGTTGTTGGTACCAATAAGAAAGTTACAACTTCTAGCTCCATCTAACAACCTTCCCTTTCTCTCTCTCTCTATCTCATTCATTTGATTCCTCAAATTGCAGCATAGTTTTGCCATGAAGTTCCTGAACACACAAAGCATGAGAAGAATCCCATTTTTGAGGTGGGGGAAGAGGATTCCGCGCTCCACATCAGCTGCTGCCATGGTATCCATTGTTGACAAGAAGGCAAAAGTGCCATTGGGTAGCTGCAGGAGTAGGTCTTATGTCCCTAAGCGATGGGTTTACAAGCTGCGGGCACAGTGCAAGCGAGCAATCGGGTGGCAGAAGAGCAACAGCACTACTTCACAGTTCAGCTATGACATCCGTAGCTACGCTCTCAATTTCGATGACGGTGGCTGCCTTGATCAGGTCCTTAGAAGCCACGTTTTCTAGAGGAAATGTTAGGCGCTTTGATTTTCAATTCTTCTCCCATTTTCTATGTCCATTAAGACACTTTGACGCAAGAAAATTGTAAATCGTAAAAAGGACGGAACTCTAATTGAAAGCTTCTCGGAACTCTAATTGAAAGCTTCTCCTTCATTCATACAATAAAAATGGTACTAACTCGGTGAATCTATCAAGAAGGCAAAGAGAAATTAATTGTTGGAATTAGTACTATCAAGTATCAACTTTTAACATTGTCCTGAACTGTGAACATAACTTGTTGCCTTCACTTACGCCACCAATTGAAGCAGTACTGTTGCCACCCATTACTGCTACTTGACGACGCCTAATCGTCTTTCTCGCCAATTTCTTGAAAATGTGAAGAAATCGATCGAGCTCCCACAGAGTCTCGGTATCAAGAGTGTCAAGGTCGAGCACAATCACATCTCCATCTTGCCTCAAATGGCAATTCCTCTTCTTTGCTATTTGCACAACCTGCTCCAGCTTCTGCTGCGGCAAAGTCTCCAATCCTACTCCTAGTTTATACTTCTCCTCCAGGCTCATCTTCCTCTTAGCATGATGATTTTCCTTATGCTTTACCCGTGATGGCATCCTCATGGCCCAATAAGAAGTTGTTTGAGGGGAAGAAGAGCAGTCGTCGCTGATTAATTTGCCGAATCGGAAGATACGAATTGATTGCCTAATGGTAACATATTTATAGGGCGTAATCCTAAACCTATTCGGCTATTTTTACTTGCCGCCTACGGCCTACTCCAAGATCAAACAATCCTAATTATAATTAGCATCTAATCCCACGTGTACTGACCAATTATAATCCAACAATGACAATGATAATAATTCTCACTGAAGGCTTCGTCCGTTTCGGATGACATGAGTTGTTAAGCTCCATTATGAGCTTTTGAACAATCATTTATTTGATCTTATTAGGGGTAGTAATTCCCCATACATATGGGCCAGCTCAATTATTCTCTTTGGGATTTAAGAGCATTTAATCGTCGGATTGAAGACGCCCATTATTTCGGGCTATGGTTAAAAACACCATTAATTAATTCCGATTCTTTTTTGTGTTTAGTCAACAATTAACTTAATGAGCCATTAGCTCAAATTATTAGAATTGATGACAGGCCCATCGGTAGTAGAATGTGAATTCTAAAACTCAATTTTTGGGTTTTTGCCAAATGGTATGACAAATATTTTTTGTTAAGAAAAATTAATTAGGGTTAATAAACCACAACAAAGTTGAAGAGTGAGTGATTAGCAGATATGAGTTTCCACTAAGAATGGTTTGTATTATTTTAAATTGTATTTGTATTATGTTAAACGACGTTGCAAACTATGGTGGCTCTTCAATTTCCTGAAGTAAATTGCTTTCTCAAGACATCGAGAAAGCATTGAACATTTCTTCATATGCCCCCTAGCCATTAGATTGTGGACTTTAGTGGGATTGAGCAACTTTATTGAGACCGCCCAGACTGTTAACTTTAGTCTATGGTGGCGACATGTCATGGTCTCTGAGATCGCCCCATTCCACATTCTCCAATGCGTCTGTTTACTTTGGAGAATCTGGAAGTCTAGAAATAAAGTGACCTTCGAATTTTACCAACCTCATGTCCGTTCCCTAGCCAGCCAGTATAACCAGGTCCTCGAAGTCTCCTATCTTCTCCTTCCTCCTCCACCCCCGCAGTTCTCTTCTCTCAAACCAACATGCCACCTCTTGGGTCCCTCCGCCAGAAGTCTTTTTGAAGATCAACTTTGACGCTGCTGGTTGTGCCATTGGGTGTTTGTCTGGGCTTGTTATCCGTGGGTCAGACGGGCATGTGGTGTTGGCGTTCGGGCTGCAGCATCAAGGAATAGTCAATCCTTACCTGGCAGAGCTTCTAGCCTTCAGAGATGTTATCTCCATCGTAGCCTCAAGATCCTTGACCCGCGTGATAGTCGAAGGTGATTCCGAAGTGGTCGTCCAACAAGTTCGTCAAGGCGTCATAGAAGACTCGATTGGTGGTCCGGTGTTACGAGAGTGTCTTCAGATCCTTAGCTCTTTGTCTGTTTGTATAGAGTTTAGGGCGGTTCCTAGATCCGCCAATAGTGCTGCCCATAGAGTGGCGCGTAAAGCACTACTTTTGTCTCGTTTAGAGGTAGAATCTTTTGATTTTTTGGGGTGACTTCTTTAGAGTCTTTTAGGAGTCCTGGGTAGAATTGTAAGTTTAACTATTTTCCTCAATTGATATCACTCAGATAAAAAAAAAAGACAATGATAATAATGGTAGGGAAGAAAGAATACACGTAATAATGGGTTTGGTTGATCCTGCTTCACCAATGGAGTGAAAATGATGGTTTTCTTTCAAGATTTTTCTATTTTCTTGAGTGGTAGAATTAGAATGTGCAAGCAGATTTTAGGATCCAATTAATATAATGTCTTAAGCTAAATGGCGTACCTAGTTAGGGTTTTCTCAGGCTAGGACCCTTCATTTAGAAAATCCAGATCTAATGATGGAGAATTAAATGTCATTTTTATTTTTCCTAGTTTTCTTAATTGGCTCATATATTCTTCGTTTTAACTCGAATTTTAATTTTTTTTCACAAATGGAACGAGTTTGTTGTGCTCTACAAAATGAGATCCATTTTCAATATTTTTTGAGAAAATTTTTTCTTGCCTCTCGATATTAACTGCATACCATATGGTATCTTCTTCGTTTTTAATTCATTTTTGAATACATTTGCACAGAAGGAACGAGTTCATCATGATCTATTGGATCTACAAATTTCTTGGTGAACAAATTACAGGACCAAAAAATACCATACTATACCACCCTGGTACGGGGTGGTAGCTTGTGGTACACAATGTTAAAAGTCGTAAATGATACGCTTGGTTTGTTCATACCACCATGGTACGCTTTTCAAACCATATGTATGCTAATATTTCAATACTAGTCAATACCATATGGTATAGACTGGTAAAAAATAGCTCAATTGTTTTTTGTTCGAAAAATATATCAAAGTTGATATCATTTTGAGTAGCACAATTAATTTGATCTAATTGTGCAAAAAAAAATTTTTAATTTCAACTTAAAACGAGTGAGAAATCGACGTTAAAGATTAAGGAGGGATAAATTAAAGACTTTCCAGGAGAGAGAGGGATGCTAATGTGGACGGGTTACTCACCATAAGGTTACTGACCAGATCCGTTCCCAAGTCAACGTATTATTTCCTAGAAACTATTTTTTTTCTTCTTATTTTCATTGGTGATGGTGGCTATCTGAGTTCAAATGATCGAGTAAATCATTAAGAGTTAGTCATTCAAAAAGAGTTAGGGTAAATTGCAAGTTTGGTCACTAGAATTACTTGAAAAGTTCACGTTTACCACTAAATTGCAAGTTTGCTAACTTCCTCCGATCCATCATCTCTCTAGCAACATATCTAGGTGGAAAACTAACTTTTCTGCCATTCATGGTTGACAACCACCGCGTCTGCATTTTGATACTATAACTTGCGCTTGTGGGGATTTGAGTAGTATGAGGCCTCAAAGGGTGAGGAGTTGGTTAAGTTTTGGGTGTTGGGCTCTCTTATTCAGTCTCTATCTGGTTTCGATCCGGTGCCCAATGGTTTTTTTTTACCTCAAATCTAAGCCCGAAGATGGGATTGGATTGTTTCATGTCCGGTCCCGGTCCAGGTTATAAGGTCCGGTTTTGGGTAAAACCAAAAAGTCCAGACCAAATAGCCAACCCTAAATCCTATGCCTCTATTTTCCTAATTAGTGGTGACGTGAATGCTACACGTCATGGTAAGAGGGATCTATCGCACAAGAAAAAAAAAAGCAGAAACAAATCTCACATAGCTACCTATATGCTCTATCTCTCATTCTGATTCATTATCCTCTATGCATACATGGCTGTAAGAAATGAATGATCAAACCAAGTCACAGTTGAAACTTGAACCCTTACACAACTCTACTGCACGTCTGAGTCATCATTATAAGTTGTCTCAATCACACACAAGTCATTCATATATCAATCCTAACAGCCAATGGATTCATTATACAAACCACAATGCCCTAATATGATCATGCAAATCTGTGTTTGGAGCTCTCAAATCTCAAGCTTTGGATAGTGGACTAGGCTGCAAACATTCACACAAAAACGGACAAAAATTAGAGAATAAACATATTCCCACGCTTAAGTTCAACATTGCCTTCAATGGAAAAAGTACAGGGATAAGGGGAACGATTTTATCAGTGTAAAGTCAAATGGTCGTGGAACATGATAGTGGACCAGTCACCGAAGATGGACTGGAGGGCGGACCAGTCGCTGAAACAACGACTCAAAAGAAAACAACCACTAGACCATATGAAAGTTAAAAGCAGTCATAACCCCAAAGGGTCACAAAAGTAAAATGAAGGAGTCAAGATATCCTGTTTCACACTCCTCACACAAATGGAACAAAACACAAATCAAAACATAAAGGAGAAGTCCATGAGAAAGTCGGGGCTCAGAGGCGCGTGAAGTCGATGTCATCCATGAATGTGTCATCACCCTATGGGGGAGGCGCTTGCGTGGGAGAGTCCTTACACTTGGTAGTGTAGGTGGGTTGGCGAGCCTCAAACTGGTCATGTCTCCTCCGGTAGTAGTCCTCAAACTGGATCTGTCTGTCCAATAGCTGTTGGTTCTAGGGGCCAGCTGATGCAGCTAATCGATGAAGAACTCCATCCACAGAACAGAAGGACCGACATAGTACTTGCCTCACACAGATATACAACATGGAGGAGAAGAAACAGGGGCCGCTCGAGCTTCGACTCGTCCTCTGATGCAGCCGCATTGTTGCCCTCGTTATCGTCCCCGTCACTCTTAGCGGGGGGAAAGAGAAAGACCCTCAACCCACTCGTATTTGTCGGCCTCCACTAGCAGCCCCTACGGATGGATAGTGTCTCTAGTGAGGAAGAAGGAGTCGACTGTCTCATTGATGTTCGCGAGGAATATGTGGTCGATTCGGTGGGACTGGGGCAACAAGGTGATTAGGGGTCCACAGAACAGGTGTTGGGGGTGTTTTTCCATGTTGGTGAGGGTCTTCACCACTACTGATCCCAGATGCAGTGGATCCTCAAGTATGGTCATAGTTTACATGAGGTAAAGTGCCCGCTTAGTGATCCTGTGAGTGGATGTGGCGCAGGGGAAAACTGATCGAGTGAGAATAAGGTTAATGATCCTCCAACGACGCCAAAAACTTGACTCACTAAAACACAACACTCCTAAAAATGGTCAAGCATAACCACTGGGAGGGACTGCAGTAAAGTGGATTCGGTTTAGATTGTCAACCTAGGTTCTAAGTGTACTGCCTACTCCCTGAATGTTCTATTATCTAGCTGTCGATTTGTGGTGAAGTTGTGGAAAACTAAATAGCAGAAAAACAAGTAATAGGCCAAAGTATGATAAATACCAGACTAAACAATCAAGAACGAAGGGTAAAAACATGTGCAAATTCAGTGTTGTCAAAATTACGGAGTATACAAGCTAGACTTACAAACAGTACAAACACTACAAACATACAACTAATACAAACTAGAGCGACAAAACAGACAACCAAATTTACAAACAATACAAAACATACGAACTATACAAACAATACAAACTAGACCGACAAACCATATCAACCATAAAAATGAAAAAACAACTGGTTTGACTTTGGAGGCTTCATCCCTATATAGAGGGGTTCTGTCCCAAACTCAACCTGATTGTTGTTTTTTACATACAAACATTACAAACATGATGGACAAAAATGACAAACTAGACCGAGAAACCATACAAAATGGAAAAACACCCGGGTTGACTTTGGAGTCTCCATCTCTATATAGAGTAGTTTCATCCAAAAGTCAACCAGACTATTTTTTTATTTTTATTTTTTGATGAAGGAAAGTCAACCAGACTATTTTTAGACATAAAAAACATTGCAAACATGGTTGAAAAAATGACAAACATGGTGGACAAAAATAACAAACACTACAAGAAAGTGTACTTTTTGCAACGGATTCAATTGCGACAACATGAAATTCGTCGCAGAAAGCACACATTTTGTGACGGATGACACTAGTTTGTCACCGTAGGTGGCGCAATTTAGTAGAAGGCAAGACAGAGGCTTCCGCAACGGACAATTTTCTGATACGACGAGTTAGTTCGTCGCCAAAACGTTGGAGATATTTCAGTGACGAATTTAGTTTTTCTGCAGCGAATCACGAAAATTCGTCGCAGAACTTTTAGCGAAGCACTATAGGCGACGAATTTTGGATTTTTTTCGCGACGGACGAATTCTTTCGCATATATCTTTTCGCGACGGATTTTGTACTTTGCAACGTATATTTTCGTCACAAAAAGTGAAGTTTCTTGTAGTGAAACCTTATAAACATTACAAAAGAAACCAACAAATATTACAAAATAACAAAGTTTACAAACATTACTGAGTAAACCGACAAACATTTCAAAGCATACTAACAGTAAAAAATAACACTACTTAAATGCAAAATTGTAAAATTGTATTGCCAATCAATGAATACAAAATATACAAATTTTATAATATAAAGTATACAAACTTGACTAAAAAATATTACAAATCAAAATATATACAAATTAGTAATATAAACATTACAAACACAATAGACAAATATGACAAACTAGAATAATAAACGATACAAACCGAATTAATATAAAGTTACAAACTGGACTTATAAACATTACAAAATATATCGACAAACATCACAAATTCACCACTGTTGCCAGAAAATCCTCCTGCGCCGTCTCTGATTGTCGAAAAACCGACCGGAAAAAACTCTCTCTCTCCAAAAAACCCCCAGGCCACTCCCATTTCCAAGAAAAGGACGGAAGAGCTCTCTTGTTGGCAAAAAAATCCCAGGCCGCCAGGATTAATTCCCAAAAAATCCGTCAGAGTTCCCAGAAAAGGACCGGCTCAAGACACGTCTGGTTGGCGGGGAGGTGAACGGACGTGCAGGTTAATTAATTTGTAAATTGTTTAATAATTAAAAATATAAAAAAAAATCCTGCACTTACCAAATTATTTTAAGTCATTAAATTTTAATAAGGTGGGAAAGCTGAGATTCACTTAGTTACGTGACTAAAAAGACCCTTTAGTCACTTTAACTTAGCCCATCTAAATTGATATTTTAGCCATGCAAGTTTTCTTTGCCACCAGGAACCTAGTCGGTAGCACTTCCATATATGTAAACCTAATGCATATGAACATTCTCGAAAGCACTTTGCCAATGCAATATTTGGATATTGTGGCCCCCTTAGGATAACAGATCTTTCATTCTTTTCGGTCAAGACGATGGATGAGCAAACCAAATCCAACCTCTTTTGAACTTTTGCCTTTCAAGCTTTTAAGTAATGCACAATGGGAGATGACACAAGAGGATAGACACTAATTACTTAGCATGTTATTTTGGCCCCAGTGAAAAAGTTTCCCAGTCATCACTGACCTCTTTTGACACCACACAACTTCACTAAGGCCGACGTCTGAAATCCCTTTTTTCACCAAACTTTGGGCCAAATTTTTTTTTTTTTTTTTTTTTTGTGAGAACTTTGGGTCAATTTGATTTGACTGTAAAGTAGCTAGTGGGTAAAGAAAAAGGTTGAAACTTGAAAGGCTAAATTACACGTTTGGTCACTCGAATTACATAAATATTTTACGTTTGCCACTCGAATTACTTTTCTTTTTTATTTACCACTAACTTTACGAATCGTTTCACCGTTGGTCACCGACCGTTAGTTTTCGTTAGACACTGTTAACTCCGTCAGTTTTCTGATGATGTGGTAAACAGAAATGCTGACTGGACCGTTAACTTAGTGACATGTAATTTAAAAAAAAAATTGACCGCCTGGTCAGCCTCACCCAACCCAATCAACAGTACAATTTCTAAATTCCCTTTCCTCTTCCATCCATCGCCGATCTCTGGAAATGGAGCCATCGCCTTCCACCGCCCCGCCGGCTACAACCACCGATGGGTCTAAGCTGCCTCATGTAGTTACGGATGCCACATAATCCCGCGCCCTTGAACCAATTCTCTCTTCTACGCCGGCGGCGACACCCGCATTATCACAGTCCCTACCACCCCCACGCATTGTCGCCATCCTCCGTCTCGGAACACCGTTCGCTCTCAGAAGTCGCGTCTTTCGAATTGGGGAATTGGGGATCCGGATCAGAGAGAAAGAGGGGCGGAGACGATCCGTCGTCGCCACTCGCCACCATCAACCTCTGTTGCCCACAACCAAAACCCATCCCCTTCCTTCGCCGCCCTCAATTTCAATCTCAAGCACGACGACTCATCCCCCTCCACAGTAGACGACGAATTGGACGCTGAAAAAAGGGGTGATGATGATAGAAAAGGAAGGGATGTTTGAGAAGTCGTCGACTCCATCCGATGTGGGGAAGCTACTCGGGATTTTGCTTGTAGGGATTTGACCGGATAGCAAGTTGTGGGTGGGGTCGATAGACTGTACCAATGCAGGACTAGGCGATTTAGGGATGAAGATGGTTCCGGTAAGGGAATTTCGAGAGGAGCTAGAGGTTTGGAGGGTCGACAATGAAGGAGGGATTGAGCCATTGAGGCGATTGTCGGCTAGGGAGACAGATGCTGCCTAAGCTCGAATGGATGGGGCCTGCGAGGGAAGATAGCTTAAGGCGGCAACAACTGTGGGGGAGATGGCGGGATCCCCAACACCGGCTTCAATTGCGAGATCCACAGCTAGCGAACGCTCCCGGATCCGGCAGAGGTGAGCTTCATGTTGTTGCCATCATCAACACGGCGACGGAGTGGCGCCTCCTGGACGAAGAACAGAGGAAGGTTGAGAGGAGGTCTCAAGGGTTTGGGGATTTCTTTCAGATGATTCGGACGGCGGCGAGTGGAGGAGAAGAAGGAGAAGTGGAAGGGTAAGACGAAAGAGGGGATGAGAAGGATTGTGATTTAATTTTATTTTTCTTTTTAGCTCTTAAGAAAATGTAGAAAAATTAAATATTAAGTTTTGGTCAATTGAATTGGATGTGGCTGACTAGGCGGTCAATTTGTATGACTCAGCTTTTTTGTGAGCCCACTCAATAGTTCTGTTTGCCACATCATCAAAAAGTTAACGGAGTTAACGGAATCTGACGGAGATTAACGGTCAGTGACTAACGGTGAAACAATTCGTAAAGTTAGTGGCGAATAAGAAAGAAAAGTAATTCGGGTGGCAAACGTGAAAGATTTATATAATTTGAGTGACCAAACGTGTAATTTAGCCAAACTTGAAAGTAACCCATATTCTTACTGAATTGCTATTTGTCGCCCTAAAATTTAAATTATTTCGCCCTAAATTGTACTATATTGACAATTATATCCTTGTACCCAAATTCAATCCGTAATCCCTAACTTGGACCACTGCTGCCGTTCCCCCAACCCGCCGCCACTCCTCGTACGACCACCGATGTCGTTCTCCCAATCCGCCGCCGCTCCCATTCCCCACCTTGCCGTCCTCCTATCATTACTGAGAAAGAATCCCACCAGCCAGTCGCCGGAGAGCTCGTAGGCAGGTCGCTGACCATTTTCTGCTTCTGCATGGCTTCCAAAACATGATTCATTTATGCTTCTGCATTGCGTTTTCAAATAAGGATTCCCACTACTAATTACCATCCGAAGCCTGCTTCCTCAGTTGTTTCCGTATGGAAACCAGAATCACTAATGAAATTAAAGCATATATAATTGTGTATGAAGAATGACCAGTATACTTTATTATGCATTAGTTTTCGTGTTTACCTTTGGGCAAATAGCTCTCTTCCTGCCATGATATTGGGATAAGGATATTTAATTCATTTTAATGAATGTTAGGGCGACAAATAAAGAGTTTTAGGGTGACGAATAGCAATCCCCTATTCTTATATCAATAACCAGCCGGAATTACTATTTTTGTTATAACGATAATACTTTGACACAAGAAAATTGTAAATCGTAAAAAGGACGAGACTTGGATTGAAAGCTTCTCGTTCATTCATACAATAAAAATGGTACTAACTCAATGATTCTACCAAGAAGGGTCAAAGAGAAATCAATATACAACTTAAAAATGAGACTGGAACTATTAACATTGTCCTTTCATAAGGGCAATTACGAATCCAATATCAATAACTTGTTGTTGGAACTATTTAGCTTTTGACATTATTGTCCTGCACTCTTAACATCCTGATGCCTTCACTTACTGCACCAATTGAAGCAGTGTTGCCACCCATTAATGCTTGACGCCTAAACTTTCTCACCAATTTTTTCAATTTGGAGACAAATCGATTAAGCTCCCACAGAGTCTCGGTATCAAGAGCTTCAAGGTTGAGCTCAATGAAATCTCCATCCCGCCTCAAGTGGCCGTTCCTCTCCTCTGCTATTTGCACAACCAGCTGTAGCATCTTCTCCGGCAATCTCTGCAACACTATTCCTAGTTTATGCTTCTCCTCCAGACTCATCTCCCTCTTATTAGGATCATTTGCCTTAGGCTTTGAACGCTTTCCACGCTCCGCTGGTGGCATCCTCATGGCAATAATAAGTTGATTGAGCTAGGGGAAGAAGAGCAGTCGCTGATTAATTTGCCGAATCGGAAGATACGAATTGATTGCCTAATGGTAACATATTTATAGGGGAGTAATCCTAAACCTATTCGGCTATTTTTACTTGCAGCCTACTCCAAGATCAAACAATTTGTAATTATAATTAGCATCTAACCCCACGTGTACTGACCAATTATAATCCAACAATGGGTTTCTTTCAAAAAATTTCTATTTTCTTGAGTGGTAGAACGCGCAAGCAGATTTTAGGATCCAATATCTTAAGCTAAATGCCATATCTAGTTAGGGTTTTCTCAGGCTAAGACTAAGTCAACATATTTTAATTATTTCCTATAAACTATTTTTTTTTCCTATTTTTATTCTCAACATTTTTTTCCTTTGTACAAACACTAACTACCAAATTAGGACGACTCGTGATGAATGGCTTTCTGAGTTTAAATGGTCGAAGAAATAATTGATAAAAACTATTTTTAGTTCAACCGTGTAAAAGAGGGAGTCCCATGTCTACCATCTAATTTAAAGACATAACAAAAGTGCATAAGACACATGTCTACCATCAAAATTATTCACGCTTGTTAGGATTAATGTGTTAAGGAAAATAACAACTATTTTTCTTGGTTATTGGTTCAATTTTTTGTGTGGTTGACTAAACAAATTATTCATTTTTTGTTGAGTGTGGTCTATCTGGATCAAACCAGACCGCACATGCGTGGTCTGGACCGGACCGTATAGTTTGTGGTCTGGTCTGTGGTCTATACTTCAGCCTCTTGATCTGGACCATAGACCGTATATATGGTCTAGTCTGGACCAGACCAGACCACACCGTTTCCAGCCCTAAAATTAAGTGACACTCATGAAAGTCCATCCATTCAGTGAAGTTCCAAATTTGTTATACACTCTAAGTGCCGTCATACGATTAGGAACATCTTGATCAGTTAAGCAAAGATTTACCTTCGCCATGGGATAGAGTTATTTCCTTCTTTTATCCCATCTGTTTAAGTTATGGAGCGAAATTTGGCCCCAGTCAATGCAATCATTCAAAACTTTGCTCCTAAAGGCAATAATAGATACAAATACAATCAATATGGCAACTATTCCTATCTTCCGCAACTCTAGTTCTCAACAGAAAAGATGATCCACACAACCATGAAAAATAAGTTGAAAACTAAATTACAAAAATCTCCTGATCTAACCCGAAGTTACAGCTTCAACAGGCCGTATCTTGTGGCATCCACTCCCATGCACCTGTTTATGTTGGATTCATTCACTATGTTCCTTCTTCATAGCTGCAGAAACACAAGAACGAAAATCCCCCACTACTTGTTCACTCATGATTCAACTGTCGCTCCCTCGAAAAGTATAAGAGTTCTGAAAAACAGTATGCTCCGTCATTCTCTGCATTGGAACTATCCAACATTCCATTTCTCCACTTCTTGATATCACCACCTTGCAATGCAAAGAGACCAGATGCCAGCAGCTGCAGCATACCCACTTCGGTTCCGAGTCCTTCAGCATATAGAAAACGATGCATCCAGAAGAATCACATCTTATGCCAGTTCTGGTAAGGTTGCTTCCCCCACTGCTTCAACAGATGCATGCAACCAGCTGATGTGAAGAGCCCAACTGATGCAAGTGCAATCATTGTCGAGTTCTCAATGCTCTGGTAGTATCCTCTTTGCACCAACAAAAAAAGTATGCCTGCATTTGCAGGAGCTAGTGAGAGTGCGATCATCCCTCCACGTAACTCGTTCGGCACATGCCTATTTCATAGAAGAACAAAGACGATCAAAAACAGCTAATAATGACTAGTAATCGGGAAATAATATTGGTCAGTTTAGGCAAACTAACAAACCCGACGAGAGATTTGTTAAAGCTTACATTGTCCTCAATCTTGCAAGAGAAGGTATGATCAGACCCACAACCGCATGGAATAAGCAAAACAGGGATACCAAAACTGCAATTTCCTGCATGTGTAAAGAAGCCACAATGACAAATACTGAATATCAGAGAGAGATTTGGCGAACAATTATGATGTATTGAGGAGATTCAACATTTAGTACCTGGTAATCATACGCTATTACAGAGAAGGAGATTCCCAGAAGGATATATGCGTATATGAGACAATCCTCAGTACGAAGAGATGAAGGACCGGTCAATAGCCATGGGAATATTGTGCTTCCCAACATTCTTGCACCCAACAAGCAAGGATAAACCAAACCTAGATGCGCTTCTCGTCCATCAGCCTAATCTAGCACGGAAGAAGAATAAGGTTAAGCTTCAAAGCTTGAAATCCGTTCAAGGTCTAAAATTCCAAATGCAAGGGAGAAATGTTTACTCATGCGTATAAGAGTCACAAGAAAAATGGCATAAAACAAGAAGTTGATCAAAATTAAATCTGAGGTTTAAGGATAAAGAAGCAATCATACCACTACAGTCGGGGCCCACAAAATCCAAAAAATAGCGACGGAGAAATGAAGGGAAGCATGTGCAAATCCCAGGAGCCATATCCGTTTGTCTGGCAAGAGTAAATTGACATCAATAACTAACAGGCATATCAAGTCCTACCAAATCATGTTAGCGGCCACGCTATATTAGATCCTCCTATATATCCTAAAAGTGCTGGTAATTAAAAGCTATAATCCACAGAAGAACATTTAGAATGTTCAACCTAACCGATATGCCTCAGTGTTGTGAGTTGTTAGACAGTGCCTATTATCCAGACATTGCTTGACTAAAATGCATTCTGCATCGTCAGGCTAAGAAAGTGTAACGGACAGCGAGTTCCAGATGAAGCTTGAATTGATACCTTTGAAAATATGTGCATAAGACACATTATAATCTTTGGCTACTGTAGCTTTTGGGGTTTCCTTCCAGCCATTGCCGACACAGATGATGCTCATCACTGATAGAAAGATGGCTGCAGTTGATGGAGATACCATATCTTTCCCCACATTACTTCCGAGAAGCCAATTGGCAAGCACTTGGCTCAGAATTAATGATACAGACTCGAAGAAAGTCATCAGCCAAAAAGTGTCGCTCAGAGTGTCTTGCCTGAATCCTTGCTGCAGAGGCCATTCATTGTCACGATATAACACAATACTAACACTGCAAACAGAAAGGGAACACAGCAAAATAAAAATAAAAAGACACTCATCATATAACACCTACCTTCTCATTTTCGACCACAAGCATGGCCTCAAAACTGAAGGAAAATATTGAGGTAGCAAGGGACAAACATATGCTTGCCATCCAGAGACTTGGGTGAGGTGAAGTTTTCTTCCACAAACCAACAAAGAGATGCAGAGTGCAAAAGATCAAGCAGGCTTTCTTGTGACCACTACAGTAAAGTGAGCAACAATGAATTCCATCAGAAAACTTCTGAATCAAGTATAACTTGCAAGCCATATTGCATATCATATCTACCAGAGTATTACCATCCATATTTTCACAAAAATCAGACTAGAATTATGTATACTGAGCCTAAAAGAGATTAGCTTTTTCACTCCCATTAGAATCAAACAAGTAAAAAGGGGGGGAAAACAAGAACGTTGAGCTCACATTGAATCAGAAACCATTCCCAAGCCAGTACCAACAGTCAGGGCAGCTACATAACCGACACACAGAGACGTCACCATCTCCTCCTTACTGACTCCATGGAATGACAATTCGTATTCTCCAAACACCGCCCACAACCCTTCCATGACTGAAGAAACCCCACAAATTCAGTAGATGTCAATTAATGGGCGTTTACTGAATTGACATCGTTAATGTACAGAAGGGCTGACCTGAGGCTAGAGAATAGATGAGCAGAAACTTGCGCTGGAACCGGAGGAAAGCAGAGGAGGAGGAAGAAGAACCGACATTGTCCAAGGGTCCAGCGGATCGACTACTCTTGGAGGCTTTAGGTAACAGGCCAATGGAGAAGACACAGCAAACGAAAATGAAGACAAAGAGCGAAATATTCGGCAACCAGATGGAGCTCTCGATTACCGCCAACGCCATTCTCAATTACTCGAACCGATCCTCCGGTAGAAAAATTGAAACCAGAACCCTAAATATTCAGATCATGGAATTGAATTCCAATAATGGCCCTTCTGAGATCTGATCGGCGGTGAAATTCGTTGGCAAGAAGATTTAAGCATTAGAAGAATAACAAGAGACGCATCTCCTCCAGAGAAGGAGCTCGGAAGGAAGAAGACTGAAAGATAAGCAGAAGATTTTTAAGTGATCTTCCTTAGTTCCTACGAAAAAACTAGCCAACTATTATGTTTGATCCAACACTATTATAATAATGAAGTTAAAATTTGTTGGTTGTGGGTTAAACATGATTCTCAACCGGGGTTGGACCAGAACGGTCTCATCGGTTCAACCTGGACCGGATAAATCACGGGGTGCCATGAACTAGTTGGCTATCAATTCAGATTCGGTCAAATCCGATCAAATCATAAAATCTGCCTAGTTGAAACGGTTGGTTCGATCTCGGAGGATGAAGTACGATAAGTGAAGGAGAAAGCGAGGCGGAGGAAAATCAAACACTTATTCGAAATTGACACACTTGCATACAACAAATGCGCAGTGTGCTCTGACTATCGTATTTACATAAACCTGGTTGTCAAAGCAGACTATATATATATTCCAATTTCACTGTCAAAAAAACTCTAAAGCCTCTACATCCAGATGCGGGAAATGGGTTGCTACACCCATATACAAACAATTGAGTAAAAGAAAAATCATCCCACAGGTTTTGGTTGAATTTGCTCAAAATCAAAGACTTCAAACATGAGGCGCCTGACGTCTGGTTTCCCATACACGGTGTATGACAGACCATGGAGAGCTTGCTGAACCGAGGTGGTGGTTGGGTTCTTCATCCTCCGGTTATGCTCGTATCTGTCTTGGACCTGCTCGGCATAGACCATGAACTGGTGCAGCCGTTTCTCCCTTAAATACCTCCCACAGAACTTGTTCATCAGAATCCTCCTGTGCCTATCCGCCAAGAACTTCCCTGGAGCGTCTAGATGCTTCATTAACAGCCTCTCCGCCATAACAATGTCCTGAAAGATTACGAAACAATGCTTGTTCATGGGTTCATCCCAGTTTCATTAGTTGTTTGAAATGAAAACCAAGGGCTTCGTTCAGCTTCGAGTCATTTTTAAGTTCCTTACTACTTACCCTAAACAAACACACCTCAAATTTATGTATAAGAGAACCCAACATTACCTGAATCTTTTGGCCGACATACTCTAATCTCTCGTAGCAAAATCGAGGATGTTCAAACTTGTATTTTGATGGATGCAGGAAACAAAGCTGCAATGAAGAAAAATATTTGAGTGAATGTCATGCATATATATAACCATTTGGACGCTGGTGGTCCATGGTTACCTGCAATCCAAGCCCGAGTTCAATGTTCCTTGCTTCAGTAATATCCGGAATTCTATCTGTCATCTTCAAGGGATATCCAAGGGTGCGCATAACGTGGGGTCTGCTTTCGTAATCCCATAAGTTACCCCTGAACCTGTGCATACCAGGTGGAACACACGCCCTGAAAAGCCTCGGATGTGCAAACAGTGCATCTGCTGGAGGCTGCAAAGGAACCAATGTCAATGAATCAACTTTTTTTTTTAAATCGATGAATTACCAGTGACAAAATAAAATCTTATTGACAAAATCCAGCAGGCAAGGTAGAGCTTGCCTTATAAGCAGCCACATCTTGCCAACTCAGCTTGTTTCCTTCAAATTCAACAGAAACATAATCAACATCTTCAAGTTGTCTTCTTAACTTTGGCTGGCAATCCTCCGCTTCAAGATCCATCCCAAACACTTCAAAAAGAACACGGTACACCTCTGGCATCCCAAAACACAAATAAATTGCCCCAAACAAAGCCCAGAACACTGACCTGCTCACAGCGAAAGGTATTCAAATACTCGATATGAGTATGCTCTACAATGCATGCATTCTATTATCAACCAACCATAAGAATCGTAATACCAAATCCCAATTCTGCTTATCAGTAATGATTAACAGTAGCTGCATTCTACATCCCTATTGACAACATAAAGCACTAATCTCTGCACTTTATGCCAAGAATGATCGAGAGAGTTCAGAAATAGATATTATACCATTCATTTTCAATACATAGCCCTCCCATTCCCGATTTCGCACCCTAATACAACAATCCTTTGACTGGTATTATACCAAATGAAAGAAATCAAATAGTGCATTTTCGGGCCTCATCCACAATACTAGCCTCTAGCCTACTGTAATACACAGAGTACAGTTCATAAAAAAGCATACAGAATCCGAATATGGGGCAGGAATAGCAATAGAAACAGCAAATTCATTCCCGGTTTTACCATCATATCCCAAAACAACATGCAATCTACGTAAGAAACAAACACTTGAGATACCCAAAAGAGAAGCAAAACTCACTTGACCGGCTGCTCTCTTTCATTCCTCTTCAACTTATCAATATCATCGTAGGGGAAAACCAAGTTGTGCAAGCTAGCAGCTTTAATCCACTTAGCCATATTCTTCTTCCCAATCAACCCATAAACCCTCTCCCTCATCGGCCCAGGAGACTCCCTGGGATACCTCTGCAAAAGAAACTCACACATGGCCAATTCAAGCACATACTGCCCCAAGAACCACAGCCTGGAATGCCCTGACCTCACATGCCTGGCATTCGTCCTCTCGCAGCTGGGATGCTGGAAAGCCAAATACAGCAGGGTGTCAAATTGCTTCGCTGGGTTATCATCCGCGAGCCCTTCCGACGGCTCCAAAGGGTACCCTAAAGCCTGCTTGGCCTCCAGCAGGTACTCGTCCATCCAAGTCCTGTCGGCATTGTTCAGACGGGAAGAAGGCAGGCAAGAGCTCAGCAGAGGGAACTGCTTCAGGGACAATTGAGGGCTGTTGAGGAACCTCTCGGCGAGCTTCTTGTCGTCGAGCGGGGGTTTCAGGATGAAGCGCTTAGGCGGGAGTTTCTTCTTCGGGGAAGTGAATTTCTTCCGCTCTTGAAGCTCTTTGAGAAGCCGCTGGGGGCTGTTCTGCGGGAGCTCCTGTGACTCTAGTGCTACGGCGAAGACGCGGGTGGCCTTCTGGGAAGATAATTTTTTAGTGGGTAAGTGAAATTGGAGTGGGAATGGCGAGAGGGAATGAGAGAAGCAGATTTCGGATGATCTGGGGAGGGGAGAGGTGAGGGAAGGGGAGAGTTCCATTGATGGGATGGGGGAGAAGTGGAAGTTCTGGGTTTTGGGACGCGCAGGCTGGGGAATGGGGGATAAGGTGCGAGGCTAACAATTCGGTGCTTATGGAGTTATGGCCTTGTTGTTGCTGTTGTGCTTGCCTTCCGTATCCAGTGACCAGTGGAGATCTTTTCAGTACAATTGTCTGGTGAAATGATGAGTTTCGGACACGAAGAAACAAGTCCATGGGCTGGCTGAACCAGATTTCGTGATATAGACTTTTGAGGTGTAAGCCCGAGAACAGATATCTTGAGATAGGTTAATCAGAGGAAGGCCATATTATACGGAGCCCAAGACTGGGGTCTGGCTCAACACAATTTTTCAAAAGGGGGAACCCATGCAATTTTACGCTTTGCGCCTTTGCCTGAATTTGGTTAAAATAGGGTTATAGGTATAATATGCCCCTCTACTATGACGTTTTATTAAACATGCCCCTCTACTATGTTTTACATCAAACATGCCCCTGTACTTTGTAAAAATGATCAAACATGCCATTTTGTTAAAATTTTCATCCAAAAACCGTTAACCAAGGCCGAACTTTAGTTTGGGCGACACAAATTACTAAAATATCCCTAATAAATTCACTTCAGAATTTTTTTGGTTCTTTTGTATAATCAAATCATTCAAATAATTTCACTTTGAAAAGACCTAGGAAAATAAAACAGGGGACAAAAATGACATTTTCCCTCCCATTTGCCGATGTCGGGTCGTCTAAATCTCAATTCAACCATGATTGACGATTTTTTCAATGGAAATTTTAACATAAGGGCATGTTTGATAATTGTTTCACAGTATAGGGGCATATTTGATGTAAAAAATAGTAGAGGGGCATGTTTGAGAAAACGTCATAGTAAAGGGGCATATTATACTTATAACCCGTTAAAATAAAACCCACTGAGTACCTCGCCCTAGAGCTGTCAAAATCCAACCCGACCCAAGTAACCTGTCCGGTCAATTCAATTTGTAACCAGACCGCAATCTGATTTGACTACAAGTTAATAATTCAAAACCCGTCCGACTCATAACCCGATTGACCCGCAATCCGACTGACCCGTAACCCGATTACATAGCCTATAGGACATGACTAATTAGATATAGTAGATTTGAGAACGTATCATGAGTTATCCAATCTGAATAGCATTAGTCGAACTATCTCAAATGCATGCTATTTTCAGAACTTCTGATAAACAACACACTTATATGAACTAATTAGTTTAACTATTTTTAGGGCATTGAGTGATATAATTTGAAGGTTAATATATATGTAATTGCTTATTGTTGATAACTAAATTAACCATCAGTTACAACAATCATTTGCTTTAGAAAAATTCACTTAATTTGTCTACATGTTTTCTATGCTTCTATGTTTATTGCAACTTCAACACTACATGATTGTTACTTTACAACACTAAGTAAGACTTTGGCACATTTAAGTTGTATTCGAATTGAATTTTGATTTCAAACTGAGAGTTAAACTTGGTATGTTAGGTCATACAATTGCAATAACTTAAGCATATAAAAGAATACAAAATTAATGTTGCACTTTGACAAAAAAAATTAACTTTTATAAGTAGTTCTACCTTATAAGTACATATATGAATACGAGGTAGAAATAAACTGTATAAAAATTGTGAAAAATGTTTGAAATCAGTGTAATAAATAAAGTGTAAGTTATAACGTGGAAAGAGTAAGCAGCAAAATATGCTGACTCGAACCACCCGCAACCCGCCCGACCTTAACCCGATACACCCGTATCCGGATTGACCTCCAACCCGAAGAACCCGCCACCTGATTGACCTGTAACCCGATTGTACCCGAACCCGATTGAACCCGAACCCGACTAACCCACCACCCAATGAACTCGAAACCCGACTAAGCCGTAATCCGATTAAACCCAACTCGAACGTGCCCGATTGACACCTCTACCCGCCCCCAAATCGAGTAAATTATATACAATAATTTTTTCCAGAAAAATAGCGGTGGGTATTTTATAGTTCAAACTCATTGCAAGTTGATCTTCCTTCTTATTATATGCTTAATTCAACCTTTGGAGAAGAAATCAACATTCCTCTAGCCTTGGGTAGGTGAAATTCTCCTTCCTTCTTCCTTAGCTCGTAACTATCTCTCTAAACCTTGAAGAAGAAGCTCCAATCTCTCTCCAAGACTCTCCTCTTTCAAATCAACCAAATCTCCCTTATGTAGGTCTCAAGTGCACAAATCACGGTCTCACATCACACCCGTGAAGTCGACAGTGAAATTATGATCTCGGCACAAAATGCGTTGTTTCACTAACGAACTTCATGGGCTGCTAGTTGACATCACGGTTTGGAGACCGTGATCTTGACACTACCCACGAGCTGCAAGAATCCTCATGAAACCATGTGATCTTCACGATTTGAGTGCTCACTTCAAGGTCTGTGCCCCGTGATAAATGCTCCGCAACCATGATTATGTGCTTCACGGTCTTCATCCATTTTGCACAATTTTCGCTCTCTTTGTCTGACTTTCGATCCCCGTGCCAAGATTACCTACTTAGGTTTGAAACATGACAAAACACGAACAAAACCCGGGTAAACTAGCTCAAAGGATGGTGCAAACACATCAAACGTCGCAAGTAAATGGGTATAAAAGTGTGTAATCAAACCCAAAGCAAACCCCCCCCCCCCCCCCACACACACACTTGAACTTTTGCTTGTGCCCAATCAAGCCTGCTCAAACCAGTACAAATTGTAGGACAAAAACAATGGTATGCACTATCAATCATCGGTGGTGCCTCGAGAATAATCAAAGTCGAGTAAACTTTACTTCCATCTCTTCGTGCCATGCACTCTCTCAATTAAGGACCTTGTCAACTAAGAAAGTTTAGACACTTCACATATGCACAGGGGGACTCATAGAAAACATTAAAAATCCAAGGCATTAAGATTTTCAAGCCTTAACTTAAACTTACAATGCATTACACCACTTTGCAATCTTGAAAATCAAGGCATCTTTCCGTTGTAATCAAGAGTGAAATGAACATTTCCTTCCATATCAAGGCCCCATGTGGGGAAGATGATGGTCGTATTCATTGCCTGAGCACCTCTTCCCAACATGCACTTCCACTTCTCAACAATAGACGGGTTGCCACACATGTCGGGTGCAAACGAGAGCCGAGATCTCGTGGCTTGCTAAAAGAGACTTTGTCTCTTGCCATACGAGCCCGTGAGGAGGAGAGGTGTTTGGGGAATGAAAGGTAGTGAAAGATAATCAGGACGCTAGAAAGCTATCCGAACCACATCCTCAATGGCACTCCGGACCAGGAGAAGAGCACATTGACGACTCAACTCAAACACTATGCATGGTTGCCTCTCACGTGAGAACCTCAATTTCCCAACAAAAAAAAAATCAAATTGGAGCACCTTTTGCAAAAAAAAAAAAAAAATGGAGTCCTAACTTGGGAAGTCCCACACACATGTCCTAACCTCCACAACAAACATTTTCACACAACCGAGAGGAAATCGAAGTAAAGCCACTCATTATCAAAGATTCTCATGGTTCCACACTATTCCCAATAGTTCACACCATCATAATCATCAAACAACTCTAAGCATACTGAGAAAGATCATGCTTGGGGACAATTGTGTTTGGAACCCCTAAAATTTTCAATTTTAAGCAATAATCAAGGTTCCAAACACACAAAATGTAGGCCATAGACAATTCGTTTACACACATGTGCTTAGAGCCCTCAATTTTTTAAAATTTGGGCATTCATAGAGGCTCCAAAGCATTCATATCATAGGCCATAACATTCATCTACACCATTCATTTGCACACTCACCTATCATGCGATCCCCCCCCCCCCCCCCCCCACACACACACACAAGCACAACATTTTCCTCAATGGAGGAAAGATTAGGAGGGTAGCTGTCCAAAATGTTTTGGTTTTGGTAATATAGCCATGCCCATTTCATTTTTGACCATTAATGTTTTGGTTTGTTGTGCACATGAAAATAAAATAGGGAATCACGAAAGTTTGGTTTGGTTGGTTGCATGAATAATTTTGTATATTAGGTGTATCATTAATAGGTTAATTGGTTTAATTGATTTGCAGTGTTGAAACCAAACCAAATAAGCTAAATTGTTTAACCAAACCAAACCAATTATCCAAATTAACCAAATACTACAGGTTAATATGGTTACCACAGTAACCAATCCGTTTGAACAGCCCTAGATGTCATGCTTATGTTGACAGGTTACTCATGGTTACTGATCATAGAGTTACTGACCTGGTCCACTTTCATTGCTCTCAGTACCAATTACTAATTTTAGCTTGCTTCTGTCTGTCTCTATCTCTTGAGAAAACAAGAAAGAAATAGGACGAAAATAGGAAGCGGGCCTCAGACTCGGAGGCCCACACCCAAGTCTCATCGATCCCTCTCTAGGGATGTCAATCCAACCCGTAACCATGGGTACCCTACCCGACCGTAACCGGTCAATGAGGGTAATTACCCGCTTTGACGGGTTAAGGGGCGGGTACGGGTAATACCCGGTTTCAAAATAAAGAGTAGGGTACGGGTATGGTAATCGATAATACCCGCCCCGTTATACCCGCCCCGCTAACCAAAGGGTCAATTTCCCTTGAGAAATTTATTTTAGCTTGAGAAATTGAGTTTAGCTACCATTATTGATGGTGAATATGTAGACGATTATTATGTTTGTGTGGATTGTAGAAGCAAGAACAATTATTATGTGTTTGCTGTTTTTATTTGTGTGGATTGTTGAAGCTAGAACAGTTACAAGTATTGAGAATTTTTAATGGACAACCGTATATATATGCATATATGTGTATAAGTTGATACTTTAGGATTCGTACCCATAGTTACACGAATACCCATGGTTACCCGATGGGTAGGGTATGGTTATATAATTTTCATACCCGGTAGTTATTTGGTCGGGTATTTTAAAAAATTCTACCCGGCGGGTTAGGAATTGGTATAGGATAAACCTGCACCCCACCCTACCCATTGCCATCCCTACCCCTCTCCTTTCTTTCTCTCGCTATTGTTTCTCCGGTCCGGTCTTGTCCTTTTCCTTCATCCAGCCAAGCCAACCACAGAGAATTAGCGAGAAGAGAATGGTGGATGCAGAAGCTCCCAAAACTCAGCTAAAAAGATTGAAACTTTTGTGTGGGTGTGGATATGAACCAATCCCACGTGGATACCTAATACCTATTACCCGCCATTTAACATGCATCCATCTCATCTTTTCCCTTCTCCACTCTGTACTGTTATCCAGAAAATCTTCTTTCAGCCTAATCTTTATTTGTACGCACCCTGTAATTACATTCCATGCCAATGAAATTCCTATTTTTGATGGGTACCCATGAAAGGCCATTTTAGTGAGATGAGATTCCTTTATTGTAAGGCTGAGAATTGGAGCCCCCACTGTTTTGTCCTCTTCTTTGAATGTGATTACCTTTGCAGTTGGGAGGGGAGGTGCTCTTCAGCTGCAACCATAATTGAGTGGTTTGAATAAGGGAGAGAAGGCGAGGGAGGGGAAGCCAGATGTGTACAAAGAAGTCCTGCGAGATGGATGTTTCACTGCAACTACAACCCCACTTGGCCCTGTAATTGCAGTTAAGGTGTTTGATGTTTTGACTGGCTCAGGGGAGCAGCATTTGCTCTCTACTGCCATTATTAGGGAAAAGCCCAGATGGCGATATGATTCTTTCTATTAAGTAGTTGTTCTCTCTCTCTCTCGCTGCCATGGTGGAGCTTGATGATCACCAGAAGGAAGCTGCACCACCAACTACAACAACTGTTTCTTTCAATATAGCATGTCAAAAAGGAAGGAGCTTCTTTCTGCTGCCATGAAGAGAACTAGTGACTGGTTTGCTTTCTACCCTTTTTCCTGTTAGTGGCTTTACTACTCAGTATATTTAATAGTCTCTGAATCTCTTCAACAGAGTGTTGTCAGAAAAAGGCAGCCTCAGGTTCTTTAGTTTTACCTGTAATAATTTACTTATGGTTGCACCTCCTTTGTTATTCATTTCTCAGGATTTTCTCCCAGGAAATTTCCAGCGATGTTACAGTTCATGCTGGTGGAGCTTCTTTCTCATTGCATAAGGTACAACAGTGTTGAGCAAGTGCTTCTGGACTCCTGTAGTTTGTTTAATATCTGTAGTGCAGTTAAGTAGTAGAGTATTGTTCAGAATAAGTTGGGCAGCTGAACCAAAATGGAAATACTGTGAATCTGAATTTTGTGATTTGCCTCAAGATCAAATGCCTCCAAGCTAATCTTAAGTCTTAACAGGCCACAAGATTTGAATTTGGGACATTTCTCTAAATTTGTGATGTTGACAACTTTCAGTCTCTCCACTGGTTGTTAATTCCATATATGATTTGCTTCAATTGCAGTTTCCCTTGTTGTCAAAGTCAGGCTACATAAGAAAGCTAGTGTCCGAAAGTAGTGATGCTGATCTATCCGAGATTCAAATCCCCGAGATCCCCGGTGGGCCAGAAGCATTTGAACTCGCAGCAAAGTTCTGCTACGGAATCAACTTCGAGATAAGCACAGAAAACATTGCAGTCCTTCGATGCGTGGCAGAGTATCTGGAAATGACTGAAGACTGCTCAGTTGGAAACTTGGTGTCGAGAGCAGAAGCCTACCTAAACGAGGTGGTGCTCAAGAGCCTCACTGGTGCAGTTTCTGTCTTGCACCATTCGGAAAGCCTCGGCCATATTGCAGAGAAAGTGAAGCTGGTGAGCCGATGCATAGATGCCATAGCACTCATTACCTGCAATGAAACCAAATTCTCTATCTCAGGCAGGTCTGACGGTGGTACTACATTGGAGGCCCAACCAAAGCCTATAGTTCATTGGTGGGCTGAAGATTTAACTGTTCTCAGGATTGATCTATTTCAGAGAGTTCTAATTGCAATGGTGTCGAGAGGGTTCAAGCAGTATGCCCTTGGCCCTGTACTCATGCTCTATGCTCAGAAGTCCCTCCGAGGTTTGGTAAGAACTTTGCCATGAAAACTTTTGAGGGGTGATTTTGAATGTTGATTCTCGAAAGTGATAGATTTATAATAAATCCCTGGATTTTAAAAGTGATGGACAATGATGGTTATTGCTTTTTAAAATTTTGTTGTTTGGATAAGAGTGCTTTATGAGTAAGAGTTTATAAATGGATTGTGACTTTTATAGATGAAGTTGATATGAATACCTTCACTAGTCCTTTTAAGACTAAAAAATGTAAATAAATGATGACTGATTAAGCTTCAGGAGGATGAACTTACATAACTCATAAGTTGAGAAGGTTTTGGAAATATGTGTGCACGGATTTGATTCGCTCGTGACTTTGGCTCTGAAACTTTCCTTTTCCTTGATGGTGCAGGAGACATTTGGCAAGCCTAAGAAAAAAATCGACCCGCAACAAGAGCATGAAAAAAGGGTTGTTTTAGAAACCATAGTGAGCCTGCTGCCGAGGGAGAGAAATGCAATGTCTGTAAGCTTCCTATCCATGCTGCTTCGAGCTGCAATCTACCTCGAGACAACTGTTGCTTGCAGGCTTGACTTGGAGAAGAGGATGGCTTCACAGTTAGGCCAAGCTGTGCTAGACGATCTGTTGATTCCTGCATATTCATTTACAGGGGACACGCTGTTCGATGTGGATACAGTGAAGCGGATCATGATGAACTACACTGAAAGCGAAGCGGAAGCTGCTGGGAAAATCAGATTGGGTGGGTACCATGTTGGTGACGATGATTATGGCTCTCTTCAGCTGAGTGATATGGAGAGGGTTGGGAAGCTGATGGAGAATTACTTGGCTGAAATAGCCTCGGACCGGAATTTGGGCGTTTCGAAGTTCATTGGTCTTGCTGAACTTGTTCCTGAACAGTCGAGGATTGTGGAAGACGGGATATATCGAGCCATTGACATATACCTTAAGGTGCACTCCCTTAAACTCTCCTCAACGCACAGTTTAGTTTTCTGTTTTAGCACCCGAGTTACATCTTATGGATTTTTCTACAACTAGAACCCGAGTTACATGGGTCAATTTTGTAGGGTGAATGATTCGGTTCACACTTTTCTCGCCGGCAACCACACCGAACCTGTTTGTGATATAAAAAAGAGTTGGACTGAACGAATGCTATTAAATTTTGATGTCCTGCCGTATGCTTAAATTAAAGGAGGAAAACCAATCAAATGCATCATGATAATTGATAAGCTGAGTCTTCTGATAGATTGCAACAGGTGGCTCCCTGGTTTGATCTCGCTTCGCTATCACAATTAATGGTGTGTGCGTGAGAATTTTTCCTCGGTTATAAAAAAAATCATTTATTATTTCTATACTCATTTAATTTCAAAGCGAGTTTTTCGCGTAATTTATTGTGAGAATTATCATTATTAGACAACTTATTAAGTAAAAGTTAGGTAACAAGTTTAAAGGAGATGAGGGTTAAATAACCGTGCTTGTCCACTATCTTGTGATCAGTAACTGACTAACTGTGCATAACTCCCCAGTCTATTGTTAGCTTTTGTATGAGACATAATAAATACACGGAGGGGTAAAATAGTAAATAGTAAAGTAGTCATCCATTTGACAATTCGAAAAAGCAAATTTGACAACCTTGCATTGACTATTTATGGAAGGTATCTAACTATACCCTCATTGAATTTTAATCGGATATTTCTCTTTCACTTTAAGTAAAAATTAAAAATAATTTTGCACAGAAAAGTTAGATTAAATAAATTCTACAAAATGACATTCATTTTTATACATTTTTTAATAAAAAATTAATATTTTTATTACCACTCAATATCATATGGTACTGCTTGGTATGTACATAAGATTATATCACGTGGTATGGAAGTGTACCATGGTGGTCTGAATATATAATATTGTAGAATGATTGTATATATAATATTAGGATATACGTTAACACATTTCATCATCATCTATCAACAGTTACCACCCTATACAAGGGTGGCATAAAGTGGTATATTTGGTCTTGAAATTATTTTCCTCGAAAATTGTATATCCAGTAGATCACAATGAACTCTTTCCTTCTAGGTTTAATTTTTTTCAAAATTTGGGTTATAAATGAACATGGTACCAGGGTGGTATGAAGTATTATATTTGGTCATGAAAACAAGGGTGGCATAGAATGGTATATTTGGTCTTGAAACTATTTTCCTCGAAAATTGTATATCAGTAGATCACGATGAACTCTTTCCTTTTACGCTAAATTTTTCAAAATTGGAGTTAAAAATGAACATGGTACTAGGTGGTACCAAGATGGTACTAGGGGTGGTATGAAGTAGTATATTTGGTCATGAAAATTTTGCTCCATAAATTTGTAAATCTAATAGATCACAATGAACTTTTTTATTTTTGGCAAAAAGTTTCAAAATTCTAGTTAAAAATGAAGGTGATAGTAGGGTGGTATGAAATTTTTTTCTCGAATTATATTGAAATGGTTTTCATTTTATAGATCACAACAAATTTGTTTCTTCTGTGGGAAAAAAAAATTCAAATTTGAATGAAGAAAATAAAAGCCAATTAAATAAATTAGAAAAAATATAAAAAATATTTTTTTTTATCACTCCTTAGATCCGGGCTCATTTAAAACAATGAGATTATATCTGTTTATGCAAGACCAAAATATCCATTTCCAGTCAGTATCAATCCTAGTCGCAGGATTGCTTCATCTCAAATCAATATAAGTTACTGACGATGCACCGTATTCTAAGCCTATTAAAAATTCACATTCTTATCCAAAAGTGATTTTTTTCACAATTTGTCACAATGAATTATCTGATTTTTTTTTGTGAGAAATTATCTGATTTTTTATGCTTGTTTTTCGGTACAAACCATACGGACAATACAAAGTAGAGCGGCAAAGCATACAAACTAGACCGACAAACATTACAAAACATACTTAACAGTACAAAATGCACTACTTACAATACAAAACAGTAAAATTGTATTAAAAATCAAATCAATGAATACAAAGTATACAAATCGCAACACAAAATATACAAACTAGACAAACAAACATTGCAAATTACAATGTATACAATTTAGTCATATAAACATTACAAACATAATAGATAAAATGACATACTAAAATGAGAAACGAAACAAACCAGATTGATACAAAATCACAAAACATACTTACAAACATAACAAAATTGTCCAACAAACATAACAAAAAAGACGTTGTCGTCGGAATATCCCCCGCCGCCGAAAAATTCGTCGATGACGAAAAAGCTCTCCCTCTCTTTCTCGCCTGCTGGGAAAACTTAGCCATATTACTAAAGGACACCCCTTAATCACCAGATCTTAGCTCAATCGAATCCGGGGGATGGGAGGCAGACATGAATACTTACCACTATACGACAACTGTGCTTCCTATTTACCCTTATGTGTTTAATATCGTCTTAAGTTGGTTAAATCAATGTTTTGACAGGCTCATCCAGGGATAAGCGACATGGAGAGGAAGAAAGTGTGCAGCGTAATGGACTGCCAGAAACTCTCTCGTGAGGCCTGCGCTCACGCCGCACAGAACGACAGGCTCCCAGTCCAAACCGTCGTTCAAGTCCTCTTCTACGAGCAACAACGCCTTCGAGACACCATTGACAACGATAACAACACTGCCGTCGACCAATATCCCACTCCCAAGGTCCCGCTCCACTCCACCGACATCCATCCCGTCGTTGTCCCTCCTCATCATTACAACGACGAGCTCTCCATATTGAAGCGAGAGAACCAGGACCTCAAGATCGAGCTGCTCAAGATGAAAATGAAGCTCAAGGAAATCGAGAAATCGTCCAGTACTACTAGTAGTGCCAGGCCAGCAGCTGGGAGTACTACTACTCCAATGGGGATCAGCAGATCGTCACCTTCTGCAGACAAGCCTCCTCTGCCTCCTCCTAAGAAGTCGTTCATCAACTCGGTGTCGAAGAAGTTTGGGAAGATAAACCCTTTCGTGCGTCTTGATGTTGTGTCGCCATCCAAAGGTCGCACCAGGCCGCCTAAAGATCGACGCCATTCTGTATCTTGAGACCACAACAAGGGATCGTATGCGTCATGTGTTTATTTGGTATATAGTTGCGTCTGTTTCTGTATTGGCTTTTTCAGGTTTGGGTTACTACTACACTTCTCTGGTTAATTTGTGTGTTATGATAATGTAAATAATATTTTTGTAACCATTGGTTGGTGGACCAGGACAAGAACAGAGGCAACTAAAACCGGAATATTTCTGTGTTGGATGATCAATGTTTTTTTTCATGAAGTGATATGATATTTTTTTTTATGAAAAGCAAAATTAATTTCATCAAAGTTCTAACCGATGAGTAGTAATAGTCTTTACACAAACAGAGAGCCAGAACAAACTACAAGCTCTAGCTAACATTTGCAACCAAGGGAGGGAAAAGTACAACAAAACAAAGACTGCATTTCTGGAGGTATTTACATCAACAGAGGAACCACAATGCTTTCCTACTCACAGCAGCAAGAGCCAACTCTTCATCTCTCCAGTGCTTGAAGACTGAATGTCTGATTGAGATTGAGCATGCGACAGAAAGAGGCTGGAAGGATGATGTGAGGATGAACGCCGATATGAAGAGGATGAAGGAGGATTCGGGGAAAATCCCTTTTTCGAACCCTAGTAATAGAAAATTGGATTAGATGGGTGAGATTCACCCAACATTGAGTTGGAAATCAGAAACCTAATTAGGTTTAAAAAATCTTAATTGCCCACCCGCCCAGCATCCCTATGATATCCCGCCTTCTTTTTTATTCTAAGTTTGGGTTTTGGGGACAACATTTTCACCCAAATTCATATTTGCTTGGCGTTCGTGCTTGCAGAGATGGGGAGAAGATGAATGGCGAAGAAGCCTGAAGGATGAAGGTGAGTTTTGTTATAGTGGGGAGTTAGAGTACAATTAAAAAAAATGGTCTCTTGCCTCTATAAAAACGTACTCATTATTGAAAGCTTAAACGTTAATTCATAAAAAAAAAATTAATGTGAATATAATTATGATCATTATATCTTACAATTTACGGCACATACACATCCTGTAAATACAATCTTAATTGTTGGGATTTCAATTAACACTTTTTATATTCTTCATAAAATGTTTGTCAATTTATATATTAGTTAGCAACGTATTAGCGGCAATTAGTTTAGTCTCTAAAATTATTTATATAACAGCAAAATATTTTTTGCCTCCAAAAGTATTAAAAACAAATATAATAATGAAATTCCTTTTTCATAGAGTAGTTATAACAATGTGCCGCTATATGTAATATTTGAATTAAATTAAAATAAAATGTAAAAAGATAATGGTTTTAGGGGCAAATAATTTTATTTTTAGAGGCAGATAATATATTAGTCGTGTATAAGGCGTAAGATACAATTATTTTATGTGCCGCCAATTTTTGTCGTTAAAGGTCATTTTTCTTGTAGTGATATTAACCTTTACAACGCATCTTCGTGAAACTGATCTCCTATTATAACACTTGAGCATTTCATTTGCAAGACGGATCTTAACATTGATTAATCTTCCTTTGATTAAAGCAAAGTGGTTGGTACTAATTAAGGGTGGAAATCGGTACGGTATCGGTATCCCCATATCAAATATCGAAATCACGAATACCGAATTATACCCTATAATTAATCCCAATCCCAATATATAAATAATTTAGGTATCCCAATTGGTACTTTGGTATCCCAATAAGTATTATCAAATACAAAATTAATTACCTTTGCAATTAATAATTAAATATATAAATTAGATTTGATTGTTTAATTTGGGGCAAAGAGACTTAAAAGTAAAGAGTTTGCCTAAAGCTAGGATATGGATAAGGAGAATGGAGGAGAGGTGACATCTCAAATTCTTGTCATTGGTAACCTTTAATTTGACGAATTGGAGGCCGAAAGACGACTAATACTAGTGTTTGCTTTTGGTGTTATGAAAATAACAAAAGATTAGGTGAGATATGAGAGTGACTTAAACTGGAAAGTCTAAATTAAGATGGATGTGGGCTTCTAAGTTGTGAAATAGTGAGGAATGACCAAATGTTGCGTGCTATATTTCATTAATTTTTATATTTTTGGTATTTCTCTGTATTTTGGTATATACCGATCTCAATCTCGTAATCCCCAATGTAGTTAAAAGCTATCTCTTAAGCTTAAAAGCTTAAGCTTTTAAGCTCTTAACCTCTCAAATATTGTTATTTTATATAAAAAATCCTTTGGCTGCATAAGCTTTGAAAAATCTTAAAATAAGCGTTAAAAGCTTGTGAACTTGTAAAAGCTAGCTTGAGAAACGCTTATTAAAGCTTATGGTGGCCATTATATTCAAGAGGTTCGAGTAGGTTAATGGTAGGACTAATTGGGGTTTTTTAGATTGAAAAGAATAAAGCCACGCCAGCTATTACTTTTACAATTACAATTTTGAATTTTTAATTTTCGGTAATTGTATTTTGCTTTAGGTTTTAGCCGACAAGTTCAACCCTACTCTCTAGTCTCATTGATTTCTCTTTGTTTCAAGGCTTTTCTATGTTTTTTTAGAGCGCCTTCCAGTTCCCCAACCCAAGCCGCCGGCGTCCCCAATAGAACGTTGCTTTAGAAACCCACACTGCTGGCGCACCTCACTACTGCTGATACTTAGTTTATCGTGGCTGCAAACTTGCAATTTTCAAGTATAAAAGCAGGGAAACCACCGAAACCAGTCGACAAGTTCAACCCTATTGTTGCTGACTCCACCGACTTGAGCTGATCAAGCTCCCCCTGCTGCTACCAGTTCTTTCCCTGTGAATTTTCCAAGGTTTTCTCGTAATCTCTTTACTGTTTTCATTGATTGAGGGTTATGCTAATTTGATATTTTAAGTAACGAAGATAAATAGATTGTCATTAATCATGATTGCTTCTGAAGCAAGAAATTATTTTGATTTTTAATTGTGTTAGGTGTTCACTTGTTTAATTGCAGTGCGTCTTCGACAACAACAGCTAACCAATATGTCAACGCTTAATATTGGTGCATCTTCCTCACAACGTAAATCAAAGAACAAAAAAGCAGCTGGAACTCGTCATGATCCGAGGTGGGCGCATGGAATAGATGTCAATGGCGATGGAAAAACTGTGAGATGCAAGTTCTGTTCCAATGAGTACAACGGTAATATCTATCGACTGAAACATCATCTTGCAGGAACAAAGAAGAATTGTGAGCCTTGTATTAGTGTCCCTGAAGAAGTTAGGAAACAAATGTTGGAGCTATTAAATGCAAACGTAGAAGCAAAAACACTCAAGAGGAAACAATTGCATGATTATGGCCAAGATGAGGGTGTTATTGGAGATGGTGCAGAACCTAGACAGCAAGAAACCATTCCAAATATTGCAGCCAATATGAGGAAGAATGTTGCTGGTGGTAGTGGCACTAAACAAACAACTATAAGTGCAATCCTGAAGAGAGATCTGAGGAATTCTGCATGCAAAACCATATCACAATGGTTTTATGAGAATGCAATTCAATTCAATGCAACCAGAAGTTCTAAATATAATCAGATGTTTGAAGATGTAGCTCGACATGGTCCTGGGTTTAAGCCTCCTTCGTATCATGAGGTTAGAGAGACTTTTCTGAAGGAGGAAATGAAAGAAGTGGAGCATAAATTGGAGTTATTCAAGGACGAATGGAAAGATGTGGGCTGCACCATAATGTCTGATGGATGGACTGATAAGAAAAGACGATCTCTCTGTAACTTTCTGGTTAATAGTCCTCGAGGTACAGTATTTCTTGAGTCTAAAGACACTTCAAAGTTTTCTAAGACGGCTGAAAAGGTGTTTGAAATGCTAGATGCAATTGTTGAGAAGGTTGGAGAAGAAAATGTTGTGCAAATTGTGACTGATAATGCTTCAGCTTACAAAGCAGCTGGACATTTATTGATGGAGAAGAGGAAGCATCTATTTTGGACTCCATGTGCTGCTCATTGTATGGATTTAATGTTAGAGGATCTTGAGAAGCATTTGAAGGTTCACAAGACTACAATTTCCAAGGGTAGGAAGATCACAAATTTCATATATGTTAGGTCAATGTTGATTGCTATGATGAAGGAGTTCACAGAGGGGAAAGAATTGATAAGGCCAGCAGTCACAAGATTTGCTACATCATATTTGACTTTGTCATCTCTGAGTGAAAATAGGGGTCAATTGATGACAATGTTCTCTTCAGATAAGTGGAGAAAGAGCAACTTTGCTAATATTCAAGAAGGAAAAAGAGTTCAGGGGATTGTGCTTGATGGTAGGTTTTGGGCAAATGTGACAAATTGTCTAAGAGCTACACTTCCTCTTATCAAGGTTCTTCGTTTGGTCGATTCTGATGAAAACCCAGCAATGCCTTTCTTGTACTTGGAATTGACTCAAGCGAAGGAGAAGATTAAGAAGAACTTCAACAATGTGGAAAAAAGGTAGCTTTGAAGTTCAATTTCAGTTTACTAGATCATTTAATAAGCTTGTATAGTTTAAATGTGATGTTATACTTTATTCTTGTGACTTGATATCATTTTTACAGATACAAACCTATCTTGAAGATCATTGACAAGAGATGGGGCGATCAAATGAGCAGGCCATTACACTTTGCTGCATTTTGGTTAAATCCTCAAGTTCAGTATGCTAGAGGGTTTAATCATAATGATAGACAAGTGAAATCAGGATTGTATGAATGTGTGAACAGATTAACAAGGGATGACGAGGACAAGCTTAGGATAATGGAACAAATGGAGAAATTCCGCCTTGCAAAAGGCATGTTTAATCAATTTGGGGCAATGTCCTTAAAGGATAGACAACATCCTTCTGAGTGGTGGCATTCATTTGGAGATGATGTACCAGAGCTTCAAAAATTTGCCATCCGAGTGTTGAGCTTAACTTGCAGCGCTTCTGGGTGCGAGCGTAATTGGAGTGCATTTGAGAGGGTAAGAACATTTTTCTTGTTTATGTTCAACTAGTGACATTTTATATTTTCTTACTACATCTAGTCTGAGTATAATTTCTGATTTGTTTATGCCATATTGATTCTTCTAGGTTCATACTAAGAAAAGGAACAAACTGCTTGCAGAAAAGATGAATGATCTAGTGTATGTCATGACCAATACAAAGTTGTTGGGAAATCTCAAGCAGGCAAGGAAACTTGAAGTTGCCTTTGAGGATATGGACTCTGATAATGAATGGGTTTGTGGTAGTGAAACTGATGAACCACATGATGATCAATTAGAAGTTGGCGATGAGAACAGTGATCATGTTAGTCCTCTTCCCATGGATGATGATGGAGGTGATGGCGCAAGGGATGATGGAGGCCATGGTTACAGTGATGGTGGTGATGATAGTGGTGGTGATGATGATGACTTGGATTCAAATGTTGATGTTGATGCTCTGATGTAGTCTTATTTTCATTTTTGAGAACCTTAGTATGCTTTCATTTTGAGAATTTGGATATTTAAGATTGTTTATGAGTTAAGACACATGCTAGTTTGTACTATCAACTCTTTTTCTATGTTTATGAACTTTTTATGAGTTGCCTCTTACATTAGTTTAAGAGTTTTTCAAATTTGCTTATGTTCATGATCTATGATATTTTAAATAAGAGAAATTATTAAGTGTATGGTGTTTATATTATACAGAACACAGGTTGCAGTAAGGAGATTTATGATACTTTTAGATGATCCTTATAAACTTACGCTTTTACGCTTCGCTTTTACACTTACGCTTCTACCCATCATTTCGCTTAAACCTAAAAGCTATAGTTTGAATACATTGGTAATCCCGATTACCGAATAGCACTCCAAAATGAATCACAATCCCTAAAAAATAAGTCGGTATGCGACAATACCAAATAGTGATAAATTCGGTACGATATTCGGTATATCACAAATACTCGTGCGAAACTTCTAGCCCTAGTACTAATAATGCTAGGAAGCACGTCATTGATTCTATTGGACATAATGTTTTAGACACATTTGTAGAGTGGATTACAACATGCTATGGTTCTGAAAATTTTCATTACATATGCATTTGGGACTTTAGGAATGAGTGTGAGGATAGTTGAGTTTATTATCTTTCTAAGCATGTGTCCCGTGGTAAAAAAAAATTCATGAACTCCTTTGATAATATTAGATCCCAACACTGCCCAATTTTCTTAACGAATTCTACAGGGAAACCATCTAGTACATGCGATTTCTCCTTTTTCATTAAAAAAATCACCCTCCCGACATCGTTATGCCAATGCAGTCAAAATCGCGTTTTAAAACTTAAAAGTTCACGATATTACACTACTAGGACACCAAAACGCCTTCGTTTCATATAAAGTCTTTATTGTATAAAATCGAACTAAATTGCACTTTAAAGCTTAAAAGCTTACGTTTTTACGCTTCTAGTTTACCAAAACGCTTTACGCTTCTAATTCACTAAATGGGTATTCTATTCATTAAATTACTCTATAGAAAGTATATTTTAAAGGTAAATCACCAACAATTTGTTACATTTGAGATTGAAAGATACATACTAGGTACTTGGATGCATTCTTAACTACAATAGAGTAATCTAATTCACCAGTTAGGCTCTTCCCAAATTCATTAGCATAGAGGAGAAGATGACTTAGGGGTCGTTTGGATGTGGAAATTTAATGCAGTAATTGGATCCAATTACAACATAATGCAGTAATTGAGTTAAAAACCCACGTTTGGCAGCGCAAAAAGGGTATGGGAATTGGACCATTGAAATTGGCTTCAATTACCACATTCATTGTAATTGAGAATACTACATCTCCCCCTAGTAATTTGACATTACCACGTTTTCTTCCTTCTATTTCCAAATGTGTCCCTATGTCCTTCCTCTCCTTTCTTTCTTACTCCTCCGTTTTCGCCTAACTATTTCTTACAAGAGTAGCCCCTTCTTTTTCATTCATCAATGGTACCTCTTCTTCTTCATCTCCCCTCACCTTCGTATATCTCCTCTAATCCTTCGTCAATTTCTTAATTTTGGATTCGCTTAATTATCTCATTCACCGTCCATTTTCCTACTTCTCCCCATCGAATTCTCCTAAACACTTTTAATATCCGTATTTAATGAATTAAATTATTAACTTTATTGTAATTTATATATGTACTTATTATTAAAATAATTATTAAGTTTATATATTTATGGCTTTTAATGTACTATTAAATGTAATATTAGCTTAGAGATGAAGTAAAATAATTGTACGTATTTTATACGTAACTTTTCCATATCATATTTTTCTAACTATGCTTAACTTAGCAACAATTAGTAGTTAGTATAATACAACAACAACCTTTAGGATGGGTATATGTATATAAACAAAGGAGGGCATTTTTGTATTTTTACCAAAATCCACACCATCAATACCCACAAAACTAAACCCTATCCAAACGTGAAATTTTGTTCAATTTCCACAAGTCAATTCCTTGGTTTTGTAAAACATGAAAATTCAGACAAATTTCCACGTTTTCAAATTTCCACATCCAAACGACCCCTATTGTTAAGATCTATGTTTATGAACTTATTGTTAAGATGTTGTGAGTTGCTCTACTTTAGACAAAAATTGCAGGTATTTATAGCCTTATCTAAATTCCGTGCACTCATATTTTACATAGTATATGTCGTGCTTAACACATTTTTTGCTATTTTACAATATGCATAAAAAAATTACGCTTATATGCTTTGATTCTACACTTTACGATTTTACCCATTTTCCGCTTCACGATAGAATCGCGCTTTTGACTGCATTGCTCGCGACTGAGTGGTGCATACAAGTTATTGGAGTCTTCAGGTAAATGTTCAAATAGTAAAGCCTGAATTCTGATTATGTTTTATTTTTTGTTATTTTTAAATTGACAACTCGATAATTTAATAGTCAAGTGTTAGAGTTGACTGTCATCTTGACCAAGCTAGGAATTGGGAATTGAGGAAATTGAGAATAAGAGAGGGGAAAGGGGGCTGCTGCTGCGCAGCTTTGGAAGAAGAAGAGAGAAGGGAGAATCGGCACAGGAGGGAGGGAAGAGAGAGGGAGATTAGTTTTAGGTTTTCTGTAATTGATTGCTTAATGTCAAAATAACACCCTACTGCAGATTATATAATCCGCCAATTCCCTATCTCCTACCCAACTAATAAGACGTAACAATCGACTCCCTGCTTATTGCTAAATACCCCAAATAATCCCCCAATTATCAAAGACCGACAATAATACGAAATAACCAAAAGCTGCAAATTATTTGTTTCTAACATCCCCGCCTCCTTGGGAAGCCACCTTGTCCTCAAGGTTGAAGCTTCTCTTGCCCCGATCCTGGGTCCTCTGCTGCTTCATCCTCCGCCTCGTCTTCCCAGCGCGCCACCAAGAACATTAAATCAGGCTTCCCACATTTGTGACCAAAGGTGAACCTCTCGTCGCAGTTGAAGCATTTTCCCTCCCGTCTCTTCTGCTCGATCTCCGCAGGAGACAGCCTAGTAAATCCCTTGGGCGGTGCCCTCGGTCCTGTTCGAATGGCCGCGGTGGGTGGACCAGCCGTCGCACCCCCTCCCGTGCTCGATCCCGGCGCAGGGACCCCCGACCCGCTACTCGGCCCGCTACCACTTCCTCCTCCGCTCGGCTTCTGATAATGGCCGATCACTCCCCGCCAGCTAGCCAGTTCCTCCTCCTTATTACCTGCAAGACGAAAAACAGCTCGTAGTGAATCTGGCTCAAATACCCGGACAGCAGCTGCAATCTCCGGACGGAGTCCCGCCATGCATAGGCCCACCAATGTCTCTTCTGGAACGCCCTTGCATTGGTTACCCAGTTTGAAGAACTCAGCCCTATACTCCGCCACCGTCCCTGTCTGACGCAGCTTGGCCAGCTGCTCCGGAGCCCATCCTTCAGATTTTCTAAACTGATACCGCAACTCCTCCTTAAACATAGGCCAAGTGATTAGCGTATGAGCTTCTGCATAGGTCCGCTCCATCCACTCCCACCACTGCAGTGCATCTCCCTCCAAGTAGAAGGAAGCTAGGTGAGCCTTCCGTTCTTCCCTAGTGGGGTGGTTCTTGAACCATCGCTCAGCTGAGTATAACCACAGACCTGCATCCTCATGACCATTGAATTTTGGAAACTCAATGGTGGGGGGTTTAGCTCTAAACACCATGTCATCCTCTTCCTCACCACCCCGAGGGTAACCGACATTCCTCCCATAGCTTGGGGCCCCACTGTGATAGTGCTGCGAGAATCGCGGGTCCCTTTCGCATCCCCAGTCGTCCTCTTACTCCTCGTGATATCTCGTTCTTCGGCCTAACTCATTCCTCTGCCTTCGATCGCCCGTTCCCGCCCTAATAGGTTCCTTTCCGGTGCCCCGTTGATTCGCAAAAAGGGGATGAGACCCGCTGTACTCGTCGAACTGACCTTGAGGAGCTGGGTAACCCCTGCTGCCCACCTAGACTGCGTGTCCTGCCGATTGAACCGGTTCGACCGGGTTCAACCCGACCGCTGGGGGCCCGACTCATCCCTGCTCGGCCCATATCGCCTTGGCCCAATGGGCTTCGGCCCACTACTCCCGGCCGCCCCATCTTCCAGGCGCGGCCCACCTCCATCCGACTTCCTCCCGGCCCGCCTTCCATCCCGGATCGGCCCACCTGGCTGCCTTCGTCCCCTCTGTAATTCGCCCTTGACCCATACAGCTCGTTGGGCATGGCCCATGTCCAAACTCCGGCTCCAGATCCACCAACTCTTCCCCGTCCAGGCCCGCTTGCAGGTCCGGGTCCATGTACTCGGCCATCTTGGCCTTACCGCGCGTGCGCGCCACCTCCTGGGCCATTATGGTTGGTAACAGCCCGTCCTTGGTTGTTGGGCCGAAAGAGACGTGGCTCGTACGCGAGGCGGGTGGCCGGCTAGGGTTGGCCGCCGCCGATCCCCCTTTCTCGCCCGACCCGTCCTCCTCCCTGTCCGCCGAAACCTGCGCGGCGCCTTGGCCGCCGAGCGCTGCCACCGAGGCGAAGCCCTCCCCAGTCGCTCCTCCTTCCACCTGCAGCTGCCCGCCGCCGCCAGCTCCGGCCCCACCTTTCTTCCAAGCCTCTGTCAGGCTGCTCACCTGCCCCTGCAACGCCTCCATCGCCGCCTACAGCGCGTCAAGGGTGCGGCCGTGATCTCTGGCCTTCACCTGCAGCCCATTCAGCTCCTCCTCCACCCGCGCTTGCCTCTCTGTTTGCGTCTCCACGACCTTCCTCAGCTCCTCGATCTCCGTAAGATCCTCCACCACCCCGTCGAGCCCTACGTCGCCCGCCTCGGCGCCTCTCTCGGCTGCCTGAGCCGCCTTCTCTGCCGCTTTCATTGACTTCGTCGATACCATTGCTGCCTTCCCTGGTTCAAGAGCTGAAAAGAACTCACTCTCGAGCCAGGCTCTGATACCATATGTTAGAAACAAAGTTTCTAACGGGTTTGGGATTAGGGAAATTAGCTAGATCAATTAGGGATTGACCAAGCTAGGAATTGGAAATTGAGGAAATTGAGAATAAGAGAGGGGAAAGGGGGTTGCTGCTGCGCAGCTTTGGGAGAAGAAGAGAGAAGGGAGGGTCGGCGCAGGAGGGAGGGAAGAGAGAGGGAGATTAGTTTTAGGTTTTCTGTAATTGATTGGTTAATGTCAAAATAACACCCTACTGCAGATTATATAATCCGCCAATTCCCTATCTCCTACCCAACTAATAAAACGTAACAATCGACTCCCTGTTTATTGCTAAATACCCCAAATAATCCCCAATTATCAAAGACCAACAATAATACGAAATAACCAAAAGCTGCAAATTATTTGTTTCTAACACTCACCACCATAGAGACCTGGTTCTCATGTCCTAGACCCTTACCAAGTTACAACTGTACGTGGGCACCGGGCCATGCCGCCCACGGGCTAGCACGGCACGGCACGGTTAGAGCACGGCACGAGCACGGGCACGAAATAAATGGGCCAGTCCGGCACGAGCACGAATAATTTATGGGCCGTGTCGGGCCTAAACTTCATTAGCACGGGCACGAGCACGGGCACGGCACGGTATATAAGTGGGCCGTGTAGGGCCTAATATTTTCGAGACTTTATTGAGTATAAGAACGGACAGGGCACGAAAATAATATTTATTTGATAGAAAATAACTATTAAAAAAATTATAGGTTCAAATATTACAAAACACACGTAGAAAAATAATTATTTGTTGTTGTTAGAAGTGTCATAAAGATATATACGTAATTACTAACATAAGTAAAAATGGACAAAGAATTAAACAAAGTCAAATCACACTCGCTATACTTTCAATTTTTTGTTCCCCCTATTTGTTACTTTTCTCAAACATTATCGGTTAATACTGTCTTGCCCCGTCCAATTTTCACCTTCTTTTTCATTCTCTCTTTTGTTTTCTTCCTTTTCATTAAATACGAATACGAGCATGGCACGAGCACGAATAGGCACGACACGATTCGAACCGTGCCCGGGCCTGGGCCGGGCCTAGCAAAGTTGACAAATGGCCGTGCCAAGCACGGCACGAAATAAATTGGCCCGAAGCGTGCCCGTGTCGTGCCGGCCCAAGTATGGCCCAGCGCCCATATACAGTTACAACCCAATTAAAAGTCCTCCTGAAAAGTTAGTGGTGACCCGATTTTAGAGATTCAGTTGCACTGCAAAGTGTTTAGGAGCTAGCTAGCTTCATGACATAGAGATGACAGGATTAAGAGTTATAACATGCACCTTTTTTTGCATGAATTATGGTCCTGACCCCAGTGATTAAGTAAAGAGTGATCATCTTCATATTCTAAATCCCGGTGAGGACCTAGTTTGCTCAACATCTTATTTTGTGTGACTTAATATATGTGTTTGGACAGCAAGGTGTACCGGCTCATTAATCTTGTTCGCGACTGTTTCTTTAAGTTTAATGAGGAGTTTTCACTGTCATAAACTTGTTGTACGTGTTTGAATGTCGTCTATGGTGACTGGTGGTTGCTAGTGTCTCTCTCGTGTTGCTTCAGTTTGTAGTTTGTACTATAATATAAAAGTACAAATTCAGTTTGTATCATAAATCAATTTTTTTTAAATTTATATATATATATATATATATATATATATATATATATATATATATGGGGTACCGCATACCCTGAGTATGAAAACGCTATCTAGACCTCGAATTAGCAGGGTTTTTGGGCATGATACTATACCCTAACCCTTAATGAGTGAACCCTAGGTCCTAATTATCTAAATCATAAACTATAAACTCTAAGATGGTGGATTGATTTTTTTGCCTATATTTAAACGAATCATAACCGTCGATTATTATTTCTAACTAAATTGATCTTGGGGTATAAGATTTAGAGAATTGAGACCTATATTTTGATCTTTATGGATTAGAGTATAGTATCATGTTCGAAAGATCAGTCAATTTAACCCGGGGTACCGTAGAACTCGCCATATATATATATATATATATATATATAGGTACAAACGCTAAAAGTACAAGTTCCACTTGTACCATATAAAAATTTGCTTAAACCAAAAGTGATTTCATTAACAAGTAATAAACCAGATAAACTTAGAACTTTTATTTGTTAAGTTAGATCTGATAAACCACATCCCCAGTATTGTATTTGAATAAAATGCATCCAAACCCCCCGAAAATCCGCTCCTATCTCATCCCACGAATCATACAAAATTTAAACATTCCGCGAGACCAAACTAGCATTACATCATAATTTATCATTCATATAAACACGTAACAACAGAAGAAAAAATGCCGAAGTAGCTTACAAATAGTGGAGATAGTGACTAATGACGCCACTTTGGATCCTACCTGCACCAGCTCGCTCCGTGACAGACAACAAAACAGTGCAAGGCCACCACCACAGACACAGATAACCATTATTTTTTCCTACTTTCTGATTTGAGTTACTGTGCAGAATAATAAAAGGGTTTAAAGTTGAGACAAAATTAAGCAATCTCAAGATTAGAGAGCCCCTGCAACTAATTTCTCTAGATTTGAGGACACAGCATGCAGTTTGGTCCAGGCAGTGCATCATCTGCTATCTTATCTGAACTTCGTTTCAGTGAAGTAAAAAGTGGGAAAAGGAAAAAGATAGAAGAACACCATCTTTCTTTCTTTCTTTCTTTCTTTCTTATCTCAAGTTAGTGACAGACTTTTCCGGGTAAAGTGGAGGGGAAAGAGGTCAAATAAGGGACAGGCGTGCACTAGTGGGCAATGCATGCCCCTTAGTTGATTATCATATCACCCCAAAATAATAATGCACTTCTTCCCAACAGCTCACATTTGCTTATATAATACCAATAATGCTGCTGCTATTCGATGAATGTATGTTTCATGAGACAGATCACTTTATGCAACAATCTCTCTGAAAAGCCAGAGCACCCTTTTCTTCTTCTTCTTCTTCTTTTCATTTGTTTCAGGGGAATCTATTGTTCATCCGGTGGCCGACAAACTAATATATACCAGCTCTGCTTCAATGGCTGAGAAGGGTGGGGTTAGTAAGAAGGAAAAAAAGATTCCTTCGTTTTCCATGGTGTCATCAAAACAGGACTCTTTCGGGTTCTGTCTATTATGGTATGGTTCAGACTTTTTTCAAGGAGGGGAAAAAGCAGAAAGCAATAACCTTGGATTTCCCAATACCAGAGTAGAGTTTCCTTAGGAATAAAGGAAACCCACAAGTTTGGTTCCAGAAACTGGACAGAAATAATAGTAGGAAATTTGCAGAAAGATCTTGTAAAAAGACTTCCCAGATTGAGAGGAAAAGAAGAAAGATTTGGGTTTCATAATAAAATTGGGTATCTGCCCTCTATCCATCCATTGACTTGTCGAGAATAAGATCTTCCCCACTTTCTTTTCTTCTTTTGTAGCTTCTGTTGACAGCCATAAACTCACATAAGATTTTTCAGGAAATTTCATTTCGGCTGATCTAATACATTTATGTTTGAGAATTAACGATTTCTTAAGAATTTGAGTTGTTGAGAGAAACTTAATTATGGTAACATTAATACGAAACATTTTTTTTTCCTTGCATAAATTTTCATGCTGTTTGTTTCTGCAATATTGACATCAACAAGCAAAGAGTGGTGAGAGAGAGAGAGAGAGTTAAAACTTTAGATTCCCACCCTGAAAATCAGCAAAGAGGGAAGTAGTCAATTGAGAAACCTGGAGGTAGCTAACTAAGACTAGTTGATTTGAGAGCTCAAAAACAAAGCAGTCAGTCATCTTTACACCAAAGCCTGACATATCCTTCCTGAAACCCTTCCATCTAGCCATGAAAAAGGAAAAATTAACCATGGAAAAGAAAACCAGAAGAATAAGAAGAAGAAAAAAAACCCCATCTTTCCAGACTACCATCCAATTCACAAGCTGACTTGATACTTTATTTGTTATTTCAAGTCATTTTGAGGCTGAGAACCTGGTAAAGCCAGGGAGGCTGCTGCTGCTGCTTTAATCTACTATCCTGTTGTTGTTGCCTTGTCAGCTGTTCATTATTATCAACATTGCTATTCTGCTTCTGCTTCTTCATCATCCCATTTTCCGGATCATCTACTCTGCTGCTGCCTAATTTATTGCTCCTCCTGTTAATACGACTTGACCCGGTTGAAGATGAAGACAGGCTTCCACCTCCTGATTCTGAAGTCAACGCTGTCTCCTCTTGACATAGTTTCTTCCTCCTTGAACAGTAACTAGCTGGCCCCAGTGTTAGCTCAATCTCACACTCCTCCATGACTACTGTTCCATTCCTTTCTTCTTCAACATGATCCCCGTTGGACTCTGCGAATTCCTCTGCTGCTGGCCTTCTTTCCAAGTCCAGCTTCACTGCTAACTTGTCATGATGATGATGATGATTAGAAGGAGGAGCAGCAACTACAATGTTGCTGACATTGTTGCTCCTGGAGTTGAAACTGAATCCATTATTCCACAACTCCTGGTGCTTATTGGAGGGAATCTGATGTTGGTTGTTGTTGGTGTTCTTGTTGGTTTTGCCAATGCTTCTCATCATTAGTTTCTGGATCCTGTACAGCCTGTGGAGTTCATATACCTGCAAGAAGAACAACAATCAACACAGATAACATAAATATATCAATTTCTCTAATACTAAATTGGAAACATTCATACAGATTATCTAAACTCCAGAACTTGGACAGTGAAAAGAAGGGTACCTGTTCTTTGAATGTTTCTTCATGCTTTAGCATGGCTAGTCTCATGTATTCCTTGTCATAAGGCTTCAGAACTCTCTCCATTTTTTGAGGCAGTGCAAGTGGCAGAACAAAGGAAAGTAAAGAACAAGTCTTTCTGGTTTAGAGATTATTATCAGATGATCTGGATCCACATGTGTGTGGCAAAACAGACAGAGCAACTGTTTTTTGTTGACTTTTCTGGCACCTGAATATGAAGGCCAGAGAGACACAGGTAAGTTTTAACTTGTATCTGGGGTGGGAAGGAATGAAAAAGAAATATCTCCAGAAATAGCAGCATGCCATGTACATATTTCCATGACACAGTTTGAAAAGAAAGCAAAAAAAAAAAAAATATCAAAGCACAAGTACTATGATTTTTTGTCTGTTAGTTGGACAATTGCTTATGAGTTATTCCTTTCAAAATCCAGTTGGGCCACATTCATCATTCAATTCCCCTTCATTTGCTAGACAAAAACATCAATGAAAAGAAACCCAAAAGAGGGTTGTGCTGATTGGTGGAATTAACTTTTTGACCTACACATGTGATAATTAGGAGGGGAAATCCCCCAACACCAATCAACAAATAATGCATCAACTTCTCCAAGAAAAGAAAAGCTCTTCCCTTTTTCTTACCAGATGAAGGAACCACATGACTCCATCCATACACATGGGATTGTCATTAGATGGATCCAAGAAATTTGTCAACCCACATGTAGTTAATTAAACATGGGGGAATTTATTAATCATAGTTTCAGGGTAATTAAGAAAATGTTCCTTCTTGCTTTTGAAGTGAACTCATCCTATTACACTACTTCTGATCCTTACAAACAGTAAAAACACACTTAAATGACTATTGATGAGGTTGAAGCTAAAGGAAGACTTCAATTATGGTTTCCAAAGAAAGTTGGGACTTTTGAAACATTACAAAAGATGATAGTTCAAGAAAAGGAAGTGAGCAGAAGGGAACTGCACAATCTGCATATTAAACATCTATATTCTTCTTCCTAGTCTGTCTTAATCATGCAAGATGTGGGTGGAAAGGTGGTGACTAAAGACAAATACAAATTAAGAGTGAAGGATATAGCTCACCTGGCTTCAAATGATGAAGATGATGAAGGATCAGCTGGTATGAGAAGATGAAAGAGGGAGGAGGTGTTGTTGCTTGCCTTGTGATTCTGATTGTGAAGGAAGAACAACTTTTTTGCAGGGAGGAGGGAAAAAAGCCAACTGTTGGGGTCTTGTTGTTTTTATTGTTGTTTTTGCCCCAAGAGGAATACAAGAAGAAAGGAGGGAGGGAGAGAGAGAGAGCCACACAGGACTAGAGAGGGAGAGGGGAAAAAAAGATTTGAAGTTTGTTTGGTATGGGGAAAGAAAGCCTTTGCCTCCACATTCTCCATCAGTATATACTCCACTAGATTGCCATAAAATATACAGATTTTGTTTTCCATTTTCCCTTTTTTCTTTTGGTACAAAATACTAGATAATTATAATAAGCTTGCTCTCTCTCTCTCTCTCTCTCTTTCTCATTCAGCAGAAGTAGATCATGCCATGAAGAGGAATTTAAGATTGTTTTAGTAAAATTAAATAGTAAACACAGAAATCAAAGTGGGGGGAAGCTGTGTCAGGCTGGCCAATAAGCAAGCTGGGCATTGTCTGCCTAGCTAGGGTTTTGGAATTTGGATCCATGGAGGCATGCCCACAAATCCCACTGCATTTGCCCAATCCCATTGTGAAACATACATTACATTACATTACAGGCAGATCAGATCAGATGAGATGCCTCTCCCAAACACAAATTATTCAAAATCATGTAAATATATACATATTTCCTTGTTTTTCTTAAACAACCATATTTAATTTGAAAAAAAAAATATTCCTCCATTCATATGCAAACATTGTGAGTCATTGTTTGGGATCACAACAAGAAGGGAGTGGTGTGCCAGCTCTAATTAGTAATATAGTTGTGGGAATATTTTGGTTGGGGCTTTACAACAATGATGAGAGATGAACAGCTTAGCCATGAACCACATGCCATACAAAGTGGGGAAAAAATATTCATATATTTATTTGTATATGTAATAATATTAATCATCATTAGGGGAAGAGACAGATTCATTTTCTTAGGATTAATCACTCTGCTCGCTCTTTTGTAGTATGCCTAAAAAAAAATGCTCGTTCAAAACTAAATATACCATGGTAACCCAAGATCATATGAGGATTGTTCACCGCAAAAAGCGAATTTATAGAATTATCCACCCTTTTAACTTTTGTGTTATAGCTAGTGTACGTTTGCGGGTAGAATTTGGCAGAAATGTCAAATTATCATTATCAATTTTGATGCATAATTGAATTTTTGCAGCTCACCTTAGTTATCGATTAATATTAATTATAGTTACTCGAATTGTTGAAGAAGTATTTGTCCTTCTCTTACAGAACTTTCAATGGAAACTAATTAATTAAGATTTTATAACCGTAAATGCAACCGTTGTACTAAAAGAAACTATAATTGAGTGGGCAGTAACTATGGGGTCGTTTGGTTTTGGTGATAGTTTGGTTGTGATAGTTACAATGCATGCAATGTCCACAATGCATCGTTTTTTTTAAATTTTCTTCGCAAACAATATATCCATTGTTTGCTTTATTTGACACTTTTGAGTGATAGTTAAAATCTCAAGTTTTCGTTGAGATTGTTTGATGGAGATAGTTGTGTTTTCTTATTCTTCCAAATATGTTCATACCTTTTTATGTGTGTTGGTTTTTTATATTAAAAACAAAGGGTAAAAGTGACATTTCACCCAAAAAAAATGATATTATGTATTTAAATACTATAATGACTATCACAGAAACCAAACAATATAAACGAGAATACACCAATTTTCTAATATATTTATATATTATTATGCATACATGGATGATAATACATCGATTTAACTATCTACAAAACCAAATGAGTCCTATATCTCTGCTGGATTGGCAATCCAGCTCTAAATAATCGAAGCTGATTATTTAAGGGTGGCAGATCGTGGGCTCCCGGCCGACACGTTGATCTCAGCCGTACGTTTAGTAGGCTCCGCTAAATTAATAATATCAACTTCTCTCCCCCTTGCCTCCAAAACTAAGCTAATTTGTACAGATCCTTCTACGAAATATATCAATGAAAAATCAATGAACAAGACAGATTCGATTTAGAATAAAAAAGAAAAATAAAATAAAACAATGGCCACGAGATCTCAAATCTGATACACAGAATAGAGCCTCCTTCGTGAGTTCAAAATATTTTTGGTTCTAATAATTTTCCAATTTTATAATACGAATTTGTTAATTATATCATCTCTCTATGTAGTGCAGGGATATTTAAGATTAACAATTCAGAGGATTGGCCTGTAGTGCTCGGGGAAACACGTTAAACAAATGCCACCATATAACTTTTTTTCTAACCAAAATTACTACTTTATATTTTGGGTAAATTGTAAGTTTGATCAATGAATTTACTAAAAAGGTTTATATAGTTGTTAAAAAATTATAATTTCATTCGTGATCATTGAAATTAGTTAAACATTTCAAGTTTAATCATTCTCCGTCCAACTCCATTAAATTAGGCTGATGTGGCAGTCAAATCTCATAGTTGACTGTTAAGTGTGTGACTTTGAATGATGAATTTGCATATTTCGTATCTAATAGTACATTTATATACGATAACGACTAGCGTACTGCTAATATATATTATTCCAAGTGATATGGTTATTGGATGAATTTCGTTGTAGTTCGACAAATATAAATTGTCAATTGCCATTTTGTAATTTGTTGATCTCCAGGTTTGAGTTTAAAGAATATATATATTCATGGTCTAAGTAACAAAACTCAACGCGAGTACAATAAGGTAAGCGTACACCTAACATACGCTAGTTTGATGCACTCACTTTTTTTTTTGTTTTGCACTCAATGCACTCACCTCATAACCGTCATTTTGGGTAGGCGATTCATGTGAAAACGATGTCAATTGTCACTTGTGATACGATGGATAAGAAAGCAAATGCATTTATACAAAATTATGCAAGATTTACTTTAATTTTAATGATTTAGGATTTAGGAATTTAGAGTTAGGGGTTAGGTTTACAATTTGGGGTTTAGGGTTGGGATTCAAATTGAAGGTTTAGAACTTAGGATATCCATTGATTAATTGTGAATTTGTGATCCTATGTTATCATCATATTAGACTAATGCTATCAAATAAATTAAAATTTGATGTCTTATGGCTACTTTTAGAGTTGAATGCACCAAAAAAGTGAGTACACCGATGTAGCCACCATAACGATGTCAATTATCACTTGTGATATGATTAACAAGAAAATGATTGAATCTGCACAAAAATAATTCAAAATTTACTTTGATTTGAAAGTCTTAGAGTTCGGGGATTTAGGGTTAGGTTTAGGATATATAATTTGGAGTTTTGAGTTTGTGTTCAAAATTGAAGGTCATGTCTTTGATTTTAGGATTTATAATTTAGGGTTTAGGATTTAGAGTTGGAATTAATCGAATTTTAGGACATGATACTATACTTTAACCCTTGAGTGAACCTTAAATATAAATTAATTTGATCTTAGTATATGAGATTTGTAGAATTAAAACATAGATGTTAATCTTTAAAGATTAGGGTATAATACCAAGTCCACCAACCTTCAGCCAGTTCAAGGTCTAGATAGTGGTGTTGTCAGGAATTCATCCAAGGCAAGTCCAACATGGAGAATGAAACATAACATAAGTTCATGTTATTTTCATATTCTGAAAATTTTCTAAAATATATTTATCATGCAAATTATGGAGAACATCATTCTTAAAATGCCCCACCAAAAAATCATTCAACGTTTCATCACTTTTCTGATTTTGAAGTGTTTCTTCACATTATTCATTGCAGTAAGTGTTCAACACTTACAATGTCAACTTGTAATAACAAAAACCCTTAAGTTTTGAGTTATTGTTCATATTAAACTCAATCCAAAGTTACATAAAAATTTACTACTATATTTTTTTGAGCCAAGGTGGTGCAAATGACCTACCTTGGTCTCAAATGGCTCCACTACTAGATCTAGATATCATTTTCTTACACAAGCATGTCATAGCTTTGATTATACTCAACGTTCGATAGAACATCAATCCATATATATATATATATATATATATATATATTCTGAACTTTCTTCATACGAACATTATCATATATACTTTTTGGACTTTGCTACGGTGACTTGCAAGTCACCGTAACTTGTACATTTCGGTCGACCGAAAGTTAAGAATGGTCGACCGAATCTACCGATTCAGTTTTATTACTGTCAACAACGCGGTTGACCTTGTAAATCAAATGGTCGACTTCTTTAGAAAGCGAACAACACAAAAGGTCGACCTCATATGTTAAAACGGCTGACCTTATGCATTAAAAGGTCGACCTCATTTTTGAAAAGTCAACCTCTATCGCATTAATTAATCAATATGAAACTAGGACTTATTTCCGAAAATAGTAGAAAAGTTCGATTTGTGAATTACGTGGTCGACCGAATCTACACTGTATCTGTATTGAATAAGGATTCCAACACTAGAAAGGTAACCCTAACTTGTATGCTACTTAATTCACCCTAAGCTCGTTCTAAATATCTATAAACAAGAATATATGTCACAGTGACCGCCACTCAAACACTGGATTTGGATTTTTTAGGATTAGAGTTTTGATGAAAAATCACAAAAATTCGAAGGTTATCGGCTAATTTTCCTATAAGCGGTCGACCTCTCACAGCATGCGATCGACCACGAAACCAACACTTTTGATCTACGTTTCACGTCAAGGGGGATAGATGAATGGATAGGAGTTTAGTCTTCTATATGGTCGATCTGTTACTGTAATTGGTCAAACATTTCGGTAATGACTGTCATCAAGTGGTCGACCTCCTTTTATTTACAAGCCACCATTTTGCTTCTGACTACACTTAAAGGTCGACCAATTTTTTAGCGTGGTCGACCATTTCAGTATCAACTAACTTAAAACGTTCGACCAGTATATGTTAATGGTCGACCGTGATTTTCCATCAGAGTGACCATGATAATGAATTCGGTCGACCGAAACTACGCATAGGCCGACCGAATTGTGCACGTTACGGTGACTTGCAAGTAAAATGAAATAATCATTTACTCATTTGTTGACAAATATTTTGTACTATAGGAAAAAAAAAACAAATAAAATGAAATAATCATTTACTCATTCATTTGTTCGATGCTTTGTTGGGTTGGTGAGGACTGAGGTGGGATATGATATGAGTAGTACTGGTTCATCTCAGATGGGGGAGAGAGAGAGAGACGACCAAACAAAATGATTGTAGCAAAGCTTAAATGCCCATGTGATGAGTACCATGGAAAATAGTTGTTTTCAATTTTCATTAATTTCCTATCTTTATGTCGAATTGATTAAAGTAGAATCGGATCACGTCAGGAGCGAGACCAATAATTAAACTAAAAACCAATTTAGTTAATCATACAAAAATATTAATATCACCGGCTACATATTGAAAATAAAAACAAAAATATATTTGGTATCCCATCTGGAAATTAAATGGGTAGGAAGGAAAAAAAATATGGTACACATTAAATGTACTTGCATCGAATCTTACGTTGGAACAGTGCAAATCTTACGTTATTAGGCAGAAGGGATATGGAGGGTGATGAGCTGCAATTTTTGCTTTGTCAATGTTATGTTCCTGTGAATGAATTCATTCAGCCTATAGAAATGGATACACATGGCTATGCCAGGCCGCTTAAACCCTTAAATATTCCCTGTAGATTTTATATAATCATTTGGAACAGCAAAGTTCCCAAAACTTATAGTTTATTTTCTCTTTTTTATATCTACATTCTGTCAGCTCAGCAATTCTATTTATGTAAAACTGATCAATTTTTGTGTGTAAATTTGGGATGGTGAAATTGTTTGAACTTTTTTTTACTTGTTGAAATGCTCCAATTTAGTAAGTTGTGTAAATAGCGATAATTTTGTATTCAATCCATCAATTTAATCTATCAACTAAATATCTAATTAAACCAATCAATTTAATTCAATTCCAATTATATGGTTGATTCATGGATATTTGATAAATTATAATTTATTATCTATACTTTTTATATTTTGAAACGTTAAATATCATTGAAAATTTACCTTTTGGTACCTAAATGTTTTATTATACGCTTTTAGTACCTAAATTTTTAAAAATTTACACATTGATCAAATGTTTAGATGTCACTTGGATCCATGATCCAGTCCATCAATCCATTTGATCCACGAATTATTCCAATCCAATAAAATCCAATCCAATCGATGAACCTATAAATACAATCGGTTTACCGTCTCTATATACAACCAATCAAAGTATGGGAGTAGACATCAGACAGGAGTGCTAATCGGATTTGTTACGGTTAACCACTAACCAGTATGGAAGTTAGCGATTGACCGATAGGAAAAAAACTCATGCCGATAATCAAACCGATAAGCCTTATTGATTAACCACGTTTTATTGGTTCGATAAGCCTTATTAATTACCCATGTTCTATCGATTTGGTTAGTGAAACCAAATATCCAACCAATGGCTTCGATTTCATTCACAAAATATAACAAACTGAAGCAATAACCACTTATAATACACAAATCCTCATCCAATTAAGTTTAACTAGTGTCATTCAACATAAATTTTAGTCCACAAGCATAACAATGACCAAAAGTACAGAGTACTAAATATTAAAGATGAATATTCATACAAATAATTTAACTACATTTCTACATTGTTAACACAAAATAATAATTATAAGAAATAATATCAATACAATATTCATCATGATTTCATAATTTAAATAGAAATACCAATGCATAAAATAAAAAAATTAATCGAACTTATTCATCCAATTAGCGAGTACCAACTACCAAACCATCACACACAAGCACCACAAGATCACCATCGTTCACAAACACGAAAGAAACAATGATTACTAGAGTGTGAGGTTCGCTCTCACAATTGCAAGGGAAAATAGAGAGGGGGCGAATTTCGGGTCGTAACTCTTAAACACATTTGAGACTGTTGGTGGAGGGTTGTTTGCAAAAGGTCGGGAATATAATTGAGATGTTTGAAATTTTCGACTTTGGTTGGTTTTGAATCTTGAAACTTTTAGCCTCAGCCAAAGTCCGAAAAACTAAGTGGTTATAGTATTAGGTGGTTAATTATCAGTTTTCTTACCCGCTAACCACAAGCCGGTTAGTCAATTAACGATTAATCACTTATAAAAATATTGCTAATAAAAACCGAATCAATAAAAAAAAATTAATTATCATTTAAAAGCGATAGCCGGGTAACTGGGGCGGGATATAGCGGAAGAGTGACTGATACCATACCATACCATAAGTTGGTCCTCGACAAATTTTCATCGTGGCAGTTAGAAACAATAATTAAGTTAAGCGATCAGATCAAAGACAGAAACAACGATAATCTTTTTAATAATCGTGGGGGGAAAGAAATAGTATAAAAAAAACGTGAAAAGGGGAACCAATTAAGAATTGGGTGAGTGGGGAGGTTGTGGTTATCAAGAAACATGATCACAATCACATGCAGATGTAGGGCTTATATGGATGGAGAAGAAGTAGTACTCTGTCGTCCCGTCCGAGTTAGGGAAATTGAAGAATCCAAGCCCAATAGAAAATTTTACAAGCCAAATAAAAAAAAAAAAAAAGGAAATGGATGGAGAGTGACATGGAAGCACGCGCTGCCGGAGAGAAGAGGAGCAGGGATATGGGGAGGTGGGATCCATTGGCCAAGAAAAAAAAAAGGCTCTGTCTTCTCTTCTGCTTCCACTCATCACTGAGAGGGACTGAGCCCACCGCCGCTAGCTAATAGCTGCTTTGCGGGCCCCGGCCCGGCCCGGCCCGGCCACCCATTATTCTCAACTCTGCTCCGACGGGGATGCGTGCGTGCGAGCGATGCGACCGCCGCGCTTGCCCTGCCTTCACCTTTGTGCTCCTCTACACTCTTCCATTTTCTCAATCAATTCATTGGATATGTTTCGGCGACCTGACTAATAATTTTCTATGAATGTTATAATTTAAGGTATGTTTTAATTTGATATTTTTTATATTGTTGATGTTTTAGTAGTTATATATTTGTATTTAACGAATTACTATTACTGGTGGGTATGTTATAGTAGAGAGATTTTTAATTAATTACGGTTGATTGATGGTAGTTAGTTATGGTTTTTAGATGAATTTGTTTAGTACACTCATGTTACAGTAATGCTAATTAAACTGTCTACATGTTTCGATTAGTTAGTTGCGGTTGTTTATGATTTTAGAGTATGTTTGCATAGTGTTGCAACTGCCCCTCACAACTCGTTAATTCGTGGCCTAAATAGCAGAACCCGATAGGAGTACGATAAGGTGGCGCAGACTAGCTTAAACCATGTTCAAACTTATGAAGTTGAAAATTGTTGGTCAATCAAAGATCAAACGGTCATGAATATTTTTCCAAGAAGTGATAAAGTTACAGCGTTGTTTGACATAATTGTTGATCATGACTAAAATCTGATTAAAATGTAGTGGCCTTCATATCATATGAAACGCGGATAATAGATAACAAAAAAAATGTCATTTGCTTCACCAAATTGGTTGTTTTGTGATTTCACCAAAATTTGCGCCTCTATTATTCGGCTGACACAAAAAAAAAAATTATTTTGCGTAGCTTTTCATTTTTCAATGGCCACTAACTTTAATAGGGAGAAATTTCAAAACGAGGACGTGTTTTTAAATTTAAGAGGTTTTGAGGACAACTGTAGTTTTTTTTCCCACCTTATATTACGTACATACTTCTATAAAAAAATTGCAATTTCTTGAAAATTTACGCAAAATAAAAAAATTGTGCCGATCGCCGAGCACAAAGTCACTATCATCGAAAGTTTCGCAAATAAAAAAAATGACTCGTTTAGGGTAGCAAATGACATTTTTTGGCGACAAAGGCAGACCAATCCCTCTATGGTGGTTTGCGGCTTCGAAGATTTTAAAATTTTATGTGGAATAATTTTTTTTGTCATGATCGGATAGCCGATCACAAAGTTATGGTCGTTTGAACTTACCACGTACGTAAAACACGCAAATCACTGCCGTGTCCAACAAATTTGGTCTCAAATTGCTGGAGTCTGCCGCGATCTAATTTGATTTGCTTTAGTGTCTAGTGATTTTCCTATAATCCTTCAGTCTCCAATAATCTAGTACCTAACTCGCTGGATAATTAAACGTATACCGCCCTAAACTTGTGTATTTTGGAAGTTTTTAGTGCAAGTGTTGTATATTGGGAAGGGAAAATCGTTGAACTCTCAGGTTTGTGTGGATGAGTTGTAGAAGACTAGCAGTTAATATGTTCGAGATTTCAACCAAACCCTTGATGCATGTTGCTTTAATTATGGGAAAATAGGATGCTAAAGGGCCTCCCTACTAGGCACTTAAATTAATTTAGGTTGGACAATGTACATACTACATAGAGTCATAGATGATCGAAAAGCAAAGACTGAGATCAAAAGTATCAATTACATGGCTTCCTATGTCAACTAGGTGCCTTAAGTTGGCAGATAGTGAATAACTTCATTGCACCAAGTATAAGAGGTCTTCACCTCCCATTGTTGATTAACAAGCAACTTAAGTCTCTTGGTTGGTTTTCATACTGACTATCTTGAATTTTTGGCATCATGGGGAGGCATATTGCCTCCATTGAGTCTAGTTGGAGTAGGGATGACAATTTCGACCTGACCCGTTTTATCCGATTTGTTTGGCCTGTTTTGGGGCGGGCATGGGTACTCTCATCAACCCGACCTGCCCTGACCCGTCCCCGTCCTCGACCCGTTCTTGCCTAAATTACATGTAATCTTAGTCAAATTACTTAGGATTTTTCTTTTATTACATCATAATTTAGCTATAATAAAGTTGTAAATTAGTGAAAACCCCAATTTCTCTAATAATTTAACTACATTTATCATAATATTGTTTGTTTACTTGGTCTTATAATAAAAATGACTCAATTTTTTTTTTGTTCAAAAAGTATATCAAAGTAGATATCATTGTGAATAACACAATTAATCTGATCCAACAGTGCAAAAAAATTTAAATTTCGGCTTAAAACGAGTGAGAAATCATCCGTTAAAGATTAAAGACTTTACAAAAGAGAGAAGGGACACTGATGTGGCGGATTCTGATTGGGTTATGCATAGTTATTAACTACAAGGTTATTGACTGGATTCGCTCCCCAACCAGTCCATCTGCCATGTTATTTTAATAGATAATTAGAATACACGATTATTAGAGGGCTGTTAAGCTGTCCCCAAATCATCGATGAATCAATCACTACTCCACAGTATGTTTCACGCCAGATCTCGTTGTGATTCATCTCTGTTAGACTAATTTGCTCTTGGTTAGAGAGTTGCTCTTCACACACAGAGGTTGAAAATGAAATAGAAGATTCTAGATTCCCTGGCTCTTTCAAAGTTAGGGTTGGAAGATATTTTCGAGTGAGCTATCCTCAAGGCAAGGATGCCTTGCAACGGAGGAAGAAGAGCGGGTGAAAGTGTCTGGTTGGATTTTTCTTTCTCAGTCCCTCTCATTGTCATCGCTCTTCTGCCCGATTCTGTCTATTAGCTCAAATCTCATCCTTTGTCCAATCACTTATGATTTCATACGAGTTGCTTTGGTGAAAGATTGTTAGTCACCACTCACCAGATAATTGATGGTCAATTTAATTGTTAGTTTTAACAGTAAACAAGAAGTTTGATATGTTCCCTAAACAATTCCCAAGATAGCTCAATTACATTGTTTATTACTAAAAACGAAAAAGAAGAAATTAAAGAAATGAAAAATCCAACCAGCGGGCAGCTAATAATTCACAAAAATAATTCATTATATATAATCAACATTACATGAGGGATGAACGTGGGTGTGTCATGGACTCATGGTTGATTATTTTTATTAGAGTGTGCACTGAGAAGGTCGAGTCCTTGTCAATTATTGGTTAGTTTTCTTCAATCCTAATCACAATCAGGAGCAAAGTTTCTTAACAAAACAACAACCGCCTAATTATTGTTCTAAATTGATATGTTAATTTAAATGAAAAGGTGCATCAAAATATTTAATTAGTTTGATTAGCCAGTGGATAGATGACGCAATGGATTGTGCTTGCTCCCCCATCCATCAATCCATGGACCAGCCAAGGGGGATTTTGTTCTGGCTCTGTTCAAAAGAAAACAATAATTAAGTTCTGGTGCTTCAGTTTATGTGTTGACTTGTGTAATTGAAAATAAAATCCAATCAATCGGGTATTTATAGTCTTTTGAGATTTTGAGGTAATTAGGGGAACATAATCTGCATAATCGCCTTAGCTACTGTATTTGATTTATCGGTTAAAACCGATAACGATAATTAGTGGTTAACCCATAATTTTTTAGTGATTCGATTTCGGTTAGTTATATTTTGCTTAGTTGTTAACCCATTAAAAAGCCGATAACCGCCTACTAGTATAACCACATAGTTTTTACTTTTTAGTTTTGGTTAAGGGAAAAAGTCTCAAGATTCAAAACCAACCAAAGTTGTAATTCCAAACATTCTAATTTACATCTATTGCAAACAACCCTTCACGCCCCAAAGTCTCAAATATGTTAAAGAGTCAGAAGCCGAAAGTCACCCTTCTTGGACGTCCCGTTGGGGTCGGAAAAACAAACCTCGCACCCTAGTAGTTTATTTCATGCTTGTGAATGTTGATGATCTTGTGGTGCTCAATTGGGGTGGGAAACAATCCGCCCAGCTTAAATTGGACCGGATTAACCCAATTTTTTAAATCTGTTTTGGTCATATTAGCAATCGGAAATTGGATTGGATGGCATCCAATTTCAATCGTGACCGGACTGGACTCGATCCGTTCCAATACGGTTTCAACCCAAAAACTAGAAATGTTCCCTATCTCCCAAAATGACAGCCCTTAATTCATTATGTAAAAAAAATTGCAAGGTTGTGATGTTTTCCACTGCACAATCCCTATCTTCTCTCTCTGCCTCTTTTGGATTGAACCTAGGTTACAACTCACAATCTCCTTCTTCCCTCTCTTAGTCGTATCTCTGGCCTCTAAATCGATATGGCGTTATTGCATTAGAAGACTCAAATCCATCAGTCATCGATGGTGATACATGGGATAAAATCGATCAAAGCATTCTGAACTACATTCCTCTATCGAATGAGGTTCTCAATTGATACAAAGTAGTGAATCGAACCTCTACTAAAGCAATCGATCCAATACTATAAATCTATGGTGCTCTATTGACCTAATCATGTATTCGCTCTCATAGGATCAAAGCAGAATCAATAATCTTGACTACAACAAAATTGAATCATGAAAATATGCATAGATTGAACATGAACTCAAGATTATCAAGTAGGAGTACTCATACATTCATCCAATCAAACAAACATAGTTAGGATTCCTCAAAATCTAAGTGAAGGGAAGTTACTCCATAGAGAAGAGAGAGATTGCAGTAAGAATCTTCAGATGATCAGTCTTCAAGTCCGGACTTGTTCCTCCGGCTTCCAAGGCTCCATAATTGCCCTCAAATCGTCCTCTCACTCTAGCATTCGTCCCTTGGGTGTTTGGTGTCCAAAACCCAGCTCATCCCTCCAAAAACGCACAAAACGGGCCTTTATACCTGCTGTTGGACGTTCTCTAGTCTTGTTCCCCTATTAGGGAAGTGGATTTGGTGACCGGGGATCATCAAAATGCTTCGGGTCACTTTTCTGCACAAAAGGGGAATTCCCTTATAAGATCCCTATCGGGGAATAGGAACCTCATGACCGGGATTTCACAGTTTCGGGTGTCTTGTCTTTGATTCTTCGTTTCTCTCTCGTCCGGACTCCGAATCAGGTGCCGCTTGATCCCAGATGCTCGAAGTCTCATGACAAGCTTACATGATTATTTATCCATAAAATGAGGTAGAAATCCATTCTTCTTTGGGTCATGCCTAAGTTTATTCCCCCGCGTCACCAATTGATCTCTGATTGACTTGAAACTTGCGCCTATGCTTCACTTTACGTGCTAGGACCTGAATGTGACAAAGTAACACAACTCAACACAAAATAGTCCACTTATGATAAAAACCAAGCTAAAAATTAAGAAATGAGGGGCAAAAGTACGTATAAATACGGTGTTATCATTGATCAATTGCTTCGTTACACATGCCAACACAAACTTTGCCGAATCCCACCATAGTCACCTTGCGTGGTGGAAGATCCATACACATCAGTTTCCCTAGTTAACTCTCAATCCTTCCCAACTCCTCATTGGACATACACCCCGAAGCAAGATTTGAAAGCTTAACCCATCACGACAAGGTTGAATAATCAATGGCAAGTGGTTGGATTCCAGACACCCATTTATGCAATAAAAAATATGTTACTTCTATGATGTCAATGGCCGCTCTCAAACACCCATTGACAGACTGTTGAGGAAGGAAATTGAAATAGTACGAGCTTTTCCTCCAACCATGAAACCCGCACTTCACCCTCTCTATCCCAAATCTAGTTCGCCCAATACCTAAGTGACGAAAGAAACGCCGAAGATGCAAGGAATTGTTCGACGAAATAGTGTTCCCACCTCTTCCCACCTTCTTCAATCACTGACTTAGGGATGCAAAGCAAACCATCCACATATTCAGGTTCAAAATACTCCAATGGACAATCAGGTTGATGCTAAAAAGATTTGCCCAAGAGATACCGCCACTGATGGTGCCCGATGGGACTCCGGTAGCAAGGGCAGCCATCAAAGGAAGAATCAGGACGAGATTCAGAGAGAAAACGAAGAGAGAGAAAGCGAAGAGTGACTAAGAAACAAAACCGTTGAATTATGAATGAATACATGAATATTAAGTTTTAAAAAATATATTTGTTCATATATTTATAACATATAAAAGGACACGCATTTTTCGATCTTATGACTCCGACACCAGTTATAATGAAACTGGAAATCAATATTTTGTGTCGATGTCCTTAGAAACATCCCCATTGTCTCATAATAAGTTATGAAAGCACCCTAAGTTTGTTTGTTATTATTAGCACATCTATGGACCAATAGTTCAGTATAGTTTATTGTAAAGAACAATGAATGATTCATCATGAAATTAATTGTTTGGATGTAGTATTTATCAAACCTGTTATTTGCATTATTGTCAAAATCGAAATGAAGTATGAACCAATATAACAATTGGTTCACACTTGATGGTTCGATCGGTATTAAGCCATTAAAAAATCGTTAATGAACCGTTACCTCATAAACAAAAAGATTATACCACTCTACCAATAAAAAAATATTATACCACATCTATTAAAAGTATTGATTAATTTGAGTATTGAGGGCATTATAAAAATGCATATTGCTAAAAAAAAAAAAAAATAGTAACGAACGGGCAACGGCAAAGGAGGCAGAGATCGCATATCTCAAAAGCCCATTTGGTCCAACAGAATGAAGCGCATTTGGCCTACCAAACACTTTGCCAAAACCCTAGCCACGTTCAACACAAAGGAGGCATGGATCCCATTTCTATTTTATCATTCAACTCCTAAATTCTTCCTTTCCCTGGCAACAATGGTGTGCGGCGCAAACGGATGACTTTCACTTTCATTCATTTATCATGCCTTCTCATTTTCGAGGAATACAGCGGTAAGAGAGGGAGTGGAGAGATAGACCTTCTCGTCCGCAGGGCAGGGGGATCAATCGCAGTGGGCAATAGAAGGTGGATGGCGTCGGTAGTGGCTAGGCTACAGAGGGCGCCAGCAGGCGTGATTTCTTCCTCTTTTGCTTTGTTTTTTTTTTTTAAAAGATAGTTTGTTGTTCAGAACTGGATAGTCGGTTCGAATGGATTTGGCGATTAACCACTCGAAACGTTAGCCGACCAATTGGTTCAAAACAGGCCGTTGCTTAGGTATTCCAAACCGAATTCATGGAAAGTCCCAATTTTACCAGTCCTACCAACCGGTTCAGTTAAATTTTAACAACACTGGTTATTTGGAACTTATTACCACACAAATACTAGTTTATTATTTTACCAACTTGTCCTTCTTAACCTCATATCTTGGCCATTTTAATAAAATAGTGTGTCAAAACATATTGAGTCTTTGTTAGTGTTGTACATAATTAATGTAAGTGGTGGAACCAAATAATGGTTATGGAGATAATTGGGGAAGAAAAGAGAAAAAAGTTTGATTGAAAAAGGGAGAGTTGTTTGGGGTTTACTAAAGAAAATAATAACGAGCACATAATTGAAACAAAAAATACAATCGCTTGGTATTTGGACAATGCTATCCCTCTTACTAATATTTATCAAATAACTAGTTTGTGATATTTGGAGAATAACAAATACTAAATGTTGTATTTTTTCTAGCCAAACGTGTTACTTGATAGGGTATGCCTACTATGACATGCATGTCACGGTGACATGCACTTTTCGGTCGACCTATTCCTGAAGGCGGTCGACCGAATTGATTAATTTGGGCAGCACGAGAAAGCACTGTGGTCGACCTCAATGACCACCTGGTCGACCGCACTTAGTTTAAGTTGTTATTTTTGGTCGACCAGAATAAAACCTCGGTCGGCCATTTCGTTGGCGTCAGAAACAACATGGTCGACCACCTAAGGTATATAGGTCGACCACTTGATGGCAGTCATTAACAAGATGGTCGACCGGATAAGGAAAGAGGTCGACCAGATAGAAGATAAGTGTTCTATCAAAGTGTCCAATCATTTGACGTAAAATGAAGATCAAGTGTTGGTTTCGCGGTCGACCTAATTCGGTACGAGGTCGACCGAATACAAGAAAGTCAACCTATGCCCCGTGTCTTTTTTGCTTATGTATGTCGATTTGTGTGGTTCTTTTGATCGTATAAATTATGTTTCAAACCATCGTAATTAGTCATAAATAATGATAACAAGGACTCATCAATTCATAGCATAACAACTAAAAATAAAACAGAAATCATAATTTTTCACACAAAAATAAAACTAAAAAAATAACAGAATAACAATCAACAATCATTTTGACCACTAAAACACACAATCTAAAATCTCCTCTCTCCTACTCATCTCCCCCCTCTCCCTCATCCACATTTTTTTCATTGGTGGTACTAGCATGATGGTGGTCGGATGTGGTGGGATGCATGTATCTTCCGCTGAAAGATCGCCACTCATCTCGCATCTCATTCACGGTCACCTGCATTGTGCTCATCTGGGCGGTCATTTGCCCCATGTAGTCGTACATGCCAGTCATCTGGGTGGACATCTGGCCCATGTACTCGTACATGCCATCCATGCGCTCCCACACACGCTCTAAGGTCATCATGGTCTTCTTCCTCTTTACCAAAGTCAAGTTTCTTTCCTTTACCATTTCTTCCGCCATTCTCCATTCGTTCTGCACTTATATCTTTGATAGCACCTTCTAGCCTCTCAAACCCGTCATGCATCATCCCAGTCATATCTGTCAGTCGAACTGATAATTGCTCCACTCTATCACGCATGGACTTCTGAAAGTCATTGACTTGTGTTTGACACACCACCAGCTTCTCTTGTGTGGCTTTCAACAATTTCATGATTTCACCCAAATCTTGATGCAGTTTCTCATCATGCGTCATCGTCTAAACAATTTAAAGAAAAATTTAAATAATAATTCAACTACAAATTTCTACAATTGACCAAAAAACAAAGACGTGGTCGACCTGACAAAGTATTAGGTCGACCTGGAAGACAAATAGTGACTACCACAACCATTAAGGTCGACCTCTGTTATTCCTAGGTCGACCTATCCAGCAGGAAAATAAAAATTAACAACAAAAAGTAAGTTCAAAATTAAACCAAAAAAAGGATAGGTCGACTAGATATATGGCGCGGTCGACCTTTTCAAGCACAACATAGTCATACAAACAAAGCCAAAGTCGACATTCAGGTTGAATAACCAAAAAAATAGAAACGGTCGACCTTGAAACCCATTAGGTCGACCAATTGGGTTACCTCGCAAGTACAGAAGTCCAAGTGTTGTGGCCTAAATTCAAATACGAAGAATTGTCTCGTCAGGTCGACCTGGTTGACGTCACGGTCGACCGAATGGAATTCTGCACCCAACAATATATCAAATTAGCCGGTGGAAATCACGCATTAGAAAAGAAGACGACGATGCTACATTAGGTCGACCGCACCTTAGACTTGGCCGACCACTTCCAACACGTACAACACCAACCGCGAACGATCTTCTTCACAAAGGCTCTTAATCGGGAAAAAACCTAATTCAGACTTGGAGGCGTTAAAGGGGACTTATATAGGTATTTATAGAGATTTAGGACGTCAATGGGTCGACCCAATTCGTTTCCTTGTCCAGTTGTGGAACCTTTCTGGTGTTGGAATCCATATCCAATACGGATACGGTGTGAAGGCGGTCGACCTCTTCATAATGCGGTCGACCTGTTAGGTGCAAAAGGGTCGGCCTATGAGATATTTGGGTCGACCTTTCATTCTGTTAGACCACCAAAGCGGTTGACCGTATTATGTAAGAGGTCAACCGCGTCTCGGAACCCCACATACATGAATTAGTCCATTCGGTCGGCCGCATGTTGGATTAGGTCGACCGAAAAGTCCATGTCACGGTGACATGCATGTCACCGTAGCAAAATCCTACTTGATATAAGCCTATCTGGTAGTTAGGATTCTCTAAATTGATGCATTCAAATTATATATTCTAGTAAGATGCAATATTTAAGTGTTTGAATTTAAAAATATATTGTTTGTAGGTTGAATAATTTTGGTGGTCCCTCAAAAAATAAGGAAGAAGAAAAATACATGCATATATTACAGTCAATGAAGTCAAAATCGTGATTTTGGGCAAAATTGAAAAACTTAGGTAAAATAAGAATTATAAATTAAAATCGTAAGATTTTAAGGTTCATGTTGGAATTAATAATTAAAATAACAAATATTAATAACAATAATAACAGTCAACCACATATCACTTAATTATTTCTCAATATAGATTTGTATACAAAATAAATACAAATACATTCGTAGATTTGTTCTTGTACATGAGAAACACAAATAAACAACCTGAAATGTCTCATATTTCACTTAATATAGTAAATAGTTAAGGGTAAAAATGCGCATAAGATCAATATTAATATCCATGAAGGTTAGGGGAGGTCTGTTATATTAGCCTTAGCTAGAACTGTCACTTTTAAAGATTTAGCGGAGGATCAATATTGGCATCCCTTCTACTATCGCAATTGTTGCTTGAACCGTCCCTTCTCATGTCTCTTCTAAGTTCTAACCAATCTAGGTAATATTGTTAATTGTTATGGGCTTAAATAACGCATAAACCAACAATGCGTCCAAATGAGAAGCCACCATCAGACCAAAAGAATGTCAAACTATGTGGCCCATTACTATGGACCTCCATCTGACCTCTTATGGGTTTGATTACATTAATGGGATGCCACCCATTTTTATATAGGTAAGTGAAATATTGATTCTTCTTCTCTTGTTGATGTGGTAAAATGAAATAAAAGATAAAACTCAGGGGTCGTTTGGAATTTGCGATTGTTAAATAGATGTATTGTTGAGAATGCATGTATAATATTATACATGTATTGTCGAATTTGATGCATTGTAGAATACAACGTTTGGTATGTGTGATTGTGTATGTCGCATCAGCTAAAAGCTGAGACAAAACAATCTCAACTCAACTATTTCAACAATCACAACTAAAGTTTAGATATAACAATCACTCAAAATGAGTGATAGTTTCTGTCACATCACATAAACAATTCATGTATTGTTTCTGCTAAAAAAACAAAAAAAACGATACATTGTAAACAATGCATGCATAATGACAATCTCAACAAAACTATCGCAACTTCCAAATGACCCCTCACTCTCTTCCTTTTCTTCTTCCATCCTCGGACAAAGAAACGGATGCTTTTATGCAACGATTTTATGATTTACATATTTTTGGTTTAAACAATCATTTGATTGCATTGAACCTTGAGTAGATGTTTGATAGGGAATATATTGTAAGGACGGGTGAATATTGGTTTGTTTCCCAGTTTCTATCTATACATTTCAAGGTGCATGATTGTTCGGTTCTAATTTGTGTGCTTGTAAGGTCCTAGAAATTGAATAATAGAAACTCCGAATTTATAGGGTTTGTGCCACCATAAATCTGAGAGGATTTAATGGGTGGCTAGACCAAAACACTACACTACACTACATGTTATATGTGTTATCAAGGAATTGCATGAAATTTGGACCCAAGTTGTTTGCACTTTAGATTTGGAGATTGCGGAGGAGAAGCACTACATGATCCCTCCATAGTGTGACATCTCACTAGCTAATAGTGAGGTAGTTCATAAGTATAGTCCTAATATTTAATGCATTGATTGGGTAGTTGGGATTGCGAGTAGTACCCAAGTCTCTTTGCCATGGTTACACGAGCCCTAATTGCATGGCCATTGAGGTAGGAGCTCAATTTAATTAGGGCTTTCCATAAAGTGATAGATGAATGAGTCTGATTCTTCATGGATTTAACCCTTGGCAAGCATTGAAGGTAGCTTGAACAATAATCGACACTTTGTCTTCTCCAACGGTATTTCTTTTAGATCATTCTCGTTTCTTTCCTTGTTTAATTAGTTTAGTTCACATTATAAACCAACACCTTAGATTGGCTAGATAATAGTTCGATGTCAAGATGAGTCGTACACCCGAAGGATGTCATGGAATACATAGATTGGCTAGATAAAACATTCCTAATAATTTCACTTTAGAATTATTTTGTTTCTTTTGTATAGTCAAATACCTCTGATAATTTCACTTTAACGAGATCTGGAGAAATAAATGAGGAGGAAAAACTGACATTTCACCCCCAATATTTTCGATGTCGGGTCGTGTGAATCTCAGTTCAACCTTGGTTGACCATTTTTAATGAAAATTTTAATATAAGGGCATGTTTGATAAATTTTCCAAATTATAAGGGCATGTTTTATGTAAAAAATAGTAGAGGGACATGTTTGATAAAATTGCATAGTAGAGGGGCATATTATACCTAGTTACATTAGGTTTGTGTTAGGTTTTCTTTGTAAAAATTCAGACTTCGTTGAATAGAAAAGAAACCGTTTGGTTTGTGCTAGTTGCGACTTGTTTTGGGTTTGGTGGATTCCAAACTTGTTGAGCTTGTGTATCGATTGAATAGTCCCTTCAATCGTGGTCGAGCAACTACCCTTTAACCCAATCGAGCTATCCCTAGGTGTGGATTTGTCATTTTGGTTCCGTTTTATCCAAGTTCACAGCACTTGAAGATGGACAAAATTGATGTTCCATTTCATTTCACTTGAAGATGGACAAAATTGCCAAACCTAGGTGAAGCGATTGCTGCAGATGCATGCTTTGGAAGAAAATGACGTCTCGAGCAGTCAAATTGCTCTTGATTCGGTTGTTTCCACCCACGGACCTAGAAATCACATGTTGGATTAACTGCCACTCTGTTTTCATCTCACTATCCTTCAATAGCTTGACATCCCACGGTCGACTGTTAGACTTCTTGACTTCGGATTCCTAGAAACGCTTGAAACATGGGAAGTCAGACTACCTTGTTAAGGCAGCAAAAGCTTCCATTGAGTCGACAAAATTCGCTGGGTAAATATCCATGGGTCTTGTAAATCCCCTGATCGCCAATTGGCGATGTTCTTCTCCTATTTTGACTTGGATATTGTCTTGAAGGTCGATGACACCTTGCATATCTAGAATGGTAAGAGTGCTAATGAATTCCAGAACAAGTACTATGTAGATATTCTCTGTAATGGATAACAATTTAATCCACTCCAACTTTTGAATCTTGGAACGAAGTGTGTCCTCAATCCCAAGTTGTTCAAAGAGTATCTAGTTGAGACATGTACTCTCTCCAAGAGGAAGTCCTTGAAGTCAAAGAAGTTTGGTCTTAAAAAGTAAGAGGACATTGTCCGAATAAAAATGAGTAAGATGATCCATGACGCCTCTAACATTGGCTTGACTTTCTTGATAAATTTCCCTTGTTAGATGGGGAGATAGTGATGGTGGATGTAGTTCTTCAACAACTACTTCCGTTGAACTGGATTTGCTTTTCTTCTTCCGATGGTCGTAGCGAGGATGAGAAGTTTGAGAACTTTCCATGTTGGAAGAACTCTCTACACGCGCCATTACCTTGTTCTTGTAGGTTATCCATAAAAACAAGTAGTATAAAATGCTCCAAACATCACATACCATAAAAAGAACTTCAGTTCTCTAAGCTCCCCCACACTTGAGTTAAACTAAGACTTGGGAAAAAGGGAGGAACTAGAGGGAGATATAGTTCAACAAAAAGGAGTAATCCTATAATCTCCTCTATCAACTCAAATAAAGTAAACAAGGGTAAACAAGTGCAATGAAGTTGATACTCAATGAATAGGATTGAAGAAAATGAAAACCACGTGGCTGGGTAATTTCTTCAAACACTTGGTGGGCGGTCTATGAAATATTAAAACATGCATGAAATAGCCCACCAAGGTCTCCCAAAATACATAGCAAAACCATTTAAAGCAAAGATAACAATCCTATGGCATCACGAAGTCATGCCGAAGTTTAGATGAGTTTTAAGGTTCCCAAAGCACTCAATACACTTTGAGCCAAATAAGGTAATTAAAATATAGGAAAATGAAAAAGAGTACATTATCTTGCTAGAAGACATGTTGGTAATCCTGATATTACTTCTCAAAAGACGTTGGAAAGTCAAGTAGAGAAAGTATGCTCAACAAGCTAAGAAAGGTTGGGAAACATGGCATTGAGATCTAAAAGATGAGATAGAGAGATTACACATGGTTTCAATGTGTAGCTCTCTCTTAAATACGCACGGACAAGATCGCGGCCGCGATCTCTAACGTGCTAACCGCGATCTTTGCCCTAAATACGAAGATCATGATTTCAACAAACCTTAAGCTTAATCATTCATCTAAATCAATCAAACATCCAAAAAACTAGACAAGGAAAGGGCTAAGTCCTGTCAATCATCATCTATGCAATTCTAATCCTCTACTTAATCAATTATTCAAAAAGAAAAAGGAAAAGATACGCAAACTGAATCGTTGGGTTTCCTCCCAACTAGTGCATCTTTTAAAATCTTTTCGTCGAACTTCACTCCTTGAGATCAAGATGTAAGATCTCCATTCTCCACCGATGATTCTTCATAGAAAGCATACTTGTGGTCAAGTCCCAAATAAAGACAATGGAGTCTCTCGGATGCCTCATCCGGTACTTGAGATTCAAAAGTCATATCCGAAGAACGATGTTCATGATCAAAGAAACTAGACTCCCTTGCGCAAGTGTGCTAATTCGTGAATTGCTTATAGCATTTCCCAGATTCTTCGTATTCGAGAATGGGAGCTAGCTTGCTAAATTTGGCCAAGTCTGGAGACAGTTTCGAGCTACCTACATTAGGGGTGGGAATTGGAAAACGGTGCGGTACGGTTCGGACCAGAACATAGACAAGATCTATGGTCCGGACCGAGAGACTGGGACGCAGACCATGGACGCAGACCATATACTATATTGTCCTATCAGGCCACACATGTGCGGTGCAGTCCGGTACGGTATGGATCACGCAGACCAGGTTAAAAATCTGCCCTCCAACCCTTGGCCTCTATTTATCAAAAATAAAAATTCCATTGACCAATATGCAAGTGAAACAAAAATCTAGTGATCGTAATTAAAATGAGAAGGTTCTCTCCCTCTCTCGGGTGATCCAGAAGGTTCTCGCTATAGATCACAATCATGATGACGTCGAGGTCGTTTTGAACCACCAAGATGGTCGCTTATCTCTCAACAATTTTCCTTATCTCATCCAAGTGAATGAATTTTTTTCTAGTGTTTATCTTTTATCGACTCCCTAGTCTAGCCATTGTCGGTGAATATTATTTAGGAATCTTTCTGGTTTTTGTATGGTTCTTTGAGAATGACATAATGCATAAGTAATCATTTGTGCAATCTGTTGGCTCTCAACGGGATGAAAAATTAACTAACTTTGTTCTTCAAATACAGAAATGAAGGTTTAATTTAGTTATTTTGGTCTGAATTGGTAGGTAGTGTGTCACAGTCTGTTACAGTTTACTGCGGTAGACCGGGATCCAGACCACTTCAGACCACAAGCTAAAGGAGGAGACCGCAAACCAGACCAGACCATAGTTTTAGTCTCACGCTCCAGACCAAACCATACGATACGGTCTAGACCACGGTTCCCCATACGGTTTGGTCTAGATTCCCAACCATAACCTATATTGGAGGGTTATTAAAAGAGCTTGGGAGCTATTCGAGTGCAGCTAGGAGTTGGGAATGAAAGAACAAGTCTTGTTAAACAACATCAAGGAATTGGATGACCAGGTTGAAGCTCCTAGGATGTCGAACCATGAGCTCAAAATAGCTATGCAGGCCTGTTTTGCTACTTGTACAGGAAGGCAGATTTGCTTGTTAAGGAAGAAAGTTGTTTGGACGATTTTTCTTACCTTTTCTGTTTAGAATTCGTTTTCCTTTGTTTGTGTCCTAGCTAGATTTTGTGTTCCTTGTTAGTTTAGATTTCTATTTTTCTATTTAAAACTTAAACCGAGTTGTAAACATTAGTTTTTTTTATCTGTTGAAAAGTTTAACCTTAGTTCTTGGAGCTTTGCTCAAGAATTTGGCTCTTGTAGTTGGTGATCTCCAACTTCGGTCGGAGTGTGCTTCGTATCAATCAAGAATCGCACTTGATTGTGGCCGAGCTTCGACTTGACATTGTTCGAGCCTTTCCCCAGGTGTGGAATTGCACGACAATCCGTTTCCGTTCTATCCAAATCGAGAAACTCCATTTCTTGGTGTTTAACGTTCGAGTTTTGATTTAATCAATCCAACCCTTGGATTGATTCATTTGGCTGCGTAATTCTGATCAAAACAAGTACCCCTGTGCTTGCATCGTCCATCCAACCTGATAAAAGTCCTTATAATAGTCTTCTTGTGATGCGTTCTTGAAATATTCTTAGTTTATTGATATTTACCGTATTAATTTTCTTCATTTATTAATTGTTAGAATTTTGTATAAAATGTATTTATTATAGTGGAGTGTTAATTTTATTGCATTTTTTGAAGTGTTTAATATTGGAAATCCATTATTCAAATGTGAATATTGGGAGCAATGATGTGGAAGGGTGGAAGTACACAATCCACAAGGAATTCGAATCAATCAAATTTTTTATTGTATCGTAGAAAAAGCAATGTGTGAACTTCCTCACAATACGAGTTTCAAATCCTTTGTGCAATTCCATTATTCAGCAATTGCATGAGATGTTAAATTCAAATAATCTCTTAGCAGAGACATTTTAGTTTGCAAGGGATAGATTGAATGACACCATTGTTCAACAAGTTGAAATTAAATTTCTTCTAAAGAGTAGAAGATGGTAGAGAATATGATTTACCATCAATCTTCATATGAGGTTGTTGCTTTAATTGTTGATGATGATTGAGAGAAAACATTTTCCCCTTATTTTTTTGTCCGATATCAAGCTCATGACTAGAACAAATGAGTATATATCATCTGAGTTTAATGCCTTTGAAATATCTCATATTATTCTCGCATGATGAGGATGGTTGGCGCCCACATATTTCATATTTTGGCAGTCAGGATACATATTGACTTAGTGAGAAGAATGTGGCCCAATGTGATTTTTACGGTTGTAGATTTCAAACAAGACAGAAGAATCAAACTCATTATTATTGTGTGAAAAGTTGCTCCAACATTACATTGTGAATGCATTGCTTAAGGCTGAGCATTTGGATTTGATTAAAAACAACCAAACAAAGTTGCGGAAAATACCAATGTCTTTTGAATTCTTAATTATCAAATGTGTTCAAAAGCATCTACGGTTTTCATGTTTTTATTTATTTATATGTTATTAAATTTTGTATTGGCTACTATCATTGATTATTTTACTAATTTTTATATGCAATTTCAAAATAAAATGAATAACTTAAAAATCAAGAGAAATAGATTGTTAAGGTCCATCCAACCTGATAAAAGTCTTTATAATCGTCTTCGGATGATTTGTTCTTGAGACTGTCTTTGCTTATTTGCGGGAAGTACTTGAGAGGTGATTTATATAAGACAAAAGTGTATAAATTTTTCATGTTTATTTCAATCTATATGCTATCAAATTTTTTGTTGACTACTATCATTGCTTATTTCATTAATTCACATACGAGTTAATTCAAAATGAGATGATTAACTTATAAATTAAGAGAAAAATAAGACTTCAATTTTGAATAAGACTTTAAAATAGAAACCAAACAAAAATTGAAAAACAACCAAACAAAGCTGTAGAAATATTGGAAATCTCTCACTGATTTTCCAACTTTGCTTTTATATGCAGAACAATGAAGTTAAATCTAAAATTGAATGATCGATGAGGACTTAAATTAAAATCCAAAAGATGAAATGAAAGAATTCAATAGATTGTATCAAAAGTTGAATTCGGAGAAAAGGTAGGCATTCAATGATATTCTAGAATTACAATACATAAGATTCAATGAAGGAATCCAATAGATTGCATCCAATAAAGTTGAATTTAGAGTAGAGGAAGACATTCGATGAAATTGTTAAAATAAAATCCTTACGATTTAATGAAGCAGTTCAATAGATTTCACATAATGTTGAATTTAGAGTAGAGGAAGGCATTAGATGAAATTGTTCTAGATGAGGAGAAATAAAATGGGAACGACTTATTTGTTGATGGTTTGGGGTACATGGAAGACATTTCTTAAGAAGGTTATTTGTTTGAAATTACATACATAAAAGAAAATAGTGTTGTGCATTGCTTCTTATGGTATTGCAGGTTTGTTAATAGTTCGATGTAGAACTAGGGCTGGCTATTTAGTTCGAGCTTTTTGGTTTTACCCCAAACCGGAACGTGTAACTCTGACCGGGACCGGAGAGCAAACAATACAATCCAATCTTTGGGCCTAGATTTGAGGTAAAAAAATCGTTTGGTACCGGATCGAAAACAGGATAAAGACCGGATAAGAGAGCCCAACATCCAAAATTTAACCTCCTCACCCTTTTAGGCCTTAGGCCACTCAAATCCCCCCTTAGACCACACAAATCTCCACAAGCTCAATCTAAAGTAAAGACCGAATTGGGACCGGACCGGATCAAGGTCGGACTGTATCCAATACAATCTTTGGTCCTTATATTCTCGAAAAGACCGGATCGGGACCGGATCAATTTGGGCCAATTTAACCGGACCGTACCGTATAGCCACCCCTATGTAGAACTGCTCATTCTCGATTTCATATTCCAATTGAATTTGACTCAAATCAACATATCATATTGAACAATGAAGCAAATTAGTACATTTGATTCATAACACTTCTCTTGTTGTTTGGGATAAACCTCCTATGTCTCATAAACATAATATTGAAGCAGTCGATAGAACTCTCATATACGTTTTGCATGCGAAACATTCAGACAAAAAGGACATGAACTTTGGATGAATTTATGTTGTGCTCGATGGAGATTTTCGAAAAACATTACCAGCAATTACTATAGGAAACCGAGCAGATATTGTAAATTCTTATATCAAGAGGTAATATTTGTTTGACCATTATTGAAAGTTTTGAAGCACTCTTAAGGTTTTGCCTGGAAAAATGTGAGCCTGAAGAAGTTATCTATATGACTATATTGAAGAATTCAGCAAATGAATTTTGCATATAGGTGATGGAGTGGGCTACAACGCTTTTGTGGCGTCAATGATCTCAATTCCAGCATCATTGAGCATTTCACATGAAGGAGATGTCATTGTTGATATTGTGAATCATATGGATGCTAATCTCCATTTGAATTACAGTGAAGACAATTATTTGTTTTATCGTGCTGTATTAGCTTCACCTATTGAAATTGTATCCACTATAAATAATTGTGTGGTGTAAAATTTTTCAATAGATGAAGTTTGTTATTATAGTTAACATTCATACTATCAAATATGCATGTATCTTGCATATTACTGCTATTGTTGTTTACTCAATTCACAAAATGAATCCGGCCAACGAGTCTCGCCCTGTGACTAGTAACATAAAGACCACAATTAACTTAACCCGGTAATCAATCGTACGCATAGATAAGATAGCTAAGTATAGTTTTTTTCCCTCTTTTTTCTTTGAGAAGCTGGTTGCGAATTTGGTCCATCAATCAAATCCCAGTGTTGGGATTCTTTCCAGATCATATGCGCATGTGCTGCTCCATCGTATTATTCGATTTTCCAACACCAGTTGCCAATGCGTGCCTGGAACTAGCTAGCTAGAAAGGAACCTTCCACCTAACCTACCCCACTTAATTATTCTTCCCCATGATCTGAAAAGTCTTTACATTAAGGTTACGTGCATGAATTTCCCTTTCATTTCATCATATATATCCCAATCATAATCTAATCATGATCGTCGTAATAATATATATGCATCATTGTTGAAGAGTGGTGTCAGCTAATGAACGAGTATCGGCTATAATTATTAAAGCGGTGTCGGAAATCCTGTATTAAATTTTTTTTTACAAAAAAAAATAGCTATTTCAAAAAAAATTCGAGCGAATGGGTGTCGTTGTGTCGGACGACACCACTTAGCAACACGTAGGTCCGCCCCTATATATATGGTTTCAGATAGCATTGAACAAACGTATGCTATACAATTGCGTTCACAATTTTTATTTTTACTTTGATAATATTGACGAATCAAAATAGTTGATTTTCGTTTTAAGATTATTTAAATAAATCTTATGATTTAGGTTAGAGAACCGAGAGTTGGGTTCACTTGAGGTTAGGGTATATTATCATACCCAAACTCCAATTTATTCACGGTCAAAATAACAAAACTCGACGGGCGTATGATAAGATAAGCATACACCTACATGCATATATGGTTCAAGCTAGCCTACGCCAAGCGTAGGCTACACGCCTGCGTTCACACTACCGTATGCCCGTCAAGTGCTTGAGTTTTACTATTTAAATCACGAATTAACCTGAGTTTGAGGCATGATACTACACCTTAATCTCTAATGGGTGAAACCCAATTCCAAATTCTCTAACCCGAACCATAAAATTCATTTAATCTAAAGTAATAATAACTGACGATTCTGATTCATTCAAATATATCCAAGTACATTCGAAAAGTGCCAAAAAGTGAAGAATAGTCACGTATCACGATTTGGACAATTTACTAGTGGGCGTGAATATCGCTGGGAAACAAACAATTTGGTGCACCTCGTGGGTCTAAAGATTGTCACGGTCGCTAGACCGTGACAATTATCCACTGACCGTGATGTTGGACTGAAACGACATCAATCTCCTGCGTTTTTGTCAGATGTCACGGTTGGAGCTCCAATGTCACAACCGTGATATTCTTACCGTGAAAGTGAATGTCGGGTTGTATAAATAGAGGGCAGCTGGCAGAGAGAAGAGGAGGTTGAAACTTGGTTACTTTTACTTTTTCTGGGTTCCCTTCTAGGGTTCTAGCCGAAAAACCCTAAAAAGAAACCCTAGTGAGAGAAAGGTATTTTTCTTCATAATCTAGAGAGAGAAAGTGATCAACAAAGAGAGAAGAAGAAGAAGAAAATTTGGGCTTGCATCAAGCTAGAGGAGTGAAGACTTTCACCTCTCAAGGGAGTTCTCATCAACAAGGAGGGAAGACAAGCATATGCCATGGTTTTCTCTCTCTTCTTTGTTGCAATCACTAGCCTAGCTATGGCGTAGTGTTCATTTTCACTTGGGTATTGTGAAACCTAGCTTTGCATATGTGATAGATTGTAAGGATTGAATGCTTTGTGTGTGAGTTTGTGTTTTAATGCAATGTTTGAAGTATTTTCAGAATTATTGAGTTGTGTTCTTCATTTCTCACAACCCAGTTAAATTGACCTAGGTGGAGAGAAACCCTCTTTTGTAAGAGGCTTTGAGAAGCTGGATTTATTGGCCATTTGTGTCAACCATTTAGGGAAATTTAGGGCAAGCTTCAAACTTCGATCTAGCACCTTGATTGGTTGTTACTTTGTCGTCCAGATTAAGTTCCGAGGGATTAGTTTGGCAACCCTCAGTTGATTGTCCAAGAGAGCTAGTGCCCTGGCTTAAGTTGACATTCCCTGGCCTATCATCCGAGAGAGTGAAGTTCCTTCACTAGTTGTACCCTCCTTGCAGTGGATGAACGCACCATCACACACTTGCATGCTATTCGGTTGATCTTGATATGTAGGTAGGGGGAGCAATACCCTGGTGAATTCTTCTCTTATTGGGACAACCTCGATTTACTGTTTTTATTGTTTACTTTGTAGTTTTCTTAGTTTTAATCTCCAATCCGTTTGCTAGAAAACAACTTAAACAATTGAAGTATGGGTACATGGACCGGCCTGAGTTAACATTTAAAATGCTTGCCCCATACTGCACCCTACTAGAGTTTATACTTGGGCTCTAGTCGGGATTTTCTTTTCTGTTAGTCGGAGTGATTCAGTACATATAACAAGTGTGAATGCAGGTCTATAGTGTATGATAGTCATATGCTTGTCTTTGTCATATGTATATGGTATATTTCATATTTGGTCACTAGGTTTACTTAAAGTTCGACGTTTGGTTACTAAGAATATTTTATTCCATTCATTGTCACTAAAATTAGTTCAACAATTCAAGTTTCGTCACTCTTTGTTAGTCTCGGTTAAACTTATCTTATGTGACAGACAACTCTAACAGTTAGCTATTAAATTAGTGACATGGCAATAAAAAAATAAAAAAATAATAAAATTTAAACCATCACAATTTTACCTCATATTCACAACCATTAAAAAATAAAACTTACTTTCTTATTATTCCATGAACACCTAAACCCTAGCCTTCCTCCTCCACCATCTCCGCGTCGGAAGTGTCGAGCAGACCCACCGTCATTAGTGTAGACATCAGTTGGGACTCATTGAGAATCACACACACAAAATCGTTCTTCTCGTGGCTGCAACCGTCGTCTCTTGTCATGATGAAGTAGTGGAGGATCCACCTGAAATTCTCGTTGGCGAATTTGGGATTAGTCGCAGTTGGAAGCCACATCGAGCAGATTCTCGTGTTCTGTCTGACCACCACGTTCCCCGTCGCTCTTTCTTGAGTAGGATAATACATGTATCCATTAAATGGCTAGAATCGACCATGGCTCCAACTGAGGGAATACCAAATAGACGCTAGGCGTCTTTAGAAATCGTCCCTACGGCAGATCTACAATAACAATATGAAGGTAAAACGTTGGTTGGAACTTCAAATTCGGCCTTTGTTTCGAATCCACTATTCCAAATTCCATCTCATATGGACGTCGGAGATGAGGAGCCCCGACGGAAGAGATGGACCCCACAATAGCTTTGTGATGCTCATGAGGAGACCCCTCGAGATTGGAGCCTGGGTAAGATTTTGGTTCAGGTGGTGTACTCAATCGCAGTATAGGAGTTCCCTTCGTGTTCACTTGCGTACAAGAAAAATTACGACCATCGTGTCCATTCGGGAACATCGCCACCACTCTTATGGAAGCGTCCTCTTCGCGCACATTCCACGCCGAGCACCATCCCCACCATCAATTGATCACTACCCAAAAGAGAGGAGAATGTGGAAAATACAGAAAACCCTTATTCCGATGTTGATGGTGTATCAGATTCTGGAGAATGAGAGAATTTTTCCCAATATACTATAGAAATTAGAAAAAAAATTCCTACAATATATAACTTTTAAAAACATTTTCCAAAATATCAAAGTTTGGCACGGTTCGAGTTTCCCAAACTCGAATTACAAACCAGATCAACGTTCAAAGACTCGAACAAATAATGGATCGAGGGTCAGCAACTCGATCATAGGTGGATCGATCACAAGAAACTCTATCCAGTTAGATCAATGTTGCCGACTCGATTTGCAAGTGCATCGAGTTTCCCTGACTCGATCAAGGTTGATCGTGGCTCTATGAATCGATCCATATGAATTATTGCACGAAGATTATTGGTGGCACTAGATTGAGGATTATGGACTCAAACCACTTTCCAGTTATTCTGCCAAGTCGCTTTCCACCCGACATCCTTCAGGATAGGGTGTAGGGATACGATTTTTGGTCCTAGTGGATCGAGTCCCTTGCACTCGAACTACACTAGTTCGATGGACACGACCTTGAACCACATCATCAGTTTACGAAAATAAAAACCAAGCTCTCATCACATTCTGGCCGCTCATATACTTTCTATCTTCTTTATTCCAAACACAAACTGCAGCAGCTGGAGCACAATAGCTGAGCAAATAAGAAGCATTTTGGAGGTAAGTTCTGTTTATGTTGGTGAATGAGCATTATAATTTTGGATTAATTTAGTATTGTTTGAACTATATGCGATGAGTTGTTCCTATAAACTACAGAAATGGGTAGAAAATTTCGAAAATTCGAACTATTGATTCGGTGGAATGATCAAATTACATTTTTCAGAATAGTATTGACTACGAAGTTGCATAGGGAGGAGAAGAGTATGCAAGATGACTTACCGTATGTCAGTTTACAAAGGATATGCACTTGTATATGAAGGATCAATTATTTCTTACGACATTAATATGTTGGTGAGATTTATTGCAGAAAACAAATTTCCAATTGTCGAGGTGTATGTCGAGACTGAAGATGTTGGCCAGTATGGTGGTTGGGGTTATACTGAACGATCAAGAATCAGGTGGAGTTCTGGTTCTGGAGATTTTTTAGGTCCGGATGATGTACCATGATCAAGATATAAGGATCGAACTGCACCTAGTCCATTGGTTGAACATGATGGACAAGAGTGGCCAGTATGGGTTGAAGAATGGGTTGGATGGCCAATCAGTAATTATACCCCGTAGATCCTTGCTGTATTTGTGGACTTATGTACGTCCTGTCGTGGGAGAGGAATTGGCTCCGCCCAATTATATTGCGGACTCATTTATCCAGGAGGTGCCACTCGACAAAGTTGTGGCAAATCATAGGCAACTTGCACAACCAGAGTCGACGATCATCAGGGTGCCGCAACTCGTACATCTCCTCTGATCCGTTCGGATACGGATCCCACTCCAGCTAAGTTTCAACAAATATATTAAGGTCCATACAAATACTTTCAACAAATAAAATAACATTCATATACATAAAAAAAATTAATGGTCAAGACAAATAATTTCAAAAAATAAAATAGCATTCATATTCATAAAAATAAATTAATGACCAAGACAAATAATTTCAACAAATAAAATAACATTCATATTCATAAAAATAAATTAATGGACAAGACAAATAATTTCAACAAATAAAATAGCATTCATATTCATAAAAATAAATTAATGACCAAGAAAAATAAGTTCAACAAATAAAATAGCATTCATATTCATAAAAATAAAGTAATGACCAAGACATAATTTCAGCAAATAAAATAGCATTCATATTCATACAAATAAATTAATGGCCAAAACAAATAATTTCAACGAATAAAATACTATTCATATTCATACAAATAAATTAATGTTAATAAACTAGAATGTTACCTCGTTGAACTCTATACTGTCAAGATTTTGGCGGTACCCAACTAGGGAGGAGAGTCTCGTGATAGCTTCAATCCATATAACACCATAAGCCGCTTGTCGTAGTGGCTATTCAGGACCCCAACTACTGGCAGGGCAGATCAGAGTGAAATTAGAAAGGTGCTCCCAAACACATAGTTGGAGGATGAACATGGCACCACCCGCTTGCTTTGTTTTCGGGTCCGTACACTTGCACAACTCCGCAATTATCATTGCCAAACAAGCAAATCCCCAACTTTTTCTCCCAATCTCATCCTAATCTCCCAAAAGAACTCAGAGCCACATACAATGCATATTTCCACCAGACTTGTTCGGAAACAAAAATCCTCCAACCAAAAAAATCAGGTAAATGTGAGCATACCTCTCTATCCGAGCATCTGTGGCATCCTCTGGAAACGTACCAAAGGTCCTCACTAGCCAAGGGATCGATAGCATAGACTTGTTTAGAGGTGGTACACGACGACCTTTTGGTGCTTTCTCGGGGATGTTGATGCCTAAATGCTCACTTATTAATTGGACTCAGCCATTCAATGATTTTTGTGAACTCTCTTGTTATAAACGCGCTGCTACGGATCGGGAAATCGCTGGAATCGACAAAGCAAGAATACGAAAGCGAGAATCGAAAAACACGACACACGATTTACGTGGTTCACTAACACGATGTGTGTTAGCTACGTCCACGGGCGAGAGAGAGCCGATTTCACTATATCGAGGAGATTACAAATTACAGAGGAGTATGAGAAGTATTTATGGTACTTCTCCATGTGGGTCTAAACCTAATCCAATCTGAAAAAGGAAACGGTTACAGACCAGGCCCAGAACCCGAACCCAAATAACAGCGAGACCCCCGATTACCAGTCGTAGCGGCTGATAATCCGATTCAAGTCATATCAACAAATCTCCACCTTGACTTGAATCCTCTTCCTCTGAAATCTCTGATGTACTCTGCTCCTTCTATCTCTCTCCCGCCATCAATGCCCCGTAGGGCGGAGTCACCCACTCAAGACATTCAGCAAGTCCAAGCAGTGTTGGAACTTGCCATGTGGAACCGGCTTCGTGAACATATCAGCAGGATTATCCGCGGTGCCAACCTTCTTCACCTTAATCCTCTTCTTTGTCCTCAAGAAATGATACCTCACATCGATGTGCTTAGTCCTCTCATGGTGGACTTGATCCTTGGCCAAGCATATTGCACTCAAACTGTCGCAATACACCACTGCCTGATCATGATGTAGACCCAGATCACCAACCAGTCCCTTCAACCATATTCCCTCCTTAGCAGCTTCTGTTAACACCATATACTCTGCCTCAGTAGTAGACAATGTCACCGCCGACTGCAAAGTTGCCTTCCAGCTCACTACAGAACTCCCAAGAGTGAATACATAACCGGTCATCGATCTCCTCGTGTCAACATCTCCAGCATAGTCCGAGTCAAAATACCCAGACACCAAGCACTCTGTATCACTTCCGAAGCTAATCCCCACATCAGGTGTACCCTTAAGGTACCGGAAGATCCTCTTCACAGCCTGCCAATGCTCCTTCCCAGGTTGTATCATAAACATGCTGACAACACTGACAGCATGTGCAAGATCAGGTCTAGTGCATACCATAGCGTACATCAAGCTACCTACTGCACTAGCATATGAGACTCTCGACATGTACTCCTTCTCAGCCTCTGACTGCGGTGCATAAGCTGAGGATAGATGAACATTTGAAGCACTAGGAGTATTTAAGGGCTTTGCTGAAGACATGCCAAACCTCGACAATATCTTCTGGATGTAGCTCTTCTGTGACAAGAAAAGCTTCTTCTTCGACCTGTCCCTGTAAATCTCCATACCCAAGATCTTCTGAGAAGCTCCCAAATCCTTCATCTCAAACTCAGCACTGAGAAGCCCCTTTAACTTCTGGATATCAGACTTTGACCTCGCAGCTATGAGCATATCATCCACATACAGAACTAGATATATCATCGAACCATCCTCTGCCTTGATGTGATATACACAACAATCATATGGACTTCTGTTGTAGCCCAGCTCAAGCATGTAACTGTCAAATCTCTTGTACCACTGCCTCGGAGATTGCTTAAACCCATACAAGGACTTCTTCAACTTACAAACATAGTCTTCTTTTCCTGGAACCTCGAATCCTTCTGGCTGAGTCATGTAAATTTCTTCCTCCAACTCTCCATGTAGGAAAGTTGTCTTCACGTTTAGCTGCTCGAGCTCAAAGTCATAATGTGAGGACATGGTGGCGTATTCATTTCAGGTTGCTAAAGAAGTGGATGCAGGTGAGCCACAGTTCTATAGAGAAGCAGTTTCGGGTGGTGAAGCTGATCAGTGGCTTGCCGCAATGGGAGATGAGATGGAATCCCATGACAGGAATCAGACTTGGGAGCTAGTCAAACGACCACAGGGAAGGAAGATTGTTACAAACAAGTGGATCTACAAGAAGAAGGATGGAATCACTTCTAAAGAGGGCATGAAATTTAAAGCTCGGGTGGTTGCACGAGGCTTCTCGCAGAGGGAAGGAGTTGACTACAATGAGATTTTCTCACCAGTGGTCAGACATACTTCGATCAGAGTGCTACTAGCAATAGTGGCACATTATGTGAGCGCTGTACAGGATTCTTCCACCAAGCTGTGAAATTACGTAATGCAAAGAAAGCAATAAGGAAGTTGGTCACAGAAAATGGTGATGAGTTGTTTGAAAGTGATCAGATAGCTGACGAAGCGGTTAGGTTCTATAAATTCATGTTTGATAGGGTGGACCCGAATGTTCATCCTGACATAGTGAAATTGGATAATCTTATTCAGAAGAGGCTAAGTGAGGAGGAGAAAGAGTTTCTGAGTTCTGATTTCACTGCAGATGATGTTAAAAGGGTGATGATGCACATGGATCCTCATAAAGCGCTAGGAACTGATAGTTTATCAGTGGGTTTTTATAGGAAAACATGGCCAATAATTGGGGGTGATTTTAATGCAGCTGTATTGGACTTTTTTAGTATGGGAGGTTGCCAGGTAGTGTTAATTCTGCTACCATTACATTATTGCCTAAAATTCCCTCTGTCTGTGCTTTGAAGGACTTTAGACCAATCTCGTGCATTAATCTGTTATACAAGATAATTGCTAAACTACTAGCTAACAGGTTGAAAAAAGTCCTTCCTACGGTTATTAGTGGTAACCAGTCTGCCTTTATTAAGGGTAGAAGAAGTGTGGACAATATACTCATGACTCAGGAAATGGTGAGTGGTTATCATAGAAAACAGTTATCTTCACGTTGTGCTATAAAAGTGGATTTAATGAAGGCTTTTGATTTAGTAAATTGGGAATATTTGTTTTTTATGTTGGATATAGTGGGGTTCCCTGCACCCTTCTGTAAATGGATTTCACTATGTGTGAAAACAGCTAGGTTCAGTATATGTGTGAATGGTGGGCTGTGTGGGTATTTTGGTGCAAAGAGAGGGTGAGACAGAGGGATCCCCTGTCACCCTACCTCTTTACTATTGCAATGGAAGGTTTATCTATGCTTCTTAATGCTGCTGGTGCTTCTGGACTTATTCCATATCACCCACTGTGCAAAAAAGTGGGTCTTACCCACTTAAACTTTGCTGATGACCTGTTGATTTTCTCTGAGGGGTCTGCTAGGGCTATTGTTGCTGTCCAGATGGTACTTAATGAGTTTTATGAATTATCTGGATTGCAATATAATCCTATGAAGTGTGAAGTGTATTTTGGGGGTAGTTCTTTGGATTTTAAAAATGCACTGGAGAGGATTACTCAGAAGATTAAGAGCTGCTATCCACTGTGGTGATGGGTGTTCTACAGTTTTGGATGCAAGTTTTTCTGTTACCAAAGAGTGTTCTTAAGAGGGTGCACAAAATTTGTACTGACTTTCTGTGGCACATGGAGGTGAGGAGGGCAGAGCTAAAGTTGGTTGGGATAGAATAGCACGACCTCGGAAGGAAGGAGGTTTGGGATTAAAGGAACTCTTTACATGGAATCAGGTTTTCACAACAAGGCAGATATGGCTACTCTTAATGCAAAGCGGGACTATTTGGGTTGCTTGGAATATGCAGTATAGGGTGAAAACTGGTAGCATTTGGATAATAAGGTCCTCTTCTAGTAGTTCGTGGGCTTGGAGACGAATAATCAAAGTTCGTTCTTCAGTCAAGTCTCATTTTTCAGGGCATGGGGCCTCTCTTTGCTGGGATGGTACTCCGATGAAGGGCTTTACTATAAGAGTGATTTGGGAATCTCTTAGGAAGAAGTGGCTCGTGGTATCGTGGGATAAACTAGTTTGGGGGAAGGGGTATAAATATCCCTGGACCTAGTTTTATTACTTGGTTGGTTTTGCAGGACACTATAGTAACGAGGGACAAGCTACTCAAATGGGGTAATTGGTTGATGGAACTTGTGTTCTATGCAACTCTAGTCCTGAATCATGGGGCCATTTTTTTAGTGTGCTTTTTCGTAGGAACTGCTAGGAATCCTCCGCTGCACGCAGTGGTGTCGAGGGACATGGCTTGACACAGTTCCTGCTGCATGTCAGCTTAGATCACATAAGATAGCAGCGGGGAGAATGATGGGATGAGTCTGGTGCTTCTGTGTTTCCAACATATGGAAAGAAAGGTGTAAGCGATTTTATGGGGATGCTCCTCGTAGTACAGTGGTGGTGGAAAATGCTATTCTGCATGATTTAAGATTCCTTAGTACTTGTAATGTTCCTACGACAAGTGATTTGCAGGCATTAGGGTTGATTTGAGGGCTGATGGTTGATGTAGTGTAGGTCTCTGTTTTTTGGTTGTTTGTTCTCAGAATAGGAGAGTGATGTTCTCCATTCTTGCTTGGGCTGGGCCCAATTTCGTTGTATCTGTTTTTGGCTTTAATGAGAAAGATGAAACCGATTCAACGAAAAAAGTACAAAAAAAATTACAAAATCATGTAGCCTCGGCTCTTCTATTTGTCAAACTTCTAATTTCTGAACGGATTTTGAACATCATCTAAACTGAGGTTAACAAATAACTTTCTCTCTAGCATCGTCGACAACGCTCATTTTAAACAAAGCTCAACACCATGGACCAAAAGAGCTTCCCTTACCTTCTCCTGCTACTGGTTCCTTTCAAAAACTGTATAGCCGACCATAACATTGTTGACACCCAATCAAGATAAGTAGGAATTGGGGAAAATCTATCAAACAATTTTGAAGCATATAGACTGTGAAAGAACAAGAAGAAATTTTATACTTTTTAGTCCTTCTGGACAAGTGGACATAGCACACATGTTGTTTTCCCCCCAAATAGCCAACTTTTCTTTTGTATAGAGTTGTTCCATCACAATCAACAAAAGAAGCAAGCTATGTTTAGGAATACTAACTTACCCCATACAAGCTCAGACCCCGGGACTATTTCTTTCCTATTATGTGTTTGGACGAGTTTGTTATTTCCTTAGCCTATATAAAGGATTAAACACGAGTTTTTGATTTTGAAAAATAGTGATATTATCTTGGTTCGTTGAGTTTTAGACTTGTGAATTCTTTATATGATAAAATCGAGTTTTCCCCTTGATTATGGTTGAGATTCTACTATTATTAATAGAGCCTTCTCCCAGGTGCGAGATTGCACTTCAATTCCGCCTTATCCCTATTTCTTATTCTTGTTCTTAACTCGTAACTTTGATAACTACGCGCACCGGTTTCGTGCTCGTATCACTCTTCCCTCCAAGGTCAATAAAGAAACATCCTTTTTCTATACGAAAAAGAAGATGGAATAGGATTCCTGGCCCCATAAGATGAGTGAATTTACTCTCAGAATGTATAAGCAATCTAGATTCTTAGGGGTCGTTTGGAAGTTGCGATTGTTAGTGTTGTATTTGTTAAATACATGCATTGTCCACAATACAACGTTTGGAAGTATCAAGTTGCAAAACAATGCATGTATTGTTTTGTGTGGGTCCCACCAACAATCAACAAAAATGAGGGATTGTACAATCTCAACTAAAAGTTGAGATTGTTGTGATTGTTGGTTTAATAATTGAACACATTTACTTTTTCCAATTATGTCCATAATTCTTTTTGTTTTATATTAAAAGTGGAGGACAAATATGACATTTCCTTATAAAGTAACTTTATAACAATCAATTCATAAATTATAACCTCAACAACCAAACAATGTAATTTCAAAATGCATCTATTGTATCAATACATGCATTTATATCATAGTGATTCATAACAATACAACGATTTAACATACGCAACTTCCAAACGATTAAATCCTTAAAAAGTTTACACCATCAAGTGAGGAAGTCAAATCCCTCACAAATTCTAGATGCCCATTTGATGAGGGATTTGGATGCAAAATTTTGCCTAAATCCCTCATTTTATCGAATTTCATCTAAAATCTGAAATTCCCTCCATCCTAACACTAAAATAAAGATCGAAAAGGCCAAAAAGACCCCCCTAGAGCCCTAAATTCGACTCTAGACCTTTGACTAGCCACCATTTTTATCACCGTCAATACCTCATCGTTGAAATCCATACTCAATTCCTAGAGGATAAAACCCTGAAACCCATGAAACTTCATATATGAATTTTTAGACGATTACATCCATATACCACATTCGATTTATCTTCTTCCTAGTGTTGTACGATATCCCTTTCGTATCGTCTGCTTCTCTAGAGGTATGTAAAATTGTCACCTGTAGTACTTAAACAGAGTAACAACATCAACGAGTTCTCATCTTAGCACCTTGCTAGTCGAGGGAGCTCCTCGATTCGAGACATACGATTCTTCATCGGCGAACAAGTGTTGAGTTATGGATTTACGTATAGGCTTTTAGCCCATTGTACTTTGAATACTAGAAGTTGTAGGCTTAGTCTAGTGTAGCCCTACTTTGCTCGATCCCTCTCTATCTCGGTTAGGGTTAGGGTTAGGAGACATATATATAGTTGTATCTCGAACTTGCATTGAAGCTAAGTTAATACAAGAGTAGATAGCTTCGGCCGTGGACTAGTCTTGATCGCATCGATCACGGAAACCACGTAAATACTCGATGACTCGATATTTGCACATGTTTTCCCCCTTGTTTCTTGATCGTTTAAGCTTGCATTATCCCGTCTTTGGCCTATTTTACGCTAGGTTGTGTTGCTTTGTCACATTTCTGTTCCTAGTGAGTAAAGGGAGGCATAGGCGCAAGTTTCAAGTCAATCGGATATCAATTGGCGATTCGGGAGAAGAAACTCGGGCATGACCTGGAGAAGAATCGTCTTTGGCCTATCCCGTCTCTGGACCCCGCTAGTGTTTTTACTGCCGATGACGTGTCGTGAGGGCTGGTGGGGGCAAAACACGGGCGGGCAAAAGTAAAACACGACCGTGTCCTCGACCGTGTTTTGCTCAGAATCGGATTTTTGAGGCAGATTCAAGCCAAAGGAAAGAGAGAGCTGGGTTTTGGTTCCCAAACACCCAAGGGACGAACCCTAGAGAGAGAGAGCGACTTGGGAACATTCTTGGAGCTATTTTGGACGATTTCTCGCCATTGGAGCTCGGGAATCAAGCTTGGAGATGGAGATTGAAGATCTAGATCAGATTTCGGCAGTCTCTCTCTTCTCTATGGAGTAACCTCTCTTCACTTAGGTTTTGAGGAACCCTAGTTCCATGTGTTAGGATCTTTCTTGTATGAAGTTTTGGATGCTATATTGTTTGATTATAATCGATTGAGGCATGATTTATTGAGTCAATTGAAGCCTGATCATCTTCTCTTGATTTCAGCTTTAACCTATGATAGATAGAATCTGATTAGGTTGATAGAGCTTCTTCAATTGATAGTAGTGAGTTGATTGTATGAGAGTCAGTCAATTCACTGCTTTCTATGAGAATTCGTTCCCAGTAGTGGAGATCTGTGTGAATCGCCTTAGCAGTCTATCTCAGTGAAGGCTAGTCGCCTGCCGGGTATTCTATCTAAGAGGGCTTGGTCAGCTTAAGAGATTCCAAGCTAATTTAGGATCTTCCGCAGTTTAATCAACAGTAAAACAACCAATAGGAATTACAATTTGGACCTAATTGAGGAGCTAGGAGAAATCATACCTAAGTGAGTTCCCAACTTGTAATTAGTAGAGTAGTTTAGTAAATCAATCCTTAATCTAGTTTGCTAGATAATGAACTGAAGCTGAGTAATAGTAACTCTAGAGACCCGTGGATTCAATATTTATTACTTGTGCCACCATACTGCAGTCCCTTTCATTGGTTACACTTGGCCATTGTTAGGTGTTGTGTCGTAGCATGTCAATACTTGTGTGATTTCGTTTCTAGCTTGATTAATCTTCGCTACAATAAGTTAACAACAAGAACCCGATTCTTAATTTGATCAGTGATGACCAATCCAACAACAACTGAAAAAAGGGGACCGGCGACTTCACTGCACTTGTCAGGGAATTTTTGAAATCTTTCATGCTTAAAATCCCTCATTGTTCAAGCATTTCTCAAACGAGTTGTTTCATTGAAATCACTCATAAAACACCCTCGCACCCAAACAACTCCAAATAATTGTTCTCATCACATATACAAATTAAAAACCTAAATTTCTAAACGAATAATTTCGACTAAAACCCCTTCATATTCTAAAAAAAATCCCTCGTCCAAACGATCCCTAAAGTTTTCCGTTTCTATTCCTAGCTTTTACCGGTACATGAAAACAATTGAAGAGATGCATGGTATTCTCAATTTGCCCGAGTACCGATTTCCACAAGTAAAGCAAAGTCAATTCCAGGCCGCCGTGTCTCAATCGAGGTTCAAACTTTTTTTTTCCCCAGCGAGCCCCGTTTTCTGACTGGCGATGATACTAGAAATGGGGTAAGGATATGAACAATTGCATCATGACAACAACACAGAAGAGCTGACTGACACCACCCAATCATGGCCAGGCAAGCCGGCAGCCGGCTCAATTTTTCTCTTTCTTTTGCTTTTCTATAATAATAATATTCTTTCTAGTTTCTACTGATCAAGCCATCGATTTTCTTGGCTGTCACCGCAGACACAACCAAACCAAAACCAACCAAAAATGATACAACAAAGATACCCATTTCCCTATATATATATTTGCCTCCCTCTCATTCCTAAAAAATACATCGCACAAAAATGGCTCGCCGGGTGCTCCACCACAACACAAGTAATCATCATCCCAACAATGTCACCTCCCCATTGTTGTCGCTCTCTCTCGCCCTTCTGTGCCTTCTCTCGGCTCCGGCGGCATCGGCGCAGCTCACCCGAACCCACTACGCCGGCGTGTGCCCGAACGTGGAGGGCATAGTGCGAGGTGCGGTCCAGAAGAAGATCCAGCAGACATTCGTCACCATCCCGGCCACCATCCGCCTCTTCTTCCACGACTGCTTCGTCCAGGGCTGCGACGCCTCGGTGATGGTGGCGTCGGCGGGGAGCAACAGGGCCGAGAAGGACCACCCGGACAACCTGTCGCTCGCCGGCGACGGGTTCGACACCGTGATCAAGGCCAAGCAGGCCGTCGATGCGGTCGCCGGGTGCCGGAACAAGGTCTCCTGCGCGGACATCCTCGCCTTGGCCACCAGAGACGTCATTGCCCTGGTAATCAATTTAATTATTATGATTCATCCATTCATTCATTAAATCATTTGTGTGTCTCAATTAACAAATAATAATACAAATAATAATTGTTGCAGTCCGGCGGGCCATCGTACCCGGTTGAATTGGGAAGGCTGGACGGGCTGAGCTCGACAGCTGGGAGCGTGAACGGGAGGCTGCCGCAGCCCAATTTCAGCCTGGCCCAACTCAATTCCCTCTTCGCCGCCAACGGCTTGTCCCAGTCCGATATGATCGCTCTCTCCGGTAATCTAATCTAATCTAATCACCTTCCTCTCTACAATAACTCCCACCACATTACAATCAATTTCTCGTTAACTCGCTACATGACATGATTAACGATTACAAAAAAAGAAGTTAATCGGTGAGCGGGTGACGGATCTGGTGGGTCCCGCCGGCACGTCAAACCTTAATTTTTTTGTCGGATCTCTCTGGTTGTTGCTTAACTGGCCATTTGTGAGTTGTTGGGCACTTTGTTTGGAAGCTTGCTGACTCACCAAAGCAAAATTATGAAACGGGTAGTACGTTAAGCGGTAAGAAAAGCTCGATTTCTTGTTAGCAGTGGAAAGGCTGCGAACTGTTAAATGACTAGAATGGACCCAGCGGACACGCATGCCATATAGTAGATGCTACAGTTGTATAAAGTAAGCAAACTTTAGTGTAGAAAGTGGAAACTGATTTATTCTCTGGCACCACTAGTGGGATTTTCAACTTTGCTAGATATGTCGGATCGGACACGGGTGATTTACGATTGTTGGATGAAATCGGTGATAATTTTTTTTTATAAATAATACGTAATTTTTTCATTTCTTGATTACGTATCGCTTGTTCTAAATCAATTACGTCATGCACCTGTCTGTGACCATGTTATTATGAGATGCATGTGAGTAGTATAGTCGGGTTGTCAACAGTGAGGTTCCAAATTTTTTTAAGTCATCGTTTCGAATTGTGTGAAGTTAGTTTGTTCTTCCTCTTTTAATATAGAAAAATTACAAGTTGTCTTATATTTTGAACCATGACCTGAGTGTGGCTATCTTGGAAGAATTTTTTTCTTCTATCTGTGCGTCTCGAAATTTTAATAGAGTTGCTCATTTAATGACAAAAATACCAAATCGTAAGTAGTTCAACCACTTATTGACTACACGTTTGATTTCTGAACTCGTTGTTATTTGGCTCGATCTTTCAATAAGGTTGCTCATTTAGTGCTTATGTTATTGATTTATTTTTACTGGCAGCTGCCCATAGTGTCGGATTTTCTCACTGTGGCAAGTTCGCGAACCGGATCTACAACTTCAGCCGGGGAAACCCGGTGGACCCAACCCTTAACCGAGCCTACGCGACCCAGCTACAGCAGATGTGCCCTCGAAACGTTGACCCAAGGATAGCCATCAACATGGACCCAATCACGCCCAATACTTTCGACAACACCTACTTCAAGAATCTCCAGCAAGGCAAGGGCCTGTTTACATCGGACCAAATTCTCTACACGGACCTCAAGTCCAGGCCCACTGTCGATGCATGGGCCGGAAACTCGGTTGCTTTCCAACAGGCATTCATTACTGCCATCACAAAGCTGGGTCGGGTTGGAGTCAAGACGGGTCGTGGTGGGAATATCCGGACGGATTGTGGTGTTCTGGGTCGATAATAATGTGAAAGTTGGATAATGACACCAAACGTCTTGTTGTTTCTTTTCCTTTTTTTCTTCTTACTATGGCGAAGAGAATTTATTTTAGGCACACAAGTGGATTACATTACAGCACAAATCAAAACTACCTTTGTATGTTGACCCAAAAAAAAAAAAAATCTACCTTTGTATGAGTTTGATTTTTTTTCTCCAATTATAATAATTAAATTATTTCAGATATATGCACTCTTTTGAAATCATTCATGAGTGGCTTCCATTCCGACGTATTTTTTGCACTTCTTAGTGTTGCGGAATTAATGATAATTGGTTGAGAGGTATTTCGTCACAAATTATAATCTAAACTTGATTTCTAGCTCATTGCATGCCCGTCAGAAATGATAGTTTTAAAAAGAAAAATATATGTTTCTTTAATCCAAAAAAGAATACCATTGATTATGAGAGCGGATAGGGTTAAAACAATATCCTAAAAAATCAATCTAAATCTATCCATCTTAATCACATCTGTGGGTTCAAAATAGCTCATAATCAATAAAAATAAGGAGCAAACTGGTAATTTTGCATCCCTCTGTTATTTTTAATTATGTAGTTTTTTTTTATACTGATCTAGTGACGAGAGAAGACACTTTGAAGTAAGCTTACTTTTTAGAACTTTGCTATAGTGACTTGCAAGTCACTGTAACTTGGACAAATGGTCGACCTGTTCACTGATGAGTTATTTAGACAAAATGGTCGACCTGTTCATTGGTGAGTTCGTTCTATACGGACAAAACGATCGACCTCCTCACTGATATGGTCGACCTATTTGGACAAAATGGTCGACCTCATTCTTGGATTGATATACCTGATGTACTATTTTTCATTTGCTATGTTCAATAAACGGGCAACCTCTTCCACTAAACCTCGTGCGATTTGTTCCTTTGTTCCTTCCCCTGTTTCGAATCAGAGATGGCAGGGAGAAAGGGAAAGGGCGAGAGGCGAGAGCTGTGAGAAGGGAATGAAGGAATGGAGCCCAGATCCTAGATCCCAGATTGATGACCGACCGGAGGACGAAGACGGCGACGATTCTAACTCTTCCTCCGACGTCATCATCAACACCGAGTCCTCTGATTGCATTCCCGCCGGAGCCTCGCCGCCGGGTCATTCGAAAGCGTTCGACACCGACTTCATTCATCATCCTCGCCTATCATTCGGAAGCGTTCGGCACTGGCGAAGCAGCTGGAACACGATGGTTGTTGACAGCCAAAGTTACATTTTAGTACCTGAAGTTTTTAAGAAGATACTAATAGGTCCAGCATCATATGTGGAAAATTATATTTTAGTACATTAAAAATTTTGCTTTACATTTTAACACCTAATAAAAAAAACATATACAGGCGGGTCCAAGGAGATGGGTACCCAAGCCCAATCCATACCAAAAAATAAAATCCAAACTCAACTCCACCTACTCAAACATTATCCAAATCCATATAGAATAAATCCATACCCAACCCATATAAATGGATATAATTGGGTTTGGGCAAAAATACCCATGGATGGGTAAATTGCCATCCCTATCCACCACCTTATGCATTGTACCCACAACGACCTCACAAGTCAAGATATTATGCAAAGAAAGCGAAGACCAATCAAGGAGTTCAAGAGCTTGGAGCTTGCTACCTTTTCTCTTGAGGAATTATCTAAGAATGATATTTTACACCTTGATACTCAACTAGATAGTTATATCTTTGATGTGAAGACAGATTAACTAAATTGAAGGGAATTTGTGAGCTTTCTCAGAAAATGGTTGTGTCAAAGAAGTTTTTTATCGTTTCAATTGGTATATCGGGTTCTCAAATTAGCATTGTTGCTACCAGTCGCCACAACAAGTGTTCAAAGAGTATTTTCTGCAATGAACTATGTGAACAACACACAGGGGGTCGAATGAGTGATGAAGTGTTGAATGTTTTTTTGGTAGGATATATAAAGAGAGTTATATTCTAGATAATTTGGATGATGAATGTATTTTAGAGTGTTTTCATAATATGAATACACGTCGTGCATCATTGTAAACATTAATACATTTTATTTTATATATATGTATATATATGTATGTATGGTGGCTACTTCGGTGCACTCACTTTTTTGGGTGCGTTCAATGCACCCAACTCTAAAAGTGACTATAATACATCGAATTTTGAATTTTAATTGATAGCATTAGTCTAATATGATGATATAATATAAAATCACAACTAATCAATCCATTACCCTAACCCCTTACCCTTCAATTTTGAATCCCAAACCAAAATCCCAAATTGTAAACATAAACCCTAACCCTAAATCTCTAAATCCTAAGTCCATCAAAATAAAGTAAATCTGGAATGAGTTTTTTTCAATTTCATGTGTTTCTTATTCATAATATCATACGCGACGATTGATACCATTTTGACATGAATCGCATGTTCGGAATGACGATTATGAGGCGAGTGCATTGAATGCACCGAAAAAAGTGGGTGCACCGAATACGCCATCATATAAGGGTGAGAAATGCAATTAACTGAGAGGAAAACCAACAACAGTCACAGACACATAGGCTCAAAATAGAAGAAAACAATAAAAAACGTAAAAAAAGGAAAAAGTAAACTAGATGCACCAGAGGTGCTCCCGTCCAGACATAACAAAACAAGGCTAAGTCCATCCTAAGAAAAATCATGTCACTATCATACCAACATCATATAAATATCATATCAACATCATACCACTATTTTAAGACTTCACCATACCCATCCCACCAGTCATATCATGATCTTATCACTATGGTAAACTGACAGCAACATGATACCACTGTCATTGGTATATTGTGATATGACAGTGGTATAATGATGTGAAATATTTTTGTTCAATAAAAAAATCTACATAATGTGATATGGCAGTGGTATATAGTGATATGAAAACGCCAAAATTCTGCCATGCATGCCCGCTGAACCCGTTTTCTGCACCTCCAACTAATCATGGACCCAACAGATTGCTCTTGGTATGTTTTCTTATTCTTTCATCTTCATGTTGTTAAAATTAGATCACTTCATTCCTTCTATAGGAACTAGAGGAACAAGAATATCATACTTCAATATAATGATGTGTTTTCTTGCTACGGGGAAGTGCCATCTCTTAGGCCTCTCAAAAGAAAACTTGTATCACTAGTTCCACTATGGAGTAAGAGTTTGGAGCATGTATGGCTTCCGCTAGAGGAGAGACATAGTGGTTGAGATGTTTGGTTTATGACATTCTTTTATGGCCTAAACCAATCTTATCAAACTCTATCCTTTATGATAGTAATGCTACTTTGGATAAGACATACAATCATATGTATAATGGCAAGTCTTGCCATTTGAGAGTTAGATATAGTAAAATTCGTGAATTACTCACTCACATATTAGTATGTGGAAGGATTAAGTAGAGATTTGGTGGTCAAGTATGTGGAAGGGATGGGTTTAAATCATGAGACACCCAATTCCCCTCTAATACAACGTTAGAGGTTGAATTCAATTAGAAAAGCTCGTTATTAGAAATTGAAGCACACAATACATCATCCCAATGTATTTGCTTGTTATCCTATATTAGAAATGAGGACAACGTTTAAAATTCTTAATAGAATCTTTGACAAAGTGTATTATGTGGGTACACGAATACAAGATTTAACCTACGTAAGCATGAAGTGCAACTGCTTCAAGAAATTGGCACTTTGGTTTTGCATACACTTATGAAAGGATTGAGACACATGGCTAGTAATAGTGTCAAGATCATCTGGAAGTTTGTCAAACTTATGTGTATATTATCTTCAGATATTCATTTGAGTTGAGGGGTTCAGTCTTCACTGACACCCTTATATTCAAATATTTGTTAATATATTGATAAGTGCATAACTATACATGTTATTTACCCTCATTTATTGATCATTTGGCTTGGTTTAGTCATTCCTTGGCCTATTTTATTCTAGGTTATACTTTTTGTTTTTGTCAGATTTCAGGTCATAGTACGTGATTAAGCCATATGAGCGATTTTCGAGAAGTTTGCAGGCAAAATCAGGACAAAGGTAACAACCGCTCATATTTTAGGTGCAATAGAAAGGAATAGAGTAACCGGAAAGTAATAGGCAAGAATTAGAAGTTACGGTCTGGATCGTGACATTCACCTCCAAATTGTGACATGCAACAAGATTCCTGATCAAATTCCTATGATTAGTGTGCTTTCACCTAAGATAGAGAATACCTGAAGAGAACATCGTCAATTGGAAGTGCTGAATCCATTACACGAGAGTGAGCCAATTGACTACTTTGAATTGGATTTCAGTTCAGTAGAGGGAATCTAGTTTGCATTGCCTTGATATTCTGTTTCAGTGAGGATAGTGTACTGGTGAGTCAGTCCATTCACGAGGGCAATGCCTACTTTAATCTAGTGACAAGGCTAATTCATCGAGTGAAATGAATCATAGAGTAAACAACATCGACCTTACTAAAGGCTACTAGAGGGAGCATACCCACACGACCTTTCTCATATTTGAAATCTGAATCAGTTTACATGCTTCCTCATATTTTAGTTACTATGCATTCACAACATGCTTAAACAGAAATACATTGAGTCATACTTGTCCTACTGCTCCTGAGTTTGACAATTTAAAGCTTATTTCGATCCACTATACTACGTTCCGATCTTTGGTTACACTTGTCCATCGATTAGGATTATAGTATTAGCGAATCATGTATCATACTTGGATGAAAATTCAACTGTTACGATATTTTCATTTATACTCAAGTTTTATTGAAATAATTTTGAGTGTTGTGATTTTATTGGCAGAATTAAACCTAAAGAATTGGTTTGGGCCATAGCTGACCGGACTACTCAAACCATGAACTACTTAAGTGGATCTCTTCCATTAATTAGCTAAATGGAACATCCTTATTGTGACCACAACAACATCCATTTTGGCTGAAAGGACATGTAATTTACCATGCATTTAAATAGACAACCAACTTCAATGCATTTGAAGTGGAACGTGTTTTGTATGGATGATGCATGGCAACGTTTCAATGAATTGAAATGGGTGATCGCGCGGTATGGAACAATCCGTTGCACACCCTACTCAGTGTTGTTCTAGCACTCCGCCATAAGAAAAAAAATATACGAAGATTGTTTTAGAACTATAAGTATCCTAACAGGTATACGGTAATACGGACGATTAAATTGCAATGGTAAGTGTTTGAACCTAACTGAGTGTAGGAGTGAGGTTCGTGTGAGAGTTCGGGTCAAGAAGGAACGCTAGGATCAGGTTTAATTGAAGGAATAAGAACTGACGAGTCGAGTGAGGAATCAAGGTTCGAACTTTTAGAAAGAGAAGTAGTTGCTATGGAGAGAGAATGGTGCAAAAATGCGATCCCCTCACCCACCAGAGTAAATGCCATATTTATAGGCTACATGGTGGTGGGTGAGTGGGTGGACTTCGAGACGGTACAACGACGTGACTGCTGATGTGTCAGGGATTTAGGCCATCCCCTAACCTAGGACCTGTCAGAGGGTTGTCCATGATTTGTACTCAAAAGTCTTGACGTGACCTTCCCTCGGGAGACACAATGACGCCCTCTCCGGCTCTTGAGTCTGGTTGCCGCCTTGTCTTCCATTCGCGCGCATAGACTCACTCTTGCCGCGCGCGAGGTCTCGACGCTGTCGGACGTGTCGCGCCGTGTTTGTCGTGGCGTGCGGTTTGGCGTGCTTCTTTGGCGCGGGAGTGATCCGAGTCACATGCCCAACAATTGCCCCCCACAGGGGGTGTTTCTCGAACGCCTCCTGTTGTGGTTTCCGCTCTGCTGACTCGGATCCACGTGCTTCGCGATGATTTGGCCGGCTAGGTCTCGTGCGCTCTACTATGTTGAGGCTCTCCTGTTCGTTGCGGGGTAAGGCGCGGTTGTTTTGCGTGCGCGATCTACCCGGGGTATCTTGCGGGCCCTTTGTGTGCGCGGCTGCTTGGCGTGCGCGATCTTCATGGAGGATCTTGCGGTCATCTCATGTGCGCAATTTCCGGGAGGCTTTCTTCGGGCGTTTTTTTGGGGGTGGGGTTTTTTCCTTTTGCGGGTGTGTCATGCCCCCCAGGCGTTGCGCGTCACTAGTGACGTCGACGGCTAGTGCCTGTGCTCGTTATGATTGTTCGGGATTGGAGTCTGCCACGTGGCACCGTGCGGTTGGTTAGCTCTGGCGGCCTTTTGAATTTCGAAATCCTCTGACGGTTGCGATTTTCGATGACCTTTAACCCCTTCGACTTCCCATCATCACCTATAAATATACGGCTGCTCTTGAGATTTCCTTCCATCTTTCCTTCTTCGTACTTTGCTCTCTAGTTTCTCCATCTCTCTGTTTCGAGGATTCCTCTTCTTCTTCCACAACCTCAAGTCTTTCGTTTGCTACTGCTACTCAAGGAATTGCCATGGATAGCACCAACATCAATGAGACCGAGGTCGTGCAGGGCGAAGAAGGTAATCCTCTTTCTTTCTCACCTACTTCTACTCGACTTGAGTCGAACCCGGCCGATTCCGGCAACGGGGACGGCGGGGACGACGGTGGTGTTAGCAACGACAACGATGCTAGTGACGACGATGGTGCTTCGGCGTCGCCGTCGGGCAACGTCGATTCCGGCCGGGGCTTTCAGGAGTCTTCCAACGCCGATGTGGTTCCGTCGGGTAGTGGGGCGGCGGGCTCTAGTGGGGTCCTGATAATCCGTCGCACTCATGACGGAAGATCTGGCGGGGCGACCTCTGAGGTGCGCGATGGGTCGGAAACGCAATCGGAGCCCCTTTACCAAGTCCGCGTGACAGAAGCAGTGAGCCGGCTAGGGTTCCAAGGCGTGGGCGCGGTTTATACTGTCATAGATTGGGCCGAGATGTGGGGCGATCAGCCGGCCCCACATGATAATCTACTCCGCGGTCCCGACCACGCATCAATTTACGGGCGCGAGGATGTGGAGGAGATTGTGCGCGGGTTGGGATTGCCCCCCAGCTGGCAGTACGCCGTACCGTCTGTGCGCAGCATGGTTGGGAACTGCCCCCGGGCTGGTTTGGCGTTTACACAGAGTATTGGGTGATGGGATTCAAATTTCCCATCGACCCACTGCTGTGCGCCTTGTACGAGAAGCTCAACTGTTCAATCGCGCGGCTCTCTCCTTCTGTTATTATGCACGCCAGTTGCCTCCGGACGGCGTGCAAGCGGCTCAAGATTACACCCACTTATGGGTTGTTCAGGAAATTTTACAAGATCAAGGAGCCCACCAAGACAAGTGATTGTCTTTCCATCAAGCGGCGTGACAACAGGCCTGACGGCTTTGTGTACGGCTCGCCTAAGCTTAAGAAAACTTGGTTCGAGCGCTTCTTTTATGTGAAGCCCACGCCCGGGGAGTGGGCGAGCGCGTATGTTGCGGAGCCAACCACTTGGATGAAGGGTGGCACGCATGCGTACGAGTCAGAGCTGGGCAAGTACCCTGGGCTTGATCAGGAGTATGAGGCATGCCTGCTTCAGAAGTTTGACCTACATTCGGCTGGGGTCCGCGAGGCTTGCTTGGCCGAATTGTTTGCCGATGGTTAGTTGTGTTCCTTTCGTTTTGTATTCTTTCTTATTAACCGCCCTCTTAACATTTATTGGCGCAGGTGTTGATTTTTCCAGCTTGGCGAGCATGATGTCTGTCGATGAAGTCATCAAGGTTCCTCGCGGTGGGAGGAAGAGGACGAGGGAAGGTAAGCAGGCTGCTTCGGAGAGGGGCGGGAAGAGGAAGGCGGCGGAGCAGCCGTCTATTACTGAGAAGGCACCGAAGACGGTGCGCATTGTAGAGCCAGTTGCGCATACCGCGCCGGCGACGACGCGCGTGCCTTTGGCGATTGCGGAGCAAACTCCGCGCACGGCCAGCACCGCTCGTCCCGATAGAGGAGGTGCCGGTAGCTCATCTGGAGCTGGAGTCCAGCAACAGCTGCCGCAGATGGCCGGGGGGGCCATCGACTACTTCCGCGATGTGCGGTTGCATACGGGCGCCGCGTGTAACGTTGCGTCAGCGAATGTTGCGCTGCGGGCCGTGGGTCCCCTTTTGGGCATCCCGTCCCGTATGGAAAAGTCTGATCCGCTCATGGACCTGGCTCAGATCCATTTCGCGGTAAGACATCCTGCGGGGTCTGAACTACTATATTTTTTTTTCTTTTCATCAGAAATTTTGCTAAGTGTTATCGCGTTATATTTGTAGGGCTTGCTGGCGACTTTCCGCGCTCAACAGGAGCGGGGGCGCGAGCGCGCGAAGTTGAGATCCGAAGAATCTCGGATTGAGCAGTTGGAGGGGAAGCTTGCTGGCGCTGAAGGACGCGCGGAGTTGGCCACGACAAAAGCCAATGACGCGCTGGTGGAGCTCGGCGTCCTGCAGAGTAAGTTGGCGGATCAGTTGGACACCGCACGAGAGCGCGCCCGGGCTGAGTTGCGGGCGGAGTTTGAGGTGGAGCGGAAGCGTCTGCTGGATGAGAAGGAGAAGGAGAAGAAGGAGTTGGTGTCCGACGCCGCGGACAAGTTGAAGCGGGCTCGGGATGAATTTGAGAAGGAGAAGAAAGATTTGGTGCGTCTTCATGACGTAGCTAAGGCGGAGGCGGTTCGTGAAGCGCAGGCTGTTGCCGTCCGTCAGTACAAGTCTTCCTTGTCGTTCGGGAAGGTCATTGCTGACGCGATGACTAAGGCTGTGATGGCTGTTGGGAAGAAGGTGCGCCCGGAGAATCCTGGTTACCAGTGGGATACTCGTGCCATGGTCGCACATGTGAAGACGTGGCTGAACGAGAAAAGGCCGTTGGAGTCGGATTCAGAGTCGGAGGAGGAGGAGGAAGGGGAAGGGCGTCAGGATGAAGAGCAGCAGCAGCAGGATCAGGATAAAGAGAAGGTTGAGGGCGCCGGCGGTGGCGGGAAGAAGGATGGCGGGTCGAGTTCTGATGAGGAGGATTCCCAACCTTTGGTGCGCCGTAAGACAGGCCTGATGGGTGCGCAGAAGAATGTTAGTGGTGCTCAGGCGGACTAAGTGCAGTCGCGCTTTTCTTTTATTTTTTTTGTTTTGACTTTATCCTTTCCGCCATCAGTTGTTTTTTCTTTTTATGTAGCCGCTCGCTTTGAACACTTGTGGTGCTCCCGACTTATTAAATCCAAAAAATCTATCTTTTATGGCGTTCAATCGCTAGTGTGCATATTTGTTCGTGCGTGTCTGTTTTGTCTTGATGAGTGGCGCGATGGCGCGGTACCAAGGATCTGAATGGGTGCGAATAGCGCTGGACTATTGTTAAGGTTTGTTCTTTCGAACTGATTGGGCGCAAATAGTTCTGGACTATTGCTAAGTTTTGTTCCGTAGAACCAAGCGCAGATAGTACTGGACTATTGCTAATTTTTTGTTTTTTTCGAACTGATTGGGCGCGAATAGTGCTGGACTATTGCTAAGTTTTGTTCCGTAGAACCAAGCGCAGATAGTACTAGACTATTGCTAATTTTTTGTTCTTTCGAACTGAATGGGCGCGAATAGTGCTGGACTATTGCTAAGTTTTGTTCCGGAGAACCAAGCGCAGATAGTACTAGACTATTGCTAATTTTTTTTTTTTTTTTTGTTCTTTCGAACTGAATGGGCGCGAATAGTGCTGGACTATTGCTAAGTTTTGTTCCGTAGAACCATGTCCTTTTTATTTACTGCGCTAATGCGCTATTGCGAACGTGGTACACGTTAATCTGCATGGTGGTATTTCCTTAGGTTCTGTGCATTCCACGTCCTTGGGATCTTGGTGCCCCCCAGCTCGCTGAGTTTGAATGTGTTGGCGCCGACCACTTCGCGGATTAGGTAAGGACCTTCCCATGTTGAGGCGAGCTTCCCGTGCCTGGGATCGGGACGGAAGTTTCGCCGCAGTACTTGGTCTCCGAGGATTAGCTTGTGTGGGACCAGTTTCGCGTTGTGGTACTTGGCCACCTGTTCTTTCATTGCGGCTAGCTTGATGGATGCCAATTCTCGCCTTTCTTGTGACAACTCAAGCTCTAACAGGCGCGCCTCGTCGTTTGCTTCTTCGTTGTATCCGGTGATTCGGTAAGTCGGTGTTGTCGTTTCTATGGGGATCACCGCGTCAGTGCCATACGTGAGGGCGAAAGGGGTTTCGCCCGTTGCCACTTTGTGCGTAGTGCGGTGCGCCCACAGCACCGTGTTGAGCTCGTCCGCCCAATTGCCCTTGGCTTCATTCAGGCGGGTGTGTAGGCCATGCAAGATCGCTTTATTGGAGGATTCTGCCTGGCCATTGGCCTGAGGGTAAGCCACCGACGCGAATCTCGCGATGGTTCCTACCCCGTCACAGAAGTCTATCACTTCGACACAGTCGAATTGTTTCCCATGGTCGAAGATGAGTGCATTTGGGACTCCAAAGCGCGACAAGATGTTGTTGCGCAGGAAACGCGTTACCTGTTGCGCCGTTATGGATGCCAGCGCCTCAGCCTCAATCCACTTGGTGAAGTAGTCTACTGCCACGATTATGTATTTGCGCTTCCCTTTTGCCGTTGGGAAAGGCCCAAGGAGGTCGACTCCCCACTGCGCGAAAGGCCACGGGCTTAGGTTGCCCTGGAGCTCAGTGGCCGGCAAGTGATGTTGGCGCGCATTGATTTGGCATTTATGGCACTGATCTGCGTAATTCTTTGTATCCTTCTTAATTCGCGGCCAGTAGTATCCATGCAAGAGGATGGTGCGTTCCATGCTGCGTGGCCCGGCGTGCATCGCGCACATCCCGTCATGAAGTTCGCGCACTAGGTTGTGCGCCTCCTCTTGCCCAATGCATTTGAGGTAGACGCCGGAGTACGACCTCCGATATAACTCCCCCTCAATGAGTGTGCAACGGGCCGCCTTTTGCCTTAAAGTCCAAGCTTGCTTAGGGTCTTCTGGTATTGCCCCATCTTGAAGGTACTTCAAAATCGGGTGTCTCCAGTCTTCGTTTGGCACAAGCTGGGTTGTGGTGATGGCCACCTCCAGGGAGGCCTCTTCTTCTTTTTGGACGGACACGAGGCGCGTGGACTCAAAGTCAGTAGCTGTTGCCAGTTTAGATAGTGCGTCGGCGTGGGCATTCTCTTCTCTTGGTATCTGCGCATATGTTACTGCTTCGAATGTTGTGGCTCTCTGCTTAACACGCTCCATGTAATGCGCCAGCGCGTCTTCCTTTGCATCAAACGCGCCATTCAGCTGGTTGACCGCCAGAGAGGAGTCGGAGAGGACCCGTATCGTTCTTGCTCCCAAGTCATGAGCGGCCGTCATTCCCGCTAAGATGGCCTCATATTCCGCGGCATTATTTGTTTTCAGCGTCCGGAACCTGATTGCTATTTCGTGCACCGCGCCAGAAGGTGTGCGCACCACAACGCCTGCTCCGGCGCCATGTTTGCTTGCCGCTCCATCAACGTAGACTTCCCAAACGCCCTCCGGCGTTGTTTCGAGGGTCACCCCTTCTGCGATGAAGTCCGCCAGGATTTGGGCCTTTATTGCTGGTCTTGGCGCGTATTGGATGTCGTATTCCGACAGCTCGACCGCCCACTTGACCATGCGTCCCGACACTTCCATCGAGGTTAGTATCTTTTTTAGTGGGAGGTTTGTCAGGACGGTGATATGGTGCGCCTGGAAGTACGGGCGCAGCTTCTGAGAGGCGCTTACTAGTGCCAAGGCAGCCTTCTCGATCGAGGAGTATCTTGTTTCCGCGCTGACTAGAGTGCGCGAGGTGTAATACACCGGTTGCTCGGTTCTGCCATCTCTTCTAGATATCAGCACCGCGCTCACAGCCCTCGTTGATACAGCGAGATACAGAAAAAGTTTTTCATTAAGTTTGGGGGCAGTCAGTACAGGAGGGGATACAAGATACGCCTTTAGCTCTTGGAACGCTGCTTCGCATTCTGTCGTCCATGCAAAGCGTGCCCCGTTCTTGAGTGTTCTGAAGAAAGGCGCACACTTGTCGGCGGATCTTGGTATAAACCTCCCTAGTGCCGCTATCTTGCCATTCAGAGATTGGATTTCCAACGCGTTCCGGGGCGCCCGTAGCTGTTGGACCGCGGTGATTTGCTTCGGATCGACCTCAATGCCGCGCTTGGTTATCATGAACCCAAGGAACTTTCCTGCTTCCGCTCCAAAAACACACTTGAGTGGGTTGAGGCGGAGGCTGTGCCGGCGGAGGGCTTCGAAAGTCTCGCGCAGGTCCTCCAGGTGTGACCCGCCCGCCTTTGTTTTGACAATGAGGTCATCTACGTAGGCCTCGATGTTCCGCCCGATTTGTTGCGCGAAAACCGTGTCAATCATCCTCTGATATGTCGCGCCGGCGTTCTTTAATCCGAACGGCATCCCAACGAAGCAGAAGTTCCCGAACGGTGTCATGAACGCCGTCTTTTCTTCGTCTTCCACCGACATAGGGATCTGGTGATATCCGGAGAACATGTCGAGGAAAGACAACGTCTCATGGTCGGCAGTTGCGTCGATCAGCTGGTCGATACGTGGCAGGGGATAAGGGTCTCCCGGGCACACTTTGTTTATCGTGGTGTAATCGACGCACATCCGCCATGCTCCCGATGACTTCTTGACCAAGACCACGTTTGCCAGCCACTTAGGGTATTTAACGGGTCGAATCAACCCGGCTGCCAGTAGGCGTGCCACCTCTTCTTCTATCGCCTTTAGTTTGTCGCCAGTGAAGGATCTCCGCCCTTGTTGCTTTGGCTCCGCATTGGCTGGGACTGCGAGGTTATGTTGCGCTACCTCTCTGGGCACTCCTGGCATGTCTTCTGCGCACCATGCGAACAGTTCTTGGTACTCCTTCAGCAGCGTCACGAGTGGCCCGATTGCGTCGCTGCTGACGTGAGTGGAGATGCGTATTTTCCTGGTTGGCTCGGCGGGATCCAGCGCAACCTCGAAATCGGAATCCATGGACTCCGGTCGGGGTTCTTCTGCCCTAGTGTCGACGATGTTGGTTTGTCGAGCCACAACGCGGTCCTCCCATGTCGTCCCTCGCGCTTCTCCAACTCCTCTCTGTGTCGGGAACTTGAGCTTCTGGTGGCACGTCGACGGGAGGGCCATGAACTTCGCAAGGAAAGGCCGGCCAAGGATGCCATTGTGTGCTGATTCACAATTGACGATTGTGAACTCTACCTGTTTGGAGACGCGTGGTTCCTGGTCGCCGATCACCACAGGGAGGGTGACCACTCCAATTACCGGGACTTTGGTTCCGGAGAAACCGACCAGGTTACCTTGCGCGCGCCTGATTAGGCGCGGGTCAATGTCCATTTTGTCAATGGTGCTCTGGAAGAGGATGTCGGCCGCGCTGCCTCCATCTATCAAGAGGCGGTGGGTCTTGCAGGCGGCGATTAGCGCGGTGATAATGAGTGGTTCCTCGGATGGGACTCCTTGTGGGAACTCCGCGTCGTCGAAGCTCAGATTGAACTTCGTTGGCGCGTTGACGGCAGCGCACTCTGCTGCACGCTCACGTTTGGTTTTCTTCTGGGGACGGTCTCCTTCAACTGTCACCACCCCGATCTCTTTGCGCACTACATATGCGCCTGTGTCTTCATCATAGTCGGTTTGCGGTGGTGGCGGCGGCGGGTGTAGTGGTGCCTCAGTTTGCTCTTTCTTTACGTGAACAAACTCGGTTAGCAACCCTCGCCGTACGAGGCCCTCTATTTCATACCTCAGCTCTCTGCATTCTTCCGTCCGGTGCCCCGTTGCTCTGTGGAATTCACAATGCGTATGTGGGTTGCGCATGTGGGGTTGGGATTTCAACGGGGCAGGCCAATTGAGCTTGTAGCCTTTCTCGCGAAGGACGTGAAACACATTCCTCACGGAGTCATTTAGGGGGGTGTAGGCGTTGGGCGCGCCGCGCCTGTCGGGTGATCGACCGCGCTGCGCCTGTTCCGGTGGGGGAGGAGGAGGAACGCGCTTTGGGCCACTGTGCATCTGCAGCAGTTGGTCGCGGGTGACTGGAGCTGGAGCCTGGCGGCGCGCCTGTTCTTCTCGTGGCATTTTTGTTGGTTCGAAGCGCCTGACGGACCCTGATCCCAAGGTTTCTTCCAACGTGATTGCCTTTTCGATCTTCATTTCCAATTCTGTGGACAGCGTGACGGGCCTTTTTGCCAACGCCCGCTTAAGCTCCATATTGTTGGTGGCCTCCATGAGGTGATGGGCGGCAGTTTCGGGGGTGAGGTCGCGGACAGCCATCGCAATCCTGGACCATCTGGCGTAGAAGGCCCTCAGGCTTTCTCCATCCTTTTGCCTGATATCTATCAGGGCCTTGAGGTGAAGGGGGCGTCGTTTCTGGGACGCGAACTTCGTGGTGAACAGGAGTATGAACTCTTCGAACGAGCGGATGATCCCGTTTGGGAGGCGGTTGTACCAATCGAGGCATATGCCGGCGAACGTCGACGGGAAGGTTCTGCACAGGGCGGCGTTGGAGTTGGTTTGGAGTTGCATACGCAAGCAGAAGGTGCTTACATGGTCTTCCGGATCCGTTGTGCCGTTGTATGTCGGGAGGATGGGCGGCGCTCCGGTTATGTTCTCCGCCATTATTTGTGCGCTCAATGGCTGGTGAAGGATCCTTTTAGGCGGGATGGGTCGATATTGGGGAGATAGGTGTTGCTCTAAGAAGCTGAGGTCTGTCCGCCCCGGTAGATCGATCCCCGGCGCTTCACCCGAGGGAAGTTCTGTTGGCGTGTGTTGGGGGAGTTGAGCTGTCCCCGATGTTTCTCCTAAGGCCTGTTGAGGCGCGTCCACCAAGGCTTGTTGAGGCGCGTCCACCAAGGCTTGTTGGGACGCGGGCGCTGTCGCGCCTGTCGTTAGCGCGCTTTCCCTGCTCATCATGAGCGTGATGACTTGGCTCATTTGTTTTTGCATGTCGGCTATGACGTTGTTTTGTTTCCTCAACAGCTCCCTCATTTCCTTGGCCGTCAGCTCGGGCTCCTCTTCTTCTATGAGCACGGCGTTGAGGTTGCTGGCTTCCGCGAACGCCCTCGGGTCAGTCATTGCCTTGATCGGCGTCGCTTGGTCAGGTTGGTCGTGGTTGTGTTCTGCCATTGGTGGATTTTCTTCAGCGTTTCTTCTTGGCCCCACGGTGGGCGCCAATTGTTTGAACCTAACTGAGTGTAGGAGTGAGGTTCGTGTGAGAGTTCGGGTCAAGAAGGAACGCTAGGATCAGGTTTAATTGAAGGAATAAGAACTGACGAGTCGAGTGAGGAATCAAGGTTCGAACTTTTAGAAAGAGAAGTAGTTGCTATGGAGAGAGAATGGTGCAAAAATGCGATCCCCTCACCCACCAGAGTAAATGCCATATTTATAGGCTACATGGTGGTGGGTGAGTGGGTGGACTTCGAGACGGTACAACGACGTGACTGCTGATGTGTCAGGGATTTAGGCCATCCCCTAACCTAGGACCTGTCAGAGGGTTGTCCATGATTTGTACTCAAAAGTCTTGACGTGACCTTCCCTCGGGAGACACAATGACGCCCTCTCCGGCTCTTGAGTCTGGTTGCCGCCTTGTCTTCCATTCGCGCGCATAGACTCACTCTTGCCGCGCGCGAGGTCTCGACGCTGTCGGACGTGTCGCGCCGTGTTTGTCGTGGCGTGCGGTTTGGCGTGCTTCTTTGGCGCGGGAGTGATCCGAGTCACATGCCCAACAGTAAGGAAAGATTCAACACTGGGGGAATTCAGGGCACAAACTATACAGGCACATGAACTGATGAAACTAAAGAAGTTGAGACATATCAAGAATACAGGTACGGACGATTAAATTGTCTGAAAATGAATTGATTCTACATTAACTTAACCCAAAAGAAAACCCTAGAAATTGGTGTAGTGTAGTCAAATTAAGCAGGAACCCAAGCAGTAGCGAAGACGACATTGTGGCCTTTCCAGGTCAGCACGAGCTGATCCTCTTCCTCCTTCTTCAGGCCCCACCCGGCGGCGTGCTCCCCAAGCATCCCCCTCACCTCCGCCACGCAATCCTCCCCAAACGCCGCCTCCCTAAACGCAGCGTTTCGCATCCGCTGCACCCACCGCGCCTTCCCTTCCGCCCGCTCCACCCTCTGCATCCCTTCCTGCGCGATCACGTTCTCGATCCGCCAGCACACCTCCGCCTCGTACCACTGCCGCTGCTTGCTCCCCGCCGCCGGCAGGAACGCGTCCACCGCGTCGAACGGGATCCAGAAGTAATTGAACGCCGACCTCAGCCGGCACACCAGGTTCCCCGCCGTCAGCTCGACGTCCTCGTCCACCACCACCACCACCGTCGGCTCCAGGCTCCGGATCGACTTCAGGAACGCGTCCCTCGGCGACGGCGAGGCGATGGTCGCCGTCGATTCGTCCTCGATGTAGTGCAGCATCATGTGGCAGTTAATCACCAGCGCCTCGGCGGCGGGCGGCGTCGCTTCCGGGTAGAGGAGGTGGTGGATTCGGAGGTGGTCGATGAGGGTGGAGAATCCGTCGGAGTGGGTGGAAGGGATCACGCGGAATTCCATGGCGACGTTCCGCGACCTGGCGAAGTTGACCAATTTTGAACCCAGCTCCTCGTAGGAGAGATCCAGTACGGGCGGGCGCAGGCTGCTGTCGGTGGGCGCGGCGACGGTGAGCTTGATCAACGGAGGGGATTCGAAGCGGGAGGCGACGGCGTCGATTAAGGTGGGGATCTGCATGCAGTGCGTGGAGGTGAGGTCGACGAGGTGAACAGAGGAGTAGCCTTCGATGGAATCGAGGATGGCGGCGTTGGCGGCGGTGAAGCCGAATCGGTGCCAGGGGGTGAGATCGACGAAAGTGGCGAGCTCGATGGCGGAGAAGCGGTGGGTGGAGAGCGGGAGGAGGTTGTTGTTGTAGCAGTAGCGGGCCGCGGTGGTGGCGAGGATCTTGCAGGTTCCCGTCTTGGCGGCACGCGCGACAAGTGCTCGAAGAAATGCGCAAGTGAGGCGCTGGTTGGAGTCGCCGTCTGGAGGGGCGATGTTGTTGAGCACCCAGAGGATCTGCTGGGCCAGAGTGGCGTCGTTGCTCTGGATCGCGTTGGCGCAGTGGACTAGCAGCTGCTCCATGCAGTTTGCATCCCCGAAGTTGCCGAATGATTTGGATGTCGGGAGTAGCCCTGGCCATGGCCGTGCTGGCAGCCCGGCCCTTACTGGGTCGCTGTTGCTGTTGCTGCTGTTGCTGCTGTTGCTGTTGTTGATCATGGCCGCGGCTGCGGCAGGGATTTGGTGGTGGTGGTGGTGGTGGTGCAGAGGCGGTTGGGGAACGAGGGGTAGGGTTTCAGTGAATTGCATCATTGGGAGAAGGAGGGAGAGTAGAAGAAGAGACCAAATTTAGGAAGTGATAAGTGGGGAAAGAAAGAGACAGAGTTAGGGGGAGGATGCAAAAGGGATATCAAGAGATCAGGAATCAGCAGAAGGTGCAGCTAGCCAGAAAAGGACCTTACTAGTGTAACTTTTGAAGGGAGAGGCATTGGGAAACGACCCATTTGTGCTTATACTTACGTGGGTGCTTGGTTATATGAAGCAAAGCAAAGCAAAGAAGGAAGGATTTTGGCTCTGCTCCTGCTATGTAATCTAGCTCCTGCTTCTGCGAGTAGGATGTGGTAAGAGTGGAAAAGTTTGACAGCTCAGTTTCATACTCCCCGGCAGCAGCTTTTTTGCAGGCAAGGGAAAAGGACGGATCAACAGTAAGCAAACAAAAATGGTTGGAAGTCAAATTGGGGGAAAAGAGACTGAAGAGGCTAGGACCCAAAAAAAGGGAGAGATCATGGAAAAGGGCTCAGAATCTGTTTCTAGGCTTGAGAACAGGAGACAAGAAGAGCTATGTAGCTAGGTAAGTGGGGACTGGTGGGGAGGGGTGTCCACACCACCTATATGTATGTGTGTAGAGGAAAGATGGAAGCTTTTATTCTGGGTCTCAACTAAAAAGGGGATGTGTCTTACGAAATCGGATCTCACCTTTTGCTGCAGAACTTTCTCCTTGTGTACTGGGCTCTACTGTTTCAGGTTGGTCGAAAGAGAAAGAGGTAGCAGCACAAGATATGAAGGAAGCTTTTAAGTTTTTCACATAGCCAGACAGAGAAAGATCAGAGGCGGAGTGAGTGAAAAGGAGTGATCAAAGTAAAAGGAGGAGAGATTGTATAGGTATAGTGAGTGGTGGGATTAGCTGCTGCTGCTGCTGCTGTTCTGCTGCAACTGGTCTCGGGGATTACAGTTGGAATTTGGTGGGCATGTGAAGGAAAGAGGGAGGGCTGGCAGGCAGGGAATTTTTGTCTATATATTCAGGACTTGGGTAAGAGTTTGTCAGTTTTCCGAGGGTGTTGTGCAATGTGTAATGCGTTGAGTTTGTGTGTGGGGTTGGAGAGATGATCAATCAACATACGTCTCCTCTCTTTGCTCTCATCACCACTCCTATCCTCATGATCACGGACCACTGCTTTGATTCTTGTTTCGATTCTGAGGTTTAGATTGTTACTTCATATACATTGATATAGTTGTTTCTACATTGGATTTGGGTTAGACTATTTGGAGAAGTACTATACATACTTCTTATATCTTTTTATAATCTGTATTCCTTCAAAGTATAGTGAAACTAGCTCTCTCTTGTTCCTGAACTAGTTAATACATATTGTGCTAATAAACCACATAAAATGGTGTGTGTTTTTCACTTTCTTGTATTGTCAATTATCTCGATCCGTTTTAACAATAACTTTTAGAAGCGATTGCATTTGTATGTAGTGCATATCGACTTGAGTATTTTACTCTAACGTGATTAAGATTAGTGAGAGTTTCCACCCTTCACATAGTTTTCACAACATTAGCCATATCAATATTTTCTTCTTTTTCATGTAAGTATTCTTGATATAATAAAAATAAAGTTTTATGATTCTTTTTAGTGCAGTTACTGTAAAAAAAAACCTTTGAGTTTTGTAGTCTTACAAAATACAATCTAATGGTTGTAATTTGGGAAGAGAAGATCTAACCGTTCATATCATAAAAAGGGTAAGAAGGAAAATAAGAGATTTAGGTAGCTAGATGTGACCGGATTTTGGATGAGCCGACGCGTATTCTTAAGCGACTATTAAAGCATTTTTCAAATCTCATACAAAAATTAGACGGACCTTAGCTTATTTATTATATATTGAATTTCAAAAAGAAATTTCACAGAAAAATCGACCCATTTTGTACTCTACAAGATTATATCCATTTTGGTATTTTTTGGAGCAAAATTTTTTAGACCATCTTACAACTATCATATCACAATATTATCAGTAACAATTGTATGATATAATACCGGTATAATGTTGATATGATAGTGACACAATATTATATGACATCGATATGATAGTGATATGATGTTTGTTCGAGGTCTTATATTGATCAATATAATTTCATGACATCATTTCAAATTCATATCATGACATTATCAGTATGGTATAATATGACACTGATATGATGTTGGTATGACACCGATATGATATTGGTATGATGTCTTATGTTTGAAAAAATATAACAAAACTGATATAATTACGTAGTTCTTAGTTATTGCGCTCTTTCTATACAAATTTTCTAAATGTTGAGTTAAAATCAAGGTGATGGATCATCATATCACTGTCATTGTCATATTATGACTAGTGATATGATGTAGGTATAATTTCATTTATTCGCTTGTATTATGATGAGAAAAGTTGAGTATTCTACCCATGGGGTTCTAACTCTATGGTCTTTAGTTATTATTACACTATTTATGGCGAAAAAGTAAGTATTTATGTACAAATAATAATTTCATTTTTCAAAGTAGGATCTCAGACACCACTGCTCTCCACCTCCCTTTGTCACTAATTTAATTAACAGGGAGTGCTGCATGAGAAAAAAAATTGTGCCTAGATTCAGGTGCGTGAAACATAATTAACTATCGAGAATCCTACGTCAAGATAAATAGTGAACTAGGACCCTAACATGTGTCGTTTACATATTAGTAGTCATATGCATATTAGTAGTCATAACCAATAATAAAGGCTTGATGAAAAATAAATAAGTCTCACAATAAACACAAACTATATCGAAAATTCTACCTAATAATAGAACCGTGAGGAAAGACACACTCAAGAGCTCTTTCAAAATAATTCTCACAATGATGACAACTATAATAGAAAATCATACCTAACAATGAATACCAAAAGCTAAGACACACTCAGCTCCTTTACATCCATGATAGACATTAGAACTACAATCAGCCAAAGTGGCATAACGTATTATATTTGTTTAAGATTTGAACCATTTGATTACAAAAGCTCTGGTTGTTGGTGTGTGAGGAATGATATTGATTGAATCATTGAGTATTGTTTTCCCCTCTTTGTCTTCTTTTATCAATAGCCTCCTAGGGTTTTATTTATGTATTATCTTGGGCTCATGGCCAACAAAATTCCATACATGTGCAATCATCGATTAAGACAAACTCCAAGGGAATTCCTTCACTGTCTCGCTGTCTCTATACCCCTCCTTAATTAATTATTAAGCAAAGCAAAGATATATACTTAGCTTTAGTTACCAATGTAGTTTTATGTGTATGCAGCCTCGAACTCGAAGAGGCATAATCTAGTTTCTTTCCCAACAAAGCCCTACTGAAATTATGATTGCATAAAATTAAGAGAATAACATGGAACCTTTACCCACCTCTATTTCAGGCTCTTCCCGGTGTTCAATAGCAGAAACTGGAGGTGACAATTTTCAATCTACTAATTCAATTCAATTCAATCTATGCACCGAAACATTCAACCAATTCAATTCATTTGATCCAAATTTAGTTAGATTCATGGATTGATTCATGGATCTAAATGGAAATTACAGTTCAGTACCTATACTTTTTATATTTTATAGTTTGATAACTAAAAACTATTTTTATACTAAAAATAGTATCAATAGAAAATTATGTTTTGATAGTTAAAATTTTTTATTAAGATATTTCGGTACCCAAACTTTTGAAAATTTATATATTGGTCAAAAACTTGGATGTCATTTGAATTTTGGACTCATAGATCAATCCACCAATCCATAAATCTACTAAGGGGTCGTTTGGAGAATATGAGTTTAAATCTACCGATTGTCAACAATCTAAAGATTCTAACTCTTCGGATTGTTGAAAACAGATTTTAAAATGTTTATTGTTTGGTAACTGTGATTGTTAACATTCAATAAAAATAAAAAATTAATATTATATTAAATAACATGTTTATCCTTAATAAAAAAAATTAGAGTGGTTCAAGAAATATTAAAAAATTTGTTGATAAATATATTTCATGTGATAAATAAATAAAAAGAAGAGAAAAACTAGGAGAAAAAAATCTCAAATCAAGATATAGAATCTCTCTAATTATTAGAGATTTGATATCTGCAGATTTTAGAGATTTGAAATCTTTAAATCTAGAATCCACAAGGCAAAAAGCAACAAAAAAAAAACATAACTTTCTATAAAATCTACGGATTCAGTAAATTCACGTCCTCAACCCTATTCTCCAAACGACCCCTAAATCCATAGATCTAATCCAATTCCCACCTCTAACATAAACGTATATTTCTAGCTTATTTTGCCACGTCCTTTCTTTTCTTCTTTCTCTAATTTTTTTTTTTTTTGGGTTGAGTGAAAGATGCTTGAATAAAGTAGAATTGGAGCTTCAGGCTGAGGCAGCAGTCTGGACGTTGGCGTCGTATGCATCTGTTACAAACCAAACAGCTGGGTCCATAAATTTTCCCAAAGAAAGATACTTTTTTTTCTTCATTTTATCTTCTGAGGCTTCCTGCAAACCTATACACGTGATGTAGATATTACATAATAAACATTTTGTTCCCCTTCAAATTTGATAGGACTCTGGTCTTCCTCCTTCAACCTTCCGATTCGGCCAATGAACCAATCCACCCCTGCTGCCGTCCTGCCTTTCTGATTATTTTCCCTATTTTTTACAAAATCATACCGTATTCGTGGTTCGACAGAAAAATATACATATATATCTACTGCATGAATTAAGTACATTTCTGTCATATCAATAATTGACATTATTAGGCTGCCCAATACTAATCATCTTCCCCATTCCCGGTTAAAAAACCTATAAAAATATGTCTACATCTATAAATGTTATTCAATATAATTCAAATGGAAAAAATTATTCATTTCAAGTGAACTTGAATATCACCACCTGAAGTTCCCGGCATGATCTCCGGCCACCTTGTTCCTGCGAACTTCTCCCGTCTTCAACCGACACTAGATGCCCTAATTCCTTCCAGTTTGACGTAAACCCAACCGTAACTTCTCCTAAAAAAGTTCAAATGCAATAGGAAAAATATCTAGGCTAAAATGCAGGGTTGAAGCTAGGCCTGTTCATTATCTCGCCCTTAAAAACGTCACCAATCTGAACCATGTGAATTTTGGATATTCGTATCTCAAAATTCAGAACCGTGATGGGTCGAGGAATGATGTTGGGACCTATGTTCCCAGTTTGAGATTAAGTTTACTCATACAATGTTCGTGTACCAATGTCTCTTGGAGCTTCAGGTTCAGAGAGTGATTTATTGTTTTCCGCCAATGAACATATATAGATAAAAATAAGATTAACGGAAAGGGCTATGATTTGTTTGCTTTTGGTTTCTCTTTTCCTAACTTGTGGTAATCTAGATTCAGAGGAATCAGAGGTACTACTCCGATAAAAATGACATTAAAATTTCTTTCGAGTTTAAATTTGGATTTTTCTAATGGTTCGCGTTGGCCTCATGCTTAGAAGCTACCTTACAATTGTCGAAATACAAGCTTTTGAAAAGTGGTGTCTAACTCACAAAATTTGAGGTAAAATGACACCTTGGGTGCCAAATGGGTAGAAATGAAAAGTAACACAAGACTTCAAATAAAAGACTCAAAGCAAACTAAACAAAACAAAACAAAGACTCTAAAAAATTAAATTTTTTTTGTCAAAAGATATCATATATGAATCCAATAAAAAAGATAGTTACATCCTGGATAACAACCAGGCCCTGAAATCAAAGAAACGATTTACAGTCAGGTACAAAGAGAGGGCTTTTCTAGCTACCGAATGAGCTACCCTATTGTTCTCCCGACCTACAAACCGCACACTAAACCCCGGAAAGGCCCGAAAATACTAACAAATCTCTTCCAGGACTGCCCCAAGTGACTGTCACTCGTGTCGGCTTGATTAATCTTGTCAATAATGACCTTCGCATCACCCTCAAACCTAACTTCGGACAAGCCACACTCTAAACACCAGATGATAGCCTCCCAAAGCACAAGCAACTCCACTACCAGCAGTTCATCAATTTGCGCAATCTGCACACCTTTAGCCCGAAGGAGCGTCCACCCCGGATCAAAAAGAACCATCCCACCAGCCAAGTGGGACCCCTCCTAGTGGCCTCATCCCACATGCAAATCAGTCGAGAATCAACCACTTGGGTCCCGGGTTGAACCACCGGGCAGGATATCCTCGCCGGCTGGTCGACCGGCAAACCCACCCATTCCTCGTGCTGGTGAAATTGGCGCATTAAATCAAAAATCAAAATAGAATAAAACAAATGAAAATAAAAGGAAATAACAAAATCATCACTCTCTTTTAATAAGGACAAAGTCTCTGACAACAACGTCAAGATTTGATCCGCTATAAATATAGGCTTAAAATTAACCTGGTAGGTAACTAATATTGTATGCCCTTATGGCCTTCTATGATACCAAAGACAGCTAGTTAGGTTTCTTATTTGTTGGGCTTTTCAGAGGGAGATTATATATGTTCCATCTTCCATGGGTATGTGGGAACAACACCATAGGAGACTTCCGGTTCCCTAGTCTCGACTAATGGACACTAGAAATTAAAGTACATCTGATACTGTTTTTCCAAATTGAAGCTCCTTAAGCACATCCCAAAGTTTTCGATTCAATTTGCGAGTATAGTGAGAACAATAGGGTGTTACATATGGTGGCTATAGAGGCCCATTTCTTTCCGTCTAGTGTGTTGGATTTTGATTTTCGAGTATAGCTTCCTTCTACATCTGAACGATGTATCTTTGTTTCATTGGTAATATAAGTGATCTATTATAAAAAAAATTAAGTTTACTTTATATAGAGGTTCTCCATCAAAGCATGTTTCATTTATAATTGGGTAATGACTATTTATTAGCCAAACATTTTTCGAAATCTTTTTTATCTGCCAAACCTATCGAATACTAAGAAGTAGCGAAATGTTCACTTTCAAATTGCAATTTTGTTAGTAACATTGACTTGGCAACATGATACAGGTTTGGAAGAGACACATGCATTGTCAACATTCCAAAATTTTAGTATTTAAACTAAGAAACTAGTTACAAAATTGTTAACGATAACGTAAAAATGGCTAATATTTTGGTGAATTGCGAAAGATTTGGCTAATTAATAGCATTTTAATAGGTTTGGATAATATTAAAGAATTTGAAAAAAGTTTAAATAAAAAAATAGACATTACCCTTTATAATTTGTAGTATTCTGAGTGATTCGAGGAAAATTATTATTTCATCTAAGGCGACTTACTATCCACCATAATCGGGTCGTACTTGTTGTAACATTGATATGATTTCCTCTCATTTTACATTGATTTCAGCATATTTTGAATCAAATGATGATATCTTAGTGACTTGATTAATATTTTAGGTTAAGAAGTAGAGATTGTATGGTTTTAAAAGTGAATTATCAAACAAACATGTATGACACTAAGTCATAATAAGAAAAAGGCTAGTTAATTATTCCCCAATCACGCACTCGTAACCCAAAAGGGAAGAAAGAAGTAAAAGTTGTAAATCTTGTTGTTTTCCTTTTGGCAAGCAATAGAGTGCTTGCTTGAAAATCAAAACATGGACTCCTCTTGACACGGAGATAACAATTAAGAAGAGAAATTAACAGCATGCATGCAGATACAAAAAAGTTGCATCGTCTTTTTTTTCTTGCCTAGCTTCCTAACTTTTAACTTTTTATACATTATTAGAACAGAATTAATAATATTCTACTTGCTCGAAAATATTCTGGGTTATTTGTACGGTTATGGGCAGAGAATATGGGGAAAGCATATAAGGAGATGCATGTAAGTCAAGGAATTTAGTAATATCTAACTAGTTTTTTGCGAGTTCTGATGAGAAGAGTATATTCCTCAACTTCAGCTACAAAAACTACAAGACAGGCAACGGGGTGCTAGTTAATTATTCTTAATGCAATTTACAAGTATTAGTAACAAAATTCCAAGCATGGCTTTTCTGAAAGGGATCGAATTCTGTGGCAGCAAATATGCTTTTGTATGCATTATATATATATATATTCCAGACAACATAAGAAACAAAATGGAATTGTTGTTTGAATTGCATGGAAGTAAGGAATGTGAACATGTGCTTAAGTAGTTAATTAGCTAAGCTACCCATTTTGACAACCTATTATTATTTCGTTCGATTTTTTCCTGTGATGATTTTAAATGATTCTCTGGTGACCAAAGTGCAACTTGAACAAAATTCCAAAACCTAAAGGAATGCCAGGAGTATAAGACGACGACATATTGGCTTCGTGGAATGTTGAGCTATTCAGTAGTAAGGCCAGGCCAGGCCAGGCCACTTTTTCATGCACTTCTAGGCCAGCCCTTTTCGAGTCTGGTATATATTATTTTGTTTAACAAGATAAAAAGATCGTATTAGTAGGCATTTTATTATTAGGAGTGGTGGTTACGTGGTAATTCATGACTTGCCCTTGAAAGGATCGACGTTGGATTCAATCATTTTCTCCCCAACACCTGTCATTCCATACCATTTTCTGCACAAGTTACAAAACTCACTTAGGGCCCGTTTACTCTCCCATACGTGCCTTCGGAATTTCTGAATCGAACCGATTCAGCAGTTGGGTCAGTAGAACTATCAAACCAACTTTTGGGGGCAAAACTTTTTCGACTGAGAAGGATGATGCCAGCCTCCAGGACGACCCAAGTCAAATTGCTTGAAGAGGTAAGAAGGACGTGCCACGTGAGAGCAAGAAGACGGATGGGAGCCAAAATCCCCGTCAACGGTGGCTATTCCCCGCCCGGGGATCCCGAGGCGCAACACAAGGATTTGGACAGGAAGGGTTCCTCAAGGCAGAAGGTGTTGTTGTTTTCCTAGCCTATATAAAAGATTAAACACGAGTTTTAGGTCAGACTTTGAAGAATATTGATTTTATCTTTGTTCATTTAGCGTTTTGCTTGTGAACTGTGTTTTTGTATCAATTGAGTATATCCCCTAAATTGTGGTCAAGCTTTTACCCTTATATTGACAGAGACCGGACCGGGATCGGATAGTAAACAATCCAATCCAATCTTTGGGCTGAGATTTGAGGTAAAAAACCGTTAGGGACCGCATTGAAAATTGGACAAAGACCGGATTAGAGAGCTCAATACCCAAAATTTAAGGGTAATATGCATAAACGGTCACTAACTGTTGCACTTAATACAAAACTTAACCAACTCCTCACCCTTTCAGGCCTTAGGCCACTAAAATCCCCACAACTCAATATAAAATCAAGACCGAATTGGGACCGGACCGGGTCAAGACTGGACTGTATCCAATCCAATCTTTGGTCCTTACATTTACAAAAAAACTGGACGGGACCGGATCAATTTGAGCCAATTTAACCGGACCGGAGCTTATAGTCACCCCTACTCCCAGGTGTGAGATTGTACTTCAATTCCTCCTTATCCCTAGTTTTTATTTATGTTCTTAGCTGCTTGACTTTGATATCTACGAAATCGGTTACATGCTCGTATGAAGTGGTATCAGAGCTCCAGTTCAACATAGTGACAAAAATGAAGGCGAGAGGACATTTTTCTCTTGTACGAGATCAAATTACCCCATAACAAACCGCATTGTAGAGGAGGATTCTTTTCAGAGGAATAAATCTCACCCAAAGAGCAAACCATGGAGTCAAACCTTACAGAAGCCATGAAACAACTTGCAGCACAGATGGCTTAGATGAGAGCTTTGCTTCAAACTCCTCAGGATGTTACCAAAGCTCAGCTTGTTGAAACCAACAAGCGTCTGGATACCCTAATTAATCACGAGGTTGGAGACGCGACCTATGGGTAATATGCAAGAGAATTAGTAGCTTTGGAGGTCAGACTGGAGCCGAGAATCGAGAGGGCCATAGAAAAAAACGAGCTCAGGATTATCAAGCTTTTCTTGAGACCTCAGATTGGCAGATGCAAAGGCGTCAACAAACGAGACATCGTTGTCAGGTAATTATCACCTAGTACAGACCTGCATTTAATGATTATGAAGATGATTACCATGATTATGGTGGAAGAACACCAGAATAGGAGGTTATGGCATTGATCTTATTCGAGGTATCAAACTGGTAATTCCTCCGTTTCAAGGAACCAACATTGCTTCAACTTACCTTGATTGATAGAGGAGGATGATCTTGCTTTTCAGTGCAATCCTTACCCATAGTATCGGAAAGTGCTGGTAGCCACCTATGAGTTTACAAATTATGCAGACGCTTGGAGGAAACAAGTTTAGCTTGGACAAAGAAGAAATCTGCAGCCTGCTGTCTCTACTTGGGAAGAATTGAGAGGTCTGATGCGTGATCAATTCATGCCACCTTTTTATCAAAGATAATTTCATGATTCCTTGTAGGGAATTTGGCAAGGAGCACGCTCTATTGATGAGTACTTCAAGGAGCTTGAATTGCTCTTGATGAGGGAAGATGTGAGGGAGGGCATGGAAGTAACGATTGCTCGATTTCTACATGGCCTCAATCGGGAGATTAGACACAAAGTTGAGCTTCATCGGTTTGTGAAGCTAGAGGAAGTGGTTCACCTCGCCATTTACATGGAAAAGCATATGAAGGTCAGCTATGGAAGACGGTATCCACCTTCAAATAAACCAATTGCAAAAAGCATGGGTGAAGTGGTTCACCTCTCCATTAATGTGGAAAAGCATATGAAGTTCAGCTATGGAAGAAGGTATCCACCTTCAAATAAACCAGTTGCAAAAAGCATGGGCGGGACTGCTATGAATCCTTGCAGGCCAGAAGGAGTCGAGCAACATATAGAAACACTACTCCTGCCATTCAAACCAGTGCCCCAACAAGAAGACTTTGGTTATGCGAGATGGATAATATTTTTATAAGGAGGAGTGTGAAGAGAAGCCAATGTGAAAGGGAATCGATTCTGCTCAAACCATTGTCGCCAACTGTATTCCAAGAAGATCAACGATAGATGGAGATAATTTGGACAAAGGAGAAAGGAAACGAAAGGGGCACGAATTCGGAGGACGAAAGTGGAACCCATTTTTTTGGCTCGAAGAAACACGTTGACTGCTCTGATAAAGATCCTGTTTGGAAGTTATGGTGATGTATTTATCTTGCAGGTGCACTCAAACTTTTGAGGGCAAAGCTTTTCCAATTGGAAGGGACTGATGCGAGTCTCGAAGGAGACTCAACTCACGCTACTATAAGTGGGGAGAAGGGTGTGCCACGTGGGAGCAAGAAGAAGGACGAGAGCTAAAATCCCCAGTAAGAGGTGGTTATTCCCCACCCGGGGATTCGGACAGGAAGGGCTCCCCAGGGTAGAAGGTGCAATTCCCCCTAGGATTTGAAAACCCAACCCGAGGATCAGGGCTGTCGGATTGCAGAAACTTTGTTGGTTTAGGATTTATGTTCTTCTTTGTGTTTGGACGAGCTTGTTGTTTCCCTAACCTATGTAAAGGTTTAAACACGAGTTTTAGGTCAGACTTTGAAGAATATTGATTTTATTTTGGTTAATTGAGTATTTCGCTTGTGAATTGTGCTTTTGTATCAATCGAGTATTCTCCTTGATTGTAGTCAAGCTTCTACCCTTATATTGATAGAGCCTTCTCCCAGGTGTGAGATTGCATTTCAATTCCACTTTATCCCTAGTTTTTATTCATTTCCTTAAATGCATGACTTTGATAACTACGGGCGTCAATTTCGTGCTCATATAATGTTGGTTGGAGTTATAAAGAAAAATTATTATGCATAGATAACCAAAACCCAAACGAGTATGGACATGTTTTTTATTTTCTACCCGATTCTTATGTGGGTATGGGTAAAACCCGAACTGCTCTGGATAGGGTAGCATATATGCAATATCCGTCCCCTTTTTGGGTAGGGTAACGTGTATGCACTACCTGAACTACTTTGGGTAGAGTAACGTATATTTAAAAAAATTTGGAAACCAAATATACTACCTTATAGTACTCTTGTATAGGGTGGTAACTGTTTGTAGAAGGTGATGAAAAATAGTAAATGATAGTTACTATTTTCTTATTATGATGTATAAAAGCATTCTACGCTATGATATAATCATACCATCATGGTACACTTCATGCCAACATCATATAATCGTATGTAGTACTACCAAACATTATCACTATGGTACAGATTGATAATAAATGTCTCAATTTATTTTTGTTCCAAATAAATTAAAGTGGATGCTATTTTAAAATAACAATTAATATTATTTTTCTGTGAATAAAATTTCAATTATGACTTAAAACAAGAGAGATAAGCCATTAAATTAAATTAAATTAAATTAAATTGGAAGAGAGATTAATTACCTTTCATGAGAGAATTATGTAAGGTTAGATAGTTATGCATAAGCAATTGTAATGGTACTAAACCACTAATGGATCTATTTTCTTGAACAATTTTTGTTATGAATTCTTCATTCCTCTACCGGTGACGGAAATTGCAAATGCAATTGTAATGGTAATCTATTTTCCTTCAATCAACACAAAAGCCAATGTCCTTCCAACTTTAATTTTCAAGAAGCTCCTTCAAACTACCTGGTTTTTTTTATTCATAAAAACAAACCTACTTGGGTCTTTTTCATAAAAAAAATGTAACACCTCGAACTTCGAATTTAGATTCAGCCAATAATAAATATACTGCTTGATCGAAGGATCCGAAAAAACCGAAGCCAAACACGTATAATACGAAATACTAAATTATTTGACGGGAGACTCACGGGTTGCCTTTTACATTTATAATAAGATTTATCTTAATAATTTAAGATTATATTAGCTAAGGGGAATTAATTGGGTTTATTAATTATTATGAGAAATTTTAATAGCAATAACGGTGGCCGGTGGGGTTCTTGAGGTTGAAAAGGGACTAGAAATCCTTGCACCGCTCAACGTAAGGAAATGAGAGAGAGAGAGAGAGAGAGAGAGAGAGAGAGAGAGAGAGAGAGAGAGATGAGGAGGGAGGGACGATGATGCACGACGATGTTGGAGTGCAACCACGGGTGTATTTCTTCTCTTCAATTAGAGACCTCAACTAATGATGTCGACCCTGAGCCCTGAGGTTGCTGCTGAAGGTATGGATTATGAAGGTGTCGAACCTTAAGCATTTGGCTATTATGTGGAGGTGAATTGTCCCTCGTCCACGTTAATTGTAGAAGGAATGCCTGGTGATGAACAAGGTTGGGGAATCGTTCAAACCGATCAGCCTGAAATCAAGATGTGTTGATTTAAGGGGCTAGTTAGTAACTCACTATAACGTATTTGATAATAGTACGGTTTAATTGATTTCTATTCAAGTATTTGCAGTATTTCGTTACTATGATAAGTTGTTTAGTTATGTTCATGTATGCTTTTACTTTATGTATGGTTCTGTTCAGTAGTTCTTACGTTTCAGTAAGCATTGCATTGCATATGGATCACTGATTTGTGTTTTAAGACAAAAGATCGGAAAACACGTTATGTTTCAAGTATAGTAGCTTATATTTTACCACAGTGTGGAAAATGAATTTAATCAAGTATGCTCGATGGATTTACAAGCAAGTAACATTATGTTTTAAATCTCTCTTAGCTAGTCACACCTGGTCACCTCCCTCCCCACAGTGAGGGAGTCTTTTATGTATGTATGTATGTATGTATGAACCCCACTCCTGGATAACAAGGAGGTTACAAACCCTCACTCCTAGATTATAAGGTGGTCCTATTATGAGGTACCACGCAACCATGTAGAGCGTGTGGCATTGCGTATCCCATGTGAGGAAACCCCTATTATGATTTATGTTCATGTTATAAGTAAGTAAGTTGGTGACTGTGGTGGTGTGCTAGTTAAGTTGAGCTTGGGCCCCCTTTTAAGAAAACTCTTCCAAGTAAGCTAAGCATATCTAAAACACGAGCATGACATAAGCACTTGCATTTTATTTTTGTTGAACTTCTTCTTTCTTAAGTAAAATAAACCTAAGACTTAGGACTGACTCCACGCGCCACTCAGGCATTGTAGAATTATCAGCAATTCATTTAAGGAAATCGACTAAATCACGACAAGGTGCAAGGCTCCAGAGGACATTCGGTATGGAAAATCTAGTTCTCATGAATTTGTGAGATTGATACTTGATGCGAATTTAATAAAAGTATTTATGATTACCGTCTTTGTGGGTTTCAAGAAAATGTAAATTGAATTTCAAAGTATTTGTTAAAGAATATTCAAGGAAAAAGTTTTCTGCTTTTTTCAAACTCTTTGTGATTATTTTATGGTTAACGATTCAATAAGAGTATTTTAGTAAAAGTAGTACCTGGCCAGGTTAGAGTGTTAAAAAACTACCTGATGGCCATTGATTGATTTTTTTTTCCATTGGATTTCGGGACAAGAAAAATAGGGAAGAAGGAAGAAGATGATTCAGATGAGAGAATAAATGAAATAAGAGAAACTTAAAAATGGTTACCGCAAATTAATCCTAAAAACTCTATCTTATCAATATATATTTTACACGTGGCAAATCACTATTGGCTAGGTGCACCAAATCAGCATTCTAACATAGTACACCCGTGTATTCAAGAATTTCTCATTATGCATATTGCATAAGACAATTAACACCCGCTGCCTTCAATTCCCCACTAAAGTCGTTCCGAGTCCATAAATTAAAAGGAAAGGCCGGATCCTTATCTGGTTATTTCATCCGAGTCCAAAACAATTGTGGAATCCATGGCTTGGTTGGGCTTAAGGGTCCATTTAAGCCTAGCTTCTCTTTCTGTCCGCTGGGCTTGAAAACGCGGCCAAGCCGGGTTTGTTTGAATCGGCCCTTCTTCTGGCGCACCAATTCATTTTGCATGTTTAGTAAAGCGCTTTGCCTCTAACTTATAGGGATGGCAATGGGTCGGGTTGGGTCGGGTTTTGCCAAACCCAAACCCAAACCCATGGGTTTATCTTTGAAAAAAACCCGGGGTAAAACCCACTGGGTTTGAAAAACTCAAACCCAACCCAACCCGTTGGGTATCCGCGGGTTCATGGGTACCCACGGGTTTTGTCGTAAAAAATTTACAATTACAAGTTTTTATCAAAATTAAAGTCAAATATCAATCTCTCAATACAAATTATCCATATATAAAACACCATTCTAGAAAAGTCAAGCAAATCACAAATTAACTATACAAATTGTTCAACACCAATCTAGAAAACTCAAGAAAATTGAAGCAAATCACAAATTATCCATAAATAACATGTTTAATTGAAAGCTTCTTCCTTTCAATTAAGTTTCTTTACTCTCCACTCCATAACATCAACTTCATTATACACAATTAAAAAGAAAAAATTAGACATGTCTCCACAAACATAAATAAGATTAGTTGTTTAGAATATTAAATATACCGAAAAAATTAATTATATGGGTGGGCGGGTACCCACGGGTCGGGTTTACCTAAACCCAAACCCAACCCGGTGAATAGTGAACGGGTTTAAACCCAAACCCGGCCCAAAACCCGTCAACACGGATTTTACCCGCGTTGACCGGGTTGGGTCGGGTGGGTACCCGTGGGTTCGGGTTTTGTTGCCATCCCTAACTTATGCAGTTTTATGTGTATGGAATACCACTAACGACAAAAATTTAAAATAGTTTATCTTGCCAACTAGTATCGTAACCCTCTTCATTTATAACTCAAACATAACCTATTAACCAAAATTCACACGGACTCAACCCTCTGTCATCTACGTGGTAAATGGTTAGTCGGTTATCGGTAAAAGTTGGTTATCGATTAAAACTGATAACCGAATCGATAATGGTGGTTAGTGGTTGACCAATAATAGCTAATTTTTTATCGGTTTGGTTTCGGTTAGTTATATTTTGCATAGTGGTTAATCGCTAACTGACTAATTGGTTAGTGGTTAACCGATAAAAAAATTGGTAATCACATATTAGTATAACCTCATAATTTTGTTCTTTGCCTAAGGGAAAAAGTCTCAAGGTTCAGAACCAACCAAAGTCACAATTCTAGATATCTCGAATTTCAAACAACCCTCCACCCAAAGTCTTAAATGTGCTTAAGAGTCAAAAACCAAAACTCATCCTTTCTGACTCCCCTTTTCAATCGACAGAGAGAACATCGCACCCTAGTAGTCTTTGTTTCTTTGATGTTTGTGGATGATGATAATCATGTGGTTCTTGTGTTTGATGTTTTGGTAGTTTGTATTCACTAATTAGATGAAGACGTTCATTATTTATAATTTTATATGTTAAAATTTGGATTTGAATTATAAATTCACAATAGATGTTGTATTGATATTATTTCTTGTCATTAGTATTTTATATAAATAATTTAGAAGTGTAGTTAAATTGTTTTACATGTGGTAGGATTAAATGACACTTGTTAAACTTAATTGGATGATGATTTGTGTATTACAAGTGGTTATTGTTTCGCTTTATTAAATTTCATAAAATAAAATAGAAGTTATTGGTTTTATATTTAGTTTGATTAGGTATATTGGTACTTGTTGAAACGTATGTTAGTGATTATTGGTTCACCGCTAACCAAATTGATAAGAGATGGTTAATCGATAAGGCTTATCGATCCCGTTATCAGTATGACTTTTTGCTTATTGCTTATTAGTTAACCACTAATAGTCATATCGATCAGTGGTTAACCGACACCAAACCGATTACCACCTCTACTGATATCCAATGACACCCCAAATTCTTCGGCCTTTTTCAATCAATAACGAACGATGGTCATATAGCTAGGTCGCGTTTAGGGAAACCTTCAGTAGCAATCTTGTACTTTCTATTGTATCATATGTCAATGTTCCAAAACTTTTGAGCATTACTTCCACATGTAGCTCTAGGAAAGATATAAACAACTATCACATAATTTAGCCATTAATCTTAGTATCCATTGATCTATCCTTTCATGTACATGTTTCTCATAATCAAGGCTAAGAGAAACAATCGGTCTTACATGATCATTCTTATTCATAAACAGCATCTTCTTTGGTCCTGTAAGAATAATTAGGGTTTTCATTCATAAACGATTTTGACTTGAACAAATCTGACTATTGAGATTATGATACACACCTTTTTAATCTCTACTTTTCTTAATCAGCCTATATATCATATGTTTTAGGTTGAATTTTATAAAATTTTGAAAAAAAACATGGATTAATTGTGATATACGAAAATTATATCCATTTTCAATATATCTTAATTTTTTTTTCCAATTATACTGTCATTTTTTGGTCCAACAAAAATATGGATTTTTTGGTCGTCTACTATCATTTTATCACTATCGTATGTTACACGCTACCATGTTATATTTTCATACCATTATTATAAAGAAATTCTTGCACCAACTATACAACATCTATCACCGTCTTACCATTACGATTAGGGGTGGAAATCAAATCGCACACTTTGTGGGTAATTATACCGACAATTTGTGGATAGTGGGTTGGGTGTGGGTAGCAAAATATTGATTCTTGTGGTTAGTAGTTAACCACTATCCACAACGGTTAACACGAGAAATTTTACAATGCTATATAGTATTGGTGCTATAGGATTTTGCCTTTATGTTACAACTTAAAATTGTACATTTACGTTATGAAACTTCAAATTGTACCTATACTTTTTGTACAAATTCTTTTATGGTACAACTTGAACTTGTACCTTTATGTGATGGTACAACTTCAAGTTGTAAAGTTCTACCATAACATAATGGTACAAATTGCTTTATGGTACAACCTAAACTAATACATTTAATGTTATGGTACAACTTTAAGTTGTACATTAAAGCACCAATACTATATAGCATAGTAGAAGTGCTCCGGTTAACACACAATAATCACACTAATAAGTATATTTATTTATTAATGATACTTTGTAATATTAAAATATGTGAAAAGTAGAATTTTAAAAATTAAAGTAGCCTCCAAAATTAAATACGTACTTATTTTATAAAACAAAACCAAGTCAATACATAGCGTTCGTATGAGATACTTTTATTAAAAAAAATTGTCCACGGGGTGTGTTTTTATTTTATAACAAAAGCAAGTCAATAAATGTGGTTTATAGTTTATTTAACTCTTTATTAACTTTCTTTTATGTAGGTTTTTGTTTTTGTGTAAGATGACGTTAATTTCACAACTCGGAGAGAATTCCATTTATCCCTAAAAATTCAAATAAAAAAGCAAAGGATTCATGTTGCTGATAAATATGCTATGTATATTTAGATTAGATCCCCTCCAGCCCATACTCGTTATCAATATCCATTTTCTAAAGAAAGTGAGTTGACCTATAAGCGAGTGAAGTGAAACGAGGAGAGGGAGGTTGACTATGTAGGAAGTTCTGAATACCGGATCATCACTCGTTTCATGTCTTGGGCTTCTTTGACTTAGTTTTCACTCAATGTGTGTATTTTGTCATCACTCGATCGATAGGTTTATCATATACGAGCCCGAAAGGCGAAGCAACAAAACTTTTTGTGGGTATCCATATCCAACACGCGCAAACCCGCAGTGGATAATGGTTAACCACTACCCACTTTGCTGCCGTTGTGGGTACGTAGCATCAATCTATATTTGGAGGTGTGGTTAACCGCAAAATATGGGGCGGGTAACTATAAAACTGCAAAAACACTAACCAACTCAAAAGGCAACATACTCCTGCACTACTAAAGCAAAATCAGGCTTACTGATCATACTATAAAGCCTCACCTCCTCTTGCAGACTAACCGTTAACTCACTGCTACCACGTCCCCTAGCACCAAAAACTCGGAGACAACGCTCTCGCCAAATAAAACCAACCACCCAACACCACAACGACGACCAAACCACACTCTTGTCATCCCTGGTGGAATTGGAGCACGCCTGGCCAAGTATTGGCATAGCTTTGCTGCTGCAGGGGACCGAGAATCTCATGAAGGACAACAACAGATTACGGGCAAGAGAAGAACAGATGGTCTCCAGTCTCCCTTACGTCACTACAGAAAACACAAAGATCCGAGGTAATAACCCCACAATTAAAAAGCTTGTAACGCGTTTTGATTCTATCCAATCTGATCAGCCAAGTGAGAAAATGATATTTCGGTATAGTGAACTTTCCCCAAAGCAACTGAAACCAGGGAACCTCAAGATGCTTCTCACTAATATATTTCCAGACATTTTTTATTGAAAACCGAACCATCTGTAGACCTTCCCAGCACACCCTCCCTTCTCCCTGTACTATAAATTGAAATTGAACCCAACTTCGCACCTTCAGCATCTGTTTTCATACCCAGGAACCTGCAGAACCTTCCTCTATTTCCCATAGAGAGTGACCTTTTAGTCGATACCGGGTGACCCAAGCAACCCAGAAGCTCCCTCCCTGCATTAGAATCAGCCAAATAAGCCTAGCTGTATTGGTACAACATTCCACATCTCAAGATCCTTCAATCAAAGATCTCCTTCCTTCTTCTGCAGCGCAATATAATGCCAAGCAACTTTTGCCCTCCCCGTTCTTTCGCCATACCATAAGAAATCAGGACACAACTTCTGAATGCAAGTGATAACTTTCTTGGGAATTATGAAAACTGTCATCCAAAATTGCACAAGAGAATAGAGCACCAAAGAAACCAGTTGAATCCTTCCTGCATACCTAAGTTTAGAGGCCTTCCAGGAACGAATACAACTAGCTAGTAATCTTATCCACTAGAACATCACAATCCTTGGTCAATAACTTCCCAGCAAATGAAAGCAAGCCAAGATACCTAACTAGCAATTTCCCATCCCTAAATCCTATATACTAAAGAGCTACAACATTAGCTTCAGCTATTCCTTCCCCCACCCAGTGGCGGAGGGAAATGGTTAGAGGAGGAAAAATGATAAATTACGTATAATAGTTAATCGGGTATGAAAAATAATATGTATTTAAATTTGATCTTAAAATACTTGATGTATGATTTCTAAGTTGTGTATTGAGATATTCAATTTTTAATAACAAGCTATGTACAAATGACAATGGTGCATATGATCCATGCAAATTATAGCTAATTTGTAAAAAAAAAAATATTTCAATCAGGAGTAGGGAGAGTGTAACGGCCTAACAGGTGGCTACTAAGGATGAAAATGAGTAAATTAGCATAATAATTAATTGAGAATGAAATTTAATGCATTTTTTTATTGAGAATGGTTGGCCGAGAGATCATGTGTTCAAATCTTGAAGACCCCATTTGTTAAGCACATGATATTTGGATTTGTGAAATACTAAATAGTATAAGATCTATTTTCAAATCTTTCTCAACAACTCGAGTTATTAATACTAAACGGTTTTGACAAAGAGCAACATTAGAAAGCAAATTTCTAACTAAATCACGAATGATTGTTTGACAATAGTTTCGACACATATTTAATTTACCAAGTTTTGTAAATACAAAATTTTATCATGAATGATTTAAAAAACTAATTTTTTTATCGTATGTATTTTTTCCTAAATGGACCCACCCTCGACAAAATCCTGGCTACGCCACTGCCCCCCCCCCCCAATACACACAAAAGAAGACTTTTGTTTTCCGAGTGTTACAGGAAAGACCAGAGAGGAGCGTAAACCTATCCAATACCCTTTTAACGCACTCCAAAGCATAAACTGAACCTTCGGTGAAGATTAACAGGTCGCTCGCAAAACAAAGGTGCGTTAAACCCAGTAATCGACACTGCGGATGGTATGGAAGCTCTCTGTTCATAGCTGCCCTATCTCACATAAAAGAAAGAAGTTCCATAGCAATAACAAACAGATACGGCGACAAGGCCTATCATAACATAGTTTTTTTTAATAGACCTATCATAACATAGTTGATGAGATACAAATTACAAAGAAATAAAAATGAAAGTTTAGTACATGGCCTAGCCTAATCTATATCCTCAATCGAAAATAATCTTTTTTTTTTATAGAAGAAATAATCTTTTTTCGAATCAACCTGTAACTAATAAACAGCAGCAGAAGTTGAAAGAAACATTGATATAGAGTTAGTTGGTCACCCAGCAGTATCATGATATCGGATGGCCGGAACGCCATGTTCATGAATAACTAAAGACATGAAGATGTGGAAGTGATGAGGGAATTCACGTGGGAGCCAATAATAGGACGAGTATCCCATCAAAAACTCCAAAATTGTTGGCGCCTGCCCGCTAGCTTCCGTACAACATGCATGTAGCAGCCGACATTGTTGACCTCACAATCTCACCAATATCGCTACTTCTTTTCCCCGCTATTGCCAGTAGCAGGAAACCCTAGCTGGCACGTTTTCCTCGGTCCTTGGATTTTGAATTGATTGGACCAGGTTTCCCCACGGCCCTCACTCTCTTTGATAAGATGTGTAAATACAAAATTTGTTTCAGGTAATTTACTAATTTTAATTACTAATTGCTGGTCAAGAGTGGTTGAGAACTCTATTCGTTTTGAATTGACAATAGTCACTTTCTAAACATCTCTTTGTGATTAAAGTTTGGGACGAGTATACTTGTATTGGCCTATAAAATTAAGCAATTGCAAATTTTAAGAGGCTAATACGATTTAGGTTTGCTTTTGGACTTACGGGCTTATAGACTTGCCATTATTTGGTTTTGAATGAGCAATTAACCACTAACCAAAATTTGGATCAGATTCACATGATCAAAAAAGTTTAGCAATAACTATCCTTAATCACCATGTTGGGTTAATTGAATGCTGGGCTTTGTAAGGTTGGGTCTCGACTTATCAAACAATAGACAATACAATAAAAATAGAACTTTTATTATTAATCTCAATAAATGATAATTATATTACAATTACAAAATAAAAACTACATAGTTGTTAGTCCAAGTCCAAAACCCAAATCGAAGTGCAAAGTCAACAAAAGTCAAACCCAACTTGGTCAACCAAAGTCAAACAAGTCAACTCAATCAGGTCTGACCAGACCCAGACTGGTCCAACCCAAAACCGGTATTGTAGCAAGCTTGCTCCCCAAGCTGCCTTTTTTTTATAACAAAAATACCCTTTGAGCTTTTGCAAAGGGGAGGTTTTTTCAACTCCTGCTTCCCTTCTTTGGAAACATTTACATTCTTCTTTTTCTTCCTCTACTTCCACGAGCTCTCTTCTCCTTCCCTACAGTTTTCTCACTCTTCTTCCTCTGCTTCCTCTTCCTCAAAATTACAGACAAGAAAAACAGAGGAGAAAGAAAAACATTCCCTAAATATCATCTTCTCACTAAAGCTTCCTTCCTTCTTTCTTGCTCCCTCTTCTACTCTTTTGGATCTTCCTCCTTCTCTCTCAGATAGAAAGAAAAGCCAAAAGCAAATAAAAAATTAAAAAGAAAGTTCCCCGCACTTCTCTTCCCCTCCTAAACACACAAAAATAAAGAAAAACAAAGAGCAAAAACTCTAAAAACAGACTCTCTTCCTTTTTTTTCACAGACAAACACATAAAGTGATAAAGCTCTCTTTACTTCTTTTCTTTAGCCGATACAGCACACACATAGACAATTGAAACTCTTCCATAACTATTATAAATAAAAGTCTAGGATATATATTTAAACACAAATTTTTTCAACACTCTTATCTAGGGGCACGAGTAGCAATCCATATCAAGGAGTTGAAGCCCTAATAGAGTTAGACTAAGAAACATTCATCATTGATGTTTGTATCAATGGTGACATTGCCATAATTCTCTATGATGTGCTAGTAAATCTATTTAGGTGATAACATCATATTTGCACATGTTTGCACCCTCTTTTCTTGATTATTTTGGCTTGATTATGTTCTCCTTGGATTGCTTTACACTAGGTTGTGCTCTTTTGCCACATTTCAGATCTTAGCAAATGAAGAGAAGCATAGGCGCAAGTTTCGGGCCATTCGGATATTGTTTACGAGTTGGGAAGGAACTAGAGGCAAAACAAGAGCAACCTTCAGAAAACACGACCGTGTTTCCCTAGATTTTTCCTGTGTTTCTTGTTCTGAGTTTAATTGTGAATAAAATGGAAGCACAAGCTCTAAGAACACAATCGTGTTTCTTTTAGTGTTGCCTTTGTTTCATATGCCAAGCACAATTGGCAGAGAAGCTGGAAAACAAGGGCGCTCGAGAAACACGGGCGCTGAAAAACACAAGTGTGCCCTACCCGTGTTTCTCCCATTCCCAGTCTTAAGTGTAACCCTCGAGCGGGTCAAAGCACAGGCGAAAGCAGAACGGGGTCGCGTTTACAACCATGTTTCTATCCCCTGCATCGGTATAAGTATGTTTTCTGTGATTTGAAAGTGAGAGCTGGCTTTTGGTTCCCAAACACCCAAGGGACAAACCCTAGATAGAGAGACTTGAGAACATTCTTGGAGCTATTTTGGAGGATTTCTTCACTATCGTAGCTCGGGACTCAAGCTTGAAGATTGAAGATCTAGATCCGATTTATGCATTCTCTCTCTTCTTTATGGAGTGACTTCCCTTCACTTAGGTTTTGAAGAACCCTAGTTCCATGTGTTAGAATCTTTCTTTTATGAACTTTTGGATGTTATAGTAATTATTTTTATTCAATTGAAGCATGATTGTTTGAGTCAATTGGATCTTGATCATATTCTCTTGATTTTTTATTTAACCTATAAGAGGTAGAATCAGATTGGGTTAAGAGAGCTTCTTCAATTGGAAGTAGTGAAACTGATTGTGTGAGAGTCAATCGATTCATTACTTAGTATTGGGAATCATTCTAGTAGAGGAGATCTTTGCATACTGTCTTAACATTGCACTCCGGTGGAGGTTAGTCGCCCACCAGGTACTTTGTCTAAGAGGGCTTGGTCGGCTTAAGTGATTCCAAGATATTTTTGGATCTTACGCAGTTTAATCATCAGTAAAACAACTAAATGGAATTACAACATGGACCTAATTGAGGAGCTAGTGGGAATCATACCTAAGTGAGTTCCCAACTTGTAATTGTCTAGCCTTATTTTAGTTTGCTAGAGTAGTTGTAGTTGTTCTATCTGAATCTGTTCTGCTGAATCTAGGGACCCGTGGATTAGATATTTATTACTTGTTCCGCTATATTGCAGTATCTTTCATTGGTCACACTTGGTCATTGTTATGTGTTGCATTTTAGCAATTCAAATTTTTGGTGTCCTTGCTAGGGACTTTCTAGTTTATTAGGAAAGTCTTAGGTTTATTACTTCAGCGTTTTTTTCCTTTTCTACCCTTACTTTTCACTTAAGTATTTTTGTTTTTGTTGGTGCATATCTGAATCATGGATCTTCATGACTTCTCCAACCATTGGGGGTATCCACCACCATCCAAGTGGTATTACCCCGAGACTTCCTGGAATAATCAAGGAGGAGAAGACTATGGATTTGGGTTCCTGTACCAACCCCCCTACTATGGAGAACAACCAGACCATTGGGCACCTCATGAACTATCTCATTATCAAAAAGAAATCCTCCCACAACTAGAGGGGCCATCTAAGTTGGAGTTAGCCATGGCAGCCTTCACAGGCTTTTCTGCAGAGCCGTGCTACACTCCACGTCCATTCGAAGAGTCAATTGGAGCTTTTCATGGAGAACTGTGCTCGGGACGCCGAAAGATCATGCTATAGAAATGAGCTTCATATCTAGGCCATTGCCCAAAATGATTTCTCCTTTCCCCATGAAATAGAGGAGACCCTCCGAAGCATGAAGAAGAACATAGACGTCATTAAGAAAGCTTGTGCACAGCTTGTTCAAGATCGTCTTTCTGCTACCATACAGTAAGAAGAGGAGAATGAAGAAGCCAACCATGAGGATATTGAGGAGCCTATAGAATTTTTCACTAAGAGCTCCCATGATAATCATGATCAGGAATGTCCTATGGTGGCAAATCACCCTTTTCCCCATTTCTTCTATGACATGGTGGTAGATCACCCTTTTCCACCGAACTTCGAGGAGGTGCTAGGCAGAGGCCAGTTTGTAGTGTATCTTTGTCAGACCAGGGCCACATCAACATCGATCCATATTGGTGGACGCGATGGTGGTCAATCTATGCAGTCATATCTAGTTTGGGGCAATGAGACGAGAAAAGAAGAGTTCTCGAGGGTGGAGACTTCATCTGCATCAAGTGCATGAGCCTACATCACCTGATACACCACATGCTCGGGACTTGAGACTCTACCTCATTGAAATGAACCTCAACTTCAATGAGGTGTTGGAGTGGACCAAAGGTTAGGAGCCACCTTCCAACTCACAACGTGAAAGAAGCGCTTGTTGGAAGGCAACCCAACCAGTTGGTTTGCATTTCTTCCTTATTTGTTTTCGGTTAAGTCAGTTTTATGCTATGATTTTAGAGTCCCTAACTGAAACTTTGTGAGATTTTTGTGGTGTTTGTCTTTCGACTACTCTCTCCTCCTGGAATGCATCGTCTCCCCCGTCCATCATCATTCACACCCAATTTGGTAACTTCGTTCTACCCTCCCTACCTTTCCTCCATTGAGTACAATGTCGTACTTAAGTGTGGGGCAATGTATCATTATGTATGTGTATGATGAATTATGTGTTTTTCTTGTCTTGGAGCCTAGTCCACTGTCCAAATCTTGAGATTTGATGGCTTCAAGTACAAATATTTGCATGATCATCGATTTGGGTCCAATTGTACACATTTTACCCCTTATTTCTTGATAGTTGGACTTGATAAATCATTGTACCTCGACCTATTTTATTCTAGGTAGTGCTATTTTTTATACATTTCAGGTCCTAGCACGTGTGGAAGGATCGATGAGGAGTTTTGGGACGATTGGAGTCAAAAAGTACCAAAAAGTGAAGAAAAGTGGCAACCGTGACAATTTCATGGTGGGCGTGAATTTCGCTTTGAACAAGGAGGGTTTTTCATCTCGTGGGCTTGAAGATTATCACGGTCAGCTGACCGTGATAATTGTTCAATGACCTTGATATCGAACCACAACGGCGCTATTGACCTACGTTTTTATCCTATGTCATGGTCTAAGCTCCAGAATCACGGCCGTGATGTGCATACCGTGAAATTGACTATCGAGCTTTATAAATAGAAGGCTGCTGGGAGAGAGAAGGGGAGGCTGGATTCTGATTGGGTTCAAAAATTTTGGGTTCGCTTCTACGGTTCCAGTTGAGAACACCCTAAAAAGGATGATGAATTCTAGTGAGAGAAGAAAGATCTTCTTTTTGTTAAGTGGTGCTTGCTTTAACTCAATACTGGGTCATTTTGACCTAGGTGGCGAGAATCCCCTTATTGTAAGAGGCTTTGAGAAGCTGGGTTTTTGTCCAATTTGTGTCCTCCACCTAGGCAAATGAGGGCAAACCTCAAATGTTGGATTAGTACCATGATCCCATCATGATCGGTCTCTATCTTCCGTCCAGATTCATTTCCGAGGGATTGGTTCTTGCAATTCTTTGTTGTTTGGTTAAGAGGGCTAGATTTCCTAGCTTATAGTTGCAATCCTTAGTCGAATGGCTAAGAGAGTTAGGCCACCTAGCTTATTGTTACTATCTGATCACATTCATCCGTGCAGATTATTGTCAATGGATAGCACGTGTCAATAACTACCCATCCTAGGCCAAGTTTAACCTAAAATGGTGTTGTCATATAGTGGCAATCAAGGTCGTATTCACTCGGGTCCCAGTACCCTAGCCTACTTTCCACGTTGTTGTTATCTAGCTGATCGGTTTAAGGGTATGTGTTGGAGGATTCGAGCAAACTAACTAGCTAAGAGAGTAAATAAAGATAAAAGCATGTACTTCTGGGAACTATCTCTCACCCTAGCCTATGAATACTATGATAGAACCAAGGATCTGACTCTATCTAGGGACAAGAAATTGGGGGATCAATTAGGGACTGATCTCCCAATTAGAACTAGAGATTTGGGGTTGGGAATTTGAATAGAGAAGATAGGGTAAGAGAAGTAGTGTTGCGGCAATAACTAGGGAGAGGGCAAAGGAGAGTTTGGCTAGGGAGAAAAGAGAGAGAGAGAGAGAGAGAGATTAGAGACGTAATTAGGTTTATAATTTTGCTTAGTGGAATAGAACACACTAGCTAACTATATATGTAATCCACTAATTACCGAATGTTACCCCTAACATTAAAACCCACAAATAATCCCTCAATAATATTCAATAACTCATAACAAATAATAAACCGACAAAACATCCAAAATATGCAAAAGTGCATGTTTCCATCATACTATGCAATGTCTAGATAATTAGGGTTTGTCAAATGTGGTGAGTGAGTTCTTTTTGGTGGGCTTTTATGGTTACCCACACGCCTCCCCTAAACCCATGTAAGTCACCTCGATCTAGGCTATCGTATCTGGGGCATTAAGAACATAGCTCCTTTCAATGGGTACTATCCACCATCCACGCCGAGGTTTCATCCTGGGTTAGATCTAGGAAGGCATTCCTATGGCAGGGGTTCGGTCGCTTCTTCCATCATAGGATCCTATTCATACATCTAACATCAATTTGCTTAATGGCGCATACTCGTCTAACCCTAAAACTCAATACCCAGCATAGAAGCTCAAGTAGGCTAGTAGAGAAGATTATGGCGACTTACCCAAAGACAATCAAAGCTAGAAAAGCCTTTTCAACCATAGGATCCTATTCATACATCTAACCTCCATTTGCTTGATGGCGCATACCCGTCTAACCCTAAAATTCCATACCCATCGTAGAAGCTCAAGTAGGCTAGTAGAGAAGATTAGGGTGACTACCCAAAGACAGTCAAAGCTAAAAAAGCATTCAAATCAACTAGATAAACACATTCATTCATTAAAATCCTAAAATATCCATTCATTACATAGTAACCCTAAAACTAGGGTTTGGGGTTTAAAATCCTTTGTACCTTAGAGGACTGCTCCATAAAGGAGGAAAGAAGATACATAAAAGAGGCGGAAGAAGGCTTGATGTTGAGGAAGATGACTCCTCTCTTCTAGATCCTTCTCATTCTTCTCATCTTCTCCTTCCTTCAGCTTCTCTCTCTCTAAAACCAGAAATTCTATCTCAAAATAAGATCACCTGAATGGGGGAAAGGGGTCTTATATTTATAGCCTTCAGAAGACGGACAAGTTAGCGGCCAGGCAGGGCAGAGATCGCGGGTGGGATCTTCTTAATGGAGGTTGTGATCTTGCGACGTTGTTGTTTTGTTCTTCAGAACTGAGGAGTTAGCGTGCTGACTTATCAATCGCGATCCTAAAGTTGCGGCCGCGAACTTCCCCGCGGTAAATTTGCTCTATAGTTGTGATCTGACTGGGGAAACTCTCTGTTTCTCCTTGGCTGCTGCTTCACGAAGTTCGCACCCTGAGCCTTCAGATTTGCGGTTGCGATCTTGGGCTTTCAGGCCACGATCTTCACCTTGAGTTCGCAGGTAGGTTTCTTAGCTGTGATCTCTATCTCTAGGCCACGATCCTCGATCTTCTGCCCCTTTTGCTACACTTGTGTACTTTTTGTACCTAAGTCGCATGTATTGTCTAAAGCACTCTAAAATCACATTGAAATCAAATAGGAACGAAATCGGGATGCAATTGATGTTGTTCAAACAATTATGCAATGAATTGGCATGAAACAAACCTTAATATGAAGGGAAAATAACACCAATTTAGGTGTTATCACCAGTGTAGTCAAAAGCGAGTTTCTACGTAGAAATGTTTTCGACATCTAGAAACGCAAAATCTTAAGTTTTAAAGTTTTAAAACGGAGTTTTTAACTACATAAGTTGTAAAAACTGAGATTTTGGGTAGAATCGTTTCAGTGATCTAGAAACGTAAAATCGTAAGTTTTTAAGTTTTAAAGCGTGATTTTAACTACATTTATCACTATCCATAACTAGTCAACTAAGAGAGTTAGGGTTTCCAAACTAGTTGCACCCGCCTCATGATTTGTAAATACATCCTTCACACTAGAGTTTCGTTCATTGTTTCTTAATACGAGACTAGGGGGAGCAATACCCGGGTGAAGACCTCTCATATAGAATTCTCCTCAATTTACTTTTCTTGCTTGTTTTAATTTGTAGTTTCTTTAGCTTTACTTAACCAAAAACCATTTTTGCTAGATAACAACTTAAGCGATTGAAGTAGGGGTACATGGACCGGCCCAGGTTTTAGGGCTGGGAATCCAGACCAAACCGTATGGGAAACCGCGGTCTAGACCGTATCGTTTGGTTTGGTCTGAACCGTGAGACCAGAATTATGGTCTGGTCTGGTTTGCGGTCTCCTCCTTTAGTGCGTGGTCTGAAGTGGTCTGGACCGCGGTCTACCGCAGTAAACCGTAACAGACCGCGACACACTACCTACTACCTTGGACAAAAATAACACTAAATTGAACCTCCATATGCGTATTTGAAGAACAAAGTTAGTTGATTCTTCATCTAGTTGAGAGCCAACAAATTGCAAAATGATCGCTTATATGTTATCTCCTTATCAAAGTACCACACAAAAATCAGAAAGACTCATAAATAATATTCACAGATAATGTCTAGACTATGGAGTCGATAAAAATTAAACACTACAAAAAAATTTGTTCACCTTGATGAGACAAGGAAAATTATTGAGAGATATGCGACCATTTTAGTGGTTCGAAATTACCTCGACGTCATCAAAAAGGTTATCAACTGGGAGAACCTTTGGATCACTCGAGAGAGGAGAGAAGCGGTAGCACAAAGAGGAATAGGGAAATAAGGCTATTTGAAAATTGAAAAAACTCACTTCTATCCTCATATTTCTTATTTAATACGATCACAATTTTTTTGTTTCACTAGCATATTGGTCACTAGATTTTTTTTATAGATACCGGCGAAGGGTTGGAGGGCGAACAAGAGTTAATTTTTTTTAACATGGTCTGTCTGGTCCAGACCGTACCGGACCGCACCGCACATGTGTGGTCTGGTCTGGACCGTATAGTATATGGTCTGGTCCATGGTCTGTTTTCCAACCTCTCGGTCTGGACCACAGACCGTATCTATGGTCTGGATCGGACCGCACCGTTTCCCACCCCTACCAGGTTTGACATTTAAAACATACTTGCCCTATACTGCACCCGGCTAGGGTTTATACTTGGGCCTCAGTCGCGATTTAAATTCGCGGTGTAGTTCGTGCGAGTCAATCATATTGGCAATGGGTTTGTGTGTGGTGAATCGATTGATTGTTAGCATTGAGGCATGAATAACTTGTTTGTTGTTGAGACAACCTATAATGATGATTGGGACTTTCAGTAGAGTTGTGTAGCGGTTAAGTTTTCAACTGTTTACTTACCAATTGTGACTTGATTTGATCACTCCTTTTTTAGAGGCGTTTATGCATAGAGGTTAAGGGGCCAGAATGAGAGATAGAGAATCTAGGTAGCCATGTGAGATTTGAGCCGCTCGTTTCTTTCTTGTGTGATAGATCCCTCTTACCATGAAGTGTAGCATTCACGTTGCAACTATTATGAAGATTGAGGTATAGGATTAGCCCATGGCCAAATTGATTGTCTTGGTGTGTCATACCCCTTAGTTAGCCCTTTTGAGCGGTGTAACTTTCTTTCTTTGTGTCTACAATAAAAAATCACCCTTATGCGCGTCTCTTAGAGGTTCCACAAAGGGGTTTTTATTGTTTTCTAATAGAAATAAAAGTGAGTGTTGGAGGCAGTTCCTAAAAATTAGACATGTGCATGAAAAAAATAAGGAATGTGGAATGAAAAAAGATAAGGAATGTGGAAAGAGTTGTGGTTCTCTAAAAGAAAAGAAAAAGAGAAAATGGGAAAATGTCTCCTCAAAAAATTTAATCATGCTCACATTAGTGTTTCTTAGCAGAGTGGCTCAGAAATACTAATATGTTGTTACCTCCTTCATTCTTGTGCTCAATAGAATTTGACTAATGCAGAATAGCAGAGAGAAAGTAATTGGTTTGATTGAATGTTATTGTGATGGGTTTGGAACTGTGGAACCTTGTGTCATGAATGATACCACCACCTAAAAAACCATCTTCCCCATGTCTTAGACCCTAGCCAGTTGCATTTGAATCCAGTCAAGTCCTCCTGACATGTTAGTGGTGACATCCGATATGTGAACTCTAGCATTTAGAGGCTGTCATCATGGTGAAGAGACGATAGGGATTGAGAGTATGAGTATGCACATGTTTTGCATCAAATTTTTGTCTAACTCCATAGTCGAGAGTGAGGGATTCATTTTTTTCATATTACATACCCTGGTGAGGACCTAGATTGCTTGGTCTTGATTCTGATGTCTTAAGTTCTATGAATGGGTGACTATTTTAAATGAGTGGTTGAGTCGAGTCTATGCTGGTCGGTGGACAGAAGGGAGACTCTTCCTCCACCCAAATTTTATGCACTCGATTGTCATCTGTGGTGGTTGTCCATGTTGCTATTGTTTTTGCTCATGCATTGATGCCTAATAGCTAGTATGATTCACGTATTTTGTGCCTCGATGATACGTCCCCAAACTTTGCATGGCTAAATTTTTTTGAGCTTACCTTGTGTCTGAATTGGTTTTGTGGACAATCAAACGATTAAGTGTGGGGGGAATTTGATAACGTCATATATTTGCACATGTTTGCACCCTCATTTCATGATCATTTTGGCTTGATTTATATTATCCCTAGCTTATTTTCCAATAGGTTATGCTCTTTTGACACATTTCAGGTCCTAGCAAGTGAAGAGAGGCCTAGGTGCAAGTTTCGAGTCATTCGGATATCGTTTAGTGATTTGGGAAGGAACTAGCGGCAAAACACGGGCAACCTTCAGAAAACACGGCCATGATTCCTAGCAACTGCCTGTGTTTCTTGTGCCGAGAGTAATTGTGAATAAAATAGCAGAGAAGTTGGAAAACACGGGCGTTCGAGAAACTCGGGCGCTGGAAAACAAGGGTGTGCCCTGTCCGTGTTTATCCCCTTCTCGGGCCTAAGTGTAGTCGTTAACTAGGTCAGAGCACAGGCGAAAGCAAAAAAAGGGTGTGTTTATGCCCATGTGTTAGGATATTTCTTGTATGAACTTTTAGATGATATACTGATTGGTTTATTCAATTGAAGCATGATTATTGAGTCAATGGGATCTTGATCGCATTCTCTTAATTTCTACTATAACCTATGAGAGACAGAATCTAATTGGGTTAAGAGAGCTTCTTCATTTGGAAATAGTGAATTGATTGTTGGAGAGTCAATTGATTCATTACTCTGTACTGAGAATCATTCTAATAGAGGAGATCCTTTCATATTGCCTTAACATTGCACTTTGGTGGAGGTTAGTCGCCCGCCGTGTACTTTGTCTAAAAGGGTTTGGTCAGTTTAAGATATTCCAAGCTATTTTCGGATCTTACACAGTTTAATCATTAGTAAAAAAACTAAATGGAATTACAACTTGGACCTAATTGAGGAGATAGGGAGAATCATACCTAAGTGAGTTCCCAACCTGTAATTAGTATAGCCTTAGTTTAGTTTGTTAGAGTAGTTGTAGTTATCCTGTCTAAATTTGTTATGCTGAATAATAAACTGAAGCTAAGTAATAGTGAATCTAGAGACCCGTGGATTCGATATCTATTACTTGTGTCACTATACTGGAGTCTCTTTCATTGGTTACACTTGGCCATTGTTAAGAATTGTTTTTTAGCGAGTCATTAGGGATCTGAATTATATGATGTTTATGAATTACTTTCAATGAATCAATAAGATGTTCATTTTGTTCTATGCTTTGATTCATCAATGCTTGTTCCTTTAGATGCTTTATTGAATGCATGCTTAAATCATCTATTGCCTATGATCATCGATGCTCTTTACCATATGATGTTTTGATTGTTCTATGTGCATGTATCTATTATGAATGCTACTATATTATTAGTTATACTACTATTATGGGAGCAAGGAAACTACTCTTGTGTAATAGGAGATGATGCTTGATAATTTAGATCATCGATGTTATAGACCATATATTATAGCTCAAGAGGCCCATACTTAATCATGTCCTATCTTAACTACCTTGTTCTTCATTTATTAGGTGATAGCATGAAGCGAAAGCATGCATTAGCTAGTTAAATCTCTATCGCAAGAGGCGCATGCATGGGTAGAGAATAGCCTTAGAGGAAGGGATAGGAATCATCATGGAAGATGCATAGATTCATATTAGGGAGGAGAATAGATGCATGATCATCTAGAAAGCACTACCTAAGAGTTTATTGTCATTGTCTTGCATCGTTTACTTTTTTCTTGCATTAGTAGAGTAGATTTGGAATAAAGGCACCTCAACCCACTTTGTTTTACTTTCATTTGCATCATCATTCGAACACATCTAGTTAGGTTTGAGTAGCTACTATCGAAAGATATTGTGGAATACGATCCTAGGACATCCTAGGATTTCTCACTCAATTTTTGCAATCAATAAATCAAATAAAATCTTGGGTAAATACAATTTAATATCCAAACCTTTCATTTTAAACAATATAATAGTCAAACCTTTTCGAAAACAATATAATATCCAAATCGTCAACTTTCCGTTCGTTTGACCGTTAGTTGACACTTCAAAAAAGCTTTGTTTAGGGGAAATTGTCACTATACAACTTTGTTTTCTTGTTTTGACATTGCAGATGACTGAATATTTAGATATTCTATACCATCATGGTGGAATCATGGACTTCTCGGGTTTGGAACTACGATATGTTGGTGGTTTTTCAGTGAAGATATCGATGAATATTGATGAAGTGTCGTACTTCGAACTTTTTTGAAGTGTCAACTAACGGTCAAACAGACAAAAAGTTGACGATTTGGATATTAGATTGTTTTCGAAAAGGTTTGGCTATTATATTGTTTAAAATAAAAGATTTGGATATTAAATTGTATTTATCCTAAAATCTTCATGGGAGGTTACTCGTGGGCCAAAAATCCCAGCTCCAGAAGAAAAAGAGGATGGTCCAACTCATCGTTCAGCCACCACTAGAAGGCCCAAGCCCAAATAAAATAACTTTAGGCCATGTTGTCACCCTACATCAAAGAAACCTTTTCCTTGTAGGTTTATGAATGTTTTGGACGAGTTCTATCACTATAAATAGAGCATTAGACTCATTAGTTCAATTGTCTGCACAATTCCATTCAAAAATTTCTATAAACACTTTGTTCGTGTGAGAGCTTAGCATTCGTGAAGAGGGTGTAGATAAGGAGATGCCTTCATCATCAATCGTGGTACCCTCCTTCTCTTTTATGTTTAGCTAGTTCGGAATTGAATTTATAGAGAATATGAACTCGTTAATCTTTGTATGTATTGATGCTATAATTTCATATAATGAACGTGTTGATGCTTGTGATTTTTTATGCCCTATGTATATGCATTAATGCTTTATCGTTCGATGCCTATGTGTTTTATATTGATGCTCATTTAGTTCAATACTTTCTTAAATAGATGCTTATTACTCTATAGTATGGTACTATATGCATTGTGTTCAGTATCATCTAGGTTGTTAAGAAATTATCTTCTTGTGATACCCCATTGATACTACATGAGTATAGTGGGCATGATCAACCATTTATACCTCGAGTAGTATCAATGCTTGATTGTTAAATCATTGATGTTGTAAGCCATTGATTATGGCTTAAGAGGTCCACACTTAATCATGTGCTATCCTCACTTCTTTGTTCATCATTTATTAGGTGATGACTTTTGTCACTTGTATGTAACCCGCATCAGGACCAGGCCCACACTTTATCCTTTCTTTTAGTTTCCACTCGATAGTCCTTGTGTGAGAAGATCTAGAAGTGGAGAGACATTCCTAGAGATCCCCATGGAGAGCTTAAATACCAAGGAGGGGAACAGTGATGAGACAAAGGCTATACGAGGCTGGTCTCTTGTCACTATTCAACATCATATAAGAGAGCCATGATGTCCTAATGAAGGATTTCCTTGCCCCATTGAAAATATCTCCAACAAGGAGCTCGAGCTAGCTTTGCATCATACAGATTGGCAAAACGGTACTTCACCGAAAGTTATGATGGCTTTGACCAGAAGCTATGGATTTCCGCCCATTACACGAGAGGAGCACTCTCCGATTCTAGCCGTGGAGCTTACTGAGACCCATTAGAGAAAACAACAATCTTTCGGGAGTTATGGAAGTCATAAGGAATCAGAAGGATCATTTTTCTGTTGGTCATTCGACACTGACCTCCATCTTCCATCCATTTCTGAGGTTCATGCATTACTTCAGCTGAACCGGTTTCCACATGAGGCAAAGAGGTGATGCAGGCAAGGTGACCATCAGTGACATGATTTTATATCATTCTCTTTTTCACAACTGGTGGCTTCATCCAGCATGGTTAGTGTTCGATAACCTTATGATGTACACCATCGTTACTTCTCCGAGGGGACTTTCAGGAGATGGCTCTATTCTCACTATAGCCCAGCACATTGACGATCATCGAGGTTAGTACAATTTTTCTCTTTGGGATGCTCTAGTGAGACATTGGCCGATTAACATACAACCAACATTCATCTGTGGAGTAGAAAGGATGACGAGCAAGGGAGTGGATCGCGCTAGAAATGATTGCCCCACCACTCAGCATGGATAGAGGCAGGAGACCAGTAGTGCACTTAGAGAGGGTTCATGCGCAGCAATGATATGGAGCTGGCTACCCACCACCACAACAACAATATGGAGGCCATGGAGCTGAGTTAGCACCATTAAAACCATTTGTGGTGAGACAGGATAACTTACTTGCATATCAGACCGTGAATGAGAAACACTAGGATGCCCTTGACCAGGAGAGATAGACTGAATGTGAGCAGACTCAAGCTTGGCACTAGGGAGTATAGACAGAGAAACAGTGGGGTCATGCTTTGATGCAATAGTTTGGCCAGAAATTCAACACTCTCTTTCACGATAGTGGACCTATAGGAAGAAACAACTAGGAGTATCAACTAATTTGAGGACTATCTTTTTCTTTCTTTTTATTTGAAATTTTAAGTCTTCATATGCAATCATGGAAAACTAGTTACTCCCTATGGATTTGAATTTAGTAAGACAAAGAAAGTAACCTATTCCAACCTTTCCATAGCTCACTATTTTTTAGTCCATTAAGGACAATGTCCATTTAAAAAAAAATCCAATGTTAGAAATTTACTATATATGTCTAAAGTTTTTGAAAATTACTAAAGATGTTTTTCAACTAATGACTTTTAGTCATCCCCTGCTAGCATGGTCACTTCTCGTCTTACTTTAAATCAACGATTCTATGAGTCATCGCTTAATCTAGGGAGGATCGTGTAGTGAATATGAAGGATTCACATCTGATAATGTAAAAGAGTCTCGATTCTTAAAAAAAATTCAAAAGGGTGAACTGTATCTTCTATAAAATTCAAAATCTACCTATCAAGGCATTCTTATCATTCCAAAATTGCCATGTTATGTTGAGAAATAAAGTGTGGGGTAAGATTAATGTGTGAGGCCTCTTTTTATTACAAAAAATCCAAGTTTGGAAGATATACTAGTTGAGCTTTAGTGAGTAAGTTCTACAATTTGATGTTAGTTCTTCTCTAGTACAAGTAAAATTTTCATCCGTCGAATTGATAGCTAACTAGAGGATGTGTTTTTAGGTGCACGGATAAAACTTCTAACACCTCTTATTTTCATTGACCATCCATACGAGTTGAGGTATATGAGTTTTAGCTCTTGCTCAACCAATAAGGGTCTACTGTTATAGAAAGCTCGCCACACAAGAAAAATCTATTAAAAGAAAAAAAAATATGTTGTTTGGAAAAAAAGAAAATTAAAAAAAGCAGAAAAATAATATATTTTTGAATGAGGGAAACAAAGCTTAAATGTTTTATCAAAAGTTTCACCCTATTGTTTTCAAATGCGTAGTTAGTTATTGATGCTTGGGTTAAATTGTATGATGTTCTTGCATTTAATGTGGTTAAGAGTATCTCCTGTTATTGTTGACCTTAAAAGTTTACTTTTGAACCACTACCTAAGATCATGATTGAGTGGTAATTGTTGGTTTTCATTGAGTTGTGTGATTATGAGTAGTGTACTAGTGTTTACTTAGGGACAAACAAAGTTCAAGTGTAGGGTATTCTGATGACACTCAATTTATTATGTTTATCATTCTCACAATGCAGTTAAAATCGTACTTTAAAACTTAAAATTTTACGATTTTACTCTTCCAGATCATTAAAACGCTTTCGTTTCCATATAAAATCTTTAGTGTATAATTCGGACTACATTGCGCTTTAAAGCTTAAGAGCTTACGCTTTTACACTTCTAGCTCACCAAAACGTTGTATGCTTTTACCAGTGTCATCAAAGCTGAGATGAGTCGGCATGCCAGACCGCCAAAACCGCCACCAGGTCGCAAAATCGGCTCGACTCAGCTATTTAGCTGGAACGGTTCTCTGGAGTGGTCGGCGAGCGGCCAAAGTGGTTAACCGCTCGAGCCGTTCGTTCGGCTTTTCCCATTGGGCCGGTGGGTTTAATTAAAAAAATGGAAAAAACAAAAAAAGGGGGGGGGGGGAGGGCCTTCTGAAACCCACAACCCTAATTCGAAAGCAAAATCGTCTTCGTGCATAATGAAGGAGGCGCCTCTTCCCTTGCTAGTCCAAATCGTCGTTTTCCGTCACCGATCCCCGTTGCCATCGCCTGTCGCCATTCCCCCGTCACCTGTCGCCATCGTCGCCGTTCCCCATAGGCCGCTCCCCGCTCGTTGATTTGGGGAAACTAGCGACGAAGTCAGTCCCCCGTCTCAAGTGAGTCGTCGCTGGGGTGGGTGGAAGAAGGGTCGTCGCTGCTGGGTTGAAGGAAAGAAGAAGTAAGAAAAGAAAGAATTTGAGAGATAGAGGGGAAGTGACGGCCGCTTAAGGGTGTGGGTGGGGTAGGATTTTTTTTGTTAGTTAATATATATAATGTAATATTACAAAGGGGTACCTAGTAAATTTTATTTTAGTCATTACATTGTTAAATTATTATCTTATGTGTCTTACACTTATAATTTTATTGTTTATATAAAGTATCGATTCCCTAACGGTTTTATAACTGCTCAATGTCGGTTGGACCACTAAAATACGAGTCGTTCATATTATCGGGTCATGCTCCGGTTCGGTTCTGACAACATTGGCTTTTACGCTTCTAGTTCACTAAATGGTATTCTTTTCATTAAAAAAATTATAAAAAATATATTTTAAAGGTAAATCACCAACAATATGATACATTTGAGATTAAGAAATACATACCAGGTACTTGGTTTCATTCTCAGATTCAATAGAGTAATCTAATTTACCAGCTAGGCCCTTCCCAAATTCATTAGTATATAGGGGAATTTATGAACTTATTGTTAAGATGCTATGAGTTGCTCTACTTTAAACATGAATCTAAATTCTGTGCACTCATATTTTACATAGTATATTTTGTACTTTATGAATTTTCAGTTGTTTTACAGTATGCGTAAAAAACTTATGTGTTAACGCTTTGATTCTACGCTTTATGGTTTTACCCCTTTTCCGCTTCTAGGTAGAATCGCTCTTTTGACTGCATTGCACTCTCATATTTGATACATTTCCCCCTTCTATCAATGCATTTGTAGTACTTTCTCTTATATTTTAACCTAAATCATAACTATTTGATCAATGTGCATTTAATAGACCTAGGTTGTGCCTTGGTATTCTTTTATGCCTTCTTCATATGTTTTGTGCTTTTAAAGGTAAAGTAAAACCTCGGAGGATTTGAATCAAGCATGGGATGATTTTTAAGGACCAAAGGAGCTTAAAAAAAGAAGAATATGAAGTTCTCAAATTAAAGACTAGGTCCAATTACGGAGAAACCTACTATGAACCATGAGTAAAGCCCAAGAGGACCCCGATAGAGGAAGACTCGAACAAAATCGGAGCAAAAATCAGTGGCGGTCCAGTGTTAGGTCCAACCATTTCCTAGGCAAACCATGGAGGCATAGGTATAGTATCATGCCCCAAACATGCGGCAATTCTAGCTGCCACCCAACCGCCACTCCAAGTCCCAAAACCTAATAACAATCCTTAGGCCAAGCTTTGGCCCTAAGTCAAAGAGATCTTGTCCTAGTAGGGTTAGGAAGGTTTTGGTCAAGTCCTACCTTTGTAAATAGGGAACTCATTAGTTCAGCATGCTGCAAAATTCAATTCAAAACTTCTCTAGACACTCTGTTCGAGTGAGATGTTAGAAGGAAAACGCCTAGGCGCAAGTCATAAGAAAAACGTCTTGCCTTGGTCAAAAGCAGCAGACAAGGCGTAAAAATCACATTGTGGCCTCGGCAGTACCTAGTCAGTATTGGTACTAGGTTATAGAGAAATCAAGACCTTCCTCCCCTTTCCTTCCTCCCCTCCCGAGTCTTCCTAGCCACTAGGCTAGAGTTAGAGACTACCATCTTTAGAGTAGCTTCTTTCTTTTTTGTGCTTCTTCTTTCAATCTGCTTCACTATTTTCCAACTTCTTCTTCCTTTCTCATTTCACCACACTATGTTTTATACTTTACCATATGTTGTTGATGAAGTTTTAGAAATGAAAGGTAGACGCGATAATATTGGTTCACTAAGGTGTTGCTTTGGAAGGAATCCTATGCAGACTGTATAGCACTTCTTTCTATCTTGGAAAAACCATATGGAAAGACTTATAAATAGACCACGTCGACCATCATTTAAAGACAAGTATTTTCTAGGGGGTTACACTACCTCCGGAGCAACTCACCAGAACCAGGATAGAGTAGAAGCTCGAGGGAAGACTGATGGCCATAATGGCGTGATAGGTGCCATTTTATCCATTCAACCGCCATTTCACAAAGCAAGGTAGCCTCATTTTTTCATTGATGTACTTCCTTTGTACCACCAATTACAACTCATTACCATCATGATACCATCTATACCATTGTGTACTTCCTTTATAGGACCATACATACTACCCTTATATAAGGTGGTAACTAACTGTAGACGATAGTGAAAAGTAGTAAATGATGATTAATATATTTCTAGTCTACACTACTTATAATACTTTTAAAGAGTTTGATTTGCTCCATTTCAAATTTCCTGCAACGAGAATGAAAGTAGGAACAATTCAACACCATCATGATACCATCTATACCATTGTGTACTTCCTTGATAGGACCATACATACTACCCTTATATAAGGTGGTAACTAACGGTAGACGATAATGAAAAGTATTAAATGATGATTAATATATTTCTAGTCTACACTACTTATAATCTACACAATAAATAAAAGTCAAATGAGAAAACTTGAAGCCCCATTTCAAATTTTCTACATCCAGAGTGAAAGTAGGAGGGACATTTTGGTCTTCACAATTACTTTTTTTTATTCATTAAAAAGACACTTACTAGGATTCGATCCATGACCAATTTAAAGAAAAACAAAGATCATAACCAATCACACTAAGTACATTTGTTGTATTTTTTTAAATTAAAAACATATAATCGCGGAGAGGAAAAAACTCTTCCCCCATTTCAAATTCCCTGCTCCAGGAGCGTTTGTAGGAAGGGTAGAATATGGAGTGTCAATTTTTTTCTTGTTCCTCTATGGAACGGGCCAACTTACCGTACACATGTGGACAGGAGTGTCAAATTTTTTCTTTTAGTCCTTTTATTTCTCCGTGGTGATAAAATATATATGAAAAGGCAAAAACAATACTCCTTTTTATTGCTAAAAATAAAAAAATTTAACAATAAACTAATCATGGATTCTAATGGGCTAACTGCTAATCATAAAATAAAAGAGTTGGATGAGCCTGACCTACACGGGATTTGCCCATCAAGTAAAACAAATGAACATCATGGGTTTGCCATTCTAAAACAAGCTATTTTCTCTAGCATAATATATATTATTCTATTATTTTATATCTTAGTGGCTAAAATATAATGTATTTTAAAGTTATTCAATGGTTCAACCTCGACCAACCCAATTAGTCCAATTTTAATCATTTCAAATATATATTATATAATTATTTGATATCATAATGATTAAATTATAGTGTATATTATAGGGAATCGTTTGGTATTTGTTAGTAAAAAACTAAACAGAAAGATCTATTTGGTTATTTTTAACATTAAAACGATCCTAAACATTTTCAGTTTCCTTTCGAAATTCTATAGTTCTATTCCCAAATCAGTGATGTGCAAATGGCAAATTGCAGTCATCTCTTTTCTTTCATTATTTTTTATTTTCAAATAGAGAGTTTAAAAGTAAAGAATAATTAGAGTTTGGCATAGGTCGGTCAAACAGGCTGAATTTCAAGTTTTGGTCCGTTTTGATCAAGTCTAATTTATAATCACATGGTTCTCTGGTACCCGATAAAAATCTCAATCCAAACCAGTTTGGCAGGTGAGTCCGTGTTTACCACCATTTTCTAGGGATACAGGAACGGTGGTTCCTATCCCAAATCGTGTTGTTCATTCTTGATTTATTTAGATTGTATCTTGGCTTGGCAAAAAACCAGAAAGCACAATGATGACAAGATGAAAGTTTTATAAAGCAAATTAATCGGCCAACGAGCCGAGTAAAAGCTAGCAACGATTATGAGATGCTCATTTCCCGAAAACCGACGGGATAGGTGATTTTTTAATCGAATTTCTGGAATTCGGTTTTTATAAAACTTACTCCACCTCATCATATTACCAGAAACAATATTGTTTCACAAGGTAACATGTACTTGATTTTGGTTCATAAGGCTGATTTTTATTCGTTGCATCATTCATGTCTCTTTCCTACTAAAATTCATTATTTTTAACACGTGTTTCCCAAAAAAAAAAACTATACAACAATAAGCTATACACCCCATTACATTATCTAATTTCATACCTCACCTTCCTCCGGCCATGGTCTGGGCCCACGCTACTCTACACATAATATAATACGCCGAAGGGAAAAACGGGAGCTCCATTTCAAATTTCCTGCAACGAGAGTGAAAGTAGGAAGGACATTTTGGTCTTCACAATTACTTTTTTTTATTTATGAAAAAGACATGTACTGGGATCCGAACCATGACCATTTTAAAGAAAAGCAAGGATCATAACCAATCACACTAAGTACATTTATTGTATCTTTTTAAATTAAAAACATATAATAGCTGGGAGAAAAAAACTCTTCCCCAATTTCAAATTCCATACTCCAGGAGCGTTTGTAGGAAGGGTAAAATAGGGAGTGTCACTTTTTTTCTCTTTCCTCTATGGAACAGGCCAACTTACCGTACACATGCGGATTTGAACGGGTCCAGGAGTGTCAATATTTTTCTGTAAGCCCTTTTATTTCTCCATGGTGATAAAATATATATGAAAAGGCAAAAATAATACTTCTTTTTATTGCTAAAACAAAAAATTTAACAATAAACTAATGCATGGTATCTAATGGGCTAACCGCTAACCGTAAAATAAAAGAGTTGAATGGGCCTGACCAACACGGGATTTGGCCATCAAGTAAAACAAATAAACATCATTGGTTTGACGTTCTAAAACAAGCTATTTTCTCTGGCATAATATAAATTATGCTATTATTTTATATCTTAGTGGCTAAAATATAATGTATTTTAAAGTTATTCGATGGTTCAACCTCGACCAACCCAATTAGTCCAATTTTTATCATTTTAAATATATATTATATAATTATTTGATATCATAATGATCAAATTATACTGTATTTTATGGGGAATCGTTTGATATTTGTTAGTAAAAAAACTAAACAGAAAGATCTATTTGGTTATTTTAAACATTAAAACGATCCTAAACATTTTCAGTTTCTTTTGAATTCCTATGGTTTTATTCCCGAATAAGTGATGTGCAAATGGCGAATTGCAGTCATCTCTTTTCTTTCACTATTTTTTATTTTCAAATAGAAAGTTTAAAAGTAAAGAATAATTAGAATTTGGCATGGGTCGGTCAAACAGGCTGAATTTCAAGTTTTGGCCCGTTTTGATCAAGTCTAATTTAATCACATGGTTCCCTGATACCCGATAAAAATCTCAATCTAAACCAGTTTGGCAGGTGAGTTCGTGTTTACCACCATTTTCTAGGGATACGACAACGGCAGTTCCTATCCCAAATCGTGTTGTTCGTTCTTGATTTCCTTAGATTTTATCATGGCCTGACAAAAACCAGAAAGCACAATGACGACAAGATGAAAGTTTTATAAAGCAAATTAATCGGCCAACGGGCCGAGTAAAAGCTAGCAACGATTGTGAGATGCTCATTTCCCGAAAACCGACGGGATAGATGATTTTTTATTCGATTTTCTGGAATTTGGTTTCTATAAAACTTACCTCACCTCATCATATTACCAGAAACAATATTGTTTCACAAGGTAATAGGTACTTGATTTTGGTTCATAAGGCCGATTTTTTATTCGGTGCATCATTCATGTCTTTTTCCTACTAAAATTCATTATTTTTATCACGTGTTTCCCAAAAAAAAACTATACAACAATAAGCTATACACCCCATTACATTATCTAATTTCATACCTCACCTTCCTCCGGCCATGGTCCGGGCCCACGCTAGTACTTTGAAAGAGTTTGATTTACTCCATTTCAAACCCCATTACATTATCTAATTTCATACCTCACCTTCCTCCGGCCATGGTCGGGGCCCACGCTAGTACTTTTAAAGAGTTTGATTTGCTCCATTTCAAATTTCCTGCAACGAGAGTGAAAGTAGGAAGGGTATTTTTGTCTACACAATCAATTTTTTATTTCATATAAAAAGATATCAATATTGGGATTTGAACCATGGTCTCTTCCACCAAAGAGAATAATTGTAACCAATTATACAAGACATATTTGTTGTACTTTATTAATACAAAACATAGAGGAAGTTAAAATTATGAAAAACAAAGTGCTTTTCTATCACGGTAAGTTACCCCGCTAAGTCTCATGTAAGTATTTTGTGGTGTTTGATACTTCTATTTTCATATTTTAATAATTAATTTAGAATTTTTTTTTAACTTATAAATGAAGGATAACCTTAAAATCTCAACACAAATATCATTGGTTGGAATATTGCATTGAATTGAAGTGTTCCATGATGACATAAGAACACTGGTACTATACATTTCAAGAAAAATAAACATGACAAACACCGATACCAATTATCTCGACAGTCTATGCTAAAATTCGAAATTGTTTAATCATTCAATTTGAATGATAGTTTAGTCAAATCAAGCAAATAATTCACGATTGTGTATGAACAAAAATAAAAAGATATGTATTGTATTATGAAAAATGTATTTATTTTAACAATCTAAAAAACAATCAAAACTTCCACACGACCCCATATTTCAATCATGTAATTAATGAAATAATTTTTATCAGCATGATGCAATGTTCAAGCTAAGGTCAAAATATTAATCACCAGTATATAGTATTCATCATAGTTAACTATTTCAGTATCCACAGCTAACTATTAATGGTTACTTGCTTTCTCTTAGAGAGTTTAATGTAGCACTCTCATTCCTAGCTATGCTCTAAGCATTTATTTTCTCTTTCATAATATCATTTGCAGTTATTATTCAATTCCTAATTATTCACTTCTTCATACCAACTTATGGGAATGCTAAATATATTTTTCATGTCTAATCTATTAAACATAAATGTTGCTTATCACTTAAATTCAATGGAATCCATGTTAGATTTGATGTCACCAACATATTCTCCCAATTTCTCCAAAAAGCATAATATCTTGCGATTGATATCATAGTTTCGTTAGATAAAGTTCAACAAACTCAATCAATATTCGAACTCTTCGAAATAGCTATCTACATACGAATATGAAGTACTGAGTAGCTAAAACTCTAATTGAGTTAGTACAATCTTTTGCACTATCGATTCAAAATTCAATACATGATTATCTTATTACAATTTAGTCATACTAATTGTGCAGTAGGGGACATATTATCAAAATCTTAAAGAAAGACTCTTTGATTGATCGCTTTCATGATGTAATCAATTATAACAAAATAGAAGTGATCAAATTTATAAGATGCACTCAAAGTTTGCTATAATTATTGAGGTTCAGCAGCACGTTAGGCGTATGACGGTCATTGGGCATTTGTCTATCTCCTAGCTCGCCTAGACATGCTTAGACATTATAATAAAAATAGCAATTTTAATAATAATGAATAAAATAACGGTTCTGAAGCACTTTCATACTTTAGTTCAAATGATTTAACAACAAACAAAATAACTCTCAAGTTTATAAATTATTTTCTTTTACCAAATGATATAATTAATTCATTCATGAGCTGAAATAACTAATTATAAGCACTTCAAATTTAAGTTAGGTTTAATTCACCCGTGTAGCCATAACTTTCACGGTTTTGCTCCTACCAAAAAAAAAACTTTCACGGTTTTGACAAATATAGCCACTTTTTTAATAATACACAGATGTAGCCATTTCCGTGCAATTCTTTGACGGTTCACTTAACTCGCTGACTGGACTAACGGTCGCGGCTGATGTGGCGTGTTTTCTTTTGCGTCTTTTCCACGTGGAAAACAATTTTTTTTTTAATAAAAAAGTCAAACGACAAGTCAACATGCCTTCCACATGGATGATACTTCATATTAAAATATTAGTTTTTAGCAAAAAAAAAATTATTTTTATTCCTTTCTCCCCCATTCCACTGAGAGCTCTTCTCCATGGAATCATCTGGACACTCCACTCCGCCAATCTCTTCATCTTCCTCCATCGCCATCATCTCTCCCGACCACGGTTACACTTCCCGGAAAACAATCCCCTCTCCATGCCTTGCCTGCGCCTCTCCTCCGCCATCTCCATCCTCGATCGACGGTTGAGACTCAAAAGTACTGTAGTTCAACTTCCCCTAGCTGGAACAAGGACCTTCAAGCCTACATAATCTTTGCTTATCGCGCCGCGGCAACTCCTCCTCATCTGTGTGGGTAAGCAGAGGACGAGGGCATAGAAGAGAGATATGGGTAGCAGAGGGCGGCGATGTTGAGCAAGCAATCAAACATAGAACCACAAACCTTCGAATCAATTGAGGGTGAAATCTATTGAAACAAAACCCTAAATCGGAAAATTTTCTTCTATGAACTTGAAGGCATGGAGGAACAGAGGCGGAGATTCGAGATTTCCTTATCTCCTTCTTCTATCTCTCGAATCTCCTTAGCCATTCCACTGAATAGATCTGGCACCACTTTCCGCTTTCGTCCTCTCCATCATCGCCTTCACTATCTCTTCGCCCAAATCGTTCTGCTCCTCCCCTTCGTTCTCGTTCTAGTACTTCGATTCCGTGTGCTCCTACTAGATTTATTAGTCCCCTGGAAGCGAAGAAACAGAGACGAAGCAGCAGCATCGGAAGGAGTAGTGCGATAGGGAGGAGGAAAGGCAGCGGTGGTGGTCGGAGATATTATCGGCTTAGCAGCGTTTAGGGAGAAGGGAAAACGGAGAAGATGGAAAGGAAAGGAAGACGAGGAAGACATGGAGCACTTTCCTTTTCCTTTTCCTTTTCCTTTTCCTTTTTATTTTATTTTTAATTACAATAATAATAAAATAACATTTTCAGCTCGCATTGAGTCTGACCAAAATAATTTTTTTTCCGATGTGGCGTCCACGTGGCTAATTCCATCCGGTTGGCGATGACGTGTCGTCCATTTGGCGGACATATCAGCAAAACGTCCACTTAACTGACGGAGACATTAACACCGTCAAATGTTTTAAGGGAAATGGCTAGGTTAGTCCACAATGTTTGAAAATTGTGGCTACATCTGTGTATTATTCAAAAAGTGGCTATATTTGTCAAAACCGTGAAAATTATGGCTACGCGGGTGAATTAAACCTTTAATTTAAAAGTCTATATGATGAAATTGTTTGACGAAATGGGTTTTATAATAGAGTAGTTCTATCGAGAGAGGTCTCTAAGAAACATGGCTTACTTTATTATTCCTTAGGTGGATATAATATCTATATTCATCGTTACTTTTACATTGAATTCAATTTAGTATACTTTTTCATTTAGATAGATTTTTTGTGATATTCTGGGATATAATATATCATTATATATGATGGTGTAGGATATTAATTTCTCTCATTTTAGGTTCAAATTTATGCATTTCCCCCTTTACCTTTCCCTTTTATTGGTTGATAATTTTTATGATATTTTTCACTTTGAAATATCGTGAGCGGAATCTATACACAACAATTTGTGTTTTTTCGCTTCCTCTTCTCTTGATTAGATATTGTGTCCATATTGATTCCTATATTGATTATCGAATTACTAATTTTTTGTTCTTTTTTATGATGCAAGATATTATTTTATGTTTGATAATATAGATTTATTTTTCAAGCATGTGGATGCTTGAGACTTCTCATTTGCCTCATAACTTACATTTTACAATGACTCCAAACTTGGATGAGTTTCTATTCAGCACATAAATTTTTAATGATGTAAAATTTATGAAACTAAGATGCATATTAATAAACAATGCAAGGTCTCATCTTCCCTCTTAAGCACTACATATCATTGTTTACTTACCATTAAATCGAAGTCTTTCTAACTTGAGTAAGTGCTACAATGACTTTTATTAACTTTCACTACTCTATTACAAATGTTCAAATCAGTATCAAGTGTTCATTCAATGACTTTTATTGTTGTGGATTTCCCCCAAAATGTTAGGTATGCTGCTTTTAGTTTTTGCCTTCTTTCCGCTTTGATTTAGCTTTTTATGTGTTGCTCTATTAGTTGAACTTGCCAGCTGGAGATCTGCATGCTTTGTTTCATTATATCATTGAATACACTAAATTCAATGGAACCATGACTGTGTGAGTTAGTTTGTTTCTTTTTAAGGACACTCTAAACATATACCTTATTTCTTTATATCATTGAATACACGAAAGTCAATGGAAAGGTAAAAAAATTTATCGTATACTGAAGATTGATTATGTATGTGTGATGTAAAACAACTTTTATCATTGTTCATCTTAGACATTTTTATATAGATATGACTTTGTTTGAAAATATGTATTTATGTTAGTATAGTTGGACGTTGTTTGTCATTTTTTAAACTTCATTAGTCAAATACATTAAATACTTTCCTATATTTATCATGGAGAACAAAATAAATAGTTGCTTCAATCCCCAACAACATGAACCATAAAAAAAATATACCTCAATGTTTACTACACATACACATGAAAATCAAACTCTCCCGACCAAGAGGCCGGGCCCTAATCTAGTATCATGTATACAATAATTCTATACTATGATATATTCATATCATCTTGATATAATTTTATATATTACCAAACATTACCACCATGGTGTAGACTGATACTACATACCTCATTTTTTTTATTCCAAGTACATCAAAGTCAATATAATTTTGAAAAACATGATTAGTCTAATTTTTATGTGCAAAATAATTTAAAATTTGACTCAAAACAAAAGAGATTGATATAGCAGATTAAATTTTTGTTAAGAAAATGTTATGAAAGATCACTAATAAACTTGATTGTTGACGGAATCCGTTTCCGATAAACCTACTATGTATCAAATCAAATTAGCTATATTAGTTGATATTTGTCTCTTTCTAATACGTTACTGATAATATGATAAATTTTACAATGTTTTAAAGCATTGATACTTTAATTTTTGCCTTTATGGCACAACTTGAAGTTGTATTTTTAACGTTATGGTACAACTTTATGTTGTAAAGTTGTACATATACTCTTTTACATATAATCAACTTTGGCCCGAACTATGACCATATAATCAACTTTGGCCCGTGGTTTGAGAAATTAACATCCTGGCCTCAACTATGCAGCATATAGACTCAATTGGCCTGACACATAGTTTGACCGTCAATTTGGACGGTCAACTCCGTTGACCGTTAGTCAACATGCCATGTCATTGCCTAGTCAGCCTAAAAATGATTAAAAAAATTTAAATTCAAATTATTTTCCTAATTTCTATTATTTATCATTTTCCAATTAACCAAAAAATAAAATTCTAAAAATATAAAATAAATTTTTTGTGATATTTGAAAATGATAAATTTTATAAATTAACCAAAAATTATCAAAATAAATTTTATAAATTTAAAAATTATGATATAAATTATATTTTTGTGGGAAATTAAAAAATATAAAATAATCTGATAATTTTTATTTAATTTATAAAATTTATCATTTTTCAAATTATCCAAAAAAATAAAAATCAAATTTATTTTATGTTTTTTATAATTTATTTTTGGTTAATTTTATAATAAATAAGAAAAATTAGAAAAATAATTTGAAATTTGCATTTTTTAATGATTTTTAGGCTGACTAGGCAATGACATGGCGTGTTGACTAACGGTCAACGGAGTTGATCGTCCAAATTGACGGTCAAACTATGTGTCGGGCTAATTGAGTCTATATGCTGCATAGTTGAGGCCAGGATGTTAATTTCAGAAACCACTGGCCAAAGTTGATTATATGGTCATAGTTCGGGCCAAAATAAGGTATTAACCCAAATTTCTTTATGATACAAACTAAAGTCGTACCACAATATAAAAATCAAATTCTCTTATGGTACAATTTTAATTTATACTATTACCTTTATGATACAATTTTAAATTATACTTTTAAATTACCCATACTTTAAACCGCTCTACTAATATATGTCAAGCGAAAACTGTAATGCTGAATTTTGGCTGCTTTCTGTGAAGTGATTGTCAACCTTGGAGGGATTTTTATGTGGATAAGTATGGAGGAAAGCATTTTGGAGTTTCAATTAATTTAAGATATGGAAGAGAGGATAAGATGCATAGCTAAAACCATTGGCTGTTTGTTTTGTCTTTCAATTAATTTAGTCTTTTATTTTTTTCTCAAACGTTCAAACAAACTAGGAACTTTTTTTTTTCTCTTTTGTCAAAGAAACCAACTAGGAACTTAGGTTTCAAGACAGTCGATGCGTACCCTACTTGCCACGTATTGGATAGGTCAAAAGTTTGAACTTTTACACAAAACAACTACAAAAAAATAGCTTTTGTCAATTGTCATCGTTGGGTTTTGGCCTTTGGGAAGCCTCAGTATGCAAGCTTCTGTCTCCCGTTCATGTACTTGGTAGCTGTATCCTAAGTTTCTTTTGTTTATCGTGCGAATATTGTACTATGGTTGGTTAAACAATTAGTGAGACCGCCTCTTTTTGAAATCGGTCGATGACTAACGGCGCCTTTGGCCGCCTAGCTGCTTAGTCTTCTATTTTATTGTAATTTACCTCATGACTAAGGCATGCGCAAGTGATCGAAATCGAATAAGAAACTGCCCATCTAAACCGAGGATTAGCCGAGGATAGTACAAGTATGGGATAAATTGCAAAGTTGGCCGTTAGACGTATTAAATAGTTCGCGTTTAATCACTAAAAGTATTTTATTTCATTCATGGTCACTAAAAGTGGTTAAACGTTTCATCCCCGCACACCCTGCCGCTGCCTGTCATCCCCGTCTTCCACCATCGCAGCCTTGACGTAGTTCTGCTCCTCCTCTACGAATGACAGTGCCTCGCAAACCAAACCACTCAAGACTCCCCAGTGGTTAAACAAGTGATAAAATCCTAGGAGGCCCTACAGTCGTATTCCACGAGATCTTCTAATGCATAACTACTCACACAAACCATTCAAGACTCACACGAAAACAACAGATAAACATTTAGGAATTTGCATTCAAAACAACCAAGGAATAGTAAACTGGTTTAGGGGGTTTAAGATTTAAAGATGTATAAAAGTAAAAATATGTTATTTTAGAAAGAAGGTAAACTCGAATACTATCATGCATACTAGGGCTCATTCATATCATGCATCAAATGGTTCGTCCATGGTACGAACAAAGGTTTGGCCTAGTGGTAATATCATTGCTGTAGAACCTAGAGGTCCCAGGTTCGAGTCCCTTGAGCAGTACCTTAATAACAAAAAAATATTTTAGAAAGAAGGTAAACTCGAATACTATCATGCATTCTAGGGCTCATTCATATCATGCATCAAATGGTTCGTCTATGGTACGAACAAGAGTTTGGCCTAGTGGTAATACTTTGAGCAGTACCTTAATAACAAAAAAATGAAATATATATCACCCTTATCAACAACAAAAAAAATGTTTTATCTATGGTATCACCCTATCCCTCCCACTAAGGCCACTCTTTGCCCATGCATGCACCTCATGCGATAGAGATTTTTAACTAGCTAATGCGTGGTTTCGATTCATGTCATCACCTAACTAATAAAAACAAGAAAGTTAGGATAACAGATGATTAAATGTGGGCCTCTACGAGCCATAATCGATGATATATAGCATCAATGATCTAACAATCAATCATTAATACTAGTCGATGTATAGATGGTTGATCATTCCCTCTATGCTCGTGTAGCATCAATGAGGTATCACTAGATGGTAATTTCTTGACAACCTAGATAATACCAAGCACAATGCATATAATAGCATACCATAGAATCATAAGCATCGATGATAAAGAAGCATTCATACTATATAAACAACAATGATCATCACGTAGGCTTCAAAGGCTAGGCATCCATAAAAACATAATAAGCATCAAAATTCATAAAGAAAAGCACAAGCATGACATAAAATCATAGCATTCATTCACATAAAGATAAATTAGTTCACATCCTCATACAATCATTTTTTAACTAGCTACATATATGAGAAGGAGGCTATCACCATCGATGATGACAACATCTCTTTAGCTGCAGATTCTCCTACGAAAGCTAAGCTCATACTCGAGTAAAGTAAAAAAGTGTTTGTGAAGTCTTAATAAATGAGCCATTGACCTCTATTTATAGAAGGAATAACTCAGCTTAAAATCTATTAAATCTACTAGGAAAGGGTTTTCTAGTCCTTATAGGCTACTTAACTTCTTAAACAATGCTTCTAGAAGATTAGGGTTGCAACGGTGGTTGGGGCCTCCGTCCTTTTAGTTCGTGGGCCGCGGTTTCATCCTTGACCCATGGATGACCTTTCGTGATGATTTGGACGCGTCTTGACTACCACCTAAGATAAAGTAAACGGAAATGGATGGAGAGTGATCGTAGATGAAAGAAAAGTATAATTGAATAAAATATTTTTACTGACCAAACGTAAAATATTTTAGTAATCCAAGTGACCAACCTTGTAATTTATTATTTTAATGTGTGTTCATTTTTGAAGTGGGGTTCATGGACTCCACATCTCTCCACCTAGCTCCACCAATGTTTCCACTCCTTCCAAATACAACCCACAACCATCATCCCTTGGCAGAGTCTTGCTAGCTTAATTTTTTTTATATTAGGTTTGTTTTTAATTAGATGCTATATTAGGGAGATTGAACTTACCCTATGCAAGCTTAAACCAAGTCAAATGATTTTTTTAGGAAGAACATAAAGGGTTTCTCATGCATTAGCAAGTATTGGCATTTATTTACCACCATTTTGCATGAGGCGAAGAACAAGACCACTGATACGACCTTTAGATCATAAGAGGTTCTTGCAAACCCAAGATTCGTGGGAAGGAAGTCTTCATCTCTTTTTATTCCCTTTCATTGATCTTATACTTTGGATCTATCAAACTCAAAAACAGAGATCTCTGGAGAGGTGGTGCCATAGTTGAGCCTGAGGCTAAACTTCACTGGACCCCAATCTGTCTTCATTCATTCTATAAGCACGGTGTTTCCCGTGCCAAAAGATCACTCATTTAATTGAGGAATATATCAAAATATATGAGTTACATCGCCGAAAACAATCAAAAATAGAATCGAACCCAACAAAAGAATGGAACATAGAAAGGGCTTTATTGCTGTCTCTAGCTAATCGAACATTAAAATGAACAAACATGCCACGACGTGCCAGAATTTCCACGAGCACCCCCCCCCCCACACACACACCCACACACCCACACACCCTTCGGATGTTTGCTGACTCTCTAGTCAGAGATCTTGTCAATCACCATATTTTTTATCACTTACAAAGTTCACAAACTTCAAAATCCAAGACCGGCATAATCTGATTGCATTACGAAGAGGCAGCAACTCAACGAAGAATGAATATGAAATGGCCTCATACAACCATAATAAGTAAATTCATTCAATAAAAAATTAATCCTTCATCTTATCTTGAAAATAATTATTCAAACAATTTAATGGTTGTAAGAATAATTAATGGTCATACTCATACTAGATTCAAATTCTTTTCTAGTAAACTAAATTAGTATAATATATAGTGTATGCGTGAAGTTATAATATTGTTGTCATAAGTTTATGAATTTCATTAAAAAGGATAGAGTTCAATTAAACAATAATAATTGACGGGAGAGGATAGTGTACAAAATCATGTACTACAAAAACCACTACAAATTCAATCTCTCACCATCCATCTCACTACTATCTAAGGGCCCATAATAATTCCTAGCAAAAAAAGGAGGGGTGGACGGGTAATTTCGTCATCCCTTGAGGGGTTTTTTTCCCAACAGGCTAACACGGATCTAGAGGAGAGAGAATGTATTTTCCCCAATCCCCTATTTTTCTTAATCAGATCTTGTTTTTATTCGGAATTTCAAAATTTTTGAATAGAAAGAATACATGAATTTTACCAACAAAAAAAAAAGAAAGAATACATGAATTATGATCTACACATTGATATTTATTTTGCTATATTTTGAGAAAAAAGTACTCTTCAAAATACGAATCGGTCGTAGTTTTATCATTGTCATATCAATCATATCATCATGATATGACAGTTATGTGATGACACATCTTCTTCATTTCAACTCAAAATTTAAAAAAAAATGGTATAGATAGAACGCATTCATTAAGATCTACACAGTGCTATCTATTTTAATATGTTTTGTCAAATATAAGACTTCATACCAACATCATATTACTGTTATACCAATCACATCATCATGATATAACAGTGATATTAGGGCTAATACCACTAGGAAACCCGAACTGTTAAGATTGTGTCATTTGTGTCCTAAAGTATCCAATATGACATTTGTGTCCCAAGTCACAACCTATTATAGTTTTATATTATTTATGTCCTGACGATTTCGTTAACCATTATATATAACTAGTTGACCAGACAGTGGTCAACTTGACATTTACTTTTGCTGACGTGGCAAAAATGTGGCTGCCATGTCATTGACACCTCATAGTTTTGATTCAAAATTAAATAAAAACTAAAATTAAAAAATAAACAAAATAAAAGGGCTCACTATTATTATCTACCGGTTCGCCCCTCTCTCTAAAAAAAAGGAGACCAAGCCGGAACATCGACGATTCCGGCAAGATTCCGGATCTCCGACTGTGCTTCTTTCTGCCCTTTCCGCTTCTCCACTGCTCTATTCAGAGCCATCCGAATCAACTCAAACTACAGCGTGTTCTTCTTGGCCTTAATCAATTCTAGCCTGCTCGATTCTGCTGCCGACCTCACGAAATCCCCCAAATCCCACAAAATCAGCGGCGCTCTGCAACACCAAAGCCCAACCTTCCTGTCACCATCGTCTCCCTGCCGCTGTATTGAAAAGGGATCCCCGACAACGTTGAAGGAGAACAGAATTCTAAGCCGGCGATGTGATGGTGGGGCACCTGATACCTCCACAATGCAAGAGCAAATCGAAGATGAGGAGATTGGTCGGGAGGAAGAGGATGGGTTTGGGAACAGAGACAACAAATAATGGAGAGGAGAAAGCAAGAAGCACCGCCACTACCTCCCGCCGATCCGCTTGCATCGGAGGTGTCCGGCAGAGACCCATTTTCACTCAACTTCCTATCTCCCAACCGCCGCCAATCCTTCCCCCTCTCCTTCGTCAAATCCCCTCCAACTCTTCTTCAACCTCCCGAAATCCAAGCGACGCTCTCCGCCACCACACTCTTCGCTACACCCTGACCGTCACCACCACCAGTCGTCAACCCGAAATCCACATGGGTCAACCCGGCGAGGCCCAAGAGGTCGGTTCTCTCCCTCCACCGCCATAAGAGATCTGCCTACGCCCACAACCCCAAGGCGAAAGAGCTCTGACTCCTTGCCTAGAAGCTGAGCGATTTGGTCCCATCGGAAGCCGAATTCGCCACCGCAATCGTGCAGCTCCCTCACCCGACCCCCTTTGTGTTCCTAAACAGGTGCTCGGAGCGGTAGAGTGAAATCACCTCCTCCCCCATTTCAATTGAGCGAAAATCCGTGGGAGTCGGTGTACATGCTTGAGTCAGTGGCGGTGGAGACGGCGGTGAAGAAGAAGTCGATGCTCCTCGGGGCGTCGGCGCCAGGGCGGGTGATGCGTGACAGCATATTGGGCCGAGCCCATTAATATTAATATTATTATTGTTGTTTTATTATTATTATTTGTTGGGATATTCAGTTATTATTCGGGTTATTCGTATTAGTTTGGGTCTAGGATTATTATTATGTATCTTGCTTAGGAGGTATTCGTTTACTTGTTGCTTTGGGTTTGGGTTTCCTTGTCTTAAGGGGAAAGGGGTTTGTGGGACTTGTCCTATAAATATGTACCTTTGCTCTTCGTTTTATTAAGTCGATGAATAAAGTATAAGTAGTTAGTAGAGAAAAGTAGTTCTTTTATCGTGTTTTCTAGTTCTTTCGCTAAATCGCTCGAGATCACCGGTGCGTGAAATCCCGTTCCGCATCAATTGGTATCAGAGCCTGGTTAGGCGCTGAATTCGCAATGCCGATTTTCACGCAACGTCCAGGAGGAGAGGGTTACACGCCTTGGGCACGAACCTACGAGGAAACCCTTCCTCGTCACGTCAATGGCTACCCTAGCTATTGGACGCCGCTACACCCACCGTTGCCGAGGTATTCATCATCGTCACATCACCCACCATGGTCATATCATGATCGATACTACCGCCAAGACCTGGAGAGCTTAGCCGCAAGGGTTAGTGATATCGGAGCTGCTCCGCCATACGCCGCCATGGATCATTGGCCATGCCAAGATCCGTATCGATCAGTCAGGTATCCCGAAGCTCAACAACAGGCGTCCTATACATCGCCAGGATACCGACCTCTTGGTTATGCTTCCGTTGTCCAAGAGGATTTGGATTGGATGGATGCGGGTTACTCGGCTCAAGAAGTTGAGTCACCATCGATATTCACCAATGGAGCAACAACGGCCACGCCTCTATTGACCATCATCACGCCAGCACCATCAATGAATGTCGGCGCCGCTGCTCTAGCTAGAACTTCTATGCGAGTTCCATTCTCGATGCGCAAGCCAAGCCTAGTTGAGGAGACGCCGTTAGCATCGACAACCACCGTGGGAGTGGAATGGCAGGACAGAACGGCAAGCATCAACTGCGAAGAGACGAGGGAGTTGGTGAGCAGCCGGAGGAAGGAGGACGATGACTTCACGTCGTCCTATGAATCCGGGCCATTGACGTTGGACATGGCGAAGATGGGGTCCGGCTACAAAAGAGCGAGCGTGCCTCCCAGCCGCCTGAAGGTCTTTTCATCGGAGGGTGAATCGAAGAGGATACCAGCAAAGTGTTTCACCAACGTTCCGTCAGAGAAACCTTCATGGAAAGAGTGGCGAGATAGCTGCGATCGAAAACTAAAAGAGCTCTCCTCCCGCTACATGAAGCTTCCGGCAGCGGTTGAAGACATCGGCGGGGATCAATTGCCACCAGCGAAGAGCCCGGTCATGTCACCAGTGAAGCGGCCGGGTGTGGAGGCGTCTACAGCCGTCAAGACAAGCACCAACGGGGAGTCAAGCCGGGAAGCAGAGTACGGTGGGGGTGCGCCGGGAAGAGCTGCCGTTGGTTGTGGCTGGGGACGTTTGGCGAGTGACCGTGACGATGACAGGTCGGCAGCTGTGCTAGGTCAGGGATCACGACGAGCCGGATCGACTATTGGGCCGTCAAATGTCGTTCGTGGGCCAGGATTACAACCTGTTTCTGTTTTGGATAGCAGGCGGATTCAAGTACCCCTTGGGCCGGGAATGGGTGGATTAACCGGAGCATTATTGTTCGGGGTTGGACCGGCGAAGCAAGAAGGCCATGAAGTCGCTGCGGGAACTTCTCTTGAAGGAAAGGACGTCTAAATTCATGGAAGCTGGGTCGGTGATTTTGCTGATTCAAAGCGCGGCATATTGATTGACCGGTGCAAGTTTGGGTTCAAAATGAAGGAGGTGAGGTCGATTAATGAATGGAGTGGTCCTAGCTTGTGGATTGATGGAGGGATGCATGGCATGAGTGATTATTGCATGGGGGATAGCGTGGACGTGGAGGAGATTGATGAAGCTGGTCACGTGAGTTGCTTAAAGGAAGAGAATGGGGTGCTGGTAGACATTTGGCCCCTGTATGAGATGACGGCCACTTTAAGCAAAGGGAAGCTCGAGTGGTGCGCAGAGGATGAGCCGATGGCGTTTGAAGTTTTTGGAGATGGGAGTTTTGTTCGAGTGCCTTGGCGCAATTGGAAGTTTCGTAAACGAAGTTGGTGTCAACGAACAATAACTCTCTCCATTATCATCAACACGTGGGAGCGATTCTTTTTCATTGATCCGGGTTGAGATGGCGCCTGAACTTCGGGGACGAAGTTCTTAAAAGGGGGGAGGATTGATGCGTGACAGCATATTGGGCCGAGCCCATTAATATTAATATTATTATTGTTGTTTTATTATTATTATTTGTTGGGATATTCAGTTATTATTCGGGTTATTCGTATTAGTTTGGGTCTAGGATTATTATTATGTATCTTGCTTAGGAGGTATTCGTTTACTTGTTGCTTTGGGTTTGGGTTTCCTTGTCTTAAGGGGAAAGGGGTTTGTGGGACTTGTCCTATAAATATGTACCTTTGCTCTTCGTTTTATTAAGTCGATGAATAAAGTATAAGTAGTTAGTAGAGAAAAGTAGTTCTTTTATCGTGTTTTCTAGTTCTTTCGCTAAATCGCTCGAGATCACCGGTGCGTGAAATCCCGTTCCGCATCAGCGGGTGTCGAGGGACTTGAGGAAGCAGTAGCCGACGAATGAGAGGAAGAGGAACCGACAGAGGTGGGTGAAGAGAGAGTTGCCCTGTCAAATAATAAAAAATTTGTTTTCCATTTTAATGATTTTTTAAGCAATAAGAAAAAGTAAATATTAAATTCCACGTCAGATGCCACATCAGCGCTGATTTGATTTTTTTGTTAAAAACTAACGGTCAACTCTAACGAAAAATAGTTTGGGACACAAATGTCATATTGGATACTTTAGGACACAAATGACACAATCTTAATAGTTCGGGTTTTCTAGTGGTATTATCACGTGATATTATGACCCATCTATTTCATTACAACTCAAAATTTGAAAAAAATTGCACAGAAAGAAGGAAAAAATCCAAAACTACCATTGTTTAAAAAAAATTACAAAAATACCACCCACTCCAAATAATTTCCAAAAATACCATCGTTTATATAAAACCGCGCCTCTAATGAGCGGTTTTTAATGAAACCGCGCCTCTAGGCAGCGTTTTACAATATAACCGCGCCTCCAAGGCGCGTTTTTAATTTCCATAAAAAACCGCTTCTGGGACGCGCGGTTATAGGCTAACCCTACCACAAAACGATTTAAGAGGGAGCGTTTAAATGTCGGCATTGCAAACCGATTCACAAAGGGGCGGTTTACAATGTCAGGACGTAAACCGCTGCCCCAAAGCACGGTTTGTGTCTGGTCACCCGACAGCCGACATGTCTGTCTGCTCGGACATGTCGGCATGCAGGGGTAGGGCTGCATGGCAGACCTAAAACCGCTCTCCCCCCCCCCCAAGCGGTTTTGCTGCAAAATTTGCCTATAAAAGGCTGTTTCGGAGTAATCAAGCCTCTGCTTATTATGATGCTCACCTCTGCTTCCCAAAGGTGATCAAGCCTCCTACGATACTCCTCCAGCTTATGCGCTCCTAGGTTGTCGCATGTTGTTTCACCAAGCCACCTATTAATATGGGAAAGTACACAATGTTAGTACATACAAAAAAATTTTGTTATAAAAAACTAAATTAGTAAAAAAAAAGGTGAGATATTTACCTACAACCATAAGCTTCATGTCGTAGGGGATGGTTGGGTCACCATTCCTTGTTGGGGTCTACCTTCGGCGCAATCCATGGCAATTGCTCCCAAGCCCAAAATTGGACGATGAACATGGCCCCATCAATCTCCTTCACCGCTCTCGCACTAGCATTACATAGGGATCGGTAGAGATGAGCTAGGCAAGCAGATGCCCAGCTCAGGTTTCCCATATCATCCCAACTACCAAGTATGATCTTCAACCATGAATTGCTGATTAGGTTGTTGGATTTCTTGGGGAAGAAAACTCCTCCGATCATGCCTAGGATGTAGATACGTGCATAAATGTCTTTATCGCGCTCCGAACTTTCCTCCGTGAGGGGAATGCCTCCGAACTCAGGGTTGTGCTTACGCCTGATCTCCGCTGTCAACCACGTGATGGATACTTGGCCCTTGGACAATGGTGGATGACCATCTGCATCGTGATCTCCCTTTTCTGGCGGACACAACCCGGTGACCGTCCATATAAAATGTTGCCAACCACTCATATTGGCAACAACTTTAGGTGGTGGCGTAGAGTCCACACAAACAACATCACCATCGATGGGGAGATCGGTTAGGATGGCGATGTCCTTAAGTGTGATGGTGCACTCGCCTTCACGGAAATTGAAGCAGTGTGTCTCCTTTCGCCATCTCTCTACCATCGCCGTGATGAGTTGGCGGTCGATCTTAATTCCATTGAAATGCCTAATCGAATCCAATCTTGCCCTTTTTAGAAAGGGCAAGATGACATCGTTCCATTCAAGCACATTCGTTGTGCCCCTATAGCGGACTATATGGTATGCATCCTAGAGAAGAATTTAAATTTCACTATAAGTTGATGATTTATACAATAATAAATATATTATAAGATACAATTTATATATAAATCAAGGTTGTTAGAGAAATATACATTATCTAATAAACATTAATTTTAACATAACTAAAATAATTTTCTAAGATGCAATATTAATTAAATCAAGCGGTTTTATAGAAATATACATTATCTAATAAACATTAATATTAACATAACTAAAATAATATACAAATATATTATTTTGTTAATCGTATTGATTATTTTCAATAATTTAAAGCAATACAAGTACACTCGTAAGACTCTTAGGAGAGGTATACATCTCCTTAGAAACACAGTCTTTTTGACAGAAAAAGGGGGGATCCGAGGATCGCTTAGAACCCGATTTTCCCAGGTCATCGGGGGATCATGATGATCGCTTAACTCCCCATTTCCTTAGACATGCATTTCTTTATAAAGAGTCTAAATAAGTATTGTATTGTATTGATTTAAATTATTGAAAATAATCAATACGATTAACAATTAAGTAAATTATTGTACAAACAAATAAATTACTTTAACAAAATACAGATTACAAGTGATGATAAATAATATGTACCTTGTGGTCGTTCCAAACGTCTCTTGAACGATGATTTGTTTGATCGTATAAAACTGTCGGATCAATCGGTCCTTGATCAACATAATATCGTTGATTAAAAATATCAACATCCGGCCCAACCTACGATAGCATAACAATAACATAAATCATTAGTATATAAATTAAATAAATCATTATAACAACAACAACAATTGGGAAAATGAGTACGTACCGTTTGATAATCATCATAAAAAAGGCCCTCTTCTTGAGCGAAATCGGCCATTCTCTCGGAATCCGGACAGAGGTTCGACGGTTTTTTAGTGAAAACCAAAGAAAAAGTTTTTTGGAGGTAGATCGGACTTAGCCGCAACCAACAAAATAACTAATTCTAAGATTTTTGGGTGGGGAGGGGGTGGGTAGAGAGAAGTTAGAGGGAGAGAAGGGGAATGAGTTTGGTGTGCAGAAAAATGAAGGGGGAGGGGGTTTATATAGGGTACAAACCGCGTGGGGGAGGGCCGTTCCGTCATTTTTCCCCAACGAAAACCGCGCCTCCAGAACGCGGTTTGCTTTTCCCAAACAGTCAAACCGTGCCTCGGGGACGCGGTTTGCTTGGGCGACACGGATCGCCGAGCTGGCGCACGTTTTGGCCGTCAGGTCGCTCTCCCATCGCGCGGTTTGATGCACCGCCACGTGGACACGTGTTTTGACAGCCATGCAAGGTCAAACCACGCCTTGGAGGAGCGTTTTGTGATGTAAACGCTGCCTGGAGGCGCGGTTTCATTAAAAACCACTCGTCAGAGGCGCGGTTTTATATAAACGATGGTATTTTTGGAAATTATTTGTAGTGGGTGGTATTTTTGTAATTTTTTTTAACAGTGGTAGTTTTGGATTTTTTCCCAGAAAGAACGCACTCATTAATATTTACACAGTGATATCCATTTTTCCATGTTTTGGCAAGCATAAGACCTCATACCAACATCATATCAGTGTCGTATCAATCATATCAGTATCATTCCATGATATTATCATTATATCATAGTGATAATATCATGATATGACATTGATATGATTTCACCAATTATTTTGTCAAACATAAACGTTATAGCAACATCATATCACTCTCATATAAACATCATACCACAATCAGTGATAATATCATGATATGACAGTGGTATGATGACATGATTATCTTGTAAAGCAAAAAAAAACTAATATTTTTATGCAATTTTTTTTTGAAATCCAATGCAAAACGAATGAGTTAGAAGTTTTGAAATTCGCGTGCGTTCTCTTCAAATCTAGCAGCTGAGTAGCATATTCCGGCAGCTACAAGAGTGGACCATTGAATTGAATTTTGTAGGACTACAAAACTCAAGGGTATTGTACTCGAACCCAAACCAAAATTAACTAATATAGGGGCTCATAGTTCGAGTGTGATTCACCTATATAGTAAAATTTGTTCATCAAGAAGAGAAATCAGAAAAGCATGAAAGAACCACAGAGTTACCTAATAACCTTAATGTATGTTTATGTTTTTTTATTTTCATTTTACGTAATATGTTTTTCTTAAGGGTAAATAAAATTGTATACGAAATAAATAAACACAGTGCTACAATACCATAAAACGATACCATTAAACAAAGTAAGATCAAATTAACTCATCTCATACGAAAATATCACACAAGTACGGTCAATATGTGACTTTTTAACGTCAATCTTGCTAACAAGCATTTGCCCTTGATAGCTATCTATCCTAAATAGGGCGGTTAATGAGCCGAGCCGAGCCGAGCTTTGCCTTGTTCGAGCCCGACTCGTTTATTAACGAGCCGAGTCGAGTCGAACACGAGCTAACTCATTTATTAAATTTGACACATTTTTACGATCGAAAGTTCGGCTCGAGCTCAACTCTTAGATAATTGATAATATAAATACCCTAATATTTATATGTCATATGTGATACAAGTGATTACCTAATGTTATGTCATATATGAGACGTATTTGCTTACATATACTCAATGTATTAAACATCATATGAGGTGATATATACAATTTAATAATTATATGCATCATTAACAAACCAACTCATAAAATATAGATTGATTTTCTCATAAGCTGTAGTCGAGTTAGCTCTCTAGTCACATTGTTGGGACATCTCATAAGCACAAAACGAGACAGTTCATGAGTTGTATTAAACGAGCCACCTAATCAAGCTAGTTCACGAGCTTCACGAGCCGAACAAGGTAGAGCTCAAGCTCGGCTCGTTTATTAACAAGCCGAGCTTTTTTTTTAATCGAACAAGTTTTTATCGAGTTCGAGATCAAGTCGTTCACGAATAGCTCATCTCATTAACAACCTTAATCCTAACCGACAAATCGATAAACTGTGGAAAGTCATACCATAATAAAGTACTTATTAGGGAAATTGAACTTGCCTAGACAAGCATGAACCAAGGCACTTGATGTTTTTTTATGGTTAATATAATGGGTTTCTCATGCATTTTGCGAATAAATGGGCATCTATTTATCACGGTTTTGCAAGGGACGATCAACTAGACTACTGATATGACCTTTAGATAGGGCGCTGGGGAGAAATTGCAAGAGGTTCTTGCAAACCCAAGTTCCGTGGGAAGGAAGTCTTGAGCTCTTTTGATCCCCTTCCATTGATATTGTACGTTGGATCTATCAAACCCGAATCTGCCTTCAATCGTTCTATAAGCAAGGTGTTCCTACTTTCTAGTTACATAGTCACGTCGATGACAATAAATTTAGGAAATATAGTAGCTTGGTAAGACTTTAGTCCTCTCTTTAGTTTAATTTTTTTTTAGCGTAAATTTTGAGTTCTCTCATCAAAATATTTATCTCCGACTCTCCGTCACTAAGTATTCTCAACCGTCTTTTGCTCTTGCTCAACCAAAATGGTTAGTCACATTTACTCATGAGAGATCAAGCTGCTGCTAGAATACAAGAGATTGATGAGTAGTGTATGCACGATGCAGGGATGGGATTAGGTGCTAACCCTTATAGGGGTTAGCACCGTGATAACTAGCAAAAAAACGCTATTAAAAACAACGAAATTACTACGGATTATTATAAAATTAATACAACATCTAAGTTAAATCACTACTAACCCTTGGTTAGGACGGTGCTAACTCTTGTACAATTAACACCGTAACTCCTCCACCACGATGCACCAGTTGGATTCGAACTGTTTGATCATCGTGTAGATTCTCCATCACTGTCACCAGTACTGACGAAGGGAAAACATGAAGGGAATCTGCTTTCTCCATCGCAGTGTTTTCTCCATAGCTAACATTTCTTTTAGTTCGGACCACTCATTCCCATGAATTAAAGACTAAAGAGGATATCTCAGAATTTTTTTTGGAAAGAACTATTTGCCATGGCATGGCAGATTGGCAGTGATGAGGAACAAGTCTAGTCTGGATAGAGAATTGGGTCTGAAATAAAGTAAGGAAAATTGGGGATTAATTAATTTATTCACTTATACAAGTCATGCTGACTTTGGAATTATAATATGAAGAGAGAGAGGGAGTGCGGAGTTGGGGCGACGAACAGTCACAGCCGGGGGAGTGATTCTGAGCGGGTGAGCAGTCGGGGAAGAGAGGGTCATCGGTTTTTGTCTTCTGTCTGCAGGTCCAAGGCGTCGAGGAGTCGAAGTCGGGCGGTTTATGGCTCTAGGGAGGGGTGTCTACGGGCAACGCGGATGGGATCCAAGGAGGTGTCTGTGAATAAAATATGGGTGGGAGGCGAAGCGGGTTACAGGTTGCAGGTGCAGGAAAGGGATAGGAGGTGGTCAGTAGTTCTGGATGATCGACAGCTTGGGTGGCTTCAAGGGGTTCTCCAAACAGCAGCGATGAAGGACTGGACTTTTCCCTTGGGATGTGTGAAAAGAAGTGGGCAGAGAGTGATCCATGTTGGTAAGTTTTTCAGCAGGGAAGGGGAACAGTTGCAGGTATCCGAGCAGAGTCCCAATGGGAAAGTTTTCAGAATCCTAATCCCCCCGGCGGATACCTACAAGCGATGGGCAAGCATCATTACTCTTCTACAAGAATTTTTTCACGCTGAGCATTCCACTCGAATTAAAGAGATGTCGTTTGATGAGCCGATCCGCAAGATTCCGTCGGCTCCGAGTTGGTCTGAGCAGGGGTTTCCATCTAAGACTTATGCGGAAGTGGTTAAGGGAGGCGGGTTCTATGGCGCCGGGAACTGTTCAGTTGTCTCTAATTCAGAAGGTAGGTTCATACAGGTTGGGCATGAAGGAGTAGAAGAAAGATTGCATACGCTGGATAGATGCCTGGTGATTAGTTTCTGGTCGTCCTCTAACGAAGTGTTCTCAAGAGATCAGGTCGGCGATTTCAGAAGATGGGCGATGCGCTTTTGGGCCATTGATGACAACTATGGCTTGGAGGAACTGGATGATGGCAGATGGTTGTTGCTGTGTCCAAGCCTACGAGAAATGATTAGGATCAAGGATATTGAGTATGGCAGGTACAGGGGATTCAATATAAAGGTTTGCTTGTGGAAGGAGATTGACAAAGAAGATTTCCCCCCTTCTGCTGCTAGGTGGATAATGGTTTTCGGAATCCCTCTGCATCTTAAGAGTATAAATCTGATGAGGGCGATAGGGGATTTTTGTGGGAAACTGATTGATATCGATTGGAACTCTTGGAGTTCCTCTTTCGTCAGGTTAAGAGTGAAGTTCGAAGTTGATGTTCCAGACGATATTCCTTTGGTTTTCGGCACACAACGTCATTACGCTAAGATCAGAAGGGCGCCGATGTACCTCCAGGAGACGGCAAGAAAGCAGGTTCAACCGGAAAAGGGAGGAGAGGCGGGAAGTCAGAGGGATGGTCGATCTTCTAGAAGCAAGGGCAGCTGGCAAGATCGAGGGAGGAATATTATCAGTCTCAGTAGGGGTATGGTTTTTCCTGTTCCCGAGGCAGAGTCGGATCGGCATGGATCTGTTCACGAAGGCTCGGATGGGAGTGGGAAGGGAGGAAGGTCTTTGGGGCGGACTAAAAGGGTTTGGGTCAGAAAGTTTGGGCCCATCTGTAGACAAATAGGGAGTGATTTGGGCCAGCAGGCATTAAACAGCAGAACTGCTGATTTGGGCCAGCAGTTAATTATTAGCAGAGCTGATATGTCAAGGGATGGAAGTATGGGAAACGAGTTAGGAAATGGGTTTGGGCTTCAGATGTCATGTGCGATCAGTGGCAGAGGGTCTAGTTGGGCTCAGCTTGCGGCCCGACTTCTAGCGGAATGGGCCTCTTCTCCTCTGAGGAACTGTGTATCGGTTTTTATTCGGTTTCCCCGCCAGGCAGAGGCGGAGAAGACTCTCGCAAATCGAAAGAGCTGGCATCCTCTTCCTGGGCAATCTATGATTCTGCGGCGGAATAGCATTGGAGGTTTTGAGCTTTATTGGCAGAAATTAGTCTCAGGTAATGTGGAGGAGGATGGGTCTTCGTCGCAGAGTGAGGTTGTCTCCTTGGAAAGTCAGATGGATTCGCAGCTTCTCTTGCCTCCGGCATCGCCTACGAAGTCTGATTCGGTTTCTGCCGCGAATGAGGTGGGATTGGTTGATGCTAGTGATCTTCCATCTCCGTCTTGCGTTGCCAATAGCCATACTAGAACTTGGAGCCAAGACTCCTTCCCTTTTGATTTGAGCACTCTGGAAGTCTCTAGTTTGGAAATGGGTGCGCTGTTTGATTTGGTTGGAGATGGAGGAGCGCCTGGCGTCGAAAGAGTGATTAAGGATCAGGCTAAAAGTCTGCATAAGAGGAAGGTCAGAATGTGCAGGTCTAAGCTAGAAATGGAGCAGCTTCGAATCGGACCGATTGTGGAGTCGCCTGTTGAGCCAAGGCGGAGCAAGAAGAAAGGGGTTTGATGGTCTGTCTTCTAATATTTAATGGAATCTGCAGTTATCGTTTGGAATGTGAGGGGCTTAGGCAACAGCGATAAGAGGGCCAGAGTCAAAAGGCTGATTGGGAGCAGAAAACCGAAGATTGTGGGTTTGGTGGAAACCAAATGGGACAGCTGTGATGACAGTAAGATCAGATGTATTGGAGGGTCGACGGATCTAGGTTGGATCGCTAAGAATGCTGCTGGAAGCTCAGGGGGAATTGCGATTTATTGGGATAAGCTTTGCTACAATGCTCTGTCCAGTAGAGAAGGTAGACACTTCCTTGTGGTGGAATTCCAGGAGATTGTCTCTCAGAAGATTTGGAATCTGGTAGTGGTGTACGGTCCGCAAGATAGGGATGGTAAAATTGACTTTCTCAACGATATTCGGGTTTTGTGTCAGCAGTGTCAGGCACCTATGTGCATAGCGGGAGATTTCAATTTGGTGCGGCGTCACGATGAGTACAGAGGAGCAAGGCGAAATAACAATCTGATGGAGGAATTTAACAGTTGCATTGATGATTGCGGGCTTATGGAGCTCCCTTTAGGAGGCAGCAGTTTCACTTGGTGTAAAGGAGGGGACAACAATTGTCTGTCAAGGATAGATAGAGTGTTTGTCTCCTTGAGTTTTGACATTCTATATCCAGACTGTTCTTTAGTTTCGATGGATCGTATAGAGTCAGATCATAGTCCCCTATTGATCAAGTGGGGTGAAGACCAGAGGGTTCACCGTCCGTGGAAATTTGAGAATATGTGGTTAGAGGATAGCAGATTCTATGTGGCCTTGGCTGAGTGGCTTAACACGCAGATACAGGGAAGGGGAATGGTGTTTAGGTGGGCTCGGAGATTGCAGGATCTTAAGAGCAGGATTAAAATCTGGAATAAGGATGTATTTGGGGACATGAACAAGAAGCTTGATGATCTGATTGCTGAGAATCGGGATATTAATCAAAGGGAGGAGGAAAGGATGCTGACGGCTGAAGAGGTGAGAAAGAGGGATTGCATTCTAATCGAGATCGGCCAGGTTCTGGACCTTTTGGAGATTTCGTGGAGGCAAAAGTCACGTGAACTGTGGCTGAGCAAAGGAGACAGGAATTCCGGGTTCTTTCACAGGGTGGCAAACTTCAGAAGGAAAGTAAATCGAATTGTCAGCATTACAATTAATGGTACGGTAATTGAAGGTAGAGAGGAGGTCGCCTTGGGTGTAGTTGGGTACTATCAAAGTTTGTTCTGTGAAGATCTTAAAAAGCGCCCCTTTCCTAGGGCTTATGACTGTCTCAAGATCTCGGATGAGGTGGCCCAATCTCTTACTAGACCCTTCTCGGAGTTGGAAGTTTGGGAAAGCATTGCGGACTGTGATGGTGGAAAGGCTCCTGGCCCGGATGGTTTTACCTGGGAATTTTATAAGAAGACTTGGAATTTAATTAAACCGGAAATCATGCTCGCTTTTGGGGAATTCTTCAATTCCGGATACCTACCTTTTTGTGCCTCTCATTCATTCATCTGCTTAGTTCCTAAGAAGGATGCTGTGGCTGATATTAAGGATCTTCGTCCTATAAGTCTCATGGGTAGCTTCAATAAGCTTGTCAGCAAGGTTCTTGCAAGGAGAGTTGGATCTGTTCTTCCTCATATTGTCACTCAAAATCAGCATGCTTCTATAAAAGGCAGGCAGATTGGGGAGGCTGGGTTAATCGCTTTTGAGTTGGTGGACAGCAGGAAGAGGAGCAGGAGGCCAGGCCTAATGTTTAAATTGGATATTGAAAAGGCCTTTGATAACGTGAATTGGAATTGTTTGTTCCTGATATTGACTCGGATGGGCTTTCCGGAACGATGGCAGCAGTGGATCAAGGGCACTATGTGTAGTCCAAAGGTGTCTGTTCTTATAAATGGAGAATCGAAAGGCTATTTTGGTACTGAGAAAGGGTTGCGTCAAGGTGATCCCTTGTCCCCGGGATTGTTCACACTTATAATGGATGTGTTATCCTTCATGATCAATAAGGTCAAAGACAGCGGGAAAATTTCCGGTTTTCGGATGAATGAAGAGAGTGGTGGTGGTGAGGTAACTCATTTACTCTTTGCTGATGACACACTGATCTTCTGCGATGCTGATTATGAGCAAGTTAAAAGCATCATCGCAACCCTGGTTTGCTTTCAAGCTGTCACAGGCTTAAGAATTAACCTGGATAAGTCCGTCATGTTCACCGTTGGCGACGTGCCAAATCCAGATTTCTTGGCTTCGGTTTTTGGATGCAATTGGAGTAGCGAAGCCTCGAAGTACTTGGGGTTTCCTCTCGGATCCAAACCAAACTCAGGCGGGTTGTGGGATTCTATTGTGGACAAGTATCAAAAGAGGCTAGAGGGGTGGAAAGGCAGATTTTTGTCGTTAGGAGGGAGGCTGGTGCTAAACAAGGCTGTGCTTTCTAGCCAAACAGTTTACTATTTTTCCCTTTTTCGTGCTCCTTCTAAGGTGATTAATAGGCTTGAAGGAATTCAAAGAAGATTTATTTGGAGTGGCACTGGGGAATGTCAGAAGATTCCTCTGGTGAGATGGGATGTGTGTAAAGCTTCGGTAACTCAAGGGGGTCTTGGCATTATGGATTTGGATTCCTTTAACAGAGCTATGCTTGGAAAGTGGCTGTGGCGATACGCTACGGAAAAAGAGAGTTGGTGGAGAGAGCTGATCGCTATCAAATATCCCAACAATCTTTCGGAGTGGCGTACAGGAAGAAGTAGACAGGGTTTTTCCGGCTCGGTATGGGCCAATATCTCCAAGGGTTATGATAGTTTCTGGAAGATGGCTTCTATTGATCCGGGAAATGGAGCTTGGGTGTCTTTTTGGCATGATAGCTGGATCCCTGAAGTGGTTCTCGCCGACTCCTTCCCTAGAGTGGCCGCTGCTTCAAGCTCCCAGACTGCCTCGGTCTCAGACGCCATGACCCTCTCAGGTGAGAATATTGCGTGGCAAGTTCCTTTAAACGTTACTCTTAGAGGGGGGGCTGAAAGGGAGAGGATTAATTTGATTAATTTGCTTAACACAAGAGGTTCCAGTAGGGTGACCAGCGGGCCGTCTAGGCCAGTTTGGTTACCCAATCAGGAAAACCATTTCTCTGTTCGTTCTATGTACAGGTGCCTTGTTGGCGAGAAGTTCAATGGAGTGACGGATTTCCCTGCTGAGTCTGTTTGGCGGCAGATTGTACCAACGAAGGTTTGTGCTTTTATGTGGCTGGTGGCCCATAAGCGCATTTTGACTCTAGATAATCTTCAAAAGAGAGGGTGGCAACTTGCGAATAGATGTGTTCTATGTGGCGTGGAGGAGGAGAGCATTGACCATCTTCTGTATCAATGTGGCTTTGCTGCGGAAGTTTGGACAAGAATGCAGAGAGTCTGTGGGGACTTGGATCTCTTGGGGGGTGACTTTGTATCTATCATTCGTAGATGGTCTTGTGCTGTTGATGGTAGTGTGGAGAGCTGGGTTCGCTTTGGTGCCCTTCATGCTGTGAGCTGGCAGGTGTGGCTGGAAAGGAACAGAAGGGTCTTCAACGACACAAGGCTGCAGGCCAGAGGAGTTACTCGCAAGGCAATTAGAGATTCTTTGGAGTGGGCTATTGCTTGTGGCAAGATTGATAAAAGTTTAGGTTTCAGTTGGCTGGAGGGTCGGCAGCTTCTGCTCTAGGGGGAGGATTGGATATTTCTGGTTCAGCTATCCTCTTCTGATCTATCTATTCCTCGGTTCTTCGATGAAAGCAGCTGCTCCTCTTGTCTTTTTGAGCTTGCTGGTTTGTGGTTTGCTTCGGTTGGGTCTTGGGGGCCTGGGTGCCTCAGGCGCTGGCTCTGCCTCTGGGTTGGCAGGGCTCTGCTCTGTCTCTTTTTTGGCTGCGGAGGGGGTCTGGTCCCCCTGGCAGGTTTTTAATTTCTTTTCTTTCCTTTTCTCTCCGTCCTTCTCGGGGATCAAGCTTGTTTGATCCATTGCTATTTTTGGTTTTGTTGTAATTACACTTTCTCCTTCTTGCCTTTGGGCTGGTTTTAATAATTATCACCATTATCAAAAAAAAAGTCATGCTTTTGACACCCAAAATAACAAAGAGGGGCAAGGAGAAATTAAATTCAACGCAAAATACAGAGATCAGAATTCAGATCACCGGCAAATTCATTTTCCCCCACATCGTGTAGGCGAAATCTTCTGCCGGAAATCATGCGGAAGATGATTAATTAAAACGAAAAATCTCGCCGGAAACGATCGATTTCCGGGAAAATCTAAACACAAAAACAAGAAAATTGAGAATTTTACATCGAAAATTACTGCAACTTCTCCGAGCCGTCGCGTGCAAGAGACTGCTGCCGTCAGATGATTCCTTCCTTCCACAGAAAAACAGTAAAAAAAAAAATTACCCGAGCCCAAAACAGAGAGAAAGACGGTGACAGAGACAAATATTTTCTCTCGCCTTTCATCTTTCTCCGGCCGTCCGATCGATCAAACAAACAAGTTGAGCAGCTTCTTCTCACCATCACCGCCGCAGTGATCTCTTCCACCTCCCCACGCCCCAGCAGCGCTGCTCTCGAAACAAGTGGTCACCGACTCCTCGGAGTTCATCGAAGGAGTACCGGGCCGCCTGAAGTCCGGCTTGTAGAGCGGAACAGCCTTGGGAGAGAGGGTCGGGGTCAGCCGGAGATCCAAATCATTCATCGGCAGCAGCATCACGCTAGTCGGCTCCCCCACCCGTTTCCGCTTCGGGGAGACCTTGGATCTGGAACTCGAGAACCGAGAATGGGTGCTCAGATTCGGAATCGGACTCTGGCTCTGGCTCTGGCTGGGGCTTCGTTCGTTGAGCTTCCACATCTCGCTACAGCCGACATCGACCTCGGACGCTTCATCGGAGGCCTGAGATCCGGACAGAAACTCCGGGATGGGGGCCAGAGTCCCGCCGCGCAGCACCGTCTCCACCGCGGCCTGGCAGACTTGCCAGTTACCCGTCCAGAGTAGCCCCACGGCGCCGTTTACCGGGTTCACTGTTCTCCCGCAGGCTTCAAACAGGAGCGATTGGAAAAGGGCTGCATATCGATTGATTGATTTCCCAAAAAGCATCAGTAAAACAAAAAAAAAAAAAATCGATTGAGAGTAGAGAGTAATTAAATTGGGAATTAAAGTAGTTTGGTTACCAGGGCGTTGGGGGTGGGGGACGGCGGAGATGAAGGACATGAGGCCGGCGCGGCCGAAGAACTTGGCGACGAAGACGGTGGCGTGGCCCTGAGATTCAGGGCTTTCGATCCACTGGAGGCAAGGGCGGAGAATACAGGTCTCACTGCATCCCTTTCGGAGAACTCTGCAACCGTTACAGCTCATTGAACTAAACACATCAATTAGTTAGACACCCTAATTTTTTTGAGAAAGGATGCCGCTAGTAAAAAGGAAGGAGGAAGGGACGCGAATGGGAAAAGAGAGGGGAATGGAAATGAAGCTTTGGAAGAGGGAGGAGAAGGAGGTATATATAGAAAGATGGTGTCTGTGGGAAGGATGAGGAAGACGAAGAAGAAGAAGAAGAAGAAGAAGAAGAAGAAGGGCGGGTGGTTCGGAGTTGGGTTCGGGTTTAGGGTTAGGAGGCAGAGAGAGAGGATGGTAACCAGGGTTAAGGGTGGTGGGTTTGGTTGGGGGTTAGTTTGGTAGTGGGTGGGGTTAGAGTTGGGTTGGGTTGGGTTGGGTTAAAAGTGGGGAGGGGAGGGGAGGGGAGTTAAAAAGCTTTTGAAGATTCCAAAGACCTGGGCTGGGCGGGCGGAAGCGGCTCCGTGTCTCCGCGAAAGGTTGTGGCCTCCGCACCGTTGGATTGTCTTTCTTTTTGTTTATCCAATTGTGTGTTTTTATTTTTTTGACAAAAATGATTCATTGGGTCTGCTGTTGCTTCTGTTCTGTTCCTTTACGCTGCTGCCTGCTACGGGTTTTTTCATTTTCTTCAGTTCTTTTTCATTTTCGGTTTTCCGCCCCCTCTTATTTTTGTGCCCACATATGAAAGGTCCTTTGGACTTTTCTTTTTCTTTTGCCCTCTATGGAATCTGAAATAATTAATTAATTTGCATATATGTTTTGTTTTGTTTTGTTGTTGTAGACTGTGTGTGGAGTAGTGGAGTGGATATTGATGGCCTTTCATTTTCATCCTACTAATGCTGGGACCCCATGCTAGTTTTTGTTTTGCTCGTAAATCATAACTCTCGCCCCCGGCCAACTTGTTGCTCGTAAGAGTGGAGGAAGGGTGTTAGATTGGTTTATACTGTTGTACTCGTTATATGTTGCGATTGACGGTACAACTGGTTTATACCAGTTCATGTAGGTTTTAGAAAATTATGTAAGAAAATGGAAATTGTTGACACTTAATTGGTAGTGGACAACGTAAACTCGACAATAAGGTTGTAATAAGAAGAAGCATATATAAAAATCAATAATTATGGTTTGATGGTATTAGATTATGTTAAAGTATTTCTTAAAAAAAATTTAGTTAAAACAGTTGACCAGTTAAACCGTGGTGATTTATCTGACTTTATGTAATAGTAGAGATTGTTTATATTGGTAGTTTTAGTATAATGGTATTTTTTTATATAATGGTATTGGTGTGATCCTGGATGGTGGATCTCCAGCATTTGAGCGAGCTCTGTATCAATCAGGTATTCTCCTTGACTGTGGTCGAGTTGCTACATTTATATTGTTCGAGCCTTCTCGCGATTTCGTGTTGAGATTGCACTGCAATTTCCACCCTATCATTTACTTTTCGAGTTGTTGAGAGAAAATTCAGAAAAAACCCCCCAAAAAGATCGAAGTTGCGCGACTTTGACAAAAGAACTACGCTTTCCTGCACTCCTTAATTTTTTTGATACTTATGATGCTTCAAGATTCACCAGCGGGCCATGCAGACCGGTCTGGTTGCCTTGTGCGGATCAACCCTTTTCTGTTCATTCCATGTACATGGCTCTAACGAAGAATCAGTTCCCGGGAAGCGACAATTTCCCCAATAATGTTGTCTGGAAACCAATCATCCCTTCCAAAATTTGCACCTTCATTTGGCTGGCATACCTCAAAAAGATACTCACTCTCGACAACATCAAGAAGAGAGGTATGCACCTGGCTAATAGGTGTGAGCTCTGCAAGACAGAAGAAGAGACGGTGGATCATCTGTTCATTCATTGCGTTTATAGCAAGGAGGTTTGGGGAAGATGCAAGCTGTTATGCTCAAGAATTGATTCACCATCCAACGACGTTCCTTCTTCGATCAACAGCTGGAACTCCGACATTCCCGAGAGCTTTGACGGGTGGATCAACTACTGCGCGCTTCACGCCATTTTCTGACAAGTATGTTTGGAGCGAAATCGCAAAATTTTCCAGAACAATCACCTTACTCCAACAGCCACCGCCCTCGAGGCTTTCAAATTGATGATTGAATGGCCTATTGTATTGGGCAAAGTTAGCAGAGAGGATGGTCGGCAATGGCTTGTCAACATTCAGCACCAACTCCCGATTGTGGCACCATAATGCTTCTGTTTCTTTCTGCGCCTTGGTGTCTGCTGCCTGGGGTGTTTCGCGATACCTTGGGTGTGACTTCGGGGTTTGCTGTCATGCGAGTATTTTCTTCCGTTTGGAGAATGTTGGTTGCAGAGGTTTTGCTTTGTTTTTTGGCCCAGTCCCCTCTTGTTTGGTGGTCTCTCAGGTTAGCTGGGATAGTCTGCTCCATTCAGCTAGCTCCCTTTCTTTTTTATTTTCTTTCGTTCTGCTTGTTACCTTTTTCTTCTGGTGCTTTGGTTCATTCTCTTGTGAACCTCCACCTCCCAGACTATTTGTTTCCCTTTATTTCCAGTTAATACATTTCGATCACCATTATAAAAAAAATATTTATGCAATAATATTAGTTTTTGAAAGTGGTAGTGGTTGTATAATTGATTGGTATTGATTTCTTGTTTTATTTTTGCTATGATATTATTTCGACTAAACGGATAAAAGAAAAATATGAAGAAAAAGAAGGAAAAGAGATATGACTGGAGATTGTGAAAGTGAGAAAGAAAGATAAAAAAAATTGAGTTAATATGTTTTGTAACTTCCTAAAAAGTAATTTATTAAAAAATAATTAATAACAAAATTTGCATACCCAATTTGTTTGTGGTAATCATGGCGATTACTACTCCACACTAATCACCATAACTGCTCCCATCAAATAAATAAAAAGGTACTTAGCTCATTACTAGTAGTTCATAGTCTTTTGTGTGAATACGAACCTTGCTTCATTATATTGCTATTAATGATAAGTACATTTATCTTAGTCGCAAGTTGGTATGAACAGAAGGAACGATATTTTTTTTTTTTTGATAATGGTGATAATTTATTAAAAGGGAGGCAAAGAGGGTTAAAAATCCAAAATGAACAAAAATACAAAGGGGAAAGGGATGGGAGCACAAGCAGTGCAGCCCAAGACCCCGACCCAAAAGAAGAAAACAAGACGAAGATCACAACAAAAGCAAGACCCCAACCCAGGGAAAAGTCCCCAACTCGCCCAAGACAGAACCGATGAGCGGACCACAAGCAGGGAACAATAGAACACCAGCGCCCAGAGGAGGGAGCAACAGCAGAACAGCAGCAGCACCGGAACAAACAACTCAACTCGCGCCAGCAGCGAACAGCGAAGGAAAGAAAGAAACAGCGACCGCATCAGCAGGAGCGACGAACCAAAAGGAAATGGAGGAGCACGAATCAAATCCCAGCCATATTATCTCTGAACCATCTAGCAGCCTCTCCGGCTTCAACTTTACCGAGAGCAGTGATCCATTCGATCGCGTTTTTCGCAGCCCTTCGAGCCACCACCCCGGCAAAAGAGACTTTGTCCTCGAAAGCTCGCTGGTTCCGTTCGAGCCAGACGTTCCACCACACAGCGTGTAGGATACCCTCCTTAAACCACGAGCTAACATCATCCAAAGACCCTGAATCCCACTCCTTGATAAGACCCGCTACCTCTCTAGACTGGAAGAGTCTAGCCCAGTTGTTCCCATAGATACATCTCCACACAGCCAAAACAAAGTCACAATCGATGAACAGGTGTTGCACAGTCTCATCTTTGCCATGACAGAGATAGCACCTATTAGCCATACTCCATCCTTTCTTCATCAAATTGTCAATAGTATGTATTCTGTTAAGATACACCAGCCACATGAAGAAGCACAGCTTGCTAGGCACCACCGGCTTCCAGATCTTCTTAACAGGGAAGCTTGAGATTCCGTGGAACTTCTCCATCGCCAACACCTCGTACATGGATCTGACAGTAAACCTGCCATTGGTACCTGGAATCCAAACCACTCTACATGGATCTGACAGAAGGAACGATATTGCCATGGCGGTATGAACATACCAAGAGTGTAGGATGGTTGAATGCATGAATGAACTCGTTCATAGTCTTTTGGTTCTGTATTTTGTCCACCTAGAAATTCTTAGATCCAATAGATCAGGATGAACTCGTTTCTTCTGTACAATTTTTTTCAAAAACGACTTAAAAACTAAGAAAATACCATATATTTTGCAAATTTAGTTACGTCCAAAATTCCAAATTTCGATCTGAATTTTATGCACCGTACCTAGCCCTCCTCAAATATATCTCCCTTATCCAAACACTATAATAACAACAACTGTAAAAATGGGTTATCGAAAGTTGCTGAGTTAATAAATTAAATAAATAGGACAGCATTATCAACAAGTCCAATTGGAGAGTGACGGGCGAGCCAATCATAAACACTACTTTTCCTGCTTGACAAGAGGAAAAGGAACAGCTGCATTTCGCCACTTGCTTGGGAGGGTATCATATGGCATCCCACTTTCTGGGGACTTTGCAATTTGCAGCTACAAATAAAGCCAAATTGCGCCCACATTATATCATCCCTATCCCAAACTTTGAAAAGAAAAAAAATTGACCCACAAATCGGAATCTGGAAGATATTGCCTGTAAATTTCCATGATCATTATTTTCCTGTACCTATTTCTTTTTTTTTCCCCTCAAAATTCCTCATCTTTTGTCTAGACGTGGGAAATTTTGTGCATATGGTCCCCTCAACGTACAGCAGGAGGGAGAGGAAGACCAAATTGGTGAAACCCAAAAATATATACACAATGAAAAATGAATGACTGAAGAATGGGATCCAAGTTGGTCCCAGGGATCCTCTGTATAATCATCCATCCCAATGGAAGAAGATACGGAAGGCAATATTATGTGGTTATGTAACTACTCTCGCATAGCTAGCATAATTACTTTTTGTATTACATAGTGCTAGAACGGATTGCATTTGTCGATTGTTGTGTTGGATTGACTAATTCCTGAATGGGATTTATGGATACATTTAAAATCTGAATCTTGAAGTTTAATTTGTAAATTAAAATATATAGGTACTAAACTACAATTTTATGACAATCCATTAATTCACAAATCAATTGGACTTGGATTTAAATGTGTTGAATTAATTAAATATTTTAATATATAAATTATATCTAAATGATGGATTGAATTCAAAATATAATCTCTACTTGAGGTTGGTGATCCAATCCTGCCTCCTTTTTTAAAATTATATAAGTACTCTGTCAATTTGTTTCATGGTTATATTATATATAATTTATTGGCCTATTAACGATTATAGAAAGTAATTGTTATTTAAGTAGGAGATCCATTGATATTTTCTTGGAGTTGTACTATCCATTGATATCAATTATACATAGAGAGAGGCAAAAGAGAAATCGTCAACCTCCATCTAAGGCTGCTCCACTTTGATTCTGACAAGTTTTAATAATACACCCTTTTTTTCCCTTGGGTTATAAATATATTTTGCCGCTCTACTTTGCAAAGTTCTCAAATATGCCCTCACCTCAACAATGTTTCACATCAATTTTACCTTTCTATCATAACTAGATTATCAAATCTACCTTTCCATCCATTTTCTATCAATTTTTTTTTTATGGAAATGCCTGCTTATCTTATTAATCAGACGAACTCATTACATTATCCAAGATCAACTGATCTGCAAGAAAACTTGGAGGCCTATCAGTCCTCACAACTGAAGAATCCCAGTGACTCTCGTTGAACCCATTGTAAGCTGGTACGTCCATCATGCTCCTCGAAGCAGCTAGCTAGAGCCAATTGCCTCCATATCCTACACGTCCAACCGCACTCTGCGAGCAAATGTAGGAGGGTCTCTCTCATTCTGCAGAAGGCACATCGATCACTTCTCTTCGTGCTTCTTATGACCAAGTGATCACCAATAGCCAGAATATCCCGTGTGAATCTCCACATAAATTGCCTCACTTTCGGGGGTACATTGAGGTTCCAAATCCTGTTCCAAAACGTCGCATCCTCAACTGCAACCATGTTTCCCTTCACTCTAAAGCCTTCCAACCACAACTTGTACCCATCACGGGCCGTCTAAATCCCAGTGACATTATTACTCAAGATTTGTCTATCAATTTCCCCCGTACCTCTCAGCAGGATATACAAAACGGATCGCGCCATTGCTGTCGAAAAGCAACTTTCAATGATTGTGTTATCCCACTGATCCATTTCAGGGTCTATTAACTCCCTTACTGTTGTGTCAACTGACATCCCTCTTGGTGCCGACTCAATGAATAAATTTTGTGCTCCGGGTACCCATTGATCCCTCATATTCTCACCGAACTTTCATTTCCAATCCTCCAGCGCAAGCCACTATTCAGAAAATCATGTACCCCCATTAAACTCCGCTATATATAACTCGGCCTACAGCCCACTATTGCGTCAAGGATATTTGAGGACTTATGATACTTTGCTCGCAAAACTCGTGATACTAGTGCGTCCGTCTTTTTGCGAGGCTCCATAGTTGTTTTACCAATAATGCAATGTTGAAACCTCCTAAATCACGGAAGCCCATACCACCCTCGCACTTCGGAATAGCCATAGCTTCCCGTCGTAACTAGTGTGCTCATTTTTCTTCACCTTTCTGACTCCACCAAAAGTTGATGATTAAACTATGTATTTCATCAATGGTGCCCTCTGGGATCCGAAAAACAGACATTGCATAGGTTAGCTAGGCTTGGGCTACTGCCTTTATAAGAACTTCCCGAGCTGCTGCTGACATAGCTCTCTCATTATAGCCCTTGAGTTTACTCTTTTCTCGCTCCTTAATGCCAGAAACAACGAATTCTTTGATCTCCCAGCCTCCATCGCCAACCCCAAATACTTGTCATGCTTATCGACAATCTGCATCCTCAAAACCACACCTACTTCCAAACGTTGATGCGGTTTAACATTGACGCAGAAGGAAACCTCTAACATGTTGAAATTTATCAGTTATCCAGATTCACCTTCATATGTCTGGAAGATACTTTTTAGTTCATTGCCTCCTCAATAGTAGCCCTGCAAAAGAATATACTTTCATCATAAAAAAATAGGTGGGACACCATCGGAGCTCCACGAAGGACTTGGAAGCCGTGAATCCTCTTCTCCTCCACCGCCTTCTGTGTATATGGTGAGAGACCCTCAGCACATAGTAGAAAGAGGTACGACGATAGTGGGTCACCTTGACGAAGACCTCTCTCAGGTACAAAGTTGGGTGACTGGTGGCCATTGACCAAAATTGAGAATGTCACACTAGAAACACACATCATGATTGTATGAATCTAGCGTTCAGCGAACCCCATCTTCTACATGACCCCCTCAAGGAAATGCCACTCCACCCGGTCATATGCTTTTGTCATATCCACCTTTGTCGCGAAGAAACCAGTGCTACCTTTTGACTTTCTTAACATTGAGTGAAAACACTCAAAAGTTGTTATGATAATGTCCACTATGAAGCGCCCTGACACAAAAGCACTCTGTTCAGGAGATATGATATTCCCGATAATAGATTTGAGTCGATTTGCCAACACCTTCGCTATCAGCTTGTACAGAACATCACACAAAATGATTGGTCTAAATTCCGTAGGTGTTTGCAGAAATTTCATCTTCGGGATTAGGGCCAATAGTGTGTGATTTAGTCCTGCTAGCATTACCGCTGAATGGATAATATTTGCTACAGCTGTCGTGACTTCATCCCCAACAATCCCCCAATACTTTTGTAAAAAAAAGTGGTCATGCCATCCACTCCTTGCGCCTTGCAGGACCCCATTTGCTTGAGTGCCCCATAAATTTCATCCCGGCTAATCAGCCTTAAGAGATCCGCATTATCCTAATCAGTAACACACCTTCGGATAGACTCCAGGACTGGGGTGGCAGTAGGTCTAGCGTCTGCCTTGAAAAGCTCTTTGAAGTAACCTCCCAGGAAGTCAAACATGTCTGCTATTCCCCATACCATCTGCGTGAATCATCCCGTAATCTTTTGATGATATTATGTTTCCTACGTGTTGTGGCCTTCTTATGGAAAAAAGCTTGTATTTTTGTCGCCATTCTTAAGCCAATCTGCACGTGATCTCTACTTCCAAAAGATTTCTTCGTTAGCATCCAATTCAGCAGATTCCAATTCCAACTGCTGCTGTTGTTGAATAACTCCCTTCGTCTTCTCTACTCGCTCCAGAGCTCGTAGAGCTCTAGCTATGCATTGCCTCTGCCGTGAGAAATTGAAGAAAAACCTAACTCCGGTTGTCCAGGTTCATTTTGCATTCTCTTAATCCTTCCAGGACATTACATCCTCCCTTTTTCCAAGCTTCTTCAATGACTTTAGGGCACTCTTCATGCTTCGTTCAATAGTGTTCGAAGCGAAAAGACCAACCCCATTTGATAGCCTCATCTTCCTCTCCAAAAGTATCACACACAATCCGTCTATGATTGGATTTGTTCTAGTCTAAATGCATAACACGAGCTGAGGTGAACTTTTCAAGCGAGCCTTCTGTTGCCACAAACCGATTGAGTCTTTCTTCTGTGAAACCCACCCGACGCCCATTGTCCCAAGTGAAAGGGTACCCCTGAAAGCCTAAATCACACAAACTGCATTCATCAATGCATTGACGAAATTCCTCAATCTCACGTTCATCGACTGCCCATTCCCCTTTCTTTTCTATAAGTTGACCGTTATCTTTGGTCAAATATTGCTGAATCAATTTAATATATCACTTAAAAACCATTCTTACCTTTTTTATTTTCCTTCTTAAATTAAATATTTTAATTATTTTTCAAGTCTTTTGTTAGACTTAAAGTCACCCACGCCTCCACTTTCTCCAAATCTTTTTTTTATAAGCACTTTCCCCAATTCTAAAGAGACGGCAATTCACTCCACTGTTTTCAATGTTGGCAGAGCGGAAATATGGTGAGATGGATTGATAATAGAAGAAATTGTTTCACTCTAATATATATTTATATCTCACACAACTAAGAAATTGTTGCCTAAAGAGCTCTCAACATATGCTAATAGCTCTAACTCTCTTATGTCTTACAATGCCTCCAATTGAGGCTATTTATACAACCATAGCACCATTACATAATTGTGAATTTGGTTTGATATGTGCAGTGGCGGAGGCAACCCGTTGGTGAGTGGTTCCCGGGACCCACCTTGGGCTTGGACATACTTCATAGCTAGAGGAACTTTCTTCGCTGAAGGTCGACGCTTCATGCTTCCGTTGCCACTTATCAGTTCCGCTTCCAAGCTAATCCCTAATCATCTCTTCGTAATCAAAATTAAAATCCCCTGACCCCTGATATGTTACCTATGTGAGTTAATTCAAACATATGTTAGCTTGCTTCAATATTTGTTCTTAGTTAAAGAGAGAAGAATTGTCTGGATCTCAGAAAAACCAATGACCAGGGTCACGCAAACATCACAATGGGCATAAATTTTTAAGCAACTTAGTAATTAAAGTTTGACTAGAGTAACGAATCAAGCAAAACCAAAATTGAACTTGCTGTTTGGGAAATGAAGACACTTTAGAGGTTTGTATGATTAAAATGGTTGTGTAAATTTTTTTGAGTGTTTCCATTGGTGTACCAGCTTATGAAATTGGCATTGTTGCTACTAGTACCTTTTACAAGTGCCAAAATGACATTTTTTGCACTGAACTAGGTGAAGAATACACTTCTTAATTGGAAGGGCGATGAAAGCATAATGGTTTTAGGTTGGTTATATTGAAAACAACATCCTTGCTAGTTTGGATGATGAATATATTTTAGATAGTTTTCATAATACGAAAATTTGTTGTGGATTTCTGTAAAGCATTATACGAGTTATGATATCATCTTTTCTACATTGGACCCACCTTAGCAAAATTCCTGGCTACGCCACAAGATATGTGGATGAATTTCTTCCAAAATTGCTAGTGCTAGTTGTGATATATTTTTTGCTTAATTATTATATGCGTAGGTTTAGCATGTGGCTAGTTTTATTTTCTTTATTTTATAGTACTTATTGTAGGTAGTTGGGGATTGGATAGACATGAGGTGATTTAGTTGGTTCTAGTGAATTGTGGATTACCACTTTTAACACCCTTTCTTAATCCGCAATTCGTAGTTGTAAATTTTTATCACCCTTGATGCACGAGAGTGAAATCTGATTGATCTCTTCACCTTGAGTGAAGTTTGCTTCTTCATCTTCTTGTTTCTTCTAGAACCAACAATCCCTTTGGGAGTGATTTGGATTCCTGCACCTTTGACACTTGAACTTGCATAATTTTGCTATGTGTCATGTCTTCTAACATATAATGCAATACCGGTCGTCGTTGCCATCGGATTTTCCTCTACAGTCTTGCTCCGGCTTGGTAGTCTTGGCTTCGACCATGTTGACTGTTGACTGAAAAACTTGCTCCACTGGTTGATCAGTAAATTTCCTCATCCTCTGCTCATGAGCGACGAGTGAACCCATCAATTCAGTCATTGGTAAATTTGACAAGTCTTTTTTCTCCTCAATGACCGCCACGATGTGCTCAAATTTTGGAGATAGACTGCGGAAAATTCTCTCCACAATCTTCCTTTCTTCCATGACGTCACTAGTGGTTTTGATCTGGTTGACTATCTCTGCTGTACGAGAATGAAAGTCTTTGATACTTTCAGTCTCCTTCATCGATAAGTTGTCGAAATCACGCCATAAATTTTGGCGTTTGATGGAGATTGCTTGATCGTTGCCTTGAAATACATTCCACAAAACTTCTCATGCCTTTTTAGCATTTCTAATGACAAAAATTCGAGGATATATAGCATTGCTTACCACCTGTCGAATTATTCGCATTGCGTTGGCATTCCTCCGGACATTCACCTTGTATTGCTTGAATTTTGCTATACTTAAAAGTAGGTATAGTTGTCATACAATTGTGTCTTCTTCATCGTCCATAAATCTTCTATCATCTTGCTTTTGCGGGTTCTTATTCCATAAGTGTTAACATAGGGTATTATTTTTTATTGTATAGGCCTATAATTTTCTTAGTGATTTGGTTGCCCACGAGTGACAGGATGATGCATTACTACAAAACAATTTGTGAAATAGGCTTCTTATTATCCAAAATTTTCTCGATGTAAGTAGAAGGTAATTGTGTTATCTGTTCGATCATTTGCCTGAAACGGTCTACTACTTCCAAGAAGTAGTTGTAAGTTAAGGGTAACTACGTCATCCAGTCTACCATTTTTTGGAAGCAATTGCCCGCTTGCTCGAAGCAGTATACCAGTTTCTAAAGCGACCAAGCACTTTCATGGAAGTGGTAAATCGATAACCGGAAGCGGTGAACCACTTTCATGGAAGTGGTAGACCGATTCCCAGAAGCAGTTTACTGTTTAATCCAAATCAGAGTGACTTGTAAGTCATTGTAAGCATATCTAAAACATAATAGTATTCTATATAACCTACTAGTTCGATAGACCAAATCCGCCACAACAATTTGATCTATATAATTTTCTGCATAATAAATGTCATGTTATTTTAATAAGGATAATAATAGTTATTTTATAGTTAGGTTTTGCTTAAAAAAATTAAACCTAAGACCTTCATATTCAAAGTGACAGTATGACTAGGCCAAACCAACAACTTTACAATAATTTTTATGCCCTTATGCCACTCATTTTTTATTCAATTCTGCGGATTCTAAAAGAACCACAAACTTTGGCCAACTCAAGAGCTCAGTTAAAGGCTTAAAGCCAACGTTTCCCAATCCCCTACCTTTTAACATGCTGGTAAAAGGGGTTTGCGAATAGAAGGGAAGTCCACTATATAATTCAAACCTAGACTAGAATCTCGAGATTGAAAATTAATGTTGGTATTGCTGTATCAAATTTTTTCTGCCAATCTCATGCTTTTCTTAATAATTTTATATCTCCTTCATTTAATCTTAATTTCCAAATTTTTAAACATACGAGCGCATTAAATATGATATGGACAATAGTTATAGTTTGATATATTGTGGAAAATAAAATTTTGGATATTCAACATGTGTGTTGTTATCAATATACCACCATCATATCACCATTACCATATCATGATTATATAAGCATTGTCCAACCATCATACCAACAGTATGCGAGTTACTCATCTGATGCATGAACATGTCACTGGCGTGGAAGCTTTACGCTACAAAATATATGTCATCTCGTAGAGCATAATTAATCAGATTTTTAAATATAAAATATTTTGAAATCAAAGTTAAAATATATGTGAAATTCAAAAATTTAGCCCAACTTTTTAAAAACTATTGATTTTCCTCTTTGCCCCGTTTATTATGAATCATCATATCAAACCCACCTTCTACTTCGCAAACCACCACCAGAAATCTGTTATGCACAGAACCCTAAACTTAATCAGATATCCGTCAAAGTAATTTTTATGATATTTGTAAAGTAAAAAGGGTTGAGATACATATATGAATTTCTTTGAATAAGTTGAATTGTTGAAACTAGTTGGTTTATGACAATATTAATCTACTTGTTTGACTAGTTTATATTGTCTGTTTTGTCTAAAACCACTCTGTTTCTTCCCACTTGCGGCTGCTACTACTATGTTTTTTTTTTTTGACAAACTGCTACTACTATGTAGTGTGCAGCTTTTAGCCTGTTTCTTCCGTTAATTAAACACTAAAAAACTTCCAATTCACAACACTATACCACCAATTATAAAAGAAAAGCGAGAAGCGAATGCATGGCTGCCAGGATGTGGGGCAGGGCCTGCTGGTTTTGATGATTCTGACTGATTACGGTTATTATTTTACGGGGAATGACTGATTGTTGATTGATTATAATAGGGTAAATACAATATATTAGCCATAACTATTAAATAGTGGAGAATTATAGCCACAATTATCGAAATACAAATTATTGACCATAACTATTGTTGCAGGTCAAGATTTGGCTAACAGCCGTTACTGTTTTCAAATTTTTAATGGAGAAGGCCATGTCAGGCTCAGCATTAGTAAAAAATATGATATGATGACTGCCACATGGGAGCCAACTCAGCATCGTAAAAGTTTAGTCATCATTGCTAACAGAAGTGTTAACGAAAACTTAGCGATTGGCTAATAATTTGTATTTCGATAGTTGTGACTATAATTTCCCGCGGCTTAATAGTTATGGCTAATATATTGTGTTTGCCCATTATAATAACTGAGTGTAGTAGGACGACAATTACCTAAAATTAAAATCATCGGAACTGGAAGTGATGACTGCTGAGAGGATAAGGACGCCATCCATGTCAGTGGGAGGCCAAATGTTTCCACGTCACCTCCGCCAAGTTGTTTGTCGCCTTTGTTCCTTTTTCACTGGCAGACGATTTTTCCCCGCGTATCCATTATTATTTTGAATAACAATTGGGGGTGGGGGAAAATGTCTCTCACAGTCACAACTATGAATTGTTTGGCTTTTGGATGCTGCCATGAGTCGCTTTGTGCTGGGCACATGCTTCCCCTACTAGAATGTTGGTGACTTCGGCAACCATTCATTCCCTAGTACAAATTGACCTCTGGCGTTGAGATGGGTTTTATTGACAATTTTTTCTTTGTCGATTTGGTTTCCTAGGCCTTTGGAACTTAAGGCTAAATTTATTCTTTTGATGCTTCTGTTATTGGTCCATTTGACTTGACAAAGATACTCTCTGTTTGACAGTAGCTAGGAGTTGCCGAGGTTATGCTGCCATAGAATCAAAGCTAACAACGAAAGAGCACATAAAAGTAATTTAAAATGGTCTCTTTAGCAATGTAGTCAGAGTCGAGCTCCAACGTTTTAAAATTGTACGCTATTACATTTCGAGATCACTATAATGAGTTAGATTTTATATAAACTCGTCTTGTGCATAACATCAAAAGAAAACGTGTGCAAAAGTGGTAGAATTGCATAAAATCGCGAGTCCGGAACGGATTTGTACGCTTCCATGACACAGACCAAGCAACACGTTGATCTCTCACTCTTTACAGCTGTCAGCCATTCGTATTTGTCCCTAGCGAGCAACCATCATTCCACTCCTAGTCCAAAAAATTTCTCACCATTGCCGCCATTCCCAGCCTCTCACCGTTACTAGTGAGTTGCTACTGCCATCTACTACTGCTGCCATTAGCCACACCACCATTCTCCCAATCAACAAACTTGCCTCGAGCTCCAACCACTTGTCGATTATTCATCATAGTTCGTTGGAATGAGTTAGCGTGCCAACTATTATTTTAGTAACTACCATAGCTACCAAAATTTATATCGTTTATTTTACTTATTTTCTCTATTTTTAGTTTCACGATCAAGATTGCTGTAAAGATGGTTTTGAAAAAGAAAAAGATATCACATGTGATTATTGGTTTTTAAAACTTACGTATCCCAACGCTACAAGAAAATACACCTACAATCACGAGAATTATTTGTTACGGGTATACACCCATGATTAAAAGGAAATTATATATCACGAGTAAATATTCTCGTGACCGTTCATTGTTAAACAAATCATCGGAGCAGTATCATGTGCCTATCCGTGGGCGGGAATGAAAAGTGTCAATTGGCGCTATCTCTTCAAAAGTTTTGCTTTGAAAATTTTGAAGCAGACCGCCCTAGGTTGTTTCACTTATTTTGGTGTTTTTTTAATTTCATTTGAATTTAATCAAAATTTGTGGTCAAGAACAGAATTCTCTGATGCTCCTTCTCCACCGTCGTCGCTTTCCATCTGTGCTGACCTATATGTTGCTGTGCTTTTCAAGAGTAGTCGCCTACATGCGCTTCCCTTCCTCTGCTGCTAGAGCAAGGCGGGGCTCAGACCCCTCCCCGCTGACACTAGAGACGGAGGCCCGATTTCCATATCTATAAGTGGGTGGCTTCTATTTCCTCATGCTCCGGAAGCTTACTCTCACTATTTGTTTCATTAACCCATTATACACTTCATGATTCAGTATTTATTTTTCTCTATTCAGGTTCGCTTTATTATCTGATGACACCTGAAATACACATTTTTCACCAACACATTTAAAAGTGGAAGAGGAGAGTAAAATTACCCCCACACCGGTACTCTAATCATGCAACTATCACCTAGAGAGCACAACACATCAATTATCTAGAAAATCAAAGCATATTGAGTAGGGGGTTGCAAGGAACAAGGTGATTTGGAACCCTCAAATTTGAAAAAATTTGGGTATTGCATTCAAGGTTCCAAAACACTATCACTTGACCATTGATCACCACAACGCAAACACAATTGCTAGCATACACTCCCATACACATTCATCAACGTATTACATTCACAAACAAGGGAGGATGCTAGCAATTCATGGTTCAACCAATCATGATAATCATTCAAACATCCACCCCCCCCCCCCCCCCACACACACACACTTGAGCAACAGATTGTCCTCAATGTGGGAGTTTCATAAGAAAAGATCATGAAGGTTACCACAGGTTGGGTTGTGGGTTGGTGAAGGTACACAGTGTAGGTCTTTGTCTTTCTGGTGATTTTCACAACGATAAAGCACATAAGATGGATCCACGCTTCCTCGGAGGGTCCTTCTTCTTCTTCTTCTTCTTCTTCTTCTTCTTCTTCTTCTTCTTCTTCTTCTTCTTCTTCTTCTTCTTCTTCTTCTTCTTCTTCTTCTTCTTCTTCTTCTTCTTCTTCTTCTTCTTCTTCTTCTTGGAGTGGTGCAAGGGGAGAGGAGCGATCGAATTGGGCCGGTACATCTTCGACCGGAATGTTCATCTTCTTCATGATCGCATGAATGCATGCCATAATATGGAGCCACGCTTCCTTCTCCCTTTCTTGATTGTGAAGGATCGCCGCTATCATTGCTTCAACTCGGTAGTCCCTTGCATTGTTGAAATGTGGGCGAACCGAATGAGGAGTGGGTATGGGTGACTCTCCTCCTTCATATACGCTCTCCATTTGATCTCCCTTGGTTGCAAATATTCTTCGCTCTCGTGCAACCCTAGCTTCTGAAAGACAGAACACGGTGCCCTCAATGTCCAACGTATTAATGATTGGAATGGAAGTCCCCGTACTCCCCAAATGCCATCGTCGTTCATATGCAGAAATTTGAGCTTTGACTTCAAGACTTCGAAGGATATAGGAGTGGTCCTACTATCCAATCAAAATTGGACGGCCCCGAAGTCGACTTGGAAATACTTGGCTAGACGGGTGACAAAAACTCCTCCATGAAGTGCGACGAGCCAATGATCCGTCTCATTACTCTTGAAGATAGATAAGATAGCCACACTGAGATGAAGAGATTGGGGTAGATGCATACTATAAAGGAAGGTGACATCTCGGGCAGTTAAGTTGCCTTTGCTCTGGTTCTTTCCTCCCACGGACCTAGCAATCACGTGGTGAATGAGCCGCCACTCCGGTTTCACCTCACTAGCTTTTGATAGCTTGACATCCCACGGTCGACTGTCGGATCTCTTGACTTCAGAGTCATAAAATGCCTTGAAGCAGGGGAAGTCAGATTCCCTTGTCAAGGTAGCAATAGTGTCTGGTGAATCAATGAAATCCGCCAGGTAAAAATCCATTGCTCTAGTGAATTCCCGAATCGATAGTTGGCGATGCTCTCCTGCTAGTCGTAATTGGATGTTCTCTTCAAGGTCGGTGGCACCTCTCACTTCTCGAATGGTAAGCGTGCTAATAAACTCCAGTACAAGCACCCAGTAAATATTTTCTTGAATACAGAGCAACTTAGCCATTCAAACTTCTGTACTTTAGAGCGGATTGCAACTCAATCCCAAGTTGTGTGAGGAGTATCTATTTGAGACATGTACTCTCTCCTAATGGTAATCCTTGAAGCCACAGAAGTTTGGTTTTGAATTGCTCGGTCACATGTTCCAAAAAATAATGAGTGATGTGCTCTATGCCGCCTTCTACATTAACTTGATTATCTCGATGAAGTTCCCTTGATAGATGTTGAATAGGTGGTGTTGGATGAGGTTCTTCAACATCTACTTCTTTTGACTTGGATTTCGTTATCTTCGTTCGGTGGCTCAATCAAGGATGAGAAGTACGAGAAGAGGAACTCTCATCACGAGCCATTTGCTTGGTCTTGTACTTTATCCTTCAAAAAAAGTATTAAAAATTTTGCAACCCATCAATCCAAACATCATATATATCAAAAGGGTACTTGTGCAATGACGATCACAAAGTCTCTAAGTTTCCCCCCACATTTGAGTGAAACTAAAACTTGGGCACGAGGAGAAACTTAGATGGAGGGATAATTCCAAGATAATGAACATTAGGATATCCCAAATCGATTAAGAAACAATTAATAAAAGTCACCCTATGCAATGAAATTAATGCTCATTTAATAGGATTGGAAAGAATGAACACTATGTAATTGGGGACTTTCTACGAACACTTGGTGGGCGATTTTGGAAAACCAAATAGATGCATGAGACTATCCCACCAAGGTCTCAATAATCTCATAGGAAGTTCATTAGAGAGAGGAAAAACAATCATATGCCTCGAAAGTGTAATTCCAAACAGAAAAATGGGCATTCAAGTTCTCAAGCATTCAACACAAGTTGAGAAAGATAAGGTGGTTAAAATATGAAACATGTGGGTATGTACCTTATATTGCTAGGGGAAATGTTGTGAATCCAAAAGCAATTACTAACACTTCTCAAAAGATGTTGGACAATGGAACTAGAGAAGGGAAGTTCAAAGGACTAAGAGAAGTGGAAAGACATGACATATAGATCTAGAAAGATGAGATAACAAAAATACACAAAGATCTAATGAGAATTGCCTTCATTTAAATAGGGATGGGCAAGATCGCAGGCTAAGTTCCCAAGATCGCGACCACAATCTTCACCTACCAACCACGATCTTTACCCTGTTTAGGACATCACACTTTCTCCACTTCTCTAAGTTCAATCATTCATCTCAATCATTCAAACATCCAAAGGTAAGGGCTAAGTTGTATCAATCATTCTCAATGCATCTCTAATCTACTACTCAAACAATTATTTGAAAAGAAAAGGAAAAGATATGCAAACTAAGTGGTTGAGTTGCCTCCCAACAAGCGTACTTTAAGAGTCTTTTCACCGGACTTGAATCCTTGAGATCATAATGTAAGGTCTCCATCCTTCACCGACGATTCTTCGTAGAAATCATACTTATGGTGAAGTCCCAAGTGAAGACCATGGAGCCTCTCGGATGCCTCATCCGGTGCTTGATATAGAAGAATTCCTCTCGAAGATTGATGTGGAGGATGGTGAAGGTCAAGCTTCCTTGTAGAAATATCATTATCCGTGAATGGCTTATAGAATTCCCCGAATTCTTCATCTTCAAGTATAAGAGCTAGGTTACCCTGAACCATCCGACTTCCTTTCTTGGCCTCGGTGGAGCTTGAGCTTGTTGATCTGCCATCAGTGGAGTTTGAGGTCTTGCAAATCTTCTTAGATTCCGAAGGGTTCTCTTGATTTTTATATCAAGAGGTATTATTTCCAATGAATCTCTTCTTCGCATACAAAGGTGCTACAAAAAACAACCTCAAAACTCTGTGACGTACAAAGTTGGATAAAGAAACAAACAACGAAACGCACAAAAAAGTAAAAAAACACAAACGCAAAGCAAAGCAAAAACGAAACAAAAACGTAAATAACAAAAACAAAACATAAAAACACAAAACTAAACAAACAAACAAACAAAACAAGGTAAAGACTAACTAACAACTTAATGGTTTTCTACTAGTTACCAAGGTTCCCCGGCAACGACGCCAAAAAGCTTGATTGGTTCAATCTGTGCAAGTTATTGTTAATGGTTAGCACGTGACAACAACTACCCCATCCTAAACAAAGTTTAACTTAAGATGGCATTGTCGTATAGTGGCAATCAATGTCGTATTTTACTCAGGTCCTGGTACCCTAGCCTACTTCCCACCTAGTTGCTAATTATTTAATCGGTTTTGGAGGTTTGAGTGGAGGACTTGAGGAGATAACTAGACTAGAGATTGATCAAAGCTAAAAGTAGGTACTTCGAGGAACTGATCCTCCCCTAGCTTGGGGTTACTATGAATGTATAAATACCTAGGGTTATCGAATGTGGTGAGTGAACTCTTTTCTGCAGGCTTTCATGGTTATCAACACGCCTCCTGCCTCCCTCAAACCCATATATAGTCACCTCGATCTAAGCTATTGTATCTGTGGCATTAAGCTTATGGCTCATTTCAATGGACACTATCCACTGACCACCATCCACACTTAGGCTTCATCCCGGGTTCTATCTAGGAAGGCTAACCTACAACAGGGGTTCGGTTGCCTCGACCATCATAGGTCCCTATTCATACATCTATCACGATTTGCTTGATGGGGCATACCTATCTAACCGTAGAACTCCATACCCAGCGTACAAACATAAAGTAGGCTAATAGAGAATATTAGGATGACTTACCCAAACACCATCAATGATAGAATATCAATAGAATCAACTAGATAAGCACATTCATTCATTCAAAGCCTAAAATATTCATACATACATAATGAAATCTAAAACTAGGGTTTGGGTTTAGAACCCCTAGTACCTTTGAGGACTACTCCTTAAAGGAGGGAAGAAGAAACATAGAAGAATTTGAAGAAGACTTGGGTTGAGGAAGATGCTCCCTCTTTTCTAGCTCCTTCTCCCTCCTTCATATTATCTCTATCCTCTCTCTCTTAAACAAAAAATTTCACACAAAATCAGCTCTCCTAAAAGGGAAAAGGGGTCTTCTATTTATAGGCCTCCTGGGGACGGAGAAGTTTGTGGCCAGAAGCACAGAGATCGCGGTCGTGATCTTTGGAAGAGAGACTGCAATCTTGAAACGTCGTCGTCAAGGCCTTTGGGGATGAGGAGATCGTGTGCTGACTTCGCGGTCGCGATCCACTTGTCGTGGCTGCGATCTTCCTCGCGGTCTGATAACACTGTGGTCGTGATTTGACTGGGGAGTCTCTTTGTTTCTCCCAGGCTCTTTCCTCGCGAAGTTCGCGCACTGAGCTCTCCAATTCGCGGCCGCGATCTGGGGACTCCAAGCTGCGATCTTTAGCTTAAGTTCGCGTGCTATATTCCCGGCCGTGATCTTCAGCTTCTAGGCCATGATCTTTAGCTTCCTTCCCCTTTGCTACACTTGTGACCTTGTTTTGTACCTAATTTGCATATATCGTCTAATACACCCTAAAATCACATTGAATTCAAATAGGAACGAAATAAGGATGCAATTGACGATGATTAAGCATTTATGCACATAAATTGGCACGAAACAAACCTCGATATGAGGGTTAAATAACACTAATTTAGGTGTTATCAACTACATACCTAGCTAGGTTATACTTGGCCTTGTTAGGATTGAATAGTGAGTGTGCTTCGACTTTATAAATTTAAAGCTCGATCGAAGCAACGATCAATAAAATGCTCTTGATAGCTCTTTGTTCCTTAGGTTGCTTTGTACCTTGAAAAACATCAAAAGTATACCAAGAAGGCATCAAATAGCACAGGAACATTATCTTGGTCTATTAACAGCTCATTGATCAAATAGTTATGAATCTAACAAGAAATATCATTGAAATGACTAAATATGCTTCACTAGAAGTGCTCCCATACCATCGCACAGAGAACACACTCTCTGATGCTTGCCTTGGAGGATATTTGGAGCTCACAACACAAATTTCTATCTTCCCGGAGCTTTGGAAGACCATTACATGAGATCCAAAGGTTAAGCTTCCTACAAGATACTCCTCACCGACCATCATCCAACTGCCATTACCGAGGTTCATGCATTACTTTGGCCGAACAAGTTTCAACATGAGGCACATGGGAGATGGTGGTAAGATGACCACCAATGATATGATCATGTACCGTGCCTTGGTACATCATTGGTGGCTTCATCCGACATGGTTGGTGGTTGACAACCTGCTGAGGTACACATATGTCACCTCCCCATAGAGAAGAGTATGGATTTTCTCTCTGGGATACAATAGCAAGTGAAAGACCTATCTATCGTCAGGCAATTTTCACCTTTGGGTTCGATAAGATGAAAAGCAAGGGAGTTGACCTTGCTAGTAGTTTTCCCCCCACATATGTTGCATGGAATGAGGCTAGAGACCATCAATGCACTTACATGGATTACCAGAGCATGGATTTGGAGCTAGACATCCACCACCACCTCCGCATGGAGATTTTGGAGGCAAGCTAGCATAGCTTAAAGCAGCAATGGAGCATACAGAGGAGAGCCTGCACAACTACTAGACATTGAACGAAGCAACATTGGGATTCCTGGAGCATGAGAGAGGGATAAAGCGAGATAAGACTCGAGCGTAGCACAAGAGGCAAGAGGAGGCATAGTAGTAGAGTCGTTTGTGGATGGATGGAGGACTTCAACAGATCATTTAGAGGCCTCTACCGAAGGAGTTACCCACTAGCAGGAAGACCTAGCATGTAGATGATGGAGTTTAAGGAAGCCATTTGTATTTCCTTTTGTTTTAGACTATTTCAAGTCTCTTCAAGACAATTTTGGATGACTAGCTACATTTAAGTCTCTTAAAGACAATTAATAACTTTATTCTTCCCCTACAAGCATGATCACTTATCATCTTACTTTGAATAATTTAATCTAGTTATCATCACTTGATATATAGTGAGGCTAGTGTACTGATTATGGAGGATGTGATAGTCAATGAGATATAATGACCAATTGATGTATTTGAATATCATATTTTATGATCTGTTTAAAGATTTCTGATTGTGCAAAAAAAGTCTCTTGTTTTCAAAATCTTTCATAAGGGTGAACTGTATCTTTAGAAAAATGCATAAAATTTCTACCCATTTAGACATTATAATAAAATTTGCCATGGTTTGCTGAGAAATAAAGTGTGGGGTAAGCCCAACGTGTGTGAGGCATCTTTCATTGCACTTCAAACGGGTTTTGGATGAGATACTAATTGAGCTTTGGTGGGATAGTCCTACGAGGTGATGCTAGTTCCTCTCTTGTGTAAGTAAAATTTTCACCTGTTGAATTGATTGCCAACTTGACGATGTGTTCTTAAGGGCATGAATATAGTACCCGACACCCCTTAATTTCATTGACCCTCCACACGAGTTGAGGTAAAGAAATTCTAAGCTCTTGCTTGACTAATCAGGATAAAGTTCAAAAAGAGCTCTCCACCAGGAGAAAAATCAGGAAAGGAAAAAAATAGTTGGTTGCAAGAGAAGAAAATTCGAAAATCCTAAAAAGAGGTTGAGTTTGAATAAGGCAAAGTGCTTTAAAGATATGTCAAGTTTATGGTAGAAAGCATTCGAAGTTTAAATCTTTATCAAAAGCTTCACCCTGACGTATAGAGACACTGATGCATGATTACTTATTGATTCTTGGATTATATGGTATTATGTTCTAGCATATTGATGTGGTTGATAACAACCAAAAAGGTGTTTTTTAGCCTTCATTTATTAGGGTTTTTATTGTCATTTTGAGCATGATTAGATTTATAAAACGTCATTTGTACCATAGATCGCTTTTTTTTTGTCATGTCATGTCATTTCAAGTCGCATTTGACGTTACAAGCGAAAAAAGGGAGAAAATGGGGCTAATGTATAGGAAAAAGGATAAAAGGGACCAAACACCAAGATTGCATCCTAAGGAGCAAGATCTCGATCGAGAAACCAGGCTGCGAAATAGAGCGAAAAGATCGCAGACTGAAGCCAAATGATAGCGGCTGCGATTTTGCGACTCTCGTGTGTGAACTTGAGGAGGAAGTGTCAAAGAGAGGCCATAAATTTTTGTCAGGAAAACCCAGACTAAATGATGAAGTAGAAGATTGCAGGTGTCACGGTCGTGATCTTTCATCCCTCAGCTGTGATCTTGCCAGAGATTTTCAAGGGCTATAAATAGAGGATCTGTTGGAGAAGGAAGTGAGAGCAGACTTTGAGGAAGAAACTTATGGTTTTTGGGAAGTTTTAGT